>CM061264.1:22620000-23899166 GCA_030848825.1 Tadarida brasiliensis | reverse complement strand
AGGTACACCAGCCGCACCAGCATCCTGAGAGCACGCCCTCTGCTGAGCAGCCCACAGCCAGCGTGTTGGAGTGTCTGTGCCTGTTACACAAGCATCGTGGAGGCAAGTGGCAGAGGGAGCAAGGAGTTATGTCCCCAATTACGACCCCAAAAATTATAGCTAATGGAACTGTGCTGAACTCTCCAAAGTATGTAAAATCCACTAGGTACATTTTAATCATGGTTCGGTTTGTTCCAGGGTGCTCTAAAAGTCTGTTTTTCATCACAGTAATAACAGCTAACACTTATCTAGGGCCCGTTAAGTGGTGTAAGTGCTTCATCTATATTCACTCGTTTAATCTTCACAACCACCCTAAGACATAGGGACTGCTATTATTCCTGTTTTACAAATGAGAAACTGAAGCGGAGACAGACTAAACGGTTTGATCATCCGGAGATACAAACGTCTCCCTGCCTCTCAGGAGCAGTGGTGCGCTGCCCCGCCCCAGCACCTCAGCCATGCCCCGCCCTCCCGGCGTGTGGGCGGAGTCACCGTCCTGGGGCAAAGGCGGGAGGGTGAAGCCAGCATCTGGCAATGTGCATCTCTGGCCTGGCCTCCATCTCCGTCTAGCATGCCTGCAGCTTACTCTCTCTGCTCCCACCATCACAGGTCTCCTCGGAGTTTTCTGGAGGCACTTTCATCTACCAAGGCTCCGTCAAGGGCCACGGCTTTGGGCAGTTCGGCTTTCAAAGACTTGGTAACTAGCATTTGTCCCCTGGGAGCTCATGGGTGTGGAGGACGGGATTGTTGACAATCAACAGTCTAAGACACGGGTTCTTAACCTCTTTGGGATCAGAGATGCCTTTGAGATTCTGATAAAAGTGGTGGAATACCTCTCCAGAAATAAGCACGTAATACACTCCGTCTTTCCAGCTTCACGCTCAGCTTTTGAGCTGAGAGCCACCAGCTGAAGGGGCATTGGTTCTCACGGACAGCCCCCCGCAGTGCTGTCAGTCCTCAAGCATCACCCAGACATCCCTAAGCATTAAGACATGGGGTCCTCTGGGGTGCCTTTGTCCCTGTTGTCCTTTCCTCCCCACATGTCCCAGAGGTTGGTATTGCAGTCCTCCCCCTACAGATGAGAAGACTGTCAGCAGGGCATCCCTCCCTTGCGCCCCCTGTCGTCTTTACCCGGCATGCTCCACATCGGTGCCCAGGATGCTCACTCCAGAGACTTGCCTTGACCCAGAGCCTCTGGGCGCCAAGCATCGGGCTCCGATGGGAGAAGGGGTCCTGGTTTCTTGGGAGTCGTGCAAGGCGAGACAGGAGGCAGTCACAGTGCGTGTCCAGAGTCCCCTGCCTGCCAAGGCAGCCCATTGTGTGTTCTTGCAGCTCTGACCTTCAGGAAGCTTCTCCTTGTCTTAAGTGGAAATAAGCTCCCCTGTTGTGCCCACTCCACCCTGCTTCTTCCCAAGAGCTGTTCTTAGTTCTGACCTTGTGAGCTGCACGGAGTAAGACCCCTCTCTTCACATACCTGACCCCTCAGCCTAAAACACTGGAGAGACCTCAGGAAACCCAAGTTCCTATTCTGGCTTCACCGCTGACTCCCTGTCTCCTGAGAAGGACCCACCCCTCTCGGAGTCTCAGCCCCCTCAGTTAGGTGGGGCATTTCACAGGGGCAATGGTGTCCCACTGTGTTCTTCTGAACCCCCCAGTCTTGTGGGGAGAGGGGCAGCCAAAGGAGGGGAGACCCTCCAGAGGCAGAAACCTCAGTGCGCCCTCTCCCATTCCACCAGAGCAGGTCCACATGCACCCGCTTCATATTTTGGCTTCCTTGTAAGGTTCCACGTGATAAAAAAAACTTCTATGGCCCAAAGAAGTTTAGGACCTTCTAAAGGGAGGCACTGTTTTAAGATTTTATTCTGCGATATAGTTTCAGGTTCTCCCGCAGATTGGTTTCTCCAGGACTGAACGCTGCCCTTGCACACAGTCTGACTGGTGCCCGTGGGCCCCTTCTCCCTGGGCAGGTCTGGGTGTGTGTGGAAGGCAGGCTGGTGGGCTCTGGGCACCTAGGCCTCTCCCCGCTGAGCTGGGGGAGGTACCATCCCAAGCCTCAGCCGCACTTCCCAATAGTGACCGCTAGGGGCCGCACTCTCAGACTGTGTCTCCGTGACCTGAGGTTTTTGCTTTGGGACTTGCAGACCTCAGGCTACTGGAGTCAGACCCCGAGTCCATCGGCCGCCACTTTGCTTCCAACAGCAGCTCGGTGGCAGCCGCAATCCTGGTGCCTTTCATTGCCCTCATCATTGCAGGCTTTGTGCTCTATCTCTACAAACACAGGTACAGTGAAGGAGCGAGGCACGGGGGCGGGAGGGTGACATGACCCGGCCCCAGCCCACCGGAGCCTCCCTGGCTCAGGAAAGCTGCGATCTTCTGAAACCTCCCTCCGCTGCCCTCTGCCTCCCTCTCCCTCTGCCCCACTTGAGACCCCTTAGTGTGCCCGCTTTTTGTGTCTTGGTCATTCCCTCTCTTATTCCCAGGAGAAGACCCAAAGTTCCGTTCAATGGCTATGCTGGCCACGAGAACACAAATGTTCGGGCCACGTTTGAGAACCCAATGTACGACCGCAACATCCAGCCCACCGACATCATGGCCACCGAGGCGGAGTTCACAGTCAGCACAGTGTGTACGGCGGTATAGCCGCCAGGCCTGGCTGCCGCCACCACCGCCACCGAGAGCCCCGCCGCCAGCAGCCGGTGAGAGGTGTGGGGGGGGCGGACTGTGCGCGCACCCTCTCACATCTGTCCTAGAGAAATGCTCAACGAAGGAGGAGAAAGTATTCCAGCAGGATGCCTTTAACATGCCAGAGTCCTTTCATCTTCAAGCTCCATCTTGACATTTTCCTACTCAGAACTCTACTTTTTCTTTTATTTGCTTTCCATTTGTAAATCTCTGACGACATCAATCGGGTCTTACAGGTGATCAGTAATGACTCTGAACTTTGAGAGGCAGAATTATTGAACAGTATAGGCAAGAAAGAAGAATGTCCCATGACCTGCACACACCCCACCCTCCTTCCACATTGAGGTTCCGATGGGTCTCAGGTGCCTGTGTGCCATCTGGGTGATCTGCCGCTCAGGAGCATCCCGGGCCTCGGAACATTGGGCCCGCCCACACCGGGCCAGCCCAGCACTGGAACCGAGAAGGTGCTGCTTGGCTCAGGGACCGGGGACATAAAACCACCCTGAACGGGCACACATATGTTTACAATGAATGATGAGGTCATAAATTCAAATGATGCCTAACAAAACAGCTGAAATTACAATAACAACCCCACAACACAGGGAAGTCATGGAGGCCTGTGGGGTCAGTGAGTAGGGGCAAGGGGGCAGGGCTGTGCCATGGCCTTCAAGGACCCCTTCCTCTACTTACAAATGCACATATGAAAAAGGACACTATAATTCTTAGATTAGTATAATCTAAGCAGGATTCATTATTACCTCTTCATTATTATTATTATTATATTCATTTTTCCTTCTGATTTTGAAAGAAACGAAAATTGAAATGTTTCCCTGGTCCCTAAAAGCTTGGTGGCCCCTAAGCCCTGGGTCTCCTGTGCCTAATGGATACGGCCCTGCCAGGGAAAAAGACGACATCCGGAAAAATATGTGTTCTGCTGTGGGGAAGTAGGGCTCCCTACATCCCCCCTCAATTTAAGAAGATTAAAATTCAAAACTAAGAATCAAGACAACTAATTTCCTTTCATTCTTTCCCCTTTATTCTTTCTTTGCTTTGCTCTTTAGTTCTGCTCCCCTCCCCTCCCCACCCACTGCCTCTCTTGTCTGACAATCCCTGGTTGATCTGTTTGTTCCTAGTTCTCCAGGGGACAGGAAGTAGCTCCCCTGAGCACAGTGCCAGTGCCCATCTTCGTCTGTCCCTCTGCCCGTGTCTGCTACTGCTGGGACTTGGGCCCGCGCCCTGCCGCGCTCTGCACCCGCCACCCTGAAGAGGACTCCCCCTGGCCTGACTTGGGCAGTAACGGAAGAGGGGCTGAGACAGAGGAAGGATGCCTATGGGTTTCCAGTAGCAGAGCAGCTTGCGGATGTGCGTGTGTGTACGGGCCTGAGCACGCACGCACACACGCACACGCACCTCCTTCATTTGAGTCTATGGAAGATACCACAGAACCTTAGAAAAGAGAAATGGGTGTGAACGATGTCCCACGTCCTGCTCCCCACAGACAAAGAGAAGAGGTGAAGAGGAGGGGTCACCCACAACGTTAAAACCAACACGTGCCACCCTGTTTGTGAGGACCCCGTGAATATATCATCCAGATGCATCCGCGGTGGTCTGTATGCAGAGACCAGCCGTCTGCAAATGACCGGTCCCAGCTGCAGAAGGACAGCACGGATTACCCCAAGGGCAGAAAAACATCTTAAGAAACAGTTTGGAAATCAGTTTATCTTTTCCAACATAATTTTCTTGCATTCTAACCCCAGTTAATTAAAAAGTTATTCTGGGTTCCAGGCAGCGCTGGAAAGAAGGGCAAGGAATCTGGGCACGTGCCCAAGGTCAAGTCCAGCTGTCAGTTGACAAAGAAGAGAAACACGTCTGTGGCCCAGATGGATGCCAAGTCTGCAGGCATCAGGGAGGTGCTGGAAGGGACAGGAGAGCAAGCCTACCCCAGTGGCCAGAAAATAACAGCTACAGTGTAATGATCTCCTTCCCTGTGCCTGACACCAGGTATTCCGTTTCTAGACCTACAACAACCCAAAACATAAGAATTAGAGACGCCCAGAAAGGTGAAGAGATGTAAGCCCCAGGAAAGCGTGGAGTCGGCATGCACACCCAGATGGCTCTAACTCCAAAGTCCACCACACCGGCTGCCAGAAACCCGGGTCTAGATGGAGCACCAAAGGCAGAGCGCAGTAGGTGACCGTCTACAGCAGAACTGTGGCCAGGGCTGATGGGCCACGCAGGGGAACCGGGTGTGCTCTCTGGGGTCTGTTCTCTCCACCTGGGCAGCATGAGGACGAGGCCCCGTCCCTGCCTCCTGGAGCTGGTGCTGGCCCCTTGGCTCCCAGCAGCCCCTTGCCAAGGCCACCAAAGGACTTGGGCGCTCCTGAAGCAAAAGAACGGAGTGGATGAGTCACGTTCTCTCCAGCTCCTTGCATGTGCGTTTGATTTATTTCGAGTTTCACTGTGCTTGGGTCATTAATGAATTCTGTATAAGTATTGCTGGGAATCTAACGAGTTTAGGAATCAAACTATGACATTAAGAGCCACTTTCTCTGTCCTTGGGGAGGTCCCCATGGGCTTAAGCACGTGTGCATGTGTGACATGCTGGCCTCAGATGTCCAGTCCGCACTTTGAAGTGAGAAATAGAAACGTGTGGGAGTGGAGTGGCTGGGACACCTGGTTCTTAAGCAAATTCTGGGTCAAAACAGTGAAAAGATCTAACGTAAAGGTTGGCTAAAGTGAGAAGTGAATTTCCAGCAGATGCAACTGGGGCTGGCAATGCCCAGTGCCGCCCACACCCGCCCTGGGTCCCAGCATCCCTCGGCCTGGTGGGAGAGGACCAGTCCACAGACATGCTCACAGGCTCATCTCTCTCACCCCAGAAACAAATGCAGGAAGCTCTTAGGCTGCTCCCTTCCCCCTTCTAAACCTCTCAGACCAGCGGTGGACTCCTCCCCTAGCCCTGCCTCTGCCCCCTCCCGTGTCCCCTTGTGAAGTCCCAGGAGATGCCCAGGCCCCCAGCACTCGGCTGTGCAGTGCCCTTCCCACCTCTGGCATTTTCTCTCCGCCTCCAGAGGCTTGGAAGGGACCAGGACAGACTACACCCTTCACCTGCCATTCACACCCATCACCATCCTATGAGGGGAAAAAAAAAAAAAAAAAAGTAAAACAAAAACAAACAAAAAAATCTTTTGTACAGAGATATATTTTTATTATACAAAGTTTGTACAGTACCAAAAAAGAAAGAAAAAAAGGTGTAAATTTTTTTTCATTATTGTAGGTAAACGGTAGTGGAAGCCTTTTTTGTAAATGTAATAAAATGTATAAATATGGTTTTCAGAAAACATCAAGTGCTGTAAATATGTAATCTACACACCTCCTTGGCTTGTCTGCAGTATATACATTTAATTTATCTGTCTCTGTATATGAGGCTTCCCCCTGGGTCCTGCATTATGGTACTTTCCTGAATTTGAAAGCAATTTTAAATTTTTTGAATTCAAATAAAATATAAATTTTTGCATTTGTTTTCTTACATGTTTATGTCTTTTTTTTTATGGCTAGAGACAAGTGTGTGTTGGGGAAGGGGAGGAAAGACATATTTGGGGCTAAAAGCCAACTGTGGAAATCTCTTTCTGAAACTGCTCGTGTTGCCTCTAGGGTGTGTTGGGAACTCCTGGCAAAAATGATAGTGGGTGCACCACACACAAATTAACTCAAAATGGATCAAATACCTAAACATAAGACCTAAAACTATAAAACTCTTAAAAGAAAACATCAGGGGGAAGCTTCATGACATTAGATTTCTCGGATATGACACCAAAAGTACAAGCAAAAAAAGAAAAAGCGGATAAATTGGACGCTGGTAAAGTTGAAAACTTCTGTGCATCAAAGACACGACCAGCAGAAGGAAAGGCCACCTGTGGAATGGGGGGAAGTATTGCAATCATATCTGATAAGGGATTAATATCCGGAATCTATAAGAACTTCTAGAACGTAACAGAAAAACAACCCTATTAAAAAGTAGGCAAAGGACTTGAATAGACATTTCTTCAAAGAAAATATACAAATGGCCAATAAGCACATGAAAAGATGCTCCACGTCGCTAATCATCAGGGAAACGCAAGTCAAAGCCACAGTGAGATAACACCTGACACCCATTAGAATCGTTACTATCAAAAAAAAAAAAGTGTTAGTGAGGATGTAGGAATGTAAAATGGTACAGCCACTGTGGTACACAGTGTGAAGGGTCCTCAAGATTTTAAAATGAAACATAGATAGATGGATAGATAGATAGACATAGAGATAGAGATATAATCCAACAGTTCCTCTTCTGAGTATATATCCAAAAGAATTAAAAGCAGGATCACAAAGATATTTGTCCACCTATGTTTAGCAACATTGTGCTCAATAGTCAGAGGTGGATTCAGCCCAAATGTCAGTTGACAGGTGGATAAACATGTGGTATATACATAAACGGAATATTATTCAGCCTTAAAAAGGAAGAAACTTCCCACACAGTCTGCACCATGGGTGAACTTGGAGAACATTAAGTGAAATAGGCCATTTGCAACAAGACACAGACTGTATGACACCACTTACATGAGGTCTGCAGTGTAGTCAAACTCATAGGAACAAAACGTAGAACAGTAATATGACAGATCTAAAAACAAATACAGCCATTATATCATTTAATGTAATTAGGTTTAATTCACCTGTTAAAGAAAAAGATCTTCAGATTAAGTCACAAAGTAAAACTCAACTCAGTGCTGTAACAAGAGGTATTCCTAAAACACAGTGATTCAAAACAGCTAAAAACAAGGGAACAAGCATTTCTTCTGCATGGTTCCAAACGTGCCCCCAATCTGGACAACTGGACCATGCGCAGGGGAGGGGAGGAGAGGGAGAAGCGCTCATCCCCACCTCTGGGACCACATGTGGGCGTGCTGGGCTCCTACAGCCAAGCAGACAGACAGCACCAGATGGGTGTCTGCAGCTAACGTAAAGAAACTTCATAGCGTCAGTTGTTAGTGTTAGCTGTCCAAGAGGAAGAATCATCACCAACAGAGGAATGTGCAGAGGAACAGCAGGGACGTGGAAACGAGAAACCAGGGATCACCACCTCGGTATCAGACAAGTCCAAACTCAGGCCCAAAGCCGCTGACCGAGACAAAGCCGTAGCAGGTATTACCTATTCACCAGACAAGAAGCGACCACGTTCACAAAGCAGAAACTGGGAGATGCAAAGAGGAATTGAAACACCAATGATAGGAGCTTGAACTCACCACCCTCCCCGCCCACGAGAGATCACGGGAACAGAAAAAATGAAGGTTGTAGAAGACCTAAACAAAATTCTCATCAGGAAGTATTTTTGTTGTTTTTTTGTTTTTTATCCTCACCCGAGGACATTTTTCCATTTTTTGTTCAGACAGAGTGGGAGGGAGAGAGAGGAAGAGAGAGAGAGAGAGAAACATCGATGTGAAAGGGACACATCGAGTGGCTGCCTCCCGCACGACCAACCGGGGCCGGGGACAAATTGCAACCGAGGTACGTGCCCTTAGCGGGAACCGAACCCGGGTCTCTCTGGACCGCAGGCCGACGCTCAAACTGCTGAGCCAAACCAGCCAGGGCTCATCAGGAAGTTTTTATGAATATGCATCAAACTCTGCAACCCAATATTAGAGAATGTACTTCCTTTTGGAGCAGATGACACATTCATGCAAATGTGTAAAAAAGTTAGGTAAAACCCTCATATGTAAAGAACTCTTAAAAACAGAAAGAAAAAACTAAAAGCACCATAAGCAAATTCCAAAACTATGAAAGGAAACATGTGCCAAGATTCTTAACTGTAAGAAAAGGTGCTCATTTTCACTCCTCGGAGATACCACTTCTTACCCATTAGATCAGCCAACATTCGAAAGCTAGACAGCACGCTGTTGACAGAGGTGGGGGGAGCAGCACTCTCGGGCACTGCTGTGGAGGAGAATTTGACAATATATAACAAAATTTCACAATTACTTACCCTTTGACCTAGTAATCCTACTTGCAGGGGTTTTTCTGAAAATATACCTCCTCGAATATAAAATAACGTATGCACTGGGTTACTGACCGCAGCATTGTTTATAAAAACCGAAGACTAGAAACCATCTCGGTGTCTAGCAATAGAAGGCTGCATAAGCCAGGGTACACGCAACAGCGTGTTCTGCAGTGTTCAACACCGGTGAGGAGACTCCCTAGAGCTAATATGGAATGATTTTCAACATAAAATATATGGAAAAGACTAAGTGCAGAAGAGTGCATGTTCCGGGACTCTGTATAATAAAGAAAAGGACTACATTTACACATTCAAAGCAAAATAAAATAAATACACCTTCTTATGAAGTTGAAATAATCACAAGGGAGGAACTATTTTAAATGATTTTCAAAATACAGTAATTTAACTGTATAGCCCTAGCAGGATACAACTAAAGACCAAAAGAAACCTGCAAAAACTAAATGTTTTCAGAAATTACATTGATGGTGATAGTAGTTTATTTTGATACTGTTTTGTGTATTTGAGAAAGAGCATATGAATAATTTTGTTAGTGTCATAGGGAAACGGAATTTTTCTCAGGGAAAAAAGGAGAGTCACGTGTTAGACGAAGTTAAGTAAAACCCTTTAGTCCTGAATTTGAATTGGAAATATCACTATAATCTCATGACGTATTTTATCTTTAAAATACGTGTCCATGTGTATGTATGTTCATACATAGTATGTATGTACGTAGGTATGGAAAGGGTGGGGCAAAAGTAGGTTTACAGTTGTGAGTACGTAAAACACAGAGTTTATCCTTGTATTATTAATTATTGTATTATTTTCCATACAAACACCTGTAAACCTACTTTTGCTCCACCCTGCATGTATGTCCTAGCTCTCTCTACTGAAAAGGCCGAGAGGTGATGGACAATTCAGTTTGTATTGAGCATGCTTAATGCTCAGATTGTGGTTTCTAAATATTATTTTTTCAGTAGAAGGAACCAGGGCTCTTTGGAGAAATAGCTGATTCCAGGCCTGGGGGCAGGAAATTTATAAAATGAACCTGGAAAATCTTTCCATTGCAGAAAACAAGAAAGCTACTAAAGACTACTCTTGTCCTGTCAAGGGAAGTCGAGAGCCAACTTCAAAAGGCTCCCAACGGACAAATGGGTCCCAATGGGACAATTTAAGCATCAGTAGTAATAAAAACAACAATAATAATAATATCAATAAAGGCAATAGAAGGAAACATTGTAAATATGTTTGATTCATGAGACCATATAACATTTTTTAAAAACTCATTGGTCACCTACAAAAACTACTAAGGAACCAGCTCATTGTTTTGATAACCAATAAGTATAAGGGGAATAAAACAATCATTTATCTCGATTTTCTTGTATGCAATGTACTTCAGAGTAATTCAAATAGTTAAGGAGGGGGCATTTCTCTTTATAGAAGTGTCCTAGCTAGTAGATGGATAATAACGGAATTCAAGTATCAGCATTCTGAAACCACCGTGGAGGATCAGCTGTGCAGGGGCTGATCCTACCAAGCAGGTCTTACTTCAACAGGGCTCTGGCGCCCACTGAGTCCACACCTTCAATGTGTCCCTTGTGGAGGTGGTCCGGTGGTGCTTCGACGTGATCTGAAGCTGTCCACCAGAGGCTCTGGTTCTGGGGCCTCACAGGTGGGGCAGGTCAAGGCCAGCCACCACCTGTGCCCCACACAGACCCACCCAGCATGAGCTACAAATGGCCTGCAAACCAGCTGCCACCAGTGCCATGCCTGGGGCCACTTAGCAAGAGGTACAGGGCACACCTAGGCCAGATTCTGCTTGAGAGATTTTAGTGGAGTCCAAAGCATGAGCCAAGACAGGCCATTTGTATGGAAAATCCACTGGAAACTGCTTGGGCGGGCCCACAGCTGGGAGGGGTGGGATTTCAAGGACTCTCCAGGGTGGGGCTAACGGTGTGAGCCAGGCTGATGGAGGCTCAAAGATGGTGCTTACCTGCAGGCTCTGTGGGGGGAAGCTCAGAAAAGGACCAATGGCCTCTGCCAGCACTTCTGTCTCGGAGAAAGCTGCCCCTCCAGCTCTCACCCTGACAACAGACAATTCAGTTTTCCCTCGTGTATTCCTGGTTTCTTTCAAGCTGCTGCCCCAGTGCTGGAGCTCAGAGCCAGCGAGTCCGGGTAAGTCTGTGTGCGGGTCCTTTAAGAGGAGCTGCCTAGGACTCCAGCAGCCTCTCCCTCAGCTACAATCCCTGCTGGTTTTTACAGCCAGAAGTTATGGGGACTTCTCTTCCTGGCACTGGAATCCCGGGCTGGGGGACCTGGTATGGGGCTGGGACCCCTCAATCCTCAGGGGGGCACCTCTGCATTGAAGATATCCCCCCTGATTTTTAACCACCACACATAGGTATGGGACCTGCATCTCCATCCCTACCATCTCGATGTGGCTTCTTCTGCAAATCTTTAGTGATAGTCTTCCATTCAGCATGATTTCAGGTGGTTCTGAATAATGGTTGTTCTGTACTTTAGTTGTAATTTTGATGTGGTTGTGAGAGGATTCATGTACCGCATTTACCTGCACCACCATCTTGACCAGAATCTTAATGTGCAACTTTTGTAGCTTGGGTTGAAGAGGGCCAAGAGTGGAAGTAGGAATACCAGTTAGGAGGCAGCTAACTAGTCAACCAGGTGGGGGTGATGCTAGCCAGGATGAAGACAGTAGCAATGGAAATTGATCGAAATGGGTGGATTCAAGATATCTTTTGTGGATTTATTTCACATGCCTTGGTGGTTGGACATAAAGGCAAAGGAGAGAAAAGATTCGAGGTGACTCTAAATGCCTAGGCAACTGGATGGGTGATGATACTTTTGCCTGGGATGAAAAAGAAAGGGATGGAGGACTGGGGAGCCAGCTCAGGGGGGAAATCGACATGGACCTGCTGAGTCCCAGAGAAGCTGCAAGCACTTAGTTATGCAAATCTTGAGCTCAGAAGAGTGTCTGGATTAGTTGAACTGATAATATGAAAGGTGTGTGTTGGGGGGAGGGTATTCTAGGACAAACGTGGCTGAGATGGAGTGGCATGGGCACCCATAAGATCAAAGACTGTATGGCCCTCTTGTAGATGGCTGAGTCACCCAGGGTGTTAGCAAGAACTGGGGTGCAAAGGAAAAGACCAGCCAGGGGAGGAAGTCTTCAGTGAATGCAGGAGCATGGTCAAGAGGTGGGGGCTCACACACACAGGGAGAGGTGATACAGGTAAGTGGGATTAGCATTAAAGGAGCTGGCTTTCAAATGACCTAATGATTAAGAGTGCAGGCCCTAGAGCCAATTCGCAGAGTTGGAGTCTGTGCTTTGCCACATAACTGGCCATGTGACCTGAGGCAAGCTATCACCTGTGGCCCCCAAACGGGATGATCACAACAGGATCACCTGGAGCTATGGCGAGGCTGAAACTGCGGCACCTATAGTCCTTAACAGAGTGTCCAGTCTTCGGGTACTTGGTAAATGTGAGCCTTTACAGCTACTAGCTCTGTTACTGGTCACCAAATGAGGACGGAAAAGGAGTAATGATGTGGAAGCAACGGAGTGAGAGGGGAGCCCTGCTTTCCCACCGAGGGGACTGCGCCATGAGCCAGGGAGCGGCCTCTGGCTGAGAGAGCTGCCGGACAAGGGTCCTTCCAGCAAGGGTAGGCTTCAAAAATCTTGGTTATTATAGAGTCTGAGCAGAGGAGAATGGAACAGGGAAAGGATATAGAATATTGACCCATTTCTAACTTGGGGACCATGAAAAAGCTGCCTCCCGCTTCCCTGCTCACTTCCCCTCCACCTGCTCCAGTTCCTGCTATCCCTGGTTCAGCTCTGCCTGCCCTCCCCCACCCCACTCACTGGACACCAGGGCAGCTGACCCCTATTTCTACCTCTACCCTTCCTATCTCCCAGTCTTGGTTACCTCCTCCACTGCCTGTCCCTTTGTTCCTTCTCTTCCCTTTTCTGTTTCTGTGCCCTTTCATTCACTCACCATCCTTTCTGACTTACCGCCCCTTCTCTCTCAATCCTTCCTTTACCCTGATCTGGCTCCTTCCTCAATCTTTCCTAGCCCTGTAATTATCAGGTCTAACACCTTCTCTTCAGACCTCAACTCCAAGGATGTCCAGAGCTTACCTGGTGATTCCCATTAACTACCTGGGGACCAGGTGCTCCTGCCAGTCAGATTCCTGGTCCAGCCCAGAACTCTGGCAGCATGAGCACCCAGTGGCTTATTGACATGGGGGCCAACAGATAGCCAGCCCCAGGCCACAAGGCACATCCCCCAGGTAGGGTTTTTCTCCTGGGATTACATTCTCAGTTGTACTGGTCTCAGCCAGCTCCCTGGCGATCTGGATTGATAATACTTGTTCCTGCCTAGGTTGGTTGCTCAGCCTCAACATTTGAGATGATGAACATAATCTGTAAGTGACCTCTGGGCCCTGCTGTACCTGTGATCAAACCTTGGCTAACGGAAAGAGTATGACGAGGAGTCATCCATGGCCTCTGTCCTGTCTTCTAGGAAGGCGGGCCCTGTGGATCTGGTCACCGTTGAAGCAATTGCTACAAACAAGTTACATGAAAACATGTAAACAAAGTCCCGTAGCTTCTTCAGGGAAACCATGACTCATTTCCTCCCAGATGTCATCTTTGTCCCCAGATGTGCAGAACATTAGTGCATTCTAACCACTGCTGCAGTAGTACAACTTACACCTGAGATTCTGGTTCCTGTAGGAGAAAGTTTCCAGTGGACCTGATCAAAATTATGTCCAACTCTGATCTATCTATCTGTCTCCCAATTCACAATCTGAATTCAAGGGTAACAGTCTAAAAGGCAAAAAGTTACCTATACTCCATTCAACAAGGATAAAGAGTCAAAGTTTATTAGAAAACTTCAACTTTGAGCTACAAAGTCTTCTGGGTGTTACCTAAAGGGAATAGGTGGAAGAAGAAGGGGAGAGATTCCCCATAAAGACCCCCACCTCTCCCCACTTTCTCAAGTACAAAGTGTATCAGCTCTGTTCCCAAACTGCGAGGCAAATGAGAAGAGCCCAGAAAGATTCCGCCTTCTGGGAACACCTTCCTTTCCTTTTATCCATAATCCTGCTTGTGGTATTTAGGTCCCAGATACCTCAGAGTTCCTAGTACAGAGACTCTGGGGGACATATCAAAGTAGATGTGTGGAGAAGGCCAGCAGACGAGCCAACTGTTACAGGCAAAGAGCAGTGACTCATGTACATCCAGCCACATCTGAAGAAGCACAGAGAACAGGGAAAGGCAGACGGCAGTACAACATGAGGGGCATGAGATCCTGGGCCCCATCCTCCCTGACAGCCTCACTGTGTCTCACTGATTTGTCCTCCTCTTCTCATGCTTTTGGTGTAACCAGGAAGATGCCAGTGAATCCAAAACAAGTTCCCTTTTTTTTTTTTTTTTGCAGTTTAATCGGTATAATTTAATTACCAGGTCAATTCATCCCAAGATGGGATTTGACGAGCTTTAAGAGATGTACATAATGCCATAGGAACTAAGGGAAAGGAAGTGAAAACAAAGCCAAATAAATCGAGGCCAGGGATTGATGCACAAATTGCAGACCAGGTGCTTCTCAAGTTCTGTCCTAGCCCCCAAATTTCTGTGATTGAACACATTCCCTTTCTCATGAGTTTGACTACCACACAGACACAGATAACTCTCTAGTCCTAGCCTCTCCCCTGGCTTCAGGCCCAGATATCCAAATGCATACTGCATACTGCTACACGGATGTCCCTTAGGCACCCCAAGTTCAAAATGTCACAAACCAAACTTACAATCTGTCCTCATGCCCCACCTGCATCTCCTTCTTGTGTTCCCAACTCTGAACGACATGCTCTACCTGTCACCAAAACCCTCTAGCTTTCCTCTGCTGTTAAGTCTGCCTCAGAAACCTCTCAAATCCATCCCCTTCCCAAACCCAATCACTGCTCTAGTTCAGACCCTCCCTTTTAACTGGAATATTGCAATATTATTCCAACAGATGGTCCTAACTACAGCATATCCAAGTTCCTTTTAGCTATTAGATTTTGACGTCATCCTCTGACCCCATCACCCTTAGTCTGGTGTCCAAGTTCCACTCAGACATGAGATCCTCCATGACCCTGACCCACCACTTCCCTCCTCCCATCTTATACTCCAATAGAGCTAAGAATTAAGGTCCCACCCTCACCTTGAATCCGTGATGTTTCACACCACTGTGCTTTCCCTGGAACTCCCATCCTTCCCCTCCTTTGGGACCCTTCCTCTCAGCTCACGTGGTTCCCTACTATTACTGCAGTTAATGACATCTGCTGGTTCCTGTCCAGGGCTTACACATGACCCCTGCCCCTCAGAGATAATGTGAACCAAGAAAGGGAAGTTTGGAAGGAATTGACAGGCTGTGATCCCAGGTGAACTGGTTTTGGGGAAGCAGAGGACAGGGTTAAGGAGTGATCTCCACAGAATGGGAGTGCTAGTCTCTCCACTGACTTCCTCTCATGTGAACAGAAAATTCTATTCTTCAAGGTTCCATCGCATCCACTATCTGATAGGTACTTCCCAAGTTCATGAAATAACCAGGGTATGAATGGCACCCCAATGTCATAGGCGGACTTTAGGAGAGGGACTTTCTTTTAAAATCCTTTGGAAACCAAAGTCCTTGGTCAATATTTTTAAACCCTCCTAAGGAGAAACTCTGGAGGTCTAAATGCTGACAAGTAGAAAACCATCCTGTATGAGTGAACCTTCATTAATGGCCAACATTTAGCAAGCATGGGGTCGGCCTGGGACAAGATGGCTCAGGTAGGACCGCATTCAAAGCCCTCTCAGTAGCATCTCGCACACACACCCACTCCTGACACCTCCCTTCAGCCTCAGTCTTGGCCTGGGGATCGGGAACAAAGCTTCTGCCATGCCAAGAGGGAAAGGGCCAGGGAGGCAACAACACAGGGATGAGGGAACACTGGTGAAGAAGCCCAGGTTTCTGCAAGGTTTAACTCGATGACTTACCCAAAGGTAAGCAGGACTGACTCCCTGAGAAAAGGGAAATTCTTAAGCCCCCTTCCCCTAGCCAAAGCAGTATCTCATCGGAAGAAACATCACTTTGGCTACATGTGTTTCCCAATCTCAACCCACCTGTATCTCCATCCGTTACTGTACAGATGGAAATTCACACCTAGTGCTTTGGTAATCATTCATCCTTGCTCAACGTACATTGATTGTTCTCAGTATCCCAAGACCTTTCATCTTGGGGAGAATTCATAGAGGAATTTCAGCAGGACGTGTGCTCTACAAAGTGCTTTGAGATCCTGGCCTGAGTTCCATGCCCTAACGTGAGAAGGGATTCGCTATGGTGGTAAGAACACCTCAGGCTCTGGACAGACAGGTCTGGTTGAATTCTGCCTCTGCCATTTTCAAGGGTGTGACCCAAGCAAGTGACTTCAGTTTCCTAAGCCTAGCTTTTCTTTTCTGGGACATAGGGAAAATATTAGTACCTACTTCCTAGGGCTGTTGTGAGGATTAAATGAGATCATGTGTACAAAGTGCTTAGCACAGAGCCTGCTGAAGAGCAAACGCTCAATAAGTACTGGCTGCTTTTGCTATTAACAATGACCTAGTAATATGTAACTGTTGTTCCTACTTTTTGCTGAGCTCACGGTGGCCTGCTCTAAGCCAGATTCTCAATTATGCCCCTCTCACCAGAGTCTCCACGTTCTCCTGAGGATACACCCCACTAAAAACTGCATACAGGAGACTCTGTGATATGTACTGATGGGGTGTGGGTACACACAGATGATATGAAGGCACAGCGAGGTTTGAAATCACTGCTCAGGACCACTGATTTGCCTCTAGTCCCCTAAGCTATCAGTCTGGCTCAAACACTGACAAAGCCCTTAAACGACAGCAAATGGAAGGACAGCCTGAGGACTGAGTGGAGATTTTTAACAGGAGAAAAACAAAGCACACTTAAGAAAAGTGCCTTCAAATCTGGATCCTTAGCATTTGTAATTCACTTCCACATTACCTGGATTACATTAAGATAACTTCCCTGGGTATACACCAAGCTTAACAACAGGGAATGTTTCCTTCTACTATACACCTTATAATCTGGGGAGGTTTAAATACACATTTATCTCTCTTGTTGTGGGAGGAGTTGTTTCCTATAATGTTTTCCCTCCTGCATGGGTTCTCCGGTGGGCACTAAAGTGGGAGCTATTGTTGAAGTCTTTGCCGCACTCCAAGCACTTGTAGGGTTTTTCCCCAGTGTGGATTCTCTGGTGAATAATAAGACTAGAGCTCTGGTTGAAGCATTTCCCACACTCTCTGCACTTATAAGGCTTCTCTCCTGTGTGAATCCTCTGGTGAGTAATGAGATTAGAACGGTCACGGAAGAATTTTCCACACTCGAGGCATTTGTAGGGCTTCTCTCCTGTGTGCACTCTCTGGTGTGTGATGAGCTTGGAGCGTTCACTGAAGCACTTCCCACAGTCCGTGCACTTATACGGCTTCTCCCCAGTGTGGGTTCGCTGGTGGTTAGCCAACGTGGAGCTCTTACTGAAGCTTTTCCCACATTCAGCACATTCATATGGTTTCTCTCCCGTATGAATTCTTTGGTGACTAATGAGGGCAGAGCTCTTGGAGAAGGTTCTTCCACATTCAGAACACTGATAAAGTTTCTCCCCTGAGTTGGTGCTGTGCAGTTCAGGAGAATTCAAGTTCTTACTAGCACTGTGAGGTTGTTCAGGAGACGTCTCCTCTGCCAAGTTCCTCCAGTGGGCACTAAAGGATGGACTTGGGCCAAAGTTTTCCCCAGACTCACTACAGTGGTCAAGCTTTCCTCCCAAGTGGATTCTCTGATGTTTCAGAAGGTTTGAGCTCTGGTTGAAGCTTTTCCAACATTCTCCACATTTATAGGGCTTTACCCCTGTGTGGATTCTCTGGTGGGTGACAAGATTAGAGTGGTCACTAAAGCTTTTCCCACATTCGAGGCATTTGTAGGGCTTCTCTCCAGTGTGAATTCTCTGGTGAGTATTGAGGTTGGAGCGGTCACTGAAGCTTTTCCCACATTTGAGGCATTTGTAGGGCTTCTCACCTGTGTGTGTCCGCTGGTGGGCAATGAAGTGGGAGGTCCGACTGAAGCTTTTCACACATGTATCACACTTGTAGGGTTTCTCTGCAAGGTACAGGCCTTGATGGTCAATAAGTTTTTCTAAGTCCTCTTCAGAAGAACATTCTTCCCACTGTTCCTGTGGTGGATTTCCTGACTGCTCTTCGCCTTCATTTTCATTTTCACTGTCTTCCCCCCAATCGTGAGAGTGGCAAACAACTTCTGTAGTACACTTTGATAATGCTCCAGGCAAATCCTCAAAAATATCCTGCTCTGAACTCTGGTCTTCATCCTCATGCCTCATCTCAAAACCTGAAAGAATGGACAGAAATGTAGTTTTATTCATTCATTAGTTAATATCTATTTATATATCTGTATCTTGTGTCTTGTGAATTTAGCTAACATGATTGTATTTTATGTCACATCTTACAAATGTGATTAATATGAAAATGATCAAGTTTTGGTGCATACATGCATTTCTGACCTGCAAAGCTGAGGAATGGAGTCTGGGACATGGTGACCCCACCAAGGCAGCCATGACCCCAACCAAATAGCTAGCCAGTCTCCCTGGCCAACTCCCTTATCCCACTACTTGATAATGAACGCCTTCTTCTAGTACAATCAGTACATTCTGTGTCATATGAGATTGATTAAATTCTATATATAATTGCTCAAACGAATCCCAGTAAAATCTAGACCATTTAGGGAATTATACTCTAAACTACACATAATCTGAACAAAGGACAAATCTTTCTCCTATTCAATTCCATTCTGTTTTAGTCCAGAGACACGATAATAAGCTTGTCTCCCTTGCTCTGTCTGCATGCTTACAGATTTTGTGGACATCCAATTACTCCATGCTTACCAGTGTCTGGGGTTTTAGGACATGGGGTTGGAGGTTTGATGACATCTTCATCTGCCATCTCATCCCAGGCCTCCTGGTCATCAGCCTCTGCACTGCTCCGCCCAGACATAGGGAGACCTGCTGCCTCTCTGACAGTCCCCATAGCTCTGACTGCAGTCCGCGCCCTGACCAGCGAGTCCAGCTCCTCATAGAAGGGGCACGTCCCTGGTGGGTGCCTGCTCTTGGCTTTCCGGTAGCTTCGAAGGAGGTTTTTAAATCTGTAGCGACACTGCTCCAGTGTCCGCAGGAAGCCCTGTGCACACAGCCGCTCCGCAATGGCCCGGTACACCTGGCTGTTCTGGTGACAGGTGCGAAGCTTTTCAGAGAATGGAGACTCACTGAGAATGGTCAGGAAGGCCTTGGTCTCCTCGTAGCCCCAGTGCACACCTGCTGTCAGGAGTGAAGAGTTCAGAATTGTGAGATTTAATGAGACGTGCCTCGGTCATCAGGGATCAGGGTCACCTACCCTGCTAAATGCCTAGAACACAGGCACCTCAGAAATTGTCCAGGAACCTGGGGCACCAACAAGGAATATACCCTTGCCTCTCAGGGCTGTGCCAGAGCTTCCCACCCCACCCCTTCTAAGAGATTTTATTAACACTTCAGAGTCTTGGCTAAAGGGGAGGACTTAAGTGGCCATATTATACCAGGTGACCCCACTCCCCTGGCTTCAGCTGACTGGTTCAGGGAAAGGCCTATAATTGGGATACAAGAGATTCTATATCCATTCAGTATGTGTCCTCTGATTACTTCCATGAATTTTCCTTATAACAAATATGGGAACTGAGAACCTCCTCTCCTCTTTGGTGGAAGAGGAAAGGAAAGCGGTCTGTTCTCAGTTCCTCTGCAGGTACATGATGCCGCCAAGGAGGCAGCACGGCGGACGGAATGCCACACAAAAGGAGCTGGAGCCCTGGGCTCTAACCCTGACTCTGCCCTGCGTGGCCTAGATCCTGACATAAGACACCATCTCTCAGGCTTCAGTGCTCCCACGTTTGCAATCACTTGGGTGTTTCCCAAACACCGATTATTCCAACTATACACCGTCCTGATTTCTGCTCTATTTGTTAAATATTTCACTCAATATCTTTCTTTACCTAAACTTACTATCTATGAAATCATGGCTGATGTGTTCATACACATTAAAATTAAAAGTTTACTCATGCAACACCTATGATCATTCCCATATACTTTGAAAAATACTGAATTAGCTCTTTAAGGTCCCTTAGGATTTCAAAAGTGGCTGTTTCTATAGCTAAGAAAACTTGTGCACTGAGAACTGGTCATAGGAGAGGAGAGTAGGAGTCTGAGGATGACCAAAGGAACTTAGTGCCTTACTCCAACAGCATCGACCTAGACTTCTGTGCCCTACTTGAGGAGCACAGATCTGGCTAGTAGGAGGGCTGGAATCTGGATCTGATTAAAAGCCTGTGTTCTTACCAATACGGCTATGGAACAGAGTTGGACCCCCTGGAATCCTGGGCCCCTGGACGGACTCGCCAGTGGCCAGGTCATCACCATTACAGTCTTCTGCTGTTTCCTCTGGCTCCCAGCTCCCCTCCTCTTGCTCTTCCATCTCTGCATCACTATCCCCCAGCCTGGGGAGAGCCACAGCCTCTCCTGGGCCATCTGTAGCTCTGATGGCTGTCCGAGCCCTCACCAGGGCCTCCAGCTCCTCATAGAAGGGACAGGTCCCCGGTGGGTGGCTGCTCTTGGCCTTCCGGTAATTCCGCAGGAGGTTTTTGACCCTGTAGCGACACTGCTCCAGTGTCCGCAGGAAGCCCCGCGCCCTCAGCCGCTCTGCAATGGCCCGGTACACCTGGCGGTTCTGGTGACAAGTCCGGAGCTTTTCAGAGAAGGGAGACTCACTCAAAATTGCCAGGAAAGTCTTGGTCTCCTCATAGCCCCAGTGCACACCTGACACCTTCATGTCCTCCACGTCCCATTGGTATTGTTCTTCCCAGGCCTTTGAGTCCCTCCAGGTCAACGCTGGGGCTGGTTTCATTTGCTCATTATCCAGGCTGTAATCTGCAGTGTTCCTTTTTCCAGAATTTATAAGATTCAGACCCCAAAATTCTGGTCCTTGCTCTCGCTGGGAGATGATATTTGGTTTTGAAACTAGAACTCCTACATAAAAAGGAGAGAAGTGATAGAAATGACTGTTGAGCAGAGTGCTTGTCCAAAATGTCCCTGAAACATATTTCCCTACAAGAGGCTCATGAGAAACTCCCGTGCTAATCCCATCAGATGTCTGGGGGTTAGGGAGAGGTAACTAGAGGTAACAGGATCACTTCACCAGAAATGTTCACTGACCTGTTTGCTTTGTTCATTTGCTTTTTGCTGTTATGAGATACACCATACAAAACATCACTGCCATTGGTCCACAGAAGAGCATATGATTTAAATGGGCCCAATCAGAATGAATTCAGTGGTTGGAGGATAGGTCTGCGTGTGTGTGTGTGTGTGTGTGTGTGTGTGTGTGGTGTGAGTCTCTCTTACGAGGAAACTTGTGGCCTCAGTTGACATCGATCTTGACTCTGACACACAATAGCTCTACTATAAAACTAAGAGTGAGGACAGCAGAGCAGAGAGAAAGGAAGAACCTGTGACGCGGCTGAGCCGATCTGTGCTGTGGTTGCAGCACGCCCTCCTCTAGACTGCCAAGAGTGAGAAAATAAATTTCCTTCTTTTGTATAACACTTAGCTACATTTAAAGGACTGCTGTCCCAACAGCTCCCAACCCTAACAAAATAGAAAGCCTCTAATTACATAAATATTTGGAGACAACTAGAAAAAAAGTTTAGAACTCAAAGAGGCCTAAGGATTATCTCGTTCAGCATATCCTAAAGTTTGTTCCTTTGAATGCTATTTTCACCAAATGTCACGTGTAAAGGCGGAGGGGGGGTCACACTGTCAAGCGAGTAGCCAACAAGCTTCATGTCCCCTTACTGACATGAATGAGTCAGACCTATCGCTGTGTCTTCTACTCTATCCCACTCGCGTGTCTAACTCCCGCGCTCCAGTGAGAATCGGGTCATTATTATCTGGCTTCCTGTGCAGATGTGCCTACAGAGAAAGGAGTCGGGCTGGCCATATGGGCTCCAAGCATTCTGAACCCTGTGAGATTCATTTCTCGTTGTGGTTTAGGGCATCAGTCTCACGGGCTTCGTTCACTCAGTCCGCCCCTAAGAGACGGATCCTGTTTGATGCTGAAAAGCCTGGATTTCTGTGACAGCAGGCAGGGCCCAGCCCCTGCACCGTGGAGCATGTACTGAGGAAATGAAGGGAATGAGCCCTGAGAGCAGGCTCTTCGAAGCCAACCTGCCAGCCTTCGCTCCCCACACTCCATCCCTGCCACCACCACAGGGCTGACTAAAAAAGCTTGTGTTCTTCCTACGTCTGAAACTCCATGGACTTCAGAGGCTCGAGTCTCAGGGAGTGCTGAAACGCTCTTTGGGAACTGAGTGTACAGAAACCCAACACCTTTCTTCAGAGGGCACCAGTTCCTTACCCAGGGACGCGCCATTCCCACAGTTTTCTCCTGGGGGCGCCTTGTGGAACTCCTTCTCAGCATGTCTGCCAGGGCCCAGGGCTTCCTGTGACAAGTACAAAAGAAGACCTCAGATGTCACTGACCCTTGAACACAGCCTGGGAACACTACGGGGCCCCAGGAAAAATAACGGGAACACAGGGAGATACTGTGTGTGAGCAGAGCCTCATGAGGAACAGCATGGCCAAGGAGAGGCCAGCCGATGGGGCGAGGGGCAGGGACTGACACCCTGCGCCTTGTGGCCCTTTGCAGAGGGGAGGCCACAGAGAAAGAACTGGAGCAAAGAGGCAAAAGGACTGGAGCAGCAATGACGGGAATGGGAGAACGAAGAGCAGCTTACCTGGGACTCAGCTGTCACCTCCCAATCTCCAACGCTCCCCATCTTTGGGAGAGTAGGGACTCGGGGAGTGAGGACAGCTGAGGAGAAGAAAAAGTCTCTGAAACCCAAGCTCTGGTATCCAGAGAACCAGCCCCTCTCAGGTTCAGCTTCCCAAAAGCCAAGCCTGGGTCCGACGGAGACTATCCCGCAGCCAGTGCACACCTCCCTCTGCCTTCCCTTCTAGAGCGTCTAGCTGTTAAGCTGCCTTGAGTGATGTGCCTTGTGTGAGATGCTAGCCCAGAGCTCCCATGACCACCTCGGCCAGCCCCAGCCTGAACCTGCTGCGTGACTCGGCTCTAGAGAGGACGAGCTGACATCACTGGGAACGCCATCTTACTCTGCAAGGCTCGCTTACCTGCCGTACTTCTCAGTGTGTCCATCAGACACTGTTCTCTCCCGTGCCCTGAACTCAGCACATCCCTCCTCCCCATGGACCCTTCCTTCCCACCCCTCTCACCCCTCTTCCTTGATGTTCCCCAATTCTTGGTACTCACCACTCTCTTTCAAGGCCTGGGGTGCCATCTTGGTGTCTAGATGCTTGGGAAGGTCAGGGCATGGATTTCTCACCCACTGCCTCTGGGGCTGTCTCTCGGGCCACTGATCCACTGATTGCCGCTGAAAGCTCTGAGATCCCTGCAGTGCCTTTAAGGACCTGGTCTCTTCTCCACACAATTCCAGTTCCTACACACAGTCAAAATTCCCGATTGTCAGTTCAGTAAGACCAATTCTGGTAGGGCAGGAAATGTTCTTTAGAGCACAACTATGATCCAAAGGTTAATAAGCCCTTTTTAAGACCCAAAGATGGTTCAAAGTATGTTTCCCTCTCACATCAATGTTTCTCTCTCCCTTCCTCTCTCTCTAAAAAATAAATAAATAAATAATCTTTTTCAAAAATGGAGATATATAGGAATGGGCCATGAGAATCAAGAGCCATTCCAAATGAGGAGATCCACCAATGTCCTTTGTGTTTCACAGGGAGAAAACATGTGCTTATCAACACCCTTATAGGGTCAAGAAAAACAACAACAACTCACTTTGTTATAATCTTACAACCTACAGAGAAACTGTGTGACTAGACTCCGTAACAATCCTCGCTCTCAGCCCTAGCTTCTTCAACTACTGCCATGTTGAGCAAAGATCTTGATTCCAGGGGTTGGAACAGTGGACACAGAAAGAAGCAGATGCAACTGACAACGAGGAGGAAAAATCAGTAGGATACTGACTGGGGAGGGGATGAAAACAGAATCCATCAAAAATGCCTGTGCTCACCCTGGCCAGTCTGGCTCAGTGGTTAGAGCATCAGCCCATGGACCAAAGGGTTGCAGGTTCCATCCCCGGCCCCAGTCAGGATCGTGCAGGAGGCAACCAATCGATGTGTCTCTCTCACACTGATGTTTCTCTCTCTCTCTTCCTTTCCTCCCTTCCACTCTATCTGAAAATCAATGAAAAAATATCCTCGGGTGAGGATTAACCAAAAAAAGGCCTGTGCTCCACACAAAAGCCTGCACACAGACGTTTATAGCAGCTTTATTCGTAATTGCCAATACTTGGAAACATCGCAGATGTCCAGTAGGTGAACAGGTAAACTGTGGTACATCCAGACAATGGAATGTTAGCATGGAGGAAATGTAAATGCATGTTAGTAAGTGAAAGAAGTCATTCTGAAAAAGCTACATTCTGTACGATTCCAATTATATGACGTTCTGGAAAACGCAAAACTATGAAGACAGTGAAAAGATCAGTGGCTGCCAGGGGTTGAGGGGAGGGCGAGATAAATATGCAGAGCACAGAGGATTTTTATGGCAGTGAAACTAATCTGTATGATACTATCTATAATGGTGGATACAAGTCATTATACAGAATGCACAACTCCAGGAGTGAACCCTAATGCAAGCTATGGACTCTGGGTAATAATGATGTGTCAATGCAGGGTCATCAATTGTAACAAATATACCACTCTCATGGGGGATGCTGATAATGAAGGAAGCTGTGCAACTAAGTTATCCACCTTGCAATGTAAGATCACAAGCTACAACATACTTGTATTGGGGGGAAACAAGCTACGTGTCCATTTGTTTTGACATTTGTGAGCACTCAGGAGCAGGTGGGAAAGTTAAAAAATAGAAGTCACAGGAAAAAACACATTACAGAGAAGGTTTCATTCCCTTCATTTTTTTTTTTTTTTCAATTTTCAGTTCACAGTGGGTATAATTTGAGAATTTTTGGTCTAGTCCAACACTCTCATTTTACAGAAGAATCATAAAGACCTTGATTTAAGACAATTCTCATCTCTGGGTCTCAAGTTCTTCATCTTCCAGCCCTGAAGTCCTAGGACTTCCATTTGTTTCTTCACTGCCACTTAAGACAAGTAGCTGGTTTCTTTAAAGATGTATTGATCACTGCCTCCTGCAGGCTCCCTACTGGGGATCAAGCCTGAAACTTGGGCATGTGCCTTGACCGGGAATCGAACCGGCAACCTTTCGGTGCACAGGACAACACCCAACCAACCGAGCCACACCAGCCAGGGCAGCAGGTTTCTTTTTATTTTTTAATTAAATTTATTTATTACTTTTTGTTATAGATGCCCCTCCTTTTTCCCCCTTGTACACCCTCCTCCCCACTCCTGTCCCCCACACACCTTCACCAATGGTTTCTTTAAAAAAAAAAATAATAACATGGGAAGGTGGGGTGGTATATTAAAATAAGGTATAGTTCTATAATTTTAAAAATTATGTTCTCTGTATCTTCAATCAGTCTGTAAAGGAATCCAAAAAGCAAACCCACAGATCTTATTTTAACCTTTCTTCTTCTAATCTCACATCTGTATATTTTATGACGTACAGAAACCCTCTGCCATTTGCAAGGGATATATTCTCAAAGCTCTAATTTCCCCCAACAAAATGTGATTAAGTATAATACCACAAGATATGTAACAAGTGAACATAACAGGTGAAAGCAGCAGGGGTAGGTTGAGATGAAGTTTCTAGGCACCGGCTCAGCCTGCAGCCAGCCAAAGGGCTTATTTATATACACCGGCTTCAAGGCAGAATTCAAAATCTGTGTTGTAACAAAATTATAAGTTATATCATGGGCCTTCAGGGTCTCTTGCAAATTGCTGAGACTGTGAGTTAAATCCATTATACTTTCATTTCGATATAAATTTGGACAAGTTACTTACCTCTCCAAGTCTCTGTTCACCCATTTGAAAAATGGCGATGCTAACAGTACCTACCTTATTGGGTTGCTGGGTGGATTAGATAAGCAATACATACAGACAGCTTAGAACAGTGTCTGACACATAGTGAGTGCTCAATAAATGTCAGTTAATATTTCATTTGAGCCTCATGACTCACGGGTATTTTAACTCCTGTGGTTTCCAGATGAAGCATCTGTCATGTAGTAGAAAGAACGATGAACTTGGAACCTAAGGATCTCGGTTCAGGATATGGTTCATACTGACTGAGCTTTGTGAACAACCTTGACTTTCAGGGACTTAATCTATAAATTATGGGGACAATAACACCATTCCTGTCTACTTACATCACCGCTATAAGCATCCAAAGCGATCACATATGTAAAAAGATTCTGTTTAGTATAAAACACAATACAAATCAACAGTACCGTAAATACAGTACTGGGCAGCAGTTTAGAGTAGTGGTTATAAATGCTGACTTTAGTGTCAGATTGCCTGAGTTCAAATCCTGGCTCTGCCAACTGTGTGCCCGAGAGCCAATTACCCATCTTTTCTCTGCCTCAGTTTCCTCATTGGTAAAACTAGGATAATAGTACCTATCTCATTAAATTGTTGGCAGGATTACATACATTAATGCATGGAAAGCACTTAGAACAATGCCTGGTACACAGTCGTGCTCAATAAATGTCAGCTGCTCAATAAGAATAACAATTATTATCTTGGCGATGATTAACCTAGTCACAGCCCACTGCCTTGCCTAACCCACTTTTGAGGAACAGACCCTTTGCCTCACCCGCTGTCCTGCAGCCCGGGCCTCTCGGTGCCAATCCTCCACCAGGGCCACCGCCTCCTCACCGCTCTCAGGGTGGCGCGCCTGCACCCAGGCCTGGACCTCCCTGGGTAAGATAGTCAGGAACTGCTCCAGCACCAGCAGCTCCAGGATCTGCTCTTTGACACGGACCTCTGGCCTCAGCCAGCGACAGCAGAGCGCCCAGAGCTGGCTGAAGGCCTCGTGGGGTCCAGATGCATCCCTGTACTGGAACTGCCTGAAGCGCTGGCGGGAGGCCTCAGGGCCAGGGACGGGGTCATGGTCTTTCTCCTGAGGTCTGGATTCTGATCTCCACGCGTCCTCCTCCAGTTTCACAATCAGGAGTTCTTCAAGCTCTGGTGGGGGAGAGGCCTGGGCCTGGGATTCCAGGGCTACAGCCATGCTCTGTCCCAGACACCTCACTCCAGCTGGGCTGTCCTCATCCAACGTCTTTCTACATCTACAATGCGTCCTTCAAGGGCCTCCTGGGAGAGGAAACGCTTTCCAAGGCTCTGAAGGCAGAAAGACAAAGGACAGTGAGCAAGAGGACCCAGGAGCCTCACGTCCCCACACACACCACTGTCACTGCATGGAGTGGGGTGACAAGTGATGCCCCTGGCCCATAAGCAGAAAATCAGACCGCAATCTGGCACCAACACCAGCAGCCAGCATATCGGAGGAAGACGCACAGTGTTAAACCCTCTGGGACACACTAAATGCCTTAGCCTGGCATCAAGACATCCATGACCTGGCCCAGCACAGCCTTTCCCCCTCTACACATTCCAAAGTCTGACCGTCCCTCCAGTTGGGATTCAGACCTCACCCCCTCTGGAAGGCCTTTCTTCCTGGGCCTTACAGCTTTAGTCTTCCTCTAAAGGCACTCTCCTCGCAAAGTCCCCCTCTCACTCTATACTCCTTGTCATTGTACTTGTCTGGCATTTTTCACCATCTCTATGACTCCCCAAACTGCACCAGGCCCTGTCTCCAGACCTCCAGACTCCACGATCCAACCACCTTTAAGACAATTTACACTGGACTGTCTCTTAGACACCTCAGTGGGTCAAAAACTGAATTCATCATTTTCTCCTGCAAGCCTGTCTCTTCTGGATCTCTCCATCCAACAAAGGCACCACCTTCCATCAGCTCACCCATGCCAGAAGCCATCACCTTTCTCTAAGATCCCCCACACCCAACTCATTACCAAACTGTGTCCACTTGGCCTTCTAACCAAACACCTCCCCTATGCCACCACCTCAGTCCAGAGAATCATCACTTCTATCACGTGATCAGCATCTTGGCTCATGTCCCTGCCTCCACTCCCCTCACCCTAACCCCTGGCCCATTCTTTGCACAACCACCAGACTAGATCAAAGTCTGACCATGTCACTTCCCTGCTAAACACCCTTCAGTGACCTCCCATTTCCCTCAGGACCAAGTACAAACCTTGCCCAAACCCCCTTTCTTTACCGTGCTCCCCCAGTCATGGTGTTTCAGCGGCACCGCCTGCAGCTCCTACATCCTGCTGCCCTCTGAACCCTCCCACATGTTGGGGTCTCCTTTGGGAACAGTCTCTTCCCTTTCTTCACCTAGTTAGGCCTCCACTTAAATTGTACTTTGCCCAGATTCAGTCCTCAGCCACACGCTTCCATGCCACCTTGTTCTCTGTATCGTTACCCAGATCATACTTTATAATTATCCACCCACTAGATCATAGGCTTCCTCAGGGACCTGGCACAGAGCTCAGCACACACAGGAAGCACTCAATAAACAGTGAGATAATGGCCAACTAATGATGGGGATGTGTCATGAAGCAAGGATTATAATTAAGCCCTTTCTGTGCAAACTAGATAAAAAGAGAATGACCTTACTCATGCCGGAAGGAATTCTCTTCTCTTTATTTCCATCACTATAACACTTGCCACTTTCTAGGCTGTATCAGAGGGGTGTGTGTGTACATATGTGTGTCCCCAGAGAGATTACAGCCTCGCTGGGGGCGAGGAACATACCTTACTTTTCTTTTTCACACCCTTCCTTCCCTCACACCCACAAGCAGCATGACACCCTACACAAGAAGGCGAAGGCTCTCAGTAAATGCCTGTTGAGTGAATGCCTGGGGCTGCTGCTTTTACACAATGAAAACTCTGACCACACTCACGCTGGGTTATCTGGGAAAATGAGCTCTTTGTGTCATTCCCAACCAATCTAGATGACATAAAAAATGCCTACTCAAAGGAGGCTATCAGCTGCTTCCACGGGGGAATGACATAGCCGAATTGAGAATGGACAGAGGGTAGTATTTTGACTTGAGGCCATCTGACTGGACTGTCTAAAAATAAGGCAAGGATGATGAAAAACAAAGGCTTGTCCTAAAGACCTCCACATGGGGAGAGGCTAGGAACCCAACTCATGACCACCTGGCAACTTCCTGCTCGTCCTGTCACCTCATCTGTTAAGTTCCCCTCAACATGCTTTTATCATGCCCTGCCCCCATCCCTGCTCTCCAATAATCACTTCCCCAATCGTGTGTTCCCTAAGCAACTGGCACATACATACCTCTAATATACGTGTTACCCTATATTACTGTAGTTACTTGTTCTTACATTTGACCGCCCCTCATGCAATTGCATTACTAGGGCCAATATCTTACTCATTTCTGTATCCAGTGCCCGACCCAGTGTCTGATAAACAGCATGGCCACTGGAAGTTTTGTTGCCTTTTATTAGAACTTCAAAGCTGGTATGTTAAAAACCTAATGGCCTATGGAAGATCCATAATTTATATTACTCTAAATAATTAACCTTTCATGAAAATTTTTTTTAACCACAGCCTTAATCATGCACTAGTCCAAACACATTTGTGTCCCTCTCTCACACAAGAACTAATTCACCAATCATCCACAAAATCCCACTATGTACCCTGCACTGTACTGGGAGCTAGAGAGCCGACAGTCACTAGGAGAGACAGTCTTTACCTTCGTGAAAGTTACAGTCTAATGAGCCAAGTGTGCGCTCCTGCACAGAGAGAACACTACAACAACACAGGCAGTTAGCAGTCCCACCAGGCCCAAAGCCCAGAGTCTCAAATAACAGGTATTTTCTTCTGCGAAGACTTGAAAGTCCCAAAGGTTATTTTCAAATCAAACCTGCAGATTTGTCTGCTACTCTCTTACATATGAACAGCAGCCTATCCCCGGGGGGAGGTCAACAGTCAGCCAACAGCAGGGTGACTTCACACATAAACGGCAGGAAAAAAATGGACAAGAGCATTCCTCCGTCCTGAGACTACCAGGAATCTCTAGGTCCTCACTAGGATCAACAAACTCAAAGAGTCCCTACTGACTGTCTGTGGTGCCAGGGGGGTGCCAAGTGCGGGACATTCATAACCTCAGTGAATACACCGGGCAAGCAAGTGAAGAACCATTAGTGCTGAGCTGCCTTCCACTGATCTGTAACTTACACAGATTAAGCTACATACAAACACCAGGGAAAGAAAGGACATGATTTAAATACTGCACGAGTTCCATCCATGATGTGTCTGTTCCAGAGCAAGTATGTGGTGACGACACCCATGACCCTGCTGGTCCCTGGGTTGGTCTCAGTTCCCTCAAGCCTCTCTTTCCACTGAGCATGAGCAGAGTGTCTTTCTACAGAATGTTCCCTAAACACAAGCCAACTCTTTCACCTACTGTTCAACAACAAAACCAACTATTCTGGTTAGCTTCTTGAAAAGACAGCGTGTTGGTTTCTAAATGGTTCCTTGCCAAAGGATTTTCAAGCTGACTGATTTCTGGCTAAATGTGATCATCACCTTACATTCTGCCTTTAGAATATCATTATTCTGTGAGGTATGACTCCACTGTATCTCCAGTTTTCACAGGGAGGGAACTGAGCTTCTATAAAAAAGACTTGCGGTTACACAACTAGCAAGTGGTAGCATTGGAATCTAAGCCCAGATTTGTTTTCTCCAGTCATTTTTTAACCACACTACACAGCCTCCTCTAGGTCTGCCAGTCATCCAAAGTCCTGAGAAGATGGTATGGAGAGCGGAAAGAACACTGAGGCAGAAGTGAGCAAATCGGGGTTCTAGTTCCACTCCTGCCACTTACAGCTGTGTGACTTTAGACAGGTCACGTGGCTTCTGCAGCCTCTCTAGACTGCAGCTAACAGCCTGCCCTACTCTCGGTTGCCCCAGGTTCCCCAATTAGTACACTGGGAGCAGGACAAAGGGACTGAATAAAAGGGAGACTGAGTAAATAGCAGAGTGGGACTGTGGCTACTACAGAGCACAAAGGGACCACTGGCCCAGTGTCCATAGGCCTTCTCATTTTTCTAAGAGAAGCTAGAACTCTAGATTTTTAAATGTTGGCAACCCACTCAAAATTATTTCAAACAGGATAGAGCGTGATGCTAGGCTTCTTTCAGCATGGGCTGTCATTCTGCCACCTTTCAGCTGAATGATCTCAAAGGTCTCTTCCAATCTCCTGGAAGACCTAGAAAGGGTACAGATCCCCCTAAGTAATGAGGGATAGGTGTTGGCTGCTGTCAAAATCAGGATCCCTTTACAAACACAGGGAAGCTGAAGGCATCCTGGCTTCTGGGACAGTGAGTATGGATGTGGACATGAAGAACCCACCCAGTAAACAGTGGGATGGGAAGAGACCTGCCCCAGTCTCATGGGAAAGGCCAAGACTGGTCTGTGACCTCCAAAGAGGAAAAAAAAGGGAGGGGGTAGTTCTCAAGGCTTTCTAGCTCATTCGGCTGATGGTCCAAGCTATTGCTTAAGCAGCCTTACCTCACACTTAAGGCATAAACCAGGGAAAGCAAATAGGTTGCATTTCAAGCACCAACTTCATTCAACTGTGCTAAGGACTCTGAGTCCCATGGGAATATGTGCTGCGACCAATTAGCTCATCTGCCAGACACAGGAAGGGGAAGTGGCAGCACACATTCCATGTACTTGCCACCCCTGGCTTAAACTCCCATAGGCACTGAAGCAACTTTCAGCCTTAATAGGCAGAAGACTAAAACTCATGCCCCTGGAAATCCACCGGAAGTAGCACCTTTCAAGCCTGGTACAGCAAAGTTCACCCTGATGGCTTTATTCACACGTTCATCAAGTATTTATTAGGCAATGGAGAAACAGAGGTGATTCAGAAGTTGTTCCTGTCCTGGAGATGCTTACAGTCTAGTGGAAGAGACCAAAAACAGTCACAGATAATGAAAATCAAATGTGGAAAATGCAGTAAAAGAGTTCTGTGGGAGCTGGGGGTGGGGGGCAACCTTATCTGCTTAAGGCAATTGAAGGAAGTAACATTTGAGTTGGTTCTCGAAGAAAGTTCTCTTGGCAGAGAATGGGAAGGGGAGCGAGTGTATTCTAAACAGAAAGACCAGCATATCTAAGGGTGGGAAATCAAACAGCCTCCCCAAGAAATGAGGAAAACCTTGGCAACCCTGGAGTGTGGGGTACACGAAGAGTAGGCTAACAAGGTCATTTATGAAGGATCTTGAATACCAGGCTGAGGAGTTATGACTTAATTCTATCAGTGATGAGTGCCCATGAAGGTTTTTGAAGCAGAAGGCATAACCAGATGTGTGGGTTAAACAGATCACACTAGCTACATTGTGTTTGTCCAGGCTGGGAGGTGAAAAGATGGAGGCTTCAGCAAAAACCCTGACAAGGAAAGGGCAGGTTTGAGACACATTAAGGAAACTGAAAGATCTGAAGATTCCCTGGATGTGGAAGAATGCAAGAGAAACCAGAGGGCACCCGGGTACACTGGACGATGGTGCCATTCACTCCCATCAGGCATAAGGAAAGAGGTGCAGCTTTGGGGCTGAACACAATAGCCAGTCCGACCCACTGGGTCCCAGAAGTCACAACCATGAGAGAAAGTGTAAGGGGGTATCAATTCAGATGTCTGTTCTAGGGAGGCAGGTCGAGGCTGGTACACTATTTTTAAGGCTGGGCTTCAACCTCAGGCCCTCTTATCTTCTTCTTTCCAGAGCCCCAGAACCCTTTCTCCTTCCCTCTGTGGTCTCCTGACCCTTCTATGACTCTCCCACCTCCAGAACCTCTCTCGATGTCCTCACCTACAGACCTAAAACCGTCCTCACTCCCAGGGCCCTCTAGCTCCCTCCTCATCCCAACCCCTCTGTGATCCTCCCCATCTCCGGACGCTTCATCCCCTGACCGCCCCTCACACCCACCCACATAAGAGCTTCTTTCTCCCCTCTCACCTTCCCCGGCCCCCTGTGACACCATCACCTCCTAAGTCTTCAGCCCAGAGCCTAAGTCTCAGCTGCCCCCGCCCCGCCACCCGGACTCACCCACCGAGACACCCACTTCACCACGGGGCGGAAGTGCTCCAGGGTTCGCGCAGGGAATGCTGGGATGCGGAGTCCGAACGGCGCCACCCCGCGAATGCAGCGGCTGAGACTACAACTCCCAGAAGAGACCGCGCGGAAGCTGGTGGGAGGCCTCCTCCGCTTACTTGCCTTTAAGATGTCGTCAGCCAATAGATGTGTCGCCTTCTCCCGGTCCCCGGCACGGGAACAAATCGGAACAGGTTCTAAGCATGAAGGCGGGACCTGTTGCGATCCCGGTTCTTTCCACAGGCTCCGGGAAATGGCACCGCCCAGTGGGCGGGCACTCAAGCTGAAGAGGCGGGGCCTGTTGGAGGGGCGAGAGAGATCAAAGCAGAAACAATAAGAAATAAGAAGGTAGGATAGAGATGACCAGAGTGGTGGGCAGAAGAGAGTTGGACAGTTGTAGGTTCACTTTACAGCTCACAGTTATAATGCCTGACTTGGATCAATTGTGAACCTCCCTTTCTTCACCATAAAGCGAGGATAATAATAGCATCTGAGTCTACAGGTTTTTGTGAGGTTTCGATGGATAATACACCTAAGAGGACTAACTCAGGGCCTGAGTCCTAAAAATACACAGCGAATGTTACCTTCGTGGGTGTTGGAAAGTGTTCATCGTTAATAGAATAATAATCGGAATAATTTTAATATAAATGCAGTTGCTTGGTACTTTGGGGTATGAGCAATCTAATATGGGGTTGAGATTGTGGGTTTGTATTCAGACATGGATCCAGATTCTAGCCTAACTACTTCCCAGCTGTGTGGCCTTACGCGAATTACTGCATCTCTTTTGTCTTTGGGTTTTTTCATCTTTAAAATGCAAGTAATATAATAGACCCTATATTGCAGGTGTTGTGAAAATTAAATGAGATAATTCAGGTAAAGCATGGACTCTGGGGTCAAGTTGCTTGTGTCAAACTTCTTATTTTCAAATGTAAGATGGAGGCCTTGCCGCTCACTACTTGTGAAACACTGGGCAAATTATTTCACCTCTTTATGCCTCAGTTTCCTCATCTATAAAATAGGAATTAAAGCAATGGCATCTACCTGATAGGGTTTGTGAGAAATAAATGGAGAAAAGTATGCAAAGAGCTTGACACATGGCTAGCAGGAGGAGTTTAATAATTATTAGCTATTATTATTTTTACTAATGGTTACAAGAATTTGGGGAACCTGATAGTACCTGGCATATGGCCAAGTGCTCATTACATGTTAAAATTTGGGGAATTCTATATCTTAGTTTTACAGACCTAGTTCAAAGTCCTTCTCCTCTGTGAAACATGTTCCAGCTTATTTATAGTAATAGCTCATGTGGTTTTACTCAGTGAAAGGAGTAGCAACCTGTAAGCACTCCTTGTTATTGAAGTCTGACAGCCCTATGAGGTGGGTATTATTACCCCCAATTTACAAGGAGAAAATGGGGGCTTGGACAGATGAAGTGACCTGCTCAAGATCACATAACCAATAAGTGCCAGACTTGGGATTTGAACCAGGGAATGTGACCCCAAAGGTTCCTTCTCAGCCCCACACTGCGTAAAGAAAAGATCATCAGTGGAGGGGAGGGGTGGAGTGAGTGGAGAGAGAGACCGTTCTGCAGTGTGAGGTGCTGGGAGGGCTGGAGACATTTGAGAGAGTGTCAAGATCTGAAGCTGGAAAGGCAACTTTGCAGGGTCAGGCAAGGACATTTATTTCAGGATCATCTGCCCTGAAGAGAAGGAAAGGAGGTGAGAATGCACAGAGAGAAAGACACCATTAGGACACTAGAGGGCGCCCCTCACCCTAAATCCAGCCTGGAACTGTTCTAAGGTTTCTTTTAGCCTTTGTCTATTTAAAGCCTGGCATTGTACAGAAGAGGAAAATTAAAGCCCCAAGAGGCTAAGGTCCCTGGCCCAGTGTCATATAGAAATAAACATCAGAGCCTGAACCAGACCCCGGTTCTCTGCTTCAGCATCCATCAAGATTTTTTACTGTCCATAGTTGTCTATCAAGACTCTCTGTGCTGGGCCAGCACTAAGCTCTAAGGATGCAGAGATGAATCAACCCTGGTCTCTGTCCCCAGTGTCTGATCTCCAAACTTTCCTCATCAAGTTTTTTTTATTAGTAAATTAGTAATGTTTCCTACTAGTAAGACATTTTTGAGCATACACTCCCAACACATGTGTATTTATTAACTTGTAAATGATATGCACATAGTACATATATAATTGCATGAAAAACTAACTTTTATTGAACATTTACAATGCATTATTAGGTCCTGCTCTCAGTGCTTTATACATATTAACTCATTTAATCCTCACAAAACCCTTTGAGGGAGGGTTTAATGATAACCCATATTACAGAAGAGGAAACTGAGGGGCATAGGTTAACTAGCATAAGAAAGCCATATGGCTAAAAAGTAGGCAGGCTAGCTTCAGAATAAAGTGAGCTATGAAAAAATACAAATAGAAGTTTTAAAATTTTCTCCCTGAACCCCAGTGGCTCATCTTGTGTGCCGCCCTTTGGAGACCACTGCTCTGGGGCTCCTGGATCTGGAAGGGCTGACACAGTGTGATCAGTGCTTTGAGAAAGGGAAGTGCAGGAAGTTGTGGGAACCCGGAGGCTGGGAGGCCAGGAATGGCTTCTGGAGAAAGTGGTGGCTGAACTGAATCTTAAAAGATACATAGTAGTTCCCCGGAAGAAATAAGCTGGGAGGAAGGAATAGCACATGCAAAGGCCCAGAGAGAGGAGTGCATGGTGTCCTGGCAACTGTAAGTAGCTTAGCATGGCTGAAGCACAGAGTTCCAAGGAGGAGGGTTCCCCTCCCAGTGTTGCTATAAGGTTCAAACAAGATGATAGATATGAGCGTGCCTTTGTGTTTTCATTGAGGAAATAGACAATCAGTCTGCTGCCTGCTGGGCAACATCCCACCTTTTTGGTCCTCAGCTGCCAATTCCTCTATAACCCAGAAGGCAAAATGGGCCACTCTGCCCCTTGAAGATCTAGCTGGACTTGGCCTGGACCCCATTCCACAGCTTAGGGCTCAGAGCCTTCCTTTCTTTCCCATGGTCTCCCTGAATTTCCCCGCTTTATTTCCTCCAGGCTACAGTTTCCATGACCCCAACCCCTTCACCTTCTTTCTCATGGGGGTTTCTATCAAAAAACAAAACGTCCAATTAAGCCAATCATTTCATGTATTTAGCTAATTTACTGAGGATTCACACATCTTGAGATCACATCACATACCTCATGGCCACCTGTCATCCCCCAAATTTTCTCATTCAGCCTCCAGAGCCTTCCCAAAATCTATGTTCCCAAAGCCACCAGTTGATCCTCCCTAAACCCACAGCCCCCCACCTCCCAGAAGCTCAGTTCAGTCTCACTAACACATACCCTCTATCTCCTTGCCCGGCTGGCCCTCCTTGCCTATCCCCACCCTCCAACATACATGCACTCACTCTAACCCAACCCAGCTTGCCCCAGCCTGCTCCCCAGCCTGCTCCCCAGCCACGCCCAGAAGTGGTCCTTCCTTTCATCCTTGGGCCACACACAATAGTCTCTTCTTCGGAGCAGCCAGGCCAGTCTATGGTAGCGGGGGAGCTGGTGACAGGAGACAGGCTCCAGGAAGACCAGCAGCAGCATTGGGGGACAGGGGACAGTCAGCAGGAGGGAGGTGGCCAGGTGGAGCTCCAGGCCGCAGCGTGGGGTACACAGAGCCTGGCAACTCAGCACGCAGAGCGTGACCCGGCTGCTTGCCATGCTCTCTGCCACATTTTCAGCCACATCCTTGCCTGGCTCAAAATCCCGCTCAGGGAGGCAGAGGCGCAGCCCCCAGCTGCCTTCCAAAGTAGGCAGCAGCTCCTGTACTACCCAGGCCTGGTCTTGCCTACAGTGGGACACAAAGACATCATAGAGGAATCTCTTGCCCTCACCCTCCCGACCCCTCAGATCCTGGAGCCAAGCCCTGAACAAGGCCTGGAGATAGAGGATCCAGGAGTTCCTGGCTTCTTGTAGGAGAGGCCAAGAGATCAGCAGAAATAGCAGGACGGAGCTGCCCAAAAAGAGTTCCAAATCCAAAGTGTTGGGGCAGTGGCTGCAGAGAAAAGGGAAGAGGGGATTCTTGGAGCGGCCCCCAGCTTCTGGCTGGCACAGCTGGCGTGGTACAATATGCACGTATGTTCTGGGGGACCGCTCAAGCCAGGGCCCCACCCAGGCATTGGCACACTGGCAGGCCAAGGACGAACTCAGAACATACATGTACTGTGGCATCTGGGGACTGTGCTCCTGGAGACTGCCATCCAGCACGAGACCTGTCTCCCGGTCTAGCACTAAGACCTGGAGACTTCCCAGGCCCTGGAAAGCAACAGCAGACAGTGTCTCCACCCCGGTTTTGACCAGCTGCAGCACCTGGAGCCTGGGCAGCTCACCCACCAGCTCCTCGAGCTGCACTGGGCGGGGCTGCGCTCGGGACTGCAGTCTCTGCAGCTTCAGCTCCCGCAGGCTGGGCAGCCCAGTGATGCAACAGGGCCTGTGGCTGTGCCCATTCCCTTCTACTCTCAGATACTGGAGCCTGGGAAGCTGCCAGAGGAAGAAGCTGGAGGTGTCCTGGGAGCAGAGGGCTTCCAAGCTATTGCCAAGCAAGATGAGTTGGAGAAGGGCAGGGAAGATCTTGGAGACATTCTGGGTCTCCAGCTGCATTCCCCAGCCATTTAGAGTCAGGGTCTGCAAGACTGGAAAGACAGGAGAAGGCAGCTTCCAAAGCTTCCTGCCTGGCACCGCATGAAGCTCCAAGCTGGTCAGCCTCGTGGGCAGAGACAGTGCTACCCGGGAAGGGCCAGAGGGGAACTGTAGTCTCAGGTCGCGCAAACTCTCTGGGCCCCAGAAGTCCCAGGCAGAGCTCAGCACAATCTGGGTATTCAGCAGGTTCAGGGTGGTCAGTGCAGGCAGAGGAGCCAACCAGCCCTCGCCCAGGGCCACCAGTGGATTTTTACCCAAGTCCAACATCTCCAGCCTCCTTAAGCCCTGGAATACCTGGCCCTCCAGCCGAACCAGCTGGTTTCCCTGAAGTAGCAGCTCCCGCAGGTGGGGCAAACAGGAGAAGGTGGCTGGGGGCAGGCTGTGCAGTGCATTGTAGGACAGATCCAGGACCTGCAGTCCTGACACAGCCCCTGTCGCATTTGTGCACAGCGTGGCACTCTGCAGCTGGTTGTTAGCCAGGTTCAGTCTCTGAAGCCTGGGCAGGGCAGCCAGAAAACCTGGTGGCAGGTCAGTCAGGCCACTTTGCTTAAGACTCAAGCTCTTCAGGCTTTGGCAGGAAGCCAGGGCCTCCGGAGCTACGTGCCCTATCCGCGTCCATCCCAAATTCAGTTCTTGCAGCTCAAAGTGGGCAACTGTCCCAGCAGGCAGCTCGGCCATGTCAGTATGCATCACAGACAGGGCATCCAGCCTCTGCAGCCCCAGTCCCATCATGGCAGCTGCCTTCATCTTCGTGTGGTCCAGATTCAGAGTCCCCAGCATGAGGCCCTGGAGGGCCCCAGGACTGGCCATCGTCAGCCGCTTGTTGAACGACAGGTCCATCATGTCCAAAATCCAAGCATCGCCAGAGGAGGGACCAAGTACCAGGTCTGGGAAGATGTCGGCCAGCTTCCCCACATTCTGAAGGCAACTAAAATTGATAGCCAGCCTCCGCAGACTGGGAGGCAACCGGACACCCGAGTTCCCATCCAGGCAAAAGCCCCAGAAAGATAGGTACTGGAGGGAGCTCAGGCTGCCAAAGGCATCAGCGGATAGGAAAAGGTCACCCAAAGGGAGGCGCATGAAAGACAGCCGCTGCAGCTGTCCCAAGCCCCGGAAGGCTCCTGGCAGAAGCTGGGTGAGATGCAGGTTCAGCCACAGGACCTTGAGGCCAGGGAAGTGGGAGAAGGCATCCGTGGGCAGAACCGAAGTGGAACCGCTGAGACAGAGCCCCTCCACACTCCGTGGCACAGCCTCCAAGGCCGTTGTCAGGTTGGCCACGCTGGAGCACGTTGCAAGGAGGGGCAGGCTGGAGTCCACACGGCACAGGAAGAAACGGGAGACCAGATGCAGCCTGGAGCCTTCGGTCACTAAGCAGTTGGAAGTTGTCCAGCTCCAGGTCAGAGGAAGGGACAGGAGCAGACAGGGCAGCAGCAAATATCTGCCCATCTCAGCACCACGACTGGTCTGTAGACAAGCAGAATCAGAACCTCACCCTCTGTTCCCTTCCCTTTTCCAGAGAGGAACCCAGGCCCCTTCCTCCCCATTCACGCACACATACACAATACTCACAGCACGGACAGGATACACAGTCCCCTATGTACCCAGCAGGGTCTGGGCACAGGGTCTGGGGGCCACAGTGCTTCCAAACTATAGAACTGCTGCGAGGGTGGGACCAGACTAAGATGCTTAGAGCGGAGGATGCAAGGGTCAGGGAAAGGCAGAAGTACTCTTGTGGAAAAGGACCCAGGTTTCACTTCTCTGTTGTAAGGAAGCAAGTGTTTCTGAGCACAAGATTTGGGGCCAAAAGCCCAGGATCCCACTCCGCCATGGTCCTGAGCAGTGTCTTCACCTCTCTGAGCTTCCGCGTCCTCGTCTGTAAGCTGAGCATGCCAACACCTGCTTCAGAGGATAGCTGCACATCGCATATAAGTGTCAGAATGAGGGTTCTCTCCTCATCGTTCCCTTTACTACTTCCTCTCCTTACTTTAGAAAGGAGGTCTTGAGTAAATCAGGATTTTTAAAAAGCAGATGTTTTAGAAGCAAAATAGTACATCAAAATGATGCCTTAATGGACATCTGTAATGTTCCACGGGGAATATTCCAAAACGGCCAAGATTTACCCAAGAGGACCAGAGGGCTCCGTTCCTGCCCTTCCAGCACGGGGCTAGGAAGAATGGTCTCCTTGGCCCTGGCCTTGACATGCACTATCAGAATGGAGCCAGGACCCCACGGGGGAGCAGAAAGAGAAAAAAGGGAGCTTTATCATTATCTCAAGGCAGTAAACCATTCCATACAATTCAATATCTGATCGTGATTTTAAAAAATAATAAACTCAGAGAGAAGAAAAATGCCTTGACTCATAAGAGGATATCTACCCCAGATCTACGATAAATAAAATTCTTCATGGCGAGTCACTCATTGCGTTCCATTTAAAGCCAAGAATGAGACAACTGTCGTCACTTGTGTTCAACATTATAATGGAGACTTTAGCCAGGAGAATAGGAAAAAGAACAGGAATTAGAATTATAGAATTATCAGTATTTTAAGAAACAGAAGGGTCGCCATTGATAAGATGCTATGATTTTCTACATAGGAATTCCAAGAAATTCTAGACAAAACTATTAAAACTAAAGAATGTTTAGCAAAGATGCTGGATACAACATACTCTTTAAAAAAACTTTATAATACACCAGTGCGTCGGTCAGAGTCTCGACAGGAAACAGCACATGTGAATTAGGATTTCCCTAAGAGGTTTGCAACTAGTCGCAAAGGTGTTAGAAGGACTTAGGGCAACCACAAGGGACAGTGCTGGAACCCGGCACCAGCAAGTGTAGGAGCTGGCGACACTCTTAGAACTAAAGGAATGAGGACTTAGAGAAGTGACCAGAACGTGCAAGGAGGGAGTGTTTTGCAGGGCCAGCTGCCTTGAGAGAAGCAATGACATTTGGTCAAGTTGCAAATCCAACCTAAGGGGACCTCACAGGAAGGAAACCTCACAGGGACATAATTCCCTGATCTCCCTCCCCCTTCCCTCTGATCTCGTGCCAAGATTTTCCATCGGTCCTGGAATCAGAGTGGCAGGGGAAAGGGCATTAATGGAAAAATGCTATTCAGGTCAGCTCTCCTGAGCAAAAAGCAAGGTGGAAAAGGGCAAGCAGATGTGGAGGGACATATGGAAGGAATGCAGCCCAACCATCAACAGACAATTAGAAAATGTGCATTGAGAAAACATTTGAAATAATAAGGCACGAGGATGTATAGATAAGTGGAACAAGATGGAGCCCACAAACAGGCCTAATCATATGTAGCCACCTGATTTATAAGAAGGCATCGTTCCGTTTATCATCTCACAGGGTAGCTCCAGATGCATCATAAGCCTACGTGTGAAAAACAATAAATCTTTCAAAAGAAAACGTAGGAAAATATCTTCATAGTCTTGAGATAAGCAAAATTTTCCTAAATAGACAATACAAAATTAGCTATTTTCCCCCCCATATATTTGACTTCACCAAAGCTGAGGGATTCTGTTCATTAAAAGATAGACTAAGAAAGTAAAATAACCCACACACCTGGAGAAGTTCATTGTAATACATGTGTCCAAAGAACACTCATAATTGTGGACTGTAATAAACATAATTATTTAGAATAACCCATGGGCCAAAGAAGGAACCATAATGAAAATTAGAAAATGTTTTAATTAAACAATAGCAAAATACTACATATCAAAACTTACAGGATAAAGCCAAAGTAGTATTTATGGGGGACGTACAGCCTTAAATGTCTGTGTTAGGAAATGAACAACGAAATCTGAAAATCACTGAGTCGGGCAACAACTTCAAAAAGTTAGAAAAGGAACAGTTCAAAAATAAAACCTCGTGCCTGGTCGGTGTGGCTCAGTGGTTGAATGTCAACCCATGCACCAAGAGGTCACCAGTTTGACTCCCAGTCAGGGCACATGCCCAGGCTGAGGGCCCGATCCCCAGTGGGGGGCGTGCAGGAGGCGGCCAATCCATGCTCTCTCTCATCAATGTTTCTGTCTCTCTCTCCCTCTCTCCCTTCATCTCTAAAATCCATAAAGAAAGAAATATTTTTTAAAAATATAATAAAAATAAATAAATACAACCTCGCACTTCCCCCATTATGGAATAACTGGTAGCAGACGAGCTCTTCTACCATGAACAACTACGTATGTATCAAACTGGACCAAATATACAAAGCAGCTGTGTTCAGATATTAGGCAAACTGGCGAGATAGGACGGTGATCGCCGCGAGAAGGGAACAAGTGAGGCAAACTCTGCACCTGCCCTGACTTTCTACCTGCAGACATTTGCTGAACCACAGCACAGAGAGGAAGAGGGAGCCCAAGTATCGCCCAAGCAATCGCAGTGAGCTGAGAAAACAGAAGGTCAAGACGATGGTACGTGTTTTTTTTTTTAATTCCTCACCTGAGGATATTTTTCTACTTATTATCAGATAGAGTGGGAGGGACGGAGTGAGAGAGACAGAGAGAAACATTGATGTGATAGAGCCACATCAACTGGTTGCCTCCCGCACAACCCGACCAGGGCCAGGGACAAACCACAACCGAGGTACGTGCCCTTGACCGGAATCGAACCAGCGACTCATTGGTCTGCGGGCCGACGCTCTAACTGCTGAGCCAAACTGGCCAGGGCTAGACGATTGTACTTTGAGAGACAGATTGTACTGAGAGACACAGGGTAGACAGTAGAGAACCCAGTCAAGTGACACCTTAGTCACAGGGTGAAAGTAGCCTAAAGCATAGGCTTAACAGCAAGTCTTGAAATTATCAAGGTAACCCACAAATAACTGCCTGCCCCAGTGTAGCCAGTACAATCTGAAAGTATGTCACTCCCTCCTTGGTGTAGCACCCTCAGGGTCGATTCCCACGTGTATGCTTTAGATTTTGCCAACATAAATGAGCAAAACTGTACCCTTATTGGCCTCTCCTCTTGGGTTTGACTTTGTAGTCGCCTTCTGGGTGTACTGGAATCGTGTGATAGTTTTGTATCTCTGGACTCTGGGCAAGATGGTTTTCCATTTGTGCCAGTTCTGGGCCTGTCTCTCAGATCCATTCCTCTCCTTCCCCTCCTGCTCCATGTCCCAGGTAAGCTGATGCCTGCAAGTTATATTTCTGCCTTCTGTGTGAGGTTGAGGGCAGGAGAAAGGGAAAAGCCAGACTATGCTTTCCCCTCCTCCCCTGCTTTGGCTCTAAGCCAAAGGTCTCTAAGCCCTGTCCGCTTTACAGCAGTAACAGTGAGGGTTTATGCTTTGGCAGCGTTATCAACTGGTTCACAAATCAGGATGAAAAGGAGCCCCCTCAACCCTCTAACATGTGTTAGTGTTCTGCATCTACGTGTGACTTAGCCGCTGCCCTGGGAGGGCTGTGGGTCTCGAGGGAGAGGGATACATAACAGGCCACGATAGCACAGTGTGACTCCGGAGTTCGTGGCTGACTGGGTCATTGCCTGAGACCTAACCCAGAGCATCCAGGTAAAGATACAAACTGCAGACTTGACCCTTGTGGTGATTGCCCATCTGGCTTTTACTTATTTAAAAGAGAGAAGAGTGGAATTTGCAGTCAGGTAGAAAGGAAGAAAATACTAGAATGGGACTGCCTCACTTCCCCCTTTGTCTTGGTAACCGGGAGATTCACTTGCTTTACCCTAATTCCGCAAGTGGGGGGTTTCATGGAAAACCCTGGGATTCTTGCCCCTGTCTCTTTCCTGTCCCCAGTCATTCAGGGACCTCAGAAACTTGCAGACTGCCTGAGCTAGAAAGGCCCTCTGGGTTTATCTAATCCAACACTTGCCCTTTCAAATGGGGAAACTGAGACCCAGAGAGAAGAAAGGGTTTTTCCAGGGCCAGGCAGAGGGCGGATGGCAAAGCTAGGATCAGGACCCACGGTCATAGTCAGGCCAGTGGGGGTGGGGTGTTGGTGGCGACAAGCAGCCTCCACTGTCAACTATAGGAAGGACACAGAAGCTCTTAGAGCCCAGAGGACCCCTCCTGTCACCTCCTGGCCCACTGCACCCCACACACATTCAGAAGACAGAGGTCTCACCATCCCCTCCCTGGGCCGTGATGTGAGGAGTTTACGGAAGAAGGATGAAGTTAGAACAATTCTTACGCCGTGGTCTGGTCAGGGGTGCCGAGAACTGCTCTGGGAAGAAAAATAACTGAGAAACCAGCTTTGCAAATAAATAAAAGAATACCTGAAATGAAGTAGAGACCCTGGCTTTGGTCAGGGGCCACTTTCTGGAGGCTGTCTATTCCTCTCTCTATTCACCATCTCTCCTGCCTCCATGCTCCCCAGATCCTTCCCCCCACACTTCCTCTTCATCCCCTGTCTCCACCACCTCCTTTTCCTCCCCAAACTCAGCGATCACCTTCTCTGTGAGTTCTTAACTGGTCAGCAAATAATAATCTTCAATCAAACAAGGTATCGGTGAGTTCAGTGCATAACAGCATTTGGATAACATCCCTAAAATTCTCCAAAAAAAGCAGAAACATTTGACCCACAGCTCCACCAACAAAGCAATGGCTTTGATGAACTACGTTTGCTTCGGTTCTTGTGCCAGCATTAAACCTTTCTCCTTTGACTCCCATTTCTTACACCTTCGTCTGTCCCAGACATCCCGAGAAGGGCTTTCAACAATGCAAGCCCAGACAGACATGTTTTATTTTCCAGAATTCCTTTTTTGGGGGCTACCCAGAATTCCCTTTAATAATAAAAACAACTGACATTTGAGAACATACTATGTGCTGGACATATGCTCTCTTTTCACTCTAATGGCCCAGTTTCCGTGTGTCCCCTTCACGACACACACACATTCTCCAGAAGCAGAACCGGCCCAGGGAAGTCCGTGGCCTGTCTGAGGTCCCTGAGGTCTCTACTTTCTTCCTCTGTAAAAGGTCACAGTGCCCTGGCTATCACTTCCCCTTCCGGGCTTCCAGGGGACAGTTGGGGTTTGGCTGTGCCGTCCTTCCTTGCATTGCCTCCTGGCTTGGGGTTGCAGGTGTAATGCCAGGCAGCCCTGAGTGGGGGATGCCCTTGTTTCCTGTTATGTCAAACATCACAAGGACAGAGAGTCTAAACAAGGGCTACAGGGTGAGCGCGTATTTTCACCGAGACTCAGAACAAATGCAAGTCCAGCCCGCAGCTGGGCAGAGCTTTCTGAGAAAAGCTCTCTGATGTCCTGCGGGGGACAGCCCTGCTGGGGAAGTGAAAGAGGCCCAGGCCACGGTGGCCTGGGCTTCTCCATTGTCTTCGTTGAGGGTCTTTTTGTGATGAGGAACAGAAATCAACTCCGACTCCCCCAGGCACACCCTGTCGGAGGACGTTGGGGGAGCTCTCGGAAGCCCGCATCAGCTGGGCCTGGGGAAGGACTGAAGCCAGGCTGTGGGGCAGGCAGAGACCTGCCATTGCACCTGTCTCCACCTCTGCTTCAACTTCCCCTCTGTCCGGACAGCCGTCTCTGCTTCTGCGTTCTCATGGCTGACTGTGCCCCCTCCCAAGGGAACACCAGGCCAGCCTTGGAAGGTCCACCCCTCCCACCACCCACCACGTCTGCTCCAGGTCCCTCCTTCCCTGCTGGCTTTGATGCTCTCTCTCCACCCCCACCGGGGATCCACGGAGGGAGCTCAGGGGGAAAGAGAAGCCAGCATCTTCCTTCCTTGGGGACTTCTGAGAAATCCCTTTCCTTATGGTTCCTCATCTATGTTGTGAGCTTGCTGGATGCTCTGCTTGGAGATGAGTGGGTTTCTGCACAGCTCTGGGAGAGAAGCAAAATGTTCTCTCGCTCAGAGTAGCAGCTGTTACATCCCCGAAGAGGGCTTGCCGGTTGGGCTGTTAGCCATTTGGTCCTGATTTCTCAGTGTCCCCTTTCCTTTTGGCCTGCAGATTTTATTATTTAGACTGTCTTTTAAAAAAAAAAAAAAACAATGTGTACAAGGCCTGTTAGATATTTACTCTATTCCCTCATTCATGCCACAGTTATTCTGAGCTGGGCACAGAGTACAGAGGCCAAGGAGGCAGAGTCCCTGCCCTTGGGAGACTCATGGTAGGTAGGGAACATAAACCCATGAAAAGAGGAGTGACCTGGATGTCCCCTTGTGTCTTCTGCTAGCAGGCCACACTTCCCTTTAATGCAGCAATAAACGGAACCCTCAATCTCCGAGACTTCAGGAAATCCTCTTACCAGATTTCCTTTCTCAAGGCTCTCTGAGAAGTCTTACATGTCCTATTTGTGGTTGTCACCTGTCACCTCCGTCTGCCCTGCTGCATCCCTGGTCTGGACCTCGGCAGGGTCTGCCCTCCCCAGACTCCTTCTTCCCGTACAACTTTGTCTAACAAAGCCATGTTCCCATCTCTTCTCTGCACCGTCTCCCTAGGTATCTCATTGGTCTCATGGCTTTTAAATACCATCTGTCTGCCAATGATTTTACTAATCCTTATCACCACCACTGACTTCTCCCCTGAGCTCCAGACTCTCGTATCCCACTGCCTATTTATTATCTTCACGTGGAGGCCAAATAGGCCGTTGAAACTTAACTGAGCCAAAACAAACTCCTGATGTCCTGCCCTGCTGTGCCCGCCCCAACCCGCTCCACTCCAAGTGTCTCCGTTTCAGGGAACATTTCAGTACATAGCATGACACTATTCACTCAGTTGTTCAAGCTACACACCTGAAAGGCACTCCTGATTCTTCTCTCTGCTCACCCTCCGCAGCGAGCCCTGATGCCACACCAGAACCCCTCCTGAACCTGCCCACTTCTCTCCATCTCACCTGTGGGCTCTGAGACCACCCTCCCTGGCCTAGTGATGGCAACGGTGTCCTGACTTGTCTGTCTGCCTTCTTTCTTGCCCCCTGCAATCCCTTTTCCACACAGAATTCAGAGTGAGATTTTTAAAACATAAACTAGATCATATCACTCTCCTGCTTAAGCCTTTCAATGGCTTCCTATCACATTTAGAATAAAATTTAATTTCTCACTCTGACCTACAATTCCCTCCCTAAGTTGGTCCCTGCGTACCTCTCTGCCATCATCGAATACCATCCATCTCTCTCTCTCTCTCTCTCTCTCTCTCTCTCTCTCTCTCTCTCTCTCATCTTCTCCCAGCCACACCTGGCCTTTTCTGTTCATCAGAAGGGCCAGGCCCACCTCCACCCAAAGGCCTTAGCAATGGCTGTTCCCTTTGCCTTGTAAGCTCTAACCATCCCTAGAGGAGTGAGTGTGTGTGTGTGTGTGTGTGTGTGTGTGTGTGTGTGTGCTGGGAGGTTGTTTTGTAGATTTGTGTCTGTCAATTTTTATTATTCACGAGTTAATGTGCTACAAAGCTAATGGCTTTGCACAGGGGTTGCTACTTCCAGAACTTCCTGCCTGACACAAATAATCCTCCTAGGCCATTTCTCCCATCCTATTTTCTCAGAAGACAATATGACTTAGAATCTAACACAAAACGGTTTGAAGTTTCTCCAGCAATGAAAAAAAGGACCGTAACTTGGTAAGAAAAAGGGTGGGGGGAGGGGAGGAAGACAAGAAGAAGAAAGCGAAATAGAATTTAAGACTAAATCATCAAGTCAGATTAAAGAGGGTCGTGTTGAAATAACAGAAGCTATATTACCAGAGCAACGAAGCACACAAACCAAGGCTTCCAGAAAGATAGGGAGAAGATGCTGGAAGAACAATGGAAATGTTCATGTATACATCAGTAACTGATAGCCTACTGTGCAGGCATTGTTCTAAGTGACAGGGAACAAGCAGTAAACAAAACATGTAAAGTCTCTGAGCTGTGGAACTTACTTCCAATAGGGGAGAAAACACAGTTTTTAAGTAAAGATATGATATGTATTGTAATAATGAGTTCTATGGAGAAAATAAAGCAACGAATGGTATTGGAGAGAACCAGGGGTGGGGATGGAGTTGCAATTTTAAGTAGCATGGTCCAGGAAGACCTTTCTAATAAGGTGACATTTGAACTGGAGCCTGTAGGACACGAGAGAGAACCATGAAACCCTCTGGAGAAGAGCACTCGAGGAGAAGAAAGAGCAAATGCAACGGCCCTGAGGTGAGCCTGTGTCTGGCCTGTTAGAAGAAAAGCCAGGAGGCTTCAGGGTAGCTGTATTGGAATGAGCCTTGTGACCCAGAACTGACTTAATCTACACATGGGTGCAGAGGTTCCTTCTTCCCTGATCTGTCGATACCTCTTCTGTGCCAGGAACCCTTTCCCCCTGGTTACTGAGAAAATGGGGCTATCGGACAAGAACTGCTTGACTCCTCAGCCCACCCTACACCCACAAAAATAACCACTCACCATTCATCCTTACTGCCTTCCTCTCATCTCAGAAGAGATATTTCCCTTTCTGTTCAAGGTTCACCTCAAGTGCATCTTTGCTCTTGGTCCCCCACACCCATCTGCTCTGAGAGCTGTTTCAATCTAGTTGGGTGCGAACTCCTCTTTCCCACATCTTCAAACTCTCCTCTGCTAAAATAGTTCTCTTTGCCTATAAATATTCTCAAAGTTCTAGCAACTTAAAAAAACACACCTCTCTCTTGTTCTAGACTTGGCTGTTTCTGCCTCTTCCATTCCCTTCTCCTCCAAGTAACTTCTGGCTCCGTGCCCTCACTTCGAATCCTCAACCACTATAATTTGACTCCTGCCCTTCTGGGGCCACAGGAACTTTGAACATGCCAAATCCAGTGGGCCCCTCATCTTACCGGGCTTCCCTACTGCATTGACCTACTTAGCACCCCTTGAGTCCTCCATCTCCTCCCCCAGGTCAGGGTACCCGAAGCAGAGATCTGTGACTTGCCCTCTGTGCACTCCTTTCCCTCTTTCTTTCTTTCCTTTTTAACACCCTGCAGAGCTGTAACAGAAAACATGGCTGCCCACTGGACTCCCCTTTCCCCAGCCTCCCTGCAGCGAGCTGTGGCACTGAGTTCTTGCCAACAGGACAGAAATGAGCAGAAATGATGTGGCAACTGCTTGGTCCGACCCTTGATGCTGTGGACTAAAAATAGGAGCCTCGTTTGAAGACAGTAGCATCAGCCCACCAACCTGGGCCCAGACAGCTCCTTGGAGCTGAGCTGACCTGCTAGCCATGGACTACTCACATGTGGGCTTTTCATGTGAGCAAAAATAACCATATCTCATTTGAGCTGTTGTATTTTGGAACTTTTTGTTATGGCGGCGGCTTAGCCTGTACTCTAAGTAATATAGCGTTGACTCAAGCGCAGGCAATCCATAGGCCTTTTAAAACCTACCCCACTCTCGCCCAGCCAGTGTGGCTCAGTGGATGGAGCGTCGTCCCATGGACTGAGAGGTCCCAGTTTGATTGCTGATCAGGGCACATGCCTGGGTTGTGGGCTCGATCCCCAGTAGGGGGCGTGCAGGAGGCAGTCAATTGATGTATCTCTCTCATCAATGTTTCTATCTCTCTCTCCCTTCCTCTCTCTCTAAAAAATCAATAAAAACATATTTTAAAAAATAAAACCTACCCCACTCCCGCCCTGGTCGTTCAGTTGGTTAGAACGTCATCCTGATACGCCAAGGTTGCGGGTTCGGTCCCCAGTCAGGGCACATACAAAAATCAACCTATGAATGCATAAATAAGTGGAACAACAAATCGATGTTTCTCTCTCCCTTTCTCTCTCTGTAAAAAAAAAAACCCAAAAAAAACTTCTCTCACTCTCAATCTGGTTTTAGTCCTCCTGTTATACTCTCTTAGCAACTATACTTCTCCTGAAAGCACATATCACAATTTGTGATTAAATTAGTATCTGTGTAATGTAGTAGTCACTATTGATCGCCTTCCCGACAGCTCTCTCCCCTCCTTCCTTTCTGTTGCACAGGATCTTGGTTTTATTCAGGTACTCATGCCTTCCTCATTCAGTTTCATGCTTAGGCCAATCAGAGTCTCTCTCTTTTAGTTTGAATTAAGAAACGAGTAATGAGCCACATATCGAAAAGATCGAAGATGGAAAGTTCACAGTGTAGGGAGAGCCAGTGCAGGAAGGAAGCAGGGAGGTGAGATGCAGGCAGAGTGCACCTGTGCACTGTGTCTAATTGACCTCAGAATAAAGCCCTAAATCCTATACTGGTTTCCAAGGCAATCTTGCATGATCCAGCCTCTGTCTGCTTTTCGAACCTCCATCCCAGTTATTTTGCCCCTCCCTTCACTTTGCACCATATCTGATCACTTCCAGGTCTCCCAGCGCTGCTCTGAGCCGCTGCACACGCTCCTCCGTCCACTTGAGTACAGTGAGCAAAGCTAAGGGGCAAAGATGAGGGGGGATGATGATGACAATTACACTACCACTTAGTGAGCACTTGTATGTACTTTATATATATTGTTCTTAATCTGTTGTAAGGTGTATTCTGTTTTCCCTGTTTTATCGATGAGAACACCAAGGCTTCAGAAGTGTATCTACTTGCTTCAGGTCACATAGTTAGGACACGGCAGAGCCAAGATTTGAACCCAAGCCTATTTGACTCTAAAGAACAGGCTGTCTCTTTGCCATTCTTTAGAACTCATCTTCTGGGGGCAGACAGACTTGGGTTTGAATTCAGAGCCCCAACACTTCCTTGGTGGGTGGCCTTCAGCAAATCATTCAGTCCTACTAAGCCACACTTTCCTCATCTGTAAAATGAGGTGGGCAATGGACCCGGCCTCGGGACGTTGTTGTGAGGTTAAAATGGAAGAATGTACATACGTGCTCGTCACAGTGCCTGGCCCAGGGCCCCCAGTGCAGGTAGACACTGTTGCTTCACTGTCATCAGTATTACCTTCTTCAAAAGCTCTCCCTCCTCCGCCCTGTCCAGGTCACAGCTCTGCATCTTGTCACAGACACAGCCTAAGAGCTGCTTCTCCGCAGGGCCCCCTGGGGCCAGGCCTGCATGAGTCTGTGAAGGAAACTCGGGCCAGCCGGGGAATGGCCTGTAATTGATCCCAGTTAGGGCTGGGCAGGCCCTGTCCTCCTCGGCTGGGGCCTCAGGAAGCAGGCCGCTGGCTGATTTATGTCCCGGCTGTACCGAGGATGACCCGGTGCCCTCTCTACGTGTTCTAGCAGCAGACAAGGCCATAAAACGGAATTGGTGCTGCACGTTTGTTCCCATCAGGGCCAACACGTACACTGGTGCACCCAGCTGAGGTCAGTCCCCGGCAGGACCCTCCTGGGAAAGGTGGGTGTGCATGGCCACCCAGTGCGGTCAGGCCACTGGGCGTTCAGGGACAGTGTACGGAAGGAAAATCACAATCTCATGTGCTCCCAGGCTTCAGTGGCCATGTGCTGTGAGTGACCTGCAAACCACATCCTGAACCTCCAGCTCCCCCCAGCTTTAGACCCCACTATGGAGTGGACCTCCGGATACTTCCTCCTGCAGGTCTCAAAGGCCCCCGTCTAGCTCATCCTGTTCTCTCTGCCACTCCCTCCCTGGCCTGGTGCAGCATCTTTGCATACTTCCTTTATAGCTCAGACCCCCCTGTCTTGTAGTTAAGACATCTTCTCACAGGTTTTATCATTATCTGTAGCTCTGGCTGTCTCCTCCAATAGACTATGGACTCCTAGAGACAAAATACTGGGCCTGATTCATCTCTGCACCCCTGTGCCTAGAGCAGAGCCTGGTGCCAAGGGTGTGCCATAAACCTTTGAAGAATGAGCGAGTGAATGGGTGGGTGAATGAACAAATAAATGAACATAAACGGGTGCCGTTCAAGGTAGTTTTTAAATAGAGAAGAGGACTTCTTAAGAGGGCCACTTAAAGTTCCACTGGGAATAGTAAAACTAGATGTTAGCATCTCAGAATCAGATTAACCATATTAATTGCTGACTCGGAGCTCTTTGACATAGAGACAACTGAGACCGAAAGAGGTTAGGTAACTTTGTAAAGTTGAACAGTGATTTAGTGGCAGAGCCTCTGGACCAACCCCAAACCTCCTAACGCTCTAGTCGGGAGTCTTTTCCTCTCTTCCTTCATGCTGAGCTTAAGCAAGCTCCTCACATGTTCCCAAGCCTGGCTTCTCAAAACAGTAGGCAGAGGGTATCCTAGACTGTCTACAAGGTTTATTAACAACAACATGATTCATAGAAAAACTGAGTTAGCTTCTCAGAAATGTCCAGTGCTTAGAGCAAGTGTAGAAAGTATGACTGCGTGGTCCTTACCCTCCCTAAGCCTCGGTGTCCTCATCTGCAAAGTGAGAGTAATAATAGCACCTGCCCGGACATGATGCATGTTTTTCTCTTTTGGCTCTTGTGGCAGCTTGTATTATTATTCCAACCATTTGCTGGACTCTCAGTAAAAGGATTCCTCCTCTCTGCCCATTGCAATAAGATCTGCAGTGCCTCCCTGGAAAGGGCGGGGGGAGAGGGGGACATCTCACTGCCCCCTTGGTGTCAGCCTAGGTCATTGTTTTCCTTTGGCCAGTGGAATGTAAATAGAAGTGGCATATGCCACATCCCAGCAGAAGCTTTAAGAGTCGTTGCAAGGTTCAACCATAGCATTTTTCCTTCCATCTCTAGACTGATGCAAGGGCTGCTCCTTCCATCTGAGACAGACTGTGAAGACAGAGCAGAACCTCAGATGACCTGCAGCTGTCATGTAGCGTGAGAAATAAACCTTTGTTGTCGGCATTGTGGCAGCTGTTGAGATTATAGGGGTGATTTCTGCTGCTTAGCCTAGTCTATGCTGACTAATAATGTGTGGCTTATAATATAGACAGACTCATTTGGGACACCTTAAAGGGGAGGATGGGTTTTGTGGTAAGGATAACCACAAAATGCGTCAAATCCCAGGTCATCTTAGGGCTAAGTGTTAGTTAGTGGTCAGGGGAAGCTGCCATAAAAAAGAGACTCCAAAATACAAGTCTTAAAGAAGATACACATTTACTTCTCTCGTAAAATAGTGCAGAGGTAAGTGGCGGACCAGGGTGTTAGCTCAGCTCCATGAGGTTGCCCAAAGGCCCAGGTTCCGTCCATCTTGTTGCTCCTACTTTCCTCTGTGGTGTTACCTTCTCTGCACCATGTCCACATTGCAGCCTGCAGGAAGGAGGAGGGAGAGGAGGGACAGCCAGCGTTCCTTTCAAGGACGTGCAGAGAACTTGCCTACACCACTCACAGTCCGTTGACCAAATCTTACTTAAATGGCCATAACTTATATAAGGAGGCTGGGAAAGTAGTTTCTTGCCAGGTGGCCATGTGCCCTGATAAAATGCAGAGGAGACTTCCTACTAGTAAAAGGAAAAGGGGCAAAATTCGATGGTGGTTCACATAGGCTCATGAGAGCCAATTGCATGTATTTTCCCCCAATCCCATGTTCATTGATGTGGCTTGAAATTGGCCTTAGTGGGAGTATTTACACCACAGAAATTGGCAAACACTACAGATCTGGACTCCCCACCTCCCTTCCCAACCAGCCAGGGAACCAGTTATTAAACATTAGCCAGCACTGAGGGTAATGGATACTGGGGGGCAATTTGCAGTCTCTGCTGCGTCAGGCCACATTTTCCTGGTGTCTCTGCTGCTTTCTCTCACTCCTGAGCAGCTTCCTCGCCTTCTGCCCCTCAAGAAGTCCTCCTTGGCTCAAATTTGTGAGTGCAGCTCATCTGTTCTTGCTCTAGATGTCCTTCCCTGGGCCAGATGCCCACACTTGGGCTACTCGGCTATGTCCAGGGGTGGAGGAGCTGGATGGGGGTCATGCACAAAGCTGCCTTCAGGGGGGCTGTGGGCAGGACTGGCACCAGAGGCAGACACCGTGTGCAGCTGAGGAGTGAAAGCTCTTTTTCCACCCCTACCACAGAGTTCAGCTTGTAGAAGATTCTCTTTATGCAATGTTTCCAATATTCCTTCAGAATTTTTTTATTGTGGTAAAATACACATAACATAACACTTACCATCTTAACCGATTTAAGTGTACCCTGCCACGGTACCAAATACAGTCATAAGGTTGTGCATCCATCTCCGCATTTCCAGCATTCCTTTTGCACCTCTTGTGATTAGATGGCCCAGTTTAGTGAAAGGTGTACTTGCTGAGGCTCGGCTGTGCCCTTTATCACAAAGGTGGTATTTTGTGGTCTAGGCAGGACAGCAGTGATTTGCAGGAGACCTGAGGTCTACACCAAAGATCTAGGAAAGGTGGCTGGGTGAGCAAGGGCAAGACGATCCAAGAGGAAAGAAAGAACACAGACTCCAGAGTCAGACAGGACCCAGCCCTGTCCCTTGGTGACCTTGGGCAAGTTCACCGAACACCACATTCTCCACAAACACTGCGCCTTCTGAGCCTGGACAGTTCTTCCCGCTCTGTCTCATTAACACCTTAAGCACTTCTAAGGCCTCCCATCAAAAAGCGGTCACTGCATGATACTCTCTCATGGCACCGGTCTTTCTTTATGTAGCACTGGTCGGGTTTCTGTTATATATTAATCTACCGACCCCCTAATTTTTCATGTCTCTGCACTAATTGGACACTCCGTGTTAGTTTTGTTCAGCATTATATCCTCAGCACTGAGCCCAAGCCTGTCACAAAGCTGCCATTCAATACAAATGTGTTAAATAAATGAATGGGTAAAAGAAAACAGGAGGGTATTTAAAATATCTAACTACTGAGGCAGGGGCAGGAACAAACCAGAACACATGCCAGGTGTTCGAGCCACTGTTCTAGAGCAGTGTGGGAGCCAGAGGGCCCTGCTGCGCTGGCGGGCAGCCTTTTAGTTGCTGGATGGTACAGAGTCTGGGGATCCCAGGGAAGAAATGGGAGCAAAAGGGAGCTGGAGAGGCACTGAGGGGACTTGAAGCAGCAACCATTTTTAAAAATTCACTCCATTAACAAGCATTTGAGGTTTTCTTGGTGTAAACCAGCTAAATGTCTTTCCTATCTGTAAAATGGAGGAACTGATACTTAGCTGATCAGAAGGGATGCTGGGGGAGGTAACATCGATCAGCTCTATGACATGAAGTAAAGGAAACACCAGAAGTTTAAAAAACCCGAGGACAGGAACAGCTGCGCTTCACCTTCCTGTGCTCCACCATTCAAGAGAGCAGCCAGGATCAAGCAGCAAGGCTTCAGCTCCCTCCATTCCAGGATCCCGGAGATGGGGTGTGATTGGCTCAGCTGGGGTCAGGTGCCCACCCTGACCAATCACCTGTGGCCTGCAGGAAGTGGGGGATCACAGGTGTGTTGGGCTCTTCTCTTGACCCGTGGATACAAGAGGGGTGGGGCCATCTCTAGAACTGAGATACCGAGCAGGCAGTAGAGAGAAGGTACCTTGTACATGTGATTGGTCCAGTGTCACTCAGCTGGAAAATGGCATGCGAAGTCCAAACGACCGATGTTCTTTCCATTTTGCTCTATTTCAGGATCATAAAATTGTGGTTATGTGTTAGAAGGACACGAGAGGTGAAGCCCAGAGCCTCAGATTCCAGTGAGGGTTCAGAGAGCTGAAGGCAGTGAGTAGAACATGTTTCACAATCCTGGCTTCCCTGCTAAATTATAAGCTGAGGAGGACTGTGTGTGTCTGTATGGATCCTGGGAGATGGAGTACCTGGTCATTACCGAATCAATGTGCTTCTAAATCACTTACAGAACTTGGTAAAAAGAAAGATAACAATAGTAAGTAACATTTATTGAGCACTTAGTATTCTAAGATTTTGCGTATATTAAATCACTAATCAAATCAATGTGCTGAATATTACTATTACCTCTTATAGATGAGATACTGAGGCACAGAAAGGTTAAAAAATTTGCCCAAGTTCGCTGGGTTAGTGGCAGAACTATTGCAAATCTAAGCAGCCGGGCTCCAAGGCCCCCACACTCGACCATACAGCCTCTGACATCAGCAGCCCACCCAGACTTAGAGAACTGGAATCTCTGGGGGTGGGAGCCTGGAATCTGTATTTGAACAAGTTTCACAGGTGATTCTGATGCAAAGTCAGAATTAGACCTAAAACTGAATCTAAAACTTAACAGTGAAGCCTGGGGCCATGTGACTAGAACAAGGCTGCTTCCAGGATTTTAAAGTTTATCTGATCATGTGAACTTAAGGTCCAGCAAATAATGTTGACTAATTGTATCCCCTTTGTGAGGAGGGAACCCAAACTCAGATCTGTTACAAAGAACCCTCTGGGGACCTGCAAGCAGAAGGCCATCTCAGGGGACCTGCTGATGAGACATTTGCCTAAGGGGCTCCAGCCACAGGCCACTGTGCTTGGGAGAGCCTGCACTGACTGTGTACCTGCCTAGTTCCTGGACTTTGATCTCCCATCTGACCTCCTTCTCACCCCTGCTCTGATCTGACAACTCCTGCTGGGTTGACCCCATCTCTGACCCCAGCCTGCCCCAGTTTTCAGCCTCACCGCTCCAGGCTGGTATCTCACATGATGACAGCTGCAGGCAGGACAATATTTGTATCAGCCAGTGATCATGGGAGCAAGACATCTCTTCTAATAATGTAGTGACAAATGGACGTGACAAAAGACCTGTGGCTTTCCGAGTAGAATTCAGGTATCTTAAACCAGCTCTGCAACCATCACAGAACGTGGGGTTAGAAACAGTGAGGAATAGTCCTTGGTACTAACTGGAGCAACACTCTTTCATTCACTGAGCAAACAGTTATTGAGAGCCGATACCATGATGGTTTCTGTGTTAGCACTGAGGGCAAAAGAGATGAACAAGACATTGTCTCTGCCCCCAAGGAGGTCCCTCATGCCCAGTTCTGCTGTGGCGCCCAGAGAAGGTGCTTCAGAGATTAGCCAATGCGTTGGACCACAGAGAAGAAAGGCTGCAGGATTGCATTTTCAGAGAGGGGATGGCTCTAGCTTTGTCCAAGGCTCCAAAGTCCCTCAAATACTGAACTGACCTATGGAAGATTGGGGGAGCTGGTAATCAGCCTCAGGACACAAACACCTTTAAAAAACAAACAAACAAACAAACAAACAAACAAACAAACTAGATCTGGCTGTACACCAGAGGTTCAGGCCCAGGCCTTCCTGGTAGGCATCAAAAGGGCTCAGGGTTGGAACTTGGGATATCCCATTCCCCATTCTCCCTGCCTATATTCTCATTTGATATATGATTTTAGACAATTCACATTCCCTCTCTGGACCTTAGTTTCCTCAGATCATTTTTTTTTTCTTCTCTGAATGCCCAGCTCCTCAAAGAGTGTTTGATAAATATTTGTTGAACGAGTTATTCCTCTGAAATCCTCCCCATCGGGAAAGGAAGTCCTTTCCAGCTCTGATATTGTGAGTCTATGAACTGGAGACATCTTTGGGAAAGAATGATATTGGCCAGAAAGAAAAGGTTTAGTTCCATTCTCAAGGGACCCTGGGTCACACTCCATTATGCAAGTATGATCCGCCCCTTATGGATCACCTCTCCTTTCTCTTCATCCCCTTCCTTCATTTTCCATCTCCTCTGCACTCCCTTCTACCCCAAACATGTTATTGTGGGTTGGACTGTGTTCCCCACAGAAAAGATATGTTCAAGTCCTAACCGCCGGTATTTGTGAAGGTGATCCTATTTGGAAATAGGGTCTTTGTAGATGTTATCAAGTTAAGAAGAGGTCATACTGGATTCAGGTGGGCCCCACTCTAACAGGACTACTGTCCCTAAAAGAAGAGGGAGATTTGAATACGTACACACAGGGAGAATGTCATGGGATGATGGAGGCAGAGGTTGGAGTGATGCTGTCACAGCCAAGGAACACCAAGGACTGCTGACAACCACCAGAAGCCAGGAGAGAGGCACTGAATAGATCCCCCTTCTGAGCCCCCAAGAAGGAACCAACCCTGCTGACACCTTGATTTTGGATGTCAGGCCCCCTGAATCATGAGAGAATAAATTTGTATTGTTTTAAGCCACCCAGTTTGTGGTATTTTGTTATAGCAGCTCTAGGAAACTAATACAATTGCACCTTGAACAATGTGGGGGTTAAGAGCACTGATCACCCTCCCAGTCGAAAGTCCACAAATAACTTGTCAGCCCTCTGCATATGCAGATTCCCAAAGGAGGATGGGAAATACAGTTGACCCTTGAACTTAGACATGGACAAAAGTGAACTGGCATGGTTCAAACCTGCGTTGTTCAGGGGTCGACTATCCAAGGCCATTATTTGGAAAGCCTCCCACTGAAGCATGTTAACAGAGCCCTAAAAGGCACCAGTGGTCCTGACATTTCTCCAAATGTTCATTGAAAATGAGTCAGCTGTGCTTTCGGTGGGTCTCTGCAACCAAGAAGCCTGACTCCCCATCGGGGAAGGAGGAAGGCCTTCCACAAGAAATCGTTTAGCAGGACAAGGATGCTAGGGGGTGGGGAGGAGGGTGGCCAGCTGCTTTTATTCCCCACTGGGGACAGCCCAAGAGAAAAAAGGGGGGCTTTCATCACTATAAAAGGATGTCACAGTCATTTACTTTCACTTTCAGTAAATATACGTGCAGCATTTACTGTGCTGGGCGCTGCTGGGGGCTGACAGAGAGCATGTGTGTGTGGATGGGGAGGAATGCTGAAGGAATATAACACATATTGCCTCAGTTCTATGAGCCAGGCTGGAGTTGGAGACCTTTGGCATGGTGGGTTATTAGCATGGACTTGGGAATCAGGCAGTCCTGGTTTAAATCCTGGCTCTACTACTGACTTCCACTATGATCTTGGACAGGTTACTTAATCCCTGTGGGCCTTCACCTTATTGTGAGTATTTAAATAAGATGATGGATATAGCACAGGGTAAGTGCTCAATAAATGTTAGTTATTTTCATTATTGGAGAACAAAAATGTTCACCAGAAACAGCTCAGTAAAAGAGCAAGGTGGCCCTGGCTGGTTTGGCTCAGAGGTTGGAGCGTCGGCCTGCAGACCAGAGAGTCCCGGGTTCGGTTCCCGCTAAGGGCACGTACCTCGGTTGCCGTTTGTCCCCGGCCCCGGTTGGGGTCGTGTGGGTGGCAACCACTCGATGTGTCTTTCTCACATGGATGTTTCTCTCTCTCTTTCTTCCCCCCTCTCTCCCTCCCGCTCTATCTGAAGATAAATGCAAAAATGTCCTCGGGTGAGGATTAAAAAAAAGAGCAAGGTGATTATGATCAAACAGGACCTCTGTCCAGTTCAGGCCCTCATCACCTTCTGCTGGACACTGATTAAATGCTTAGAACAACTCCAGGAGGAAGTTAGTCTCATTTTACAAATAATGTAACTACGGTTCAGGGGTGTAAAATAACTTGGCCAAGCTCACAGAACAAGGAATATGATAGAGTCAGGGTTCAAACTAGAGCTCCCAAGCATATATTCTTTCTATTTCTGGGCAACACTTATTTGCAAGTCGGTGTGGGGGGTGGGCAGCATATGGTTAGGAGAGGGCCTAAAGCATTTCTCTGAAGGCTGTGGTTACCTCTATAAGAAGTACATTGTATTGGACTTTCATGTTTATTTTGTTCAATTAGCAAATACATATCTATACACTATAAGGTGTTCTAAACATTTTATGTTAATAACTCATTTATCTTCACAGGAGTCTATAAGATGGGCACTGTATTATCCCCATTTTGCAGATGTGGAAATTGAGACATAGAGAAGTTAAGCAACTTTCCCAAGGTCACACAGATAGTGAGTAGTGGAAGTAGGATTCACACTTGCTTCTTCGACTCCAGAGACAATGCTCTTAACCACTGTTCTATACTGCATTATCTTTTGGGGTGGTGGTGGGTTGGCTGTTGAAGTGTGTATATGGGGGAAGGAGGGAGGATTAACACCCCACATGTAAGCCACCCTTTGGTGCTATTGCTGCAATAAGAGCATGAGGAATTTGACCCTGTAAGGAGAATGGCAGGATAGAGGCTGTTTAGCCCTGGGATTCTCTGAGTCAACAACTTCTCATCCCTGGGCCACTTCCTGAAAACTTTTGCGCCTCAGCTTTGGAAACTCTTTGAGCACAAAGAGCTCATTTCCTGTGGATGGAGGAGTTCCTGATGACAGCTCATCTCCCTCATTAAGACGCTCATAAAAGTGTTTCAAGGAGGCTGACTTATGGCTCCGCTGTTTGTCAAGATCCCCTTCTGCAAGGAGCCACTCTGGTAATTTGGTGTGAGGAGATGTGCAGGGGAAACCGACTCCTTTGAGTCCAGGAATTATTTATGATCCTAGGAAGAGCGAATGTCATTTGGAGAGATAACAAGCCTTCACCAGCACAACAGACTGTTTAATATGCCACAAGGGATGGAAGCCAACTTCAGAATTCCAAAATCAGCTAGGAAACCTTGAGAGATTCTGTACATGTAGGTTGTCTGTTCCTATGAACGCTCCCGGGCCAGTAAGAGTTAACCATCATGGAGGTTTTACCTCTGAGCCAGGGCTTGTGCTAAATGCTTTGTGTACGTTAATTAATTTAATTCTCACACCACTCCTATCCTATTTTATAAATGAGGAAATTGAGGCATAAAGAAGTTAACTTGCCCAAGGTCACACAGTAACGAGTAGTCAAGTCAGGTTTTTAACCCAAGTAGGTACGCCTCCACATTTGTGATCTTGAACACCAAACTCAAAGCTTAGGAGGAAATTGGATTTTAAGTCAACCCAGTAAAGTAAAATGTACATATATTCAAAATTACCTTTGATAATCCCTTAAAATACCTATAAAATTTAGTACATTTGGTTTGAGGCATATGGCCTTGTCTAATATTTAGAGAACCACTGAGCTAAACTAAAGACAGGAGCAGAAGGAAAGTGCATGTGCAGATGCGGATGCTTTTAAGCTACTCTCCTTTCAGGAGAGCTATCAAATCCCTAAGGGATCAAATGAAGAGGCAGAGAATTATCGGATGTCCTTACCCACCTTTTTAATAGTTAGCCTCCGTGACCTTAGCACATATCCTTTGTCACGTGGATTAAGAGAAAACATATTTACATTTAAGAGGAGAGGGGAGAAACTTCTGTTAGAGAAGGGGTTCTAAAGTCCAAGCCTAAATTAAATGAACATGGTACAATGAGACACCATGAGACTAGCTTTGGAGCCAGATAAACTTGGATTTGAACACTAAATCTGCTACTTATTAGCTGTGTAACCTTGGACAATTTGTTTAACTTCCCAAAGCCTTCGTTGTTTAGACCACCATGTTGAGAAGATTATTTTTAAAGTTTACAAAGTAACTTCCGGTCAAGATGGCGGCGTAGGTAAACGGGGTCTCGCGTCCTCCCACAACCACATCAAAGTTACAACTAAACTACAGAACAACCATCATTCAAAACCACCTGACATCAAGCTGAATGGAAGTCCTACAACTACGAAATTAAAGAAGAAGCCGCATGGAGACTGGTAGGAGGGCGGAGGCGGACGGGCTGGTCCCACACCCACGTGTGGCGGATAAAAATCAGGAGGACACCTCGGCTGGGAAGGTCCTCCCTGAGGACTGAGGGGTCCCCGTCCCACACCAGGAGCCCAGCTCAGGGTTCCAGTGCCAGGAAGAGAAGTCCCCATCACTTCTGGCTGGAAAAACCAGCGGGAACTGAGGCTGAGGCAGCTGGAGCCCCCGGCAGCTCCTCTTAAAGGGCCCGCACACGGACTTACTCGAACTCCCACCCTCCAGGCTCCAGTGTGTGAGAAGGAGCCTGAAAGGCACCAAAGTCATATGGGGAAGAACTGAGCTGTTTGGCATTGGAGCGAGGGCTGCAGAGGCAGCTTTCTCCTGGACAGACGTGCTGTCAGAGGCCTTTGTTCCTTTGGTGAGCCCTTCCCTGGGCCGGCAGACGCCACCATATCTGGAACTCCAGCAACCTGGCTCACACTTTTGGCCCCACCCTGGTGATTCCCTGAGGCCCCGCCCCACCCAACTTTCAGGCCCACCCAAGCTGTTGCCAGTTGCTTGACCATAGGATTGGCCTGTCTTGGATCCTGCTTCAGCTTTTCCTAAATTCTTTCAAACAAGCAGCATCTGGTCTCAGCTAGCCCTATACCTCTCGCTAAGTAATACATAGGAACAAACAGAGGGAGGCAGCCAAAATGAGGAGACAAAGAAACAGGTCCCAAATGAAAGAACAGAACAAAACTCCAGGAAAAGAACTAAATGAAATGGAGTTAAGAAACCTAACAGATGCTGAGTTCAAAATACTGCTTATAAGGATGCTCAATGGACTTAGTGAGAACCTCAGTGAACTTAGAGAGGGCCTCAAGAGCATAAAAAAGGACCAGTCAGAAATGAAGGAGGCACTAACTGAAATAAAGAGTAGTTTACACAGATTCAATAGTAGAGTAGGCAAAGCCAAGAAGCAAACCATCGACTTGGAATATAAGGAAGCAAAAAACACCCAATCAGAACAGCAAAAAGAAAAAAGAATCCAAAAAAATGAGGATAGTGTAAGGAGCCTCTGGGACAACTTCAAGCGTGCCAACATTCGCATCTTGGGGGTGCCAGAAGGAGAAGAGAGAGAACAAGAAATCGAAAACCTATTTGAAACAATAATGGCAGAAAACTTCCCTAACTTGGTGAAGGAAACAGACATACAAGTCCAGGAAGCACAGAGAGTCCCCAACAAGATGAACCCCAAGAGGCCCACACCAAGACACATCATCATCAAAATGCAAAAGGTTCAAGACAAAGAGAGAATCTTAAAAGCAGCAAGAGAAAAGCAGTTTGTTACCTACAAGGGAGTTCCCATAAGACTGTCAGCTGATTTCTCAAAAGAAACTTTGCAGGCCAGAAGGGAGTGGCAAGAAATATTCAGAGTGATGAAAAGCAAGAACCTACAACCAAGATTACTCTATCCTGCAAAGCTGTCATTTAGAATCAATGGCCATATAGAGTTCCCAGACAAGGAAAAACTAAAAGAGTTCATCACCACCAAACCATTATTATGTGAAATGTTGAAGGGTCTTCTTGAAGAAAAAGATAAAAAAATATGAACAAATAAAATGGCAATAAATACATATCTACCAACAATTGAATCTACAACAAAATGAACAAGCAGAACAGAAACATTCTCATAGATACAGAGAACTTTTGTTGGGTACCAGATGGGTGGGGGCTGGGGGGAGGGGTGAAAAAGGTGAAAGGATTAAGAAGTACAAATTGGTTGTTAGACTGACAAACCTCAAAGGGAAGGGGGGTTGGGGGGTGGGAAGAAATAAACCAAAGAACTTATATGTATATATGCATAACCAATGGACACAGACAACAGTGTGGGGAAAAGCAGGAGGGGGGCAGGAATGGGGAGGAGGGGGGCAATGGGGGAAAAATGAGGAACATCTGTAATACATTCATCAATAAAGATAAGTTAAAAAAAAAGTTTACAAAGTAGTAAGCTTGAGTATATAGAAATTATAGTTATTAAGCACTAACTCTTAATAGCTGTTTGACACAAGACCAGTCACACCATTTCTCTGAGTCTCATTTCTCCTCATTTGCAATATGGGCATAACTTTTCTCCCTACTAACCTCAAAGGTCATTATAAAGAAACACTAAAGCACTGCACAAAGTTTGTATGAGGATTTTCTCCGCTGCTTGGTACACCTGGAATTGTGAGGAGGTGCTGGGAGACCCCTGCTGGAGAAAATAACTCAAGGGAGTCCTGAGCCTGAACTCAGAAATGGGCTCAGATTTCCACATTGCCCTTTAGTGTGGCTGTGTGATTTTGAGTGAGTGATCTAACCTCTCTGAGCTTCCTCTTTCCCTTCTATCAAATGGGGTAACAGCTGCGACATCATTGGGTTATTCCGAGAATCATATTCTGCAGAAAAGTGTCAGGCACGTGGCGAGCGCTCAATAAATGTTTGCTGAATCTGAATCTTTCTGAGCTCAGTCAAATCCAGTCCCTCTTCTTCCGCGGGACGGCAACAGCGCGCAGCGTCTCCCCGTGGAGTTCAGTCAGGTAGGGGAGATGCTCTACTGGGCTCCAGTGCCTCTCCACTCCTCCGCCCCCCCCGCAGCTGTTGCCATGGCCACCGGTTCAGGCCCGGAGCAGCACCTAGGCGTGTTCAGCCCAATCCCCGCCCTTCCAGAGTGACCATTGGCTGAAGAAGCCACGTGACGTTCACTGGTATGCTAATATATGGTAATTGCCCCACGCCCCTCCTCCCCGGACAGTGTCCGAGCAGCCAGCAGGGTGCGCGGCGCCGAGCCGAGGGGGCGGGCTGAGGGGCGGCCCCCGGGAGAGAGCGGCCAGGTGGAGGAGGAGCGCGAACGCGACCGCAGGTAACGGGCGGGCGCGTGCGCGCTGAGGCCGGCTCGCGGCGGACCGGCAGCGCGAAGGGGACTCGGGCCGCCGCGCTGCCGGCTTAACCCTTTAGGCACCCAGCTGTCACGGCCGGGCCGGGCACGACGACCCCCGCCGAGCCGCGCGGGGCGAGACCTCGCCGTGGGCACGGGCAAGCGGGGGGCGGGCGGCCTGACCCGGGGGCCGTGGCGTGCGGCCCGCGCGGGGAGCGAGCAGTCCGGGCCGGCGGACAGACTGGCCGCGCTGCGCCCGGGCGGGGACCCAGCCGCGGCGGGGGTGCGGGGTTCGCTCCGGGGCCGAGACTCGCGGGAGGCTGCGGGAACCGGCTGCAGTGCCGGTGCTCGAGCGGTCTCTCGGGGGGTACCGAGCCCCTCTCTCGCGGAGGCCGCGCCTCGGCAGCCCGTGGCCTGGCGCGGCCTGCGTCTCCTCTCGCCCCGCAGAGTGCGAGGAGACCCGGGTCGGCCTGACCTCGGCAGCCGCGGCCTGACAGCCCCGCCGCTGGCACTTTTGACCCGGAGTCAAGCTGGGGCCCCTCTAGTATGAGGGCAAGATTGGTGCTGGAAGGAGAGGGCGTGATACCAGCCTAGGAAATAGGATTGTCGTTGCTGGAAGGAGAGGACAATCCCCTAAAGGAAAAGCAGGCCCCTAGGTTTCCCAGGTTTGAGAAGGAGGGATGCCCAAGAGAGGCACTGGCCCCTTGTTTTCTGTGCTGGGTGATGACCTGACACTCATGGGAAAAGGTCACTGCTGGACACCTGGATCGGGTCTGTCGTGTCCAGAAGAAACATCTGTTTTGCGTGAGTTACTGACAAATTTTTTTTATAAGGCAAGGTTTAAATTCAACTTCCTCCTCACCTTCCTCTTAGGTCTGCTACAGAAGTGTGTTCTTTTCATCATCCCTCTGCACTCCCCCCCACCCCCCGCCCCGACTGCCACCACCAGACCAGTTCCCTGAGATTGGTGGCAGCTTTAGGCGCACAGTGTAATTTAGCTTTCTCTACAATAGAAACGGTGGGATGGGCCATGTGCTACTAATATTAAGCTTGCTCTGAGAGCTTCCTGGAAGTGTGAGGGCGAAATGTTTCTATCACAAGTGCTGATGAAAAACTGGCTAGTGTGCCAGTGATATCAATAGAATTTCCTTTATGAGTCTAAAGTCCTCTCTTCTAAATCAAAGAAAAACATGGTCACACATGAAAAGTACTAGGAACCAATGCAAATTGCACTTCCATGTCGCTCTTTTATCACACAACAAACACTACCTAAATGCCAGGCACTCTATGTCTTGGGGATGCAAAGATGAATGAGATCATTTATCCTTGTCTTCAAAGAAATAATGGTAGAGACAAATAAAATTGCCAGTAAAAATAATAACAGCATGATAGATGTGTATATAAAGAGTTGTGGGAGCACAGAGGAGTGGGCAATTAGCTGTCAGAAAGGGTCTAGGAAGGCTGTCCAGAGAAGAATATGATTAAGCAAGGTCTTGAAGGATGAATAGGAGTTTGCCTTTCAGAGAAAACTAGGAAGGACAGGAAGGGCAGCCGAAGCAGAGAAAACGTTTAATACAAACACTTAAAGAGTGGTATCTCTAGGCAATGGTGTTATATTGCAGCCATGACTTTTTCCCTTTCTTGATAAAGTAACTTTTCAAAAGTAACCTAGAATTTTTAATTCCCATCACAATTTTCCAGTAATGTTTTCTTTATTGTTCTTCTCCACTTTTTCCCCTCATCAGTTTTTCTGAGCCTCACTCCTGGTCTTTGTCACTCCTTTCTTTCCAAATAAGGGGCCAACATATGGACATGGGAAAGGAATGGTTTGAAGAAGCTCTAAGGTAGAGGGCCTGAAAACTGGGCAGAATGTGTGACGCGACGGGCATCATCCCATAGGGCAATTTAAATCATACAGTACAAGAAAAATAACTGTCATAACCAGAGAGGCAATGCTGAATGTGAAAACTGCATTTGGTCAAATTGTGAGACCTGGGGAAGGGAGTAATTAGATCAAAAGCTAGAAAAATCATGAGCAAGAGAAGTTCTGGACTGTGACGTGGGTCAGAGCAAGCAGTCAGAACTGACATCAGGAATCAGGCAGAAATGACAGAGCTCGCTGTTACGTGGTGCCAGCCATGTAGGGCAGGGCTGGATCTGACAGCCTCAGGCAACTGTGCAGAAAGGAGCAGCAGCATCTCTTCTACAGAGTATTTTCAGTATTTCTTTCTGTTCTCTCTCCCTCCTTGCTAGTATCCTCTTTGGATGTGTTTCCACCCGTGATTCACTTTTATTGGGCTTCTTTTACTAAGGTCTTTAGCTACCAGAGCCAAGAAAATTCTGTTCTGCTGCAGTAGAATCCACCTCTAGAACTATAAATAGTCCATTTTACCCTATAAGCCATCAACTAGCCAGCCTGTTTTTACTTTCTGATCATTTGCAAACAGAGCATGGATGGATCCAGAGGTAGTAAAGTGGACCTCACCCCCCAACATAAATGTTTGAACCAGATAAAGACCTTTTAGCTTTGCTTAAACCAACATTTATTTTTAGAATGGATTGTGGTGACTTTTTGGCAAATCTCCTGTCTTGGACTATGTTACAGATCAAGCCATGTAAAGAGGGTGATACTGGGACAATAACACCTCATGTGCACCACTACGATTGACAATTCTGTAAGTGCTAGAGAATCAGGGGTGCTGTTTAAGCACTCTCCTCAATCAACAGCTTTACCAAGCACCTGCTTGTGTGCACATACTGTGCTGTATTTGTGCTTTGGGAGAGACAGGAAAATGAGAGAGGTGGTGTAGTCTGGGGATTATTCTCAGCTAAATAAGGATTCAGATCCCAGTTCTACCAGTTACCTGCTATGTGACTTGGACAAGTTATTTGACCTCATTTTTTCGTATGTACTAGTGCTACCTACCTCTCCTATAGTTGTGAAGATTGAATGAAATCACACACGTAAAGCAGTAATTCAGTAAATTTTCAAAGTCCTAACTGTGGTATTATAGGAGTTGAAAAAAGAGAAAGGTCATTATGGACTATGATTATCAAGGAAGTCTTTTTCTATACACGTGGTGAATTTTATTATATAAAGAGAATGAAGGTGGATGGGGTTTTCAGACAGGAAAAATGACATTCATAAAACATAGGGCCGGGATATGAAAGAAAGTGTTCAGGGGCCAACTGATCAGATTGACCAATCTGACAAGATCAGAAGGTTTAAGTAGAGAAGTTGTAGGATTGGAAGGGTTGGTCAAAGCCAGATTTTAACAGGCATTGGTGCTGAACTAGAGTTAGGACTTTAGGAGTTATCCTGTATGATGGAAAGTCTGAAGATGCTTGGTTAGGGAAATGTGAGGTCATGAAAGTAGTATTTTAAGAAAATTCTCAACACCAGTGTGGAGAGTAATCTGTAGTAGGGATATAAAGAAAACTGTACAATCAGTTAGTAGTTATTAAAATAGTCTAGGTGGCCCTGGCCAGTTTGGCTCAGTGGTTAGAGCGTTGGCCCACGGACGGGAGAGTCCTGGGTGCGGTTTCCGTTAAGGGCATGTACCATGGTTGCAGTTTGTCCTGAGCCCCGGATGGGGTTGTGTGGTGGCAGCCACTCAATGTGTCTCTCTCACATCGATGTTTCTCTCTCTCTCTTCTTCCCTCTCTCCCTCCCGCTCTATCTAAAGATACATGCAAAAATGTCCTCGGGTGAGAATTTTTTAAAAATAAATAAAAATAAAATAAAATAGTGTAGGTGTGAGAGAATACAGAATTGAATTAGGGTGATGGGAGTGAAAAAAAAGGGATGGGTTCAAAGGAAACAGGACTAACTGGATATGGAAGACAAGAAATAAGGAAGAATCAGCTGTAGCCTTGAATATGGGTGACAAGATGAACAGAAATAGGACAGACAGAAAGGAAAGCCAGAAGAGGAGAAGCTAAGTGCTAGATAGCTTGAGGTGATACAGGAACTTGTAAGTGGACACATCCCATAAGTGTTTGGAAGTGGGGGCTAATGTTCAAAGGAGAGAAGTCAGGGAGTCATATATATAGAAGGTGATAATTGAAGCCATATGATTAGCTTAGTTCACCAGTGGTAACAGCATAGAAATAGAAGTATAGAGGACCAAGGTCTGAAGCTTGGAGATTGCCCACATTTATTTAGGGAGGTAGGGAGAAGAAATGGGGCCAGTATGGTAGAAAATAAGGAATCAGAGAAGCAAAAGAATCTAATTTATTCACTCAGCAAATGCATTCTCTTCATGACCATTTATGTACCTAATTAAATATACCGTTAGCCATGAAGGTGTAGCATCTCAGCAATTGAGAGAAGAGGGGGTTTCAAGCTGGAGGAATTGGTCAGCAGTATGAAATTGTACAGGAAAAGTGGGAAATATCGATTATATTTAGTAAACGGAGTCATTAGTAATCTTTTGAAAAGAATAGCTTCAATTCAGCAGGGATGGCCATGGGGATATTAAACGCCAAATTAAAGAGGATTGTGGCAGGAGATTCTGATAAGAAAGGAAGACAGCATGTAGATTACCCTTTGTATGTTTGGCAAAAAAAGGAAGAAGAGAAATAAAAAAGTGGTTGGAGAAGGCAGAGGAGTCAAGCTAAAGATTTTATCTTCCCTGTCTGCTTCATTATTTTAGTTGTCCTAAAATATCATTCTCATTCTTTCACATCCTGAATAGCACTTCAGTAATTCATTTCTTAAACTTCCTGCTTTGATTATCACCTGTACATTTCATTGAACAATAATAGTATAGCTACCATTTATTGAGGGTTTACCACGTGATAAGCACTTTCTATACATCTATTCATTATCCCATTTAATCCTCAAAATACTGGATTGCAATCACACAATCTCTTAGAAGCATGGAGAGACTAAATAAATTGCCTAAATGACATGATTAATGAGTGGTAAAGATGGGATTTGGATCCAGCTTTGACTCTAAAGCTCTTCTAAAGGGTCGTGCTATACTCTCCCTGAGAACTGGAAAAGCTCCATGGCTGTGTGACCTGTGCAGTCTCCCAGAGCCCTGCATTTAGAAGGGCCCCATACTTGGTTTAATGCTCTGTTGTTGCTGTCTTGATATTCTGAATAATTTTTTAACAAGGGCCCTGTATTTTCATTCTGCGCTGGTCCCCACAAATTATGGAACTGGTTCTGCCTAAAGTAAGCTGAGAAAACATTTTGTGTGGTATCCTTTGTTTTGGTTTCGGAGCCTTATGTCCTTGCTGTGTCATGGTACACGGTCACATTTTCCCTGGTCCTCTCATTTTGGACTCCTGGTACAAAGGGCAAAAGGGAGATATTTTGAAGATCATTAGATAGCCAGCATGAAGAGAATAGAGAATAGATAGGCAAGGAGTTATTTACCCAGAATGGCCTCTAGAAACGCATGCGTCATATCTTGAAAGTATTACTGGATGGAGTTACAATCCTGATGCCATTGTTACTCCCAATTTAAATAAGAAATTAGTTCATTTCTATTCCTTTTGTAGTTATATATTTCCATTTGCTTGTGGGAAGCTATGGAGACCATTTTCAACCTACTGAAACAGAACTCAGGGTTGAACAGGTATAACACATCTTGTCTGCCCTGCTCTGGTGCCTTTTTAGCAGGCTGATGCCACCCCTTCAGCGCCATACCAAGGGCCACCCAGCAGCTTTGAACCATGTGGCCCTCATTACCACATTTGTCTTCAATGCTTGTATTCCATTCTTGCCTTTGTTTCCTGCTCTATTCCTAATCTACCCATATGAATCATGAAAACAAGAAAAACTTAATTTTTGTATATTGTCTTTCATTTTTTTGGCTTTACAATCACTACTTGTAACTGACAAAAAAAAAATTAAGTTTTTCTGGTTTTCATGGTTATTGCCCTCTCAAAAACAACTTTCACTCATCCTTTTGCTCCTCTCACTCCTGGTCTCTCTGAGTAATCTTTTGACCAGGTACTAACCAAGTCCTGACACCACTTAGTACTAGTTGACCACTTGATCAAGTCCTAGCATCAGTCAACCTGGATTCCTTTGTGGAGGACATCAGACAAGACTGAGATGGTGTTGCTTCCTCCCATTATTTTGTTATTCCGGTTTAGAATGTTTGTTTTCCCTTTCTACCCACAACATGGACCAAGTGAGTCTAAGAACATGTGACGTTAAACATATGAAGAGATTTAGAGTGTAACCTATGGTGTACGTCACAAAACAAAGCTTAGAAGGCCCATGTTCTCATGGTCTCCTGTTTGTGCTGATAGTATAGTCTCCATACGCACTATAGTAATTATCTATCATGTAACAAATTACCCTCGAATGTATCAGCTTCAAACAACAAACTTCTCTATTTTTTAAGATTCAATTCAAGTATTACATCTCAGAAGCATTTCCCAACTTGCTTTTAATGAATTAGTATCTTTCCTCTCTGATCTTCCTTTATACATTGACATCTTATTATAGCACTTACCACATTGTTGTAATTGCTAGGAACTGTGTCTTTTTTATATCCATAGCTTCAATTCCTAAAACCACTCCTTGAACATAACAGATGCTCATTAATGGTCATTAAATATGCTTAAGAATAGGTTGTACCTTTATATACTTTATACTCTATACTTTAGAAATCTTATGTATACTGAAAAGTATCTAGCCTTGTGTCCTATGATAAATAGACCCTTCTTCATCTCCCTGTCTAGCGGCTTATGTATCATTGCTGTTGAAGATGTAAAGAAGCCATTGTGTATGTCAAAGAATTCTTGACTTGCCAACTCACCTACTCCACGGAGGACTTCTTGAACTTGTTTCTTTCTGTAAGTCTCTGCTTCACCCATACTCTGAAACCAGTTCTGGCCCTTGTAAGAGATCATATAATGAGCCCTTATCCCAAAGATACTTAGTTTAATAACAAAGCCAGCACTGGTTCACTATTTAAATATTTGACTATAATCTTTATGAAGGGAGGACCTGGGTCTGGCTTATACACTGTCATACTCCCAGCATGAAGCAACATTAGGTGCTTAATAAACATTTGGTGAATGAACTAATGACATTCCATTGTTAGTATTCATGTCCCATATCTGTTGTCCAGGTCCTGAGCTCTGATCACCCAGAATGTTAGGCCTGAGTTCATCATTTCATGCCACCCAGACTTTTTGTCTTGGTCTTTCACTTCTCTCTTCCAACTTCTTATCATAGCTCATCTTTGGGAATTTGACTCCTTGCTTCCTCAGAACTAAGATACCTCTTCCCTCTTGATCTTCCTAACTAATAAGGCCAGATGCCCTTTGGAGAATATTCTTTTCTCTACCTATAGCCAGAAACATCCAACATACATATTAAATGTGTCTTCAAATATGTGTCTTAACTGAAGAGAATTACATTCAAACTGCAAAAGAAAGGGGACAGGCCCCTTAAGAAGTGAGTTTTGGCCAGAAACCAAGTATTCTAAAATTTTGTGACTCTGTTAAACTGATTAACTTGTAAGCTTCAGCAATTCAATGTAAATTAATTTTTATATCAACCAGCAAATCAAAGGAGGGGAGAGAATTAAGTGAGTGTGTAAATATGGTTGCCAGGGAAATTTTACCTGACGGAAGAGAGAACCTCACAGAAAGGTATACAGCCCAAGAAAGCAATGTAACCCGATCTTTCTCTGTTCTCTTTCGATGAGGGAATACAATGACATGGAAACCATGGGTACAGATAAAGATGGCTTCAGACTTCTGGAGACTTGAGGAGCAAGTTCTCCGTCTGGAAGTGGGACGGAGTGGTAGAGTTCTCCAGGGCAAATATGAGGCGCTATTCCTTCTGCAGAAACATCTGGAAACACGGGGCTTCTCTGAAGCCACCTCTGAAAGTGTATTTATTCACTCAACAAATAGTTATTCAGCACTTTCTAAATGGCCCATTGCCAAGAAGAAAATAGTATTATAAGAGATCAATAACAGTTTGAAGGTACTATATTACCTTCTAGTGGCTATTCCTTAAATTTTATCTAAATTAATTTTTGAGTAGAGGGTGATACAGACTTAAATATTTAATGTTTTTTTTTTTTTAATGTTGTTTCTGTAGAAAAAGCATAAACACACTGTACCTTCTGCCATATTTCTATTCTTAGGTGTCATCACTCCGGAGAAAAACCTAACTCATTGATCCATAAAGCCACACCCCAAGGTATATGTTCATTTAGTGACAGTGTTGTCCAAATTGTAGGTGTAGAATCAGTGAAGGACAAATCTACCTTGTTGATGGCTAAAATCATAAGAGACCCTTCATATTTTAGCTATAAATGATGGGTGATTTGAGATCTAAAATCTTGGCTGTAAAATGCATTTGGATTGAAATGTAGAACAGTGTCCCATATCTGAGACCTACCATTCAGAGTCTCCTTTCATACTCTAATGTACTGGAGTTTTGTACTGTGCATGGTGACTTCCACTGGCCTGCAGAGAGGCAGCAGAAGGTACTGTTAACAGCATGAATGCCAGAGCCAAACTGCTCGAGTTCCAACCCTGCCTCTACCACTCATTCCTGTGATCTTCACAGCCTTCTGCATTCTTCACTCTCTCTGTGCCCCAGTCTTCTTGTGCATAATGGGGGTAATAATGGTACCTGCCTCGAAGAATTAGAGAACTGAACAGGTTAATACATGTGCGTGCATAGTAAGTACTAGATACGTTTTACCTTTTACTACTTCCTGTGACCCCCTGGGTGGTAGGGAAGACTGTTGAGATGTATTGAGGTATAATAACTTCCCTAAAGTTGTACACTAAGTTTAGACTCAGATTAGTTTCATCCTTCATTTAGCACCAGAGTTTTTCATTCTACTTAGTAACAGAGAGAGAAAATGAGAATTAGAGTAAGAGAGAGGAACTCGGCCTTTGGTGCATTTTGGAATAGGGGTCACTTCACAAAAGATAGCGACACTAAAGCACATGAAAACAATTGCTTTTTTGAAGGCAAGATGAGTGTGAGGAATGGCTGGGAATGATATAAGATAGGGATTGTCGTACTGGCTCAGGCCAGTATTATATCCAGCCCAGCATTCTGTCTGACCATGACAACAAGGGACAATGGGAGGGGAGTATGGCAGCGGCCATCTATGACAAAATCTTCCAATAAGAGGGGTGGGCCATCCCTGTCTTTTAGTATCCTGCTGTGTCTTATTCACCCAAGTATTCGAGCTTTATTTCTGTTTTGGCCTTTAAATCTGTTCATTTATTTAAAAAAACAAACAAACAAACAAACAAACAGTGTTAAAGCCTCTGTACCCTTGTAGCTAGGGATGCAAAGATAAGTGGAACCCAATCCTGGCACCCCAGAAGTTTGTAAAGGAGGACAGACATGGAAACATTGATTATGCTGTTGTACTTAGTGCCATAATAGAAGTAGGGACATGGTATTTTGAAAACTTAGAGGAGGGATCACTTAATTATGCTTAGAAATGTCACCTTCTGGAGAAAGTGACATTTGAGCTGACAACTGAAGGATAAGGTGTTGCTCAGGCAGACAGTGTGCCTCAGACAGAAGGAGCAATATGTGCAGAGGGGGTGTCTCTGTGTGGGAGCATGGTATGCACTGGGAATTCCGAGTTGTCTGACATGACTGGAGCATAACATACGAGTAGGGCAGGGGCAGAAACAAGGCTGAAAAGTAGGCCGGAATCAAACACAAAGGGCTGGTTTGCCAACCTAAGAATTTGGACTTTACGTTGGAGGCCATGGGGAGCTGCTGAAGTACTTTAGGAGTGATGGGATCAAATCTGCCTTTTAGGAGGATCAGCTCAGCAATGTGGAGGCTACTTGGACAGGAGTGAGACCCGAGACAGAATCATGCTGTTAGAAGGGGGAGCCTCTAGTTCAACTTCTTGTCCACTGTCACTGTTTGCTATTGACTATGTACTTTGCCCCACCCTGAAGGATAAGGTGTTGCTCAGGCAGACAGTGTGCACAGGGTGGGGCAATGTAGGTTTAGTGTTGTTCATATGGAAAACAATACAATAATTAAGAAATAATAATAGAATAAAATCTGTGTTTCACATACAACTGTAAACCTATGCCCCACCCTGTATATTTGTTCACTCAAACCAGTATATTTATTGATGACATGCCGGGTATTGGGCTCACTACTGGAAATACTACAAGAAACAGCACACCATCCATATCTTGGAGTTGCTTGTAGTGTTTTATTTGTCCTAAACGAAAGCTGTCTTGAGTTTTCAGCTTCTTTGTCTATCTTCTACTTTATCTCAGTCCCAGCACCTGTGTTCTGACATGTAAAAATGAGCTAGTTTGTGTTTACCTTGTCTGTATTCTTCATGATTTTACTGTCTCTGTCATAGCTCCTTCATCTCTCCAAAGTGCTAAATTCTAATCATTTAATTAATTTCTACAGAGAATGAATCTATTACACCCCTTGTTTAGACTTCAGCTCAAATGTTCTCTCTTTTCCGCCAAACCTCAAGGGCTGTTTGTTAGCACTCTTAGTCACACATTAAACTCTTTGGGTCCTACTTCCTGTCTTTTACGAGCTTATAAAGCCCTCACTTTCCTCATTCTTCTTTTCTTATTTCCCCAAAGATTTACATACCAGAATTGCAGACTGCATTATTTTCTTTGCTTTTCTACGTGGTGGTAATGCCTTTCACCCATGAGATCATAGTCCCCAAAGGAAAAACTCTTCCACCCTGAAAATAAAGAAATCGAAGATGAGACAATAGTTCTACTGCAATAGAATAGATTACAGAATTTTATTAGAAATCATAGTATTTATTACATAATAATAAAGTGCAAATAGTTTGTTGAGCACTTACTATATATGCTAATTGCCATGCTAAACATTATGTGAGTTCTTATTTATTATTATTTTTTTTTATCCTCACCCGAGGACATTTTTCCATTTTTTGTTCAGATAGAGTGGGAGGGAGAGAGAGGAAGAGAGAGAGAGAGAAACATCGACGTGAAAGGGACACATCGAGTGGCTGCCTCCCGCACGACCCAACCAGGGGCCGGGGACAAACTGCAACCGAGGTACGCGCCCTTAGCGGGAACCGAACCCGGGTCTCTCTGGACCACAGGCCGACGCTTTAACCACTGAGCCAAACTGGCCAGGGCTGTGAGTTCTTATTTAATCCTCACAGAAACTCGTGAGGTAAGTACTCTTATTACTCCTGTTGTACAGATGAAGAAACAGGCTCAAAGGCATGAAATGATTTGTCCAAGATCATAATCCTAAGACATAGTAGAGCCAGACCTTGGACTCAGGACTGTCTGATTCCAGAAGTGAAGTTCTTCACCCCTGTGCAGTGCAGGGTAGATATGCAGGGTCTGAGTGCAGGTACCTGTGGTCATTAAGAGTGAGCCATTTATTTTCAACCTTCCTTTAGTCATAACTGCCATTATCAAATTTATTTTCTCCCAATTTTCTTGATTCTTGCTAGTCATTTTAAAAAGCTATTTTATTTGGATCACAAGAAGGCATAGTAAGTTTCTAGTAACACCTCTGCCAAAGTTTGTGATGTTTGTCATTATTTTATAGACTTGAGTTTGCATGTTAGCCTATAGAGGTGTCATAGTTCATTGTGGATGCTGTGCTTACAGTTTGGGGAGCTACCTCCAAGTAACTAGATTGTGCCTTGGAATGTGGTTGTATATCCTAACAGGTTTGTTGTGGAGAATGCTAAATGTTCTTTATAAAAATGTTGTTTATGTTTAATTTCCACACAAGATTAACCTCCTATTGATATGTGTGGTAGGCTGAATAATGACTACCCAGAGATAATTAGTTCCTAACTCCTAAGACCTGTAAATATTACTCTATAAGGAAAAAAGGTGTTTGCAGATGTGATGAAGTTAAGAATGTTGACATAGGGAGATCTGGGTGGGCCCTAAATCCAATCACAAATATCTTTATAAGAGGGAAGCAGAGGGAGATTTGATACACACATAGAGGAGGAGGCAGTGTGACCACAGAGCAGAGCTTAGAGTGATGCAGCCACAAGCAAAGGAATGTTGGCAGCCACCAGGACACAGAAGAGTCCAGGAACAGTTGCTTCCCAAGAAGCTCCAGAGGAAATGAAGCAGTGCCAACCCCAGCCCAGTGAAACCAATAGCGACCTTCTGGCCTCCAGGACTGTAAGAGAATAAATTTCTGTTGTATTAAGCCATGAAGTTTGTGATAATTTGTTATGTCAGCCACAGAGAACTAATACAGTGAGAATAGTCACTTCTTATAGTGCTTATTTCATTTTAAGGGCAAATACCACGACAATAAAGTGGCAACAAACTAACACAACATGTATAATAATAATTTCAGCTAACACTTGTGTAGTGCTTACAGTGTGCCAGGCACTGTTAAGCATTTGAAATATATTTAACTCACTCAATCTTCATAACAACCATATGAGGGAGTTCTATTATTATCTCCATTTATAAATGGGAACTTTGAAGCACAGAGAAGTTAGGTAACTTGGCCAAAGTTATATAACTAGTAAGCAGTGGGGTCAGGACCTGAATTTAGACAATCTGGCTCAAAAAGCCCATGCTATTAAACACCATGCCACACAGGGCTTTTCACCCAGGGGAAATTCAACAAAGGACACTGTGACAACATCTAAAATCTTTTCAAGCCTCTGGCCACTTCCTCTTCATGTTTGCTGCTGTGTTCACTGCATGTGTCTTCTTCTATTTGTTGTCCTTTATCTTTAATATCTTTTTTTAATACCTTTGTGTGATTTTGGTATCAGAGTAATTCTTGTCTCATAAAATGAGTAGGTAAGAGTTTCTTTTTTCTATTTTCTGGAGGAGTTTATATAACATTGGTATTATTTATTTCTTGAAACTTTAGTGAAATTCACCATTTGAGCCTGGAGTTTTCTCTGTGTGGCAAGGTTTTTAACCAAGAATTCAAGTTCTTTAATAGATAAAATGCTATTCAAGTTAATCTCTTTCTTCTTGAGTGAGCTCAGATAGCTTGTGTCTTTCAAGGAAATTGTCCATTTCATCTAAGTTGTTTACTTTATTGGCATAAAGTTATTCATAATATTACCTTATTATCCACTTAATGTCTGTAGGCTCTCTTTCATTCCTATTATTGGTAAATTGTGTCTTCCTTATTTTTTCTGATCAATCTAACTAGAGCTTTATCAATTTTGTGGATCTTTTCAAAGAATCAGCTTTTCATTTCATTGACTTCATGGTTTTTCTGCTTTCTATTTCGTTGATTTCCACTCTCATCTTTATTATTTCCTTCCTTATACTTATTTGACTTCATTTGCTCTTCTTTTTATAGCTTCTTAAGGTAGAAGCTAAGGTTAATGATTTGGGATTTTTCTTTTTTTCTAAGATAGGTGTTTTAACGCTATCAATTTTCCTCTAAGTACTGCTTTGTATGTACCGATTGTATGTCCTCTTGATGAATTGACCCTTTTTTCACTATGAAATGATCTTTTTCCTTGTTAATATTTCTTGTTCTGAAGTCTACTTTGCTTGATATTAATATGGTCACTACAGCTTTCATATGGTTATTGCTTACATGGTATATCTTTTCCATTCTTTTACTTTTAACCTATATATATCTTTATTTTTAAAATGGGTTTCTTAAAGAAAGCATATAGTTGGGTCTTACTTTTTAATCCAACATGAAATTTTCTTCCTTTTAATTGAGATGTTTATAAACAATTTACATTTATTGTAATTATTGATATGGTTGGGTTTAAACTGACCATCTTGCTATTTGTTTTCTATTATCCTATCTATTTTTTGTTCCTTTTTTTCCCTCTTTTTTGCCCAAAATTGGATTATTCAAGTTTCTTATTATTTCATTTTGTGTTTATTATTGGCTTATTGCCTATATGTCTTTGTTTTATCTCAAGGCTATATCCTTGGGGCATCTTCTAGGAATGGGGAAGACAAGTGGAACAAACATTTCAAGGACACGGGTGAGGTGTGGAGCCTCCAATTGCCTGAGTCCAGATTATGGGTCAACTGGCACTCATGTCTTCTCAATGACCTCCCCCAACAATAGTGTAAGAACTTTAAAATTATATACTTCTAGCCTGGCTGGTGTGGCTCAGTGGTTGAGCATCGACCCATGCACTAAGAGGTCACTGGTTTGATTCCTGGTCAGGGCACATGACCAGGTTGTGGTCCCGATCCCCAGTGGGGGACATGCAGGAGGCGGCCGATCGATGTTCTCTCTTATTGCTGTTTCTGTCTCTCTCTCTCTCTCCCTCTCCCTTCCTCTCTCTCTAAAGTCAATAAAGAAAAAAATATTTAAAATTATATACTTATAGTTCTCCCTTCTTGTTCTTTGTGCTATTAACATATATATTATTGAATATGTTATTTTTTTAAATAGTTAATTATCTTTTGCAAGATATTTTAAAATAAGAAAACATGACTTTTATATTTACCCAGTTATTTGCTGTTTGGACACTTTTTATTCCTTTGTGTTTTCATCTTTTTTTTTTTTTTTTTTTTTTCAATTTCCTTTTATCTAAAGAACTTTCTTTAATATTTTTGGTAGTGCAGGTATGCTAGAATTAATTCTTTCAACATTTTTCTGTTTGAAAAGTTCTATTTTAGCTTGGCTGGTGTGGCTCAGTGGATTGAGCATCCTCCCATGGACTGAGAGGTCCTGGTTTGATTCCCTGTCAGGGCATATGCCCAGATTGCAGGCTCGATCCCCAGTAAGGGGTGTGCAAGAAGCAGTCTATCCATGTTTCTCTCTCACATCAACGTTTCTATCTCTCTCTCTCCCTTCCTCTCTCTCTAAAAAAATCAACGAAATATATATATATTTTTTAAAAGAAAAGTTCTATTTTACCTTCATTTTGAGAGTATTTTTACTGGGTAAAGAATTCTAGGTTGACAGGTTTTTTTTCTTCTTCAAGTGTTTTAAATTATTTTTTCTTTATTACTTTTAGAGAGAGGAGAAGGGAGAGGGAGAGAGAGATAGAATGTAAATGAGAGAGAACATCGCTTGGCTACCTCCTGCATGCCCCCCACTGGGGATTTGACCCACAACATGGGCATGTGCCCTGATTTGGAATCAAACCAGTGACCTCTTGGTGCATGGGTTGACGCTCAACCACTGAGCCACACCAGCTGGGCTTCTTCAAGTGTTTTAAAGATGCCTATTCATTGCCCACTGACTTAAATAGTTTATGATAAGAAATCTGCTATAATTCTTGCCTTTGGTCCTCTGTAATGTCTCTTTTTTCTCTAACTGCTTTTAAGATTTTCTTTGATCACTTGAATAATTTCATTATGATGTGCCTTGGAATCATTTTCTTTATATTTGTTCTACTTGGATTTGGGCTCCTTGGATCTGTGGGTTTATAGATTTCATTCACTTTGGAAAATGTTTAAACCATTGTTTTTTCAATTTTTTTTCCATCCTCTTTCTCCACAAATTTTCCTCAACTCCAAATTCATGAATGTTAGATTGTTTGATATTGTCCCACAAGTCACAGATGCTCTGTTCATTTTTATTCTATCCTGTCTCTCTGTGCTTCATTTTGGATAGTTTCTAATGCTATGTCTTCAAGTTCACTGATCTTTTCTTCTGAAGTTCCTAATCTATTGTTAATTTAATTCAATTTGTTTTTCATTTCAGATGTTATTTTTAGTCTCTAGATGTTTACAGGTTTTTTTACATCTCCTTTCTCTTGTTGTCATGTTTATGTTTTCCTCTGCTTCTTGAACATGTGGAATGTATTTATTAAAGGTATTTTAATATCCTTGTCACTAGTTGTTTCATGCTCATCATTTTGGGTATGCTTTTATTTATATTGCTTTCTCCTTGTTAACAAGTGTCTTTGTTTGCCTGATAATTTTTTATTGGATACTGTATATTGTTCATTTTATATACTTGGTTGCTAGATTTTCCTTTGGACTATAGTTAAATAACCTGGAATCAGTTTGATCCTTTCAGGGATTGCTTTTAGGCTTTATTATGGTGTGTCCACAGCAGCGTTTATTCTAGGACTAATTTAGCCCCCACTACTCCGACAGTACCCTTCTGAGGATTCTATCTAATTCCTATGTATTACAGGGTCTTTCTACTCTGACTGATGTGAACACAAACCGTTCCCAGCCCTATGTGAACTCTGAGAACTTTTCTGCTTACTCCTTTCCAGTAGTCTTGAGTAGTCTCCTCTCATGCATATGCAAATCCATACTCAGCCAAAGACTCCAGAAGGGCATGAGGGCATGTCTGTAGATACATCTATGTAGTGTGTGTGTGTGTGTCTCTCTCTCTCTCCCTCTCTCTCCCCCCCTCCCTCCCTCCTCCCCCCCTCCCTCCCTCCTCCCCCCCCTCACTGAAGCACCTTCCTTACTGATTCTCTGTCCCACAAATTCTAGCCACTTTGCCCTCCTGGATCTCTAATCTCAGTCTCCTCAATATGCTGGTATAATCATAGGGCTCACTTTATTTTTTCTCTTTTCTCAGAAATCATAGGCCTGCATTGTCTGTCAACTGGTGTCTAAAAAACATTGCTTTTTGTGTGTTCAGTTTTTTAGTTCCTTAAAGCAGGAGGGTATATCTGGTCCTGCTTTCTCCATTTTTAAGTGGAAGTCTCTAACATCTTTTCTAGGGAACTTTCCATGTTGATAGTAGGTTCTTTAAAGAAACTCTATAGGTGCTTTAAAGAAACTCTGTCACTTTACACATGGCTTTTGAATATTTAAAAGGTAGATCTGAATTTTAAGTAACAAAGCCATACATCTAGGTAAATCAAAATAGGATGTAGGAGATTTAGAGACTACTTTATTATTATTAGAATGTCAGAAGTCGAGAATGAATTCCTAAATAGGGCTAAGGCTGCCCAGATAGTGATTTACTGAGATTTCGTGCTTATACAGAGTGGTGACCAGTTACTGAGTCTTGGCTATAAGCCCTTTAACTACCCTACTATCTATTTGAATTCCTTCTTTGTCAATGGTCTTCAGTGTTTAAATGTTTAATTTGATGCCTCGTCCCAATATTCAAACAAGGATTAAAACACTCAACACCATTGAGATAAAGATCAAAACTACAGTGAGAAGGTCAGACAAAGAAAATGTTAACAGTATTTAAACTGTGGAACTCTCCACCAACTACTGACTGTCTGACTCCAGAATTAATATTTTTCTCCATGTCCCTGCTGGCCACTGAAAATACATGAGGCCAATTACAACGATCTATCCTTGTGACAGGTTAGGGGTGGAAGGGCAATAAATCGACCTCAACTATTAACCTTTTGTGTTCATTTGTGCGTGAGAGAGGGAGAGAGAGAGAGAGAGAGAGAGAGAAAATACATGTGCAAGTATGCATGCTCACATATTTATTTAGCATCTTATATGTGCCAGGCATCTCATTTAATCTTTGTAATAACCCTATAAATTGTTTTTAGGTATGTATTACATATTAGGTATCTGGAGAAAAGGCTGAGATCCATAGATACCAAATGACTTGCTCAAGTTTTTCCACTACACCATACTACCTCTCACAATGCCATACTGCATTACCCTGAGTAGCACCATAATTCAGTTGTCAGTAGGCCATACACGCAACCTTGGGCCATTCATCTTGCAGTCAGGTATTCTGGGTCACAAGAGGCACTGTAAGACAAAGCTGGGTAGATAATCACAGTGTCTTTCATTAGAAAAAGAATTCGAAGTTCATAATTTACATAGAGTGGATCCAGATAACAACAAAGCAGTGAGGACAGTACATTATTATCTGTATATAGGCCAGTTTTACTGAAAAAGACTGATACATCCCCATACCACCTGTCGCTCAAAGACAGACCTTTTCATTTGAAGTTGTAATCACTATTAGCAAAGTCTAACAGTGTTTGCAACTCTGTCTTTTAAACTTATGACCTTTTCAAAGAGCCTTTACATCTGAGAGTCCTACCATGGAATGATTTCTCTGTGGTTGCTTTGCAGCTGTGCCATGCTGTATAAGGTCCTACATCAAAGTCATATAATTTTATCTACTTTGCTAGGAGTTCCCTTGATTTAGCCAATCATAATGAAGCTACCTCAGGCTCCTGCTGTGATTTTTCTCTCTCTATGCCCTGTCCACTGTTGGTGGACTGGCTGAATTTCAAGACTTCAGTATTCAATAAAAGGCTCAATAAATACTTGTTAATTTTGCAATGCTACAATAGTTATTTTGCAATGAATAATAGTTATTATTCATGTTATTTCTGGCACAACCTTGATTATAACTACTTAAAATCCATATGTAAAGTTTTTAATTATAACCCCAAGTTTCTTCTACAAAGACAAATGCTGCCAGCCTTTACTTTTAATATCCAGTTAGCTTGTGGCTAATTGGATATTAGTGCCTTGCTTTTGGAGTCCACACTATTTTTTAAATTCTGTTTCTTAATTTATTAATAAAAATGCTGTCTTTCATATACAAGAATTATGGTCCTAATGTATCATCAGTAACCTTTTAAGTCTTATTTTCTAGTACTAGAGATATGTTGCACTGACCTTGAGCATTTGCCATTTATCTGGGTAGGGGTTAGGTAGGGTACATCTGTCTGGGCTATATTAGCAAGGGTTTTTCCAGTGTGAAATGTGCTAGCCTGTATAAGGATTAAATCTACAACTCTGACTTTATTAGGCAATCAATAGTCATGCTTCTTATATAGTATAGAATGAGGATTCAGAATTCACATCTTGTTTTTTTCTTCCTCGTCACCAAAATTTAGGGTGAAGCTAGTGGTAACTGAATAGAAGGGAAATGATGTTAGTGTTTGCATTTATGTATATAGTGACACCTTGATTATTAAATGGCTGTATAAGTAATAGTTAAGAGGAAGGCTCCAGGGCCAGGCTGCTTGGGTTTGAATTCTGGCTCCTCTAATTGCTATTAGAATCGCCTTGACAAGTTACTTTACCTCTTTCTGTCATTGTATCCTGTGACTTTGATAAATTTGCCTTAATTCTAGTAGCTTTTTGGTACATCCCTTGTATTTGGTACAAACACAATTATGTATTATGTTATTTGCAAATAAATACAGTCTTACTTCATTCTTTCCAATCTTTATGCCTTTTTTTTCCTGACTTATGTAGAACCTCCAGTATAATATTGAATACACAATTGAATTGTTGTTCCCAATCTTAGGGGGAAAGCATTCGGTCTTTCACTAAATAAACATGATGTTAGCTATAGGTTTTTGTTACATATCCTTTGTCAAATTGAGCCAGTTTTCTTCTATTCTTGGTTTACTGAGAATTGTTATGATTGGGTGTTGAATTTTGTCAAATGCTTTTCCTTCATCTATGGGGACAACCATTTGAAATAAACCATTATCTTTATTCTGTTAATATAGTGATTTATATTGACTTTTAAATGTTTAGTTTTTCTTAATATAATGACAAGGACATATAGATATTCCAGTACATATTTCTGTGTAATTTTTTTTGGAAACAGACAATATCTTAAAGCAGTTTAAAATTTCTAGGCTTATTCTCTAGTTGTCTCTCAATTATAAAACTATATGTTAAAGACATAATAATCAACAATACTGTATATTTTAGGGGAAACAAATGATTATATTGAATCTTCATGATTAGTGATTTAAATATCTTTTAGTGAAATCTGAACCAGTGCAAGCAGAATGTAGTATTTACATCAGCTTCCTTATCATTTACTTTTCCCATAACACACAAAATAATAATCTTAGTTCTTCTAAAATCTTAATTTTTAAGAAATGAATGTACTAGATAATGAAGCTAGCTAGATAGGTAATACACAATTGTTGAGAAGTAGTTCACTGCGTGTTTAGAAATTATTTTGAAGTAGTAATCATAATAAAGAGAAGTTTCCAGGTGAAGAAGGGCTTGGTTCTTCATCTGGTGATAAAGAAAAGGAGGCATCCGTTCGTTGGTGCCTTGGTTATCATGCTTGTTATTCAACCATGATTATGGTGACCATAATATGACGTTCATTCTCTTTATAGAAAGGTATTTTTATTGTTTGTTGGTATTACTGGGCCTGTTTTATTATAGTGACTGCATTTTTGTAAAGAGGCATTTAAATATAGTCAGAGTGATCCATCCTCCCTATTGCCCGTTCCATCCCTACAAGTGGAAGCAGCGCTGAGGGGCACATCAGCTGATTTAATCTTCCATTAAGGTTCTATTTGCACAGCCCATGATCTCTCAAGATTTACTCTGCCCATTGCCTCAACAGACCTTTTGTACAAATAAAATAGAATCAAGCAGCTGAGTGAATAAGTGTGTCTGGATAGCAGCCCTGGAATCTCACTACCCTTCTCGTGGGCAAAGCTGCATTTCCCAGCCCTCTCTGCACACACAGCCTGTGGGGTCAAACCCAATTAGGTGCTCTCATCTACTCTTTTACAGAGTTGGCCTTTTCAGCTTCAAGAAGCAGAATGACCTGCTCCATTCAGCTGCCGCTTTCAGCCCATTCTTTATCTTCTCGTCCGTTCCCATGGAGTGAGGCGCTGGGTTTGTCTTGCACATGCTGTCTGAGCTAGTCATTCACAAAGACAGCCTGCTCTCTAAGGAAAAGCAGGGAACCAGTGAGGAAGGAGATACGAATCGTGCCAGCCAGAAGGGAAGAGTAAGGCATACTAAAAATGACATCACTGCAGTAATCCCACGGGGACTTGAATTGAGCTGCTATGTTTTTCCTGGAAATTCCAGTTCATTCCAGGCATTTATTTTTTTCTGTAAAGGAGTGGGGGCAGGTTTGATTCTCTCCATGCAACAGAGACAATTCAGCGGCAGAGGCAATTAAGCCTTATTGACCAGCACTGCACAGAACCACTAACTATACACCAGACAGACCTTCCAGGAAAATACAGAGTCAATAATAATAACTTCCCCTTTGGGCATTCTCTCAAAATACTTTTATTTTGTTTGGTTGTGAGAGATACTATAATGCCATAACCATAGTTTAAAATGGAGATTATTTGACAGAAAACAATCACATTTTAAGTGTGTGACATTCTGTTACCATTAAACTTCTGGCTTTTAGCCGTCAGTTCAGTTCAACAAATATACATTATGAGCCACCTACCCACTGCAATGGATGAGTGTTACTCTATTCAGGCTGGCTGAAAAGCTGAGAAAAGCTGTCCACGGACCAGCGTGGAGAGGGGGATGGCATTAGGATAATATAGACTTCTCTGCTGATCACTGATAGATGGATGGAACCTGGAGATGGCTGGTCTGAGATGGCTGATGAGCTGTATCCGTAGGGAAAGGAACTCTAGTTTATTTTATAATGATCAATTTTTCTTGTTATACAAATAATATATTTTCACTATAGAAGATTCGGGGGGAGGAAGTATTAAAGCCGGGGGGGGACCATTATCCCACCACCCCAAAGTAATGCTACTAAACATTTTGTTTTAGATCTTTCTAGTTTTTATGAGTACATATGTATTTTTTACAAAAAAAATAATCTTCCCACATATGTTCTTTCATAAACTGTTTTTGTCGCCATATTATGAGCATTTTTGTGTCCTTAAGTAGAGTATTCTACTATATAAAGGTAAAGGCCCCTATCCCCTCTGATGGCATTTTAAGTTTTTAATGTTCCCTCTTACGATGGCCATTCAGGTGGCTGAATCTTTGTGAACACCCATGTTTATTTTTAAGACAAATTTATAAACATGGAATTACTAGATCAAAAGGTATATTAAATGCTATGGTTCTTGATGCATGTTTTTAAAATTTCCCCCCAATTCATACATCTGTCAGCAGTGGGTGAATGAGGAAATTTGACATCTAAGCTGGACGTTAATGAACAGGATCGCTCTCTGTACTTGTATCTACCTGCTCTACATCCTAGCACTCTGATTAAATCCTCAGACTTGACCTGGATAGTCATTGCTCTCAGTACTCAGCTAATGTCCTATCACAGGGAGGTGGGCGATGAGGGAGAGATGACACCTGAGACCCTAGTTCTTATCAGGTGCCCTGAGCCCCAGGAGGATGACACAGGGCAAGACTGGCATTTTCTCTCTTGGTCTCTAGTCTTCAAGAGCTTCTGTCTGCTCAGGAGACAGCAAGAGAGCAAACACACATCTGTATAAAGCAGACATCATGCAAAAAACAAATTCTCATAATTCAAACTGTTATTTTCGTCACTGTTAATGTTTTAAATATGTTATCCCTTTGCTTATAAACAGAGTCTGACAGAATGTGGCCAAAGTAGACTAGTTGATTACTTCTGTCCCCTATTTCAAAGTCAGCTGTTGGCTTCCCACCACTCTTGATCTGGGAGCTTTCATTTCTGATAATAGTGGGCTAATTAAGAGCACAGAGGACAGCTAGAAAAGTGGAGAGAACTATTCTTCTTAATTTTCTTAAATGTGTTGAAAAGCTAACAAAGCAGTAAAATAGTACTGGGCCAAAATCGAGGGTAAAGCAAGAACCCAGAGCGTAGGCTGAGCCCTCAAAGCATCTTTTTCTCTAAAGATATTTGCTAGACTGGAAGAAATACCTGTGAAATCAAACTGAATTTTTAGTGGCCTTACAGGGCAAAGAAGACAGGAACCAAAACCTAGAACCTAACCTAGGTAAAAAATCGAATAAACCCTTCCCTTCTTTAAGCTAGGACCCTAACGAGCTACACCTTCAGAGTGAGGATAAACTGGAAATAAACCAGCCCTGGGCAGTTCAAAGGTGCATTGCCTCGGTGGCCCAGCAATGTCAGACTTCACTCGGACCAGAACGGCTCCATGCTAGCAGTGTCCCCTGGTGTCTAGCAGAAGCAAAGGACTATCCTTTCTAGAGGATGGTGCCATTATCCTACGACTCAAATTCATCTTTAAAATAATTTTTCAAGTATAATGACCAGCAGTCAAAGATAATCAGTTCTACAAAATAACAAGATACCCTGAGTAATAACCAACAGATACAGCAGACAACACAAAGTCCCACAAAAACTTCAGATATTGCAATTATGAGACAGACTATAAAACAGCTGTGCTGAGTACATTTAAAGAGGTTTGTTTTTTTTGTTTTGTTTTGTTTTTTTAATAAGCTTGAAAATATCTGTAGAAACAGGAATATATAAAAAGTATTGTAAGAGATTTTTTTTTTTTAATCCTCACCCAAGGATATTTTTCCATTGATTTTTAGATAGAGTGGGAGGAAGGGAGGGAGAGAGAGAAAAAAAAAAAAACATTGATGTGAGAGAGACACATCGATTGGATGTGGCCAGGACCGGGGATTGAACATGCAACCGAGGTACATGCCCTTCACTGGGAATTGAACCAGAGACTCTTTGAGCCTCAGGCTGATGCTCTAACCATTGAGCCAAAGCTGCCAGGTCAAAGAGATTTTAAAAATAACTAAATAGGCCCTGGCCTATTTAGTTATCCATGTGTCTCTCTCACATTGATATTTCTCTTTCTCTCTCTCTCTCTCCTCCCTCCCTCCTTCCCTTTCACTCTATCTTAAAAAAAAAAAAAAAAAAAATCAATGGAAAAATATCCTCCTCAAGTGAGGATTAACAACAACAACAACAACAACAACAAAAGAACTAAATAGAACTTCTAAAACTGAAAAATACAATAACCCAATTTAAGAACTCAGTGAGCATATTTATTTAGCAGGTTATACACAGCTGAGGAGAGAACTGAAAGATTGAGCTGAAGAGATTGTCCAGAACACAGCAAAGACGATAAAATGATAGGACATCTATAAGACAGGATAAGAGACATGAAGGACAGACTAGGAAGACCTGACGTGCTTTAATGAGAGTCCCAGAAGGTGAGGGGATCAGTGTGTGACAGGCAGATTTGAAGAGATGACGGCTGGGAATTTTTTCAGACATATGAAACACCAGTCCACAGACTCAAGAAGTCTGAGTCCTAAGATGATAAGTGAAAAGAAATCCATACATCACAGTGAAACTACAGATAAACCTTTAATAAACAAACACATTACCTTCAAAGAGGTAGCACACAGGCTGATGGCTAACTTCTCAATAGCAAAAAGGGAAGCCTGAAGACCAAGGCTTCCACAAATGTTTGCTACAAATCATTTGTTCTACAAGGACCTCCTGCCAAGGGTGAGTAGAGCCTAACGCTCTGCAAGGCTCCGGGCTGCTTGCTAGAGAAAGTAGTGCCTTTTTCTAATTCCCACAAAATGCCTTCCACCTGCTAAGACGTGTGCCTGTGGGGCAGGCACAGAGAAGGTGCCCTGTTTTAATTTGCTTGAAATAACCAGACAAACTAGCAACAGTTATGTAGAAAAGAGTAAAATGACTTCAATGTGTCTCTAGTAGTTTTGAAGTTTACATTCTTTCTGTTCTTCCCATCAGTGGGCCCAGTCAGAGGAAAACTGAGCTTAGATGGATATCCCAGAAGGAAAATTAAAGCCATTTTGAGGCAAGCAAAAACTGAGAGAGTTTGTCATGATTATATAAAATGTAAATAGATTTAATGTTTCCATTAAAAGAGACTGTCACAATGCATAATAATTCACTTGTCTGCTATTTACAGAAGACATACCGAAAATATAAGCCAGTGGTTCTCAACTGGGGGTGATTTTGCCCCCAAAGGAACATTTGACTGTGCCTGGAGATTTTTTTGGTTGTCAAAACCGGGGTGGGGATGTCCTATCGGCATCCAGTAGCCTGGGATGTGGCTACATTACAGTGCACAGGACCGCCCCCTACAACAGAGAATCATCTGGCCCAAAGTGGCAATAGTGTCAAGGTTGAGAAATTCCGATGTAAGTAAACAGAATGTTTGAAATTTTAAAAAATGATAAAAAAAAAAAGAAAAAGAAAAGAAATACCATGAAAATACACACCGAAAGAAAACTGATATAGCTATATGAATGATAGGCAAAACTATCTTAATTCAGGTAACATTTCTAGAGATAAAAGGTGTTAGTTCAAAAGAATAAAAGTCTCCATTTACTGAAAGATACTAGAATTTTAAAATTATATGCACCCAATAAAATGGCATCAAAATACATAAAACAAAAATTTGCAGGACTCTGAGGACAAAGACAACTTTACAATCAAGGTGTTTTATGTTTACATTTCTCGAAGTGTTTGATATTACAAGCAGTAAAAAAAAAAATTCCAGTAAGAATATATAAGATTTGAATAATAATTAACAAATTTCACTGATGGGCATATATGGAACACCATATCTAACAAGTGCCGGATTCATTTTCTTTTCAAGCACACATGGAACAATTATAAAAGTTAACCATATACCAGACCATAGAGTTGGTTTCAACAAATTCCACAAGATTAAAATCACACATAATTATGCTCTCTGACCACAGTGTAATTGTGGAAACACACACTCTGCCCCAAGTATATAGAAATTAAGCAGTACACCTCTATATAGCCCTTCTATTCAACCCGAAGAAAGTACAGGGAAGAAATAAGAAAGACAAGAATAGAAATTAATGAAAAAAAAAAATTCATAGATCAGTAAAACCAAAAGTTCTTGGTAAAGACTAATAAGATTATAAATCCTTATAACAATTGATCAAGGGGAAAAAGACAGAGATAACCAATACCAAGAAAGAAAAAGAAGACATGCCTGTAGATCCTACAGACATTAAAAAGAGCACACTTCTAAAAGAGCAACTCCAGCTTCTTACCCTGGGTGACCTACTCCCTGCATTTTTCTTGTTTGATGCCACTTGCTTTCTTTTCCACTATGCAACCATCAAACATGCCAAGTTTGTTTCTAACTCAGGGACTTTGCACTGACTGGTCACTTTTTTCTGCGATGCAATGACTGTCTCCTCATAGTTTGATCTCAATTTTAACCATAACATCCTCAGCAAGGCCTTTTCTGACCACCAACCTAAAGTAGCCACCAGTCATTCTCCATTACATTTCCCAGTTTTAATTTCCTAATGAGCACATGTGACTATCTGACTTTTCGATTGTCTTCTCTCTGCCCCAGACAGAAAACATGAGAAAGTAGGAACTTGTCTTGCTCAACACTCTGTCCCAGGGTGCATGCAGTAGGTGCTCAATAAATATTTGTTGCTTGAAATACCATCTTCGGAGTGAGTCATGGAGAGGTGAGCTGATGGAAATGAGGAGAAAAGTTGAAATAGAAAATGAAGAAAAATAAAACTCTTTAAGAATGTATTGTATACAAAAATATAGTATAAATAAAAGGAAAAAAGAAACAAGGAAATGTGTACAATGGGTTAAAAGGAAGAGTGAGGAAAATATATAGTAATACTGTTGTGGTTCAGCGAAACTGTTAGAGGGAAAAGAACTAACTGTATTGAGCTCCTTCTTTGTAGGAAGCCTGAATTGCCAGATATTAGGTGTTTTGAAAGGTTTCATTCCTACTTAGAGCTATAACTAAAATAGTTTTCCTTGTTTTCAACCCTTTCCTAGGAAGAAAAGAGAGTGAGTTCTTTCATTCTATAAAAAGAGGGCGGGAAGGCAATTTGCTTTCATGGAGTAATATTTGTCTAGGACTGCTGTAGTGCCATTCTCTGAGAGAGAATATTAGAAAACCCATTTTGGATGGAAATTATGGGTTTCATTTTTAACAGGTTAAGATTTAGAGGCTTTTGAAACATCCAAGTGGAGATGTTGACTAGATAATGGGGTACATCAGCCTAGAGGTCTGAGCTGGAGACCTAAATCATTGATGTACAAATGGTCATTGAAGTCATGGGTGTCGGTATCAATGTCTAAGGAGAGCGGATAGAGTATGAAAAAACAAGGTTCCAGGGATGAGTCGTGAGAAACACCAACATTTAATGGTTAGGCATTGGGAGACAAGCCTTTGAAGGAGATTGAGAAGGAATGACCAGGAGAATATGGTTTAATGAAAGCCAAAGTAAGACACTTTCTCAAGGAGAGAGGATGGTGAGCAGTGTTGAATGGTGCTGAGATGTCAAGGAAAATAAGGAATTAAGATGTTTATTAGATTTAGTGACATTACGGTCTTTGACCTCAGTGTGAGTGAGTTTAGCAGAGTGAGAATAGAATCTGAGCCAGTCTCAGCTCTGCATCTATGGTGCCTTTGTGCAGGTAGACACTTAATATATTTTTTCATTGGTTTTACTGTGAAATGTTTATGCAGAAAAATGTAAGTATGCATATTTAGAATTTAAGGAATAATTATGAAGTGAACAACATTTACTGATCACCCAAGTTAATAGACCCTTAGAAGACACCTTCCTGGTTGCATCTACCTTCTTTGTCCATCCAGAGACATCTTTCTGCCAACTGTTCTTTTTGTTTGTTTGTTTGTTTTTAAATATTTTTATTGTTTTTTTTTTTTTTTAGAGAGAGAGAAAGAGAGATAGAAACGTTAATGAGAGAGAACACTGATTGGCCACCTCCTGCATGCTCCCCACCAGGGATTGGGCCCACAACCTAGGTATGTGCCCTGACTGGGAATCGAACCTGCGACCTCTTGGTGCATGGGTCAACACTCAACCACTGAGTCACACCAGCCAGGCTCTGCCAGCTGTTGTAATAACTATTCCCTTGCTTTTCTCTATAGTTTTACTAGATATGAGTGATTCCCTAAACAATATACTATTATTTTTACAATATACTTTTTAGTTTTGACTGTTTTTGAATTCTGAATGAATGGAATCATACTGTATCCATTCTTCTGAGTCTTTCTGCTGTTGCTCAACATTGTTTTTCAGATTTGTCTGTGGTAATACATGAGACTGTACATCATTCATTTTCACTGTTTTCGAGGATTCTGTTGAACTATAGCACCATTTATTTTTATATTCTGCTTTTGATGGACAGTTGGGTCATTTCCAGTTTGTTTGTTTTTTTAATCGTCACCCGAGGATATTTTTATCTTCAGGTAGAGAGAGAGGGAGAGAGAGAGAAACATTGACATGAAAGGGACACAGCGACTGGTTGCCTCCCGCACCACCCTGACCAGGGCCAGGGACGAACTGCAACCGAAGTACGTGCCCTCGGCTGGAATTGAACACAGGACTCATTGGTCTGCAGGCCAGTGCTCTGCTGCTGAGCCAAACCGGCCAGGGCCATTTCCAGTTTTTGCTACAACGAGCAACACACCATGGACATGATCATACAAGTTGCTTCACGAACTTATGTAAGAGTTTTTCTAGGATGGGTGTACACATAGGAATAGAATTGCTGGGTCGTAGAACATGGGCGAGCTCAACTGCACTGTGAAGTGCCAAACTGTTTTCTGACGTGGTTATATGGAGTTACCATCTCTTACGAGAGTTACCACTGCTCCAGACCCTCCCCAGTGTTTGCTGTTGTCAGACTCTAAAACTGCTGCCAGTCTGAAATTTTATCTTATTGTGGTTTTAATTTGTGAATATTAATAAGGTGAAATTTTTTTGTATGTTTTTGGGCCATATTGCATTTTACAAAAAAGAAAATTCTATTCTATTTTTCTGTTGTATCTTTTTCTCACCAATTGATAAGTATTCTTTAGTAGTTTGGTTATGTATGTTGAAAATAATTTTTTCAGTGTAAGGCTTGAATTTCACTTCCTTTTCTTAAAATATTTTTATTTAATTAATTTTTTTTTTAGAGAGAGAGAGGAAGGGAGAGGAATGAGGGAGAGGGAGAGAGAGAGAGAAACATTGATGTGAGAGAGAAACATCAATCAGTTGCCTCCCGTATGCGCCCCAACTGGGGATCAAACCTGCAACCTGGGTATGTGCCCCAACCAGAAATTGAACCCCTGACCCTTCAGTGCATGGAATGATGCCCCAACCAACCATGAGCCACACCGGCCAGGACTTGAATTCCACTTTCTTGATGATGCTTTTTAACTAACAGACTTTTATTTTATTTTAATGCAGTCAAACACCAATTTTTTCTTGTTCAAAAATATCTTTCCCACTCTGAAGTCATGATGATTTTCTCCCACATTTTCTTCTAAAATGCTTATATTTTTGCCTTTTCCTCTTAAATGTTTAATTGACCTAAGACTAATTGGGGGGTTTGGTGTGAGGTGAGGAATCAGTTTCAATTTTTCCATACAGACACCTGATATTCCCAGCACTTCTTGATGAAATTCCAGCCCTCCTCCACTGATCGGATGCACCCATCTGTCACATAACAAGTGTTCATCAGTGTGTGCATCTGCTGTGGGCATCTCCAGCTGGTCTCATTCAGTGCTATGTGCTGGTAAATGTTTAGCAACCAGCTCTTCCCTCTCTTCTTCATACACACAGAAAGCTGCAATTTGTAGCATTTGCTGATTTGTGTGATATAAATACTCTCCATGACCAGTTTCAAGCTACTGAGGTGATGACATGTAATACAAAGTTGCGAAGAGATGCTAACAATTGTCCTGCAAGAACAGGATTTATTCCAACGCTAATATCAAACTTCCTTAATTCCTGTAGTTTGACATACAGCCTGCAGACGGGTCTAGACTATCGACCTCATATTCGCATCGCTGTTATAACCTATGTTTCTGCAGCTTGTTCTGTTCCACACACAGCCAGTGGAACAATCTTCCTCAAAAAATTTAATCGTATCGGTTACTTCTTTTTATAAAAAAGCTATAGTGACTCTGTGTTTCACTTTAAATATAGACCTTAGTTTGTCCTTCAAGATTCAATACCAATTCTCTTATCACCAACCCTCGCCCCCAATCATTCTTTCAATTCTTATTTCCTTGCTATACGAAGAAAATAATTTAGTTTAGAAAAAAACTCACTATTAAAATTTACGTCAACCAGCCCTCTTCCCCAACGAAATAGCTGTAACTTTTACATTACAAAAGAATGTATATTTTACTGGAGTTCTTTAATTTTCAGAGAATTCCCTATGCTTTTATTTATTATTTTTCAGATATAAAAAAGAATGATATTATGATCCGTTGATATATCTCCTTTCTATTAACACATAAAAAGCACATTTTTCCAAGCAGGATCTTTTCAGTTAGTAATATATCTTAGAGATTTTTCTATATCAACATGTACAATTCTAGCTAATTTGTTTCATTGATTCAGAGTGTTTTCGTGTGTGTGTGTGTGTGTGTGTGTGTGTGTGTGTGTGTCAGTGGTTAAGAGCAAGACCTCTGGAGCCAGACTGCTATCTCTGAACCCTGCTCTGCAATCTGCTGTGTGACTTTAGACAAGTTTCTTAACCTCTGTGAGCCTCATTTTCCTCATTTATAAAATGGGCAAATAAAATTACCTGCCTCAGAGCTGGTGTGAAGATTAAGTGAGATAATGAATGTAAAGCATCAGAACCTGCCTGCCACCTAGTAAATGCTCAATAAATATTAACTGCTACTCTTTTTATTCTTATCATTGCTGGTATTCTTTATTATTCTTGCAATGACACTGCTGATGAATACTTGCTTTGTTTCCAGGTTTTTGCTATGTCAAACAATGAACATCCTAATACATATATCTTAACATATGTTGGGGAAATACATCCTTGTGGGTAAATTCCTATAAGCAGAGTTGTTGGGTCAAATGAGATATGCTTTAAAATTATGGTATCTATTGCCAAATTGCTCTCCAAAGAGGATTTTCCAAGTTACATTCCCACCACCAGTATAAGAAAAGTATTTGCCCACCTTATATCAACTCTGGGTATTATCAAATTTCTATATGTTTGCCAGCCTTATAAATATTTTTAAATAAAATGTATTGGGGTGATGTTGGTTAATAAGATTATATAGGTTTCAGGTGTACATTTCTATGATACATGATTTTTTATATTGCATTGTGTGCCCATCACCCAAAGTCAAATCTTCTGTCACCATATATTTTACCCCTTTTACCCTTTACCACCCCCCTGATCTTATCAATAAATGCAGAAAAAGCATTTGATAAGATACAACATCTATTTATGATTAAAGCACTCAGTAAAATGGGTATAGAAGGAAAGTACCTCAACTAATAAAGGCCACATATGATAAACCCTCAGCTAATATCATAATCAGTGGTGAAAAACTGAAGGCTGGCTCAGCCTGTGTGGCTCAGTGGATTGAGCGTCGTCCCATGGACTGAGAGGTCCCTGTTAGATTCCCGGTCAGGGCACATGCCCGGACAGGAGGCAGCCGATCAATGTGTCTCACATCGATGTTTCTATCTCTCTCTCCCTTCCTCTCTCTCTAAAAAAATCAATAAAATGTATTTTAAAAAACTGGAAGCTTGTCCTCTAAGATCAGAACCAAAACAAGGATGTCCACTCTCACCGTTCTTATTCAACATAGTACTGGAAGTCCTAGCCAGAGCAGTCTGGCAATAGAAAGAAATAAAAGTCATCCAAATTGGGAATGAAGACGTAAAAGTGTCACTTTTTGCAGATGACATGATTCTTTATACAGAAAACCCTAAAGACTCCACCAAAAAAAACCTATTCAAAACAATAACAAATACAGTCAAGTTTCAGGATACAAAATCAATGTACAAAAATTCACTGCATTCCTATATACTAACAATGAAATTTCAGAAAAAGAAAAGAAAAAAAAAATAATTCCTTTTGCAATTGCAAAAAAAAGAATGAGATACCTAGGAATAAACTTAACAAAGGTTGTAGAGGTCCTATATACTGAAAACTACAGAGCATTATTAAAAGAGACCGAAAGGCCCTGGCCGGTTTGGCTCAGCGGTGAGAGCGTCGGCCTGCGGTCCAGAGAGTCCCGGGTTCGGTTCCCGCTAAGGGCACGTATCTCAGTTTCAGTTTGTCCCCGGCCCTGGTTGGGTTGTGTGGGAGGCAGCCACTCGATGTGTACCTTTCATGTCGATGTTTCTCTCTCGTTTCTCTCTCTCTCTGTTCCTCTCTCTCCCTCCCACTCTATCTGAACAAAAAATGGAAAAATGTCCTCGGGTGAGGATAAAAAAAAATAAAAAATAAATAAATAAATAAAGAGACTGAAAGACCAGTGAAATGGAAAGATGTTTTGTGTTCATGCATTGGAAGAATAAACATACTTATAGGTAGTATTTTGATTTGCACCTCTTTAAATATTAGTGAAATTAATCATCCTTTTATAGATTTATCACTTGAAATTTTTTTTAATAAATGATGAACTGCTTGTTCCTATCATTTGCCTATTTTCCTACTAAGTTATAGTAAATTTTTTTCCTCACTGATTACTATGAGACCCCCTGGCCCTTGTAAATAAAAATATTGAGACATCAATTTTCAGAAATATAGCTGCTGGGAAAATTAGGTATAACTGTGGATTATTTATATTCAGTTAGTGTTATCTTATAAATATTTTAAAGTTTCCTTCCCACCCACCCTCACCTCCCACATATATCCTAAGCATCCTGACCTAAAATTTCTTGGGGATAGGGTAGTGACTTCTATTCCTCCATTCTCCCCTGCCCCCTATTCCCCCAATAGCACCTGCTACTGCCAGGTTCAGAGGTAGAGGGGATTTGCTATAGAAACTTCAAAAGAGCAGACTGAGTCACTGTCCTAAGACATAAACCACCTGTTGGGTCATGTAAGGCTTGGAAAACAAAAGTTTTCCGGAGGGCTAAGCAGGCTCTTCATGTATGTTTAAAGGCAAGCATGTTTAAGTCTGTCAGCAAGTAAAAAGGTGGGCCTGGTTGTGTGGCATCAGCCAGGACAACTTTGGTGTCCGTTCACCTATAATTGTATGGCTCCATGGGATTTTTTCTAAATGGGGACAGTGATGATGGTAATGTGACTATACGTTGCTTCCGTGGCTCTTGTCAGCTCAGTGTCCACAGTAAAAATAATTGCAGTACCTTTTGTGATTGCCTACTGTGTAAGTGCTGTTCCGGAAGTTTGCCAGGCAGCCTGTCTATATCCCACAGTGTCCCTTCAAGGGCTGCTGTCTCCATTTTATAGATGAGGAAATAGTGACACCGTGAGGTGCAGCCCCCTGTCCAGATGACAGAGGTGGACTCCATCCCACGCCTGAGTAACCCCAAAGCCACTGCTCCACTGTTTTGCTCCACGGTTCACTTTGTATGTCTGTGGTAGAACTTTCCTTACTTTGCCTTGCATTATAGTTCCTTTATCTACTTCTATCGTCCTTACAATATTGTCAAAGTCCTTGAAGGCAGAAACTGTCTCTCACCTACCATCCAAGCAGCACTAAGGACGGCTGACAAGGTGAACTGGATTTAATGGCTTGCTCCAAGAACACATCATGGTCAATATCAGAAGTTGAACTCTGCTGAGGACGATCCCAGGAATCTGGTGCCTCCCATGTTTGTGTGCTTTCTAGGTCTGAAAAATACCAAGTAGTCCCTGGATCCAAATATGGGTTTAGGAAACCAGGAATGCCTCCAGCCCTGGTTCAGCAGGCGTCAGGACCGTGGGCAGACCAGGGGTGGTTCAGCAGCAGCCATACCACCCAAAGCACCGTTACTAACATGGTGCTTTCCATTTTCTCTGTTTGCTTTTCTTTATTTTCTAAATTGTCTATGTTTTGAAAAGTATCTGGGTTAAACACCACAACATTCTTCGCACGAAACATAAGTGAAAAGTTAAAATCTCAGAAAAAGGATGTTCGTTCTCCATCTGAACAACTCCTCTACCATGGACTGACTCTAGGCAAGTGACTTCACCTTTCTAAGCCTCAGTTTTTGACGAGGTCATCTCCATGTCCCTTCATTCTCAAACCATGTGATTTTTTTTTTCATTTTGATTTAATTATTTATTTTTGTTACAGATGTTTCTCCATTTCCCGCCATTGACACCCTCCCCCCCATCCCCCCACCCCCGTCACAGTATTGTTGTCTGTGTCCATTGGTTATGCACATATGCATGTAAATTCTTTGAAAACCAGGTGAGATTGTAATGAAGGGGATGTCTGAGCTTGGGCTGCTATAACAAAATACCATAAACCGGTGGTTTAGAATCAACAGAAAGGTATTGCTCATGGTTTGGAGGCTGGAAGTCTGAGATCAGGCTGCCAGCATGGTTGTGTTCTGATGAGGCTTAGAGATGCCAGCTTCTTCCTATGTCCTCACATAGCTCTGATAAGGGCACTCATCCCATTTATGAGATTATGACTTCATCTAATCCTAATCACTTCCCAAAGGCCCCACTTCCTATTACCATCACAATGCGGGGGAGGTTTCAACATAAAAAGTTGGGGAGATATAAACATTTACTCCATAACAGGAGATAACTTAAAACAGTACATCTCAAGTTTTAATTTGCTAATGAATCACCCAGGAATCTGTTCCACTGCAAACTCTGATTCGGCAGATCTAGGGTAGGGCCCAGGATTCTTCATTTTCCACCTGCCCCCAGCTGGTGTGATCCTGCTGGTCTGATGGCCATGTCTTGAGAGGCAAGGGTGGAGCTGGCCTGACTAAAGGCCTCTGACCTGTTCCAGAGACTAAGCACCTGGGAGTTTAGAGTAATGGTTACTTTAAAGCTGAGCAGCTCCCACTGGAGAACCCTGGCATCCTGATTCCTAAGATTTTTCTGTGCTAAGGAATGCTAACATCTGTGAGCCCTACTGCGTGCCAGGTGCTCCAGCTCATCTGATTCCAGACCCCTCATCTCACACTAAGGCAAAGAGCAGAATGGCATTGTCGGCCCCAGCCTTGGAAGAGAGCACCACAGAGGTCGCTGCATCGCAGGGCCTCCTTTTCTGTGCATGTGGGAGGACACTGCTGTCCCTCAGCTCTGCTCATTTCCTCCAAGGGAACACAGCCCAGCTTGCAAACCTGTCCTCTGCCTCAGATTGTCTGGGTAACTCTTATGGGGTCTGACTACAGCAATATCAGTCATGGGGCAGGAAGGTTTCTTCCATGAGCCTTCTGTCTCCCTTGACAAGAGGGTTCTTGGCTGGGAACAGCACTTAGATTGTGTCCTAGGAAGGCCATGGGCCTTAACAGGCCACATCCATTTTCATTTACTTTCTGAAAGAAGATTACAGAGAAAATTCAATTTTGCCTAATGCCTCCCCCAAATGGCTAATTTATATGCTAATTAGCAAGATAAGAATCGATGAAACTGGTAATCAATATGATATCCAAGGCACCGGTAATGAAATTCATTTTGAGATGCACTGCCAGTGGAAATGAAGCAATTACACAGAATAAATGGGGCAGCTCGGGGAATAGGGCTCCATATTGCACTTGACTGCATTATTTTCCCTTCCTCCTCCCTTCATTCTTCCCACCCCCTGGAAATCAACTGTCCATTCAGGTCCTTTGGGGCACCACACACCAGCTCCTTTATGTATTTAGAGACTTGCATTATCCCTGTGGATTTGTGGTCCACCAGGGAGAAATGGAGCTAGAGAAAATTACAGAGTCTGAGAAGACTACTGTATAATTACCATATTGCCCAGATTTTCCAGTACTGTCCTGATTTCACATATTTTGTCCCATCAGACCATATGTCAGATGATAGGTCCTATATACGTCCAGTGTGACGTAGGCCATAGTGTGGGCACAAGATTTGGCCTAACTCTAGGAAGTTTTGTTTCAACCTGGACATTTATTCCAGGGTTTTAGAATTTTTTCTTTTCTGTGTGTGTGTGTGTGTGTGTGTGTGTGTGTGTGTCTGTGTCTGTGTCTGTGTGTGTCTGTGTCTGTATCTGTGTTGGGAGTAGTGATTGCAATCATCTCTTAAGGTTAAGTAAGAGCATTATTCATTTTATACTTTTCAACTGAGATCACTGAAATTTATCTTTTATCTTGATATCTGCTCCAGGAATCACCTGGAGAGCTTTACCCCAAAATTTTATTATGAAAATTTAAACATACCAAAAATTTGAAAATATTAGGCAATGAATATTACATGTATCTTATCTAGATTCTACAATTAACATTTTACCATACTTGCCTTACCACATGGATGTCCAACTATCCATCCCTCTATCCATGCACCAGTCCATCTCATTTATTTTTATGCATTTCGAAGAAAGTTGCAGGCATCAGCATATTTCACCCCAAACACATCCGCGTGCAAATCACTAACTAACTACATACGATGAAATGCACAGGTCTGAAGCACACCGTTCACATGGGACAGATGCATGCACCAGTGTGATACAAACCCCTATCGACATTTAGAATATTGCCATCACCCAGATGTTCCCTCATGCCCCCTGCCAAGTCACTCCCCGGCCCACTCCCTACTTCCAGAGGCAGCCATCGCTCTGATTTTTTCCACCATAGATTAACTTTTCCTATTCCTAGATCTTCATATAAATGGAGCCATTCAGTTTGTACTCTGTATAACATTTTTTTTCACCCAACATAGCATTTTTGAGATTGATCCACGTTATTGCATATATCAATAGTTTGTTCCTTTTTATTGCTGAGTAGTATTCCAGATATGCCATAGTTCCTAACTACTATAAATAAAGCTGCTAGGAACATGTCAGCACAAGACTTTTTTTGGACTTATGTTTTCATTTCACTTGAAGAAATCCCTAGGAATGGGATTTCTGAGCTATAGGGTAGGTGTATGTTCAGCTTTGTAAGAAACTGCCAGATCGTATTCCAAAGTTGCTGTGCTCTTCTTGGGAAGCTTTTAAAAAAACACCGCCTCCCTGCTCACCCCAGAAATGACTAACTAATTACTGACAGGCTCATCTGGTGGCTGTAATGTGCAGCCAGAGGTAAGAGTCACTTGAGGTTTAACGTTTAACTCCAGATGAAAGACATTTGGGTACCAATAATAAATGCAAAAGGTTGAGCTTTTTTTTTCCTTTTTATTTTTTTACTACGGAAGTGGCTTTCTGTTACTGCCCCCTTTTTCTTCTTACTGCTCTAAAGACTTGGGCACCGTCTAGGGTAATCTGGATATCACAGTGCCAACTTTAGAATAAAAATACCTGCTTTTTAATCCCGGTTTTGCCACTTTGTATAACCTGAGCATGTTACTCACCAGTGCAGTAAAATGGGGTTTATAGTGTGCATTCCAAGGTTACGGAGTGAAAAGTGCCTGACTCAAAGAATTCTCTGAATGTACCATAGGACCAGGGTGGGAATGGAGTTACGCAGCCCTCCAGACGAGTGGGATTCCTTAACCCTGCCTTTCTGAACAAAGCAGATTGGCAGTTCCTTTCTTACGTTCCGTAATACAGCTCTGGATGGTGAGGCTGTGACTGTCAGAGGCTGAAGAGCTGTCACCACCGTCCTGCAGTGATTGGACTCTAATTACCGCTTGTCTTACAAATATGTCAAGACTACAAATCAGTAGGATAGGGGTCTATTCGGTGTCCCCATGTAACCAACAACACACCTTTGCACAACTGCGGCTTGAGTCAGTATTAAGAGGACAGTGAGGAGCTATCCAGCAGCTGAGCCACCGTCTTTTCTTGCCATTGGGCTGGATGACTGAGCAAGGAGTCAACAACAAAACAAGCTACTGAAGTCTGATGCCCACCATCTGAAGCCTGGCCATGCCCATAGAGGAGATAGACCTGGACCCTGTGCCTTCTGAGTCCACCTCTTACGGTACCAGTCCAGAGCTGAGCGAACCGCCCTCTGGGCCTTACAGAACGTTGGTATGTGTGGCTCCTGGCAATGTGTTACATCACATGCTCAGTACTTGTTGGGAAAACATCTTTAAGGGGTCTTATGAGTGGTGTGGCTTCTCTCATTGTTCAACCATTTGAATGAGGATTTGCCAGTTGGCACCAGGAAGAATGCAGTTGTAAACAGTGGGTTTCCCCGTGTGAGACAGGCCAGCATGGGCATAGGTGAGGCTCCTAAATCAGGCTAGAAGTGCCAGGTTTTAGCTTCTTTCTGAACAGAATGGCTGTGGAGGATTCTCTTCCACATCCTCCACAGACAACCACTGAGAATGCAGCGTTCTTCGCCTTTGGGGGCAGGCAGGATTCCCAGCATCTCAGAGGTTTCTCTGGGCTCCAGTTACCAGTACAGAGATCCAGGGTGAAGAATGGCTGCGAAAGAGCCTCTTTTCAACTTTTTGACCTCCCCAAGTGTCTGTCTGTGGAACCCTCATGCTTTTTGTTAGGGGGTATGGGCAGAGGGGCCGAGGGAAAGAGATCAGGTGGCCTGCTCTCTGAGACACGTGCCTGGCTTCAATAGTCCCCTTTTGGGTTGGTTTTATTCTGTAATGTGTCCCCTGAGAAGACAGACTAAGCAGCCTGGGTTACCCTGCAATTTCTCCAAACTATTTGCATGAAATACTGCAGGCAAAAAGCCCAGCCCCTGATTGGCTGTTGCTAGGTAACAACATAATCATCAGGAAATTAGGCTGTCCTTTTTTTTTTTTCCAACCCAGAGTATGTGTGTGATTGCAGCAGCGTTGTGCAGGAAGAGAGAGGGAGTGGAACAAAGAGAGATAAATGGGATGGTCTTGAAGGCGGGGACGCCACAGCCACAAACCTGCATCCCACGGTAGGACAATCTGCTTTGGGTTGGGCTCTTTACTCAGTCAAGCCAGTATTGGTACATGTTCCTTTTTTATAAGAATGACAAAGCTAGCACTTCCTGCAGACAGCAGGAACAGAAGCTATGGAAGCAACTTTGACATTTGAAGTGATGTTTAGAAGCAGAAGGTAGTGCTTACTATATGAGAATGAGTCCAAGTGAGGATGAATAAATGAATGTGTCTGGAGAACATGTCCGGGCAGATAAGACTCCATTAGCGTGGCTGCAGAGTGCCTGAGAGGAGCAGAGTGTGAGGGTGCGCGTGGGAACGAGGCGCGTGACAGAGAACAAGCATGCTTTCAGATGTGGAAGGACGGCCCCTAAACTGAAGTTCAGAATTGCGTCTGTTAGAACTCTGCCAATGTTTAGGCATGTGGTCCTACTGTTATTCAGCCAGGCAATCCTCAGCCTGCCTTTCTGCCTGGTTAGACTTGGCAGATGGATGAAGAGTAAGAGTAATGAGAGGGAGGGAGGGGGGGAGAGAGAGAGAGAGAGAACGAACAGCTACACCTGGACACTTCCACTGGCTAATTAGTATCCACGAGATCATGGGCACTTTCCTTTCCCTTCCTGCTAGACCCAGATGGCTTTCCCACCTCTAACCTCCTTTATCTTGTCCTCCTTTTGAGTTCCCTAGCAATGACCCTGCCCTTACACTAGACCCTCAGTTACCATACTGCATACTTCATTGGCTTGCTACAACCCCCGGCAAGCTAATTGCCTTTGCCATTCATTGTCTGCCAGATTAACGACTCCTGTGTCTGGTTGCCTTTAGCCTCCTCTGAGATTGCTCTGTGTACTCTCTCCCGTCCACCCCTCCTCCACTCAGCCTCTCTGAGCTCCACATCTGAGTTTTTAGAAGTCATTTAATTCAAAGGGTAAAATAGAAACACTGTCTTTTTTTTTTTTTTTTCCCCTTGATCAAAGGAGATCGTCCCTGGCATAATGCAGAGGGGACCATTTTGTAGCAGTGGTAAAAATACATACCAGGAGCAAGGCATGTTAATTGGTATATGAGAGTGACGCCAAGTGAGGGTGAATAAATGAATGTGTCTGAAGGTATCAGGAGCAAGACAGAATGTGTGCCAATAACCAAGACTCAGAAGGGAATGTCCTCCCAAACATACAGCCCCCCGACAATGACTTGCTGCCTCCATGGGTGAGCCTAACAAGCTCCTGCCCCGGAGGAAAAAGTCAGTCATCACCAACTTACCATGGCCCAAAGCCCCTTTCTGAGCATGCACACTAAATGGAATGGACCTGGTGCCCTGCAGAGCATCTGCGCCCTGTGCAAAGTATAACAGAGGTTCTTCAAGACGGGTTCCCAGAGTGCGGTCCCCGGACCAGCAGCATCATAAACCTAGGGGTGGAGCCCAGACATCTATTTATTTTGCCAAACCCTCCAAGTAATTCTCATGTATGCTAATGTTTGACAACCACTGTAGGCCTGAAAAATTGTATCTTTAATAAGTTCTCAGGTGATACCACTCTTTGAAAACCTCTGCTCTAAGAATAGAATATGGGGGACAATGTTTAATTGTCCTTCCACCTAGAATACCCCCTCCCCATTTCCAAAGTCCCAATCAAACTCATGTTTAAAGACCCACTTCAAATGAAAACTTGTAGCTGATTCAACTGAAGATTATCATTTTATACCTTATGACATTTTTGGGGTCAGAGAACTAGGGCCCAGAGGCCAAATCCAGCCCACAGCTTGTTTATGGCAAGTCCGGGAACTGATGGCTTTTACATCTTTAAATGACTGGGCGGGGGAGGATCAACTCAGGATATGCAGCAGAGACCATACGTGGTTTGCAAAGCCTGAATGATTTACTATCTGGCCCTTGACAGAAAAAGTTTGCTGACTCCTGTTATATTTCTGTATGTACTTTTCTTATTTCTTCTCTTAAACTATTGACTTTTTAAGAATAGAGTTAATATTTGAATCATTTTTGTGTTCCATTCAATGCCAAGCACATAATAACTGTTCAATAAATATGGAAAGGACAATGGATGGATGGATGGATGGATGGATGGATGGATGGATGAATGGATGGATGGATGGGTGGATGGGTGGATGGATGGATGGATGGATGGATGGATGGATGGATGGATGGATGGAGGCTGGTTTGGGTGGGTAACCAGTGTTCTGGGAGTCCAAAAAAGATCACCTTTTCTACTTAGCCACTTTGTAGCTGCCCCATCCAGGAAATAAGAACAATAGTTTCCTCCACTTTGAGTAGATGATGAGAATCAGGAAGTTCATACTAATGGAATTTACTCTTTCTGTTAGTTACTAGAATGATGAAGACAGTAGGAGCTGTGCTACAACTTGAAAAACAGGATGAGCGTTTAGAACGTTTAAGTGTATTAGTTTTAAAATGAGCAAAAAGCTTAAAATCTCAGTTGGATTTGTGTCGTCCAGTAAGAGTTTGGTGGAACTACACACTGCCAGTGTTAAAGAGACCCTAGAGGCAAGTCACGCCCCCACACGGCTGCTCAGCCTCTGCTCAGATGCCTCCAGTGACAGGAAGCTGGCTTCACAAAGCAGCCCACTCCACTTTTTAACTAACTACTCCAGCTGTTAGTAAGGACTTTTCTTTTGAGTTGAAATCTATCTCCTTACAGTTTCCACTCTGTAGTCCTACTTCGGCCTATTCTAGCTATCAAAATTAGCTACCTAAGTTTTATAAATATGAGAAAATAAGTAGGGTAAACTTATACTTGCCTGGAAAGAGTGGAAGATTAAAGGGAATCTACCCCATTTAGATCGTTTTCCCTTGCAAACAATAACAGAATGGGTTAGAAGTACAAGAAGTTAAAAGCCAACAGGTACGCTAAGAGGGCAAAAGCAAATGTAGGGGTACGAAGTGGGATCGAGCATAGCATTCCAAATGCAATAGGAAGCAAAAGGCTGGTGGTCACAGCAGATCAGAGGCTGACCACAGACATGCAGCATGTTTCTGCCACAGAGGAATGTTAATCGCAATTAGAGGCCATTATCTGGGACAAATGAGGGAAAGAAGGCCCCAGAGCTGGGCCGAGGGGACTCTGGAATTGCTTTGTGATTCCAAAGCTCTGAAACAGCTGCCTTGACAAGTTGCTAGGGCAGAAGCAGAGCAAGAGAAAGCCTCTTAGGAATGGCTGAGTCCTCTAACTGGTGGGCTGGGGCAAAGCAGTGAGGGCCCAAGGAGGGAACTGCCCCAGAGAAGGGGGGGGGGGGGCAAGCAAGCTGAAGTGGCAAGCTGTACACCTGTTCACAATGCAATGTAGTCTTATTATTAATCCGAATACTTTGAGAACTGATAAATCAATCATTACATGAAAAATAGCTCCAGGAAGAATGTTTGTTGATCACTTACTTTCTGGATTTTTAAAGCACTCACTCGTACTACACAGAGCTTGGGATTAAATGGGGAATTTAATGTAGTAATAGTAGCTGTTGACTAGCTCCTAGTCTCTTGCTCTCTTTCTCCCTTCCCAACACACATAAGTACAAGAGTATGAACACCCCCTCATACACACACACACACACATCCCATGGCTAAGTCTATTCTGGTTATCACTTCTTCCAGTTATACCCATAGGTGTTTTTTTTGTTTTGTTTTTCCTTTTTTGGGAAGAAAATTCCTAAGATTTGAGAATGGGGCTTTTTAAACTCTGGTGAAAACCTTATAATCAAGCCTGGACTAATAAGGGTATGTTCCAAATCATAAAGGATGGAAAGCCCACGTTTTTGCCTTCCTTCCCGCACACTCAAGGCACTCTTGTATTACAAGGAGGATGTGAGTTCTGAACTGATTCCGACTCGTCCAGTTTATGGCACTCAATAGCTTTGTGATCTTGGGCCGGTTACCACTCAGAACCCATTTCCTTGTCAAGTCCAAAACAATGCTAGGAGGGTTAATCAGGCAAAAGGAGGTTGATAAGTATTAAATGCCTGTCCCGTGCTGCACACTGCCAGGTGTTTTGTTTGCATTTTCTTATTTACTTTTTTCAATAACTCTTAAAAATCTATAGCATTAACACTGTTTACAGATGAGGAAACTGAGGCTCACAGAGGATAAGTAACTTGCCTAAGATCTCCCAGCTGGGGCAGAGGCAGGAATCAAAACAGCTTTCTCTGAATGCAAAGCTCCTCCTCTTCCATTTAAATTAGGCGACCTCCCTGAGACTGTACCCAGCACGTAGTGGGCATTCAGGAAAGGTAGGTGTCCTCATCTCTTCTCTTCAAAGGACTCTGAGGTAGTTGCTTTGTCTTGTATTGCTTTTCAATTAAATAGTTAAAAATAATTTTATAAACCCTGCTGACAGGACCAACCTTGTATGTAGATAAGGTTTGTGAAAATACTAGGGGTTAATATCCAAAATTTGTAAAGAGCTCATGCTACTCAACACCAAAAATAATAATAAATATAATAATCCAATTAAAATGGGCAGAGGACCTGAACAGACACTTCTCCAAAGAGGACAGGCAGATGGCCAACATATGAAAAGATGTTCAGCGTCCCTAATTGTCAGAAAAATGTAAATTAAAATTTCAACAAGATATAATCTCATACCAGTTAGAATGGCTGTCATCAATAAATTCCCAAAAACATGTTGGCGAGGATGTGGAGAAAAGGGAATCATGCACTGTTGGTGGGAATGCAGACTGGTGTGGCCACTGTGGAAAGCAGTATGGAGGTTCCTCAAAAAATTAAAAATAGAACTGCCTTATGACCCAGCAATTCCACTTCTGGGGATTTATCCAAAGAAACCCAAAATACTAATTTGAAAGAATATATGCACCCCTATGTTCATTGCAGCATTAGTTACAATAGCCAAGATATGGAAGCAGCCCAAGTGCCCGTCAGTAGACAAGGGGATAAAAAAGGTGTGGTACGTATACACAGTGGCATACTACTCGGCCATAACAAAGAATGAAATCTAATTTGTGACAGCATGGATGGACCTAGAGGGTGTAATGCTCAGTGAAATAAGTCAATCAGAGAAAGACAAATACCATGTGATTTCACTTATATGTGGAATCTAAAGAATAAACAAATAAAATTGAAATAGACTCACAGACATAAAGAGCAGGCTAGTGATTGCCAGGGGGGTGGGGAGTTTAAGGGGTGGGTGAAAGAGGTGAAGGGATTAAAAAGTACAAAATGGTAGTTACAAAACAGAAATGGGGGCCCTGGTCCGACCGGTGTGGCTCAGTGGTTGAGCATCGACCCATGCACAAGAGGTCGCCGGCTTGATTCCTGGTCAGGGCACATGCAGGAGGTGGCCAATCGATGTTTCTATCTCTCTCTCCCTCTCTCTTCCTCTCTCTCTAAAATCAATAAAGGAAAAAAATAATTTATAAAAAAAAAAAAAGAAATGGGGGCCCTGGCCAGTTTGGCTCAGCTGTTGGAGCGTCAGCATGCAGACCGAGGGATCTCAGGTTCGATTCCCCGTCAAGGGCACGTACCTGGGTTGCAGGTTTGATCCCCAGCCCCAGTGAGGATTGTTCGGGAGGCAACCAATCGATATATCTTTCTCACATTGATGTTTCTCTCTCTCTCCCTCTCTCCCTTCCACTCTGTCTAGAAAGCAATGGAAAAATATCCTCAGTTGAGGATTTAAAAAAAACAGTCACGGGGATGTAAAGTGCAGTGTAAGGAATACAGTCAGTAATACTGTAATAACTACGTACAGTACCAGGTGGGTACCGGAAATATCAGGGGTACACTTTGTAAAGTATATGATTGTCTAACTACTGTGCTATGTGAAACCAATACAGAATACTATTGAAGAAAAAGATATGTGAAAATACTAATAACTGGAAAGGCCTACACATATTAGACACGCCCCAATAAATACTCTAAGTGTGATTCCTGGAACACAGGCAGCCCTGGGAGAGTAACAGTTGACAGGTTTTCCATGGACTGACCCCCTGCTTGAGATCACTCTTGTGAGACAGTCTGCCAGACAGGGTCAATAGGAGCCAAGCGACCGCGTAAGAACTCATTGGGCCAGAGAGGCCCAGACTAGAGTGAACACTAGTAACTCTGCCTCTTGTGCCTGGGCTGGCAGCCCTGGTTGCAGATCCTACGCCTGCCATTTGCTAGCTCCGTGGCCTCGGATAAGTTATTGGACCTCTCTGAACCTCAGTTTTCTTGTGGGAAAAATAAGGAAATAATTCCTGTATCATAGGGTTGTTTTGAGGAATAAATGAGACCATGTATATGAAATACCCTTGCCCCTGAGCAAATTCCCAGTAAATGGCAAGAATTATCCTTTGCCAGCACCAGGCCTTTTCATGGCTAAAGGATCACTTACAGAACAGAAGTCTTCGTGACAAGAGACTTCTATCCCAGGCCATCTGTCTCTTTCTAATCTATCAAAGTCTGTAAAACCCCATTCCCTAATCTCCTCATAAGGGATGGAAAGGGAGACTCGAAGGGAGGAAAGCCGCCGTCTTGGAATAAGCTCTGGGGGAGCATGCTCAGGTGGGAGCAGGAAAAGAGGGCACCCAGTGTAGCCCCTCCTTCTGCAGGGCCCTCTCAGCTAGTGTCCATAAAAGTGAGCAAACTCCTTAACCCCAAGTGCTGCAAAGAGTTAAGTGATACCTACAGAGCCCCCTGTGGCTCTGAGGTAATCCCAGGTTGAAGGGGTAGAACAAGAAGAAAAGGAAAGAAGGCTGGTGAGGAATTTAGAGATACATTGCCATGCCCTTGAATAAGGATTTTGCAGCCTGTCTTTTCCCGTGATCCCTGTCCTGGCTCATTTATGCTTGTCAGGAAATAGCAGAGGCAGAAAGACTAGCCTACTATGCTATAACTCAGCATCAGCCAGTTCAAGGCTGAGAGGGAGTGGCAGCAATGATAAGCTCTAGAAATAGTGAGGATGGGGGCGGGGGTGTGTGTGCACAAATACAGGCATGCTTTGTGGAGAGACCTAGTGTGGGGATTTCTATTGAGGTATAATTAATGTACCTCAATTAATGTACAACATTATATTAGTTTCAGGTATACAACATAATGATTTGTTATTTGTATATATTGCAAAATGACCATCATCGCACATGGTTACAGAATTTTTTTTCTTTTGGTGAAAAATTTTAAGACCTGCTCTCTTGCCAACTTTGAAATGTGCAATACGGTATTGTTAATTATCGTCACCATACATCCCCAGGATTTATGTTATAACTTGGAGTTTGTCCCTTTGGAGGGATTTTTATAGAGGTCTTTTCTATAGCTTTGGCTACTGAGATTACTGTGTACAAATTCCAGGAATACATAGCTCTACTAAAAAATAAATAAGGAGGAATTGACTGAAACCATAGCATGAAGAATATACTGTTACTAGACACAAAAAATAAAAAAGATTTTTCTAACTTTGAGATGATTGACGGAAATAAAGGTATTTTTCTCTGGAACTTAATTCTTCTTCTACCCTACCCCCACCTACTCTCTTTCCAGTCTGTGCCACAAACTGGATGGCTTAAGAGCTGTTCTGGTCAATGGGGAAAAAAGGAGAAACATCTGTAACAAAAATAAATTAATTTTTTTAAAAAAAGAACTGTTCTGGAGACTAGAAGTCCGAAATCAAGGTGTGAGCAGAACCATGACCCCTCAGACATCCTTTCTGGTCTCTTCCTAGCTTCCGGCTAGGTGTTCCTTGGTTTGCAGAAACTTAACTCCAAGTCCTGCCCCATCTCCACACGCTGTCTCCTCCCTGTGTAGGTGTTCTTTTATAAGGACATCAGTCACGTTGGATTAGGGGTCCACCTACTCCAGTATGTCCTCATCTTAACTAATTATATCTGCAATGACCCTATATCCAAATGAGGTCACATGCTGAGGTGCTGGGGGTTAGGACTTGAACATCTTTTTGAGGGAACACAGCTTGGTCCATAACAGGCAGTATTTGAAGTGGAAGAAAAAAAGGCCACGGATATAATATGTGATGAGCAGCTGGGAGATTGAAGCAATGGATGTCTTAACGTGAGACACCAACTTCACATGACTGGATCCAAGTGTGTGGGAAACCAGTACATTAGCTCCCTCTTTAAGCCCCGAAGTAAAAGTTCTTTCTAAAGAATCTGTAATAATGTCAGTAATAATTAGGATCCTAATAATAGTAGCAGTTGACATTTATTAAGTGTTTACCAAGCGCCAGACACGGTTCTCACTGCCTGACATATATTAACTCATCTACAAGGTGGTATTCTTGTCCTAGTTTTACAGTTAAGGAGACCGAAGCCTAGAGATTTAGTAACTCGCTCAGAGTCACAAAACGGGGAAGCTGCAGTTTGAGCCCAGGCAGTTTGGCTCTGGAGCATCTTCATCACTGTCTAGAGACTGACTCTCCTTAGATCTTAGCTTCCTAAAGGGCCTTCTGGAAAAGCTGCCCCTGAAAAAAAAAAAGACCAAAATTTAGATAGGTAAAACAGACCATGGGTCTGTATAAAAAGATTTTTAAGTGTGACTGTGACCAATGTTGAAAAATAACTCATAGGATCCTCACTATTTACTGTGGTTAGAGGAATCATTTTCCAAATCCCAGACTGGACTCGCACCCTTGCCATTTATCACATGCTTACTATTTGCTAAGTATTGTGCTCAGTGCTCCATAGACATCCATTCAATCCATTGAACCCCCCCACCCCCACCTCGAGGGAGATGGGATCTCATTTTACTGCTGAAGAAACTGAGCCCAAAAGAACATAATTTGCTCAAGGAAACTCGGCTAGTGGTTAGAATTTGAACCCAGGTCTTTATAACACAAAAGCCCTTGCTGCTAATAAGCTATAGGTACACAGTCAGCCATGTGGCTGATGTATAAAAATGGGTTTGCCACAGACAGGGGTCTGGTAAACTACAGCCCACGGGCCAAAACCAGCAGCCATGTTTTTTTGTAACTCATGTTTTATTGAGACACGGCCACACCCCACTTAGGACTTGTTTACGGTTATGTTTGCCCAGCAGAGTTGAGTAGTCATGGCAGAGACCATATGCTTGCAAAGCCCAAAATATTTTCTATCTCGCCCTTTACAGGGAAAGACAGGCTGTACAGTGGTGCTGCCCCAGAGCAATGAGACTAAAGCGGCCGAGTCCCAGTCCCTAAACATTCCACATTTGCATAACATGGCTTTAACTAGATGTTCCTTCCAAAAGGGATCAAGGCCTCCTTTTTCCTCTCCACGTTCTTCAACCAACCAGCAACCAGCTTATAGAAACACTTGATATCGTCTGCCTTCTATAAATAACGAAGAAAACAAGGAGGTTTCAGAAAAAGTTCATCCATTTAAAGGTGTGGCGTTCTATTTCAGATTGCAATCGATCCACGTTGACTGCTAGGGCTGCAGTGGTCAGTTTTAACTTCTCTTCCTTCATCTCTGTCTTTGTTGGCCCTCGTTTGTTTACTTTGGATTCTAATGACACTAAAAGAGGCAACAAGCAGAGGATTGGGGAAAGGGCGAACTTTTTCAGGGGGTTTGAGCAGAATCCAGTTGGACTGTTTCCAATGTGTCTGTAGCCTCAGACAGCTGCCAAAGGCACAATTCTATTGGAGCAAATCGGGATACTTGTGTTTGTCCAGCAGCTGGGGGTGTACAGCGGTCTCCCCTCTGGCCTCTAAGTCTAGGGAGTCTGAACACTACTGTTATTTGACGTATACCTTGGACAGAGAAGCAACCAAGGAGGAGAGGCAGGGCCATGGCAAAGGAACCCCATCACCCTGCCTTTTCAGTCTCCACGCGCGAGCCACTGCAGGGATGACAGTACCCGCAGCCCTGCGGGGCAGACTAGACCTCTCATTTCCTGTCAGTCTCCGACTGCATTAGGAAGAACCCCACCCCGCTTTACTCCAGGGCTTTAAGCCCATTTGGAGAGCTCTGTTTTCAGTATCTTTCCCTCTGCTTCCCTGGAACCTCTGTCACAGCTGTAATCCGCAGCAAATGGATTTCCCTGACCCTGGGACAAAGGCCTAGTGTTCCCTAGACTGGGCGGCTCCTGGGAGGGCAGAACCATCAGCCTTTCTCCAGCTGCCGCTCTCAGGCCCTGTGGGCGGCAGAGACCTGTAACAAGATCACTAGCCAAGCCGGTTACAGTCAGCACATCATTCCGAGTGGTCCCCTGCGACTGGGAGGGGAAATTGACTCAAGTAAGAATCACAGCCTTCAGAGCTTGGCCTCACACAAAACCACACAGTGAGTTGGAACCCAGAGAAAAGCAGATTTCCAGTTCGGGATGTTAGCCATTAATCAGATTTGGCTGTGGTTCACAGTGGGAGTCCACGGGGATGGGTGGCCTTGGGGAGGAAATAAGGAACTCGTTAGAAGGAGGAGAAGGGAGGAGTAAGAGTGGGAATTAAAAGGAAATTGAAAAGGGGTGTGTAAAATGCTTAAAGCCTAGATACTAAGAAAGTTTAAGGGTTCAGACTTTCTAACATGGGGACACAGGATTAGGGCATAGTGAGAGGCCGCAGATTCCTCAGTAGCCCTCACTGAGACTTCCAACCCCCCCCCCCAGACCAGAGCTTGAGGCAGATGGAAGGGGGGTGTGGGGGAGGCCCTAAACACTTGGGTTCAAAGAGGGGAACTGTAGTAGAAAACGTTAGAAAGTTACTATATATATATAGGTCCATGCTTCCTAATTCTTTTTTCTACCCAAGTTTCCTTCCCCTGGGAGATCAGTGAGAAAGTCATGTATGACAGCTTCGAATTCCTCCTCAGGGCAAACCTCAGCCCCCCGGTTGACTAAACCACACGTCCAGTAGGTTTCCGAGGACGCCTTCGTGTTCATGCTCCTGGAGGAGAGTTCAAGTGCTTCAGTTGAGATTTCCTAGGGTGGGATGATAGCAAGTACTGAACCCCAATTCTGGTCAGCATTTTGGGAAACAGGGGCAAGGCATTTAATGAAGAGGAGACCCTGGGGATTCCATGTTTGAACATAACTCGCATTTACAGACTCATTGCCTAGTGATACTTAACATTTCCGCTGAGCCTCATCTCTCCAACTAATTTGTCCATTCTGCAGGGTCCAGAGTCATGCCTTCTACCACTTTCTATGCAGCCTCCCCTGCCCTCCCTAGAACATAAGATGAGGTGGATTTTGGCATGTTTCATGGATTCCGGCATCATCATTATCACCTTAAGAACCCTTAGCAAGTGAGTCATCACAGTAAGGCCCAGAACAGAGTGCACTTCAGGACAAGGGCAACTCCAGGACGAGGGCCCTGCCCTGTGGCAGCAAAAGCAGAAATACAAACGTTAGGGAAACCACTGAGGGACCGGGTCGTGAGCGCTCTTCACAGGCTGGTGTGCCGCCTGGGAGGCCACAGGCCTCTGAACTTCAACTTGCCGACTGCCAACTGGGAGTGGCCCAGATGTCCCTACCCCATCATTTCTGTCTTTTGATCTTCATCCACACTTTTCTTTAGCCCAAGTTGAAATCCACCTAGTTTGAAGAAGGCAGCCTTGATGAAGGTTGACAACTCCAGACTGAGCAGCACTGGGGAGATGACCACAGAACATGAATGACATTAGTTCTTTGCACTAATCAATGCTCTCATTAGTGTGAAAAAAAAAAATCATGCTATTTTTTCCATTCATTGAATTGGTATAACCTGCAAGCAGAGAATTGATGTGTGTGATGGGATGGCAAGTGGTTTTTTTGTTTGTTTGTTTGTTTTTTACTCCTTACCTGAGGATATGTTTTTATTGATTTTAGAGAGAAAAGAAGGGAGAGAGAAAAAGAGAGAGAGAAACATTGATGTGAATGAAACATCGATTAGTTGCTTCCCATATGCACCCTGACCAGGGATCAAACCCACAACCCGAGTACGTGCCCTGACTGGGAATCGAACCCACGACCTTTTGGTGCACGGGACGATGTTCCAACCAACTGAGCCACACCGGCCAGGGTGACAGTATTGTTTTCTGATGTAGGAAGGAATAGGTAGGAGGAAAGCTTACATATCAAAATGAGGATTTTAGAAATAGCTTGAAAGAAGAAAAAGAGAGGAACTTGAACTCAGAACTGGGTATGCTTTCTCATCTCCCCTTCCTTCCTCCCAGCCCTTCTTCAGTGCCAATCATTGCCTCCCAGGGCTGTGTGATTTCCAGTTCTGGATCCAGACCACAGGATGGCCCCTGAGGAATTTCTGGCACTCCTTAGTGACTGGGTAGAACGTTCCACGGAGCTCTGCCATGGCCACAGTGGAGAGAATTGATTAGAACTGAATAGTGGGAACCAAGCTGGGAACAATTTTAATAACCGCACAACAGCCAGTGCTTATGAAGCAATTGGTGCAAACCTGACACTCTGCTAAGCACTCTGCATCATTATTTTGCTTTATTTTCCCAATAACCATACACTCTTGCGCCTCACAGTTAAGAGACAGAAGGTTAGAGACGTGTGACTGGCCAAGGTCTCCCAGCCAGTAAGTGGCAGAGCCAGGACGCAAACCCAAGTCCTTCTCATTCCAAAGCCTGTGATTTTAACCCAATTGCTCAACCTAGTGCCCTACTCAGCATTCGATCAGAGAGCACTCAACAAGTACTTCATAAAGAAAACAGAGACTCTAAACATACTCGAAGCTCTTCCGACTTTCAAAACAAATAAACACTTCAGTTTATTTTATTGCCTCCTTATTTGACTCTTTCTTTCATTCTGTTCTTTCTAGATCTTTAATCTCATTTCTTTCCATAGCCAGCTGTATAAATACAGATAAATGATTAGTTCTCTGATGTTCGTATCTCCATCCCAAGGATGAAGAGGCGGATGGATGAGAGCGGGTCCCGGTGAGACCATTCTAGGAAATCCGCCTCCTTTGTTATCCGCCGGTGTTACTCCTCGAGCAGAATGAACAGGTCACAGACTTTAGAATCAGGCAGACCTGACTTCAGATCTCACCTAGTGAACACACCTGCCCTGTCCTCCTGATGACAGCTATGCCCAGGGCTCAGTTCAGAAGTCGTCCCCCACAGGCTGATGGGAAGCTCATGCACATGTGTGCCTGCTCTAGTAAGCGTTCCAACCTCTCACTTCTGCCCTCTCCCTCCCAGCATCTGCCTGCTCTTCTGCCAGCTGAACCCCCGGCGAGGCCACCCTCCAGGCCATGGAGAATGAGCTGCCGGTCCCCCACACATCTAGCAGCGCCGGCGTCACCAGCAGTGCCAGTGGGGTCAGTAGCAGCAATGGTGGAAGTGGCCGCCCCTCGGGGCCCCAGATTTCTGTGTACAGTGGCATTCCTGACCGGCAGACCGTGCAGGTGAGAGTCCAGTTGATCTCAGATTGAATTCCTTGATCAGCTCCAGGCCTCGCCAGGAGGATGCATCCGCATGGTCTGGGGGAGTAACCAGGGTGTTGAATCTGCACGCAGTTGGAGGAGTGAAGCTAGGTGGTCCAATCAAGGAAGCCTGGGGGGAGTGGGAATGCTTAGCGGATCTGGAAAATCTCTTTCTTACCTGATTCAGGTCCCAGAGTGCTGCTTTGGGAAGATGGGTCTGTGAGAGTGTAAGGAACAGACAAGTAGAAAGAACAAACAGAAAAAATGACTGGGAGCGGCTTGGCCACAACCCAGACCCACTATCTAAGTGACCATTTCCCTGAAACAAACACAAGTTTCTGAAAGTCAGGGGACCAAAAACGAACTCCAGAGCAATGCTCTGTCTTTGCAACTTTTTGCCTCCTTCCGTAAAGCAGCAGTTTGCGGTGTCATCCCGAGGCCTTCCTGTGATGGCACACTGTTGCAAAGGCAGCTGTGACCGTGTGTGGCCATCTGCTCTGTGCCCGGCCCTGAGCGAAGCCGTTCACACGCCGTGTTCTCCTCGGGCTGTGGGCATGGTTATTATTGGGCACAATTCCATGGTTGAGAACACTGAACCTGAGAGAACGCAGTAACTTGTCCAAGTCATCCAGGTAAAGACAAAAAGGCCGAACCGAATATCTTTTAAATCACTGCTATGTCTTTTTGAGGTTCCCACATAAAACAGAAGGCAGAAAGGCAGAAAAGAGACCGCAGCCGAGAAGTGTTTGCTCTAAGGAACTTTGCTGTTGCGGCTCAGACGTCTGGACAAGTGACCTCATCCTGCTTTGGCCCTAGGCCCAGGTTAGGGAATGGAGGAGAAGCCACGCAGACAGTGTGAGGGCCTGAAAAATCTAGTTCAGGAGGTGCCATCAGATACTCTGGAGTCTTGCCTCTCCCCGTTAGCTCTGCTTCACACTTCAAATCATGTTTTCTGTACCCATCCTTGCCACCAGCCTCTTCCCCTGGCCCCTTGGCACATGAGTATTTTAGCTCTAGTTTCCAGCAGCTGACATTGGGGTGTGCCCTCCTTCTGCCCCTCAGCACAACTCTAGGCGACAGGGATTTGGGGTTTCTGCTCTGGCAGATGACATGAGCCACGGTCGTGTTCTGTGCCGAAGCTACTTCCCCACCGACATCCTCTGGTGAGGAAGGGTCGCAGCGTCTCTACTACTGCTGTTGGGACTGCTGGGAGGTGCTTTTTTGAGTCTAAGGGAAATAAAGAGGCTTAGATAAAGGGAATAAGAGGAAAGGATTCTGGGGAGAACAGGAATAAAGAGAACTGAGCTCATGTAAACCGGGCCCTTCCAGGGAGGGTGCTCAGAAGGAAGGGTGTGGAAGCCTGGATGGGGCGGGGCTATCTGGGGAGAGCCCAGAGCCCAGGCAGAATGTGTGAAGCCGCCTGTTTTCACAGAACCCCGAATCTGAGCCCAGCAGTTGTTTTGCACTAGACCACCAGCCCTAGAAACCAGGCGACATGGAGAGATCCAGGCTGGAGGCCCCCTTGCTGGGCACAGGACCCAGGGTCAGGAGCAGCCCTGTGGCCAGGGATTCAGCAGACTGAGGGCAGGAAGTGGGCCAAGGCCTGGCCAGGGCTCAAGTTGGGAGGAGATGGCGGGAGGGTGACCAGGTGAAGAGAGGGAAGAGAAATGTCTCTGCGGCTCATGAGAAGACAGAGGATTTGGGGCTGGGGGAAAGCATGCTTTTCTTTGTTCCTGGGGTGGGGAGAGGCCTTGAGGGGACAGAGTGAAGAGTGGGAGGGAAACAAAGAGTAGCCTTTTGTTATTTCTTCGAGACTGTGGCTCAGCCAGTCCCATTGGGAAAGAGGGAATGGCAGTAAGGCCAGGCAGTGGGAGATGGTGGCTCAGAGGGAGCGATGGAGAGAGGGAGGGGAGGAAGAAGAGAGAAATGCATCACCCCTGTGGCACTGGCCTGCTCTGCAAGCCCCAGGGGGCCTTCTTCCAAGGGACTGGTCAGACTTCCCAGACAGCTAGGAGCAGGCCCTGGGAGGCAGTCCAAGTCTGCCCTGAGGCCCCGCAGGGCAGGTGCTGCCCTTGGGTAGTTTGAGTTGGCGGGTGTGTTGCCTAAGCTGCAGTACACCCCCGCCCTGTGAGTTGTCTTTTTCTTCCCACCCCTGTCCTCCTCTCTGCCTTGCTGAGCTTTGGTTCCCTCTGCCATCATCTCCCCCGTGTTCCAGTCACCCTAATCTGAGGCTGAAGAATGGCGGGAAGGGGAGTGTCATTGGCATGGGACACAGTGTCACTGGAGACTGAAAGGACTTCTGTCTCCCTCAGCCTCCCCACCACCCTGAGAGTGAGTCAGAGCAGTGGTGGGCTGCCTTGAAGTCAGGGGGACAGCCAACACAGGGCAGACGGTTCTGAGCATGTGTGCTGAAGAGATGCAAGACAGACAAGGCAGAGATGCCTTCCTCGCCTCCCTGCGAGGTGATGCGTGTGGTGGGGTCGCAGACCTGGTGTCCTCTGAGCCGTTGGGGGAAGATGGGGTTGACACTCGTTGTTGCAGAAGGGGTGCATCTGCAGCAGGTGCGTGGCGCGGCTGCTGAGAGCGCTGCCCCCCCCCCCCCAGGTGATCCAGCAGGCCCTGCACAGACAGCCCAGCACGGCGGCTCAGTACCTGCAGCAGATGTACGCGGCGCAGCAGCAGCACCTCATGCTGCAGACGGCCGCCCTGCAGCAGCAGCACCTCAGCAGCGCCCAGCTCCAGAGCCTGGCGGCTGTGCAGCAGGTAAGCATGAGAGGGCGGGGCGCCGCTGGTGCCGCCCGGGTCGTGGTGCGGAAGTAAGAGAAGCGGGCCCTGCACACGTGCTCTGTGCATTCTCTCCCTGACGCTCACAGAACCCCGTGAAGTAGGTGCGAGTGTTGTGAGCCTCCTTTGACAGATGAGGAAAGAGGCTCTGGGAGGCTACACACCTGGCCCAAGGTCACACAGCTCATGAGCAGAGCAGCTGGAACTCTCAGCCCTCCCAGCCCAAGGAAGGAGGACTGGAGGCCTTCCTCACCATGTCACTGCACCACAGGGACGGGACCAAGGGTCAAAGAGGTCCACAAGCAAAGAAAGGCCATTGCCCACTCAGCTTGCCTGCCTGCCATCAGTGCCTGAGAAAAACTCATCATGCATTCATTCAACACAAATTTTTATGCACCTGCTGTATGCCAAAGTTATGTCAGGCCCTGAGTGTACTGTGGACCCTGTCTTCTTGGAGCTTATAGTGGGAAGACAGCCAGTAAACCGAAACCCAAATAGACAAGGAAACAAAATATGTAAACATCTCAGTTGTGATAAGCTCTGTGAAAGAGAAGAGCAGACTGCTGTGACTGAATGGCAAGGAAGACCTTAGATTGGGTAGCCAGGGAAGACCTCTCTGCTGGAGTAACATTGACGCTACACTTGAAGGGTGACAAGAAGCTGGCCTAGGGGAGAGGGTAGGCTCGATGTCACAGACAGTGTGTACAACGCTCCGCATGGGGCCAGATATGATAGAGTGGGGAGGAGGGGAGGGCTGAGAGAGCTGGGAACCTGCTAAGAACCATAGCTGAACATGTAAATGCTTCCATGTGTGTGCTTTGCCTTGTGCAATCCTTCAGCAGTCCTACAAGGCAGACACTGTTGTTATCCCCACTTTATAAAAGAGGAAACTGAGGCACTTGCTTAAGTTCACACAGATGAGACAGGATGGGGGTTGGACTCCTTACCACTGCCCTGTAGTACTCCCGTGGCAGGTGAGGGCTGGGGTGTGATGAGGGGAAATCTGGGACTCTGGTGATTAGAGTTGTTCTTTTCTAGGCAAGCCTGGTGGCCAACAGACAGGGGAGCACTTCAGGCAGCAGTGTGTCCGCACAGGCCCCAACCCAGTCATCCTCGGTGAGTAGGATGGGGCGCAGTGGGCAGAGCCCACAGCTCTAGGACCAGCTCCTTCCTCCTTGCCCAGGACCCAGTTGCGGTGAATCCTTAGCCATGGAGAATCCTGGCAGGAATCTATTACTCTTGCCAGAAATAAAGTACGTGTCTCTTCCTAACCCTTACATTTAATAAGTCCCTGTCATCTTTCCAATGCCAAGGCTCTCTGGCATTGGAAAGTTCTCAGTTCTCTCGCCATTGGATCCTCCCGGCAGCTCTGCACATAGGCCAGAGATGGGGCCGTGCTGCGGGAAGATCCAGGGCCGAGGACCAGAGATGGTTCTAAAGAAGGCTGGATCCAGCAAGGGACAGAAGAGGGGGAGAGAGAGATGGATGCAGGGCACGGAGCTAACCAACAGAACCGCCTCGTCCCTACTGCATGCGTCTCTCTGCAGATCAGTCTGGCAGCCTCCCCAGCAGCAGCCCAGCTCATCAACCGGGCTCAGAGTGTCAACTCAGCAACAGCCTCGGGCATTGCCCAGCAGGCTGTGCTCTTAGGCAACACAGCTTCTCCGGCCCTGACTGCAAGCCAAGCTCAGATGTATCTGAGGGCACAGATGGTGAGTACCCAGCCTGGGCCACGGCTCAGGTGGGCCAGGGGGAAACAGGCAGAGAACTGGAGAGCTGGGAGATTAGAGACGGGTGGGGATTAGTCAAGGGTGGGGAAGAAGCCTAGGAGACAGCTGACAAGAGATAAGGGTGGAATAAAGAAGGGGGACCTGGAAGGCTGAGTGAGAGCTTTTTCACAGGCTCAATGACTCAAGGACAGGTGGGGGTTCCAGGCTGAAATAAAGTTACCCACGATGCCTCCTTTCCTTCCCCTCCTAGAGTGAAACAGAATTGTCCTCTTCTTATCAGAAACCACTCCCTAAAATTAATTAGGGTAGAAAATGCAGGAGCCCTTGCCCAAATGGTCTGTACACTCAGGCACACAAGATAAGCAAGCACAGAAACATACACACACACACACACACACACACACACACACACACACAGAAATGGGGAACTTTAGGACATGCTGCTGCCTCCACTGCCCTCCCAGCTGGTCCCCATTCTAATCAGGGTCACCCCCCATCCATTGTTAATCCAGTGGGTTTGTTTGAGCCAAATGTATTTAGGACAGCATCAGCCCTGGACACGCATACCTAAAATCTCTCCTTTATACCTGTCCCTGAGGGGTGCAGAGGTCCTGAGGAACTTCAGAGGTTCTGAAGAGTGAGAAGAATTTCCTGGGAAAATAGCATCTAAAGGCTCTATGCTGGGCTCAGTCCAACCTCGTATCTCTCATTCTGAAGATTTCTCCCCGAGCTCCTTGACACACGATCCTGAACACAGTACAGTCCTACCTCCCTTGCTCCTGTGGCCAGAATCGGACACTCGGAGCTTTTCCATCTTGCTCCTACACTTCTGTTCCGGACTGAGATCATTGTTTGAGATGCAGCTCCATCCCCAGGGACTAGCCTCTTAGATACACAGCATAGAATAGACTTCATTTCTCTAGGGGAAAACTGCCACATTGTAACACTTCCCAAACCTGCCTTGTCTTCAGTGTACTCATTCCTTTGCCCTGTGCAACTGCCCCGACTGGAGTCCCGAAGCCTGTCTGCCTCCCTCCCCAAAGCAGAGCCTCCCTGCGCAGCGGGGCAAGCACAGGTGCCTCACAGAGTCCTGGGGAAAGCACACTCTCAAGACCCCACACGGACACCAAGTTAGACTTGCAAGGGTGGAAGTGTCACGCGGAGAGCATCACATAGCCTGCGCCCCGTGGAGGGAGACGCAGACACGAACACAGCTCTGGGCGCTCTGCTTCCACAGACAGCCGTAAACTCGACTGAAAAAATAGCAAATCATCCCTTCTGGAGCTGGGTCTTGTTCTGACCCCAACCTGGAGTCAGGAGTGGGTTAGACCTAGACAATGGTCCTAGGGCATCTGTCCCAGCCCAGGGTCCCTGCTCCCTGGGATGCTGCCAATGTCCGTCCCATCTAGGATGAGCTCCTCACCGAGGCTTCTGCAGTAAACCTGACTTGGGTACAGCCCCAGAATGCTCTCCCCCACCACCCCTTCACTGCCCTGCCGAGGTCAGGATGCCACCAGCCTCTTGAGATTTTCAGGGGATCCCCTTGGACTCCTTCCCTCTCTTGCCTCCCTATTTCCCCATATCTGCTCCCTGGCTAAACTGTTCTGTCCTGTGGCTGAGCCCACATTGGGCAGGTAAAAGGCGCCTCGTTTCCTGTGATTCCAGGCCCAGCCAGGTAACCTGGTGCAGGTAGCTAGGAGCCTAGGCGGCACTGTTCCTTTGTCCCCTCAGCTCATCTTCACGCCCACGGCCACCGTCGCTACTGTGCAGCCTGAGCTCGGCACTGGCTCCCCTGCCCGGCCCCCCACCCCTGCCCAGGTGAGGATTCCATGCTTATGGGAGGGCAAGGGGGTGGGCACCCTGCAGAGGGGTACTGATACTGGGTATGGGCCCAAGCCCTGGTGGCGCTTTGACTCTTCGGAAAGGCCGGGATCTTCTAGGAAAGCAGGTGGGAGACAGGGCGGCCCAGCGCTCTGAGACTTGCTCCTTCGCTCCCTGTTGAGAAGGCCTCCGCTAGGTCAGGGGTCAGGGAGCAGCGTGCTGAGGCAAGCATGGCTGCTCGCAATGAACCAGTGGTCTCTGCTACCTTCAGACCTTGCACCCCCCCCCCACCCCCCAGTGTAACTTCTGCTGCTGTGGTTGCTTTTTAAATGAAAATCCCACTTTGGTTTCACACACTAGCACCTCTAGGAATCAGGGGAAATGGCATGGGAGAGGGAGCCAAGACGAGTCCTGGGTCCCCACCCTCTGCTGGGAGCACACAGATACTGCTAGGCTGTAAAGATTCCATGGGCAGAAAAGGCAAGGAACGCCCTCCCACTCCCATCTTCCCCATCCCCAGCCATGGAATGGGGACCACATGGAGAGCACTTGGTGGCTAGATTATGGGATTTGTCACATGCGAGTCTGGCACAGCCTCTGTGTGTCCAGCAGAGGGCACCAGGGACCAGGTTGAATAAGCAGGCCCAACGGAGTGTACACCTTATTTGGAGGACAAGATAATCCTTTGCCTGGTGGCCTTGCCGGCCAATTAACTTTCAGTTTTGCCCTGGCCTTTTCCAGTGTGGCAAGCCTCACGCCCTGCTGTCTCTGGGAATTCTTTCTAAGTGGTATGCACCCCATTCTGATAGTTTGGAGGAGGCGGGGAGCTAACAGAAGGGAGAGAGCCTGGCCTGCCTGCCCGGGCCTGCCCCAACCTGGGCCGTCTTCCCTTCTCAGAATTCCATTTCTTCCGCTGATAGATCCAATGACTAGCACTCTTTCTTGTCCCCTTTAGAACCTCTACCTGCTCCTGGTTTCTCTTTCAGTCCCTAACTCATTCTCTCTTTCTTTGTCTCTGATTTTGTAACCCACTATCCTGTTCAGCCATTCCTGATGCATCCCTAACTCCTTCCCTATCTTAGTTGTGTGTTGGCATTGCTCCTACCCACATTCTCTGGACTCCTGTAGACCCCTCTTTTCCAGGTACAGAACTTGACCCTCCGAACACAGCAGACACCAGCTGCAGCAGCTTCGGGCCCTACCCCCACTCAGCCTGTCCTGCCCAGCTTGGCCCTGAAACCCACGCCAGGTGGTAGCCAGCCTCTGCCTACCCCATCACAGGGCAGAAACACTGCTCAGGGTTCCCCCGCAGGTACCAAGTGTGGCCCAACTGACAGTGTGGTGGAGCCACTCAAGAAAGGAGATGGCAACAGCAGTGTGCCAGGGAGCTTGGAGGGCCGGGCTGGGCTCACCCGGATGGTGCCCGCTGTTGCTGCCCATCCCCTCATTGCACCAGGTAAGGGCTCCAGGAAGAAGGATCCTATCCCAGAAAACTCAGGAGGACTATGGGTCAGGGGAAACTTTCAGACTTTCCTTTTTCCCATGGACATGCTAAGATACCAGTCATGTGTCTCTCTCCCCTCTTCCAACCTTGAGATGTTCATCAGCTCCCGATTCTGTCTCATGCTTCTAATCCAGCTTTAAAGAAGGAAGCCACACCCGTTGGAATAAATGAGTCCTTCACAATGGGCACAATGGTGAATCTCAGAGTATGCAGTCCTAGCTCCTGACCTTGAGTGGGCGGAGGTTGGCAGTGGGACTATTTTTAAATTCTCTAAGAGTCAGCAGAAAGGATAGGGGCCAGCCAAAGGCATGTAAGAACACAGGGGGAGATGAGGAAGTGGGAATTTCATTTTCTCATCATTCCACAGACATTTGTTGACTAATATTTGCCAGTTATAGAGCCAGTTCCTGGTATGCAGATATAAAGGAGACTGGACCTGCCCCCAGAACAGTCTGGAGAGACAGACAAGTACAGTGCAGTGTAGTGTGATGAGTGCTATAATATATGTGAGCTCTGAGCACTGTAGGAACACAGAGACACTATCTATCTTTGGATAGGAGGGCCAAGAAAGGCTACCAGTGAAGGTCACAATGGAGAATAAATGTAGCAGATTAAAAAAATATAATCCAGCAGGTTACTTGTGAGGCAAGTCCTCTGAAGGTGGTGAATCAGTCTTCCCTGGGGCCAGACTCCTTTCCCGGCCTGCTAAAATTCTCCCAGAGCTGCCTCTTGTCAGCCATCTCTAATGAGAGAACCTGCCAGGAGCCCTAGAAGCCTGACTTATCAGTCTAGGGAACAAGACCGAGCTTTTATAGCACAGAAATAAATACAGTGGTCGACCACATGGCTTTGCATTAAAGGGAGATTCACCCTGGTCCTATCCCTGGGACAACCACTGACCCTCGGGCTTCATCCAATCTATTTTTTTTTCTTGAGAACCTCCTTTATGTTTGTTACTAATGAGCCAAGGTGATCAAAGTATGATTCCTTACTTATTTCAATTTCATAAGTTCTATTCTAGGAATACGTATGAGGTAAGTGGGCTCAGAGCACAGATGGTCATCCAGCACCAGGCAGGGTGGGTCAAGTCAAACGGCACACGATCTCTAAGCATGAACGGTTTACCCAGCAGACAAAGTGGATGAAAGTATTCGAGACAGGAAAGCACAAGTCGAGCATTTTGACAGTGAGCTGGGAAGAATCTGAGTTAAAGTCTTTATTCGCCTTTTTGAGGTTTCAAGGACAAAGGGTCGGTCTCTGCCTTCCAGTGGTCACTACAGAGCCTATAGAGTCCTTACTGCCCTGTGGCTCCAGGCATTTCTCTCTGTCTGGCATTGCTTTCTCCAAAGATTAGTCCAGTCTCTTCCTTTTACAGAGAAAGAAACTGAGGCTCAGAGGGTCAAGACAGGGGTTCTTACAGTGAGTTGATAGCAGCTTGGACTAGAGCAGGGGCCCCAAATTAGCATTTCTTCTACCTACTCATTCAGCGTACAAACCTAGAGCCGAACTGGGAACCAGATCCACGTCTGGCTGAGTCAGATCCTGGTTCTTAATCATCAAACCATGTTTGCGTCTCCCAGTTCTTACAATAATTTGGGGATTCCTAGGCCTTTCCTGTTTCTGACCCAAAGCTCAAAGAGCCTGAGGATTCTAAGATTGTCCTGGGGTTTATAGAGTCTAGTGGAGGGCTCTCCGCCCTTGAGCCTGGTCAGGTGAACGCAGGTGAGGCCTGGGACTAACAATATGTGGCAATATACAGTGTAGAGACAAGTGGTTCCACAGAACTTTCTATGGAGCAGCTGTGACTGCAGACCACAAAGACCCTCTCCCCAGAGACAAAAATCCGTAGGCTTTGCATTGTTCCTGCCTCCCACCGTCCCCTCCTATTCTTCCTTTCTTCTCCCATCCCTTCCTCTCTGTAAACCCCATGGTTCCATTCCTCCACCCCCACCTCCCAAACGGATGACAGCGGGGAGGTTGGGATGCTGCAGTTTCTCTCAGGGCCCCTGGAACAAACAAACAAACAGAAAGACTGAAATAGCCCTTATGACCTGATGCGGGGGCGGGGGGCAGCCTGGAGCAGCACCTGCCCAGGCCTCCACAGTTCCCCAGGCGGAGGTAGCTCCTGGCCTCCTGCCCAGCCAACCCACTGTGAATGGAGTGATCAGAGCTTGCGCATGCGTGTGGCGGGGGCGGGGTGCGGTGGCGCAGAGCGTTTTTTGTTTGTTATTGGAGCATTTTTGAGCTGGCTGGCTGGCTGCCCCCAGGGAAAGTAACCAGTGGAGACTTGCGCTGGGGAGGAGGCCGTGGGGGGAGCACAGCAGAGGGGAATGTGTTCTCCTGGGGGCTGTTTCCTCCCAGAGCAGGCAAACGCTCTAGTCCCAGCTGGGACTGCTCCCACTGACAGCTGTTTGGGGGCAAAGCCCCTCCCCCACGGCAAGCTCCCTGCTGTTCCTGCTCCTGTCACCTTGGCAACCGGCTTCTTTAGGCTCTGCAAATAGAAAAGGTCCCTTAAGCCCTGAAAAGGGGTGGGTTGGTGGGTGGGGGAGGGGAGCAAGGGGCGGAGAGCACAGCCTAAGAGACTGGGCTTGTCGGTGACAAGAGGACTGAACAACGGAGGGCAGAAGAGGGGCCGGCGGCAAGGGCACTGGGCCTGGCCTCCAGGGAAGCCCGTCCTAAGGGAGCTGGGCTACAGCCCTCTGCAGGAGGCTCGGTTCCTGGAGTCCTCATTCTAGTGGATAAACTCGAGGCCTTGGGTGCACAGGCAGGCCCAAAGGTGAGGAGAAAGTTGCTCACCGGGAGGGAGATGCTGTGACAAAAGGGAACTGTCTGATCATTGAAAATCCTGGGCCCTTTTCACACAATTGTGCCGCAGATGCTGGTCTTTGTCCCGCCTCCTCGTCCCTCCTCGGGTCTCGGGGGAGAATTCTCTGTTGGAAAGACCTGCCACTTCTGGCTTTGTTGATCACAGGGACGGTTTGTGTCTGGGAGTCGTGGTTTCTGCTGTGATAGGCTGGACAATGGGATGCTTGCTGATTCCAGGAATCTCGGGTACCACATTTCCCTCCCAAAGCAGCTGCCAAACTGCTGGGTACACACACCTTTACTTAGAGAATCCAGTAACAACCAAAACATGTAAGTGGGCCTGTTATCTGGCTGGAATCAAAATTCCCAATAATTTTTATATTAGAATCATACAAGTAGCCTTGAAGGTTATTTCAACTATCCACTGTAGGACTAAATTTAGATTATTAAGAATCTCTGTATATTGGGGGGGGGGAATCCACAGGATATCAGTGGAATTTTATATTTTGTTAATAACATCCCTCACCATGGGTGCAAGAGAGAGAGAGAGAGAGAGAGAGAGAGAGAGAGAGAGAACTATGACCCACAGAAGACCTTGGAACTCTTGAGCATTCCTTCTTTCCTGACATTCTTCACCCTAAGCTCCTATTGTGTACATTACTTCCTTGGTCACTGCCAGATAATCATAGTAATTACAGTTAATGAACAATCATATTCCAGGCACTGTACTAAATGCCTTACCCACATATCTCATTTAATCCTAAGTGTGATTATTTCATGTCACAAATGAAGAAGATATGGTTCAGAAAGAATAACTGTTGTCACCAAATACTTTCTCTTTCATTGTTTAGTTCAGCTCAGCAAATATTCATTTAGCATCTATTACGTGCCAAACATAATGCTAACCATATGGGAGTTACAGAGATGAGCAAGTTTAAGTTCCAATAGGGGTTGTGCAAATTTGAGTTGCACCTTGAAAAATGAGTAAGTTTCAAGAACTGAACAGAAGGAGAATTATCTCAGCTGGCACTGGGCAGTACCTACACCCAGAGAGGCCTTGTATGCCTGTGACCATCTGTTCATGTAGGTGGGACCTGTTCCTCCTCCCTTTTCCCTGCCCCACTGCCATTCACTGTGGGACACCCCAAAGACCTTTGTCCCTGTCCCCCTTGTGTTGTAGTCCAACACTTTGCCCCTAGAGGAGCTTGTCTGTTCTCACGTTCCAAAACCCTACCAACTGTTCGCAGATGGTTTCCCAATATGCATCCATCCTGCCTTCACCCGCTCTCCCCGCAGTTTGCCAGCCATAGATAGGATATTCCCACTTGGATACCAACCCACTGAATACACATTTAAAATTTGGAGAATTCATAAACAAAACCAAAAAATCCAGAAGACTTCCTCTACGAAAAGGTCCCCTTTCCCAGTTCCTGACCACTGCCCACGGTCGTGAGCTATTCCTATACCCAAGCTCACAATCTCAGGCTTATTTTGACTTCATTTTCCTTCACAAGGTTTGGGGGGAGTGTTATAATGAGAAAAGCACAGGCTTTGGACTTAGACCTGGTTTCAGACCCCAGCTTCATCACTTACTAGTTTTATGAACATCATCGAGTTGCTGAATCTCTGTAAACATCAATTTCTTCATTGATAAGACAAAGATGCTTGTCTTTACCATGGGCCATAAAAATGAATGTGATGGCCTACAAAGGTGTCCGGCACAGAGCAGGCTCAGCTGATTGCCAGGACGTCCTGCTCACCGCTGCTAGAATCATCTTCCTCAGAGGCATTATCTCTTCCTTGGTTAGAAACCCTTCACTGTGTCTCTAGTTCCTACTTTATCAGTTGCAATGTCCAGACTATAGAAGGGACTCAATAAATCACGTGTAATGGCTTCTGATAGACTGACTCTGACTCTGGGGGGCACTTCCAGGTGCTCCTCACATTGCCCATTGCACCACTCTATTTGCTCATGGCTCCCTCACACAGATCTTCTGCCCCTTTGTCCCCGCTCCCACTCCCTGATCACTTATTTGACCTGTTGCATACCTTTCACCTCTCACCTTCTGGCATAATACTCCCCTCTCATTGTCCATCCCTCCAAGATTACCTTGAAAGTTCTCAACAGCCTCCAACGAATCCTCTAAGGCCTGCCGTTTTCATCTGTGCTCCTAGCTGGTATCATTCACTCGCCCAACAGCTTTCTTCGAGCATTTGTTATATGCAAGGTGCCTCGTCTCTCGTGTGCAGTGGGTTTTCCCCTAACCGACTGCATTGTAGAAGTCTCTTGGAAACTGCTCTGGGCTTTTACTTATAAAATGGGAACACTGCCCGTTTGCCTCGGAGGCTTATTGTAAGGAATACATGGAACTCAAATGCTAAAAATGCTTTGAGGAGTTTAAAGCAACATACAAATAGCAGGTACTATTTGAAGAATAGATACTATTTATTGAGCATCTACTAGGTATAAACAAAGGACGTAAACTTCTTTGTGGTTTAAATATATTCCATTTGATTCTAACTTCTCTACGTAGTATATATCACCATTTACAGAACAGGAAATCAACATTCAGAGAGGTTAGGCAGTTTGTCTAAGGCTGCACAGCCTGTAGGTGGCAGAACCAAGATTCAAAGCAGATCTGTCTGACTCTAAAACCTATGCCTTTAGCTACTTACACTGTACTACCTATCATCCCTCTGCCAAGAACGGGGTAGTTTCTTTTTAATGCTCCAAGCTGCCTAATAAGGAATCCCGCTCACAGAGGATATTTAGAGGTTCTGCCAGGTGGCCGCAGAGCAGGACCCAAGACATGAAAGAACGCGTAGACCACCCAGAGCGCCCTGCAGTTGGCAACCCTGTTTTTATAACCCAATTTCCTCTTTCGGGGAAACTTTCCTTCACTCTACTTCCCCTCCAGTATTCCTCCTACCCTCAGCTCAGAGGGACTGCATCACGGAAAATTCATGTGGCCACTGCTTTCAGTTGTCCTAGAAGGAGCTTGTCTATGAGCATCAGACTCTGACCTCTAAAGTCCACCTCAATCTCAGTTACTCCCTGCGGCCTGATTACATGAGTCATCTTTGGAGATGAGCAGCCTCCTGAGGGTGCCAGCATCATTTTAGACCTGACCTAAAATGGCCTCTTCTGGCTTTTCGCCCATAGACACCCAGGGTTCAGCTGTACACGTGTCCTATAGGTTCCTGAATGCGCCACAGTATTTTATACCTCCAAGTCTTCCCAAATGCTGTTCCTTTTGTCATCCTCCTAACTGACTGGTGCTAAACACTATCTTCATCTGGGAAGTCTTTGCTCCCCTTCCCAAGCCAAATCCCTTTCTGTGTTCTCAGCATTCTGTGCTATCTCCTATCATAACACTTACCAAGTTATGCTGAGAGGACCTGTTCATCGCTGTCTCTTTCACTAAACCATTATCTATCCCAGGGAACAGGTTTTGGTCAACATCAAACTTAGTACTTGGTCTGTGGTGGGTGCTCAGTAATGTTTGTTGAGTGACTGAATGGTTGAAAGTATCTTTCATTCAACTTTCTAAACCTGGACCAGTAATGGGTGGTAAAAGTTATGCCAATCCTCTCTCACAGGCACCTCCCCTCGCAATATTCCCGTGGCTCCAAACTCTACCAGCTATTGACTGGATGCTTCCAGCGCTCATATACTTTGGGACAGGAGTCCCAGCATTTCTAGGACTGTGGGCTGTCTCCTTCATACTTGAAGCCTTGAGATCAATAGAGATCCATTATTGATAAATTGACAGTGGATGCAGGGAAGAGGCGTGTCAGTAATCCCTCGCAGTCAACAGTCAGCCCTCCTGCCTGGAGGACCTTAATCCTCTTGTTGCTAACAACCCTCGGTGTAGGAACAGTGAATTGGCCTCTTCAGATCCTAAGGAGGCTGTTCAAGGTTAGAGCACCAGACCATTCCCTGGAGTCTCTCCTTTTAGCTGGGCCCTAATTCGTGCGGGCCCCAGGCCTGCCCTTCCCCCTGCTCCATAACAGAAAGGGCTGGTGAAGCCTTCCAAAGCTGTGGTTGAGGTTCCACAGAACCAACCCTTTGATCCTTAGAAGGGATGAACTTTCCAGCAACATGGGGGGAGGGAGCCAAAATGGCTGAAGGGGAGAAATGAAACTATTGGACATTAGGGAAAAATAAGAAGGAAGGTCTAGAGCGATTTCTGTGCATTAATTTCACAAACAGATATGCCCTATTCTAGCCGTAGGGAAGAGTGATGTGGCCACCTCTGGTATCGTGGCTTCCATGGGAAATGCCCTCCTTCACCCCACACTGAGCTGGGAGGGCTGGGAGGGGAGAATGCGTTGATCTTGCCACGATCAGCAGCCAGCATTTGCTAAGCATCTACAAATGTGTAGAGTATTACGTCAGACAATGTGGAAGATGAAAGAAACATAAAAACCTTCCAGTTGAATTAAAGCCGTTTTTAATTTTAAAAAACAAACAAAACATAAGACATCTTTGACTGGAAAACCATGCAATCTGGTTGGATGGATAGCAAATGAACACACTAAAGAATGAAAGTATTCCCGTCTAATTTAATCTAAAACACCACTGACTGTAAGCTGCACCGTTATTTTTTTAACTCTAAGGAAGAAAAGCACTGCCAGTTAAACCAACACCATCGACTGTATATGTACCCAATTCAAAAGACGCTAAAATGAGAGGTGGGGGGGGCCATTGATTTTTAAGAATCAATGAAATACATATACACGATAGTACATGTTATATCACAAGTGAATCAAACAAGCAAACAATAAAAGCATTCAGGAACTCTGAGGGAAAACTCACAATGGAGGGTTAAGGCAAAGACGGAGAAAACAGGAGCTGAGCCTGGGCCTTAGGTCACTGGAGCAGAAGGAGGGCCACTCCAGAAAATGGAAGCATCGAAACTGAGGCCAAAAAGGCACAAGGGGGTGTGATGTTTTCCGGACAATGAGCGGAACCATTAGGGGGGGTTGAAGGTTAGCACAGGAAGTTAGTGAGCAGAAGTTGGACAAGAGGAAGGTCTTCTAGAAACCAGAATGCTGATAAAACCGAAATGGTCTGCGGGGTTACTCCCATCTCATGCGTGTTCTGGCTCTGGAGAGGACAAGTTTTGTGGGACAAAGCACCTGGAGCCCCACCATATTTGTCATTCATTCTTTCATTCATTCATTCATCAATATTGATTGAGCATCTGCTAAATTCAAGGTGCTTTGGAGGAAACAAATCAGGTCGATTCTGCCTACTAAAGGAGATAGTTGTTTACTAAAATTACTATGAGATAGGTATTATCATTGCCCCCATTCTAAAGATGATGACACAGAGGTACAGAGAGGTCGAGTAATTTGCCAGCATGCTACTGCTGGTCAGTGGCAGAGCTGGGGTTCAAATCCAAGCATTCTGACCCTACAGCCCACATTGCTGGAAACACTGTCTCTGAGGGCAGTGCAAAGCCAAGAGACCCCCGAGCAACTCAGAGGAAGGGAAGAGCCCTACTGGCTGCAGGGAAAGGATGACAAGGACTTGATTTGTGGCACTCCGGGCAGTATGAAACAGATATAAACTCCATACGGGGAGCAGTGAGCAGTAAAGACTGCTTTAAGAAATAAGATCAAAGAAATAAGAATTAAAAGGTTAGTTTTTGTTATAAAAAGATCTTGAACGTCAGGGGCTTTAGACAGCTGTCGACAAAGGAGGGCCCCTGGTGGTTTCCAATCGAGGATCAGATCTGTATACTAGGAAGATTAATTTTCAATCATCTCTAAGGTGGGCTATAGAGAGGAAACTAGAATCAGAAAGACCCATTAGAAGGTTATTGCAACACTCAAGATAAAAGGACTTTTGGCCAGCATAATGCTGCAGTTAATTCGTGGTATGTGTTTTTTATTAACCTCAAAAGGATATATACTCCACCCAAAATATGTTGGGGTCTTTGACCTGTGAACTTATGTAAGCTTTCATGAGCCTTGTTTACAGCCTTGGCATATACTAACATCATTTATTCTAAAACAATTGCCTTCGGTTTTCCACGGGCAGCACAGGGTGGTGGAGAGAGTGGGATAGGAGGGGAGGCCCAGGAGTGAAGGGCCGGGAGGCCAGCAGCCCCCTTTCCCAATCTTGGTAAACAAACATGTATTGTCCCTAATTCCCTAATTACACTATTTATGCTCTATAGATCCAAACCTTTCTTCTCTCTAACCTTTTTTTTTCTACCTTATAAATCCTGAATTTTAAACTCTTTCCCTGTGATAGTCACCCACATCAAACTGTAAAACCGTAAGAGACTTGTGTGATCACCTAGCCCAAGCGTCATGTTTCACAGATAAAACTCTGAAGCCCTGAGAAGGAAAGGGACCCATCTCGGGCCACATGGCCAGGGAGTAGTGGGGATGGGCCCCCGATCCTCTTAGCTTCTCTGACCTGCACCATCTCCATCCGCTCAGCTCAGATGGGCAGCCCTCCAGTGACTGTTCCCGAGCCAGGGACTCATGACTTCATAGTGAGAGAGAAAAGGTTTCACTCGGGTTTGCAGTGAAGATGAGCATCATTCTGCAGATCTGTGTGGCTGCCAGAGCCTAACAGGGCACAGCCTGGCATCTACAGTGTCTCAGGCACCTTATCAACAGTCATAAAAATTCCAACAAGCTTTTCCTGATTGTTAAGTTTTGAGCTATTCAGTGTGGAATTAGGCAACAAGGCTTCGGTTGGGGTCAGGGACAACTTATAATCACCAAATGCCTGCTGGCAATTTCCATTTGGACTTTCCACCAACACCTCAACCCCAACACATTTCTCTCAAAACCTCATCACCATTATTGGAGTTTCCCTCTTTCATCATTGACTGACATCCATCATTATGGGCCATCCATATTCCCTCCCTCTCTGCCTACAACAGTCACCAAGGACCACTTTGCTTTTCCTTAACGCCTCTTGTTCCTGGCCTTTCCTTTTCGTTCATATTGGCGCTCTGCTTGGAACTCTATGCTGGGCTGTGATGGGGTAGTTGGAAACGTGCATGTATATAGTCAAAATTCAAGAAAGAAGGTACCTCCCCTAACCCAGTTTGAATGTTTGCTTTGTATCTATAAGCATCACAGGACCCAGAATTTGCCTTCATCCTCATTGGCTGGGAGCGTTTGGTTGTAAACCTCCATTTGTGAGCGTCCAGCTGTAGCCCTCTGTGCTTGCATGCACAGCCTGTCTCTGCTGGCTCTCCAGCTGTGGCAGTCTCTGTGCAGGGCCACTCTTAGGAGGACAGATTCAGCTGAGCTGCCCTCATGGTAAGCTGGCCTGGATGCCACTAGACAGAGAGTAAGCAGCATGAGGGCAGTCGATTTCTGAGCTGAATTTCCCGAAACCCTACTATATACAAGGCATGAGCTAGAGTCTAGCTGCTAGACACTGAAGGGATTACTAAAAAGTGTAAGAATCCTTACCTCAAACAGTCAGCCTGGTTAAAATGGAGGAAGAACAGGCCAGCAGCAAATGGCAACCAGTGAACTCCTCTCCAGGACAACGAGTTTACTTACACCCATCTAATGCCGGGCACTGTGCGAAGTTCTAGAGAAAGGGACTGGGCAATTTTGACTCCAGGGGTTCATGATTTGGAAGGGAAGAGAGCTAAGAAACAGTTATAGCCCACTGTAATACAGTGTATTATGATGGAGGTTAGCCCAAGATGCTGTGAGAATCCAAGCCAGGACTGCAATAATAATTTTAATTATCAGTAGAAACAATTGGTCAGGACCGGGTGCCAGGAACTGTGCTGTGCACATCATGTCACTTTCTCTCATTTTATTCACACAGCGGTGTCTTTTTCTTTTTTTCAATTTATCCTTACAACAACTTTCTGGATAGAAACTATTTTGATTTCTAATTTTTAGGCAAGGAAGCTGAGGCCTAGAGAGGCTAAGCACCTAGCCCAAGGTCCCATAGTGTGTAACAGAAGGACCTGGTAGCCCAGCCCTGGTTGGCCTCCTGCCACCATCCGAGGACCACTGTGTGCAACTGGCACTTCCTGGAGGAGGGCAGCCTGAGCAGAGCCAGAGGGTGAATGAGAACTGGCCAGACAGAGCTGGTTTGGGTGATGGGAGGCTGCACGTATTGAAGGCATGGGAAAAAGCAGGCGAGGGCCGTGGAGGTGAGAGAGAACATGGCACATAGAGAGTCCAGTGTTTCTCTGAACAGCTGGAATGATCATAGAAGCCTTCAGAGAGGAGGTGAGTTTTGCACTGGGCTTTGAGAGACAGCCAAGGGTCCAGTGTTTCAGCATAGGGGGAAAGCAAGAAAACAGAGAGAGATCGGGCCATGACAACGATCAAGCCAGGCTCTAGGTGAAAGGTGAAAGCAAGCGACACTGAGTTTGGGAAGCCTTCTTTATGTGGAAGTGGGAGGGGGCACAGTTGGGGGACCTAGCAGAAGACAAGGTCAAGCCACGCCACCTACCCTGGCTTTTCCCCCTTCAGCTTACGCTCAGCTGCAGCCACACCAGCTCCTCGCACAGCCATCTCCAAAGCACCTGCAGCCCCAGTTTGTGATCCAGCAGCAGCAGCAGCCAGCACAGCAGCAGCAGCCCCAGCAGTCGCGGCCCACACTCCAAGCCCAGTCCCACCCCCAGCTCGCCTCAGTCCCTCCGAGCTTGGCCCTGCAGCCCAGCCCTGAAGCCCATGCCATGCCTCTAGGCCCAGTTTCATCCACCCTGCCTCTCCAGTGTTCCACTGCCAACCTGCACAAGCCTGGCAGCGCTCAGCATTGCCACCCTCCCACGCCAGATGCTGGGCCTCACAATGGATATCCAGAGGGCCTGTCCCACGCCCCTCAACGCAGGTTCCAGCACGCCTCTGCTGTCATCTTACAGCTACAGCCTGCTTCGCCAGTGGTGAGTAAGACAATTCCAAGGCTTAGGGGACAAATGGGGGTACACAGCTCAGGTAATCCCACAGCCCCCGTTCGGATGTGTTTCGGGGTGGGCTGAGTGGTGAAGTGCTCTCTGGGTATTCCAAGAAAGAAGAGGAGCCTCTCTCTAATGTGGGGCTGGCTAAACCTTAATGCCCTTGCCTTCTACCCAAGCTCCACAGAAACAGGGGAAGTGTCCAGAATGTAAAGGCAGTTCATGAGAAGGTCATCTCTGTCCTGTCCCTAACAGCCCCCGCAGTGCAGCCCAGATGACTGGAAGGAAGTGGTACCTGGGGAGAAGAGCATGCCTGAGGCTCGGTCTGGCCCGTCACCACATCAGCAAGCCATCGTCACTGCCCTGCCCAGTGGCCTGCCTGCACCCAAGAGCCCTAACATCCAGCAGCCCCCAGCTCACGGTATGAAGTGTAGTGGGGCCCCTGGGGGAGGGGAGAGAGATGGCCTTCCTTGCCATCCCTGGCATGTTACACCGGCACATCTAGAATGGAAGGGGAAACTACCGCAAGCCCAAAGAGGCAACAAGGCAGCTGGGTAGGTGAAAACGGGGAGAAGAGATGAACCAAGGATAAAGAAAGGGGGCCCAGAGGGTATACGGGTAAAAGGATAGAGGAAGGAGAGTTGGACATTCTAGGTGCAGACTGAGGCCCACATGTCATTGCTGTCAGGTGTGCGCACATCCAGATGCCAGTTGGGGAGTCCAGGCAGGTATCCACTTGTCTCAGGTCTCTGCTTCATTTGGTATGAGAGGGAGTTCTTGAACTTGGAAATATGACTAGATGGCTGTGTAGCTCAAAGATACGTGAAATAAATGCCTAGGGGGGGCTAGAAGGGGATTCAGAATGAGTTCAGCTCATGGAAGGAACAGTGCTCAGCTCTGGGGTCCCCATCTGTCTGCCTGTTAGTGCCCAGTGACAAGCGGACTTTTCCATGACCTGGGTTTCAGGAGACTCTCTTGGATCCCTCTACCCTGATGGGAGAGTCACAGCAGTGGCTCTGCAGTGATCCTTTTGCTTGCCTGCCCTCTCTGCCAGGTGCACAGCAATCTTGGCCCAGATTTCAGTGACATTCTGAGCCTTTTGCTGCCTACAACTCAGGGAGGCAGTTCTGGTCATTGGACTGTGTGCTGGGGTGGGGGTGGAGAGAGCCAACAGAAAGAGAGTTTGGAAACTGAAGAAGGAGAAATGAGAAGAATAGTCCTTTAGGACAAAGTAGGGGGAAAAGGTTGTAAATGTCTATGATAAATGGAGGAGGGATCAAGGAAAAGGAAAGCAAAACAATATGGAGAAAGAACATTAGAAAAATTAAAAGACAGGAAGGAGGTCATTGTTCTCTTGAAACACTTGAAAAATAAGGGGTTCATCATTTTGAAAAACAGCCATTCCATTGTGGAATTGCTCTAATTATCAGAAAGTCACTCTTCAAATTAAGCCCAAATCTGCTCCCCTGGAACTTCCACCACTGGTTGTGGTTCTGTCTTGTGAATTGTAACAGGGTCCATCTCTGCAGTGTCTGTAGACAGTTATCATGTCTCTCTCTTCTCTCTCCCATTAAAAAGAGAGAAAATCTCCAGGCTAAGGGCTGAGACTTTTTTTTCACTTTTTTACCTATTACATGTCAAGACCTCCCATTCCTACTCTTCTCATCATTCTTGTTTAGGCCCTTTCTACCTTTTCGTGAATTCTCTTAAAGTGTGATTCCCAAAATTAAGCACCATAATTCCAAATATAAACAGCTACTAGTCACCGTAGGTTGGCACCTGGACCCAGCTGTATAAGCTGTTCAAGGGGCAGGACTGTTTTCTAGATCTGCATGGTATAGGGAGGAACTAAAGTTTGTTGAATACCTACTACGTGCCAAGTACTGTTCTAAGTTTTCCTTTACCCATGATAGTAACTCTGAGAAAGAAATACCATTGTCCCCATTATTCAGAGGAGGAAACAAAAAGCTTGAAAGGCTCCAGGTCACACCGCTATGAAAGGGCAGCCCCATGACTCTGGCTCCGCATGTAATTCCCTCACCTTCCTCATCAGGACGGTTCACCCGCAGCCCCACATGGACTGCTCCAATGATAGTGCTGGGTCACAGAGTGCTGTATCACCTGAATTCCAGAGGGTTGGGTCTGCTCTCTGTTTCTGTTTTTGTTTTCGAGGTTTCTTTTTACACGCATCACTGTCATTTCCCATAGGTCTCCCCAGTCTCAAACTTGTACCAAAGTAAGGTAATTACATGTGTTAAATGTTATCTTGTGAATTTAGCCCATAGTTCCAGGCTAGCAAGAAAATGGTAATAGTTAATAGCTAATATTTACTGGGCTTCTCTGCCAGGCTTTACATGTATTTCCTTATTTAATCCTGATAGTAACCCTATGAAGCAGGAACTTTTATCATCCCCATTTTAAAGATAAGAAAACTGATGCACAGAATGTGTGGTGGGGCAGAAATATTTTGTATCTGATTTTTGTTATTCATTATACTAACCCCTCTGCTTAACTTTGCCATCTGTAAACTATATAGCATGTTTTCTTGGTCTTTAACCAATTTGCTGATAGAACTATTGAATAGGACCTGACTGAGGACACATGCCCTGTCTACAGGTTGGTGATAATCAACATTCTTTGTTCAAGTATTTGTTATCCAACAACCCCTAAATGAACTGACATTTGCCTACCTTCCATCTTGTCTACAAAGCTCTCAGAAATCTCCTTCTGTAATCTAATCAAGATGACATACACATAATGGGCATCCTGCTCCAGAGGTACTACCTAATGAGAGAAGTAAGCTTTGCACAGTGGAAACAACTGTCAACCACCTGATACTTAACTGTATATCCATTCTGTATGTGTTTGAAGGCCTTCTCTGGGCAAAGCACTGAGGGATGAGAGGTAATACAGAGAGAAAAAAGATCCATACCCTACCTTCAAGGAGCTTGAGGTCTGCTGGGAAAGATGATAAATGCACAGGGGAAAAAACATATACAATAAAAACTGAAATGTGATCAATGCCATAGACAGATTATAGGTAAGCGCTATAAGAGGGAAAAGTTACCACCAAGTACAGATGACCAGGATAGACTGCAGAGGGGAAGTGACATTGTTCTAGATCTAGAGCAGGGGTTAGCAAACTACACCCCAAGGGCCAAATCCATCATATCATCAGTTTGGTGTTTGTTTGTTTTTAATCCTCACCTGAGGACACGGAGAGAGAGAGAGAGAGAGAGAGAGAGAGAGAGAGAGAGAGAGAGAGAGAGAGAGAGTTGAGAGATGAGAAACATCAATTGGTTGCCTTCCACACATGCCCCAACCAGCAATCAAAACCACAGCCTGGGTATGTGCCCTGACCAAAAATGGAACTGGCAACCTTTCGGTGCACAGGATGATGCTCAACCAACTGAGCCACTCTGACCTGGCACATCACCAGCTTTGTACAGCCCACAAGTTATTGATGGTTTTTACATTTTAAGATGTTTAAGATTAAAAAGAATAGTAATTTGTGATACATGAAAATTATATGAAATCCAAATTTCAGTGTCCATAAATAAAGTTTTATTGGAACACAGCCACATGTATTCATGGACATACTGTCTGTGGTTGTTTTCCTGCTACAACAGCAGAGCTGAGTATTTGCAGCAGAAACTGTATGGCCTGCAAAGTCTGAAATATTTACTATCTGGTCCGTTACAGAAGAAGTTTGTTGGCTACTGTTCTTGAGTCTTGACCTTGAAGGATAGATAGGATCTGGACATGCAGAGTTGAGAAACGGCATCCCAGGAGGGAGTCAGGAAAGTGTGGGCATGTTTGGAGAATAGAGAGAAGTTGTGTATTTGATCCTATGTTACCTTTGTTTATAAAACAAAATAATAAGTGTAAGAAATGTAAAGGCAGAAATGTGAACGTTAATGAAAGCAGGCTTTTAAAATTTGAAAAATACTAGAGGAGAAAGAACGGGAATGGGGAAAAGAGAAAGGGAATGAAGTAAACCACCAAGGAACATAAAATAAATGGAAACAAAGAAAAGGGGGTGAGGGAGACCTGAAGGGAAAAGAGAGGGAATATGAATGCTAAAAAAAATTTTTTAAGGCAAGAAAATGGGGAAATGTTGGGAATAGAGAGAAGTGGATCGTGGAGAAATTCCTGTTGTCTCCTCAGCACAAAGCTGGGAGGGGGAGTGAAACATGTGATTCACATATGTCTTTTGTATCCCCTACAGCTCCTAGCACACCTACTGAATCAATGTCCTTTGTCAGACAATTCAGTGTAAACCAGCCTGGTTTAGAAAGAGAAGTAACATTTATTGGGCTCCAACTGTGTGCCAGGCACTGCTGGCAATTCGTATAAATGTCCTCAGTTAACCTTCACAGTAAGTCTAAAGAACAGGCATTCTGCCCGTTTATGGAGGTGTAGCTGGTCACTTGGGTCATCACTTAACCTCTCTGATCTGATCCTCAGGCCCCAGGGGGCAGGATAATGACTACGTGCAGGGTTACTGCGAACACTGAGGGTGGGCATGCAGAGCTTTGCACATTGAAGCAGCAATTACTGGGAGTTATTATTATTGCCTCTGTGCTGGCCGAGGCGGGAGTCCCAGGCCACCCGCCACTGGGGACATTTGACCGAGCGAGGGCAGACGTCCTTGTGGCGTCGCGCTCACCGCCCCAAACCGAAACCTGACGTCCCTAACCGGCCGCGGGCCAGACCGCGTCGTCGGGAGGGCGCGGGGCGGGGCCGGGGCGGCCGCACAAAGGAAGCGCGCGGCCTGGCTTCCGCGCTGGCGCCCCGCCTCCCGGAGGCCCCGCCCCGCGCAGCCCAGGCCCCGCCCCGCGCCTCACCCCGCCCCCGGCGGAGGCGGCCGCGGGAGCCCTGCCGGGACGCGCCGCATTGTCTCCGCGGCGGCTGCAGCCCTCGAGCGCCCGCCGCGCGCGCGCAATCCGGCCGTTGCCCGCGCCCCCGCCCCGGCCTCGCGCCCCCGCCGCCCTTTGTTGACGCCGGCCAGGCCGGTGAGGTCGGATGCGCCGCGGCAGCCCCGGGCCCCGGCTCGGAGGCTCCCGGCGGAGAGGAGGCGGCTCGCCCGGGCCCGGGACCCCGCGCGAGGCGGCGCCCGGCCGAGGGGCTGCGTAGGCCCCGCCCGGCCAGGCCCAGCCGGGCCCTGGACAGGTCAGTGCCGGTGCGGGGGAGGGGTTCTTGTCAGATGGGGGTCCCCGGCCCGCTCTTGTCGCGCTGGAAACCGGGCACCGCCCTCCGGTGCCACTCCCGGCCCGGGCCTGTTCGGCTGCCAGGCCATGCCAGCCCGCCACTCTCGCCCTCTGGGCGCCTGGGTGGTGTCCTGCGCCTCCCTCCCTCGTCCGGGACCCTGCCCTTCCCGCACTGCCCGGAAGCCTCTGTGTCAGCCTGGCGTGCCAAACGCTTCCGTGTGTCCGCGTCCCTGCCCTGTGTCCCCGCACACTCCCGCCCCCGCCCGCCCGGACGGCGAGGAACTGGGGGATGGACGGTCCGTGAGGGGCAAGGCTGCTGGCACCCGGAGGACTCCGTCGATAGGGGGTTCTGTCTGGGAGGGCCTGAGGCTTCGCTGGAGAGTTTTGTTTTTAATGTAGTTCGGTCTCACGAGGTTTTTAATTGGATGGAAAGGGACAAGCTGTTCTGTGTCCTCTCTTCCATTTTTAGAAGAGCATTTTCTCTCCTTCTCATAGCAAATGAAGGTATACTAATGTCGCTGATGCTTTACACCAAAATTGGGATTTGTGAGATTCTCTATTTGAATTGAAGTGCACAGAGAGGGAATAATTTGCCCAAGGTCAGGTTGCAAACTAATGGTGAAGCTGCAGTCTGAACTGATAGCAGTCTGGGCCAGTGATACCCTCACCATCCCTCCCCCACCCCGCCTTTGATACCTGGACAGACTTCACTGACACAACTGACATACCTACAGTTCTGATCAACTTTCCTTTCCTTCCTGCTCCATACTTAGCATATTTACCTTCTTCCTGTGCTGTCTACAGACACACTCTTTTATTCTTTTTCCTACTTTACAAATCAGTGACAGCTTTCCCCTTGCATCTCCCATCCTAGATCTCTAATCCCCTCCTGTTAGCATATTGGGCCCAGAGGATCCTTGTAGTGAAATAAGCTACCGACCTAAATCCACCATACGTCCTCGATTTTTCTAGGACAGCCCCAACTTAAAATATTCCATCTATTGTCTATCAGCCTGTGTGTCTCAATTTTGGTTTAGAAAATAGTCACTTTAACTGTATCTACCCTGTTGTCCTGGCCTTTTCCAGCCATTTGGCTCTGGGGCATAACTGGGTAATCCAATTATCTTTCACCTGGGATTTTTCTTCCCCTCTGAGTCAACCCAAATGTTGCAACTGCCAGGATTTCTGGGTGAATCTGAATATTACCGGCTAATGAGGCAAGGAAATGCCTTCTTACTCCTTTATTTCTGCCCCCCTGCCCTCCCCATCATTTATACCAGTATAGGGCAGCAGACCCAAGGTAGTGTCTATTGATTAAGGCTTAGGTTTAGGTCACAAGGGATGTAGGACTTTATATCATTTTGACTCTAGAATAGAAAGTAACTTACTGTATTGGTTATAGGGCAAGAGATTCTGTCTAGTCTTAAGATACCTGCACAGCTAAGTAGTTTTAGTTTCATTCGGTTAGATTTAATACACCTCTATTAGGCTTGTGCTCCACATAAAGAAAGCTCTGTCCTAGGCACTGTGGAAAATATAAAAGCGATTTCCTTACACAGTCCCCAACATCTGGATTTACATTTGGAAATACCCACACTTTTGAATCAGCTGATAAACTGTTTTCCACTGTTTCTGCACCTAAGTTTCAGACCCTGCAAGGCGGGAACCAGAGCTTCTGGTTTGGCTTATTCACAAGGGCTGGCTTGTTTCACAGAAGGTCCAGCAGATGGGTAGTGGTGCTCTTTTGGCACCTGCCCTTTCCAGGCACCCTTCACTTGAGTTCTGCCTCTCAGCCCACCCAAGATCTGTTTCCATACACACTGGGGAAAATAGGTGTCTTTTTTTCTCCAGACTTAATCTTGAGGAAGTAGGCAGTTTCTTAGTCCACTTTTATGTTGTTCTTGAGTTGTTTTCGCAGTTATCCAATTGCACTGGTTTTTTTTAATCCTCATTCAAGGCTATGTTTTATTGATTTTTAGAGGGAGAAGAAGCGAGAGTGAGAGAGAGAGAGAGAGAGAGAGAGAGATACAGTGATGTGAAAGAGAAACATCGGTATCAGTCACCTCCCGCATACTCCCTGACCAGGAATCAAACCTGCAACCTTTTGGTGTACGGGATGACACTCCACCTAACTGGGCCACTGGCCAGGGCGTCCAACTGCATTTTCACGAGCAGTCTCTCCTGTTCTCACCCCCTTCTTTATTTATTTTTCTTTTTTTTAAGCTGTTGTTTTACAGATATGTGGTACATAGATGCTTAATGAATATTGGCATTTCCTCATGTACTCACCTCCCAGCTCTTTTCACTTGTCTTCCAGGTCCTGGCTTAATTTCTGATTTACCTTGTCAAGTGCACTCAATATATATTATTTCCACGTTCCTTAAAGTAGGGGTGGGGAATGTCTGGCCCGCGGGGCTGTATAAGGCCCATGAAATCAATACCAGCTAACATCACACGCCTCACCAAATTAGCCTGACCAGATATAGCAGGCTAATTTTTAAGTTGATAATTTTGTATGGCCCAAGAATGATGTTATAAATATCCAAATGGCCCTTGGCAGAAAAAAGGTTCCCCACCCCTGCAAGTAAGGAGGAAAGGAAACTCCAGCTCTTCTTTCTGTCCGGGTAATGATTCTCCTGGCTGTAGGTCTCTTCAGCCATCTTTTCTCTGCATTTCAGTGGTGGGTAACCTTTTAGGAAGGTGTTTTTAATGCTTCTCCAGACATACCTCCTCTGTCACTAGCTTTCTAGTCTGAACCAATTGACCCTGAGACTTCTCTTCCTGCCACCAAGACCCCTTCCCCCATCTATGACCCTGTGCCTGTTACTTGCTCTGGCTCAGCCTCAGAATCCACTCTTTTTCAGACCACATCCTTTTTCCTGCCTTACTCATTTCCTGTCTCAGATCCCTTGGTTCTGATTTTTCAGAGGGAGAGAGAATAGACTCAGAGAAGAGGAATAAACGGATAAGTCATCTTACAGAATTAAAGTGTTCTTGCCTCTGGTCTTGCATGCTCTCACAGCCTAGTTTGTTCCCTTCCTGGATTTTCTTATTTAAGAAAAACAAAAACTAGTTACTGTCTCTGAATCAAGAGTTCATGAATGTCTCTTTATCTATTTTTTTCCTTTTGTGAATGTATGACTGCCTTAGACTCTTCCTCTAAGTCTTTACCCTTCTTTGGTCTGTCGACCTCATGCTAAACATTCGGTAACCATTTGCTGAATAAAGTTCACCCACTTCCTATGAAAGTCCTTCACTTACTGCAAGGACCAGTAAGCCAAAATAAAATTAAAATTAAAAAAACAACAACAACTAGCCCTGACTGGTTTGGCTCAGCGGTTAGAGCGTCAGCGCACGGACCAGAGAGTCCCTGGTTCGGTTCCCGCTAAGGGCACGTACCTCGGTTGCAGTTTGTCCCCGGCCCCGGTTGGGGTTGTGTGGGTGGCGACCAGTTGATGTGTCTCTCTCACATCAATGTTTCTCTCTCTCTCTCTTCCTCCCTCTCTCCCTCCCGCTCTATCTGAAGATAAATGCAAAAACGTCCTCGGGTGAGGATAAAAAAACAATAACAATTAGGGAATAGGATGGTGGTTCCAGTTCTGGTAATACTGTTCCATGTTAATATGCTATTTACCAAGGAGTTTTTTTCCCCTCTTCTTGAGACAGTCCAAGTTTATATTAAAGTTCTCCCAGCTATTCAGTGCCACTTAATCTCCAGACAGATTTGGTCCCACCCACAAAAAGATTCTCTTCCAAAAATATATATCTACTAAGATGAGAGTAGGGAAGTGAGTCTTCGTAAATGATAGTTTCTCTTTTATTCCTGTTATGCCATTTTGTAACTGGAAGATGAAGATGATTTTCTGTGGTCAGGAAGGATCTCACAAAAGTGGTTGTAGAGAGATGCTTTTGTGTGTTCCGCCCCCATGGAAGAGCAGGGTGAGGACTGGCTGCTTATGCAATCAGCTCTGATGAGTCCTTTGTGCTGGTCACAGAAAGTGATTTAGCAACTGGTTTGATGGTAATATCAAAGCTGGACTGCCCCTCAAGGTAGAGGTCTGAACATATGTAGATTTATGTTTTAAATGTTTTTATGGAATGGTTTAAACTATAATGAGAGTCACCAGTAGACAGACTGAGTATGTTTTCTGTTAAATTGAAAAGTGCCTGTTTAAAATAACTACTTATTCACTACTTAAATCAGTGCAGGTTTCATTTTAAGCATTGACTTATTTTAAAATTTCAGTTTGAATTACTAGCTACGTTAGATCACTGATTTGATATGTAAAAATACTCAAGAGGCAAGTCATCTTTAATTCAACTTCCTGGCATTTGGGGAATTGTTAGGGAAATAATGAACCAGTTGTTTATCCAAGACAGCAGTTTTACAGATTCTGGACACTTTCCCCCATCAGTAACAAAAGCGGAATGTAATTGACATGGTCGAGAAATGGACTGTTTTCTAGTTTATCAATAGTTATGCAATTAAAAATGGTTAGATTTTGAAGATAAAAAGTACAGTAAGAAACATAGCATTAATTTAAATAATAAATTGTTGCTCTGTGATTCATTGTAAGACCATCTAGGCCAGCATAGTAAACTTAATATTTTTTTCTTCCCTTTCCAAATTATTTATAGTTAATGAAAAAGGATGTGCTTTCTTATTCTTTGAATCTCCAGATGATTTGTTTTTAGTTTAGATAAGTCCAAAAGAAGAGAACATTCTTCCTACATCTGCTAAAGAAATGACTGCTATTAAACAGGCATCGTCAGTGTTCTAAGATGGGTCCAGATGTTGAAAAGAGTCCCCGTTTGCTGTTATGATTTTCTTTAAAGCAAATATCTGTTTCTGGAGTGGTTTTCTTCTTCACAGTAAAAGTTATTATGCCTCCTTTTAAGAAAAGATGTGTTTTAGATGCCATTTCATAACCAGCTCTTCTCCAGTACATTAGGAGGACCTGATACTGAATATTGAGTTTGTTGGCAAGAAAATGAGAGTTCATGACTACTTCGAGTTATTTTTTAAGTTTTAGCTGCATGGCTGTTTTGTCTCAAATACTATATAATTATCCCTGGTTAGTGATATCTTTAGCATGTTTGAAACCATCCATATGTGGTCCAAATCCACACCAGCTATATTAAGACATTTTTAAACAATTAAAGCAAATGCCACTTTAATTTGAATACAAAATAAATGTAAATCAAATACTTTTAAAATGAATTAAGTCCACATTTCCAGGATTCTAGTGACCAGTATTAATCTAGTCTATCAGTTGATTGGTAGCAAAGTAGGGTGAGGGAACGCTTAGACTATGGTTACAGGAAGGAAGGGGGTTAGTGTTTTCCAAGAACAGAAATTATCAGGAGGATTGATTTGCAAGATAAGTATTATACAGCCCATTATATAGACAACCGAGGCTTAGTGTCCCCCCCACCCCCCACCCATCATCCTGAAACCATGGATCTAAGAATACTAGTGATCCCACAGCTGGTAACCAAATAAATAAGGCATATCTGGCAACATGGTTGCCTTTTCTTGTTATCACCCTGAAAATAATTAGGAATTTACTAAACATTTCTAGTTTTTTTGGTACACTGTTATAAATTCATCTTCCATGATTTTATCTTTAGCTATAAGAGGCTGGTTTCCTAATCTCTCAGATCTCAATGATGTTATCCTTCCTATGGCCAAGTCAAGCCGTTGTACCTGCAGTATCTTAATCCTCATCGAAACCATGTGAGACAGAAATTATACCCCATTTTGTAGATGAGGAAATAGGCCTAAAGTAACTTGTCCAGGATTACAGACTAGGATTTAAACCTAGAGTCTTGCCCTGGCTGGTTTGGCTCAGCGGTTGGAGCGTCGGCCTGCCGACCAGAGAATCCTGGGTTCGGTTCCCGCTAGGGGCACGTACCAACTGCCATATAGCACAGCTTCTAAAGGTAATCAGTGCCAGGCATTTTTCTTATACTCTGATATTTACTGTAACCTTACAAGATAGGCAATATGTCCTCATTTTTATAGATGGGAAAATAGGGGCTCAGAGCGGGTACCAAATGCTTGAAGCTGCACAGGTGATCCAAGATAGAGTCAGACTATGAACCCAAATCTGACCAGATCCAGTGCTCTCTCCACTCTTCCTTTCATTTCCTGGGATGGTGATGTCTCTCCCACTGGTTGCAGACATTTTCCTTTGAAATCAAAGCATCTGCCAGAGCACTGTGACATGAGAATATGTGGGACCCTCCACCTTGGCATGGGATCCCATAGGACCATCCCCATTTGAGTAGAACTCTCCCTGACTCCCTGCAGTCAGAGTTAGCTGTTATTCCTGGTACATTGACCTATCCTATTGGACGTCACCCGATGGTCCTGCAGGTGCTGCTGAGTTTGATCTGGTTGTCGAGTTGCAGTGCCCGCCTGTGGGCTGGGAGTGCCTGCCTGTGAGCTGGGAAGCAGTTCCTGCAGCTGTTTGGAAATCCCCCACAGCTCCCGTTGTCCTGACCCGCATGGGGGAGGGTGGCTGTTCGCTTCATTGATTCCTTCCTTCATAGCTGGGGGTGGCAGCTTGGAAAACGTTCAGCTGTTTACAATTCAGCTTATGTACACTTTAGCTGAGGATTGTGGGTGAGTCAGAAGGGCTGCTCTCTTTGCCCGTGTCCTGAGAGACAGCATGAAAGTCAGCTGTATGGTAATGGTTGCCAGTGAGGAGGAGGAGCCCTCCCTAACAGATGCCTTAACCAGAGTTGCTCAGCCCAGATGCTTAAGATCCGAGAAGCATGTCTGCTCTCCAATCCTCTTAACCCAGACTCAACAAGGTCATTGTGCAGTGACATTGAGGGCATGTCTGGGCCCACCTGGTTCGGCCTCCCTTTCATTCTTCTGGCCAGCTCCTGTGACAGAAAAGCTCACCCCTGAGCTCAGTAAAGTGCCCTGAAGGGGTCCTCCTGTCGCATTACTTCCCTCTCCCAGAGGTACTTCAGATCAGGCTGCTCTTGTTTGCAGAGCCAAGGAAGGTGCCCTGAGGAGCAGAATGGTGATGGCATCTGTGTGAGAGAGCCTGCTGTGTGTCCTCAAGGCAAGGGCGTCTTATGTGTCTGACAGCTCCGTCCTTAGCAGGATTGAAAAAACTACAAACATTTGGCCTTGGTTCCTCCTGCCTCCTGGTACTCAAGGGACCCCAGGGTGAGAAGGGGCCTGCAATTTTCCCACCACTAAGAGCTCCTTTTGTGTGTTTAGAAGATACTGTTTACCAAATAAATTGCATCTACTCTTGCCTTGATTCTAAAATACACAGTTAACTATGCACATTTTTTCCTCGTCTGGAAAATTAAGAGGTTATATACTGGGGCCCTTCTAACTCTAATCATCTATGATCTAGCACCCAGGATCCAAAATGATCACTCTCCACCCCACCCCTCCCACTAAACCTTCTGTCCCTAAACTGGGAAGAAAGCTATCTGCTTATCTAAGTGATTCACAGTGAGGTGTGAATGACCGCAGGTATATATTTGCATTTTAAAGAAGGTTGTTACCAAAATCAATCTCTTTAATTGATGGACTCTGTCAGGATCCCAGGATAGAGTCCCCACTCTTCCCTCCCTCCCTCTTCCCCTCCTCCTGCTCCCCACAATGCACTAGTGCTGGCCCCCACTTCATTTTCCTACCCTCCCCTAGGGGACAAGGGGAGGAGTGCCAAGATCGGTGCTTATGAAACATCTTACCTCCCTCACTTTCAGAATGACACTAATTTCTTTAGGGACCCAAATATAACTAAGATGCTAAAAGGTGGACCTCTCCACAAGGACTATGCGATCTGCCCTGAGTTTCCTGGGCTATGGTTCTGCCCACTGCTCAGACCAGGTACAGTCTGCATCAGCTGCTCTCCGCCTCCGGGATGTGCTTTCCCCAGGGGTCACTTTTACAGGTGCTTCATGCAGGCTCTCCCTAGAGCAAGCAGGGGTTTGTGTGTGTGTATGTGTGTGTGTGTGTGTTTTTTATCCTCACCTGAGGACATTTATGCATTTATCTTCAGATAGAGCAGGAGGGAGAGAGAGAGGAAGAGAGAGAGAAACATCGAGTGGTTGCCACCCACACGACCCCAACTGGGGCTGGGGACAAAGGGGACAAACTGCTACCGAGGTACGTGCCCTTAGCGGGAACCAAACTCAGGACTCTCCGGTCCGCTGGCCGGTGCTCTAACCCCTGAGCCAAACAGACCAGGGCGCGAGCAGTTCTTTAGGAATCCTGCTGTCGCCCATCCAGGCCTTGTAGCCAGCCTGCTAAGCTGAGGCACAGTGAGCAGGACTTCAGAGCCAGGAAGGGGCCTGGAGAGGACGCTCTGTGTGGTACAGGTAGCCTTGTTTTCCCATTTACCCAGAAGAATTTGCTGCAGGCAAATGACCCATGTTTTCACCTGCTCTGTTTTCTTGAATTCTTTAACTCCATTAGCTCTGGCTTATTCCTGCTACAGCCCAGCAAGGGTTGTTAGAAGTCTTGGAGATTAAAACACTCCCTCTCTTCGTGTCTAGAGAAAGTAGGAAAAAGTGTTGGCCAAGCTGAGGGGGTGGAAGGAGAAGCTGTGCTCCCCCCCACCCCTTTCCTCTGAAGTCAGGTCTTCAAGGCAAATAAAATGAGTGGCCAGGCCATCTGAAATACCCACAGTAAATATTAGTACTAAACGTGTTCCAGAATAACTGATGATTTTTGTCTTATCTGTGCATTTAAAGAACATTAGGACTGGTTCTGAAGTGGTCCAGATTTTGCATAGCTAGGGCTCACATGACCTCTGTCTTCAGAGGGCGGGAGAGCTCAGCCTTTCTGGACACCTACCTGTGGGTCCTGAGGGCCAGGCTATTTTTATAAGCACCTCCTGGTCTCTGCCCCTAGAGGTCACCATGCCTTTCCAAGTGCCTGGAGCTGGAGTAAATGTTTCCCTGCCATAACAGAAAGAAGTGGGCCAAGGAACATCTCTTATGCTTCCTTATAGACAGGTACCCAGAAATGCCACTTTTATAGACAGGCACCAGCCTAGCTGTTCTCAAATCATTATAGCCTCAGAAAGTAATTTACAATTCTCAGCTGCTGGCAAGTTGCTTGTCTTGAGACTAGGGAGACCTGTACTATTTACGGCAACAGTGCAGACGGAGACCATGGGTTCATAGATTTCAGCTTAGCAGACATTAAGCATCTATCATATATGGAACATTGGGTTAGTCCCTGAAGATACAGGTGACCAAGACATAGCCCCCTGCCTAAAGAAACCTGCCTAGTGAAGGGGACCAACCCTGAAGCAGATCGTTTCACAAACAGGACCATTGTGGTCCTTCCTATTTTAGCCTGTCCCTATAAGGGCTGTTTCTGCCAGAGCCTATGAGTGAGACCAGAATTGAGAAGCAACCTAGAGGTTGAGACATTATGTAACGACTCCCCCAGAGCATACTGTTCCGTTCATTCTGATCTGAATACTTGGCCCTTTGTGGTCAGCTTCAGTGAAAGGCTAGATTCCACCTTCCCAGCACCAGCACCACTGTAGCTTGGCTCTGCTGCCCTCCCGCACCCTCCCGAACTCATGGTGTCCTGGCCTTCACCTTTCAGATTTCAGGTGCCTAACTCTGTATAAAGGCATTTGGGGCCCCTGGGAATCCCAGGCATCCTTTACAGCCTAGATCGAGAGAATTGAGAAAAGAAGACTTCCAAAAGGTAGAGTATTGCTTTGTGTCAGTCTTTTATCTGGCCTCAGGGCCAGCAGGGCAGGTTTCTGCAAGTTTCCCTATTAAGCTGCTTTCCCCCAAGCAGGCTGCAGAGCAGTCTGGGAGAGCGGGGAAGCAGATTAAATTAATCGCAGTGTGTTGAGCCTGGCGGGGGTGAGGTTGTGTTTGGTCATTCCAGAAATAGCCCAAACTCCTTTGTTACTAAAGCAGATGAGGAGGTATTTGCTACAAGATGAATGCAAAGCACAATGTCTGTAAACCTTTGTGCTTCATAAAACACTCTCTTCCATCCCTTGGATTCTGTCTGTCCTGTAACCCACCCCAGTTATAATGGGAGTGATCGTGTTTAATGTTATGGTGAAAGAGTCTATCCGTTTGTTGGCTCTCTCGCCTCTGAGCTGGTGACTGTATCTGTTCGCTACTGTATTTGGCATGAGGAAAGAATCTGACCTCGAAAGAGTTATCCTGCCTTACAGTGTACATTAATAGATCTGAGACGGGAGGGAAGGGATGAAGGGGGAGGAGAGTCGTCCAGCAGGGACAGAGAGATCCCATGAAAGGAGACAAGGGATCAGAGGCTGTTGGGTGATGAGTAGCAGTGAAAAGAGCAGGAGGTGGGAGTGATTCCAGAAGTCAGGGAAGAATGAATTAATTCCATAAAGGAATTATAAACTAAAACAAGGAAGTCACTCATTTCCCTCCACCTGTGCTCTCAACAAAACAAAAATCTCACCAACCTAATCTCCTAGACCAATACACTTGATTATGTTAGCACTGGCTGGGTAGACGGTAAAAGATGCAGGCAAAGAAGACCTAGGATGATGATGAACTTGAATCCTTTTTATATATGAAACAGTTGAAAGAGCAGGAGGAGTTTGGCCTGGAGGAGAGAAATATTCTGGGGTCATGAGTGACATTCTTCATGACACCCTGAGCATTCCTTCATGTGCTAGCACTGCATTGCTCTTCATTCATGATCTCATTTAGTCCTCACAGCAACACTATAAAGGTAAGTATTGTTATTGTCCTTATTTTACAGCCAGTGAAACTGAGGCTCAGGAAACAATGAGAACTTGCCACTAATTCGCTTTAGGGATACAGACCAATCTCTAAGACAGGTCTAAGCCTGTGTTTTTGCCCCGTAATCACATATGATTAGCCTTGCTCTGTGTGGTCTTAGGAACAGAGCCAGGATAAGTGGGCAGAAATGAACAGAAGATAGATTTTGGCTCATTATAAGGAAAAACTTTTTCATTAAACTGCCCAAGGTGGAAACAAACTACTTCAGAGGTAGTGAGTTCCTTTGTCACACAAGGTATTTAAACAAATGCCAGAAAACCATTGGGTGGGGGTGTTACAGAGCAGGTCCAAGCATTAGTAAGAGGTGGAGCCAGATTTCCTAATCTTGATTCTATAATTTGTAGTTCATTAGACTAATCAGGGAATATTTCACTAGGCTCTAATGAGAAAGAAATAGCCATCGTTTAAAAATAAAATTTTAACTTACATAGTAAGCTTTCTATTTATCATTTATTCATCATTCTAAATAAAATATGTACTTAATTTGAATGTTTTAAACATTTTTAAAACAGAAAATGTAATTATGTCAGTGCAGACTTAAATATTTAAAATTTAAAAGGAGAGAAAGGTAACTTGATTGATTGTGTGATTACCTCTGTCTACCTAGTTATTTATGGTTTGCTAAGGAAAGATTTTTTTCAGTTCCCAAACACCTTTACAACTGAGAAATGTTCTATCTTTAAAAAAAAAAAAAAAAAAAAAAAAAGCCAAAGCTATAAATACTTAAGGGAATTTTTCTAACTTGCTGGTGTGATTGTCACGACCAAGAATCATTTTTTAATCTCATCAAGTACATCTCTTGGATGACTCTGCTCAGCTCTGAAGTGCCTTGTGGTTGGATGATGGAATCTGTCTGAGTACTGAGGGCGTGTGTCACAGCCGCCAACTCTTTCTCACCAAAAACGATTTATCCTGGCTTACTGAGCATTAGGGCTGCTAGTGAGAAAATGAACCAGTCATAAACCTTTTCTAAAGTGACTTTGTTTTGATTTCTCCATGCTACATAATTAGATCCTATGAATTCCTATTCCATGATGGGATTTTGAATCTTTAACATGAAATAAGAGCATCCTCATATAAAGTTTTGTGCAGAAATTACTTAGCTAGTAAATTTACTGAAATTGTTTTTAAAGTGTATAAACACACTGGGTTATACTTAATATTAATAGGCTGTTGCAATAAAGAAATGGCTTTTTCCCCCCCTTACCCCCTTTTTTAGGAAGATCCAGGTTAAAGGCAACCTCAGCTCACTGGGCAGCTGGTGTGGTGGTAGAGAATGGTCCTGAGAAGGGGGGGTAGAGTTTCAGAAGTGAGGTGATGAAGTCTTGCACCTCTGAAACAACTCCTGGGGGACAACTCCTGAGAGGTGCTGTTGGAAGTGGAGAAGAGGAGGCCCATTGCGGTGTGGTTCTGCAGACATCTCGTCATACTTTTTGGAGCACTCTGTTGGGTCTTTCAGAGGAAGGCCAGTGGGTCCATGGAGAAGGAGAACTCAGGAAAGGTTGTCCACAGAGGGATGGAGGGAAGGAGTCTGGTTGGCTAAGCACCAGATCAGATATGGAGCTGAGAACGGGGCAAGAGGCTTGATTGAGAGCACAGGACCAGCAGAAAGAGCATGGAAAACCTCGGCTCTGCCTCAGAGCCTCTTTGGTAGAGAACTAGAACACGTGCATCTGAAGGCAGTGACCCCAGATAACAGTCCCTGAATAGTCAGATCTGTGTTACCGTGTTTACTTGGGGCTTAGCCCCCCAGATTCCCTTTGCATTGATTTCTGGCATTCAATACTTTGACATTTCACAGGACACTTTAAATCTAACCCTTTCCAAGGAACCTCATAGAAAGGTCACTTAACCTCTCTCCCCCAAGCCCCATTATACCCCTACCCTTAGCCCTCTACCTAGTTCAGCTTTTCATTCTGGTTTCAGATAGCTTGAATACATTTTCTCCTTTGAACTGAATGTTATTTTATTTCTCTGTATCAATATTGACCAAGTTCTTAACACCTCAAAGGCAGGAATCTTGTCTGTTTAACCTGGTTGAACTGTTCTTAACACCATTGGGAAATTGCTAGCTGATTAGTCGCATTGTTGCACAACTAATTATAGTCACACCTGGTGCTGTGTCCCTTGACACCGCCGTTAAATAGGTGGTTGAGGGAGGGGACTGCTCGATTTGCATTGTCGTTTGGCTCCACGGAAAATGCCAGGCCTACATTGAGTCCCTGCTGTCCTGGCCTGGACCAGGCTCTGACCTCCCCTGCTTGTGTTTCCCTCCTTTCCCTTGTGCAGAGACAGGGCAGGGCATTGTTCATGCACTGACCGACCTCAGCAGCCCCGGCATGACCTCAGGGAACGGAAATTCTGCCTCCAGCATCACCGGCACTGCCCCCCAGAATGGTGAGAATAAACCACCACAGGCCATTGTGAAACCCCAAATCCTGACGCATGTTATCGAAGGGTTTGTGATCCAGGAGGGGGCGGAGCCTTTCCCGGTACGGACTACTTCTTTTCCCCTCTTTTTTCTTTTCTTTCTTTTTTGTTTTTTTTTGTTTTTGTTTTTTTGTTTTTTGAAGTATGATTTGGATGTGTATTAGAATATTTTACGTTTCCATGTAAAATTTCCAAAAATGTGAAAAAGTTGTTCTTTCCCTGCTAATTTCCCCCCAAAGGAATGTCAGAGCCATTTTCTTTCTAGGATTGAGCATCTTCCTAAGGTCCACAAGGGGTCTGTGATTAGGAATAATTGGCAAGACCTCTCGTTTAGAAGTTTCCACACAGACTCAGCTGTGTCCCGCCTGGTGATGTGTGACTCCCCTTGGTGTGTTAGGTGGACTTTGGGAAATGAGACCCCGTTCAGTTTTGAATGCCAGAACCTCTGAATGGCAAAACTTTGGCCACTTAGAGAACAAAAGGAACCTCTGCAGAAGAGAATTCTTGAGATATAGCTGAAATGGAGAGAACAGAGTTGTGACCTGGGGACAGAGGCCTGTCAAGGGGAGTGAATGCGAGTGAGGGGCACTTCAGAAGGGGCACAGTCAAGTGTCTCCAATTAAAGCATAAGACCAAAAGGAAGTATAAAGGGATGAAGAAAATGGCTTATTAGAACAGAGCAGCCAGAGCTGGTTCTGCTCATTGTGGACTGGTGAGGACAGGTGGTACTGCTCTGATGGTGGGAGGAGCCTGGAGCCAGGTGCACAAAGCCCCTCTCGTGATAAAATTACCTTAGAGACACATGACCCTCATGGGATGCCATCTGCATTTTGCTCATTTTTTGGATCCACAAGTGATTTGAATCGTCAGGAGAAGATGAAGTTTGACTAACTGAGAAGGGTGACATGCCCTTCTAAAATGCCAAAGAAGCATAGGTAGATACTGTCCTCTTTTTCTCTGGAGGTCATTCAAGGCCTGTGGCAAAGAAATCCACCTGGAGCACCTGAGCTATACGTTGCTCTAAGCCTGTCACATCCCTTCCCTCATTAGATGCCATCTTCCCCTTGGCCTCCTATAGAAACATCAGAAACCAACTGGTCTCTCAGGGTAGATACAGATTCAATAACACCCCCAGCATTGCTCTAGTGATCTGGCCACCAGGCTACCTGAACAGAGGCAGCTACAGGAGGACCAAAAGAATGAATTAGCCAATCTGGGATCCTTGCAACCATAGAGGACATTTTTGCTCTGTAGCCGAGTCCATTTTCTACTGTCATCCATGGCTGCATTTACCTCTGGCTTGGGTAGAGCAGAGAACAGTAAGAAATTTAAAAAATGGTTGCTGAGTCTCTCTGTCTCTTCCATACACTCATGCACACAGCCTTGGCTATATTCCTGTCTGGCGACGTATGAGCATTGGGTCCTGGAACCTGTTCCGGCAGTGTGGGAAACCTGAGCTCTGCCTCCATTTCTGCCCCTTAGACGCTTGGAAGAGTAGATATTTTCCTAACCTCCTGAGCCTCCCATTGGTCCTGGATTAAAGCCATCCCTGTACTTCGGTGTCCATTGGCATCTTGCCTCATGAGCTAACCAGCAAAATAAGCCTTGAGCAGGGCATACTTGGATGATGATATAGGGGCTGGCATCTGTGCCTGGATGCTTTATACATGTAATTTTGATGAGGCTGGATAGCAAGGAAGCATCTCCTCCTAACCCTCATGGCCTCCATGTCACCATGTCCTCTAGGTGGGACGCTCGTCCCTGCTGGTGGGGAATCTCAAGAAGAAGTATGCACAGGGGTTTTTGCCTGAGAAACTTCCACAGCAGGATCATACCACCACCACTGACTCCGAGATGGAGGAGCCCTATCTACAAGGTAAGCATCTCAAACCCTGAATGCTAAGGCCTTCCGGTTTGGCCGAACAGGAAGTAGGCAAGTCTGGAAAGGCAGGCCTTCTACACTTCCTTCCTTGGTATCCATGGAGGAACTCGGAGCCAGGGAATGTAGTAAACATTTCAGCTTACTGAACATTTCCCCAAGTGCCTCCCCAGCCCCTATCCCTAGGAAACAGAGACAGGAGAAGTCCCTGCCCTTGGGGAACTGTTTCTCCCGTCCTGTCCTCCTTTGTGAGTTGTTGGCAAGTTGTCGGACTGCAGGAGCGGCAGCAGTCTAGTTGTGCCCGTCCTTCACTGCCCCAGGAGCATGTCTCAGGACGGGCCAGCTCTGATGCTCAGTGGCGACCAGATGAGGACTGCACTTGTCACTTGAGCCACTGACTAAATGGAAGGAGGGACCTGCATAGGTTACAAAACTCCTGGGTTCTGTCATCCAGGTCAGCAGCCAACTAGACGGACTTGGGGGTGGGAGAGTCTCAGCTCAGTTGTGGTGGCATCCAGAGCACTCCCTCCAAGCCTCCTCCTCTCCCAGGATCAGCAGGAGGGTGCTGATACAGCTTCACCTGTGGGTGCCTTAGGCTCATCACACTTACAAGAAAGACCTGTCAGTGTCACGGGCATCCTCAGACACCTTCGAGTACTCTCAGGGAGGGAAACAGCCCTTGCAAAAACAGTGGCGAAGGAGGCTTGGCATTTTCGAAGCTAGAGGGCTGCTGTGTGTCAGAGCTGTGGGAACATGAGGAAGAGGCAGAACAGAGTAGGGAGGCTCCTGTGATGGGGCTGTCGACAGTCATGTGGAATTGCTCATTCTTCATACTACCAATTTTCATACATTTCAGAATCCAAAGAGGAGGGTACTCCCCTCAAACTCAAGTGTGAGCTCTGTGGCCGGGTGGACTTTGCCTACAAGTTCAAGCGTTCCAAGCGCTTCTGCTCCATGGCGTGTGCAAAAAGGTGAGTGGCCTCAGCCCCCACCCCCATGCTGTGCCCAGCTGTCCCTTTCCTCAGGATTGCACCTTTGTGTCCTGCTCCTGTGTCCCACCTCCCTTCAGTTATAGTCCACCCCAAGAGGCCCGGGGTGGTGTATCTAACTCCCTATTCCTTGACCTGTCGGGAAGCAGCATCGTGTCACTAATGCACCAAAGAACTCCCACGAGCAGATCAGAGATAGCACAGAGTCGAAGAAAGGAAGCAGGGCTCCAGCTTGGCTGGCCCTCCTGGGTTCCACTGGCACCCAGCCTCTTTTCCTGCCCATCTCCTTAGGGTACGCCCTCCATGGGGAGCTTGCCCAGAGCACTGCACTAGTGACAATTCTTCCTTCATGAGCTTTCCCCCAGCTTAGAAGGCTAATGTCACAGTGAAAACCAGCGCTGTTCATTGAGAGCCTGCCATGTGCCAGGCAGTCAGTATGCATTGTCATCTGATCTTCAGAATAACTCTGAAGCAGGTGTTGCCATTGTCTTCTTTATACACACAAAGGATAAGTAATTGTGCCTGAAGTCTTAGAGCTGGGGATTCAGACTCGCCTGACTCTAAAGCCCTATGTGGTCTTTGTACCAAGGTGGGGGGTGGGGGGCGCGAGGCAGCTGGCCTTGAAGCCCTGAACCCCCCAAAGAGAAGAAATCTCTAGGCCCCAGGCACTCGTGCTGTGTAGCCAGCTAGAGTAAGGCTGTCCTCAGCCCTCAGGCGCTCATCCCCGTAGGGTCAGGAGGTAATCAGGGCGCCTTTGTGAAGCTTTGCCACGTTACCCTTCAGCAGGACCGTGGGCAGTAGTGTCTTGGCACAGGTCATGTTCATAGTAGAATGGGTCTGCAGAGTTCTCACTGTGGTCCTAGTTATTGTGTCAAGTGAGGGGTTTAGGATGAGAATGAACAGACTCGGGTTTTGCCAGATAGCTCGGCTGCTCTTATTCTGCCATGGGCCCGTACACCCTACGACTGCTTTGACTTCCTGTGTTCCCCTGACTCTGGCAGGTACAATGTGGGATGCACCAAACGAGTGGGGCTTTTCCACTCGGACCGGAGCAAGCTGCAGAAGGCAGGAGCCACGACCCACAATCGCCGTCGGGCCAGCAAAGCCAGTCTGCCACCTCTCACCAAGGATACCAAGAAGCAGGTGAGAGGGCTGGTGGAGCCCGAAGCTCATCCTCACAAGTCCCCACCAGCTCCCCTTTTACCATGATCCAGGACACTCCGTGCCTTTTCCGCAGCCGATGTCAGCGTGTTGTCAGGTTCTCATTCCTAATAATCAGGCAAATCAAGCCTTCCCCACGTCCCTTCATTTAGACCCGTGGATGCTTATGAGGTAACTCCCTTTTCAGTGACCTTGCCCTAACATCACCCCTCCCCTTCCAGTTTGCCTCCATCCATGACGTCTGGAGCCATAGAACTGGGGTCTGCCCTACCTGGCTATTCCAGCCACCTCCTCTGACACAGCGGGCTGGGTGAAGGCAGCCTGCACCCTTTACCTTTCCATTGCGTTGCCTCCGTGCACTGGAGAGCACCGAGTTCTTGCCGGTCTCCACCAGGAACATGAGTGTTTGTTCATTAAATATTTTTTAGTACCGTTCTGTGCCAGGAGCTCGGTCAGGCACTGAGGCTGTAAGTTGCCCTAGAGGAACTCACGGCCTAGGGTGCTGCTTCAGAACCTTAGTGGTGTTTTGCTGCTTCTTTTTATTATTTGGTCATAAACCTCCTTAAGAATCTGACGAGAGCTATGTCCAAATGTACATACATGAGAAATTTCACATGCTGCTGTTGGTGGTTCATTGACCTCCCCCTGAAGCCCATAGAGCCCTGGTTTAAAACTCCACATGGAGAAGGAGCATAGCATATAGTCAGATAATTGCACCGAAGTGTAGTACATGTTCCAGTACTGGGAGGGTCAGAGAGGGGACAGCACACAACATGCTTTTTGGAATCCAGAGATAGGTAGTAGTAGACCAAGTAGAACAGGGAAAATATACCTGCCTTTGCCCATCGCTAGAGATGGCTTATTCCCCCGTTCTGAAGACAACTCTCTCTGCTCCCAGCCAACAGGCACTGTACCCCTTTCCGTCACTGCTGCATTGCAGCTAACACACAGCCAGGAGGACTCCAGCCGTTGCTCAGATAACTCAAGCTATGAGGAACCCCTGTCACCCATCTCAGCCAGCTCATCTACCTCCCGCCGGCGACAAGGCCAGCGGGACCTGGAGCTCCCTGACATGCACATGCGGGACCTGGTGGGCATGGGACACCACTTCCTGCCAAGTGAGCCCACCAAGTGGAATGTAGAAGATGTCTACGAATTCATCCGCTCTCTGCCAGGTAAGGCCCTTGGAAGTTCCATGCCTGCCTGCGATAGCAGGGAGTGCGGGGTGAGAGACCTTACCTCCCACCACCAGGAAAGATTAGGCAGTTCACTTAATGACTCAGGTTCAGGAACTGGGGTGCAAAGATGAACATGACGAGGTTTCTGCCTGTCAGAGCTTACATTCTAGCACCAAACTGTAAATAATATTTCATAGCTATAATTCTGTATATACTGGCATGCTGAGCGGTGTGTGTGAAACGCAGAAGTGATGATAATGAACCTTGTGTCTCCTACAGCAGGTTGGGGGGAGTCAAGTGGGAGTGTAGGAAGTCTTTCAGGGACATCAATAATGAAGACACTTAAACTGAATGACGGTGGACAGTAGGCCCTTGCCAAGTGCAAGGACCGCATCAGGGAGCAGCTTGAGGCATGAAGCCGTGGCAGTGCAGCACATGGCAGGGCGTAGCTGGGACCCACATGCCCCTGTGGTGGAGCACAAGTGGTTTCCAGGGCTGGGTCCAGACATGAACCTTGAAAGACAAACCTCACATCATTCACAGATGCTTTTGGTGGGACTCCAAAGCTTCTCTCCTGTTTTTCTGCCAGTCTCACGCGGCCACTGACCAGGTCGGTACTGACAGCAACCACAAGCCTGTTTCTTGGAGACTGGAGTGGAGTACAGTGGTTAAGAGCACAGACTTCTGAGTCAGACACAACTTGGCTAAAATCCTGGCCTTGCCAGTTAATCCCATGTATTATCTATTGCTGTATCCCAGAATTTGTATCACACAGTTACCGTGGCAGTTCTGCCACAGGGTCCCTTATAAAATTCTGATTAAGATGTTAGTCAAGGCTAAGGTCATCTAAAGGTTTGACTGGGGCCCTAGGACCCTCTTCCACAGTGCCTCACTCACATGATTCTCAGCTAGGGTATGGCTGTTGGTGAGAGGCCCCAGTTCTCCACATGGGCCTCTTCGGAGCACTCGTACTTGATATGGCATCCATATTGGCCACAGGTATTGATCCAGGAGAGCACGGTGGAAGCCACTGTGCCTTTACGATCTAGGCTCAGAATCACATACGTACTGTCACTTCCACAGTATCTCACTGGTCACCTAGGTCAACCCTACTCATTTTGTGAGGGAACTCACAAGAACATGAAAGGGAAGCAAGGATTATTGGGAGCTATTTGGAGGCTGCTCACATAGTTCCCCAGTGATGCGTGTTCCTCCCTCATGCAGAAATATTCTCAGCCCCTACTGATGTCCTCTTGAGTCTCATCCCATTACAGCAACAGTTTGAAATCCAGGATCTCATCATCTAACTCAGGTCCAGGCACAAATGAGTCTCCTTGGGTCCAGCTCCTCAAATAAATAACGATTCCTCTCAATTTGAAGACCTGAGAACTAGAGGATTACATGTTACCCACTTCCCTCCACAAATCCAAGATGTGTGAGCGGGATAGGGTTAGGACAGTGCTGTGGACAGGCCCGTTCCAAAGGGAGAGCGGAGGGTGCAGCAGTCACTGAGCCTCACCAGCGCTAAAATCCAGCAGGCACATGTTGGCATTTCCTTGAGTAGGACTCACAGCCTGGGAGTGATTCTCATCAACCCTTGGTTCCACTCTCTGGGTCATTCTTCCTCTCCTATGAAATCTAGCCTGAGTTTTCAGTGAAGTAGTTTTCTCAGCCTACTTCCTGCTGCTTTCAGGTTGTGTTACTTTTGACCCTTTCAGTTTAATCAAGCAGCACTTCTGCCAATACAGTTTTCTTAAGATCTTTGTGGGCTTCCCATGTATCTCGTTAGGGGCTCACTTCATAAGACAAAAAGCATACACACAAATGTCTTCAAGATGAACCTTTCTCAACATTGGGCTTCTTCTGAAGCTGAGAGACAGAGCCCTTGATCGTTGTAGAAGCCCTGCCATTGAATAGAGAGGATCTGAGAGGCACTCCCTTAAAATCCTTTTGATTGAACAGTTCTCAGAGGCAGCACCTTAGCTTTTTCTAAGGTCTTAACAAAAGATAAAAGTTGTACCCTCATTTCATCTGTAGACCATGTTTTCTTGACCATGCCTATATTTGATCTTTGCCTAGAAACCGTTTCTTAATTTTAGCATCATCTGCCATCTGGAGAGGCTAGGGATGTTCAAAACCAGCAAATCCTGGCTCCTTCGTGTTTAACAGTTTTCCTTTACCATACCACTGTCCTCTCCTTGTGTTGTAAGCGGCAATAAGAAGCCAGGCAACACCTTCAACATTCTGCGCAAAAATGTTAGCTAGACCACTCAGTTCATTCGGTACATTAATCTTACATGTTACCTCCAGCAACAGGTGGCTGAGTTTTCTATTTCACGATAAGAATCTGTTTCTTCCAGTTTCCAGCAAGTTTCCTCACTTTCCTTTAAGCCTCCAGGGTTTTGTCAAAGGCCATCAGATTTCTAGTCTCGTGAAAGCACCTCAGCCGTTCACTAACACTCTCCTCACAGTCCTTCAGCTCCCAGCCCCTGGCGCTCCCAAGGCCACGCCCACAGGTTCAGGGTTTTGTTGTGGCAGCAGCCCTCTTCTAAGTACCAAAACCTGCAGTAGTTCTCTTTATTGTGAAACAGGTCACCCCAAAACGTGGCGACTTAAAACAGTAATTATCTGAAGGCTTCTCATGGGGTCTCAGTGAGATGTCAGCCAGAGCTGGCTGCAGCTGTGTGAGGTTCAGAGCTGGAGAATGCACTTCTCGGTGCCTCACATGGCATGGGGCGCTGACTCTGGGCAAGAGGCCTCAGTTCCTCTCCACACGGGCCTCCCCAAAGGGCTGCTGGAGTGTCCTCGCAACATGGTAGCTAGCTTAGTCCAAAATAAATTATCCGAAGAGCACGGTGGAAGCTGCTGTGCCCTGTATGTCTGGCCTCAGAAATCACATGCCGTCACTTCCGCACACCTTACTGGTCAGCCAGCTCATTGAGGGGAGAGGCTCTGAACAACCACGGGTATGAGTAAGGAGGCGCGGATCTCTGGGGGCCATCCCAGAATCCGGTTCCTTGGGCAAGGCACTTAGCCTTTCAAGCTATAAAATAAGGACAGCAGCATCTTCCTTAAGGTGTGGTTGTGAGGATTAAATAAAATGATGTGTGTACAGTGCAGTGTGACTGCCAAGAATGAACACTGGCAGCTCTGACTGACAGTCTGTGGTGGTGTCCCCATCAGGTTGCCAGGAGATAGCAGAGGAATTCCGTGCCCAGGAAATCGACGGGCAGGCCCTGCTGCTGCTCAAGGAGGACCATCTGATGAGTGCTATGAACATCAAACTGGGGCCTGCCCTGAAGATCTATGCTCGCATCAACATGCTCAAGGACTCCTAGGGCTGGCCGGGCAGCCACGATTCTGGCCCAGGACGCCTCCTCCCAGCTGAGCAGAGCCAGACAGACATTCCTGAGGGGCCCAGACATGGGGCCAGTCGGAGGGTAGGGGCTCTCCCTATAGGGCGTGGCTGATGGGGAGGTGTTACACGGCACCTCCCAGTGGCTCTCAGGGGCCTTTCTTTCTGTGGGAGGGGCAGAGAGGTAGGTGGCGCAGAAGATGGGGCTTTATGCTTGTAAATATTGATAGCACTGGCTTCCTCCAAAGTCCCAATACTCTAGCCCCGCTCTCTTCCCCTCTCTCGGTCCCCCATTTTCCAGGGGGTATATGGTCAGGGCTCCCCAACCTGAGTTGGGTTACTTCCAAGGGCAGCCGTCAGGCCTGGATGAAGGCCTTGAAAGCCCTTGCCTGCCTTCCTCCCACTTCTTTCTCCAGGCCTGGCTAACTCTCCTGATGCCAGCTTCTCCCCCTTCAGCTTGTTTCTGAAGCAGCCAGGTGTTTCCCCCTTCACCCTGTGCAGGTGGAGCGAGAGAAGCTGGGCCCAGTTTGGCCATGCCTGCTGGCACAGACGCCTTAAACGCTGTGTGTGTGACTGTGTGTGTGGGAGCCTGGACTGACAGATAGGCCCAGAGCCACCCTCTGGCATCTCCAGGTGTTTTGTAGCGAACAGCCACTTAGTGCTTTGTCCTGGACTCCACTCAGCCTCAGGATGGGGAATAGAAAAGGGCAGCCCCAGTGCAGAGAGGCAAGATCAGGAAGCAGTGAAGGTTAGATGTTCCTCTCCAGACTGGTCACGATGTCTCTAAAGCCCCTTCCCCACACTGTGAAGTCCCCCTGACTGCCCTGCTGTGTCACAAACATTAAGGAAGCTGCTGGTGGGCTGGGTCACATGGTTCTGGTGCCCCCCTGCCCTGGGAGCCCCAGTGGTGAGGCCCAGACAACAACCGCTGAGGGGAGAGACGAGCTGGAGTGACCACTGACGTGAAGAAGGCAGCCTCTGGCTCCCACTCCCTCACTTTGCCTCTGGAACTCGCTAGCAGCAATCTGAGCGAGCTGCGGAGGAGGCATGGCGAAGGGGAGGGCCTGCCTCTGACTGGCCCTGCCCTCTCGGCTCCGGCTCCAGGAGAGTGGGCCTCTCCCCGGAAGAGGGTGGCCACCTTTCTCAGCTTGTTCTATTCCCCACTCACACCCCAGGCAGGGTTGGAAATGAAGGACTTTTTTAACCTTTTGTTTTTGTTTTTTAAAAATAAATCTGTAAAATCTGTTTCTTCTGTGCCTTTCTTTCCTGGGAATGCCTGTCTCTGCAGCTACAGGTCCTGAGTGGCCCCTTTTCATCCTTAAGGAGAGGGGTGAGCCCCTGGGCTGGGACAGCATCTCCTCCGCACTTCATTGGGGCTGGGTCATTGAGGGCACCCTCACTCCCTTCTCACAGGAGCAGCTCTTCACGCGGGGTCCCTTGGAGTGGTGGGTCCAGAGCCCCTTCAGCTCTCAGCCCCCTACCCACCACTGCCACTGGGGAGACAAGAACCATTGGGCCAGGACAATCTAGAACACCTGAAGCAGGACTCGACTCGCACCCTTTAGCAGACATCTTTGGTTGTCTCTGCTGTGTCCAGAATAGCCCTTGGAATGTCTTTGGTTCACTCAGCACTTTCTGAGCTGGAATAGCAAATTATTAGAAAGTCACTGTCCCCCAGGAGGTAACAGCTAAGTCTTGGATGAAGGCTAAAGGGCACTCCAGACCCAGGCAGCTCACCCAAAGGCAGGCGCATGAAGGGAGTGCAGACCAGCAGGATGTGGGTGGGCGGGACGGTGTGTGCGGCTAACCTGTGCCTGTGAACCAGGCCTTGGACTGGAAACGAGGCCTTGGTGGTGCACCACTGTGCCCTGCTTGCATGAGGCTTAAAATCTCCCTGCAACTAACCCAGGGGAAGGGAAGAGGAGGGCAGCGTGGGCTCCTGCACCTTATGCTTCTCTAGGTTTTCCTTCAGGCTAGGCCCAGGCCCCAGCCTCCTGAATCAGAGAATGTAAGGGTGGAGCCCAGAAGACCAAGCCCACATAGAGTCAATACCACACCCACATCTTGATAATACCTCTCTGGAAAGTCAGTTAAAATATAACTACTGCCCTGGCTGGGTAGCTCGGTTGGTTAGCGCATAGTCCCAATACGCCAAGGTTGTGGGTTTGATTCCCGGTCAGGGTACATACAGGAATCAACCAATGAATGTATAGAAAAGTGGGACAGCAAATCGATGTTTCCTCTCTCTCTCTCTCAAATTAATTAAAAAATATGTATGTACTACCTGGAAGAGGAGGAGAAAAACTAGGGGCACACCTTGTGTTTATGCACTTTATTACAGTTCACAAATACAGCATTTTATTTATTTTTTATTTTTTTTACAAATGAAAGGTTTGTGGCAACCCTGCCTCGAGCAAGCATTTTTCCAACAGCATTTGCTCACTTCGTGTGACTGTGGACGATGCTGTGAAATTGAAGAAATGACAACAAAGGCCTTAGACTATTACATAAACTGAGTTGACAAAGCAGCAGGGTTTGAGAGGATTTGAGATTTCCAGTTTTGAAAGAAGTTCTACTGTGGGTAAAATGCTACCAAACAGTATCATACGCCACAGAGAAATGGTTCATTAAAGGAAGAGTCAGTTCATGCAGCGAACTTCATTGTTGTCTTAAGAAATTGCTACCCCGACCTTCAGCAACAAACACCCTGATCAGTCAGTCAGCGGCCTTCAACACGAAGGCAGGACCCTCCACCGGCAAAAAGATGACCACTTGCTGAAGGCTCAGGTGATAGCATTTTCGGCAATAAAGTACTTTTAAACTAAGGCATGGACATTATTTTAGACACAATGTTATTGCACACTTAAAAGATTACAGTATTGTGTAAACATGACTTTTCTATGTACTGGAAAGCCAACAAGTCACGTGACTGGCTTTATTGTGGTTTGCTTTCTTGTGGTGTGCCTGCAGCTGACAGCCCAGAGGGCGGAGCCGGGACTGGAAAGGCTGGTTGTTCCAGGAGGCAGGGAATGGCTAGCAGGACAGGGTCCATCACAGCCCCTGGGCTGAGGGGAATGTGGGAGAGCATGAAGAACCCTGGGGAGGGCACCCAGTGGAGAGGACACCCGGGGAATGCCCTCTACCCTGCCCCTCCCGCTGCCAGCCATGTGGGCCGGGCACTGTGGCCTGGGAAGCTCTGGGCAAGTCTGCACTCTGGATATTCCCCTTCCTGGAAGACTGTGGAAGCCAGGCCCTATCTGAGTTGCTTTTTATTTACATGATGGAAAGGGAGGAAATCAAACCTCCCAGAAGGGGGCATGGTGAATTTGAGAGAACTGACTTAAACGAAAATACTGGCATCATTTCTTTACATTGGGTGGCAGGCCCTAACCTATCGTGAATTTGAAGGGTGCATCCTTAAATATATTTTTGTTCCTGTTTACAATTTACACAGAATTTTTCAAGCCTTTTTTTATTATGATCTACAGTTTTAAAAATGTTTCCAGCCCTCATATACATACTTAAATATATATAAAACAAAAATTTCACAAAACAATTCCTACCTTTATGTATAATGCATTCTGGCATTGCCTTTTCCATTCTCTTCCTGTTCATACTTTTAACATCTTGATCACGATCCATGAAACTGATTTCATGGCCCTCAGATGGATCACAACCTGCATTTAAAGAATCCAGCCCAGCCCTGGCCGGTTTGGCTCAGCGGTTAGAGCGTCGGCCTGCGGTACAGAGAGACCCGGGTTCGGTTCCCGCTGAGGGCATGTGCCTCGGTTGCAGTTTGTCCCCAGCCCTGGTTGGTCGTGCGGGTGGCAGCCACTCGATGTGTCCCTTTCATGTCGATGTTTCTCTCTTCCTCTCTCTCTCTCTTCCTCTCTCTCCCTCCCACTCTATCTGAACAAAAAGTGAAAAAATGTCCTCGGGTGAGGATAAAAAAAAAAAATTAAAAATTGAATTGCTTGCCATTTGACCCAGTGATCCCACTTCTAGGAATATACCCTAAGAAGCCTGAAACACCAATCAGAAAGACTATATGTACCCCCATGTTCATAGCACTATTTACAATAGCTAAGATCTGGAAACAGCCCAAGTGTCCATCAGTGGATGAGTGGATGAGTGGATAAAAAAGCTGTGGTACATATACACAATGGAGTACTATGCAGCTGTAAGAAAGAAAGATCTCCTATCCTTTGAGACGACATGGAGGGACCTGGAGAGTATTATCCTAAGCGAAACAAGCCAAGCAGAGAAAGACAAATATCACATGATCTCACTTATTTGTGGAATATAATAAACATAACAGTCTGAGGAACAGGGTAGACCCAGAGATGTGGAAGTAGGGTACAGACTGACAACCCTCAGAAGAGGGGGTGGGGGGGAGGGAAGAGATAAACCACAGAACTTATATGCATGTATGCATAACTGATGGACATGGACAACAAAGCTGGGGATGGGGTGGGGGGGATGGGGAGGAGGGTGTCAATGGGGAAAAAAGGAGAAACATCTGTAACAAAAATAAATTAATAGAGAATAAAATAAATAAATAAAAATAAAAAACCCAGCCCAGTGCAAGCTTTCCAGAACTCCCATATCCACTATCTCATGTAGCTCTTACACTGTCCTGGGTGACTATTCCCCATTTTCCTGAAGAGGTAAAGGCCTCTTCAGGGTAAATTGTCCAAGATCACAATCAGGAGACCAGTGCCCTGGGCCTCTGGCTGAAGCTCTGTGCAGAATAGGGTTTTCCCTGAGTAGCCGGACCCTGTGGGCCTTTCCCTGACCAGACCAGAAGACACTGGGAGAGGCACAAGGAGCTCTGGAGAGGAAAGAGGAGTCAGTACAAAATAGCTCAGAGCCTCTGGCCAATCGGAGCTGGCCTTACTCAGGTCCACTCTTTTCCAGAAGGTCGGCGCCAAGGGGGTTCCCAGCCCCACTCTATCCTGGGGCCAGCTGCCTCCAGCAGGTGCCGCTCCTAAGCAAGGCCCACTCCAGGTAGTTCATCCCTGCTTGCTCCTGTGGGTGTGGTTCCAGATGGCCTGTAACTGCTTTGTTCCAGTCACCAGGAACAGGTCATTTGCTTCCCGACTCTGAGCTGAGAGAGTTCCTGGGAGGCTGCCTCCCAGCTTCTCAACATGGCTGTCAAAGAGGGACTCAGGTGAGTGGGGCACTGCCAGTGTGCGGGGGGAGCTGGGGGACAGCTGACCCGAGAGGAGTCTAGAACAGCCAAGGAGGAGGCACCAAGGCGGTCCTGGAAGAAGGTGACTCTAAGAAGGAACATGGCCCAGGAGGTAGAGGCGGCGGGGGGATCTGGGAGACCCTGCAGCCTGTGAGGAGCTGGGCAAACCCTCTTGCTTCCCTGAACTCAGAGCCCTTGCCGAGCCAGGGGACGAAGGCCTAAAGCTGCCCACTGCTATCACAGAGCTCTTTATATTGCCTTGGGAGTGACTGCCAGGACTGTTTCCACTTAAGAATGAATGACTGATCTTTCACCCCTTCTTGAAAGGAAGGAGGGTACAGGGAACAGGGCATGGGGTGGGCTTGAGGGACCACCTTCTGCAGGTGGAAGTGGGGTGGAGGGAGTCCTTTTGAAAATACCTGAGAAAGGAAATGTGGAGGAATGGGTCAGACAGCAGCCTTACGGACTAAGGGCTCCCAGGCTGGGGCATGGAAAGGGTGGCAGGAGCTGGCAGGTGCCTACTGCAGGCCTGGGTCTCAGCACCCTCCAGACCTGACAGAGCCCACTTGGGGCCAGCTCTGCCTGGCTGCCCTGGTTGAGGCCTAGTGCCCAATAAAAGCATCAGCTTGCCCTACCCTGGTTGGGAGGGGCTGGCTCAGAGGGTTGGGACAGCAGTGAGAGCAGAGAGAGGGCCCCTCCAGCCACTTCCGGCCCTGCCGCACAGGGTACCACCCATTGTGTACCTGGGCAGCTGCGCTTCCAGAGCCAGAAGCCAGCCCTCCTGGAGCTCAGCATGGAGCTGGAGAGTGAGGAGAGAGAAAGGCTTCTTGCAGGAGAGACACTGACTTGCAGAGAACGGAGGAGCCTTGGGAGGAACCAAGCCTGTGGGGGATGATAACAAGGACGCTTGGAAGACAAACCTCAGAGTTGAGCTGGGGCCAGGTCATAAAAAGCCCCAAATGCCATGGTCTGGCTTGGGAGACAGACCTAAGTCCAAACCTCAGCTCCAACACTTACTGGCTGTGTGAGTCTGAGCAAGTGATGTAACCTTCCTGAGCCACAGTTCCCTCATGTATAAGGTGGAGGGAATCACAGCATCTTCAGGGGATCGTGATCAGACTTCCACGAGAGAGGGACATAAAATTCAGCAAGGCGCCTGCCTCAGTACATTTCTGGGATTATTCATAAAGAGTGCGGAGCTGACCCTAAAGAAAATGGAGCTTTAAGCAAAGGAGTAACCGTCAGTTTAGGAAAGAGAAGGAAGATAAGTAACCCACTGGTGACCTCATTCATTTACTGAACACATAACTATAATACCGCCAACTAGGAAGCAGTCTCTGAGATTTGGCACTGAGAAGCCAAAGTCTAATAAACAGGAAACGCGTGGCCTATGGGGCGGACAATGACAATCTAGTTTGGCAGGTGCTAGAGTACAGGTTTGCACAGGAGGAGCTCTTGGGGGAGCAGGTGTTGGGGGGGGAGATCCAAGGAGGAAGCTGGATGTTGAGGAATGATCGGGAGCTTGGTGGTGGTTGGCAGGAAAAGAGCAATCTGGGCAAATGTATGGAGGTGGGAGGACACCAAGTCACAGCAAAACTTCACAGGATGGAGACTGGGGGGCAAGTGAGGAGACAGTTGCGGGGATATGAGAGACGATGACGCATGAAGAGTTCAGTGGGGTGCAGAGGAGGCAGCTCAGGGCTCTATGGGGAGGCAAATGCAATGGAACGTGGTGACTGAATGGCTACAGGGGCAGCAAGAAGCGGTCCCACTTGGGTAACTGCGACCAGTCATGGAGAACACAGAAGGAAGAAGAGATCAAGGGAAATGCAAAAATGCAGCTTGAGAAGCCCTGAGTCTGAGGTGCTGTGGGACACCTAGGCAGACACAGCAGCCCAGAGACACACGATACCTGAGTCCAGTGCTCAGTGAGGGGTGAGGGGCTGGGCTGGACACAGAGACTTCAGAGTCACTGGCAGAGAGAAGCCAAGGGGTGAAAGAGGGCACACAGAGAATCCTAACTGGGTTCCAAATGACAAGGGCAAGCCATGCAAAGGTGACGAAGAAGGCTGGGAGGTGGTAGCACAGGAGGGGAGCACAAGAGATCCCAGCAGCCAGACCCCAGGGTGCGGGTTTTGTTCTAAGAGCAATAAGAAGTTATTGGAAAGTCTGGAAAAGGGGAGAGATGTGTGTTAATATGTTTCTGAAAGTTCATTCTGGAGAATGGACTGTTGGGTGGCAAGAGGAGAAGCAGGAAGGGTGGAAAGGGTGCTATGAAGTCGTCCAGACTGGCCGGGAGCGGAATGAGAGGAGGTGAAGGCGTGTGGGTGGGGTGCAGCGTGTCTGTGGGAGTCCACGGGGCTTGCTGGTAGACTGCATGTGGGACAGGAGAGATGGCAGCACTCGAGGAGGGCTCCTAGGTCTTCAGTTTGAGAAGCGGGGTATATCATCGCACTGTTATTTCCCAGAACGGAGGAGACTTGAGTGGGGAGCAGGTTTCTGAGGAAAATCGAGAGTCCCTTTCTGGACATGTAAGTTTGAGATGCTTGTGAGATATCCAAGTGGACAGATCAGGTGGCACCAATGCCCCCAGGTATCCTCTGTCACTGTACCAATGATGCCCAGATCAGTCCACCAGAGGCGCCGGCCATGATTCGGCCCCTACCCTACTTCCAGGTAGAAAGTGTGGTGCCTTAAGAAAGACACTTGGTCACTTTTTCACATTGTTGTTTCCTTTCCTGGACCTCCCTTCCCCCTCCACTACCTTCTTTGCTTGGATACCTTCTAATTCCTCAGGTCCTAGCTTAGAGGTCACCTCCTCCAGGAAGCATCCCTGACTTCCCACCTGTCAAGGCTCAGGTGCCATTCTCCAATTTGCCCTCAGAGCATCTTTTTTTTTTTTTTAATCCTCACCCGAGGATATTTTTCCATTAATTTTCAGATAGAGTGGGAGGAAGGGAGGGGGAGAGAGAGAGAGAGAGTGAAACATCGATGTGAGAGAGACACATGGATTGGTTGTCTCCCGCACAACCCTGACCAGGGGGCCGGAGAATGAACCACAACCAAGGTACGTGTACCTTGACCAGAATCGAACTCACAACTCTTTCGTCTTTGGGCAGACGCTCTAACTGCTGAACCAAACCGGCCAGGGCTGCCCTCATAGCATCTTCTGTTTCTATTGATCACAGCCTTCACTGTGCTGTGTTCCCTTCATTGGCTGTTGCTGTCAGCTGACCCATTCCCTTTCCACATGGCCACCACATCTTCCTGACTCCACTCCCTGAGGACAGGTCCATGTCTTGCTCCCCTCTGAAACCTTGACCTAGCACAGTGCTTGATTCTGAGCCTGTGCCCCATAAATACAGGTTGAATGCATGAATGAACAGAAACTAGTGAACATCTTGACACATAAACTTATTCCACACTTAAGATTATCTCCTTTGAACAGATTCCCAGAAGCTGAGGTTACTGGATTAAAGGGAATGAAGGCTGAAAGCTTCCGTTCCCATAGCTAAGTAGTTTTCCCAAAGAGCTGCGGCATTCTACACTCCCACCAGCAAGTGTAAGGGTGCCTACCTCGCTGTCTTCTTGCTGCGTGGCTAGTTTTATTTCTTTTTAAAATGTGCTCATTTTATAGGCAAAACGTACCACCTTATTCTAATTTGTATGTCTTTGATTACTAGTGAGGGTGAACATTCTTCCATGTTTGACTACTAAATGCATTTCTTATTTGAGGATTTACTTGGTCATGTGATGTGGAAACTGGTAAGGCAGGTTGGTGTTGTATGAGATGTAATGGGGGCTCTACAGGGAATGACTGGAAGCACAGAGGTTGCTGCTGGAATGGTCCTGGTGAGGGACGAGCAGGCAGGGCCACTGTGGGGGCTGGAGGAGCAGGAGGGGCAGAGGGGAATAATAGTATTATCTCTGTTCAGGAATAATCATAATAGCTAAAGCTTACTGAACTACTACGATGTATGAGGCCTTGTTCTCATCACTTATAACCATCACAGCCCTCTGAGGTAGGTACGCTTATTATCCGCATTTTATAGATGAGGAAACTAAAGTACAGACGTCCAAAGCCTTGCCCATGCTCAGACAGTAAGTGGTGGAGCGGGGATTCAAACCCCAGGGTCTGGCCCTGGTGTCTGTGCCCCTCACCATATGGCTCCAGCCTCTCCAGAGACAGGGGCACACCGCAGGGATGTGGAGAGCTGGATGAGACCCCCAGGAGGAGCTTATTAAGATTCTCAACTTTTGGCGCCCTTCCTGGAAAACAACCATCCATGGACAAATCTCAGAGCTGGCCTCCTCTGAGCCAGAACCGGGCTGCTGAGCTCTGCTGGAGGAACCCAGCCCAGTGACTGGGGCCACAACAGACACAAGGTCCCGGACCACAGCTGCCCTCCATCAGCTCAGCAAGTCACCCCTAAGTCCCAGAGAGCTCTCACCTTCCAGCCACCAAGCCACAAACTTCCCTGCCTCCCTTCCCAGACTCCCTCCCATCCAAGGTCAGTCCCAGCCACTTCCCAGACTAAGCACCTCACACCTAATGTTAGCATTCCCCAAACCTGCCCGAGGCCATGCCCCCCAGCACTACTGGGAAAAGCAAAGGAGATATATACATCTAAATGCTCATCAGAAGGGACCTGGTCAGGTAAATTATGCTATTGCCAATCAATGGAAAAAAGGGTAAGAAAGCACTGTAAGTACTGAGATGGATGAAATAACCTCCAAGATATAAAGGTCAGTGCAAGGTGCAGAATGACATACCTACCATGCTACCATTTTTGGGGAGAAAGGGGGGGATAAAAACCATTACAGGGTAAAAAAAAGAACAAGAAAGGGGGAGGGACATAAAGTGGGAGGGAGAATTTGTACCATATTTACCACACTGCCTGTCTGTACATAGACTCTGGCAGGACACACAGGACACTGGTGACACCGGCTGCCTCCATGCAGAGGACCTGGGTGTCTGCGAACAGGAAAGACCTTGCACTGTATATATTCTTGTATCTTTGAATGTACCACGTGAAGAGAATATATTCGTATTTTAAAAAAACAAATAAAATGAAACATTAAATTGCACAAATGATTTCTCATATGTGTGTATAGATATCTGTGTGTGTATAAATATAAATGTAAACATAAACATAAATATAAATAGGATGTTGCTGATGCCCCTCCCCATCCCTCAGGGCCTGGAAGAGAATCTTCTGGTGGCTGATCCTACTTGCAATTGGCTTCTCAGGGCTGCTCCTGTATGGGTTCCCTTCAGTCAGGTACAACCGCCTTTCCCCAGCACTCCAGGTGGGGCCCACAGGGGCAAGATTCAAGTGGATCTTTCCAAGTGTCTACTTGAGGGATGGAGGGTGGTGGCTATCCCAGCCCGCACAATTGTCCTGTGGGCTGTCCTTCCTTGTAAGGAGCAGAGCGACAGGGCACCTGAGAGGCTGGCATGCCCCTCACTGCTGCCTCCGCCCAACAGGCATCTGGAAGTCTTCATCCCCATGGGCACCTGCCCTTTGGCCAGCATGTCCCTGCTAAGAGACAACTTCACAGAACTGCGTCTCTGGTAAGGAGATACCATCCCTCCCATTCCGAGATGGCCCATATCCTCTACAGTATGTGCTCCAGCACCCCTGCCCTCTTCACATCCCCCACCCTGGCAGAGCCAAGCGCCCCACCCAGAGGCTCAGCAGGTCCCACATCTCCAGATCCTCTGCCTGTGTTGGTTCTTGGCTAGGGACTGGATATGCCCCACCTGGGGGTCCCTACAGCCCAGCATGAGGTAATGGCAGTGAGCATCGCCAAGTGAGTTGATGAATGAACCTATCTCTCATCCCTGCCCTGGCCAGGGCCCGGCCTGAAGTCCTGACCTGTACCTCCTGGGGGGCCCCCATTATTTGGGATGGCACTTTTGATCCAGATGTGGCCCAGCAAAAGGCTACACAGCAGAACCTCACCATTGGGCTGACTGTCTTTGCTGTAGGCAGGTAAGGCCTGGGGAGGGGAGCAGTGCTGTCCAATCGGGGTGGGAGGGTGTGCATATGATATAGGTAGTGTGGTACCCTGTTCCCTGTGCCAAAGGATCCCAAAGTGATGCGGAAGGCAAAGACAGCACCCCTATCCCAGGGTGAGGGCGGGACCGTCCTTCCCCTTCCTGTTCTTCCCGGACACCAACACTGTACAGCCCACCCAGCACAGGCAACCAGTGGCTCAAAGCCATGTCCTAGAAAGAACCTATCCAGGGGCTGGTGATCCATTTGGAGTCATTGGGTGTGTGGTGAGAAAATGATGGCGTCTTTCAGGTGAGGATGGGGAGATGAGGGGAGAGCAATTGGGGAATAGAGGAAATGGCCTGGCTGCAGTTAAGTGCCCCCTGCAGGGCAGTGGCTCAGATGCAGGCACACAGTAAGGGGAAGGGGGAGTCTGGCCAAGCAAGCCTGATGGAGGGAAAGGGGCTGGGGAGCTGAGGGTTTCTGCAAGGGAGTGAATCTTGAGCTGGGTAAAAGGGAAGTGAAGAGGAGGGGGATGCTGAAAAAGGGGTCCAAACCTGAGCACTCTGTGGGGTAGGGCTGCTGGGGGAGGGGTATCACAGGAAGTGGACTATAAGGAATGGGGGGGGGGGTCACAGAGTAGGTCAGACTGATGATGACCAGGCCAAGGGAGTAGATATGGGGGCGCAGGTGGCTGAGGAGGGTAGAGGACAGAATCACTGCAGGAGAGAAGTCCAATCGAGGAACTGAGGGGCCCCCAGATATGGAGAAGGAGTCAGAGTGGTAGGTGGAGAAGAAAGCCCAGGGACACTGACACCCACATTACAGGTGGCAGCACATCCAAGCTGGTGTCCACTTTCCAGATGCAAAGGGGACTTCTAGCTGAGGGTGGCGATCAGATCCTGTAACCCTAAGTAAGGAACACGGAGGCAGAGTTCAAGGCAGTTAAAGGAAGAGTGTGTAATAATGGAACAGACTGCTTTGGGAAGGTAGTGAGAATTTTGCATCAGGAAGAGATTTTGAACATGTGGGGAAGGAATTCGGTCATCAGATACCCCAGAACTCCTCCAACTCTGACCCTCCACACTCTAGAAAGGAGAAACAGCCAGGAGGGCCCTGAATTCCAAGGTTTTGTAAGTCTAACACCCTGGGATGCTGAGCATTCCAAGTCTCTGATTCCAATTTCTCACAGATCTACCAGGAATAAAGCAAGTGCAGGTAAAAGTTCTGGATCCAATGCCAAGCTGGGTTGAGATCATAGCTCTGCAACTTACCAATTGTGTGTTGCTTGCACCCCTTACTAAAGCTCTTTGTGGCTCCGTTTCCTCACCTGAAAAATAGAGATAATAATAAATGGTGAGGATTAACTGCGATAATACACAGTGACTTGGAACACTGTTTGCCACATGATAAATGTTCAAAGATATTAGGCATTATTACTATTATTTCAGAACCCTGGGATCCCTCCAATATTACAAACTTTCTGGTTATCTATGTAAGGAATTACCATAAACTCAGGGACTTAAAACAACTATTTAACAGTATAGCTCATGATTTTGTGGTCCAGGAATTCCAACAGGGCTCCAAAGGAAGCGTTCCTCACTTCTCCCCAGTGTCTGGGTCTCCACTGGGATAGCCGACTGCTAAAGACTGGCGGGACACCTGTCTCCACAAAGCCTTTCTGCGTGGCTAGTTTGGGCTTCTGCACATCGCTGTAACATCCAAATTCTGGGACTTACTAAGCGAAGGCTCAGAGCCCTAGAGGCAAAGGCTAACTAACGCTGCCAGCCTTTCAAAGGCCAGCACAGTTCCACTTCCTTGGTACTCAAAGCAGTCAGGGAAAGCCCCTGTGCAAGGGAGGGCAGACAGGGCCCCCGAGGGCAGGAGTGGCAAACAGTGTGCAATAATCTTTCATCCGTTGGCAGGAGTTGGGGATTGGAGAGTTCAGGAGCTCCAGGGACTGAGGCTGCAAGATAAGGGACCGGAATGCGGAGGAGCAGGATGCTGTAGTCGGGATGGGGACAGAAGGGGCGAGGGGGTGAGGAGGGCGGCCAAGGCCGCGCAGGGCGCCCGGTCCCGACTGACTCGGAGCCCCGCCCCGCCCCGCAGGTACCTGGAGAAGTACCTGGCGCGCTTCCTGGAGACGGCCGAGCAGTACTTCATGGTGGGCCAGCGCGTGGTCTACTACGTGTTCACCGAGCGCCCGGACGCCGTGCCCCACCTGCCGCTCGGCCCGGGCCGCCGGCTGCGCGTGGAGCGCGTGTTCCGCGAGCGGCGCTGGCAGGACGTGTCGATGGCGCGCATGCGCACGCTGCACGCCGCGCTGGGCGGCCGGCTGGGCCGCGAGGCGCACTTCGTGTTCTGCATGGACGTGGACCAGTACTTCAGCGGCGCCTTCGGGCCCGAGACGCTGGCCGACTCGGTGGCGCAGATGCACTCCTGGCACTATCACTGGCCGCGGAGGCTGCTGCCCTATGAGCGCGACGCGCGCTCGGCCGCCGCACTGGCGCCGGGCGAGGGCGACTTCTACTACCACGCGGCCCTGTTCGGGGGCAACGTGGAGGCGCTGCGCCGGCTCACGGCGCACTGCATGCGGGGCCAGCAGCAGGACCGCCTGCGCGGCCTCGAGGCGCGCTGGCACGACGAGAGCCACCTCAACAAGTACTTCTGGCTGTACAAGCCCGCCAAGGTGCTGTCGCCTGAGTTCTGCTGGAGCCCGGAAATCGGCCCGCGAGCGGAGATCCGCCGCCCGCGCCTGCTCTGGGCGCCCAAGGAGTACGCCGTGGTGCGCGGCTAGGCGCCGGGGCCGCAGCTGCGGGGCACCGTGGGCACTGGGAGGGTGCGGAGCGGGCGGGACAGCGAGGAGAGACGCTGAAGCCGTGCTGGGCCCTGCTGGAAGTAGCATGGCGCTTTGGAGGACTGGGCGAGATGGGATGAAAACAGCTCTACCACCTCCTACGTGTGCCCAGACAGGAGGTGGAGGAGGACGCCCTGCCTTTGAGAGTGTTTTGTGCTGGTCCCAGCCTATGCACAGACAGTGTTGTGGCTGGCCCCTTGCACGTGGCTCTTCAGCGAAACCATCAGGACGCTGAAGAGAATAAGGGTTTCGTGGACTCACTCTACCGGCGAATTCAAAATATAGGAGCAGGAATTTAAAGCATAGGAAGAGAAAAAAACAACAACAGGTGGCACAAGTGGTTGTTGAAATCAACCAAGATCTCTAAAACAAAGCCTCAGTGGGGGGATGCGTCCTGGTTCCTTCCTCCTGGTGGGCAGTGTGTATTGGAGTTGGCTCTCTTTGAAGTGAATGCCTTGGCAATCAAATCTTAAATCAGGCATTTGCATTACAAAAAGGAAAAGAAACTGTCAGGTCGGGAGCTTCTCATTTGTAAGATCTCCTTTTCCTCACTTTCAAGCGGGAGTGAGGCACCTTACTGAATTCAGTGCCACCTGAGAAGATGTTTTAGCCCCCATCAGCAACCCCCCCCCCTTTTTTTATTTATTTATTTTTTCCTTTATTGATTTTAGAGAGAGAGAGAGAGATAGAAACATCAATGAGAGAGAACATTGATGAGAGAGAACATTGACTGGCCGCCTTCTGCATGCCCCCCACTGGGGATTGGGCCCACAACCTGGGCATGTGTCCTGACTGGGAATCGAACCGGGGACCTCTTGGTGCATGGGTCAATGCTCAACCACTGAGCCACACTGGCTGGAGCCCCCCGCCCCCCCTTTTTAAATGAGGAGACTAGATGCCAGTGGCGTCCAGCTCCTTGGCTTTGACCTTTCACCTCCTCCCACCCTCAAGCATAGTTTGTACATATGTAAGTAATATTATTGTGAACGAAAAAGGGGCTATGAAATAAATCTGACAAGCTCAGCAGTCACTTAGGATGGTCTGATCATAAATTCCTAACTGGGCAGGCCATGGTGGGTAGTCACATCCCAGGTCTATAGTATCCTTAGCAAAGGTCAATCTTTGTTGTTGTTGTTAATCCTCACCTGAGGATATTTTTCCGTTGATTTTTTAGATAGAGTGGTAGGGAGGGAGGAAGAGAGAGAGATCAATGTGAGAGAGACACATCAATTGATTGTCTCCCGCATGACCCCCGACCGGGGCCAGGGATTGAACCTGTAACCCAGGTACAGTACGTGCCCTTGATCAGAAACCTTAGACCCTTCAGTCCGAGGGCCAAAACTCCTAACCACTGAGCCAAACTGGCCAGGGTGCAAAGGTCATTCTTTACCCCAAGTGAGCCCTGTTCACTGTTCTTATACATCTAGGGTGACATACCTTTGAAATGACAGAGTAATCTCCTTTTCTAGACCCCTCAAGGGCACGAGAGCACAAGACTACCAGAACCCCTCATTGTTATCTTGTCTGCTGCTTACCATATCTCTGTGTGCTATAAATGTTAATTACTAACTATCCTGTACCCACCAGTGTAAAAGTACATGTTTCTCCATTTTGCTTTTTATCCAATCCTAGAGATTTCCCCACTTTGCTTTCTCTCACTTCCCTAATCTACCACCGGTGGATTGCATGTATCCTCTTTATGTTTTCCACTTTAATTCTAAATGCATAAAAGGAACTGCAAAACTGCCTTTCTCCAGAGCATTTTCTCAATCCTTTGAGATTTTGCCTCCAGGCATGTCCTCAAAATTTGGCTCAAATAAACTCTCATAAGACTTTTCTGTATCCTGGGAGTTCTTATGTTGACATTATGATAAAATAAGTTATTCTGTTGGGAGCGGTGTCACTGGAACAGCGACCACCACGGCTTGACATAGTCACAGGTGAGCTCCACAGATTGACATAGTCACAGGAGTTATGAAGACCTCCATGGTTTGACATAGTCCCTGGAGAAGTGGATTCACTGTGTGGCAGGAATCATGAAGAACAATGACTGAAGATATAGAGTAATGGGAAAATAAAAATGCAGGATGGCAACTGAAGGAGACTAATCTTTGCTTTCTCTATCTGTTATCTGTCTGTTAGGAATCATTATAGAAGTAACATGTAGATCAGCGGTTCTCAACCTGTGGGTCGTGACCCCTTTGGGGGTCGAATGACCCTTTTACAGGGGTCGCCTAAAACATAACAGTAGCAAAATTACAGTTATGAAGTAGCAACGAAAATAATTTTATGGTTGGGGGTCACCACAACATGAGGAACTGTATTAAAGGGTCATAGCATTAGGAAGGTTGAGAACCATTGATGTAGATGATTAATAATATAGACGTCAGAATAGACTGTGGAAAGAAAAGGCAAGAAAGTAATAAGAATTTAAGATTAGAATGTAAAAGCTTAAAAGGATCTTAGATAAGAGGAAAAGTCAGGGTCTATGAGAAAGTAACAGAAATTGAAATAGAGGGTCTGGGGAAGGAAGAGTTAAATGAGACATTGCATAAATATAAACAGGAAGGTTGCTAAGCAATGAGTCACGTGGTGAAAGTAATTGTAAAAATTAAGAGTTGGTACAATGTCATTGTTATGTCTGGATGAAAAAGTGAAACAGTGATTAGCCCTGTGCCAATACCTAAGAGCTGTGTAAGCGGAAAAGAATATCTATACATACTTGCTTAAAGGTCAAAAGCAAAAGGAATGATAGCCTGAAGATATAAAAATAAAGATTCTGCTAGTCTTAGGTAGCAGAAGAGATCATGCATCTTCTGACTCACGTCTCTACTCTCTCTCACCGACTCCGTCCACACCTGAGGGAAACCCTGGACCTGTTGAGGCTGGACCCCAGCATTATTCCAAAAATGTCTTTATGGTCCTTTTTCCTGGAGAGTCCAAGTTCCCAAAAATTACATTTCCTTGTTCTGAGGCTCATAGGTCTGTTTGGCCACAGTATATAGGAGAGAAGTTTCCTTATCCACGGCTGCTGTCCAGACTCTTCATCTGCAACAGGGAAAAACCCAGGCTCCGAATAGGAGCATGAAGTCATCAAGTCCTCCAGGAAAGGTGATCACAGAGCCAAGGCGACAGGAAAGGTAACCACTGGAAGCCCCTGAGCTATTGTCTGACAGTTGGGAACACTGAGGCCCTGCAAGGGTGGGCTTTCACTCCAGGTCTCCTGAATCCTTTATGTAGTGTTGTCATAGACTTGTGGTTTTAATAGCCTCTACTGTTCCCAGATGGGACAGCAATTCCGGTGTATATAATCTAGTAACTTTAATAAGCAAGTTTCAGTTACTGATAATGTGAAATACAAGATTATCTCTCCTCTCAAAAGCAGTTCAAAGTTCCCTAGTGCCTCCTCCATAAAATAGATAAGCAAAATACAGAAGACCTTTTGCCACTAGATTAGCAATAGATTAGAGATAGAACAGGCTAAGTGTGCCTAAGAACAGGTGATTGCTTGGTCACTATGATCTAGTACATCCCTTCGTCTGCCACCAGGTTCCCCATCTTATCACTAAGGGTCACATACACGACCCTAGGGAACTAGAGACCTGAGTATGAGCAGATAAGACCTGGATGGGAATCGGCTGCTCTTCTGTGTGTGTGACTGTGGACAAATTCCTTACCTTTGCTGGTTCTGTCTTCTCACATGTAAAGTGAGGATGCCAGTGGCCCTCCCTGCAGGCACTGTGATGCCCCAGAAAACATAACTTGCCTTCTCCCTCTCTGCCTGCCCTTCTCCAGCAGGTCCACAGAGTGCAAAGAATTCACCAAAGAACATCATTTTCTATTTTAAAGAGAAAATGATGGCACAGTCAGGGATTTCTAGGTGCTGGGCCCAGGCAAGCCTCATGCTGTGGGTGAAGACCTTCCTGAGGAGGGGGAGGGGTCAAGGAAGCTACAGGGTGGGACAGTGGACAACTTCTTGGGAACAGCTCCCTCCTTGTCTTATGCAGAGGCCTAAGGTGGGGATGGCGACAGCAGAGGGGACTGGGCTGAAGCAGGAATAACAAAGGGGCTAAAGTTCCTTCCGCAGCTACTTTCCTGGCCATCAACACTGTCCTCAAGGAGTGTGCTGGGGCCCTCAGGCACAGTGGGAGCTCCTGAGAGCTTCCAGGTGAGCAGGTGAAAATCAGACTCCCATTGCCCTGAGTGCCACTGCTACCCGCAAAGTCTTCACCTGTCCCAGCTGCCCCACCCTGCTGTGCCACCTCAGATGCTGTCTCCAGAAATTCCCATCTTCAGCTGTCCAGTCGGGTTCATTGTCAGAAGGGACACAGATCCACCAGGGCTACATCAAATTATAACAACTAACATTTATTGGGGACTTACTAAGTTCCTGGCACAGTTCTAAGCATTAGACATGTAATGATTTATTTAATCCTCACATCTATCCTATAAATTGGTTACTATTATGGCCCTCAACTTAAGTATGAGAAAATCCGCACAGAAAGATTAAGTACTTACCCAGCGTCACAACACTAGCAACTACATTCTTTGATGTGAGAACAAGCAGAAAGTTAAACTTGGCCAGAAGGTGGAGACTGAAAATGGGGAACGAGGTTGTCACTGGCTCTGGGTCTCCTCTGGCCATCATTGCTTCTTTCTGCCTCCTCTGTCCTTCTGCTTATGTCTGGCCCAACACAGCCACCCAACCCCTAGTCCACAGGCTGTGCCTGTTCAGTTGCCCACCATCCCCTAACTTGTTCCCAACTCATGGAATGGAGAATCTGATTGAAGAGTCAGCCAGTGGTGTGCTGGTAAGTGTTTAGCAACCGGCTCTTTGAAGAAAAAGAAAGCCCTAATCTGTAGGGATTTACACCACCATGTCAATCCCACCATGGCTGATTTCAAAACTCCACTGAATGTGGGTGTGCACAAGCGAGCCAGGACAGCAGGTCCTCGAAAAATGCTGTTTTGTTCCATGTTGTTCCCTATAACGTTGACAGACACGGTAGGAACTTAACTCATGTGTATCAGTCTATGGTAAATTGGTTTCATTATACATCATTTCACTTAGTCACAGAACATATCACGACGTTAAGTGAGGACTTCACTGTACACACCACTGGTACCACTAGTCTAGGAATCAAGTCACTGAGTCAGGTGGCCACCCCTGGCCAATCAGCTGAGGCTGGAATAGGGTCATGTGATAAAATACGGCCAGAGCCCACCCCTTCACTCATAGCTTGCTGTGGGAGGTCAGTTTCAGAGAAAAAGATGAGTCCTGTGAGATTACTTAAAACATGTTCTTGGTTACTTCTCCATTTCCCCTTCTGATGGTAACACATTCTAGTTTCCTCATGGGGAGATGTACTTCAGATGCAGGTAACTCCTCTTGCTCCAGGCTTAGAGCATAGGCTCTTGGCCCATCAAGTACAGACATTCTGGTCACGTGACTGGTTCAGGGCTGGTACCTAACCCTTCAAACCAGGAGGACCCAATCAGACATTTGCTGGGACTTCTGGGAGAGCCCGAGGCTTGCCTGCTGGAACCTGGGGCTGCGAGGCTGGAGCTGCTGACTCCACAGGAGCCCAGGGTAACGCTGACTGGGAACAAAGCCAAGTGAGGAGACACATTGAGCCCTGCAGCTGACCTGGCCCTGCAGTGTCGTTTCGTAAGCCAATAAATCCTTGTTTGCTTTGGACTTTCTACACCTTGCAGCCATGTCTCACACACGCGAGGACTGTGAGGGCTGAGGAGTGAGTTCCGGATGGTGACTCAGGGCTGAGTCACTTGTCTCTCCCATAACGCCTAGCACAGAGCCTGCCTTGATAAACTTTGAGGGAATTCCTCCATTTCCCTCCTGGCAATCAAAGCATTGACCTCCATGGGGCAAACATGTGAAGGGGACTTCCTGGTCCCCTCAATCACTGGAATAGCTTCCACAAATCAGGGCACTTAGGATGTTCCCCCAAATGGGGTGGGGTAACTGGATGTGGCTATCCCTCTGGGAGTAGCAGCAGTGAACCTCACTGGTGGACCCCATGCCTCTAAAGAGGCTTCAGAACTAGACAAACCTGGGTGAAATGTGTGCCCCTTGATTGCAGCAGGATCCTCAGCAACGCACCTCTCGGTTTGCTGCCCGCTTCATGGGAGTGGTGAGGTCATCAACACCATTTCCCTTCTCGCCCATCTGGGGGCGGGGGAGGGGAGAGGAGCAGTGGAAAGGTGCCCCCCAGCCCCGCCCTCGCACAGAGCACGCCACACACCACTGCCACCCGGGTGCAGGTATGGTTTATTCTTCACAACAGAGAAATACAAAGAGCAGAGGTTGGGAATTCCTTTGTGTCTTGCCCCCTTTAGTGTTTTCCCCCACATTTGATTTTTTCTCCCCACCCCTTTTCTGAAATATAATGCAAACTTCTTTCCTGAAGCGTTGAGGAGCGCCTGCCCTCACCTCCCTGCCACCAAGATGCAGACTGAGAAGCCAACAAACTGTTTTTTCTTTTTTAATAAGGTAACTAGTTCTAAATACGGTGGCCTGGAGGTCCCATAGAAAAAGCAAAGGGTGTTAACAGTATGTTTAACAGCGTATTTACAGGGTAGTAACATGCGGACAAAAGCTACAATACTGAGTATCAGACGACGCAAGTCAAACAAAGGGGTGGGGGTGGGGGCAGGGAGCCCCGTGGGAAAAGAAACCCCAGGAAACGTTAAACTGGTAAATCAATGGTGAGTTAAGGCTTAAAAAGTGTATAAAAATAACACAGTTAATATTCAAAACGGAACTCCAGATACAGAATATATAGATGAGTTTCTGTCTAGTTTTTTTTTTCCCGGGGGATGGAGCGGGGCTTCTCCAGTCTCTGTACATAGCTCCTATATACACGGACACGCATGGCTTTCAGATTGGGGTGTGTCTGTGGGGGCTGAGGGCAGGGGCTGCTCCTGGGACCCTCCTTTCCGAGGATCCCTTCCCTGCCCAGGGGCCTAGGGCCTGGGCTGGGGTTCCCCCTCCATGGCAGGGAAGACAAATAACCCCTCCCTGGGTACTGCCCCATCTGGAGGAAATTATGGAGGGGGTCCTAGCCCCAGACCTGCTCCCTCCCCATCCCCCTGCCCACAGTCTGGGATGGCAGGAGAGGTAGCCAATAGGTTTCCTGGCCAGCACCGAGGTAGACTGGGGTGGTCTTAAGGGCATTGGGGGTCCAGGTCTTACCCAGCCCACCCCTACCCCATTTCCCTGGGCCGGCACCCAGCCCAGCCCAACGCTGCACCCTTTGGTCCTTCGGATCTCCTGGCCCCTCTCGTTTTGCCTCCTGAAGCCTGGGCAGCTCTGGTAGCTGCCACCTCCCTCTGGTCAGTGATGCCCAGGGCGCAGCTCAAGGCCCGAGCTGGGCACCCACGATGAGTGACTCACTCTAGCTGCCTCTGCCCCCTCCCACCAGGGGCCCCCTTTGCAGTCCAGAAACCCAGGCCTGAGCCTTCCCTCAAGACCTAAGGCCATGGCAAAAGAAGGTCCCACGCTGCCCTCTGGTTCTCTGTGTCCATCTGTCCAACTCTTTTAATTTCTCGGTCTTAGCAGCACCAACTTCTTGGCCAATAAATATCTTTTTTTGTTATTTCCAAAACAAACTTAAAACAAAAACAAAAAACAGTGAAGCAAGTGAAGGGTGAGGGAAAAAGAAAACCCAACAGAGAGAGGTTCAAAGTGCTCTGAGATCGTCTTTGGATGCCACCAAACAGTCCAGAATCTTGCAGTTGGCCTGGCCACCCCCGGAGCTGAACCGGGCAGGGCTTCTGCGGCCCAGGCTTTCTGGAAGGTCAGGATGGTCATGAGAGAGCTCGGCTGTTCCTGGAGGGCCCTGGAGGGAGTCAGGGCCTGGTGCTGCCTGGGTCTGTGTCTGCCAGTGGGCAGGACGGTGCCTGGGGTCGGCTCAGATGAGGGAAATTCGCACCGGGATGCCAGGGGACTCTGTCCTCTGGGGCGAGTGATGGCTCACCAAGTGCTCCACCACCGTGTGTTTGGACATGTGCTTCATCAGGTAGGTCTCCTGTGGGCGGGGATGAGATTCACAACATAAAACCAACAGCTGGCAGGGGAGTCGCAAGAGGCTGCAGTCCCCACAAGGGGCCCCTGGTGGGCTCCTTGGCAGGTGGGCCAGCTAGCGCACAGCCACAGCTTTGGGGGGCAGATGAGCATCCCACATGGGTTCTAGGATGCTGCATCCGCAGGCCTGGGGGCTGGCTCACTGACCAGAGTCTGAGCCCATGGCGTGTTGGCTGGAGGGCCAGCAGGCATCAGGCTCGTCCTTCCAGTGCGCACCTGGAACTGCCTAGGGCCAGGCCAGGTGCCATTTACCAGCTGGCTGTAGCGGAGTCTGCTGGCTGGTCCTCCCACTGAAGGTGGAGCAGCAGGCCTGGGTTTGAGCCTAGTTCGGGACAAGTCATCTCCCTCCTGCAAGCCTCCGTTTCCTCCTCTGCAAGCAGGGATGGGGCAGGAACACTCTCAAAGGGTTGCTAGGGTGATGTGGATAAAGCTCTTAGCAACGCAGTAAGGGTTGAGGGAACCATTCCTTCCCCGGTCTTTGCATTTCATTCCAGGTGGTGGTGGGAGCCCCAGCCTCTGCACCCCCACACTCGATCCTCCCTTGGGGAGAAGTGGGGCCTGATCTGACTAGTGACTTTGGAAGCATAAACTGGGCATGCTCAGCTTGTTCCTTGAGCATCCCCAACAGGCTCTGCTAAATCTGACCTGAGGCACCCAAGAACAGGTGGCAAGGTGACCGAAGGCTAACTGCAGGTGCACAGGCCCTCACACGACTGCAGGGTGACGCTCCGGTTCCCACCTACCACTCCTTGGCCTCAGACCTCAATCTGCTCAGAATCCGGCAGAGGAAGCCCTCAAATGTGGTGGCCACACGCTAGCAAACACCACCAGAGGGAAGCAGTCAGCAAAATCCAAACTAGGAAACTATTCCCCAGTGACTAAATTGCAAAGGAAAAAAGGCAGGGGTGGAGGTGGGCCAACAGACCGAAAGACACACCGATCCGGTGCAATGTAGAAATCTTATCTGGACCCTGATTAACTAACACAATTCTAAGTAAATAAAAGTATGGCGTTCATGGAACAAATGAAAATGGGAATGCTTACGGGGTATTGGATGATATTAAGGACTTAGAGTGAGTTATTTTATATTATAGAAGTATTGTGGCTATGTTTTAAAAAGTCCTTATGTTTAGAGACACTAAGTGAAAATTTTCAGATGAAACAATATGATGTCAGTTTTACTTCAGAAAACAGGACTATGGATGAAGCAGAATTGGTTGATGGTTCTGGGGGCTGACAGGAACAGGAGGGTTCACGATTCTAAAATGTTTCTTTTATGTATTAAAAGTAGTTTAAAAATCAATCCATTAAAAAAACACTTTTCTTTAAAAGGTAATTATTCTTGTTCTGTAGAGTCCAGTTAGGCCCAGTTCAGGTCAAGGCCTCAGGCCAGGTGAGCGCTGGTCCCCCCCCCACCCCGAGTCCAGACAGATCCCCTCTGAGAACCACAGAGTGAATGCTGATGGTCCCTCCTCTAAGAGTGGGGTGCAGAGGAGGGTCAAAACTTGGGGCTGGGGCCGACTGAAGGTGAGATGACTGGGGTTCCCCACATACACCCTCAGGGCCTTGATCCCTGCAAGTTCCGTCCTCACAGTCTCGACTCCCCTCTGCCCTTTGAACAAAGGGAAGGACAAGCGCCAGGTACTCAGCACTCAGCAAGCTACAGCCCTGGCTGGCACCTGGCACACGCTGCTGACCACCCTGCCCGCCACCCTTGCGCCCCCTCCAGCCAGAGTGACCTTCCAAAAATACTCTCCCAGACGGTCCCCTCCCGATGGCTTCCCATTCCCCCTGAAAAAATATCCAGACTCCCTCACAGGTCCCACAGCCCCATGTGACCTCATTTTCTTTCAGTTCCTGGAATACACTGTGTTTGTTCTACCTCAGGGGGCTCGCACTGGCTGTTCCCCTGCATGGACTGTTCTTCCCCGTCCTCCCGCTCACTGGCTCATTCTCCCTCAAGGCTGCGGCTGAATGTCACTTCCTCAGACAGCCTACCCTGGCCTGTCTCTCTTTGCCAACTCCATTGTGTCCTCCCTGCTGTTGTCTTTCAAAACATACTTTCCTTCTTAGCAGTGGGGTTCTCGATCAGAGGCGATGTTGCCACCCCTGCCCCGGACTTTTGTCAAAGTCTGGAGGCATCTTGGGTTGTCACAGCTTGAGGAGGGGGTGCTGGTGAGCAGAGGCCAAGAATGTTGCTAAACATCTTACAATGCACAGGACAGCTCTCCAGCAAAAAGGTCCTGACCAAAGGCCAACAGGGGCCGCAGCTGAGAAACCCTGCTTGGAGCAATTACCACAGTCTGTCATTACATATTGATTTGTGTGGTTACTTATTTAATATGTCTCCATCCATACTCTAACCTCCCTGGGGGCCAAGAATATCTCTGGGTCATCCTGGTTCCGAGCGCCGGCACCGTGGTCAGTAAACACGGAGTGAATAAATGCCAGCTAAGGTGGCTTAGGCACCGACCGCCAGCCCTGTGGGTTAAGAACTATCCCCTCCTCCATTTACAGATGAGGAAATTGAGGCTCAGTGATCTCTAGGTATACACAGGGGTCTGTTACCCAGAATATTTGACTAGCCAGAAGCACCACACAAGCGACTCACCTGGACTCCCTCTTCTGGGCTCTGAAAGGCCCTTGTTTAGGGAAATTCAAACCCAGGGACAGAGTGCTGGATGCAGTGACCTCTCTGGCACTGTCAGGCCTTTCCTGAGACCTGAGGGTGGCTCTGGGCAAAGTCGCTATGCCACCTTGTGGCCATGAAGGGGTTGCAGCTTCCCCAGAAGAGGAAGGCCTTTCTCCCTCCCTGACTCTGGAAAGCAGGGTGCCAAGACCCCCACCACTGCCTGGAGTATTCCCAGGCCTAGGGGAACCACACTTTGGAACCCTAAAGGCTTCCCGGGAGCTGAGAGCTGGGAGCTGGGCCTGGGGTGGCCTAAAAGAACTGGGAAGCAGAAACCCCGGCTAGCCCCTCACTGTGGTCTTAAGGAGTCACTTCCCTCTCTGGGCCTGTTTTCTGGTCTGAAGAATGGCCCCGAGGCGGAGGAGGCGCTGAGGCCCAGGGAGAGGAGGAGCCCGGGGCCCACTCACCGAGGTGTAGGCCCGCCCACACATGCTGCAGCAGTAGGCCTTGGCGTGCTTGATGGCGTGCGCGGACAGGTGGATCTGCAGGGAGGCGGAGTCCGAGTAGGCCCGGTAGCAGTTGGGACACTTGTAGGGCTTGTCCTTGTTGTGCTGGCGCTGGTGAGACTGTGGGGAGCACAGGAGGGAATCAGGGGCCAGCAGGCCACTCCCGGCCCCACCCCCTTCGTCGGCTGCCTTTTCCAGAAGGCAGCTGGGCACCTGGTGGGCAGGAGGCAGGTGGCCACTCACCTGGAGATTAGAAAGCTGAGTGAAAGCCTTTTCGCAGCCAGGATGCGGGCACTTGTAGGGTCTGTCTCCTGTGTGGATTCTGCAATGGGCAGCCCAATGAGGTGGAGTCCCTGCCAGACACCCCCGGCCAGCCCCGGCCCCCAAGTCTCCCGGGGTGAGCCCCAGGCAAGAGCTGGGTCTTCACAGGCCAGCCCCTCTCCTTTCTCTGACATCCCACTGCAGTCTGCAGACCACCCACCGAAAAGAGCACAGACTCACAGCTTTGCCATGCCCCTCCCTGCCCACCTGCCCCTTTCCCTCAGGAAAAGAAGACATCTCCCTCTGATTGGCCCCCAACTTCTATCTCCAGACCCCTTCCCTATGTCAGGCACATGTCTGTGATGGCTACATGGTCAGTCACCCCAGCTGCTGAGAGAATGCAGGACAGGGTGGCCCTGGAGCTCGGCCCCTCTGTGTCCTTCCTGGGAGTCCCTTCTGCCCCCTGCCTCCGCCACTCCTGGGTTCTCACCCTGGCTCCACCACTTACTAGCTGGGTGACCTTGGGCAAATCACTGAGCCTTGTTTTCCTCATCTGCAAAACAGGTAGAAAACACAGGCCCTCCCTCACTGGGCCTCGTGAAGGTAGAGTAGATAATACATTCCAATGTACGGGGCTTAGCCAAGTACTGGCAGAGCGAGCACTCAGTACCCCTGTAGCATTACCCATTCATTCAACAGTCACTACATCAGGTGCCCGGGTGCCAGGCACCACGCTCCGTACTTGGAATGTCTCAGTGAACAGGACGGACAAAACCACCGCCTTGTGGAAAGAATCAGCAAAACACAAGTCCCGTGTGGGAGGTAGTAAGTGCTGTGAGAACAAGGGGGTGGGATCGTGAGTGCCGGGGAGGGAGGGGTGCAGGTTTAAACAGGGTGCCCAGGGTGGGGCCTCCTCGAGAAGGTGACTTGGGAGCAGGGACTTCACACTGATGGCCGTATTTTCAGGAGAAGTCTGTGGTGCAGCTCTCCCACAGCCAGGAGGTGGACGGAGGTGGGTTGGTAAGTGGGGCTCAGGAGCCCAGCACACCTGGATGGGAGCCCTCCCTGCTCTCCCTAGCACCCTGGACTTGTCTTCAAGCATGTGTTCCGGCCAAACCTCTGTGCCAAGCAGGTGAGGAGGGAAATGCTGACTGGGTGGAACCTCGTTTGCATCATTTACAAATGAGCATTCGGTGGAGGGAGAATCCAGCTTGGCCACCTGGTGTCGGCTGCTTCCCCTAAGCCCTGGCCCACCTCATTGACTGGGTCTGCTCTGCCCGGCAGCCCTCATCAAACAAACCGAGGCCTCTCTGAGTCCGAATTCTTTGGTCGTTCAAGGCCCTGTGTGGTCCAGCCTCAGCTCCCTGCTCCTGTGCGCCCATGTCCCGGTCAGAGAACGATTTCCCATCTGCAACCCCATCTCACTGATGACTCTGCCCGCCAGCCCTGTGCCCTGGCTGTCCTCAGCAGGGAGGCTTCCCTTCCTCTGTCTTCTCGGTTAGGCTGGGATCCGAGGGCAGGGACAGCCCGGTCTCAGATGCAAGGCCAAGTGCAGCTGGGCTGGCCAGTTTTGAGAACCCCTAGTCTGCCTTCACATTTCTGGGTATCAGGTGTTTGGGGATATCATCCCAGGCTGCGGCACCCTTTCTCTACAATGGAAGGAACTTTAGGGTCATCTGGACTGACTCCACCTGATGCCAGAATCCCCCTCCAACCCACTTCCTCCCACCCTCACTCCCCTCCAGGGCTGTGGGATTCATTCCGCAAGAGGTCCAGGGGTAGAGGGGACTAAGGGACCCCAGGATGTGCTGATTTTGCTTTAAACCCCACAATACCCACCCCAGAGTCCTCGCTTCCCACCACTGCTCAAGTGAGGCCTCTCTCCTGCCCCGAGGCTCCAGCCCCACAGCTCCGCTAGCATTCCCAGTTCCTTCCTACCTCCAGCCCTTCATCCAGGCAGCTCCGCTAGCGTTCTAGTTCCTTCCTACCGACAGCCCTTTGTCCAGGCAGCTCCGCTAGCGTTCCAGTTCCTTCCTACCTCCAGCCCTTCATCCAGACAGCTCCACTAGCGTTCCAAGTTCCTTCCTACCTCCAGCCCTACATCCAGGCAGCTCCGCTAGCATTCCAAGTTCCTTCCTACCCCCAGCCCTTCATCCAGACAGCTCCGCTAGGATTCCAAGTTCCTTCCTACCTCCAGCCCTTCGTCCAGACAGCTCCACTAGCGTTCCAAGTTCCTTCCTACCTCCAGTCCTTCGTCCAGGCTGGTCCCTCTTCCGGGAACACGGTTCCCTCAGTGAATACCTGGCTAAACCCTGCACCCCTGCTCTCAGTGTAAAAGTCCCTTATTCGAGGCAGCCTTCCCTGACACCCCAGCCTAGGCCTGGCCCCCACAGCCCACCCCCCAAGCAGAAGTCTGTGCTGTCACTTTCTAGTCACTATTTCCTGGCTGCCTCCTGACAGCAAGCGCTCCCTTGGTCTCATTCACCACCGTCACCCCAGGGCCTGGCACAGGCTCAGCAGAGAGGACTCGATACACAGTCACTGAATGAATGAAGTCAGTCCCTGACAACAGCAATATGCTCAATGTAATCAACAACATCCATTCCTCAGGTAATTATTTCACAAGTGTTTGTTGACCGACTAATCGATGGTCCTCTGGGGACTTTAGGTCCTTCCTCAGGGACCCAGCCAAGACCTCTTGACCAGGAAACTCCCGCTCTGGCCCCCTCCTCAAGTGCCCCAGCTGCCCGGCCTCCTGCCTGGCCTCTGGCCTCTCCTCGCCCGTCGTGACTGCCGCATAGCAGCGGCACAGGTATCCGACTTGTCACGTCCCTGCTCGGCATCCTCCAGTCTCTCCTCTTTCCAGGACAGAGTCCAAACTCCCTGGCCCAGCAGTCAAGGCCTCAGTTCCTAAAGCCTCCCCTCTGCCACTGCTCTCCCCAGAGGGGCAGCTTACCCAACTCCCTGCAGTCATACTGCCCAGCAAGACTCTGAGCCTTTGCTCATGCTATTCCCCCTGCCAGGAATACCCTTCCCTCTCACCAGGGAGGGCTATGGGCCCTTCAACACCTGACCCAGATGAGCCACATCCACCGCCTCCCAGGTTGCAGCGGGCGTTCCTGTGGGCCAGAGCCTGCCTGTGACCACTGACCTGTCCCTGAGTGTGGCACCCAGCACTGGGCTGGCTCAGCAGGGCCTCAGGGAGCAGCCGTTGGACGAATGAAGGACCGACTTCACTGATAACTGGCCCCAAAGCTCTTCAGTCCCTGAGTGTCAAGTCAGGGCTGAACCTTCAACTGCAACACCAGAACCCTCTCTTTGTGGGGCATCTTCCCAGAGGGGAGCACCAGCACTGGCTCCCTCACCTGTGGCGATGGAAGTTCACCACCGACTCCGGCGTATGTATCACAGGGAAGCTGCCCTTCCACCCCCACCGCCCCAGCCCCAGCCCCGCGCCCCAAAGACGCGCTCTGCTCTCCTGCCGGGTCCCTCCACCCCCACCCGAGCTTCTACAGCCTGGCATCCCAGCCCCTCCCTCCTCCAAGGCATGAGCTGCTCCCCGGTGCTCTGGGCTCGAATCTCACTTCTGCCTCCTCTTAGCGGGGTGACCTTGGACGGGTGACTCTGCCTCCCTGAGCCCATTTCCTCACCTCTGAAACAGAGCTAACGATAAGGATCGTAACGACCGGAAGGACTGACTGACTGACTTAAAAGGTGTTCATAAAATATTTTTGCGGTGTTAGTTTTTAATATGTTCATTTCTATTTAAGATAAAGTTCATGAAAAACAACAAAAAGGGAGTTTATTCAATGTTTAAATAAAATTATGAAGGATTCCTTAGTTATCATTTATCTTTCATTTTCCAGGTAATAAATGGCACATTATACGGAACGGCTTCAGTCGAGCTGCGATCTGTAACTGAACAACGGCAGCAACAGGTCCTTCGTTCACTACTCGAAAGTTAAGCCCTCTCCAGGGCATTTTTCAGACTCGCTGTCTTAGATTCACACTGTACAAGGACTTCACGGACATCTCATATGTAGACACCTGTGCAGAGCCAGGCACATGGGAGCTTTCTGACAAGGAATACGTAGTTGTGATGATTTTACTGCCGTTACCATCATCAGACTTGAGAAAAAATGACACCTGCCCGTCACGCTCACCATTACACACGGACAAAACGTCACAGCCAGGAGAAAAGAAAAAGGCAAAAACACACTGCAGTCTGAATAAGCAAACAAACCCAGACTCACTCTGTCTAGCACGAGTTCCCCCCAAAATAAAACTTGGAGCCCTCTCTGTACCTAACTCCCTAACGAGACAACGGTCTCCCTGACTTCTGCATCGTGATCTGCAGACATGTGACCTCACAACACGTGAACTGCATGGGACCACTGCTGTTTTTCTACCGAGAACAGACGCACTACAAAGTTCTATTTATTTTCTCTTCATTTATTTTTATTCCTCACCCAAGGATATTTTTCCATCTATTATCAGCTAGAGAGGGAGGGAGAGGGGGAGAAAGAGGGAGACAGAAACATCGATGTGATAGAGCACATCGACTGGTTGCCTCCCTCATGACCCGACCAGGGATGGGGACAAACCGCAACCGAGGTACGTGCCCTTGACCAGAATCAAACCTGCGACTCATCGGTCGTGGGCCGACGCTCTACCACTGAGCCAAACCGGCCAGGGCTATTTTCTCTTTAAATGCATGTGGTATTTATTGTTTTCTGAGCCGAACCTCCTGCAGTCTGGACTTCCGAAACCCTTTGCGTCACCTGATTTGCTTTCCTTGTGCTTTTCCTACAGCTGGAGGTCCCACCACGATGCTCCAGGGTCACCAGTGCCAGCTAACTACTTTACCCACCAAATGCCCCAGGCGTATGTTCTCAGTCAGCAGCGCGAGTCTTGCTCCACCCATTTCTAACTCCACCTCTGTTCCTCGACCAGGACGGGTTCAATTTTGGATATGAACTTCTTTTTTTAATTCCCTTCACTACTGGCAGTAACACTGGGAAGATGGGTTTGATTGCATGCCCTGGTTGCTGGGCAGAAAACAGGGAACCAGAAATCCGGTTGCTTCTTTATGTTCGGCTTTATTTTGTCTGTTTGTCTAACGCAGCGGTTCTCAACCTGTGGGGCGCGACCCCTTTGGGGGTCGAACGACCGTTTCACAGGGGTGGCCTAAGGCATAACAGTAGCAAAATTACAGTTATGAAGTAGCAACGAAAATAATTTTATGGTTGGGGGTCACCACAACGTGAGGATCTGTATTAAAGGGTCGCGGCATTAGGAAGGTTGAGAACCACTGGAAAGGATTCTGGGACTCGTAGGCATTTGAGACCCCCACCTCTGTCACTAGGTTAGGACACACTGGTTTAATATGTGCTACTGCCTAATGACTAGTTATTTGTCCTTAAATGTTGTTATGACCCTCATGTTGCGTGTTTCGCTTTTCACAATTAAGAATTCAAATCAGCCCTGGCCAGTTTGGCTCAGCGGTTAGAGCGTCAGCCCGCAGACCAGAGAGTCCTGGGTTCGGTTCCCGCTAAGGGCACGTACCTCGGTTGCAGTTTGTCCCCGGCCCCAGTTGGGGTCGTGTGGGTGGCAACCAGTCAATGTGTCTCTCTCTCTCTACCTCCCTCTTTCCCTCCTGCTCTATCTGAAGATAAATGCAAAAAAATGTCCTCGGGTGAGGATAAAAATAAAAGTTAGTTTCCTTTAAAGAAAAAAAAATTCAAATCACTCAAAAGAAAAAAAAAATTGTACCCTCAGGAATGGAGAGCAATCCCATGGTCAAGGAAAATTCTGATGAAATACTGTCCTTTAGGGCCTGTTAATTTCTTGTTGTTTATTTTGTTGGCGTCTTAAGTAATATTTTTAAACAAATGTCTACTTCTGAAAAAACTCGGATTCTTAATAATTATCACTGCTTGCTACTGTGTGTATTTCCTACTAGACTGATGGGCAAACCTAGCGTACCTGCCCACTGCCTTAGCCTTTCCTAAATCCGGAGCAGGGAGACGACCGAGGCATCTCTTACACCCAAAGGCTCTGTTTCCTGATAGCCGCCGGGCGGCACCGAAGATCTCCTCCTTCCCTTTATAAAAAGAGGGCTGATCTGAAAAATTGGGTGTTTTTTTTAATTCTCCATATATTTAATCAGCAGAGCACTGGAGTGAGAGCTATCCTGTGAAGTTCCCAGCACAAGGAAGTTGGCAAAGCAAGAGAAGAGGAGCTCAAGCTCCCTGAGTTAATTGTACGAATATTTGTAATTACATGTAATTTATATATATAATATATAGTAATATCATATATAATACAATCATATGTAACATGTAATCATATATAATTATATATACCATATAATTATATGTAATATAAATATATTCCCCATATAATTATATGTATTTATATATTTGGGGTTTTTTAATTAATTTATTTTTGTTACAGATGTTTCTCCTTTTTCTCCCATTGACACCCTCCTCCTGATTATATTTGTGTGTATATATATATATTTTTTCTTTATTGATTTTAAAGAGAAAGGAAGGGAGAGGGAGAGAGAGAAACATTGATGAGAGAGAACATCGACTGGCTGCCTCCTGCATGACCCCACTGGGGATCAGGCCCACAACCTGGGCATGTGCCCTAACTGGGAATTGAATCAGCGACCTCTTGGTGCATGGGTCAATGCTCAACCACTGAGCCACACTGACCGGGCTCGATTATATTTGTATATTTTTTAAGATGGACGAAAAAAACCCAACAACTTTTCATGTACAGACTTGCACAGTAAGTATCCAGAGAGACATCTTAAAAAGATTTTTTTTTAGCTTTAACTACACTTACCAACTAGTGACAATCATAACACGTGCTTTATGAGACAAATGAAAAGACCCTGAAGATGGGCCAATGCCCTGGCTGCCTATGCTTTTAATCTGAAAAACTGACTGTGCATAACAGCTCAGCAAAGGACTGCATCCTCCTCTGTCCTGATACAAACAGACCAGGGTCATGTAGTCTTATCCACGGGTCTGCTTGCCCCTCACACTTGCTGAAAGGCCTCTGCTTCGAGCTGCGGGTTGGAAACTGAGTCTTCTGAAAGAAACATCAAGAGAGGGCGGCCCCAGTTGGGTCCGTGCCCCACGCACTTGGCTCTTTATACTTCAGGGGACGGACAAATGGGCACCGGCTTCCCAGCTGACACCATCACCACAACCACCCGTCACCAGACACTGCCCGGGGCCGAGGCAGCATCCAGGGCCTTTAGTCCAGAAGTGAACAACTTCGCAAAGCGGACCAACTACCTGTATCAGCAGAACAGGAATCAGGGCCTCGCGCTGGATGGAAGGGATTTCATTCCGGTTCGTGTTACTTTCTAACGGGCATGCGAGAAAACCCTTTTTTTTTTTCTATCCTCACCCGAGGACATTTTTGCATTCATCTTCAGATAGAGCGGGAGGGAGGGAGGAGGGAAGAGAGAGAGAAACATCGATGTGGCAGAGACACATCGAGTGGCTGCCACCCACACGACCCCAACCGGGGCCAGGGACAAACTGCAACCGAGGTACGTGCCTTTAGCGGGAACTGAACCCGGGACTCTCTGGTTCGCAGGCCGACGCTCTAACCACTGAGCCAAACCGGCCAGGGCTAGAAAACTCTTTTTTCTTTGATCTCTAATTCTCTATTTAGGAGGCTATATTTGTACAAACTAGAATAAAATATTCCTTAAATGATACCTTGTTCCAACTAATCCTTCAGAATTCTGGAGGGAAAACACTATAAAAATTTAACATAGATAAAAACTAATGAATGATCAGGGAAATTTAAAAATAACAGTACTGAAAACCATGTAGGTAATTGGCCTTGTCTACAACTCTCAGAACAATGACTAAAAAGCATTCAAAATGCCTTTACTGAGACCCTTCTCTTTTGCAATCATTACCAGTCTGTAAGTAGGTTCAGTAAGATTCTGTCCTCCTTCCTAATGAGTTATAATTGGGTAAATCAAATTTGTAACCATGACCATGCCAGAAATGTCACATGTAAAGATAAATGTCATTTAATTGAGCATGACAAGCCTGATAGTAAGAAACGAGGACTAGCCCGGCTGGTGTGGCTCAGTGGTTGAGCGTCGACCCATGCACCAAGAGGTCGCCGGTTCGATTCCCGGTCAGGGCACATGCCCAGGTTGTGGGCCTGATCCCCAGTGGAGGGCATGCAGGAGTTGGCCAATTGATGTTCTCTCTCATCAATGTTTCTGTCTCTCTGTCCTTCTCCCTTCCTCTCTCTCTAAAAATCAATAAAGAAAAAAAAAATTTTTTTTAAAGAAATGGGGACTGGACTTCACAGGTGGCCTCCCCGGGCCTCCAGGAAACCGGACCGGATCGGCTCCTCGCCGTGGAGTTGCAGTCCTTAAGGCTGTAGAAAGAGTCATTACTGCTAGCCCGGAAAAGTGGCAAACTTGGGGAGTCTCCAAAAAGATGGTACCCTACTGTTACAGGTTGTAGAGGCAAACGTGACAGGGGTGAAGTGGAGGGTTCTAGGCTCCTGATCTTAGATAATAAGAAAACTTCACACACACACACAGGTTAAAATTACGACCCAGGGCTCCACAGAGTCTCCTGACAGAAGTTAGCTCTCACCCCTTCGCATCACATGCTCTAGTTTTACTAACCATACAACCAGGGGGGCTTGATTAATCAACACCTCACATGTATACTTCTATGTACATAAAACTGGCCAAACTTTTTAAAAAAACAAAGTAATGACAAAAATCAGAAAATAGCTGAGACAAACTTATGGGGCCAAATCCATGGCAGGGGGATGGGAATGAGCAAAGCAGACTGGCTCGTTGTCCTGTGGCCATTCTGCCATGTTTCCTGCTGTCCAACCTACACATCACGCCCCGCAGTCCGAGAAACAGACAGACAAAACATGCTGCACCCTGGGATAAAGGGCACAAAGACAGTGGACATAAATGGATAAAAAATGACAAAACAAATAAGACATAAGGGTCCCTCTGTCTAGCATTTGTCCCCAAAACAGAGAAAACCTTGAGTGTTTTCTGTAAGTTACAAACTCCACAGCAAAAACAATTTTATCTCTGACTGTGGAACGCTGATATTCGCACACACAACTGGCACACACATAGCAATGCTCACAGATCTCATCAGCCTGGGAGGAGAGTACTGTGTGTTTTCCCCCCTGAAGAGATAAACTGGGATCTTGGAAACCTTGGGTTTGTTTCTTTAAATTTCCATGGTATTTTTATTTGGCGAGCCAGTCTACTTTTTTTTTTTTTAATCCTAACCCGAGGGTATTTTTTCCATTGATTTTTAGAGAGTGGAAGGGAGGGAGGGGGAAGGAGAGAGAGAGAGAGAGGGGGAAGGAGGGAGAGAGAGAGAGAGAGAGAGAGAGAAACATCGACTGGTTGCCTCCCACATGCACCTGGGCTGGGGATCGAACATGCAACCCTTCGGTCCACAGAGTCACACTCTAACCACTGAGCCACACAGGCCAGGGCGGTGAATCAGTCTTGTCTGTACTCCCCTGCAAAAACTTTTCTTTCCTTAAAGCATTTTTATCTCTGAATCTCCCTGTTGCACAATGCACTAGAATGCAAGCCCCACGAGGGCAGGGATTTTGTCTGTTTTGTTCCTTGCTGTATTCCCAGCACCTAGAATCATGTCTGCTTATAGAAGAGGCTCTGTCACTATCTGTTAAATGGCCCTATAAAAGCTAGTTCTAGTCATCCCACAAATATTAAGCAAATGCTTAGATGCTTGTGGCACACACTGAGGATGTAGAAATGGAGGAGACCGAGCCCTGGCCTTCAAGAACTCCCGATACTGGGGGTGGTGGGCAAATAACCAGACAAGTACAAGACAGCCTACCACTGGTGTGATGGGGAGGCACAGGGCCTGTGGAGCCAGCTCAGGGGGTCCCGGGAGGACTTCCTGGAGGAAGCTGGACTGAGAGGTGGATGGAAGAGGGCCAGAGAAACAGGGTAAAGGAGGGGAGGGTGTTTCACGTAAAGAACACAGCATGTGCAAAGACCTGCAGATGAGAAACAATGGGAAAGATGACGTAGGGGTGTGAGCTGAGGCCAGTGAGGTCCACGAAGGCCGTATCATAAAAGGCCTCCCTCTATACCAAGCAAAGGAATTTGGTCTTGACCCTGAGGGCAGTGGGCACCTAGAGGAGGTCCCTGCCCCTCCTGGACCAGGTCCGTGCACAGGCACAGGTACTGAACTGAAACGGGCTGCAGTAGGGCAGCACCAGGCGGGCCACTCACCTGGTGTGCTGCTGGAGGTGGGAGAGCTGTCGGAAGGACTTATCACAGTAGGAGCAGTGGTAGGGCTTCACGCCCAGGTGGATGCGCAGGTGCTGGGCCAGGTAGGAGGCGTTGGCAAAGGACTTGGAGCAGTGCGGGCACTTGTGGGGCTTGGCCTCTGTGTGCGACTTGGAGTGGATCTGCATCTCGGACTTGGTGAAGAAGGTCAGCGGGCATACCTTACACCTGTGGGCAAGAGGCAGGTTCACACCCGGGAAGACCCCTGCCTGCACAGCTCAGGGGAGACCTCTGCATCAGAGAGACCATGCACCTGGGACAGAGCTTTCCTGTGAGGAGTCTCCAGGGCACGGGCCCACCTGGGCAAGATGGGGGGCAGGCCCCAGGCCTGGACAACCTCCAATCTGGAGGAGGAAGCTCTTCCACCTGGGGGCACCTTTCCAACAGCCTGGAGAGCAGGTGTACACATCACAGGGAAGTGAGGTCTCATGATCCTGATGGAGGTTTGCTCAGACCCACACCCCACAGTTCTGGGGGAGGGACTCAACCAGGCTGCATGTTAGAGTCATCGTGGGGGGGGTAGCTTTCAGGAAAGGCTGACAGTTGGCCTGCAGCATGTCCCCACCTAACAAATTAAAGTAGAATTTTTTGGAGGGGGTGGCCCTGGTTTGGCTTTTTTTTTAAACTCCCCACACCCCCAGGTGATTCTAACATTCAGGGTTGAAGAGAGGAGGAAACAGACTCCCATGACCCGAGGCTGTGGTACCACACACTGCCTCTGAAAGGATGTGGGTGCAGCTTGTCAGGTGCCCCTGCCCCCTGGACCTTAGCCCCCACCCTCAGCCTGTGGGGCCCCTTTCCAGCTCCCCATTGCCGTGCTCCTGGGGACAGATGTTTGCGAGCGCCTCTGCCCCAAGCCCACCTGGACCCCCTCCGGCCAAGACCCCCACCTGTATGTCTTGCCCTCCTTGGCAGTCTCGCCTGAGGCCAGGATGGGGTAGGGGACTACGAGGACAGGCGGGCCCCCTGGGTTCTCCGCCTTGATCTTTTTGCGGCCACGCTCGGACTTGGGAGGGCCAAGCAGGCCATGGCCCTGGATTGTCTTGATGGAGTCCAGGAGGGGGGGGCTGGTGATCCCTGAGATGAGGGTGGGGGACGAGGCGATGAGGCGGCTCTGGCTGGTGGTGGTGGGTGTGGATGGGGTGCTGGTGCCTGTGCCCGCGCTGGACTCTGATGTGCTCACAGCCGGGGTCCGGGAGGAGAGCCCCAGACCTGCGAAGACACAGAGGCGGGGCAGGAGTGAGGGGCAGCTGCAGAGGCCAGCTCAGCCCTGGCCACCCAGCGGTGTGACTCTGGCAGGTCACTCGCCTTTCTGAGCCTCCCTTCCCATTGTAAGTCATTGCCCAGGACTAACTACACGAGAGCTTGTGTGTGTGTGAGGTGCCTCAGATCACAGGCACTTGAGAAATCATTCAAACCACAGGAAAACACTGAGGCACAAGGATGTTCACTACTGTGTTAACTATAACAGTAAAAGTTAGAGACAACTGAAATATGCAACACTAGGGAAGGAAGGAGTCACTGAATTTTGATTGATCTCCTCTACTGAACATTACTGCCCATTAGAAACAAGGTTATGTTTGTAAAAAAAATTGTTTTTTTAATTTTTTATTTATTGACTGATTTCAGAGAGAGAAGAAGGGAGGGAGAGAGAGATCAATTTGTTGTTCTATTTATTTATGCATTCATTGGTTGATTCTTGTATGTGCCAGGGATCAAATCCACAACCTTGGCTTATGAAGACAACACTCTAACCTGATCAGGGCCAAAAAAAAAAAAATGTTAAAGGCATATGTATGCAGCCCAGCCAGTGTGGCTCAGTGGTTGAGCATCGACCCATGCACCAGAAGTCGCCAGTTCAATTCCTGGTCAGGGCACATGCCCAGGTTGTGGGCCAAATCCCCAGTGCGGGGCATGCAGGAGGCGGCCAATAGATGTTCTCTCTCATCGATGTTTCCATCTCTCTCTCTCTCCCTCTCCCTTCCTCTTTCTCTAAAAATCAATAAAGAAAAAAAAAATTTTTTTAAAGGCACATGTATGCATAGAAAAAGCAAGCAGGAGGAGATGTACCAAAATGTGATGTGGATGGTAAATTTAAGAGTAACTAAAAAATATTTTTTGGTTTAACTATACTTTCTGACTCTTTGACAATAACTTTTTTGTTTACTTCTGTAATAAAAGTTACTCTTTTTAAAATGAGGGGACCAGAAACATTTACAGTACCAGGTTAAGCAGACAAAAAGAAAATGGTATCATGAGGTGAAAATATGCTTTTTTAAGTCTTCCTGTACACTGAAAAAGATAACACCCAGAGCTGGCACACGCCTGTCTGTCACACACGCAGCTGGGAGTGTGCATCAACTTCAGTGGAGGGCTGCGTGGCAATAACCCTTCAATGTTAAATGTGCATAACTTCTTTTTTCTTTTTTATTTATTAACAAATCCTCAAACAACAAGTTCTGGCAAAGATGTGGAGAAAAGGGTACTCCAGTACACTGCTGGTGGGAATGCAGACTGGTGCAGCCACTATGGAAAACAATATGCTGTTTCCTCAAAAATTAAAAATGGAACTGCCATTTGACCCAGTGATCCCACTTCTGAGAATATACCCTAAGAAGCCTGAAACACCCATCAGAAAGAATATACGCACCCTTATGTTCTTAGCAGCACTATTTGCAATAGCTAAGATCTGGAAACAGCCCAATGTACGTAACTTTTGACCAAGCAATTCTACTTCCAGAAATCGCCCTAAGGAAATATTTGCACATGAACACAAAGACTGTACACATGGACCTTCCGTACAAAACTGTGGTCGAACAAACTGGATACAACCTGTTTGTCCTCAGTAGGGGTTGTGTAAAAGATGAGGTCCATCCTCATTATGGAGGACTGGACAGTCAGGACAACAAGACAGATGTCGCCCAGTGACATAGAAAGAAGGCCAAAATGTGCTGTCAAGTGAAAAAGGAAACCACAGACAGTACGAACCCATCTATTTTTAAAACACATACCCAAACTATGTACATATTCTATAGAGACAACATATACATGTGTAAGTGCGCAGGAGTGGATGTGAGAAGAGACACACCAAACTAAACTGTGTGTACACTGTGGTGCTCTCCCAGGAGAAAGAATTTATTGGTAAAAGGAGATCTTCATACTTGGACTATTTGCTTCTATATTATTTGAATTTTTTACCTGGTGAATTCATCCATTTTTTACATCTGTGATTAAAAGATAAAATAAAATAAATTATAGAGAAAACAATGAAATGCTAACACTAGTAGGACCAGGACTAACTTTTCCTCCTCTCAGCTTGTCTTCAATTTCTAAACTTTCTATAATACTATATATTACTTTTATAATAAAAAATGCACTGAATGTGTTTATGATAGAATAGCAAGTAGGGAAAGCAACTTAAAATCATGGGGACAGCCCTATCATAAGCTCAGCAAAACACACATGCACATTAAAAAGCAAACAAAAAAGATGAAAAAGGAAGGAAACTCTAAAAGGCTCTCTAAGCTGCTGGGTTAGGAGCTGGGGGATTATGAGTGATTTTTTTTTCCAGTTTCTCCGTTTTCCAAATTTCCCTTAATATGCTTATATTACTTTTTTAATATTACTTTTATAATGAAAAAAATAAATTTAATAAAATCATAATAATGGGGAAATGTGCACAGTGTGGCTGGGGCCTGGGGGAGGTTCACAGGGCCCCATAATTCTTGGGTGTCTCTGAAAGGAGGAGGGAGAAGGGAAGAGAGGCAGGGGTGCCTGGCTGGTGGCAGGGGTGAGCAGGAGAAGAACAAAGGCCCAACCGCAGTGGCCACCAGAGAATGTATGTTCACCAGGCATCCCCAGCCCTGTGACACTGTACCAGGATGTCTCCCTGGCACCCTATCCAAGACTGACCTATGACGCCCCCACTCCTCCTCCTATGGTTCCATCTCACTGGCAGTGCCTCCTCCCACTCCTCACCCCTCCATCCAATCCAGCAACCAGCCCAATCCACTCTTCTCCACATAATCAGATCTGTCCACTTCTCTGTCCCATCGCCTTACTGGGGCCTCCATCCTCTCCTGCATCTCTCTGCCTCTATGCTTGCCTCCCACCAAGCCAGTTTCCATCTCGCAGCCAGACCCAGCTTTCTAACCCAAACCTGAGCATTTCCCTCCTCTACTTAAAAACCTTCCATGGCTCCCCACTGCCCGGGGGTAAAGTCCAGACTGCACAGCATGGCCACAGGGCCTCTCACAATCTGGTGCCTGCTCCCTCTCTAACCTCAGCATAACCCGACACAGCAAAATGATTAGCACGAGGGCTCTAGAACCACAGTGCCTGCCTCTTCCTGACTGTGAAACTGGGTCTCAGTCTGCTCATCTGTTGAATGGAGACATTAGAGTGAATGCACAAAACTGCTGTTTTTGTACGTCAGAACAGTCCATTGTTCAACCTGACACCAACAGCAGCCACCTCACAGGGCTGCTGGGAGTGATCAAAGGAGTACCAGTGAGCATACACAGGTGATCAAGCGGAGTCAGCTGCCACAGCACGTCCATCACACCATCACCTTCCGGCACTCCCCACCAGACTCTTACTCCTGCTTTCTACACACACACTCGCTTTGCACATGCTGTTCCCTCTGGCTGCTCCATTCCCTAGTTAACTGCCAACCTTTCCTTGCATCTCTCTCCTCCAAGAAAATCTCCACCCGCACCCCCACCTCCACCCTGACCCAGGTGTGGTCAGGGTTCTTCTCTGGATTCCTAAGTTCTTTAAAGTGACTTCACTTCCCGATGGGGCTGTCCTCATCCTGGCGATTTCCTGGGTTGGGTCCTCCCAGTACTGGGTCGGAGGAAGTCTGGCGACTGGCTGGTGGGACGAGCCCCGCCATCCATCGGGGCTTCAACCCCCAGACCCCACTGGCTCTGCCCTCCCGAAGCTATAAGCCACCCTGGCCACGCCCCCGACCCAGGCAGGTCTCCGCCCCGCCCACCCCGGCCCCGCCCACGCAGTACCTGTGACCGTGCTGGTGGCTGGCCGCGCGTGCAGCGCCACGTCGGGCTGCGGCACGGACTGCGGGTGCAGCCCTGGCACCTGCTGCAGCTTGGGCAGCGACATGACGGCCTGGCTGCTCTCGGCCGGCGCCGGCGGCACTAGCAGCGGCTGCTGCGACGAGGCCGACGTGGGCGGCAGGTGAGGCGGCCGGATCTTCTCCGCCATCAGCTGCTCCTTGATCTTGTTAATCAGGACCAGGTTGTCCAACTGCCGGCGGGAGACGAGAGGGGCCTAAGGGGCCTGGGCAGCGTCTGGCCTCTTCCCTGGGCCGCCAGTCCACCGGCAAGCTCCTCGCCCCTGGCCCCTCTCCCCTCGCCCCGCAGGCCGCAGCCAAAGCTCCCAGCAAAGCAAAGCAGTAAGGGGGGAGGGTGGGCGGAGGGGTGACGCTCCGTCTTACCTGGCTGGGCATGGTGGGAGGCGGGGGCCAGAAGTAGGGGTTGTTAAATCGAGGCTCGGCCATCCTGCAGGAAGAGAGCGACTGTCACAGGGAAGAGAGTCTTCCCCACCGGCATGGGGTGAACTCAAGTCTGGGCCAGTGTCTGGGATTCCTGCCCCCGTGGGACCCTTACCCCTCGGCAGAGCAGGTCTCCTACCAGGGCCAGGGCACGACATCTCCAGGCTGAAAAGTCTGGGATTCAGTGCCTCCTTCAGTGGGCCCAGAGGACAAAGGTCACATCCAGACCAGAGTGCTCCCAGCCCCCAGACCAATCCCCATCCCCCAGAAGGACGTTAAGCTGCAAAGCCAATGCCATGGACCCATGGATTCCGCTGAAGCCCCTGCTCCACACCCCATTCAAAGACAAACAGGAGTCCTGGGCAACTTTGTAAATGGCCACAGATCAGAGACAACTGTCCATCCCTCATCCCTGCTCTTACGACCTATGGCCCCTCTGGAGCAGGTATCTTCATCAGAACACAGGGGACAGCCTGAGTCATCAGACAACAGTCTTTGTGAAAGGCAATTTGGCAGGATGACTTACAAAGACCCAAATGATTATTAGCCTTTGACCCAAGAAATTGTGCCCCTGGAAAGTTACCTTTAAGAAACAAGCATGGCTGTGGGCAACACATTACCTACAAGAATGTGTCAGAACACTGTGCATAGGAGGGGGCTGAGGAGGCCTGAGGCTAGGGCCGTTTGGGGCTCTTCAGGAGAAGTATGTGACAATCTGTCCAGTGGCCCTTGCCCCACAGGTCCTATGGCAGTTAGAAGGCCTTTCCCACCAGGGGAGTACGAAGGATGGGCCTTCAGAGCTATCTTAGTCTTCCAGGGGGTCCCAGTCTTCCTGTGACCCTACAGTAAGTCAAGAAGTGACATAGGGACCATGCTGGACAGAGGTATTCCACTGTCTTGATTCCCATCCAATTTCTCTTATTTCTCTCTCTCTCTTACAGAAATTACTAACTCAATACCTAACTGATATTATTGCTTAAATGAACTTATTTTGGTAGGCAAGGCCAAAGGCCAAAGTGAAGTGTCTTCAACCTCTTTTCCTGGTCCTACAAGCCTGAGAAGCCCCTACTGGAATTGCAGACAGAGGGCTTCAGGAGAAATCCTTCAATAAGGTTATCATCTAATCTCAACACTTTAAGAAAGATCTTGTATGTGAGTTATCTCATGATCTTTACTTGAGAGGAAGGCACAGGAGTATTATAACCCCATACTGCAGGTGAAGGAACTGAGGCCTGGAGAGAAGGGACCACCAGACCACAGGGCTAGGTGCCAGATCAAGACTAGAAATCAGATTTTCGCAAGTTGGTTCCTCTGGGGAATTTGCTTTGCAAACCCCAGTCCTCAGTTGGGCAAATATCCACATGCCAATAACTCAATACCTATATGCAAAAATCCTTGCCTCACTTCCAGCCTGGGGGTGGTTTGGGCCTGAGCCTGGCCAGCCTGGGGATCAGAGTATCTTCCTCTGGGGTGGTCAGGGCAGCCCCTGCCACTAACAGCCTCCTGCTCCCACCACCCACAGACACCAAGCTCCCTTCCTGCTACCCCTCCCTCACAGTCCCACACAAGAAACACTTCCTGCCCGGAGTTCTCCCTGAATGCTCCCGATCCCTGAGACTTCTCTCTCAGAAAGACCTCAAAACAGTAGTAACAGTGAGGAGGCTGCCATCTACCAAATGCCTACCTTATGCCAGGCACACTGACACTGAAAGGCAGGTACTCTCATCACCCACATTTTACAACTGCGGAAACTGAAGTTCAAAGAGGTGGAATGACTTGGTCAAGGTCACACAGCAAGTAAGCGGAGAGCTGAGATTCCCTCTCTAAACTGCCTGACTCCGAAGTCCAGCTCCTCACTCCCTGAGCTGTTCTGGCCCACAGGTTATTAGTAACACGGGTTGCATGACAGAAGGAATAAACGAAGAACTAATAATCAGGATTCTTTTAAAAACAACCCCACACAATCATCTAGCACTGCATGCAGTTTACAAAGCTCCTCTGTACCCCCTGGCATTCTCATCAGAGTCCTGGGAAGCAGGGAAGAATTTTCACGTCCACTTCACAGAGGAGGACACTAGGACACTAGCAGCGAAACACTTTGCTCCAGGCCACACATGGGGAAACAGGAGGGAGCACTGGGCTGCAATGGTGGGCATCAGCTCTCTCTGAGCATCAGTTTTCCTCATCTGTAAAATGGGATGAAACGGTCCTGCCCCAGGGCTCTGCCCATCGCACCCAGCTGTCCCTCAGTCCTGGGGGAAGCTGTCTTCTCCTCCTCCTCCTCTTCAATTCAATGCCAAGCTCAGGCTTCCCAGAGCCCGACCCTGGTCAGAAAGGTATGGGGAAGAGGGTGGCTTGCCTAGGGCCCATAGCTGCAACAGCATCTTCTCTGCCACTTATCAGGCCCCCAGCCAGGCAGGGAGCACCCCTCACCCTGGTGGGGGAAGCAGGCCCACAGACGGGAAGGCTCTGCCCTGATCATTTACTCGAATCTGTACAGCCTCTGCCTAATGTCTGCATCCTTCCCTGGCTGGTCTGAAATAATGCAATGATTCAGTCGGTGACCCTTGGCCCTGGTGTATACCTACTGTGTATCAGATGCAGGGAAGGCCAGCTGGGGAGAACACTTGCTGAGCTCCTACTTAGTGTCAGAAACATCACTAGGTGTGCACCAAGAGTATCTGGTGTGAGCCCCCCAGCAGGCTGGGAGGTGGTGTTCACCTGTGCAACCTCAGGACCTGCATGACATGAGGGGGCCCTGGCAAGGGGCCAGGAGGGAAGATGGCCAGAGCCAGGCTAAGCCGCTCAGACCTTGTCTTGAGGGAGGGTTTTAAGCAGGAGAGACTGGTCAGGTGTGTGTTTAGGTCAGGTAGACACGGCAGAGGGCACTCCCAGCAGAGGCATGGAGGCATGACAGCAGAAGGCAGGTTTGGGACAGTGAGCAGCCACCCACTGGCATGGAGAGTGGTGAGGGGGTGAGAGACACAGGCCAGTTGGAGGGCCTTGAACGCTGTGCTAAGGTGTAGGGATGGATGCTGTTGGCGAGAAGGCATCAGGAAGTGCGCTGGGCCAGGGGAGCAATGAATCTAAGGGGACCAAGGTCAGAGGGAGAAGCCTGAGGGCCGTGCTGGGGGCAGAGGGAATGGAGACAGAGCAGACTGGGTGGGCTGGGACTGAATGTCCATGCAGAACAGGCAAGAGGAGACATGCTGGTGGTCGGGCAGGACATGTGGCCCGGGCTTCAAGCCCCAGTCAGAAGCCTAGACTCTGTACTGTGAGTCCTGGGACACACAGCACTGATCCTTGCAGTGGGGCCAGCAAGCTGCCATTTTGTTGTTTTTTTTGTTCCAAAAGGGGGAAAAGTTGGTTGGGTGATGAATGAAACACCTCCTAGAGCTGCCTCTGAAAACAGCATCCTGATGGCAGCTGGCCCACCCACCCATCTGTCCATCAGTACATCCATTTGTTCTGAATACATCCTATGGGCCAAACAGGGAACCAGTGCTGGGGGACCAAGGCAAACAGAAGAGCCCTGCCCTCCAGGAGCCCCAAGCTAAGTAGAGGAAACAGACAAGTGACCCAAGTTTCTGCAAAAAAGAACTTCTGCCTGTGAAACCTACTACGTGCCACTAAGGACCTCCATGTGGTCAAAGGCGACAGGCCACCTTCCAGTCCTACATGGCCTCCCTGCCACCTAGGCCCTTTGGGAAGATCTGTGTGCTGTGACCCATGTGTCCCTCATCTCAGTCTCTTTCACAGGCCCCCTCTCCGCTGGGCTTCTTAGGATAGGACAGGAGCTTCCTCTCTCCCACGGACCTCAGTACCTGGGTGGCCCATCTACTCTAAATACCAGCCAACCCCCAAGTGTCCGCCTGCAGCCCAGGCCTCTCCCTGGAGCTCCAGGCCCAGCTGCCTCCCTGACACACCCCTCCGTCTGTCTCACAGCCTCTCGGACTCAGCAGGCCTAAGCTGGACTTGGTCTTCCCCTAAGATGGACACCTCCTCTAGCCATTCCTAACTCCGAGAGGGTATCTCCATCTGCCCAAATGCTCTGCCACACACATACGCTGATCCACAGCACATCCTTTCCCTCCCTTCCCAGCTCAGATCCACCAGCAGCCGCGTCCTGGGGATGCGCACTTCCTTCCACAAGTCCTAGCTACCTCACCTGGCCCACAGAACAGCCTGCTTTGCTTGGAGCCCAACGCACCCAGGTTCAAATCTTGGCTCCAACTCACCAACTGTGTGATCTTGGGCAAGTCACTTGCTTCGGCCCCCCCAAGTAAGGGATGAGCAGCCCAGAGCCAGGGACCTGACCCAGGATGGAAAGAAAGGATCAGGGAGGACTTCCCAGGGGAGGTGATGCCTGCTTTGGGTCTTAAAGGATGAGTGGGAGTTAGCCAGGCAGAGAAGGACTGGGGAGCCTTTCTGGCAGAAGCAGCAGCTGAGCAAAGGCTCAGAGGTGAGAAGCAACACGGCATGTGAAGGGGCTGAAGCATTGCAGTGTGGACCGAGAGACAGGACACGAGGCTGAGCCCTCAGTCAGGGCCAGACCCAGAAGGTCAATTCCCGAACCCTAGTCCTAGAGTCTGGATTTGAAGCAGAGGATGACGAGACAGAATCTGTGGTTTGGAAAGACCCCTGACTGCTGAGTGTGGACAGGACTGGAGAGGCCAGAAGTGGCGGCAGTGACAGAAAACCCATTAGGAGGCCCCTGGGGAATGGAGGTGACAGGCAGGGGCCAAACCTGGGCCAGGCAGGAACGCGAACAAGGAGGCCTGGTTGTTTGAGCTGGAGGCCAAGGAATATGTGCAGGCTGCTGCCCAAGGTGTGGCCTGGGAGGTCCTCCGGATAGTGATGTAGACAGACATGGCCACAGAACATGCAGGCAGACAGCACCAAACTCACACACACATAACAGACACAGACCTGTAGCCCCAAACATGGACAGATGGGGACACAGCAACTCCCAGGAACAGAAACCCACAGCAACAGGACACAGAGTCACGGGGGATGCTGTCAAAGTGGGTGCGTGCATACGGCCCTCGGTGCAGACCCAGAGGGAGGCAGTGAGGGGCGCTCAGGGAAGCTGGGATGAACACAATGGCTTAATCCCCCAAAGAACAAACCCCTCATTGACAGATTTCAACCTGGAATCACAGGCTGCTTACCTAGAGTGTCCTTTCCCACTTGGTGAACTTCTACTCATCCTTCAAGACCCAGCTCAAGTGTTCCCTCTTCTACGGAGCTTTCCCTGAACCCCCAGTCAGTCACTTCCTCTGTGTTCCCAACAGCACCTTGTATATGAGAATAACAATAACAATAATAATAATAAAATGACAGCTACCATTGATTTCAACACCTGTTATGTGCCAGGCACTGTGCTATGTCATTTGCATCATGTCACTGAATCTTCCCATGACCCTGTGAAATGTGCATTTAACAGAAGAGGAAACAGCAGCTCAGAGAAGTTGACCAACTTGCCCAAAGTCACACAGCTAGCAAGTGATGGAGTAAGGACGCCACCCAGCACTACAGGGACAATCATACCCTGGTGTGGCTCTCGGCCTCCCTGGGTGACTTCCCCGCCAGATTATGAGCTCTCCCAGGTAGGGCTGGTGCTCATTCACCTCTGCTCTTCCAGCATCTAGCCCATGGTGGTCTCAGAAACTCTTCGTAGAATGAAAAAGTATAATAATATCGACTGCCTTTTCTTGAGCACTTACAATGGGCTAGGAACTGTGTCAGGGCATTTTACAGCCATTATTTTACGGTTGTAATCGATCCTTTATAAGGAAACTGAGTTCCAGAGAGGTTAAGTAACTTGTCTGAGGTCACAGAGCCCAGTCTGGATTTGAAACCAGGTCTGTCCATCACCCTGTCCCAGGTGGGTAGCCTCTGAGGCCAGCCTAGCAAGCTCCACAAGGGGGAATTGGGGAGGGGTACCGCGGAAGGGGTACACCAGGTGCCAGGCCCTGCCACCCAGGGAGGTTGCGGCCTAGACAAACAAGCACAGTGAGGACGGTAGCCCGGGTAGAATGTGACGAGCCTGGCCCACTGCAGGGCAGGGGCTGCGGTTAGGCAACGTATGTCCCACCCCCACCCCCAGCCCATCCCACAGACATTAAAAAATGAGAATTGCCCAGACCCTGCGGCCACAAAGCCAATGGGAGGGAGCAGGACCCAAAACTGCCCGGACACTATGATTACAAGGAGGCAAAAATAAAAACCTGCGTCAGAAAAAGCAAGCAGCAGGGAACCACGCCCAGAGGGAGGCTGGGAGTGCTGGGGAGGCGGCTGGAGCTGATCTGACTTTCTGTCTTTGTTTCTCAGATTTCCAGATCCTCTGTAATATTGTTCGGTTGCTTTTCTATTGAAAACAATAAATTTATTCTCTAAAAACTGAAAGAGAAATACAAAGAAAGAAAAAAAGAAAGAAAGAAGGGTTGGCAGAGGGGTGGGGAGGAGGAGGAACAGATGGAGGCAGCAGAGAGAGGTCAAGGTCAGCTCATGGTGGACATTCGGTGGACAGTTACATGCCAGGCCCTGCACAGCCCCCATCCTCCAGGTACCTATGACCTGGGTAGGGGACAACAAATGTCAGTAAGGGCTAGCTGACAGAGGTGACAGTCAATCTTTACTTGAAGCTGGTTAGGATTCTGCCAGGTGGGGACAAAGAGTGTCTCTACCCCCTTCCCTGCTTTGGTCCAGGCCCCCCTTCGGCTATTGCAAAAGTCTCCTCACAGATTTCCCCACCTCCACCCACATCCCCCATTCCATTCTCCTATAGTAGTGACCTTGACATTTCTAAAATGTAAAATATAAATCAGATCACAACACTCTCCTCAACCTTCCATGGCTCCCTACTACCCTGCAAACAGGGTCTGGATTCCTTAGTCCTTACATATTCAGCCCTGCTGACCTCTTTGCCTCCCTGGTTATTCTCTGCCTCACACGCTGCCCTGCCAGACTGCGAGTTCCCCCAGTGTGCCACTTCCCTTCTCACTGCCTCACCTTCCATCAGGCTGCCTCCTCCCCCTGGAGCCTTCTGCCCTCCCCATTTTACTGGTTAACTACAACTTATTCCTCAGCCCCAGCTTACAGGTTACTTCCTCTTGAAAGCCTTCTGGGACCCTCTACCTCCACCCCCAGGCTGTGTCTGGTGCCTCTCCTCTCTGCTCCCTTTGTGTCCTGCATTTCCATCATCAGACTCTTATCACTCCGTTTTCTGCCTGTTTTCCCATCCATCTCTGCTGTTGGGCATGCTCTCTGTTAGGGTAGAATCAGGGATGAGTTGGTTACCTTTCAAGCCCAACACAGTACCTGACAAATGTTTGAATGAATGAATGGCCTAGGTGGAGGAACTGAAAGTGCCATGGTCTAGGTAGAGGAAAGTCCTTTCTCCTTCCTCTGAGTCCCTTCCACTCACCCTGGCACTACGCTGTCCCCTGTGTTATACTGTTCCCTATTTCCTGTATCTAAGCCCTATCTTCCTAACTGATCTGAAAAGCGGATGTGTGCTGTTAAGACTAGCAGACCCAAAGGATGTTAACAGCTGACCACAGAAAATGGTTCTGCTTCCCTAGCAGTGAAAATTAAATGAGCTTCACCTGTTAAAATAGCAAAAAGAAATAAGAAAATGATAATACACAATGCTGGTGAGCCTATGGTGAAATTGGCACTCCCGCCCTGGCCAGTTTGGCTCAGCGGTTAGAGCGTCAGCCCATGGACCAAAGGGTTGCGTGTTCGATTGCTGGTCAAGGTCAAATACCTGGGTTGCAGGTTCGATCCCTGGCCCCTGTCAGGGTCGTGAGGGAGGCAACCTATCAATACGTCTCTCTCTCATCGATGTTTCTTTCTCTCTCTCCCTCCCTCCCTCCCTTCCACTCTCTCTAAAAATCAGTGGGAAAATATCCTCGGGTGAGGATTAATGAAAAGAAAAGAAATTGGCACTCCCATTATTGCTGGGAGTATAAACTGGAACAATCATTTTTGAAGGCAATCTGGCAATAATGTGTCATAAGCTCTAAAAATTTTCAGACTTCCTGGCCTAGCAATCCCATTCTTGGTCATCTGTCCCTAGAAAACATTCCCAGTACAGACAAAGTTTTAGGCACAGAGCTGTTTGCTTCAGCGGTTTCTTACCATAGCAAAAACCTGGACCATCTGAAATTTTAAACACGAGGGGGATGGCCCTGTAAATCATGTTAAACAGTGACACGGTCTACAGCCATTAATAACGGACAGTGTTTGCTAGCGTTGTAAGGACTTCACGCTCATATCAGCCTTAGAAGGAACTGAGGCACAGAGAGATTAGGTAACCTGCCCGAAGTCAAGCAGTCCGTGTCCGATTTGAACCTACAAAGTTGGACTCCGGAGCCCACACTTTCCACCCTGACACTGGATCTAGTGGCAAGGATTAAAGCCACCCTGCAGTCATTCAGAAAACACTTGTGACACAACATCAGTCGGCGGTGGGGGGGGAGGAGTTTTCAAAAATTATATGCTAGAGTAATGACATCTATATAAAAACTAGGCGCGAGAGAAAAGAGGGGAAGGAAACACAAAATGCTAATAGCGGTGGTATTTTGGGCTACTCTGATTTTTCTGTAGGGTATTTATGTGACTTTTATTTAAGGAATATTTTTAATAAAACTAAAGTTTCAGCAAGCTTTGTCCAAGCAAAAACACCCCAAGCCACCCACAGCCCCATGTGGATTCTGGCCTCATGCCTTGCAGGTCTACCCAGGAGAGAGGGGCTCAGAAAGGCCAGGGGTTTGCTCAAAGTCCCACAGGGAGCCTCGCACCCAGCCCAGACCCCAACCAGGGACTCCCCCCACCCCTGCCCCCATCCTATCTGGGGGCTTCAGGCAGGAGGACCAGGCCAAACAAAGGAAAGACTGCCCAGGGTACTCACTCTCCTGCTTAAATCCCACTTGTGTTCCCATCACTTTGGGGTACAGTTCAAACCCCCCAGCATGGCACCCAGGGGCCTTTGCCAAGGAGACCCTGCTGGCCACATGCATCCCAACAGGCGCCTCCCTCTCTCCAGCCTCACTGCCTGCAGGTTCCTCCAAAACTGGTTGGTCTCTTGTGCCACTGTGCCTTTGCACAGGCTGTGCCCTTCCATCTGGGGGTCATCACCCAGCCGAAACCCTGCCAGGTTCCCATCAACCATTAAAAGGCAGCTCAGCGTCACTGCCTTGGGAAAACCTTCCTGACTGCCACCCCCTCCAAGGCTATATTGCAGCTTTCCCTCTGAGCTCCCGCAGCTGCTGGGGTTCCCCCACCAAATCACTGATCCCGTTGTCCTAGAACTGCCTGGTTACTTGTCTGCCCAGTCCCCAAATAGCTGTGAGCTTCCCAAGGGGAGCTTGGGTCTGGTTCTTGGTTACAACCCCGTACCCCGACTCAGCCCCACCAGGCTCGTCCTTAAAAGTCACTTTCTGACCTTCTCCCCAACAGGAATTGGGCCACCCTGTTATAGATACCCACTGCTCCCTGCATTCTCCCTACCCCACCTTTGTATCACACCTCCAAATACTCCCTCCAGTCCTGACCCACAAAAACGGAGCCACCGCTGTGGGCCCAGAGTCAAGAGCTGGCCACAGAGTAGGTGTTCAAGTGCCTAGTTCACACGAGGTGCCTAATAAACGTTCAGAGAGAATCAATGAGAGGAGGGGAGTCTGTCCGTGCGGACCTGGAAGAGTGAGGGTTTGCCAGGAGAGTGAGGGTGGAGAGAGAGCCTTCTGAGCAGAGGGGCAGCGTGTGCAAAGTCATGGAAAACTAGCTTGTGAGGGTGCAAAGGGTTCTCAAACATACTCCCGGCCCCAAAGAGGCAGCAAGCTACCGATGGGGGTATGGCTGGGCTAGGGGGTAGGATGTTCCTAGGAAGATGAGCCCATCTGAACAAAGATTTCATGAAGGGGAGATGTCAAGAGAGGCCAGGGAAGGACAAGCCAGGTGGAAAGAACTGCATGCAGTGCAAAGGCCCAGAGGCAGGAAAGCACAAGGAGTCATGTTTGATCTGCTGTGGGTACAGTGTAGCAATTCACAGAGAAAGGAGGGAAAGGTGGAAATTCATAAAGGACCAGAGTTCCAGGCCAAGGTGCTAGATGGAAGGCTGGAGGTAGGACATGGGAGGGCCCTGAGCAGGGGAAGGCCGTGGTCAAGGTTTTCAGTGGAGAGGTCATTATGGCGTCAGATGATGGCCTGGAAAGGACGAGCAAGAGATGGTCTAGGAGAGACACGCTGAGGTTTCCCCTCTTCCCAGAGCCTTGAGACCCGGGTGTGCTCAAAGGTTTCCTCCCATGACCGCTCTGCCCTCATGTGCCCCGCTCCATGCAGCCCAGAGCCCTGAGCCCCAGCTGCTGCACCCCACCCCACCCCCAAGACCCACGCCAGCCTCAAAGTTTGCTCCTAGGAACTTCCTGTGAGGAACAGGCTCCCAAGGGTCCTGGATCCAATTAGGCTGGGTTTCCGCAGCCCTGTGGGGTTGGGAAGGACTGCTTCCATTGTGATGGTGGGCTGACCAGAGCAGGAGGGGGCTGCTGTCTGTGCCCTGGTCAATGGGAGCTGGAATGCTACACCTTCCCTGTGCCCCTCCCATCCCACTGCCAGCCACCCAGAGCCACCCAGGGCCACTAGTGACTCTCACACTCTCTGGGAGCCTCAGTGCCCTCTTGGGAAATGGGCCATGGCCGTCCTCCCAGGGCTGAGAGACTTCGGCAGCCTTTGAGCACATGCCCTTCTCCTTCCATTTCCCCTGGGGATCCCCAGCTCCCTTCCCCACAGGGAACTCCTTCTGCCACCAGAAAATGCCAATAACAATAACAACAACGACACTAATGGTCACTGAGCACTTCTTCCATGTCAGGTGCTATTAGATGCTTTACAAGCATTTCTCATTCAGCCTCCTAACGACCCTGTGAAGTAGATGCTGCGAACATTTAGAAATACAACACACGTTCAGGAAGATGCTTAGAACAAAACAGCTTAGTGACTTGTTACAAAGCGCACATCCAGGGCACCCAAGAAGCCCCCACCCCGTGTCCCTTCTCAATGGCAGTCCCCTTGCTTACATCCCCCAAAGTTCCCACCCTCCTGGCTTCTATGCCGATCTTTTCCTGGTGGAGGGCAGGAATACGGCTCAGAGAATTGTAGGACCTGCCCACGGTCATGCGGCTGGAACCCTCCACCATCGATGACTGTGTGACCTTTGTCAAGTCCATTTCCTTTCTGGGCCTTTGTTCCTTCCTCTATAAAACTAAGTCGCAGCCTGGGTTCCTGGACCCTCTGAGAGGCAGCGTGGCACCTGACAGGTCAACAGTACAGATTCTGGAACAAGACTGTGGGAGAAGCCCCAGGGTTACCAAACTAGGGATGATAATGGTATCTTACAGAGTAAATGAGTTAATACGTGTCCAGTTTTTAGAAGAGTGCCTGGTACACAGTAAGGAATCCATATTAGCAATTGATGTTTTGTTTTTAGGTTCTCAAAGGCATAGGGAACCTTTCCCAACATTCCAAAGACCCACATGAAACTGACCAAGCAGCTCTATTACCTGGGCCGGGGGTGGGGAGCGCAGCAGCTCTGGGAGCCTCTCAGGACCCACAGGGGCTGCTCTGCTGATGTGGAGAGACATGTCTGGGATCAACTCAGAGCAAGACAGCCAGCCGCTGAATCCTGGCTGTGGCCTGGCCCCCGGGAACTTTCTAGTCAGGTCCTAGAAGTTGTAGGCAGGGAACCCCTGGCAGATGGTCAGAGCCTGTTCTCATGCTGTATCTCCAGACCCCTGGGGACAGGCAGACTGTGGGGCAGGTCAGATAGGGCTCAGGCCTGGGTGAAGGCAGCAGACAGAGTGGGCCCTGAGCAGCAGGGCAAGGCAGCAAAGGGAGGGCTGGACTGGTCAGAGACTGGGGTGCCTGGGGTGGACACACGGTGAGGGGTAGAGGCCAGAGCAGACCTACTCCAGGCCCTGCCAGACCAGGCCCTGCCCGCCTCCTGGTCTCTTACACCCTTGCTCAGGTGTTGTCTAGGAGCTACCAACTTCTCCATGTTCCTTGATTTCCCCTCAGGGCCTTTGCCCAGGCTGCTCTCTCTGCCTCTGGGCCCTCACCTGGAAAACTTCTGGCCACAGTTCAGACGTCACTTCCTCCCAGAAGCACCTCTCCCTACGTGCACCATGACCGTCACTCATAGTAAATGTACAAGTACGAAGCTATAGGGAAGCCCTCATCAGAAAAAAGGAGTTCCTTCCCAGCATTTACCAAATACAAGCACACCATCATTTGTGTGCTCTTTTGTATAATGTCTGTCTCCCCGCCCCCAGGACAGGATCTGTGTCAGTTTTCCTCACCTCTATCCCCAGCACCTAGCACACGGCTTGGTCTGTGGTAAATGCTCAGGAATACTGCTGAACGAATGTGGGAGATGGAAATGAGCTGCCTGCTCCCCCTCTGTAAGCAGATCCACGCAGGGCATGGGCACATACGTGAATGCATGAGGGATCGTGTGCACAGCGCAGAATGTGAGGCTACATCCTCAAGGTATAAATGAATGGGCATACACCTACATGTGCCCTGGCCGGTGTGGCTCAGTGGTTAGAGAGTCGGCCCACACACCGAGGGTCGCAGGTTGGATTCCTGGTCAAAGGCACTACCTGGGTTGCAGATTCGATCCCCAGCCCGTTGGGGTGTGTGAGGGAGGCAACCAATCAATGTGTCTCTCTCACATTGATGTTTCTCTCTCTCCCCACCCCCACTTCCCTCCCTCCCTTCAACTCTCTCAAAAATCAATTGAAAAAATATCCTTGAGTGAGGATTAACAACAACAACAAAAAAGATACACCTACATGTAACAGCACACATGTATATGAGTATGCCTGACTGCAGATGATAAACTTGACATGTACCATGCATGTGAACATACATGAGGAGGGGCAGCCAGGTGGGTGTCTGTCATTTCCTGGGAGGGTGCCCTCAGGTGTCTGCAGGTGTATGTAACCCTGCAGGTGGCAGAGTGTGTGCATGTGTCCCCGTGTGATGTGTGTCATGTGTGTGGACCACACTCCAGCAGACATGCCTCCTGAACTCCTGGCTCCCATGGGCCCAGGAGTTTGGGCATCTCTGGTGGTGTTTCGGAAATAGCAGGGGAGCATCCCAAACTGGCAAAAGGGGGTAGGGTCAAGGTGGTAGTGGATGGTTGATAATGTGAATATGTAAGAACGTGTGGTTTTCAGAGGGGGTGCCCACCCCAGCCAGCTTTCTCCCAGAACCCCAGAACCTGAAATGGCTGCACTATCCCCTCAAGGAGCATGAAGCCTTTGCCCAAAGCTCAGAAAAGGACCTAGATGGTGGGGACCCTCCCACCAAGGAAATCCTGTGGCCACACAAATGAGGCAGGGAAAAGGCAGGACACTTTGGGCCCCAGAGTCAAATACCTGGGCCTTCCCCCAACACTTTATCCACTAAAACACGACTCAGGCCCCTCCCCAAATCCTACCCAGCCTCCAAAGCCACCCCAGCCCCAGGTCCCAGGAAGCCATCCCCACAGCCCCCAATCCATTTCCACCATGCCCACTTCCTCAATCCCGCCCAGGTGCCAGGCGAGGTGCTGGGCCCTCGTACAGTCCTGTGCATCAGGAATGTTACCCCCATTGTGGAGGTGAGGAGGCTGGTGCTACAGAGGGAACTTCTCCAAAGAGGTCTGTCCCTGCCTTTGAACCTGGCACATACTGTGGCAGCCTGTCGGCATCTGGGGAGTAGAAAGCCCATCAGGTAAAGCATCTCGAGATGTGAGTGTCCTTGGACACGGTCCACTCCTCTGCCCTCCCACTTTATCTCCACAATGGACAAAATGAGGTTCGACTGGATCATCAATGAAATCTACCTCTCTCCAATTAGTGCGCGACTTTAGATCTCAGATGGTTCTCCAAGAATGGGGGTTATAAACATCATCAATGCAGACTTCTTGGGGCTACATAGAGAGGTAACTGTCTTCTTTCCCTAAGTACATCAAGCCTGCCCAATACCCTGGAACAAGTGCCTAGCACAGTGCTGCAGAGATAGGAGAAGCTCAGGATGCATTCTTTACACATACCACTCATTCATTCATTCATTCATTCATTCATTCATTCAACACCATGCACCAAAGCTGCCTGCCTTCAAGGAGCTCACAACCCAGTGGGGAGAAAGAAACTACTGAAGTCACAAAACCACTAGGACAAAAGCTCTGGGAAACCGTAACACTTTATAAAGAAAATCTTTCCAGCAACGACAACTGTCTGGCAAGGGGAGAATGGGGGGAGCTGGTGAGGAAGAAGGCCCCGCTACTCTAGCAGAGGTCAGAGGCCTTTTGTCAAGGATGAGGGAAGGAGATTCCAGCTCTGTGCAGGGGTTGGTGAAGCTGGGCTTCTCCTCAACAGCTGTGAGATTCTAAGGAGGAGCCCCAGAGTGCTGGGTTCAAATCCCACAATGCCCTTGACAAGTTCTGTGGACTCTGGCAAATTACCTAGTCTCTCTGTGCCTCGATGTCCTCATCTGTACAATGAGGGTTAAATCCATTAACACTGAGACAGCCTTTTATAACATGGCCTGACACTCAGTGAGAGTAAGGCAGAGAGAGTCCCCTCTGTAAGATTCTAAATCCCAGATCAGATCATGCGAACCCTCCAAGCGTCAAAGTTTCTGAGACAGAAAGCTTCTCGATGCTAAGATTCTGAGATTGGAAGAGACTGGGATTCTTAGATCCCGTGATTTAATCATCTCATTATTTCCTAACAACAGCCTGGAGCCTCCCAGGGGAGGAGAGGACAGAGCTCGGTGTCACTCCGGTGTCACTTCAGGTCTCAGGCGCTGCCAGGGCAGCCTCCACACCTGGGTCTCCACGAAAGCCCCAGCCGCATGTGGTGGAACCATCTGCCCACTGGCCTGCATGGGGTTTAAGCGTGTTCCAGCAGTGTAGACAGACAAGAAGTGCAAATAAACAAATGAATGAGAAGGTTTGGGATCCTGATAAGAGCCACAAGAAAAAATAAAAAGGGGCTGACATGACCAAGAGTGACAGTGGGAAGCTATTACAGAGAGGTGGTCAGCTGAGGAAGCCCCTCTGAGGAGGTGACACTGAGTTGGAACCTGTGAAACAAGGAGGTGCCGGCCACGCAAACATTTAGGTGCGGGGGTGTGCAAAGGCCCTGCCAACAGGCTTTGTAAATTCAAGGTACAGAAAGAAGCCAGTGTGGCTGGAGATGGTGAGACCAGGGATACGCGTGGGGAGGGGGAGGGGACAGGGGAGCTGAGGTTGAGGGGTGGGCAGGCCCAGGCCTGAAGGGCCTTGTAGGCCTGCAGTTCCTTGCAGAACTTTGGATTTTTGTTCTTCTAAATGCCTAGGAAACATTAGAAAAGTTTCAGCACTGGAGTGACAAGGCAGAGCCGATCATTTGGTTCATTCTGAAAACATCAAGAGTTTTCAAAATCAGCAGAGCCTAGGCTGGGAAGTAACAATCCTTATAATTCAGCTGATGTACACTGAGCTCCTACTACATGCCTGGCCAGGGCTGGGAGACACTGCACACACACTTGTTATCACTCCCAACAACCCATGAGAGTTTCACAGAGAATGCCCCACTTTAAAGATCAAGAAACTGAGGCTCAGAGAGGGGAAGTATGTGCCCCAAATCACACAAACCATGCATCACACTGTGCAAGCTGTAAAGTTCAATACACATATGGAACTTGGTCCCAGGACCCAGATCCACCATCGTGATGGTCTGTGGAACTCCTGTGGTATTTTTAAGCCTCCTCTTCTCCTAGAGACCTTCCCTGGGGGCTCAAGTAGACACCCATGAATACTGCCCTGGCTAGTGCTTTACACACCTGCAGTCTCACACCTTTTTCCCTGCTGACTTTAGAGCCCCAGAGGGCTGTACTTGTATCTCACATGGCTGTCCAACCTAGGCTAGGCATGCTGGGGATTGGGTGGTTGGATGGATGGATGGATGGACAGACAAATGGACGAATGGACAGACAGATGGATAGACAGTGGGTGGATTAATGAAATGACTAACCAATAAACTAATGAATAAATGAAAGAATAAAGGATAAGCCTGGCCAGTGTGGCTCAGTGGACTGAGCATCATCCATCCCATGGACTGAGAGGTCCCAGTTAGATTCCTGGTCAGGGCACATGCCCGGGTTGTGAGCTCGATCCCCAGTGGGGGTGTGCAGGAGGCAGCCAATTGATGTTTCTTTCTCACATTGATGTTTCTATCTCTCTCTCTCCCTTCCTCTCTCTTGAAAAAAATCAATAAAAACATACATTTTTTTAAAAAGAAAGAATAAAGGATAAATGAATAAACTAATAAATGGGAGGTGAATGAATGAAGGAAGGAACAACTCTCACTTTACAGAGAGGCAGGGCAGAGAAGTGCCTGCCCAGGGAAGGGCTGGAGCCAGGCTAGCTTCAGACCCAGTTCACACCTCACCCACACACCAGTTTCCTCTCCACCTGAGGCCGCTTGCTTCCACTCCCCAAGAACGCAGACAGCCTATTCCTCCGCCCCTGGGACAGACCCATGTCTCTAAGTGTTGGCCATCACAGTGCCCACCAGCACAACCAGCAATCACAGCTCTCCTGAACCCAGGGGAGCTTGGCGGTGGGTAGAGTGGTTCACTCTCCCTCCGAGTGTCTCACAGAGGAAGGGAAACAGGAAACCAGGGCTCTGGTCCTAGCTGGACCCCAAATTGCTGGGTGACTTCATCCCAGTGGCTTCCTGTCTCTGAGCCCAGATGACCTCTTAGGGCCTTTTCAGCTCTGACAGTCTGTATGGGGTGGGCCTCTAGATTTTTACAGTCATTGGGTCAGCAGAAGTTGAGAGATCAAAAACTAGAAAGTGAGAGAGTCCTGTCCATGAGCACCCAAGTCCACCAAGGACAAGCCACCCCCACTCCCACCCCCCGCCGTGTGACAAGGAGCCTGGAAGCCTCCGCCACTGCTCAACCTCTCTAAGCCTAAGTTTCCTGAATTTTAAGATGGGTTAAGTATCCTCACCTTAGCAATTTCACCCCAACAGAGTTCTTGTGATAACAACCATGCACTATACTGCACAAACTGCAAATTCCATTCAGGGAATTTTATGGTGGATTATTATGGCTGCAGGGGGGGGGGGGCAGTGAAGGGAGACATGCTGTCGCAGTCTAGTCTAGTTCTTTCCAAAACGACCCTCTCAGGGGTCAAGGCCAGAGAACAGTGGAGAGAGCCCAGAACATATGGGTCCCTGATGTAGCTATTCTAACTGGCAATGTGACTTTGGGCAAGTCACTTCCCCCTCTCTGGACTTCAGTTTCTTCATCTGAAAAATGCCTGGCTTGGTACCTCTGGCCCAGGCATGCCAAGTTCTACAGTCCTGAACTCCAAAACCCCAACCTTCAACCCCTGACTCTGTCCTCAGGGAGCTCACACTGCCCTGTGGAGCCAGGACACAGACCAGGAATAAGATTAGAGGTGTCTCTCCTCCAGGAGACACCAGGGCAGGGGCCAGAAGGGCTCAGGGTCCTCCCAGAACAGATACTTTCCCAACAGAGGAAAGACCAGGCCCAAGGAGCCCTGGTGCCTTGGACAGCACCAGCCACCCAGACCTGGCCTTCAGACCAGCTCTGTAGCTTGCAAAGCCAGCAGGCCCTGATCCGTCCAGCGAGATACCTCAGGAACTTCACTGCCTCCAACAGAGAGCCTCCAGGGCGCTGGCAGGGGTGGCAGAAAGGGGTAGGAGCCACCACAGGGGAGAGGCTCAGACGACCCCAACTAGCAAACGAGCAGAGGCCCCCCCACCACCAGACCACCTCTCAGACAGGACCTACTGGGGCTGCCGGCTTGCACCCAGCCAAGAGCCCACCCCTGGGGGCATTCACCACCAGATGCCCACTCCTGCAGCAGGAAGCCTACCAGGTTGGGGAAGGGGCTCTCCAACTGCCAACCAAGCACACTTGCCAGAGGGCTCTAGTAGCCGCTCTGGGAGCCACCCTTGGCAACCCAGGGCAGGATTCTGGACTATAAGGGAGGCCCTTCGGCCACCCATGGAGACAGGCCCACTCCCCACACACTGCTAGAGGGCAAGGTGCTGGAAAGCAGGTTTATTTCCTCTTGCCAGGATCCTCAGTCAGAAACCCTGGGCCCACTCCGAGCCCCTAGTGCCAACACTCTCCCTCAAATCTGAGAGTATAGTTCCTTACAATACCACTTTATACAGCCTCTTCTCAAAGACGTTTCCTGGTCCCCCCAAACCCCGGTCCCCAGCCCTCCACATGCCTCCCGCAGCTCTGAGGAAACCAGCAGTTAACTTTTTCCCAAAATTCCTGCAAAGGCGACTGTCTGGGGGGAGAAATGGACCCCAAGATACTTTCGCGGCATTTCACCACCTTCAAAAAAAAAAGAAAAAAGAGGGAGATAGAGAGACAGAGACAGAGACAGAGAGACAGAGAGAGAGCTTAAAAAAAAAAAGAAAGAAAGAAAGAAAACTTTCGGAGTTAACTTTAAATTCCCAGCCCTACCCCCAAAATCGCCCAGCGGCTTCCTTTTTTTTTTTCTTTAAAGTGCAATTGCATTGTGTCTCACCTCCCCGAAAGGCTCGCGGCTCTCGCCAAAGAAAAGGAAAAAAAGCCAACCCTTCGGGTGCCCCCTCTGCTTCCAGCCGCCTCTCCCACATTCTCAGACAGTTTTATTAAAATTTTCAGACAAAAGAAAAACAAAAATGGCAGCCTGGCTTATTTTTAAAACAGGACAGGGACGCCATATTCTGCAGATCTGCAAAAAAAGGGAGAAATCCGGCACTGGCCGCTCCACCCGGCCGGCTGCAAAGTGCGCGAACCGCGCCGTTTGCAATCCGTTTATTTGCATTAAGTCCCATGAATCATTGTTTACCGGAGAATTGCAGCAGGTTTGAATAGCCCGGCTTAAGAAAACACACTCACACACACACACACACAGACACACACACACACACACGCGCGCGCACACACACACACGCACACACACATGCACACACACTCGGCGCAGACCCAGACACGCCGCCGGAGATACTTCCTACCCCGCGCGCCGCCGCTCCGGGCCCGGCCGCAGGCGCGGGCGGCCCCGGGCCCTCGGAGCGCCCGGCCCGCGCTGACAGCGCCCGCGCCCCGGCCCGCACCCCCGCCCGCAACTCCGCGCAACTTTCCCGCGGGCGGGCGCTCGAGCGGGCACCCGCCGCCACGGAGCCCGCTCCCCCCGCGCCCCGGGCCCGCACGGACCTGGCTGTGCTGGCGGCGGCTCCGGCACGCGGCCGCAGCCCCGCGCCCGGCGGCCCGAGCAGGGCCGGGCTGGGGCTCCGGCTCCGGGCTCCGGCTAGGTGCGGAGCCGCGCGCAAACCTTCCGGGTCGCCTGCTGTTCACTTCTGGGTTCTGCAAGCGCCGAGGCGGCGGCGGGAGGCTGGGTCTGCAGCGCCGCGCGGCCCCCCGTGTTCTCGGCGAGCCCCCGCGCCAGGCGCCCGGCTCCGGGGGGGCCGCGTCGGGCCCCCGCCTCTCCGGCTGCGCAGCCCGTCCGGCCCCGGGGGCTCCCGCGAGTGGGCAGCGCCGGGCGCGGGCGACGGCGCGCGAAGGGAGGGGGCCGGGCAGGGGGCGGGGGCGGGCCGCGCGCTGGGGGCCCCGCTCGGCCCCGGGGCCTCGTCTGGCTCTCGCCGCCGCCGCAGCCGCCGCCGCCTCGCAAAGTTGCGCGGCTCCCACCGTCCGCGCCGCGCCGGAGGCAGAGCCACAAAGGAACTCCTCGCCCCCCTCCGCCCGCCCGAGCCGCGCGGGGAGGGCACCGGCGCCCGGCCCTAGGCCAGCCCCTTCCCCAGCGCGGGGGCTCCCGGGGCCCCGGCGGCCGCGGCCATTGTCCCGCCCTGGCTGGGCCGCCGCCTCGCCGCCCCCTCCCCGGTGATGGGGACCTGGGCCTGGCGAGCCATGGCCCTGATCAGGGCGACCCCGCGCGGAGGCAGGCTGCCCCTGGGGGTCTCCTTCGCAGACGCAGGCAGAAGGGGACCCCCAGAATGGGCCCCCACACCTGAGAACCAACGATCGTGCTCAAAATCCAGGCTGAGATGTTTGTTTGTTTTTAAGACGAGGACATGGGGATGGGGGTCAGAAGTTTGGACAGGACAGGCCACCCCTCCCTCTGCAGGCTCCGGCCCTCCCTGGCTCTAGGCCCGAGCCCCCAAAGGGTGGGGCCGCCCGAGGCTGTCAGCGTCTCTTCTCGCAGAATCTATCAGAGGTGGCACCGGCTGTCCCCAGCTCCAGACCTCAGAGCCATCTGTGTGTGACTCCTCCTCCCGCCTCACCCTCCCCAGCCAATCAGTCACCACCAAGTCCTCCGGATTCGGCCTCCCGGGCTGTGTCAGCTTCCAAACTTCACTTTTACCTGAGGTAGCCAATCCCTGGGTCCTTTCCCCAGCTGAGACTTCTGTGACTTTCACTGCCACCCAGCCTCTAGACCACGATGAATCAAGGCTGACCCTTGCCCTCAGGGAGCACCCAGTCCGCGGGGAGAGGGTACACACACAATCCTGCCACCATTTGCCATCCTCCAGGAAGCATTTCCCAATTTGTAAATAGTATTGAGGATCTGCTATCAGATGATCTACCCGTTGGCTGGAAACAGCTCTGAACAAGTTGGACAAAGTGCCTGCCCTCATGGCACTTCCAGTCTAGCACAGATGTCAAGGCTGTGAGCAACTGGAGGACAGGACACACACAGGCCATTTGTTTTCAAGCCCAAGTCCCAAACAGAGTGCCTGGCACAGAGCAGGGCACAGTAGGTCTATGTGGCATGAATTAGTTGGAACTACAAAGCATGGGGAGGAGAACACAGATGAGGCCACTCTTTTTCTCAGGGAGGTAGAGGTCTTCAGAAACTAGATCTGGTGTGAGCCAGGTGGGGAAGTATGGAGGGTCTTCCAGTTTCCAGAAAAATGGGAGTGATAAGTATCAACCCATTGTTGGGAAGTTCGGTGAAATAATACACTTAAAAATGGAGAGAAGAGACAAATCTCTCATGCAGAATAATTCCAAATAATGTATGTAGATCGTCAAGGAGTTGGAGTATAACTCTCCACTCCTTAAATGTGAGCTGTACACTGCAACTTCCCAAGGGTACAGTATGAAAAAGGTGGGGAAAGTAAGTTCACAGTGGGAGAGCTAAACAGCTCCTACCTCAGCCGAGTGACCGTGGCCCACATCAAGTCGCAACCATGTTGCTAGTATGTATGCTCAATATGCGATGAAAATGGCACTTTATCTCTGTGGACACCCTCCCAGTAACCTATAACCCCATTCTTGTCATGAGAAACACACCAAACTCGGACCATGGGGTATCCTAAAAATAGCTGACTGGTACTCCTCAAAACCCTCAAGGTCATCAAAAACAAGGAAAGTCTGAAAAACTGTAACTGCCCAGAGGAGACTAAAGAGACATAACAAATACATGTAATATGGTACCCTAGATAGGATCCTAGAACACAAAAAAGACATTAGGTAAAAACTAAGGAAATCTTAATAAACTATGGAATTCAATTAACATATTAATAAAAGCATCTATCAATAAATAATGATAAAATATTATAACAAATATACTAACTAAAGACATTACTAATAGGGAAAACTGGGTGGGGGTATGTGGGAACTCCCTGTAATATCTTCTCAGTTTTTTTGTAAATCTAAATCTGTTCTAAAAAATAAAGTCCAATAAGAAAAAAAATCCTTTAAAAATGTACCAACCCATGCCATTGCTGATGTCACCGTTAGTCAGTGAAATAATGCCTGACATGGCACCTAACATATTTTAAAGGGCCCAACAAATGTTATTACGTTATTATTATCATCGTCATTGTAATTCTAGGCACTTATAATAGCACGTGCAAAGGCACCAGGGTTTAGGGTAGAGAAGGAGATGGCAGACGGAATCATGAAGGCTTTGATTGCTGAGATGAGGTCTTGATAGGGGAATTATGGGGGAAGGGAAATTATGGGGGGAGGGTAACATGATCTGGCCCATCTGCCTCACCAGAGCCTCCTGTCTAACCACCTGGGAAGCTATGCTCTAGCCAGACAAAGTGAGCTGCCATCTCAGGCCTTGCTATCTCTCTTCTAAAGTCTTTGAACATGCTGTTTCCTCTGCCTGGAACACCCTTTCTTGTCCTTTCATCCCACCTTTCCTGGTCACCTTCAAGTCATCCTTCAGATCTTAACTTAGATGCTCTCTAAAATGTGTTCCTAGACCGGCCAAGATGCTTTTAATATGGTCTGAATGGATGGAGTCAGTGTGAGCTGAGATGCAAGAAGCCAGAGATTGAGGGACTGAGCTCATCTCTGCCACTGGCACCCAGTCTCCTCTTCCCCAAACCAAGTCACACCAGATGTTGCCCCTTCCCTGAACACACTGTGTACCTCTGTGTCTCCAAGCCTCTGCTGGTGCTGTTCCGTCTGCTGGGGATCCTTAGTCCTTTTCTCCCCATCTCATCTCTGGCAAGCACCTACTTATCAAGGCTCAGCTTACACATCACCTCCTCTGTGAAGCCATTCTAGGTTCTCGCATGGGAAGAGGCACTTTCCTTCAATTCCCAAGAGCATCTGTTTCTCTGGCTGCACTGCTGACAAAGCACTTATCATGGTGCATTAGAATAAGTGTTTGCTGAATGGATGAACAAACGATGGGGTAGACAGCAAGCCCACTCTCATCCTCTCCAATTCTTCAAATCTTCCTTTTCTCTTCCAGAAAGCCCTCCATGACTGCTCCAACCCACCAACTCCCTCCTTCTTTAACTTTTACAATTTAGCCCCTGATTATATTCTAACTATTGTGCATATAACTATTTGTCCCTTGGATTACATAAATTATTTGAGGAAGGAACTATGTTATATATGTCCTGGGTTTTTTTCACTCATTCAACAAGTATTTACAAAGCACCTACTTCTGTGTTGCAGTTAGAGTCTCAGGCTCTGGAAAGGCAGTGAATAAGACAGGCCCTGCTCTGATAGAGCACTAGTTAGGATAAATAGTCAGGATAAACCAGACCATGCTGCAGTAACAAAGAACTCTGAAACCTCAGTGACAGAACACAAGAGTGGCTTATATCTCACTTGTGCCCCATGCCCGTCCTGGGTTCTCAGCTCTAATCACCCAGAGACCTAGACTGAGGATCCTTATCATCTTGAAGCTGCACCCACTGGAACATGTGACTTTCTTAGTTACCATGGCAGGCAAAGATAAACTGGAGAATCGTGCATGGGTTTTACACTGTTTCAGCCAGGAAGGGACACACATCCTTTTCCTCACCATCCATTGGCCAAGACTAGTCACATGGTCCTGCCCAACTGCAAGGGAAGCTGGGAAGTACAGTGTTCCTCTGGGAGGGGAAGAGAAGTGGACATTGGTGAACTCTCCCCAGTCTGTTCCAGGAGACAGAATTTTAAAAATAATCAAATAATTGTGCGATTAGTCTCCTAAGAGCTACAAAGGACAGGTTTGAGGCGTCGGGGTGTGGGTAAGTGAAGACTAAGGAAAACTGCCCAGAAGAAGGGACGTTTAAGCTGAGACCAGGGGAGAGATGAGAAAAGAGTGTTTCTGGCTTTGGCTGGTTTGGCTCAGCGGTTAGAGCTCCAGCCCTCAGACTGAAGAGTCTCGGGTTCAATTCCTGGTCAAGGGCATGTACCTGGGTTGCAGGTTCGATCTCTAGCCCTGGCCAGGGTCCTGTGGGAGGCAACCAATCAATGTGTCTCTCTCACATTGATGTTTCTCTCTCTCCCCCTCCCTCCCTCCCTCCTTCCCTCCCTTCTACGCTATCTAAAAATCAATAGAAAAATATCCTCGGGTGAGGATTAACAATAACCAAAAAAGAGCATTTCTGGCAGAAAGAACAGTGTGTGAAGGTCCTGAGGCAAGGAGGCGCTTGCCATAAGAAGGGCCAGAAAGGAAAATGGAGCTCAAGTGGAATGAGGGGGAGGTTACAAAATGACACTGAGGGCTGGATGTCCTAGGTGGGCACTGGCAAGGAATTAGGATTTTAGCTGAAGAGCAATAGGAAGTCCTGGGGAGGTGGGCATTAAGCAGAGAAATGATGTGGTCAGAATTATTTTCTAAAAGTCCCTGTGGCTGCTGGGGAACGGATGGACTGGAACGGGGCAAAGCAGGAAGGCCAGTAGGGAGACGTTCAAAGTCTTCCAGGTGAACAATGGTGGTGGCTTGGACCAGGGTGGAACTAGCAGAGGTGCAAAGAAGTGGACAAATGTGGGGCATTTTAAGGATTCAGTGTCACCAGGACGTAGGAACTGGTAGATGTGGGGTGTGAGAAAGCAGGTGTCTAGGTGACCCCAGGTTCTGCAGCCCCCGTCGTGGCAAACTCAAGGCTGGCTTCATAGCACTGCGTCTGCAGCCTGTTCCCAGGGGGACCTCGATGCCCAAAGAGGTTCATCTTCCTCTCCTCACCCTCTACTCAACCTTGCTGCCTCCTTATCCCTCAAACTGGGGTGTACCTCCCATCAGAACTAAAACAATCTTGAGCTTCAACATACGTACTTTCTAATTGGACCCCCACAGGAGCCCTGGAAGGGAGGCTGGCAGGGATGTTGGCCCCCATTTCACAGGTGGGAAAACTGAAGCCCAGCGAAGGAAAATGACTGGCTAAGTCTTGGGGCCAGGCCTCCAGCTGAGGTCCTCCAACTCCTGGTCCAGAGCTCCTTTCACTCCAGTGCTCAGTACATGGTGGGTGCTACGCAGCATCAGCTGAGTGAATGAATGACGGAGCGTGGGAGTTCTCTGCCCATGCATTCCCTTGACCTTGGCTCATGGTTGCCCTCAAGAAGGTCTTAGAGTTTGGAGTTAATAGATTAGGTGTAGGAGTCCCATACTGCTGTGTTTGAACACTGCTTTGTCACTTATAGGCTAATGATTTTAGGCAAGTTTCTCCCTCCCTCCGGCCTCAGTATTCTCATGTGCAAATTGAGCATAATGCCTACTTCATTAAATAAGACAAGTATTAAATAAGATCGTGTATGGACTAGGCTATTGCAACGTTGGGTGCCTGTACTTCAGGGACTCACTCCCATCTCACCTCCCCTGAAAAATCTCCCCTGAGAACACCAGCCCACATTCCCCCACCCCCAACAGCAACTTCAAGCCCTTCTCATCTGTACCATCAGTTATAACACATGGGAGTGGGGGGGGGGGTGTCATTTAAATCCCAAACTGGCCTCTCTGCCTTCTTAAGGTGGTGGCATAATTCGTATCAGTATGAAACTGAATCTGTCTGTGCTCTCCTTTCCACTGTTTTGGGGCTGTGGTGAGAAATGAAAAACTCTTGCTGCCTCCGCTGGGAATTCTGAGTATTTGGCCCTCTGTTAGCAGAGATATTAATGGAATGTGGGATATAGTTTGTCCTATATCAAAGTTGTCCACGAGCTGAGCAGGAGATGGCGGCCTAAATTGCTCCATGTGCTAAAATGATGGGGATTATGCCCCCCAAGTCTCTGCATAGCCTGGCCCCTGCCCAAACCCTCCATCCTCAGCCAGGACCACTTTCCCCCTTGGCCACTGTGCTCCAGCCGCAAAGGCCTCCTCTGGGTTCTTGGAAGGCAGGCTGCTTTCCTTTGCCACAGGGACTTTTCAGTCTCCTCCTCTTGGCATGTGCTCCCCCACCTGACCATACCCACCAAGTCCCACCATCACCTGCTGAACTACTCACCCAAAACGTCAGGGCTCATAGCCACATCCTGAGGGTGGCCTTCTGTTATCCTCAGGATGCTCTCACGGCTCCACAGACTTCTCCTTGTCTTCATACTTACCCCAGCTGTGATTCTACATCCAGATGTCTAATCCCATGATTTGACACCAGAGTGTAAACTGGGTACAAATACATACCTATGTGTTCATTCATCTATCCAATAAAAAATGATGGGGATTGAATGTTTGCAGGTGAGGGGACTCAGCAAGTGAACTAGAGGAAATATGTGAGCATTGTCTTGAAACGTGGGGGTAGTCAGTAAAATGGGAGGGGAGACAGGTGGCTACAGGATTTATAAAACAGGGATAATATTATTCATCTTTCTACCCTTTGCATTGCTACAATGCAACCCCCACTCTGTTTCTTAAACCTTCAGTAAAAGGAGCTGCACGCTGAATGGGAGGTTGGCACTGGGTTGCCTGGATTGGCACTGAGCAGAGAGGAAAGATGGGCAGAGGAGAGCGAAGGTACACTAGGAGAAGACACTTGGAGCTGGAAGTGATGAGGACTCTGTAAGTCACTGGATTGGAAGAAATCTTGGAAACATCGTTGGAGTCCTACAAAACGTGAGATAGGAAAGTCCAGTCGATTTTTATTTACATATCAAAGGACTAGGAATCTGGGCTTTAAACAGGAAGGATGTTGTGAATGATTAGCAGTGTCTGTCATGGACAGTGACAGCTGGTTACATAGGCCAGCCTTAGTCAGGGGCTCCTCGGTCTGCCATTTAGCTTAGTGTTTGCTTAGCCAGGGGTCAAGACTATGTCTTAGCCATCTTCTGTGTCTCTACCATTAGTAGTGAGCTGGGGGTTGTGGGATGCGGGGAGGTGGCAGAGGGAAGGGCAGAGGAGCAGAGCAGAGCCAGCGGCAAGACAGAGCCCCAACCAGGCAGGGCAGACATGTGGATTCAGATCCTGACTTTATTAAATAACTTCAGTGAGCTGGAGTCAGCCATGTTGCATCTCTGGGCCTCAATCTCTTCAACTGTGAAGTGGGCCAATAGTATCCAGTGGCAAGTTATAGGTGAAAAGCATGAGTGTTTTGAGATCAGACACACAGGATTCAAATAGCAGCTCCCACTAGCTTTAAAACCTGCGGGCATCTCAATGTTCTCATTTATAAAATGAGGAGAATAATTCTTATTTCACAGGGCAGTAAGTCAGGATTAGAAACTGTATACACCACCATTTACTATAAGTGAGGCATCTCGCTGGGCTTTTACGGGCATGATCCCAGCTGGAGAAGGTAGGGTGCCCCGCACAGTGTCCAGGACCTGGCCGGTGCTCACGGAGTGTCCATTCCTCTTTTCCTATACGATCTAAGGAGTTCCTGGGCATGGAAGCGCTTTATCATCCACAAATCACCTTCAGAAAGTGATGGCAGTAAGTATTTCCAGTCCTTCCTCTTAGCTGGTCTAGAAGATGGTCCAGTGCTGGGCTATAACAGCATCTCTAGACCCAGTTCTCTTTTCCGACTGACTGTGGGGGGGGGGGGTGCCTGAGGGAAAGGGCAGAAGTGCTATAATGAAAAGGCAGACAATTACCTTCCCTTATAATTACCATTTGCGGTAATTAAATAATAATAGCCTTTTGTAGGCCCTGAGAACTCCAAGCAGCCCACATAGATAACATCTGGTTCCCTTCTATCTGCCTGGAATTGTGTGCCCACAGGGACAGAATGGGGAAATTGAGGCAAGGAAAGGAATAAGGCCAGCTGCCCAAGTCCACACAAATCAGGGCGCCAGATCATGGAACGATCCTTCAGGATGTGACTCAGTGGCAGACAACTGGTGGCCTGTGTTTCGGGTCTTGTCTCTATCACTCACATGCTGTGTGGCTGTGGATGGCTCGCCTCCCTCTCTGGGCTTCAGTTTTCCCATGTGTAAAATGAGGTGGAGCCAACACTTGACCCGACAGGATTCTATTGTTCTGGGCTTTATTCTGTTCACACATAATATTTAGCAATTATTTTTGCACATTTCGGGTTGCAAGAGACAGAACTCCATCTCAGGCTAGCAAATAAGCAGTAAAAGGGGTTACCAGCTCACAGTATCCAAGAAAAGTTTGAACGGCCAAGCTGTGGAAGAAGCAGAGGTCTCGGGAAGAATCAAACCAGGGACTAGGACACCTCAGGCCTCCCTCCTCTCTGCCTCGGTGGAATACCAGCGTTTTTCTTTCTCCACCTCTCTCCAGAGTGCAAGAAACATGGGCACCAACAGCTACCCCTAACCAGCCATTCAGAGCTCCAGCCACCTAAGACAGTCTGCTCTGATTGGCCCTGCTTGAGTCAGGTGGCCATTCTTGGGCCAATCAACTGCAGCCAGTGGGGCAGGGTCTGTATAGCCCAAGGAAATGTTAGAGGTGGATTAAGAGAAGGGGCAAGGGCCCAAAGAAATAGGGGGCACTAGGCCCGCGAAATAATAGTCATTCACTAAAACAAAATGTCTCCCTGTGGCCTGTAGGAGAGTGTAAGAGTGTCATCAAACCAAGCAATGATGTCAATGCAGAAATACCAGAGGCTGACCTAGCAGGGGGAGGAGGAGAGCCACACAGGTCTGACTTCACACCCCTTCCCCAGCGTGGGGAGAAGCGGTTTCCAGGCTTCTCCATGGCCTGGGTGAAGTACCCTGTGAGCAGACATCGACTGGTGCCGCCTGCCAGGCCCCTTCCTTCCCCTGGCGGCAGCAGCCCCCCGCTTTGAAGGAATTGCTGTGCCTCTTATTCCAAACAGGTGGTTCTAGTGGGGACTGGAGGGTCACCTGATCAAGCCAGGATAATCAGAATCCTTCTCTTGGCCTTTCCTTGGGCACCTAAGGCCATGGTCCCAGAAGAAGCCATCCCAGAGAATAGAAAGCCTGAGCTGAGAGGGGCAGAGTCCCGAGAAGAAGGCCCTGGCAGCATCCCCATGCCTGGACCAGCCCCCACCCCCAGAGTTCAGCCTCACTGTAAGCCTTTCCCTTGGTGCTACAATGAGCCGGTCACAGTCCCGCCCCTAGGGCAGGTGTATTCGTTTCCTAGAGCTGTTGTAACAAGTTCCACAAATTTGGTGGCTTAAGACAATAGGAATGTATTCTCTCACGGTTCTGGAGGCCAGAAGTCTCATATCAAGATGTGAGCAGGGCCCTGGCCGGTTTGGCTCAGCGGTTGGAGCGTCGGCCTGCGGACCAGAGAGTCCTGGGTTCGGTTCCCGCTAGGGGCATGTACCAAAAACAAACAAACAAAAACAAAAAACAAGATGTGAGCAGGGCACACCCCCTTCTAAGTTTCTAGGGGAGGATCTTTCCTTGCCCCTTCCAGCTTCTGGGGGCTCCAGGCATTCCGTGGCTTGTGTTGGCATCACCCTAATCTCTGCCTTCATCTTCACGTGCGTGGTCTTCTTCCCCTTCTGTCTTGTATAGGGGCACTTCTCACTGGATTTAGGACTGGCCCGGGTACTCCAGAATAATCTTATCTCAAGATCCTTAACTTTATTACATCTGCAAAGATTATTTTTCCAAGTAAGTTCATATTTACAGGTTCTGAGGTTAATATATGGACATATCTTTTTGGGGGCACTACCATTTAACCCAGTACAGCAGGCTTATGTTCTTGTAACCGAAAGAACTCCCACTCATACATGTATTGGGTTAGTCCTCCCCTCATTGTTCTGGTCCTGGACTCTAAACATATCTATTTTTTTGCCTGAGAGACAATATTTATTACCTATTTGATCAAAGTGACAATAAAACATTAAAAAATACACATTGAGCCCTGGACGGTTTGGGTCAGCGGTTAGAGCGTCGGCCTGCAGACCAGAGAGTCCCGGGTTCTGTTCCCACTAAGGGCACGTACCTCAGTTGCAGTTTGTCCCTGGCCCCAGTTGGGGTCATGTGGGTGGCAACCAGTCGATGTGTCTCTCTCACATTGATGTTTCTCTCTCTCTCTTCCTCCCTCTCTCCCTCCCACTCTATCTGAAGATAAATGCAAAAATGTCCTCAGGTGAGGATAAAAAAAACAAAACACATCGATGGTAATGCAATTGGAATGAACATTACCCCATTCATAAATGTCTTTGTTCTTTTTCCCCCCTCAAATACTCAAGAACATCACAAAGTCAACATAAAGCACAAAAATTATTCTAATAAGACATGGAATCTTTTTTCTCTAGGCATTTTACACAGAAAGTAAAAAAATCACCATTCATATTATAAATAAAGGCATTCATCAGTAAACCAGGGAAGCAAACCCATCAAAACAGAGCGAACTTTACTAAGACTCTAATATCTTTCATAACTTCTTTTCAGACTTAAGTGTATCAACCAAGGCAAATAGAATTTACATTTTTGAGTTTTTGCTTTCATTGTCTTTTTTCATATTCTGAAGCAAACTGACACTTTAGGACAGATCTCAGGGGATCCACAAGATCAAAGCAAATTTCCTTATAATTCTGAGATGCTATTTATATACACAGGCCATTTCTTCATTACTAGTATCCTGAAATTAAATAATAGGCCAGTATTTTTTAAATTCTCAGTTTTAATTTTTAATATGATCTTGATAGGTATAACTCACATACACAGAAGCCCTTTGGGGTTCTCAACCAGTCCCCAGAGTAAAATGGTCTGAAGACCAACAAAATTGAGGACTGCTTTATTTATTTATTTATTTATTTATTTATTTATTTATTTATTTATTTTTGTTACAGATGTTTCTCCTTTTTCCCCCATTGACACCCTCCTCCCTGCTCCCGTCCCCCTCCTTCACAGTACTGTTGTCTGTGTCCATTGGTTATGCATATATGCATATAAGTCCTTTGGTTTATCTCTTCCCACCCTCCCCCTACCTCCTTCCTCTGAGGTTTGTCAGTCTGTTCCCTACTTCTATGTCTCTGGATCTATTTTGTTCACCAACTTATTTTGTTCATTATATTCCACAAATAAGTGAGATCATGTGGTATTTGTCTTTCTCTGACTGGCTTATTTCACTGAGCACAATACTCTCCAGGTCCCTCCATGTCGTCTCAAAGGATAAGAGATCTTCCTTTCTTACAGCTGCATAGTACTCCATTGTGTATATATGTACCACAGTTTTTTTTATCCACTCTAAACATTTTTTTAAAAAATCTAATTCTAACTTCTTCCAAAGAATGTGATCCCTCTCTGAGCCTCGGTGTTTGTGTTCTACCTGTCAGCATGGGGCTAATACCATCTATCCACAGGAATGTTGTGTGGATTATATGAAATGTCACAGGTCAGACTTCACAGTTCACACTCCATAGGAGCCCTGGTGGTGGTGAGTACTGGGATCACTGCAAAGGAGTGCCCTGTTTATGAATGGGCCACTTGACAACTAGTTCATTCACTGGGTTCCTAAGTGGATGATCTTCTGAACCTGACAAAATCAGCTGAGGACTAGAGCCAAGTCCATCAGACTTGGAAGAGGATGAGACTCTGAATGAGGTTCATAGTCATGGAAGAAAAGCCCAGAGATAGAAAAACCACAATACTGGCAGCTGTTCCCTACTGGGTGCCTCCTCCACACTCTGCCAGGCCCACACTCGGACCCTTGACTCCTCCTTTTGTCCCCACCACTATCCGGTGAGGCAGCTCAGGTGACCCCCATTAAACAAACAAAGTTGCTGAGGCTCAGAGACATGAAGTCAGTGGTCCAAGGCCACACAGCAAGTGAGTTGTGGGGCCTGATTCAACTCCATCATGGTGCCTCCGCAATGCTCACTGCTCCCCACACGCAGTGGCTTCAGGGTGCTTAGAAGCACGGTGACATAGTATTCTGCAATATTAAATGGGGGGTTCCCCACACACACAAAATGCCCTTGTCACACACAACATACCTATGAAGACTGAAGACTCGGTCCTTCCTCCACCAGACTTTGAGTCACAGTTATGTGCCTGGTGGCTAAAATAGTGCCTGGCACACAATTGGCAATAAATATTTGTCAAATGAATGGATTCAGTGAGCTGGGGCACTCCTATGGTTAGTGCCTCGGAGAACGGATGGCATAAAAACACAGATAACAAAGAACTCATGTTCTTTTGGTACTCTGCGAGCTGCAGGTGGGAAGGAAATACCTGCAGGTGTGTCTAGACAGACACCTGAGACAGCCTCGGGACTACCCCTGCACACCCGGGAGTGGAGCGTGGCTGGGAAGGGCCCCGGGAGGGGCTGGGAGGCAGGCCTCACTGAGGCTTCGAGCACAGGCTGCGAATAGAACTGGCCGAGTTCTAATCCTGGTTCTGCGGGAACTGGGTGAGTCTCCTAACCTCTCTGCTCCAGTTTCCTCATCTATAACATGAAGGTGACTGACTAATATGTCTCACTTCGTAGGAAATGTGAGGAGGAGCTGCTTGCCAGGCACGCTGGTCACTTCAGTGGTTATTGTTATCAATACACGAGCTGGACTGCACCCACCACAAAACCAGCTGGGAACACTTGTAGGGAGGGCTTTTCCTGGCAGGGGCTCCCTTGGTTACCCTCCTCCAAGCACAGCTGGGGCCCACCGGAAGCTGGGAGACCCCCAAGGGCGGTCTCCCATGTGCTACCGTGTTAGAGTTCGTGACCCTGGGTGCCCTCTACCCTGCAAAGTCTGCAAAATGAGATGATGTTTGTGAAAGCACTTTGCAAAACAGAAAGACTCTAGAAATGTTAGCAATTATTCATAGGAATTGCATTCCTGCTTCCCCTACCCCATCCTTCAACTGACAATTTTTTCACTGATCTCCAAATCCAAGGACAATTTTTGGTCTTTCTTTTCCTTTTTTAAAAAAATTGCATTTACATTTTCCATTATAAAAGCAATGCATGCTCATGATAGAAACATTTGAAATACATAAAATTCTAAGAAAACAGGGGAAAATCGCCTTTGGGCCCATGACCTAGTGATAACTAATAGTTTGATGTATTCCATTCCAATTTGGGGGGGGGGGAGGCAGGCATATTTACAAAGGCAATTTTACCAAATGTGTTCACCTAGTAATATACAAACTTACATATAATTATTTGAATATCTCTTTTTTTCTTATAATAAATGAAATTAGTACATAAAGAAAAAGAGGGGGGAAAAGAAGGGGGAAAGAAATACTAACCAGAACCTCCAGTTCAGATGCAATGCAACCCCAGATGCCTCCCTCTACCTCCTGCCCAGTCATTTTCTTAAAACTTGCAGTTTTTGTATTGATTTTTTTTTTTAAATCCTCACCCGAGGATATGTTTTTATTGATGTTGGGAGAGAGAGAGAGAGAAACATCGATCGGTTGCCTCTGTTATGCTCCCCAACCAGGAATCAAACCTGCAACCTAGGCATGTGCCCTGACGGGGAATCGAACCTGAAACCTTTTTGGTGCACAGGACGACACTCCCAACCAACCGAGCCACCCAGCCAGGGCTTAACCTTGACATTTTTGAAGATTCATGGACAAGTTATTTTGTAAATGTCTTTCAATTTCTTTTTTGTTTTTTTTTGTTGTTGTTGTTGTTGTTGTTAATCCTCACCCGAGGATATTTTTCCATTGATTTTTTTTTTTTTAGATAGAGTGGAAGGGAGGGAAGGAAGGGGAAAGAGAGAGAGAAAAAGAAACATGGATGTGAAAGAGACACATTGATTGGTTGCCTTCCACATGACCCTGACTGAGCCAGGGATCAAACCTGCAACCCAGGTACATGCCCTTGATCGGAAACGAACCTATCACCCTTTGGTCGGTAAGTCCACGCTCTACCCACTGAGCCGAACCGGCCAGGTTGTAAAATGTCTTTCAATTTCTGTTTGTCTGATGTTTCCTCATTTGGGGATCAGATTATACATTTTTGGTAGGAACACTGTCAAAGGTTGTATCCTTCTCAATGTCTTACTTAGGGCATTCGACACCCAGAACATATTTTTTTAAATTAACACTTCCTTCTTCTATATGACACAATTATTTTCAGAAATAATCATGAAATGATATGAATGATAATGATGGCTCAAAAAAGAAACACAGAAATGCCAGTAAAATTATGAGAAAATAAAAAAAAAATTTTTTTATCCTCACCCGAGGACATTTTTGCATTTATCTTCAGATGGAACGAGAGGGAGAGAGGGAGGAAGAGAGAGAGAGAAACATCAATGTGAGAGAGACACATCGAGTGGCTGCCACCCACACGACCCCAACCGGGGCCGGGGACAAACTGCAACCGAGACACGTGCCCTTAGCGGGAACCGAACCCAGGACTCTCTGGTCCGCGGGCAGACGCTCTGACCACTGAGCCAAACCAACCAGGGCTCGTGTATATGTTCTTGGTCAATAGAAAATGTAGCCAGATTTGTAAATCTGCCTTCACTCAATAGTTGATCAAAGAATACTTTTTATTCATCTTAACTTAGTAAGGTTTCTTTCATATGAATCAACAGATAGACACATAGTTAGAAAAATTCATAAATTTGGGAGAGACTCATCAAAATCCCCTTTCACACCAAGTCCAAGAAATTGCACTGCTGTTCCTGGCTTTGTGTCTTTGGGATTGATAGATTCAAATATCTCCACGATCAAAAAAATGTTCCACTAAATTATATTCACCAGAAAATTCATCAAATATTTCTGATATACTTGGTCAACTTTCAAAGTTTTTCTTCTTTTGCAAAAACAGACAAAATGGCTGAAAATTGACATTATTTGATCCAGTGTCTTTCAAGAGTGTCCAGTTCCTGGTGAAAATAAATGGCTGTGGCTTTCAAATGTTTCCCCTTTATTTCTTCTGGCAGAGGAAGACCAGCATCTCCTGTTGTTCCCTGGGCCCTCCTCTTGGAAATGTGCTTATTTTTCCTACGTAAATGTCCACTTCCTTACCTGTGTTGTTGCATCGCTAATGACCTTCTCCGCAATTTCTGTTCACCGACCTGCAAGAAGCAATTTGAAAGCTTGATGTTTTACTGTGCCGTGAGCAAGGCTGATTCCAGCTGGTTCAAATATTTTTGTGTCTGATTGACCTCACTGCAAATTTCACACTTGATCAAAGATAAGTCAGGGGGAAATTCTCACAGGCAGCAGAGAGCAAACTCTGCATGGACCCCCCTTTGGATCACACAGCTCTTCCAGGGCTGGGGTTAACTTTTCAAACGTTGCCTCGACTTCATACACAGCTTCAGGTGAGGCGATGGTTTTGTCTGGGGAAGTCCTTTGACATCACGTCATTCTGCAGCATTTTCCATCCATGAAGTGACCCTGAAAAGAATGACTACCTTTTTTTCTAAAGTTCCAAAAATGTCACACACGGGGGAGAAACTCCAGGTGGTCACACAGAATGTCAAGTTCAATTTTCCTCGCCATCACTCTGCTATTATTGCTTATTTTGAGTCCACTATTTAAACACAAGCACAAACTGCACCCAAGTTGGCTTGAACAGTTAACAACTGAAATTAACTGATTCTGGAAAAACAAACTAACATCTTTCCGAGTCCACATATGCCAAGGCCAACTAGATAACCAGGAATTTTCCAAATAAATATTCCCTTTGAACCTATCGTTTCTTAAAAGATAAGTATAATTAAAATATACTATATTTGAAGCATATATATGTGTGTGGTGTATATGTGTATGTGTATACATATAATTGAACATATACTAATATATAATTAAAGATAAGATTAAAACTCAGACATAATGGCAGCAGTTGCTTAGATGTTTTCAGGGAGGACTGGTTTATCACCAAATTGCTGGCATGCGGTGATAACAGAAAGCAAATCAGTGTTAGTTTTATTATTTTTAAATTCTTTAGAAGTACAATTCACCCCTACTGCCTGCACCCAGGGCAGTTGACCTCCCACCACAGGGCCCCGCCCTTGGTAGGCCCCTATCCAGTGCATCATATCAGGAGACACGCCGCGTCAGCTCAGCCCGGTACTGATGATGCTTGCTTCCATCACTCGCTGAAGACAGAGGCCACTGCAAAGTTACCACATGTCCCTTTGTAACTAATAAGTAATATAGGGGAGATAGTCCGGAATCCAAGTAATATCCTGTTCCTCATCTGGCTTCCACATCCTAGGTCTACCATCCTTTGATGATTTTCTAACTCCCAAATTTTCTCAGATTTTCTAACTGGCATTCTATAGTTAGGAAAAAGCATTATCTTCCCCCATATTCCCCCATATCTATCTATCTATCTATCTATCTATCTATCTATCTATCTATCTATCATCTATCTATCTATCATTTATCTGTATCAATATGGACTTGTAGATTATTCTTTTATTCAATGGATTATAATCCAATACTATCTTTTATCATTTTGGTTTTCAAATTATTCCCGATTTGGCCAGTGGGAGCCTCTTCAAGTTAGGACGTGTGTCCTTTTGACATGTCCCATAATTTTTTTGAGCACTTCTTTACTTTCTGATGTGTACCAATATGTATCATGCCTACCAATATGTGTCTGTATACAGGTATGTGTCTATGTGCCAATATGTATATGAGTATCAGGAAAAGGACCTAAGAGAGACCCCAGAGGGAATGTTGCTGGTCCCCGTTGGGGCCCATTGTGGGGTCTAGCCAAAAACACTGGAGCAGGAGAGAGCAAATCTGTGATCACTTTTAATTTTGTCTGCAACTCCTCACCAGAGTGAGTTTGCTGCCACTGTTCTGTCCAATGGTACAATTACCCTGGTTTGCAATATTCTATTGTTAACAGTATTTGATAACAGTGCCATATATACAACTTGGGGGATGAGGTGGATGTTCCCTGGCTCACAGTGGTTCTCCCAGCGCTAATACACCGTGTCCGTATTCCCCATGACACCCCACACACACACACACAAGCAACACACACCATTTGGAAAACCATTCCTCCTGTATTTGTCTACTCAGACTGTCATAATAAAATACCACAGACAGCAGGAATTTATTTTCTCACAATTCTAGAGGCTAGAAGTCCAAAATCAAGATGCCAGAAGGGTTGGTTTCTGGTGAGACCTCTCTTTTCGGTTTGCAGACAGCACCTTCGCACTGTATCTTCACATGGCCTTATCTCTTTGCGGGGCATGCAGACAGAGAACAAGTCTTGCTGTCTCTTCCTTTTCTTGTAAGGACACCAGCCCTATGGGATTAGGGCCCCACCCTTATGGCCTTATTTAACCTTAATTACCTCCTTAAAGATCCTATCTCTAAATGCAGTCACATTGGAGGTTAGAGTTACAACAGATGAGTTTTAGGGGGACACAACACAGTCCCTAACACCTCTCTTTGCTCTGGCTAGGTATGTTTTTATGTGATCCTACCTTCCTGGCTGCACTGATTGGCTGAGGCAGGAGCACCTGACTGAAGCTTGACCAATCACTGCACCTCCCTCTCCTCAGCTATGGTGATTGGTCCAGCCCAGATCACATCACTCAAATTGTCTTTCCAAGGGAATTAATTTTTCAATTTATTTAAAAATAAATAAATAAAAATATAAGGCTGGATAGTAAATATTTTAGCCTCGGGGGGAAAAGGGGACACGGTCTCTTTTGCAAGGCTCAGTTCTGTGCTAAACTCTGCCCTTGCAGATGAAAGCAGCCAAAGACGATGCATAAAGGAACAGGCTTGGCCGGATTTGGTCAGTGGTAGGCTAGAGTTTGCTGACCCTCATCTACAGCATAGAATAATGGATAAAATGTGGGCTTATTATATGGCTTTCCCCATTCCAATTATGGCTTCGTCCCCTGTTAGCTTTAAAATGAAATGTATAATATTTAACATCTCGGTGCCTCAGTTTCCTTATCTGTAAAATATAAACAAAGGTGATTTTGTCTTAATCAGGCTGGGCAGTTCTACCTGCTATGATAACCCTGATAGCTCAGTGACTTAGCACAACGAAAAGTCATTTCTATGCTGACTGTCGGAGATCAGCCCTGCTCTGTGAAGTCATTCAGAGACCCACGCTCCTTCTCCCATGCGGTCTCACCATCGTTAACACATGGCTTCGTGGTCGCCCTGTCCGCAGCCCACTCGCAGATCAAAGACAGAGAGCACAGAGCAGGAGTATTCACTCTTAACTGCCTTGGACCAGACATGGGTCACCGCCACTCACATCGCATTGGCAAGAACCAGTCACAGGGCCCCGCCCAGAGGCGAGGAGTCTGGGAATGGGGTTCGCTTGTGAGTCCAGGAAGAGGAAATGGCTCTGATGAGGATCCAGCCGTTCTCTCTCACTGACTCCAGGTTATCCTGAGAACTGTGTGAGAGAAAACTGTAAAGACTTAGAACAGTGTCTGGTCCTCATAAGCACTCCTTAAATGTTAGCTATAATCATTTCGGAAGCTGGAGGGGAGAAAGGAGTAATTGGGGGAGTAAAGCCATGCTGATGTCACCTGCGAGCAGCCCGCAGCAATGGCTTCTACGGAGCAGCAAAGGCCAGTGCACGGATGAGAGGCTGGCACTGAGAGAGCAGCCTGGGCGGAAGACGGAGGCCAGCGAGAGGATCCTGATTGTACTGAAGTGCCTGCTGCAATCAAACCTGTCCTCCTCTAGTCTTGATCTGTCTGTAATTAATAACAACAATAATAGCAGCTAACAATTACTGAGGTTGTGTTATGTGCCAGATGCTTTGCTAAGCTCTTAATAGACATTAACAATTGTTAAACTCAAGCCACAACCCATGGCAGAGGGGTGAGTCACGAAGTCGTTTTAAGAAGTTGGTACCAATATTTTTTTAATGAACAAAATAGACTAGACTAAACTAAAACTAGAAGTAGACTAAACTACAACAGAAAACATCAGAGTATATCACACCTAATAATAGCAAATTTTGTTTTATGGACTTTTGTTTTAGATTACGTGTGTCCTGGTCGTGATATAAAATATCTGAAGCCCTGGCAAGGTGGCTCAGTTGGTTGGAGCATTATCCTATACACCAAAAGGTTGCAGGTTCGATTCCCAGTCAGGCACATACCTAGGTTGCAGGTTCAGTGCCTGGTTGGGGCACGTATGAGAGGCAACCGATCGATGTCTCTGTCTCTCACACATCGATGTTTCTCTCTCTCTCCTCACCCCTTTCCTCTCTCTCTAAAAAAAAATTAATGAAAAAAAAACATATTCTTGCCCTGGCTGGTGTGCTAAGTGGTTAGAGTGTTGGCCCACACACCGAAGGGTGGCAGATTCGATTCCCGGTCCTAGTGGGGGCGTATGTCTCTCTCACATTGATGTTTCTATTTCTCTCTCCCTCTCCCTCCCTTCCTTCTACTCTCTAAAAAATTAAAGAATTTTAAAAATCAATGGAAAAAATATCCTCAGGCAAGGATTAACAACAACAAAACATATCCTGGGGTGAGGACTATATATAGATATATATATTTTTTTCTTTTTTTAACTGCAGTCACCGCCCTAATTCATTGATCCTTCGCGCAGCCCAGTGAGGGGGTATTGTTATCAGCTCCGTCCTATAGGTAGGGAACCTGAAGCACCAGGAGGTGACCCTGTTTGCTGTGGGCTGTGATTCAGAAATGGCACAGTCAGCATTTGCACCTCGTGGCTTGGCTGCTCGGTCCTGCTTTAAAATCTACCCTAACATCCTTCTAATTCATCAGTCACTTCCTTTTTGGCGTAAGCTTCTTCCAGTGGGATTTCTGCATGGTGCAAACCCAAGAGTCCTCGTTGATGGAAGCAGGGGCAGAGAGCATGGACAGGGCAGGGGATGTGAAGAAAGGAAGGAGACTGAGTCTTGGACCGGGCTCGGCCTAGAGCTGCCCAGCGACCTTCAACAGGGCATCTCTCACCTCTCTGAGTCTGTTTCCTCCTCCTGGAAAACGAACGTGGCAATAATGTCTCCCTCAGAGGCTTTGCCAGGAAGAAGAGAGATGACCTGGGAAAGTACCAATCCTGGGCCCGGCTGTGAGTACCTGGACGGGCGAGGGGAGGGGACAGCACCTGCCCAGGTGTAGAGATGGCACTGAGCAGAGCAAGGAGACGCCAACCAGACAGAACCAGAGGATGGGAGGTCAGGCAAAGCAGGTGTCACCAGCCTCACAGTCTCTATGAAGAATGCAGATGGGGTCCATTAACCATGCAAAATCCTGGGAGGTCTTGGAAGGGCCAAGTGGGAAGTTCCCCAGTGTCTGAAGACACAGACAGTCATTTCCTGTGAATTAAACATGAAGAATGCACAGCATGGTGTTCTTTTGTCCCAGGTGGCCTCCATACCAGGTGGCTAACAGAAGAAAGTGGAATCGAGTATTTCAGACCCATGACTCAGGCCGGGGGGGAGTGAGGAAGCCCGGTGTCTGACCTCGGCTGCGGCCTCCACTGTTCCCAGAGCTGCACAGCGGGCTCCGGCCGAGCAGGAAGCCCAGAGCTGCTCCAGGGGGCAGGCAGCTGCGAGGCCGCCTCTGGGAAGCTACCCTTTGATCTCCATGGCAGCCCAGGGGTCCCACTTCCTGCATCCCAGAATGCCTGCTCCAGAAGAACCTCAGAGGTCACGGAGCCCAACCCCATTGGACAGATGGGGCCAACGGAGCCCTGAGAGGCACAGGGCCCGCTCAAGGTCAGACAGGAGCCGGCGGGCAAGTCAGGACCAGTGGCCAGGCAGCAGTGCTCGGCCAGGGCCCCCCCACTCCTCAGTGCTCCTCCAGTTTCCCTTCACTCAGTGGGAAGCTAGCAGGGAGGGTCTGCTCTTTCCGATCTCTGTGCTGTGGGGGATCCATTTCCTGCCAAAGCCCAGTAAGTTCAAAGGCCCTGCAGTGGGGGGGAGGGAACCTGGACAGCACAGGGTAGGGAGTAGGTCCTTCAGTCACAAAGACTACTTTATCCTTTGAGATTTTAAGTGGACAGAAGCCAATTTTCTAACATCCTTTCTTCTGATGTGGCCCTTGGCAAAAATTATGACATGGGGTGGGGATAAGGAAACGTAAGAGATTTGAGCCCCTACGATATGCCGGGCTCTGTGCCAGGCAAATCTTTACAGACATAACAATCTTTCCGAGTAGGGATTGTTTTCCTCAGTTTACAGATGAGAACATGGAGGCACAGGAGGGGAAGTCACTTGCTCAAGGTCACACAGCTAGGATTTGAGCCCAAGCGTGTCTGATTCACGAGCCTTAACAGTGTTTAACCTCAGGCCACATCAGTGCCCGAGGGTTGTGTTGTAGGCAACCCGAGTCCCACCACTGTATTAGTCCGGGTTCTCCAGAGATACAGAACCAACTGATAGCTGATGATAGACAGATGATAGATAGATAGATAGATAGATAGATAGATAGATAGATAGATAGATAGATAGATAGATGATAGATAGATAGATAAATAGATAGATAAATGAGTTGGCTCATTATGGGATTGTGGGGCCGAGATGTCCCACAATCTGCTGGAGACCCGGGAAAGCTGAGGTGTCGTTCTAGTCCAAGCCCAAAGGTCCAAGATCCAGGAGAGCCAACGATCAGTCCTCGTCTGAGTGCAAAGAAGACCGAAGTCCCAGCCCAGGCACAGAGCTCATTCACCGTCTCTGCCTTTTTATTCTATTCCGATCCTCTGCGGATTGGACGATGCCCACACTGGAGAGGGCAACCTGCTTTACTCAGTCCAACAACTGAAACCCTAGTCTCTTCCTGGGACACCCTCACACACCCCCAGAAATAATGCTTAACTAGTTATCTGAGCATCTCGTGGACCAGTCAAGTTAACACCAAGTTAACCATCACAAATGCTCCATTATTTCACCCAACAAATACTTGCTGAACGTCTGGTAGGTGCCAAGTGCTTTGAGTACAGGGATCATAAAAATAGACAAGATTTATTGAGTACTTGCGATGTGCCAAGCGCCGTTCTAAGTATATGATGTGAATGAATTCATTTAATCCTCACAACGATCATCTAAGGTTGAACCTATTAACTATCCCCATCTTATGGGGAGTGAAACTGAGGCACAGGGAGAGGAAAGGATGAACCATAGTCCCACAGCTAGCAGGGATGGAGCCAGCAGTCAAACTCTGGTACCAGAGTCCATGCTCTGATCACTGCCCTGTTGAACTTCCAGACCCTCACCTGCAGGACTCCATAATAAAGTGTGAGAGGTGAACACAGGACATGGCCGGTGTGCAGAGCAAGGGCAGGCCAACGCCAGCTTGAGTGGTCAGGAAAAACTTCAGAGAGGATGTGACAGCAAAACCAGTGCCCACAGCGTGAAGAGGCAGGCAGAAAGGAAACGGGCCACCCCAGGCAGAGGAAGCAACGTGTGCGAAGGGCACCCCAGGGGAACTGAAGGAAGTTTTTGTCTGGCGAGAGCTTGGAGTGAGGTGGAGAGTGCTGATAGGGAGACTTGGAGCTGCAGAAGGTGGAAGGAACCCGGGGTCCTGAAGGGCACTGCATGCCAGGGTTAGAAGTTTGGGTTCTGTCCTGTGGGCACTGGGGAGCCTCGGTGTGGGGCCCGGGACAGGTCACTTTACCTGATTGCACTTCAGTTTCCTTATCAGTACATTGGCAGTAGAAGAACCTACTTTACATGCCCATCATTATGCAGTGGAAGAAATGAGACAATGCACTTGTAGTAGGAACCTCACACATGTTAGTTCCCAGCACCCCCGCCCCCAATGAGGAACCAAAATGCAGAGAGACAGCTGAACCGCCAGACAAACGCCACAGGAGCCAGAGGCCCCCTGTGTGCCCAGCAGGAGGCTTTGAGCAGCAAGGTACAGAAACTCCAACTAAAGATGGCTTAAGCCATAAGAAATTCATTTTCTTACAAACAAGGGAGAGAAGTTATAGAATTTGGAAATTCAGTGGCTCGATGTTGTCTTCAAAGAGGTGTCAGCCTCCTTCCCATGTTGGCAATGGCTTGCCCCACGGTCACAAGATGGACGCAGCAGGGCCTGCCATCGTCCACAGACATGACAGTGTTCAGTGAAGAGGCATTTCCTTTTATCCATCTTTAAAGGAAGAAATCCTCTACTGGAAACCTCTTCAGCAGACTTCCCCTCAGGTCCCATTGGCCGGGGTTGGATCACAAACCTTCCACTAAACCAATGCTGGCAAAGGGACTATAATTACAGTGACAGGCTTAGGCCAATCATGATTCGTGTCCCATGACTGAGGATGGGCCTGTGTCCTGATTGCTGGCCTCAAGGGTCAGAACCAAATAAAACAGGTCTTTCCAGCAAGGAAGAAAGGGGGATAGATATGGCTAGGCCATTGGCATTATCTGTGACTCCAAGGACCTGAATTCAAGCTCTGCACAATAAAGGTAATTCTGTTCCCCACCTGCTGGTGGGCTCAAGGGCTGAAATTCTATGATCAGGACAGGCTAAGCCCAAATCCCGGAGCCTTAAACATGGCCTCAATGGGGCTGAGGGAGCTGGAGTGTGTCCCCTGTGCCCCCTGGGTCTAGCTCAGTGCCTCTGGCAGGGTCCATCATGTACTCATTCAATCCACAACTATTCATTGGGCACTTTGCTGGGGGAGCAAACTTCAACATGGACCCTTCCCTCACAGAGCTTACCTCCTAGTTGGGGTGAAAATCAGCAACCACGTGGGTAAGTGTCAAATGACAGCCGTGGTCAGTTGTGGACTGATGGGCACCTGGTGCTATGAGAGGAAATAGCAGCAGATTTGACCCAGGCAGGGAGGTCAAGGACTTTGGATTTGGTACTTGTCATTTTGAGCCCAGACTTAGTCACTTACTACTGCCTGTGTGACTTTAAAAAAGGCAATTTGCTTGACATTTCTCTATGCCTTGGTCTTCACTGGGAAACAGCAAAAATAATGGTAACTGTCCCTGGGATTGGTAGGAAAACTAGATGAGATAATGTGGCCCACTGGACCATCAGGCAAGAACTAGGAAACCGCACGCCCTCAACAGTCCAGTGGTATAGCACGTGGTTAAGGCCTCTGGCTCGAGCCAGACTGCACGGGTTTGAAGCCCAGCTCTGCCCCCTTCTAGCTGGGTAACATTGAGCAATTGTCTCATCTCTATGCCTCAGTTTCCACATCTGTAAAATGGAGCCAGTAACAAATAGAGTTGTTGTAAAGATTAAATGGGTCGTGTATACAAAGCTCTTCGCACAGGGTCTGACACGCAGTAAGCTCAATATACGTTAACGAAGGTTGTTATTACGTGCTGTTTTGAAATTAATCATAAAAACAAATGTGAAAACAGGGCTGGATTAGAGATTTTTAGTCAGTCCAGCACGAGCAAAGTCATTTTTCTTGCTGATATTTCAATAATGAAGGTGTTTGTCAGACCAATATGCGTACAGCTGCGAATGTTAAACATCCCTGAGCATTCCTGGGTTTTGATTACATCCAGTTTTTCCTCTGGAGTACTGGCCTGCCTACTTCTATCACCTCCAGCACCATCAATAACACACCTTGAGAAGCAACCATTGTTAGGATAAACAAAGCAAGACCCAGCCAGCAGCCACACCGCAGCCCATCCTCCGCTTCCTTCCGGGCTGCTGCCAGCTTGCAGGGCGGTCGAACCAATCGCGAGCCGCAGGATGCAAATTGTGTTCCCTAATTGATCCATCAAGCTAGGCACAGTTCAGGTTATGAGAACCGGCGCTGTGGGAGGAATGCCTGCGCGTGCACACACTCAGCGCCGGGCCCAGCGGATGTTGAGTGTTCGGGGAACACCAGCTATTGTCTTGGATATTATGTATCCTCCAGATGGTGGGAGCATCCGAGCCCGGCAAGCTGGAGACAGCCATCGCCAGCTTTGCTTTCCCTTCCCTTTGTGAAACACTGAAGCCTCGTTAGGAAACCATGTTAAATTATAACCACACCTACTTCGCAGGGTGGTGGTGAGGCCGACGTGAGTCAGTGCACAGAATGCGTTGGGAATGGTGCCCGGCACAGGGTAAGCGCTCAGAAACAACAACGTTAATAATAATAGCTAACACTTACAGGGAGCGCTTACCCCGTCTCTTTCCACATTTAATCCTTACAACCTCCTGATGAGGTAGGTGTTGATAGCATCCCCATGTTACAGGTGAGAAAATGAAGGCACAAGAGAGGTTAAATAGCGTGCTTTAAGTTACACAGTAAATTCAAACATTTGCTGCTGTGATTATAGCTGCTGGTTTTTTTTCCCAAAGTAGAGCATTAATCTGGAGAATCAGATTACTGGGCTTCTCACAGCGTGGCGGTTGGGTTCTGAGAGAGAATGTCCCAAGAACCAGCATCTAGAGCGAGACAGGTGGAAGTCATATGTCCCTTCCATTATACTCTGCTGGTCAAAGCAGTCACAAGCTCACTCATAGTCAAGGAGAGGGGACATAGACCCCACCTCACCACAGGGGGACTTTTCAAATAATTTGCAGCTATTTTTTTAGTAACAATTTTATTGAGATATAATTCACGTATCATATAATTCACTCATTTAAAATATACAGTTTAATGATTCTATTCAAAGAATTGTGCAACCCATCACCACTATCCATTTTAGAACGTTTAAATCACCCTATACCCTTTAGTTATCACTGTCCCCAGTATTCCCACAGTCCACCTAGCCCCTGCCAACCACCAATCTACTTCCTGTCTCTATGGATTTGCTTTTTCTGAACATTTTATAGAAACAGAATCATGTACGTGGTCTTTTGTGACTGACTTCTTTTTTTTTTTTTTAATCCTCACCTGAGGATATTTTTTCCATTTATCATCAGATAGAGTGGGAGAGAGGGGGGTGAGAGAGAGAAACATCGACATGAGAGAGACACGTCGACTGGTTGCCTCCCGCACGACCCAACCAGGGACGGGGACAAACCACAACCGAGGTACGTGCCCTTGACCGGAATCGAACCTGAGACTCACTGGTCCACAGGCGGACACTCTAACCGCTGAGCCAAACTGGCCAGGGCTGTGACTGACTTCTTTTACTTAGCATAATCTTTTCAAGGTTCATGCAGTTGAAGCACATATCAGAGCTGCACTTCTTTTCATGGCCTAATAATATTTCATTGTGTGATTTCCATTTACCAGTTGATGGATGTTTGGATTGTTTCTACCTTTCGCCTCTTATACATGACACTGCTGTGCACATGCGCGTACAACTTCTGTGGCCAGTTTTAAACCGTCACTGGTCCACAGGCAGGACATCCAAGGATGGTGGATCCCAAACGGGATCATAACATATCTTGTTTCTGTGACCGTCAGCAAATCACCCAACATTTCTGAGCTTCATCTGCAAACCAAGATGTAAAATACCCCTGGACAGGTGAGGATCAGTGAGCTCAAGAATGTGAGGTGACCTTTAAAAAGAAAAGCTGAGAAATGCTGTGTAAGAGATACTGCAGGTTGCCCACCCAACAGCACTCCTTTTCTTGGTAACAGAACCTTGATTTCCGTCAGCTATCAAGCAGCCACCTGCTTCGTGGGTCTGAACCCCTCTCACCACAGCACACACGTCACGCTCAGCCTAAGCCAGTCACAAGAACCCACTGTCCTTTCCTCTAAAGGATTCTGGAATGGCCCAGAGATGTAACCTGGTCAGTGAGACCAGAAGGTCTGCTGAGTGTGCTGCAGAAAATGTGCTTCTTAGCCCTTAGAAAGAGGAGCTAAGAAGAAACCATCCTTCTTTACCGGGATACTTTCATGTCCTCCTGTGAAACCGCGCAGCCATCAGCCCGCTCAGTGTGACGACATGGGAAAGTGGAAGCAGAGTGATGTCAGCACTGAGCTAACGCTGGGGAAGCCTTGCCTCTGGATGACTCTCAGGTGAGAAAGAGATTTTCATTCTTTAAGTCACTTTAGTTGGGTTTTCCATCTATTACAGCTGAAAATGCCCATACGTATACACATATTGGTTTCTCTTATCTCTCTCGGATACTTCCAGAGAGGATTGGGCTTATCCTACAATAATTGCACAAGGAAATATCAGAGCAAGGGTAAATAAGTATGACATCATGGCATATTAAATACTCTTAATGACCCTCCTGATTTAAAAAAAAAAACAACACAGCCTGACCAGTATGGCTCAGAGGTTGAGCGTTGACCCATGGACTAAGAGGTCGCTGGTTCGATTCCCGGTCAGGGCACATGCCCAGGTTGTGGACCTGATCCCCAGTGGGGGGCATGCAGGAGGCAGCCAGTCGATGTTCTCTCTCATTCATGTTTCTATGTCTCTCTCCCTCTCCCTTCCTTTCTCTCTAAAAATCAATAAAGAAAAAAATTTTTTTAAATAAAAATTTTTAAAAAACAGCTCATTATTTTATTATTATTGTTGTTGTTGTTGTTGTTGTTATTTTAATCCTCACCCGAGGATATTTTTTCATTTACCATCAGATAGAGTAGGAGGAAGGGAGGGAGGGAGAGAGAGAGAGAACCATTGATGTGAGAGATACATCGACTGGTTGCCTCCTGTACAGCCCGACCAGGGCCGGGGACAAACAACAACCAAAGTACGTGCCCTTGACCGGAATCAAACCCGTGGCTCATTGGTCTGCAGGCTGATGCTCTAACCACTCAGCCACACCTGCTAGACAGCTCAAGTTATTTTAAGTTATTCAGTTGCATTTATCAGCTTATATTTACATCAAGGGCAACGAAAAATAATAAAGCATATGTCAGCAGGTAATAATGTATAGAGAAAAATAATTTGGGGAAGAGGGATCAGGAATAAGTGAGTTACCATTTTAAATAAGATGTTCAAGGTAGACTTTGTTGAAATGGTGACATTTGAGAAAAGACTTGACAGTGATGAGGGTAATAGCCATAGGAATATCTAACAGAAGAATGAATCAAGTGAAGGAAATAGTCAATGCAAAGAGCCTATGGTGTGAACATGTCTGGAATGCACAAGGAATAACAAAGAAGACAATGTGACTGGAACTAAATGAGCGAATGGGAGAGTAGGAGAAGATGAGGTCATAGTATTGATAGGTGTAGAATTCCAGATTTGCAGCATTTTCTTTCAGCCATTTGAGATTATCATTCATTCCCTTGTCTTCTGGCTTCCATGGTATCTGTGCAGAAGTCCATTGCCAGACCTGTTATATAGTCTTTGAAGATAATATATCTTTTTCTCCTCTGGCTGCTTTTCATGGTTTCTCTTTGTCTCTGGTTTTCAGAAGTTCTTGCTATTGTGCGTCTGAATTTGTTATTCTTTGTATTCACTCTGTCTAGGGTTCATAGTGCTTCATGTATCCTATGACTTATTGTCTTCGGTTTTAGAAATTCTCAACCATCAACTACGAATACTGCATCTGCCCTATTTTCTCTTTCCTTTCATTCTGAGATTCAATGACACATAATTTCATTGTGTTTCATGTCTCTTACATCCTCTTCTGTACTTTTTCATTTTTTAGTCTTTCTTACCTTGGTCTGGATGTTTTCTTTTTTTTTCTTTTTTTGGTACGTGCCCCTAGCAGGAACTGAACCTGGGACTCTCTGGTCCGCAGGCCGTCGCTCCAACCGCTGAGCCAAACCGGCCAGGGCTGGATGTTTTCTTTTAGCCTATTTCCAGTCTGCTAATTTTCTGTTTAGTTGCATCTAATCTGCTGTAAACCCACCTGCTGAGTTCTTAATTTCAATTTTTATATTTTTCAGTTATAGAATTTACTTTTTTAAAAAATTAATTCTCATCCGAGGATATTTTTTTCATTGATTTTTAGAGAGAGTGGAAGGGAGGGGGAAGGAGGGGGAGGAGACATTGATGTAAGAGAAACATATCCATTGGTTGCCTCCCACACACACCCCGACCAGGGCTGGGGAATCAACCCTGCAACCCAGGCATGCGCCCTTGATCAGGAATCAAACCCGAGATCCTTTGGTCCATAGGCCAACACTCTAACCACTAAGTCATTCTGGCCACGGCTATAGAATTCACTTTTAATTAATAATTTTCAGCTTCCAGTTCTCTGTTGAAATTTTCCATCTCTTCATTTAATTTGTTGATCATGTTAATTACTGTATTGAAAACTCTGATAATGCCAATAACTGCATCTCCTATGGGTCCCTTTCTATGACATACTTTTTTTTTTTTTTTGGTTAATTCATGTCTCCTTGTATGTTTGGTCACTTTTCATTAAATTTTAGCATTGTATATAAAACATGTAGAGATCATTTGAAGCTCTGGCTCATGTTCTTTTCCTTAAGAAAGGATCTACTTTGCCCAGCCGGTGTGGCTCAGTGGTTGAGCGTCAACCCATGCACCAGGAGGTCACCTGTTCGATTCCCAATCAGGGCACATGCCCAGGTTGTGGGCCCGATCCCCAGTGGGGGTATGCAGGAGGCGGCCAATCGATGTTCTCTCTCATCGATGTTTCTATCTCTCTCCCTTCCTCTCTCTCTAAAATCAATAAAGAGAAAAAAATTTAAAAAAAAAAAAGAAAGGATCTACTTTTACTTTCGACAGGTAGTAGAGGCAGATCATTTTAATGCAATCAGGGATCGAGCTGATCCAAAGCTGGTCTTTCTTGGTGTTTCTGATGGCTAGTCCATTTCTGACTCATTCAAAATTACAAACTGTGAAAAGCACTATGAAGGAGGTCAACAGAGTGATAGAACAGAGAGTAATGGGAGTGGGAGTGAGGAGCAGATGCTGCCTTAGCTGCGGTGCTCGGAGACGTCTGAGAGAGGGAACCCTTGAGGCCCAACCTGAATGATGAGAAGCAAATAGCCATGTGAAGATGTAGATTCTTCCAGACAGAATACAGTGACATTACAAGATAGATGAACGTCAGATATTAGAAGCCCTGGCAAAGAGTGTATGTAGATTTCATTCCAAGTGCAGTGGGAAATTATTGAAGAATTTTATGCAAGGGAGTGGCATGATGTTTTTCAAAGATTACTCTGACTGCTATGTGCAGAAATATTTATTGCAGGGAACAAGAATCGAAGCAGAGAGACCAGGTGAGAGATGATGATGGGCTGGACTAGGTTGGCAGTACAAATGAAGAAAGATGGATTTGAGATATATTTTGGAGGTGGGATTGAACGAGTTTATTGCTGGATTAGATTTGGGGTGGGGTGAGAGGGCTTGAGCGATTGGGTGGGTGCCCTTCTCTCCAAGGAAACTATTTACGGCAAGAGAAGAGGCGGGCATCCCACAGCCAGTGCCCCATCATGGCATCTGCTGCCCCATCGCTCAGGCTGTGTGGGACTATCTACCTGTCTGTCCTTCTAGGAACACACTGGCCAGATCTTACTCCCTCTCAACACCTAGCTTAGTGAAATGAAAATGGAATCAGCTTTGGAGTCAGAAACCTGGATTCTACCAGGCTCTGACATTTAGTAGCTGTGTGACCTTGGACAAGTCAACTAACCTCTAGAGACTTATGTTTTCTAATCTATAAATTAGTGATTAGAAATACATAATTGAGCCCTGGCTGGTTTTGCTCAGCGGTTAGAGGGTCTGGCCACAGACCAAAGGGGTCTTGGGTTTGATTCCTGGTCAAAGGCATGTACCTGGATTTTGGGTTTGTACCCCAGCCCTGGTCAGGGCCGTGCAGGAGGCAACCAATCAATCTCTCTCTCTCTCTCTCTTTCCCTCCTCCCTCCCTTCCACTCTCTCTAAAAATCAATGGAAAAATATCCTCGTGCAAGGATTAACAAAAAAAGAGAGAAAGAAAAGAAATACGCCTGACTGGTGTGGCTCAGTGGATTGAGCATCATCCCATGGACAGAGAGGTCCTGGTTCGATTCCCGGTCCAGGGCACATGCTCGGGTTGTGGGCTCGATCCCCAGTAGGGGGCGTGCAGGAGGCAGCCAATCCATGTTTCTCTCTCATATTGATGTTTTTATCTCTCTCTCCCTTCCTCTCTCTCTCTAAAAAATCAGTAAAAACATATTTAAAAAAAAAAGAAATACATAATTGGGTAGAGGATTAAATAAGATCTTGGAGAGCAATGCGTGCCTGGTACAGCTCGGGCACTGCGTGCTTTGGTAAGTGAGGCCATCTCCAAGGCTGGGCTTGATCTGCAGAGGTGGGTGGGGAGGGGTACAGCTGCAGTGCAGCAGGGAGGAAAGCAGCTTGGGACAGGGGCAGGGATGCCTGGCGCTCCTTGGATCATGGTGCAGTTTCCTTAGCCAGCCCCACCCCAAACCTGGCCTCAGCCCAAGCCTGCCTGGTGGGGCTCTCTCCAGGGTCCGCACCCACAGCCAGGACAGGCCCTGGCCTGTACCCCACTCTTCTGCCTGCCGATGGGGTTTGCTAAAAGCACGTACATTCCTGAGGGATTGATAAGATTCCAGAAGCCATGGCCACCACCCATGGGCCTACCTGGAACTGGATAGGAGGGGATCACTAGACCTTCCCCCTCCACACAGCAGGGCTGACTGCCAGCACCCCCACCCCATAGACAAACATGAATGGCACAGCTTTAAGGAACCCCAAGGAGCCCCCGGCACCCTCCTTTACATGACTGGGGCCCTGCCAATCAGGTGGAGACCCCAGCATGTCCCCCACTGAGCAAGAACCAGCTTCAATCCTTGCCTCCCCATGAAGCCCACAAATTTAAAAAAAAAAAAAAAAAAGTGCTTAGAATCCTTTGGCGTTAGGGAAACTGGGGCTAGGGAACCTAGTGGTGAGTGGATGTGCCTGCCATCCTCTGGACATCTCCACCTCGGTTATAGCTCCAAGACTCTGGGTACCTGGGACCCCTGGAGGGAAACCACTGATCTTGGGTACATACACAGTCCATCCATGACTGCGGGAGCTGGGGGACAAAGAGGGGAGTTCTTAGGGTCTGGGGCAAACCGAGGCTCTGTCCTGACTTCTCGCTGTGACCTGGGGCCAGTGGTTTAACCTCTCTGAGTTTCTGTGACCTCATCTGTAAACGGAGATGGGTGATAAGGTGAGGATTAGATAAAGTAGTACTTGTAAGAGTTAGCAGGAAGCCTGACATGTATAATAAGCAATCTTTAAACAGATCTGTTATTGCCCTCATTAATATAAAGGAATAAAAGGCAGCCATCCTGCCTTCGCCCTGCCTTAGCTCCCTCGGGCTGGAGCTTGAAGGGAACTCAGAGACACCCCCACCTACCACCACTGTGGAATCCCAGGACCTCACCGCCTTTCATCTGCCTGCCTCTCCTTCCCCACAGCCTGAGCCTGGGCCCAGCCCTCTCCTGCTCCAGCTCCCCGCTCTCTGCCTGCTGACTCCGATGATTCATCCGGCCCCCAGGCCATAGTCGTGCCTATCAGAAACCCATTTTTCCGGTTTCCCCTCCTGAGCCAGGGGCCCCTTGGGCCCTGCCTTGCTCCTGGCATAAGAGAGTGGTGTGGGGCCCTGAGTGAGGGAAATGTGGTCTTCCCCTTGTCCCCTTCCCCAGACCTGGGACCAAGGGGTTGCTGGGGGAGTGAAAGGACATCAGAGAGGAAGCAAGGGGGAGTCAAGGAAGCAAGAGGAGGCCCCTCTCCTGGCCTGAATCAGGTCTAGAACAGCTCTGATCCCTGAACAGCAATGGACCTAGGTGTTGCAGGGCTGGGAGGAGGGGAAGGGGGGATGGGGGGCAGGGGAGAGGTCAGGCTGGAACCATGATTTCCCACTGCTGGACGGTCCAGAAGATCCTCTAGCACCTCAAACTCAGCACAATGCAAGCAGAGCTTGTCTCCTCTGTGACCAAACTGCACCTCCCTGGTGGTCCATGCAGTCCCTCAGCTAGAAAACCTGGGAGCCCCACCCCTCTGCCCGCTGCATCCCACCAGTTGATAGGTGCTGGCCTTTTCTGCATGTCTCTCGGGGGTCCCTGCTGCCCATAAGTCTTTCTCCAAGCCCTGGTGGGTCCTCATCAGCTCCCTCCCTCCTCACCCGGCCCCTCCCCTGTAATCTCCCTCCAAGCAGCCAGCCTAAAAGGGACCTTCCCTGGACCAGGAACTGATCCAGCTTGGGGCAGGCTGGGGAGGAGCAGAGCCAGCTGGGACAGCGGGAGCCAATGCTTCTCTCCGTTCACCAATGAGTGATGGGGGTGGGGTGGGCAGACCCCATCCAGGACTCACAATCACTGATCACCTACCCATGCCAGGCTAGGACCCTCCTCAGTTCACCGTTCCTTCACCACGCCCTGTGACCGTGGGTTTCACTGGACCCGTTTTACAGATGAGAGGTTGGGTGGTCAGGAAGGGTGCACCCAACCTACAGCTGGGAGGTAACAGAGTTGGATTTTGAATCCTAGTCAGACTTTAGAGCCTGGTTCTCTTCACTGTTTACAGGTATTTCTAGAAACTATGGGGAAATAATCTCAGTTGGAAAGCCCTTAAGAGTAGTGAACCAACTGGTTTCCTGAGAAGCTCACTGGAAAGGTCTTTGTGGGAGAGAGTGTGTGTGTGTTTGTGTGTGTGTGTGTGTGTGTGTGTGTGTGTGTGTCCAGTTACGTGTGTCCTACCTGAAAGTGAATCTTGCCCACTGCTGCCCCCCACTGACCAGAGGCAGAACTGTTCCAGCCTCTTGGGAATCTGATTTCCAGGGGACCACATTGCCCAACTCCAGAGACCCTGAGAAACCACGTGGTCCGAGGTTACATCCTTAATACACAAAGAGCTCTTAAAAAGCAATAAGAAACCAACAAACATACCCAACATAAATATAGACAAAGGATATAAACAGGCCATATCACAAAAGAGAACATCCCAATAGCAGATGATCAATTTCACTAATAACCAAAGAAATGAGAATAAAAATGAGATGACATGTTCACTGTTAGATTAGAAATTGATCATGCTTTCTGTTAGAAAGGATGTTGAGGATGGGCACTCATATTGTTGGTAGAAGTGAGATTTGGTACTGATTTTTTGAAGGACAGTTGGAAAGTATCTATAAAACATTTTAACATTCACATTTTTTTTTAATCCTCACCCAAGGATATTTTTCCATTTTTGTTCAGATAGAGTGGGAGGGAGAGAGAGAGAAACATCGATGTGAGAGAAACACATCAACTGGTTGCCTCCCACACGACCCCACCAGGGCCGGGGACGACCCACAACCGAGGTACGTGCCTTGACGGGAATCGAACCCGCGACTCATTGGTCCACGGGCTGACGCTCTAACAGCTGAGCCAGACCGGCCAGGGCTAATGTTCACTTTTTGACCCAACAATTCCACATCTGGAAATGTATCCTAAAAATGCAAAAGGATATATGTTTAAAGATGTTCCTTGCAGCAGTGTTTATAGTTCACTTATTTACACAGAAAAACAGGGAGCCACTAAAATAAAGCAGTGGCTAGGGTTTACTCATGTTCATGCTGATCATATTTATACATGTGTGTAAATGGTGTGTTTGTATGTGAGTGTGTAATAAACACCTTTATTTTTATTTATTTATTTATTTATTTATTTATTTATTTATTTATTTATTTATTTATTTTATCCTCACCTGAGGACATTTTTTTCATTTTTTGTTTAGGTAGAGTGGGAGGGAGAGAGAGGAAGAGAGAGAGAGAGAGAGAGAGAAACATCGCCGTGAAAGGGACACATCGAGTGGCCGCCACCCGCACGACCAACCAGGGCCGGGGACAAACTGCAACCTAGGTACGCGCCCCTAGTGGGAACCGAACCCGGGTCTCTCTGTACCGCGCAGGCCAACACTCCAACCACTGAGCCAAATCGGCCAGGGCAGTAATAAACACCTTTAAATAACAAGGCAAGTATTTTTAGATATCTGTGACACATTATTGAGTAAAATAAACTTAGATTGCAACACAAGTAAAATACTACAATTTCATTTACACAAAGTTCTGTGTGAGGATTTGAAGGGGTGTGTGTGTGTGTGTGTGTGTGTGTGTGTGTGTAAGAGCACAGAGACTTGTCTGGAAGACCATTGCCAAAATCTTAACAGTGACTACCTTTGTATAATAGAATTGCATTTGAATCTTACGTTTTCTTTTACATTTCTCTTATGGTTTAAATTTTTAAGAATGAGCTCATTTTATATTTATAATGAAAACAATAAAGCTATTTTCATTTTGAAGAAGGAAAGCAAACAGAAGGTCTTGTTTCCCCAGGGGGTGGAGCTCTGTGGTGGGAATTAGGGGGTGACCCTACCAGGAGGTCATGCTAGCAGGCTGGAACATTAGGGGGGACACAGAGAGCTGGGGCTGGATCTGCTAGCCCATTGTGAAGTTGTCAGGAGCACGTCCTGGGCTGTCAGAGACAAGAGGGCCTGCTTGTCTACTGCCCTCACTTGGAGGCAGGCGGGGTAGATGAGATGGTGGCTCAGAGAGGGCAAGGAACTTGGCTGAGGTTGCACAGTGAGCCAACGCTAAATTCAGCACTGGAACCCAGGACTTCAGACCCAAAGCCAGGGCTCTTTCCTCGCTGCTCTCTTTTCATAATAAGGTGGATGTGAAGGTCAGAAGGTCGCTTTTAACAGTGTGTTTCCACAGATACGGTGCTACCACCGATCAGCTGTGAGAACAATTCTGTCCAACTCAGTCTCCTCATTTCTGAGCCAGGAAGTCACAGCTCCCCGAGAACACCTTTGTACCGACTGGCCTGTCACTGATGCTGACCAGGAAGCTGGGGTGTAAGGAAATGGCTGGTGGCCTCCTCTCTGTCCCCAGGGCCTCCCCTCAACCCTCCTCACTGCTCTCCCTGCCGCCAGGACTGCCTCAATAATTCATTCTGTCCACCACCCTCACCAGGTGCTTTTAACATCACTCTGACTGTCATCTCTGCTTGGAAAAGCTTTCTGTGGTTTCCCATTGCCCACATTCAAGGTCTTCAGTGATGCAGCTCCAACTTTTATTTTGCAGCCTCCCGCCCACCCTTCCAGCTGCTTCCACTGGGGTCACATTCTAGGTGCTGTCCCCAGCACGTCTTTACCTCCCTGGGCATTTCCTCATGCAACCCTTCTATTTATTATAATATTCCTGCCTTCTCTGAGTGGGCATTCATTCTTTAAAACCATCTTAAGCCCGGCTGGTGTGGCTCAGTGGTTGAGCGTCGACCCATTCACCAAGAGGTTGCCGGTTCGATTCCCGGTCAGGACACATGCCCAGGTTATTGGCCCCATCCCCAGGGGGGGCGTGCAGGAGGCGGCCAATTGATGTTCTCACTCATCGATGTTTCTATCTCTCCTCCCTTCCTCTCTCTCTAAAATTAATAAAGAAAAAAAATTAAATAAATGCTCCCTCCTCCAGAAAGTCTTCCTTGACTCCCACATGAATTTTTAAAGGATGCATTAAACTATTCCCACCTGCTTTCCCATGACTTCAGTTACTACATCTTTTTTTCTTTGCTTCATTTTTCTTATTTCACATCTTCTTTTGAATTGATTTTTTAAAAATCCCTTTCCTTTGCTCCTTCAGCTAGCAAGGAAGTATACACAACTCACTTAAAATCTAGAGTTGAGTAAAACCCTCACCTTCTTTCTGCCAATCAGTACAAAATCAGGTGTTTTCAATCCATCGTGTAATTATTGTCATTATCCCTGTGAGTTACCCTGACTTATTTAGATTCACCAGCACATTTGCCAGTGTCTTTGTTCACCATTAGTTCTTGCTTCTCACGCTTTCCTTCTGGGATATTTTTCTACCAGCTTCACTGAGATATAATTGGCATACAGGAAACTGCACATGTTGAAAGTGAACAGTTTTGATAAGCTTTGACATATGAATACACCTGTGAAGTCATTACCACAATCAAGATAATGAACATCACCCCCAAGAGTTTTCCTTCGACTCTGTAATTTCTCCCTCCCGTCCCTGCCCCACCCCATCCCCAGGCAACCACCGATCTGCTGTTACTATAAATTAGTTTTCATTTTCTAGAATTTTATATGAATGAAATCATATGATGTGTACTCTTTTTGAGTCTGTCTTCATTCACTCACTAAGCAAAATTATTATGATATGCAGCCATGTTGATATATAAATAGTTTATTTATTCTTTTATTGCTGAGTAGTAATCCATTGTATGGATATGCCAGATTATACTTATCCATTTACCTGTTGACTTGGGACATTTGGGTTATTTCTAGTTTATAAATAAAGCAGCAATGAACATTTGTGTATGAATCTTTGTACGACAAATGCTTTCATTGCTGTTGGGTACCTAGGAGTGGACTGGCTGGTTACATGGTGGGTGTAGGTTTAACTTTTTAAGAAACTGCTGGACTCTTTTCCAACATGGTTGTACATTTGACATTTCCACCAGCAATGGAAGAAGCGTTAGTTGCGCCACATCCTCACCAGCACTTGGCATGGGCTTAGAGTCTGCTACAGGTGCATGAGCATATCTTTTTTTTTTTTTTTATCCTCACCCTAGGACATTTTTTGCATTTATCTTCAGATAGGAGGGAGAGAGGGAGGAAGAGAGAGAGAGAGACACATCGAGTGGTCACCACCCACATGACCCCAGCCGGGGCCGGGGACAAACCGCAACCGAGGTACGTGCCCTCAGCGGGAACTGAACCCGGGACTCTCTGGTCCGCGGGCACATGAGCATATCTTATAGCAGTTTCCATTTGCATTTAATGATGCCTACTGATGTCGAATGTCTTTCTATATGATTATTTGCCATCCACGTATATTCTTCAGTGAAGCGGCTGTGCAGATCTTTTGCCCATTTTGGGGAGAATTTTGTCTTCTTATTATCAAGTTTTCAGAGTTCTTTATATCTGCAAATATTTTCTCCCAGTCTGTGGCTTGTCTTTTCATTTTTGTAACAGTGTCTTTCAAAGAATAAATTTTTCCTTAATTTTGATAAAATTCAGTTTATCAATTTTTTGTGTGTTATATTCAATCTTTTTTATTTCACTGTTGTATCCATGAAATCTTTGCCTAACACAGTCCCAAAAAGAATGTCTTCTGTTTTCTTCTAGTTTATAGTTTTAATTGTACACTTAGGCCTATGATTCATTTTGAGTCTTATTTTATTTTTGCCTACAGATATCTAATTGTTCCAGTACTATTTCTTGAAAAGATTATGCTGTCTCAACTGAATTGCCTTCATGTTTTTGTCAAAAATCAATTGACCATGTAAGTGTGGGTGTCTATTCTACTCCATTGACCTATTTGTCTATATTGAAATCAATACCGCACTGTCTTTTTGAAAATTTATTTTTCAATTATGGTTGACATACAATGTTATATTAGTTTCAGGTGTACAACATAGTGATTAGACATACCTCACAAAGTGACCCCCTTGATTAGTCTAGTACCCATCTGGCATCTTACATAGTTATTATAATATTGCTGACTACATTCCCTATCCTGTACTTTACATCCCTGTGACTATTTTTATAACTGGCAGTTTGTACTTCTTAATCCCTTTCTCCCTTTTCACTCCACCCCCTAACCCCCTTCCATCTGGCCACCATCAATTTGTTTTCTATATCTATGAATTTGTTTCCGTTTTGTTTGTTCATTTATTTTGTTTTCTAGATTCCACATATAAGTGAAATGATCTGAATACTACACTGTCTTGATTACTGTAGCTTTATTTGTCTTGAAGTCAAGTAGTTTAAGTCCTTCAACTTTCCTCTTCTTTTTCAAAGTTGTTTTTGCTATTTTAGGTTTTCTACATTTTTATATAAATTTCAGAATTAAGTTGGCAGTGTCTACACACACACACACACACATGCTAGGGTTTTCATTAGGATTCTGTTGACTCAACAGATGAATAATTTCGGGAGAACTCATATCTTAACAATACTGTGTCTTCTAATCTAAGAACGTGGTATATCTTCCCATTTATTCTGGTCTTCTTTCATTTCTCTTAGCATTTCTTTGTCTCGTTCATGTATAGGTCTTACACATCCTTTGTCATATTCATCCCTAAGTATTTCATGTGTTTTATACTATTGTAAATGATGATTTAAATTTTAATTCATGATTATTTAGTTGCTAGTATATAGAAATACAATTAATTCTTAAATATTAATCTTGTATCCTGGGGACTCCAAAATGGCGGCGGGGTGAATGGAAGCTACACGGACCATCTCCCAGGACCAAAGTGGAAATACAACTAAAATAAAGACAAATCGTCGGGGAAAAGCAACGAAAAAGCAGCTTGCGAGGACCATACAACCAGGGACACTGAATCAATCCTGGTAGGATTGCGGAGGCGCCAGAGGGGGCCTGGGAGCCCACGGACAGCAGTGACCTTAGCTGTGAGCACCGCCTTCGGGATTAAAGCCCAAGCCGGTTCCACAGTGCAGAGGGCCAGGACAGAGCGCTAAAATAGCCACAGCCACTCACCTTGGGCTCCGGCAGAGGGAGGGTGGACTGGACTGGAACTTGTGGGGACACTCGGGATTTGGAGGGCCCTCAGAGCTTTTGCTGAGTTGTGGCCACGCAGGACTGTGGCCATCTTACTCCTTCCCAGGGCTCTGGGGAGAGGCGGCAGCCCCTCCCTCGGAGATCCAGCCATACCCAGGTGGGCCATTGAAATGCAAATTGAGGTTCATTAACTACCAGCATCTGCCCCACCCTTGGGAAATCCTCTCACACTGAACACCTGAGGGAGGTTTTCATTCAACTGAGAACCCAAGACTCTTCAAGTAACCAGGACTAATAACCTCTAGGCAAAAAGCTAGAGAATAACTTAACCTTTTCTGAGCTTGCAAATCTACCCAGGAAAGTAAGACTCAACACTGGTGTATAACGTGGGTCCTCCCACACTCATCCAAACCCAGTAGAGGGAGCCACAAAGAGCAGAACACCAACATCCACAGGGAAAATTTGGCAGACTCCAAAACCCACTGAGATAGCAAAATGGTAAAACAAAAAAACAGATGCCAAATGAAAGAACAAGAGACCTCCACCGAAAATGAGATAAATGAAATGGAGTTAAGCAAGTTAACAGAACTAGAATTCAGAGCCATGATCTTGAGGAAGCTCAACAGCGTGTGTAAGGACATCAACACCATGAGCAAAGACATAGAAATATTGAAAATAAACCAATTGGAAATGAAGAATGACATAGCAGAAATGAAGAACACATTGGAAGGACTAAACAGCAGAGTAGAAGAAGCTGAGGACTGGATCAGTGAATTAGAAGACAAGGTAGAAAAAATCAACCAATCAGAAAACCAAAAGGAAAAAACAATGAAAAAACAGGAAGACAGCTTAAGAGAACTGTGGGACAACTGGAAACGTAATAATATTCACATCATAGGAGTCCCCAAAGAAGAAGAAAATGAACAAGGGTTAGAGAATATATTTGAAGAAATAGTGACAGAAAATTTCCCTAATTTGGTGAAGGAAGAAGGCATTCAAGTTCAAGAAGCACAGAGAGTCCCAAGTAAGAAGAACCCAAACAGGCCCACACCAAGACACATAGTAATTAAAATGCCAAAAAATAAAGACAAAGAGAGAATCCTAAAGGCAGCAAGAACTAAGCAACAGGTTACCTACAAAGGAACCCCCATAAGACTATCAGCTGACTTCTCAATAGAAACACTACAGGCCAGAAGGGAATGGCATGAAGTAATCAAGGTCATGAAAAACAAGGATCTGAACCCAAGACTACTCTACCCAGCAAGGCTATCATTCAAAATAGAAGGTCAAATAAAGAGCTTCCCAGACAAAAAAAGGCTAAGGGAATACATTAGCACCAAACCAGCACTGCAAGAAATGTTAATTAGTAGAAGAAATAGAAAGGAAAATAGAACCACACTAAACAAAAATGGCAATAAATAAGTACATATCAATAATCACCTTAAACGTAAGTGGATTGAATGCTCCGATAAAGAGACACAGAGTAGTGGATTGGATAAGAAAGCATGACCCATATATATGTTGTTTACAAGAGACCCACCTCACAACAAAAGACTCACATAGGTTGAAAATGAAGGGATGGAAAAAAATCTTCCAAGCAAACAGAAAGGAAAAAAAAGCTGGGGTAGCAATACTCATATCTGATCAAATAGATTTCAAAATGAAGGCTATAACTAGAGACAAAGAAGGCCACTACATAATATTGAAAGGATCTATCCAACAGGAAGATATAACCTTGGTAAATCTTGCACCCAATATAGGAGCACCAAAATATATTTAAAAACTTCTGGAGGACTTCAAAGGAGAAATCGACAGCAATACAATCATAGCAGGGGACTTCAACACCCCGCTGACATCACTGGATAGATCCTCTAGACAAAAAATCAACAAGGAAACAGAGACTCTAAATGAAGCACTAGACCAAATGGATTTAATAGATATTTACAGAGAATTACACCCCAAAACTACAGAATTCACATTCTTCTCAAGTGCACATGGGACATTCTCAAAGATAGACCACATGTTAGGACACAAACGAAGTCTCTACAAGTTCAAGAAGATTGAAATCATATCAAGCATCTTCTCAGATCACAATGGCATGAAACTAGAAATCAATTGCAACAAGAACATGCAAAGACATTTGAATACATGGAGGCTAAATAGCATGTTATTAAACAATGAATGGGTTACCAAGGAAATCAAGGAAGAAATAAAAAACTTCCTGGAAACCAATGGAAATGAACACACAACAACACAAAATCTATGGGATGCAGCGAAAGCAGTTCTGAGAGGGAAGTTCATAGCACTACAGGCCTACCTCAAGAAACAAGAAAAATTTCTAATAGACTATCTAACCTCACAACTTAAAGAACTTGAAAGCAAACAAAAAGAAAACCCCAGAGCAAGTAGAAGGAAGGAAATAGTAAAGATCAGAGCAGAAATAAATGACATAGAGACCAGAAAAACAATTCAAAGGATCAATGAAACAAAGAGCTGGTTTTTTGAAAAGATAAACAAGATCGATGGACCCTTAGCTAGACTCACCAAGAAACAAAGAGAGAGAACCCAAATACACAAAATCAGAAACGAAAGAGGAGAAGTAACAACTGACACCACAGAAATACAAAGGATCGTTAACAAATACTATGAACATTTATATGGCAACAAATTCGACAATCTAAGCGAAATGGACAAATTTCTAGAAACACAGTCTCCCAAAACTGGACCGGGAAGAGATAGAAAACTTGAACAGACCAATAACAACAAAGGAAATTGAAGATGTAATCAAGACTCTCCCAGCAAACAAAAGCCCAGGCCCCGACAGCTTCATGGGGGAGTTTTACCAAACATTCAAAGAAGAACTAACACCCATTCTCCTCAAACTATTTCTAAAAATTCAAGAAGAAGGAAGACTTCCAAACTCGTTTTATGAGGCCAGCATAATTCTAATTCCAAAACCAGAAAAAGACACTACAAAGGAAGAAAACTACAGGCCAATATCCCTGATGAACATAGATGCCAAAATCCTAAACAAAATACTAGCAAATCGGATCCAGCAATACATCAAAAAAATTATTCACCATGACCAAGTGGGATTCATCCCAGGGATGCAAGGCTGGTTCAATATTCACAAATCAATAAATGTGATACACCACATAAACAAAATGAAAGATAAAAACTACATGATCATATCAATAGACGCTGAAAAAGCATTCGACAAAATCTATCACCCATTTCTGATAAAAACGCTCAGCAATTTGGGAATAGAGGGATCATATCTTGATATAATAAAGGCCATATATGAAAGACCTACAGCCAACATCATACTCAATGGGCAAAAACTAAAAACATTTCCCTTAAGAACAGGAACAAGACAGGGATGCCCACTTTCGCCACTCTTATTTAACATAGTACTGGAAGTCTTAGCCACAGCAATCAGACGTGAAGAAACAATAAAAGGAATCCAAATTGGAAAGGAGGAAGTGAAACTGTCATTATTCGCAGATAACATGATATTATACATAGAAAACCCTAAAGACTCCATCAAAAATCTACTAGACCTAATAAATGAATTTGGCAAAGTAGCAGGATACAAAATTAACGTCAAGAAATCAACGGCATTCTTATACACAAATGATGAACCCACAGAAAGAGAAACTAAAAAAACAATCCCATTTACCATCGCAGCAAAAAAATTAAGATACCTAGGAATAAACTTAACCAAAGAAGTAAAGGATCGCCCTGGCTGGTTTGGCTCAGCGGTTTGAGCGTAGGCCTGCGGTCCAGAGAGACCCGGGTTCGGTTCCCGCTAAGGGCATGTACTTTGGTTGCAGTTTGTCCCCGGCCCTGGTTGGTCGTGCGGGTGGCAGCCACTTGATGTGTCACTTTCACATCGAAGTTTCTCTCTCTCTCTCTTCCTCTCTCTCCCTCCCACTCTATCTGAACAAAAAATGAAAAAATGTCCTCGGGTGAGGATAAAAAACAATAAAACAAAAAAAGAAGTAAAGGATCTATTTGCAGAAAACTACAGGACATTGAAAAAAGAAATAGAGGAAGATATTAAAAAGTGGAAGCACATACCTTGTTCATGGATTGGAAGAATTAACATCATTAAAATGTCCATGTTACCCAAAACAATCTATAGATTCAATGCAATCCCCATCAAAATACCAGTGACATGTTTCACAGAACTAGAACAAATACTCCAAAAGTTCATATGGAACCAAAAAAGACCCTGAATAGCCACAGCAATCTTGAAAAAGAAGGACAAGGTAGGTGGGATCACAATACCGGATATCAGGTTATACTACAAAGCTACTATAATTAAAACAGCCTGGTACTGGCACAAGAACAGGCATATAGACCAGTGGAACAGAACAGAGAATCTGGAAATTGACCCAACACATTATGCTCAATTAATATTTGACAAAGGTGGCAAGAGCATACAATGGAGCAAAGACAGCCTCTTTAATAAATGGTGTTGGGAAAATTGGACAGCTACATGCAAAAAAATGAAACTAGACCATCAACTTACACCATACACAAGAATAAACTCAAAATGGGTAAAAGACCTAAATGTGACTCGTGAATCCATAAAAATCCTAGAAGAAAATGTAGGCAACAAAATTTCGGACATCATACGCAGCAGAATCTTCACCCAAGGCAACAGAAACAAAGGAAAAAATGAACACATGGGACTACATCAAACTCAAAAGCTTCTGCACAGCAAAAGAAACAACCATCAAAATGGAAAGGGAACCCACTGTATGGGAGAGCATAGTTGCCAAAGATACATCAGATAAGGGGTTAATCTCCAAAATTTATAGAGTGCTCATACAACTCAACAAAAGGAAGACAAAGAACCCAATTAAAAAATGGGCAGAGGAACTAAATAGACACCTCTCCAAACAGGACATACAAATGGCTAAGAGACATATGAAGAAATGCTCAACATCACTAATCATCAGAGAGATGCAAATTAAAACAACAATGAGGTGTCACCTCACACCTGTCAGAATGGCCGCCATCAACAAATCATCAAACAACAAGTGTTGGCGAGGGTGTGGAGAAAAGGGGACTCTAGTACACTGCTGGTGGGAATGCAGACTGGTGCAGCCACTGTGGAAAACACTATGGTGTTACCTCAAAAAATTAAAAATTGAATTGCCATTTGACCCAGTGATCCCACTTCTAGGAATATACCCTAGGAAACCTGAAACACCAATCAGAAAGAATACATGTACTCCCATGTTCATAGCAGCACTATTTACAATAGCAAAGAACTGGAAACAGCCCAAGTGTCCATCAGTGGATGAATGGATAAAAAAACTGTGGCACATATACACAATGGAGTACTATGCAGCTGTAAGAAAGAAAGATCTCCTATCCTTTGAGACGACATGGAGGGACCTCGAGAGTATTATCCTAAGCGAAACAAGCCAAGCAGAGAAAGACAAATACCACATGATCTCACTCATTTGTGGAATATAATAAACATAACAGTCTGGGGAACAGGGTAGACCCAGAGATGTGAAAGTAGGGTACAGACTGACAACCCTCAGAAGAGGGGGTGGGGGAGGAGGGAAGAGATAAACCACAGAACTTATATGCATGTATGCATAACTGATGGACATGGACAACAAAGCTGGGGACGGGGTAGGGGGTTGGGGAGGAGGGTGTCAATGGGGAAAAAAGGAGAAACATCTGTAACAAAAATAAATTAATAAAATAAAAAATAATAATAATAAAAAATCTTGTATCCTGCAACCATACTAAACTCACTTATTAGTTCCAATAGCACAGGCAGTGTTGAATAAAAGGGATGAGTGCTGAAATCCTTGCTTTGATCCTGATCTCACACGAAAGCATTCAGTCTTTCACCACGAAATATGATGAAAGTGTAGGTTTTTCATAAGTGCCCTTTATTTAGTTGAGGATGTGCCCTACTACTCCTAGTGCATTGAGAGTTTTAATCAAGAAATGATGTTGGCTTTTGTGAACATTTTCTTCTGTTCTATTAAAACATATGGCTTTTCTTCCTCAGTCTGTTAATATGATGAATTATACTGATTACATTCCTGGGGTGTATTATCCTTTTGACTATAATGTTGAATTAACTTTGATGACTTCATAGAATGAATTGGAAATATTGCTACCTCTTCAATTTTATGAAAGATTTTGTGTAGAATTGGTGTTATTTCTTCCTTATATGTTTGGAAGAATTTCTCAGTAAAACCATCTGGACCTAGAGTTTTCTTTGTTAAAAGGTTTTAAACTATAAATTCAATTTATTTAATATCTGTGGGACTATTCAAGTTACCTATTTCTTCTTTTTTTTGTCATCTTCATTTTATTTATTTTTAACTTATCTTTATTATTGTATGTATTACAGATGTTCCTCATTTTTCCCCTATTGACCCCCTCCTCCCTGCTCCCTCCCCTCTCCTGCCTTTCCCCACACTGTTGTCTGTGTCCATTGGTTATGCATATATGCATATAAGTTCTTTGGTTTATTTCTTTCCACCCCCACCCCCTTTCCCTTTGAAGTTTGTCAGTCTAACAACCAATGTGTACTTCTTAATCCCTTCACCCTTTTTACCCATTCCCCCAACCCCCCTCCCATCTGGCAACCAACAAAATGTTCTCTGTATCTATGAGAATGTTTCTGTTCTGCTTGTTCATTTTGTTTGTAGATTCAATTGTCTACAGATATGTATTTATTGCCATTTTGTTTGTTCATATTTTTTATCTTTTTCATCAAGAAGACCCTTCAACATTTCATATAATAATGGTTTGGTGGTGATGAACTCCTTTAGCTTTTTCTTGTCTGGGAAACTCTTTGTATGGCCATCGATTCTAAATGATAGCTTTGCAGGATAGAGTAATCTTGGTTGTAGGTTCTTGCTTTTCATCACTCTGAATATTTCTTGCCACTCCCTTCTGGCCTGCAAAGTTTCTTTTGAGAAATCAGCTGACAGTCTCATGGGAACTCCCTTGTAGGTAACAAACTGCTTTTCTCTTGCTGCTTTTAAGATTCTCTCTTTGTCTTCAACATTTTTCATTTTGATGATGATGATGTGTCTTGGTGTGGGTCTCTTGGGGTTCATCTTGTTTGGGGCTCTCTGTGCTTCCTGGACTTGTATGTCTGTTTCCTTCACCAAGTTAGGGAAGTTTTCTGTCATTGTTTCAAATAGGTTTTCAATTTCTTGTTCTCTCTCTTCTCCTTCTGGCACCCCTAAGATGCGAATGTTGGCATGCTTGAAGTTGTCCCAGAGGCTCCTTACACTATCCTCATTTTTTTTGGATTCTTTTTTCTTTTTGCTGTTCTGATTGGGTGTTTTTTGCTTCCTTATATTCCAAATTGATGTTTGCTTCTTGGCTTTACCTACTCCACTATTGAATCTGTGTAAATTATTCTTTATTTCAGTTAGTGCATCCTTCATTTCTGACTGGTCCTTTTTTATGCTCTTGAGGCCCTCATTAAGTTCATTGAAGTTCTTACTAAGTTCATTGAGCATTCTTATAAGCAGTGTTTTGAACTCTGCATCTGTTGGGTTGCTTATCTCCATTTCACTTAGTTCTTTTCCTGGAGTTTTGTTCTGTTCTTTCATTTGGGACCTGTTTCTTTGTCTCCTCATTTTGGCTGCCTCCCTGTGTTTGTTTCTATGTATTAGGTAGAGTTGCTATGTCTCCTGCACTTCCTAGGGTGGCCTGTTGTAGTAGGTGTCCAGTACGGTCCAGTGGCACAGCCTCCCTGATCTCCCAGCTGGGCCCTCAAGGTGCACCCCTCGTGTGGACTTTACACCCTTCTGTTATAATTGAGTCTTGATTGCTGTTGGCACATCAATGAGAGGGTTTTACTCAGGCTTATCAGCTGCAAGGACTGGCTCTGCCCACTATCCACCGACCTCTGACTACCTTAGATGATCAGCTGTGCAGGGCCCACCACACAGAGCAAGACTTACTTCAGTAAGGCTCTGGTACCCACTGAGTCTACTCCTTGAGTGTGTCATTTGTGGAGGTGGTTGGGTGGTGGTGCTTCACAGTGTTCTGAAGCTGTCCACTGGGTATGCTGGCTCTAGGGCCAGTTCAGCCACTGCCTGTGTTCTACCTGGGGCCACCAGGCATAAGCTACAAAGTGATCTGCAGATGGCTGCTTCTTGTGCTGGGCTTGGAGGTGCCCAGGAAAAGCCAAGTTGTGAACCAAGGCTGGCTGCCTCTACTGCCAGGCCTGGGGCCACTTAACGAGAGGTATGGGGCTAGCTGAGACCAGATGCTGCTTGTTTGGAAGAATTTAGGAAAACCTGAAGCAGGATCAAAGACAGGCCAATCCTATGGTAAAGCAACTTGCAACAGCTTGAGTGGGCCTGAAAGTTAGGTGGGGTAGGGCCTCAGGGAATCACCAGGGTGGGGCAAACAGTGTGAGCCAAGCTGCTGGAGTCCCAGATATGGTGGCTGTCTGCTGCCCCAGAGAAGGGCTCATCAAGGGAACAAAGGCCTCTGAGAGCACGTCTGTCCAGGAGAAAGCTGGCTCTCCAGCCCTCGCCCCAATGCCAAACAACTCAGTTCTTCCCCATATGTCTCTGGTGCCTTTCAAGCTGCCTCCCCCATGCTGGAGCCTAGAGGGTGCGAGTCCGAGTTAGTCCGTGTGCGGGCCCTTTAAGAGGAGCTGCCTGGGGTTCCAGCCGCCTCAGCCTCCCTCAGCCTCAGTTCTCGCTGGTTTTTCCAGCCAGAAGTTATGGGGACTTCTCTTCCTGGCACTGGAACCCTGAGCTGGGTGCCTGGTGTGGGACAGGGACCCCTCAGTCCTCAGGGAGGACCTTCCCAGCTGAGGTGTCCTCCTGATTTTTATCCGCCACACGTGGGTGTGGGACCAGCCCATCCACACCTCTGCCCCTCCTACCTGTCTCGATGTGGCTTCTTTAATTTCTTAGTTGTAGGACTTCCATTCAGCTCGATTTCAGGCGGTTTTGAATGATGGTTGTTCTGTAGTTTAGTTGTAACTTTGATGTGGTTCTGGGAGGACGCGATACTGCGTTTACCTACACCACCATCTTGACCGGAAGTTCTATTTCTTCTTGAGTGAACATTGGTAGTTAGTATCTTTCAAGAAATTTGTCCATTTCATCTAAGTTATTAAACTTATTGGCATAAAGTTGCTTATACTATTCCCTTATTATTTTTTTGACATATTTAGAATCTGTAATATATTTAGAATTAGTGATGTCACCTCTACCATTCCTGGTATTGATAATTTGTGATTTCTCTCTTTTTTTCCTTCAGTAGTCTGGATAGAAGTTTGTTGATTTTATTGATCTTCTCAATGAGCTAACTTTTTGTTTCATTCATTTTCTATATTGTTTTTGTTTTCTATTTCACTGAATTTTGCTCCAATCTTTATTTTCTTTCTTCTGCATACATTAGGTTTAATTTTCTCTTTTTCTAGTTTTTTAAGGATAAAACTGAGACCTTTGATGGCTTTCTTCTTTCCTAATATAGGCATTTAGTGCTATAACTTTCCCTCTACATACTACTTTAGCAGCATCCTATAAATTTTAATATGTTGTATTATCATTTTCATTCCATTTAAAATAGTTTTCAACTTGCCTTCTGAGTTCTTCTTTAGCTCATGTGTTGTTTAGAAATGTGTTATTTAGTTTCTAAATATTTGAAGATTGTCCAGAAATTTTTCTATTATTGTCTTTTATTTGTTTCATTGTTGTCAAAAATATGCTTTACATGAATTAGTCTGTTTAAATTTACTGACACTTGGCCTGGCTGGTGTGGCTCAGTGGTTGAGCATCGACCCATGCACCAGGAGGTCACTGGTTCATTTCCCGGTCGGGGTGCATGCCCAGGTTGTGGGCCAGATCCCCAGTGGGGGGCATGCAGGAGGAGGCCAATCAATACTCTCTCTCATTGATGTTTCTATCTCTCTCTCCCTCTCCTTTCTTCTCCCTCTAGAATCAATAAAGAAAAAATATTTTAAATTTATTTACACTTTTTTCATAACTCAGACTATGCTCTATCTTGGTAAATGTTCTATATAAGCTAAAAAGAACGTACACTCTGCTGACATTGGATGAAGTATTTCTATAAATGTCTATTATGTCAAGTTGGTTGATAATATTGTTCAAATCTATAGTCTTACTGATTTGTGTTTACTTTTTCTGTCAACTTTTGATAAAAGTGTGCTGGAACCTCGTACTATAATTATGGATTTGTCCATTTCTGCTTGGAGTTCTCTCGGTTTTTGCTTTTTTTTTTTTTTTAATCCTCACCCGAGGACATTTTTCCATTTTTTGTTCAGACAGAGTGGGAGGAAGAGAGAGAGAGAGAGAGAGAGAAACATCAATGTGAAAGGGACACATCAAGTGGCTGCCTCCTGCACGACCCACCCAGGGGCCGGGGACAAACTGCAACCAAGGTATGTGCCCTTAGTGGGAACCGAACCTGAGTCTCTCTGGACCGCAGGCCAACGGTCTAACCACTGAGACCGGCCAGGGCGGTTTTTGCTTTATGTATGTATTAGTTTGCTAGGGCTTCCATAGCAAAGTACCACAGATCAGGTAGCTTAAATAACAGCAATTTATTTCTATGTAGTTCTGGAGGCTAGAAGTTTAAGATCAGGGTGTCAGCAGGGTTTGAGGCCTCTCTCCTCGGCTTGTAGTTAGCCATCTTCTCCCTGTGTCTTCACAAGGTTTTCTTCTGTATGTGTCTGTGTCCAAATTTCTTCTTCTTATAAGAACACCAGTCATACTGGATGGGGGCCCACCTTAATGACCTCACTTTAACCTAATTATCTCTTCAAGGATCCTATCTCCAAATGCAGTCACATTCTGAGGGACTGGGAGATTAGGAGTTCAACGTATAAATTTGGGCGTAACAATTTATCCCATAAAAATATATTTCAAAGCAATGTTATTAAGTGCAGAAATGTTTAGGATGGCTATGTCCTCCTGATGAATTGACCCCTTTATCATTATGAAATAACTCACTTTATCCTAAGTAATATTCCATGCTCTGAAATCTACTTTCTTTTGATTGGCAATAACATGGTACAGGCATATCTTGGAGATATTATGGGTTCAGTTCCAGACCACTGCAATAAAGTGAATATTGGTTTCCCAGTGCATATAAAAGTATGTTTACACTGTACTGTATAGCCTGTTAAGTGTGTAACACCATTATGTGTTTGTTTTTTTTTAATTCTCACCTAAGGACACTTTTTCCATTTATGTTCAGATAGAGTGGGAGGGAGGGAGGGAGGGAGGGAGGGAGAGAGAGAGAGAGAGAGAGAGAGAGAGAGAGAGAGAGAGAGAGAGAGAAACATCAATGTGAGAGATACACATCGACTGGTTGCCTCCCTCATGACGCCACTCTTTGGTCCTCAGGTCAACACTCTAGCCGCTGAGCCAAACCGCCCAGGGCTCATTATGTCTTTTAAAATGTACATACCTGTATTTAAAACACTGTATTGCTAAAATATACTAACCATCATCTGAGCCTCCTCAAGTCATACTCTTTTTCCTGGAGGAGGGTCTTGCCTCAGTGTTGATGGCTGCTAACCGGTCATGGTGGTGGTTGCTTAAGGTCAGGATGGCTGTGGCACTTCCTTAAAATAAGACAACAGTGAAGTTTGCTGCATGAACTGACTCTTCCTCTAATGAACGATTTCTCTGTGGCATGTGATGCTTGCTTGATAGCATTTTACCCACAGCAGAACTTCTTTCAAAACTGGAAATCTCAAGTCCTCTCAAACCCTGCTGCAGCTTTGTCAACTCAGTTTATGTAACAGTCTAAGGCCTTTGTTGTCATTTCATCAATTTTCACAGCGTCTTCACCAAGAGTAGACACAGACATACGAAGTGAACAAGTGGCACTGATAGACTTGCTCAACATGGGGCTGCCACAAACCTTCATTTTGTAGAAAAACACAGTGTCTGCAAAGCACAATAAAATGGGATATGCCTGTACATCTTTTTCCATCCTTTTACTTTTAATTTATTTGTGTCTTAACATTTAAAGTGAATTTCTTATTAGTAACATACAGCTGTGCCTTGCTTTTTTTAATTCAACATGAAGATCTCTGCTTTTTTATTGATGTAGTTAGACCTTTTATATTTAATGTGACTATTAATATGGTTGGGTTTAAATATGGCTATTTGATTTCAATATGTCCCACTTATAACAATTTATTGTTATTTTAGTAGTTGCTGTAGCATTCATAGTATATATCTTTAATTTACTATACTCTACCTTCAAGTGACATTACAACACTTCACACAGAGTATAATTTCATTTAGCCCCTTCTGGCCCTTGTGCTACTGTGTCATATATTTTGCTTCTATTTATGTTATAATCCCACAACAGTGCATTTCATCAGATTTGAAAATTTTTCAAACATTTTTTTCCAATTTTCTTCTGTCCTTCTCTCTCTTCTCTCCTTCAGGGACTCTAAACACACATATATTAGGCTGATTTAAGTTATCCCCTGGCTCACTGATGCTCTTTTCATTTGTTTCAGTCACTTTTCTTTCAGTGTTTTATTTTGGATGGTTTCTATTGCTATGTCTTCAAGTTCACAAACCTTTTCTTCTGCAATGTCTAAACTGTCATTAATCCCGTCCAGTATATTTTTCATCTCTAGAAGTTTGAGTTGGGTCTTTTTTAATGTCTTCCATGACTCAACATCTTTAATCTTCTAGCTTCTTAAACATGTGGAATTTAGTTATTATAGGTATTTTAATATCTTTGTCTCCAAGTCCATTATGTAGCATTTCTGGATTACTTTTGATTGAGTAATTTTTTCTTTCTTATAAGTAGTATTTTCCTACCTCTTTAAATGCCTGGTAATTTTTTATTGGATGCCAGGCATTGTGAATTTTTACCTTGTTGGGGTCCAGGTGGTTTTTGTATTCTTACAAATATTCTTTAGCTTTGTTCTGGATATGATTAAGTTACTTGAAAATAATGTGATCCTTTCAGGTTTTGCTTTTAAACTTTTTGGGCAGGGTCAAAATAGCATTTAGTCTAAAGATCATTTTCCTCATTATAGAAGCAAAACCCTTTTGAGTACTTGAGGCCCCAAGAATTATGATATTTTCCATTCTAACTGGTGGGAATGGCACTATTCCTGGCTCTATGTGAACTCTGAGGATTTTTCCCTTTAATTCTTTTGGGAAGTTCTTTCCCCAGCCTTGGGTCGTATCCTCGCGTGCATGCAGTGATCAGTAGTCAGTAGTGTGCAGCTCTCCCCTCGCTGGTAATTCTTTCTTACAAGCTCTAGCTTCTTTGGTCTTCTCTGACTCCCAGCTTTGTCTCCTTATCTCAGGAAGACCTCTAGTGTTTGCCTGGGTTCCCCTTGTCTTCCCTGTGATCTGGAAACTTTGTCTAGGTGGTAAGCTGGGGCTCACCTTCCTCATTTCCCATCACTGAGATCACTGCTTCTTGTTGCCTGCTGTTCACTGCCTTAGGAACCACTGTTTTATATATTTTGCCCCATTTTTAGTTGTTCCAGGTGGGAAGGTAAATCTGGTTCTTAACATTTCATCTTATTTGGAAGAGAAGGCCTTTCTGAGTTTAATTTTTTTTTTTCTTGCTGAAGTTCATCCTTCATAAATTCTTTGAGCAAAAATCTGAGAAAACATTGCCTTATCTCTCAGACTGTGTGTATCTGAAATTTTCTTTATCTTACATTTACCCTTAAATGCTGGTTAGCTCAATGTAGGATTCTAATTGTTGTTTCTCATCACTCTGAAGCTACTATTCTATTGGCATCTGTTGTTGCTGCTGAGAAATTGGCTTCAGGCAGAATGTCATTTACTTGTGGATAATGTTTCCTCTCTGGTAGTTTTTCAGTTTTTTTATTTATCTTTATTGGTTTTTAATTTCTCTACAACATGTCTAGGAATGGAAATTTTTTATCTTCCTCAGAATTCTGTGTGCTTTTTCATTTTAGGACTCATTTTTCCTCATGTATAGAAAATTCTCTACCATTATTTCTTCAAATGCTACTTCTTCTTTATTTTCTCCTTCTGGAACTACTATGAGATAAATGTTGGAACTTCTCATTTTCTCCTCCATAATTTTTAATTTATCTTTCATATTTTCCATTCCTCTATGATATTGCCTAATATTCACTGAGCTCTTACTATATGCTGTAGGAACTATAACTCACTGATAAGAACTATTAACTCATTTGATCCTAACAGCAACATCACAAGGTAGGCACTAGTATGTTTCCATTTTATAGATGATAAAACTGAAGCACAAAGAAGTTTAGAATCATGCTTGAGACCTTCTAACTAGTAAGAAGCAGAGTTGACATTTAATCCCAGGTGTGTGGCTGCAGAGCCCATGCATTCCACTGACATTCTACACTGTCCATCGTCATTCCATCTTTTGTGCTCCTTTATGTATTGCATTCTGGGTGGTTTCTTTAGATCAATTTGAGTTTACTAATTCTCTCTCCTGCCTGTGTCTAGTCTACTTTCCAAAGAATTTTTAATAGTTCATTTCTACTCTTTCCATTTGGTTCTTTTTTCATAAGTGCTTCTCCTTATGCCTTCTATTCCTAATTTTATCTCCTTTAAAATAGTTACATTAAAACCTTTGATATTGTTCTATTATCCTAATTTTTGGCATATGTACCGCTCAGATCTCCCTTCAATTAAAAAAAAAAATTGTCATTCAGCCCCAGGGAATGCAGTTAGCTGACAACCACCAGCTGTTAGTGCCTTCGGGATCTGCTCCTGCTTCTGAGTTGAGGCCATTCTCTTTCCTGTCAGTCCCTAAGCAATGATGGATTATGAATGGGTATTAGTGTCTTGCAATTTCTGCTCAATGTGAGACTCCTCTAATGGGCAATCTTTGCTACAATTCCCCTTTGGGTGAGCCAAGACTTTGTCCGATCTGCATCATACCTGAGGCTCTCCCCGCCCCATCTTGCTTCCTCTGCTTTTCTCTTTCCCAGGCATTCCCCTCAATACCCCCTGTGCTCTTACTCCATCCCTACACTTACTTTCTGTAGGACCCAACTAACACAGCATTTGAAGCAGCCAAGTTGTTTCTGACTTTATCTCTTAGAAGTCTTTCTCTTCCCATACTTTGTAGTGTTTTCACCAGTGGGTGTTGTTTTCTATAAAAGTCCCATGTGCCCTAGATTGTGGAGGAATGCCACGGGTAGTTTCACAAAAAAAGCTCTATTACAAATTTTATTTCAATTTCTTGGCTAAGAGTTCCCCCAACCACCACCATTATCACTGTATTGTTAATGCAAACTTAATCCTCACACCCACACTAATTCAGGCTGTGATCACAACTGCTCCCAAGTGACTCTTTTCTACCTACAGCTTTTGAGCTCAGCTATATATTAAAAACACATCTGTTGCATTTTATCCATTATTTCTATTTGCTAAAAGTAGGAGATGAAAGGAGCTACTGTCCTCACTGTAGTACCCCATACTTACTGAAAGTAAGCCCAAGAATCTACATTAAGTATATATATTCTGTCAACTGCATCTTCATACACTTGATTTCCTTGGTCGTTCTATTATTTTAAACTTTTCATTTAAAAATAATTATAGATGCTCAGGAAGTTGTAGTTTTCCCCCATCAGAAATCTGCATTTTAAGCAAGTAATGAGGTGACTCAAATATAGATGCAGTTTCTTGCAGACGCTGCCAGTTCCCCACCCTTGGACCTTTCTGCCAACTGCTAGCATCCGCCCCTAACCAATGACTCAGTTGTTATATCAACACGCAGCTCTCTCGCCCTTCACATGGTTATTTCTGAGACGAGTGCTGTGCACCCATTCTTCGAGTGATGCTGCTGGATTAAGCTTTGCTGGCTTGACAGTGCACTCTTCTTGGCCGCCTTTCTTTCCTTTATCACTTCCCACTTCTCTACCAGCATAGCTGACACTTCCCAAATAAGCTAATTTAACGCAAGTCCTTGCCTCAGAGTCTGCTTCTAGTCTCCTAAACTAAGACAGCTTGTACCAGAAGTGGTGCTAGGAAGATCTTAGGATAGAATTCTAGGATTGGATCACTTGCTAGCCATGGCAACGAGATCCCCTTGTTAGTAGTCCTTGGCGTGTTGTAGCCGCCCTGCTGTAAGGACGCTCGCTTGTGGTGAAGTTGGGGCCAGGGTGCAAGGGTAAGAGGATAGCATGGTTTCTATGGGCTCTTCAACATTTAAGAGAGGTATGGACAATGGTAATTAAAAGAACTTGTGGAGTTTGTTGGTTGTTGTTAAGTATAATTGATGTGATGAAAGAAGGCAATGACAGGCTCAAACTAGTCAACTACCAATCTAGGGCATGAAAGCAGAAACCTCTATGACAGCATTTGAAAATCTCCTAATCTCCTGCAGCTGGAGGGCAGATAGGGCTGAAAACCATGTCCGGGACCCGGTGATGAGAGTGGCAGAAGTGCCCCCACTCCCTTGCCTGGCACATACCTTGCAAGGGGATGCGTGCCCTCTTTCAGACCTGCTCCTGCTTCCTCTTGTGACTTCTCGGCCAGTCACCAAGGTCCAGTCTCAGCATGGCACTGAGGAAGTACTATCTCTGCTCAGAGAAATGGGAGTTTTACAGAGAGACTGCAGGATCTGGCTAACAGCTACCAACAGAAAGCTGGAGAACGTGTCTGTGAACAGATATTGAGGGTGTTGAGTCAGGACGGGAAATGGAACATAAGGCTGGATCAGAGAGGAGTCTGTTGATACGGAGGCACTCTCGTGACAAGGACCTCTGGGTTTTACATCCTGGCAAGGGCACTTGGAGCTCGGATGGTTCCTTGAAACTAGAAGAGAAAATAATGATCAGTGTTCAATCAAGAGACAGAAACAATAGCACTAATGTAAATAGAACCTAATGTAATGTATTGTTAAGTAGGTATAACATTACTAATTCGGTCATTGAAAAGGTAAAAACAAAAAAGAGCTCTAAGTGATCACAAAGGTAGCAAGTACAGGAGCAGATGCTATGTCCAGGGCGGGTGAAATAACGTGAGAGGATAAAGTGAACACAATTGAAAAGCTTAGAGGAGGGATTCCAAGAAACTGAAGCTCAGACCTCCGAGCAGGGGCACCAAAGCATTGGAAACTGGTGCCACAAAGTGTTGGGAAAACTGCAAACCAGATTCAGCTGCTGCTAAGGGTGGAGAAGCTTTGCTAGGGTGATGCTGGGAGGAACAGGAAGCCAACAGGAAGAAGCAAGTCCCTCCTGTCAACTCCCCCTGCACTTCTCCTTGGCAGGGCGAAACACAGAGCAACTGACAATGATAAAGTGTGATTTTTCTGAGTCCTGGCCCTGGCATTAAACAACAGGGTATAGAAGGGTGGCTTTGTCATGGAGGCAGTAACTTAACGAGTAGAAAGAACAGCTACAGTGAACAATGTAGAAATGCAAGAACTACCAGCACTGCGGGAAGCAGTCTAAAGGTTCAGAAAGGTGGGCCCACGCGAAGAAATGCATCATCTGAAACCAGATGGCCCTCCGGCTGAATGTGTTCTCAGGATGCTCTTGTCACTGGAGCAATAGGAAAGGAGCTTGTGAAGGGGACACTGGAACCATGGAGCAGCTCAGTGCTGGCTGTCCTTTCTTTTTCTTTTTTTTTTTAAATCTGAAGATCTAATTGGTTCCATTGAGCTAGTCATTGAGTCAGGCAGCATCCCATCTAGCAACAAGAAGGGAGCTCCCCCTTTTTAACCATTTTTATTAGTTGATCTGACTGTAATTGTTAGCCAAACTATTCTTCACACCTTCATCTTTTCGTGGAGATTTCATAGATATCCTAGGGTTTCCTCGTCCATTGCCCAGGCCCTTCCCCACTCCGACCCTTTCCCCCTCTTCCTTGGCCCCAAGACAAACACGGGTACTCACCACTCTTGGCAATGAGGACCAGAACAAGGGCAGTGACTATGAATAACAAGAATGCAATAAATAAAATTTTACTCTAAATTCCTATTATACCAGGATTCTGCCTGCCTGGAGAAGTAAGGCTTACAGTTGAAATTATATTTCATAGGGAACCCTATAGGATATTCCTCATTGTCAAAGTGAAACATAAATCTGAAAAAAAAATATTTGAGTGAGTTATGAGATACTTGCCTCAATTTTATTTATTTACTTTTTTGGGTCCCCCCCCCGTTTTATTGAGATATAATTGACATACAGCACTGTATAATTTTCAGGTGTATAGCATAATGACTTGACTTACATATATTGTGAAATGATTGCCACCATAAGTTTAGTGGCTGTCCTTTCTAAGCTAAGTGGATACTCGGGGAAGCTGCTGTGGGACTGGACTCCCTAGCATTTGTTAGTGGTGACAAGAGAATTCCAGAACAGCAGAGGCAAGGTGACAGCACTTAACCATCAGAGGAAGGTGGGTGGAAAGCCAACCAAGGGGCCCTTGCCCACAGGACCTGAGGGATAGCTAATAGGACTTGGAGTTTCCAAGGGCCAAATCAATGGGCAACCAACAAGGGTACTATTGACCAATATAATCAAAACCGATCGAGAGCATGTGCTCTGAAGGCTGATGTGAGCCCTCACAATGGAAACTCACTATCCCTCACCTATTTTCCATGCTTAAGCTAGTTTTAGACCAAGAGCCCACTGTTTGAAGGAAAGACTGAGTTCCTTTGAGAAAGGACTGTGCAATGCCGCATTAAGTACATACAGAATCTAGTCCCCTACTCTTTCCCAAAGAAACTGTACATTGGGGAGTGAAGAATACACAGATAATAGAAACCTATGGTTTTTGGATACAAGGTCTGGCCTGATATTAATACCAAGGCATCCAAAATGCCACACTGATCCCTCCTGTTAAAGTAGGGACATACTGAGAAAGATGACAGTCTTGACCAAAGCTCATCTCACAGTAGATCCATTGGATCTTCAGACCCACCTGTGATCATTTCCCCATCCCTAAATACTTAATTGGGATGAATAAACTTGGCAGCTGGTAGAAACCTCACATTGGTTTCTTAATTTATACAGAAAGGTCCATAATGGTAGGATGGCCACACAGAAGCATCTAAAATTGTGTGTGTGCGCACACACACACACACACACACACACACACACACCCCAAGAGAGTAAATGAGAAGTAATACTGCTCTCTGTGGTGAATTGCAGAGATCATCACTGCCCTTAAAGACTTAAAGAATGCTGTCCGGCTGGTGTGGCTCAGCAGCTGAGCGTCCACCCTTGGACCAAAGAGTCTCGGGTTCATTTCCGGTCAAGGGCACGTACCTCAGTTGTGGTTCGGTCCCCGGCCCTGGTTGGGGTTCTGTGGAGGCAACCAGTGCAGTCGATGTGTCTCTCTCACGTCGATGTTTCTCTCTCTCTCCCTCTCTCTCTCTCTCTCTCTCTCTCTCTCCCTCCCACTCTATCTGAAGATAAATGGAAAAATATCTTCAGTGAGGATTTAAAAAAAAGAGAGAGAGACTTAAAGAATGCAGGAGTGGTAGTTCCCCTGGTATTCTCATTTAATTCACCAGACTGGCCACTGCAAAAATTAAACGTTTTTTTAAAAAGATCTTTGTAGGGGATATTGTACTACCATAAACTTAGCCAAGTAGTAGCCTCAATTGCAGTTTCTGTGCCAAATGTACTGTCTTTACTAAAACACATCAAGAGAACCTCTGGAACTTGGGATGTAGCAATTGTTCTGGCAGATGTGTTTTCCATCCGCCCCCCCCCCCCCACACACACACACACCTCTCTAGTCATTTTCAGGGAGGAAGATCAGAAGCAATTTGCATTCACCTGGAATGAACAGCAGTATTTGTTCACGGTCTTGCCCCAGGCCTATAATTTCCTACTCTGTCACAACACAGTACCTGCCATTCCTCAGAACGTCACACTGGCTTTGAAGAATACTCTCTTGATGAGATCATGGTAACCAGACCTGGGGAAGAGGAAGTGGCAAGTACTCTGGATGCCCTCTCAGACACATGCACAGGAGGGTCGGAGATAACATAATTCAGGAATCTGACACAACACTAAAAGTTTTAAGGACATGATCTAAGACGTGCAAAGACATCCTCTCCAAAGCAATGAGCAAGTCATTGTACCCTGTGACTCTTACCAACAAGAAAGAGGCACTCAGCAGCCCTCTGGATTTTGGAGACAGCATACATCTCATGTGCGGACACTGCTCCAATCCGATGATCAGATGCCATGGTGATAGAAGTATTCCTAGTAGGTAAGGACACACATGGACTCTTTGGCCAGCCCCAATAGGAGGGTGTCGGTGCCGACCTCTGGGATTTTGTAGCCAGGGCATGCTTTCTCCTGCAGAAAAGCATTCAGTATTTGAAAACCAACACGTGGTGAGCTACTGTGTCCTAACAGAGACTGAGCAATTGACCATAGGAAATCAACTGACCACGTGACTAGAGCTTCCCATTGTAAGTTGTGTACTGTCAGATCCACCAAACCATAAAGTCAGACAGGTGCAACAGCAAGCCGTCGTAGGGTAGAAATGAGACATTCGAGATCAGGCCTGAGCAGAACCAGAGGTCACAAATAAAGTACACAAGCAGGCCAGGCCCCATGTTATCACCCCTGTTTTTACTGGAGCCTCTCCCTCAGCTCACATCTCACGGAGGATGCCTTATGACCAGCTGCCAAAGAGGAAAAAGCTTGGACCTGGTCTATGGACAGGTCAGCACAATAGGAGTGTCCTGTACGATCGAGGAAAGGGGAAATTCTCCCAGGAGGCAGAACTTCAAGCCGTGCATTAAGTCCTCAACTGGGTTCAAACGGAGAAGTAGCCTGAGGAAGGCCCTGGGCAATGGTGGATGGTTTGGCTGGTTAACCAGGAGCCTGCAAAGGGCAAGACTGAAAAATCAGAGTTAAGAAAGTCTGGAGAAGAAGCTTGTGGACTGATCTCTGAGAGAAGATATAAAATGTATGGATCTCTGTCTCATTTCAGTGCCTACCAGAGAGTTCCCATTGCAGAGGAGGCACTGAACAGCCAGGTAGATAGGACGAGTCATCCCACTGAAATGAGCCATCCTCTCACCTCGGCCGCTCAGAGCATGCACGATGGGCCGGCGAACCGAGCAGCCTGGGTGGCAAGGATGAAAGCCATGCATGACCCAACAGCGGGGCTCCCTCTCAACCCAAGCTGATCTAAGTATTACTACTACTAAGTGTCCAGTCTATCAGCAAAGACTGATGCTAAGCTCTTGATATGGTACCATCCCTCAAGGACAGCACCCGGCCACATGGTGACAGGTTGATTACAGTGAACCCAACCATCCTAGAGGGGCCATGATTCCTCCATGACTTCATGGGATTGATACAGGATTGCCTTCTCAGTCTACAGCGTCTCCACTACCATCGCTGTCTCAGGGTCCCTAGAGTATCCAACTCATCATCATGGGATTCTCCCATAACATGACCCTGGAGGAAGTGGGTACATAACCATATTACCCATTGGTCCTACTATATACCGTATCAACCATCCTGAGAAAATGTTAATAATCACTTGGAGGCATCAGTTTGAAGAAACAGTTGGGGTGCTGTCCTTAAGATATATTTATATACCTTAAGCAAATAGTCCTTATACATGTACGGTATCCATGATCAGTAAAATACACAGGTCTGGCCCTGGCCGGTTTGGCTCAGCGGTTAGAGCGTCGGCCTGCGGTCCAGAGAGACCCGGGTTCGGTTCCCGCTAAGGGCATGTACCTCGGTTGCAGTTTGTCCCCGGCCCTGGTTGGTCGTGTGGGTGGCAGCCACTCGATGTGTCCCTTTCACGTCGATGTTTCTCTCTCTCTCTCTCTTCCTCTCTCTCCCTCCCACTCTATCTGAACAAAAAATGAAAAAATGTCCTTGGGTGAGGATAAAAAAAAAAATACACAGTTCTGGAACCAGGGAAATGGTTCCTCTGACTTTTTTTTTCTTTATTAATTTTTTTTTTCTTTTTAGAGAGAGAGGAAGGGAGAGGGAGAGAAAGACAGAAACATTGACGAGAGAACGTCAACTGGCCGCCTCCTGCATGCCCCCCACTGGGGATCCGGCCCACAACTTGGGCATGTGCCCTGACCGGAATCAAACCAGTGACCTCTTGATGCATGGGTCGACGCTCAACCACTGAGCCACACTGGCGGGGTGGTTCCTCTGACTTTTATTCCCAGTGACTCTCTTGGTAAATTCATGCTCTTTATCCCCAAAGCCTTAGGCTCTGCTGGACTAGAGATTCTCATTCCCAGAGGGTAAGGGGAAACCACTTCTCCTAGAGGACTTAGTAACAGTTCTACTAAAATTACAATTATATCTGTTCCCTGACAATTTTGAGCTCTTCGTGCCAGTAGACCAGGAGGCAAGGAAAGGAGTCATTGAACCGGCAGGAATAAGTGATGCCCGCTGGCCCAGGGGAGAGGCATTTAGAATGGGTGGTGGAGAAGAAAGGAAGAAAGAGGATGAGCATCGGTTAGTCTCAGGACCAGTTACAGCCTGGGGTCTGGAGCTTGTTCCACTGCCCTTCCTATTGTTTTCTTCCTCCTTTTTTTTTGTTTTTTATTTTATTGTTGTTAATCCTTACCTAAGGATATTTTCCCACTGATTTTAAGATAGAGTGGAAGGGAGGGAGGGCGAGACAGAGAGAGAGAAACATTGATGTGTCTGTGAGAGACACATTGATTGGTTGCCTCCCGCAACACCCCGACTACGGCTGGGGATTGAACCTGCCACCCAGGTACGTGCCCTTGATCAGGAATCGAACCCGTGCCCCTTTGGTCTGAAGGCCAACACTCCAACCGCTGAGCCACACCGGCCAGGGCATTCTTCCTCTTCCTTGTAAAATAAACCGTGGCTGGCCTCTACCTTGAGGAAGCAGTGGCAGGACACGAAACTCACGGTGGTGTGCCAGCTGATCTGAGCTGCTGGAAGGGGTGGGCTGTGACGGACACTGCCATCGCCCTGCCCTTGTCCCTCAGACCAGCCAGGTGCTCCCAGTCCCTCCAGCCGCTGGTATCTGCATCATGGCCGAGGGAGCTCTCCCCCAGACTGCAGACACCTGACTGCACACAGCAAGGCTCACACGTGCGGGGAAGAGGCTCAACCCTCAGCGATGGTGTATGAATGCCCAGCTCCCTTGCCCTTTGGGTGGCATCGTTTCTGAGGCCTGTGTTTCACACCATTTCCTAGAGTTTCCCTGCAGGAGAACTCTTCAGGTAGGTGCCCTCTGTGCTTGCTGGCTTAACAATGGCCCCTCCACTTCCCTGTGTCACTCCCTCCCCTCCCCCACCCCCCAGTAATGTTACTTACACTTCCCAAATACACTCTTTTCGCTCCAGTTCTTATCTCAAGGTCAGCCCTTGGAAGAAGCTACGCTAAGACACATGTGGTTCAAGGACCATGCTTTGAGAAGCAACGATTTAGGGAGTGAATTCATTTCCATTTTTAGAAAATCTTCCCCTCTCCCTCTCCCCCTCCTTCTCCCCCTTTCCCTCCTCCCCCTTTGTGTGTGTGTCTGTGTATGTGTGTGTCTGTGTGTGCATGCAAGCATGTATAATACGTAGAAAAGGTCTGTAAGGATATAAACCAAGTATTAACAATAGTTCTCTCTAGGTGGTAGGATCATGAATATTTCCAATTTCTTTTGAATGTTTCTCTGTATTTTGTTTTTCTGCAGCAGCAACTGTGTATTAGCAGCTATCTTTAATTGGCAATTAGGAGATTATTAGTGAGTGCAGTGGGGTGGAGGGGAGCAGAGCCAGACTGCTGTGCTTGATGAAAGGCAGGGGAGGGTGTGCAGACGAATCTTTCAAGAGACCAGGCTAGAGAAAGGCAAGAAATGAGGTGGGAGGTAAAGGTGGGGGCACTGCAGGGAGTGCATTTTCAGTGGAACTTGAACATGTTTACAGGCTGAGGGAAAGGAACCAATGCTGAGGAAGGAGACAAATTCGGAGCGGAGAGGGGGATAATTGAAGGAATCGGGTCCCAGGAGGCCAGAGGGGATTAGACCAGGGCCCAGGGGGAGGAATTAGTTTTGAACAGAAGGCACACTTCATCCTCAGACTAGAGGAAAGGGGTGAAGATGAACCAAGCTAGAAATGCGTTGGCTTCATCCATTTGTTTATTTTATACTGCCTCATTTCACAGTGGACTTGAGCTGTTTCTATGGATAAGTTGATCAGCTGAAGGGGACTGGAATTTGAGCCCCCCCCCATCCAGGGGCTCTGCTTTCTCCATGAGTGGGAGGCAAGGTACCCCACTGAGAAAGGAGAAGGGTGTGTCTATGGTGTTTGAGGAGACAAGCAAAGGTCTGCAACGGTGGGGAAGGGACTGAGAGAGGGGGCCCAGCTGGTCCGTTTATAAAGACCATTGAATGGAATGGGGGCCCAGATGTGGCCCTCACCCAACTGTGGACTCTCCTCCAGAATCTTGGGGTGGAGAAGCCTTGCTCTGAATGGCAGTTTCTTCATCTGCGAATGGGAAGAAAAATGTCAAGTCTGCGGGGCTGTTGTGAGGATTACACACAAAAATGGACATGAAGCCCCTAGCACAGTGCCTGGCACACAGGAGTGGCCCAATATTCATTTTCTTGCCCTCCCCCCCTGAGCAGGTCTGAGCCAGTGTCACCTGGCTGCAAAGGGACGTGGATGTTGGTACCTTGTATTGGTGGGGGCTGTTAGACAAATTTAAAATGCAGCCGACCCTCATTATTCACACTAGTTCTGCTCTATAAAGTTGCCCGAAAGACTGAAATAGCAAATACTGAATCATTGCCCCTTAAGGAAAGACAGGGTCAGGTTCCTGCGAGCCTCTAGCCGCGTTTTCACCAACCAGTCAATACACAACCTTGTTTCATGTGTGTTTCTGTTTAAAAACACCTTATTTAATACATACTGTTGATTCATTAACATTGAATTTGTGGCCAACAGCACTATAACTCATGCCTGAATGAAGCTCACCCAACACACACACTTTCTCCCCGAGGCACATCACAGCTGGCCGGGGCTTCGGGACACAGGCAACACGTCCGCACTTCAGTTGGGGTCTTTTTTTTTTAATCCTCACCCAAGGATATTTTTCCATTGATTTTTTTTTTTTTTAGATGGAGTGGATTGTTTTGTTGTTGTTAATCCTCACCTGAGGATATTTTTCCATTGATTTTTAGATAGAATGGAAGGATGAGAGAGAGAAACATTGACGTGAGAAAGACACATCGATTGGTTGTCTCCCGCACAACGCCAACCAGGGCTGGGGATCGAACCTGCAACCCAGGTACGTGTCCTTGACCGGAAATCAAACCCAAGACCCTTCAGCCCGAGAAGCCGACACTCTAACTGCTGAGCTAAACTGGCCAGGGCTGAGGGCTATTGTAAGTAGCAAAATCACCAACCAGAAAAACACAAAAATGAGAAAAACATGCCAGTGAATAGACCACAAAAAGGGTACTTGTTTACAACCAAAGAGCTGAGACAAGAGGGCAGAGGCCGCCCTGTCCGACCTCAGCTGGGAACGTGCATATTGGGCAACTCTAAATTCTCACCACTCTGTGCTTGCGCGTGTCCACACATGACTTTGAAAGCACCTCAAGTCTTGATTTGGGGGATTACAAGTAAATTTTAGGAGTAGGGGGATTTGCAAATATGAAATCCATGGATAAATGAGACCACTGTGTCTTTTTTTCTGATTATGAAATTGCGTAATAAACAGAGATCTACAGTCCCCCCTAATAATCCTAGCCTGTAGATAAACACATTTAAAATTGCTAGAGTTCTAGAGATTTTTGCTATGCGCGTGTCATGCACATGTGCATGACTGTGTGTGTTCATGACTGTGTGTGTGTGTGTGTGTGTGTGTGTGTGTGTGTGTGTTTGGGTCTTCCTTTTGTTGTTGTTGTTGTTTTTGTTTTTGTTTTTTTATTCACTAATATCTCTTGGATTGTTTAAAAAAAATTCTTGATGTAAGTTTTTTAGAGTGTGAGTGGAAGCAGGTGGCGTGTACTTCATTCGGGATCTCCAAGTCTTAGACCCCTCAACCGCATCAGGTCGGGGAAACAGATCCAGAAAGAGCAATAACTTGACAAACTTCAATATAACCAACTGTCTGAGTGCATCTTGACTGTGTTAAAAACAAAATTCAACTGAGTACATTTGAGCATCTAATTGGCTTTATTAAACGATTCATGAAGAGGACAGCATCCCACCCAGCAACTGGAAGGGTGCTCCAAGGGGTTGTACAAAATGGAAGGATTTTAGAGAAAGAAGGGAGGGGCAAAGGGGATTTGTTTTTCTTAGTGAAAGACATCTGGGAACCTGGACATCTTTTCTTCGGGGGAAGAGAAGGGAAAGGGTTATTATGTCGATTGCCTCCTCTTTCTAGGGGGGATGGAAAGGGTTATGAGACAGATTGCCTTACTGGTGCTTGACAAGAAAATTCCAGACAGATCGAATAAGATTATGTTTCTGGGAGAAGCTGAAACTGCAGTTAGATCAGGTATTAAATCTAGGTTTGGTATCATGGGCTTTTAGCACGAGTGATGCCATTTTGGGCCTGTTTTTGTTTGTTTGTTTGTTTAACAGTTGAGATGGTGCAAGATCAGGAGAAGAACAGCTCGAAGGGTGAAAGGCTAAAAGCTGGAAAGTACCATGAAAGGTCAAAGAGGCTGTGATTTTCAGCCAGAGGAAACCATATTCCATACACCTGGGAAGAGATTGGCGCTAGATACTAAGAGGAACTTACCTACTGAAAGGTTTTAGACAATAGCATTAAACAGTACCAGAGCCTCTTCTCAAAATAGATATAGAATAGCACTGGGAATGTTAACTGCTGCAACAAAGACCCCAAATACAATGTCTTACAGAAAATGGAAGTTTAGCCCTGGACGGTTTGGCTCAGCGGTTACAGCATCAGTTGGCAGACCAAAAAGTCGCAGGTTTGATTCCGGTCAAGGGCATGTACCTCGGTTGCAGTTCGATCCCCAGCCCTGGTTGGGGTTGTGTGGGAGGCAGCCAGTCGATGTGTCTCTCTCACATCGATGTTTCTCTCTCTTCTCTCTCTCTCTCTCTCTCTCTCTCTCTCTCTCTCATGCTCTATCTGAAGATAAATGGAAAAATATCCTGGGGTGCCCTGGACGGTTTGGCTCAGTGGTTATAGTGTCAGCCCACAGACCAAGGAGTCCCGGGTTCGATTCCAGCCAAGGGCATGTACCTTGGTTGTAGTTCGATCCCCAGCCCTGGTTGGGGTCATGCAGGAGGCAACCAATCAATGGGTCTCTCTCACATCGATGTTTCTCTCTCTCTCTCTCCCCCTCCCACTCTATCTGAAGATAAATGGAAAAATATCCTGGGGTGAGGATTTTTTTTAAAAAAAGAAAAATGAAAGTTTATGTCTCACACTCTAGTCCACATTGGTGGGAGGCTCCACTCCATACAGTCATTCAAGAACCCAGGTTCCTTCTGTCCCCTTTGAAACATTACTGAAGCCAGGTCCCTGGCATCTGGTTCCAACTCAGGGGAAGAGGAAACAGAGCATGGAAGAGCCAAAGCTCGATCCTTTAAGGACTATTTTATTTACTCCCACTGAAGCCACACTCAAAGTGGGGTCTCTAGCTGACCAGCTATTTTTCCAGCTACTTTGTCGCTATAGAAGAGGAAGATGGATTACATGTTGAATAAATGAAGCCTTTTTCAAATTTCACTTCAAATAATTCAATAATTTAAACCATGCCCTCCTTACAAGAAAAAATGGGGATGCATATCAGTGTATCATTTGGGATTCTTTGGGTTGCCAAGTGACAGCACAGTCCATGAAACTTGCTTAAGCGATCACACGGATGACCTCACATATCCAAACGTCTAGGCTCTGCGTCAGCGCACCGGCTCCCCTCCTCCAGCACTCTCTTGGATTCAGTCAGGTGTTGGCTGCATCTTCAGACTGGGAACGATGGCTGCTGCCATCCCAAGCATCACCACCACCAACGTCCACACCCAGCAAAGAGGGTAGACAGATTTTTTAACATGAAGTGATCCTTTCCAGAAGCTCTCTCCCCACTATAGGCTCCCCCTCTAGTTTTTCAGGCCATACCGTGTCCAAGCCCAAATCATCACTGGCAAGAGGTATGTAGCCACCACAATGGACTTGGACAAAATGGGACTCACCCCTGGGATGGGCTGGGGTCAGCCTTCCCTTGGTCACATGGGGAAAGGAACCACCTGAACAAAATCAGGGCTCTGACTGTAAGGAAAAGTTGAGGAATCACTGCTGCATGAGCAACCAACTTGTTTCTGGCAATGACAGAGACATGGGACCAGGTCACGGAGTGATGGATGAAGGACACATAAACAGCAGAAGAGTAAACTTCAAGCTGTTTCTTATATTGTGCCTTAATAAAGTTTAATTCCAGTGAAGACATTGCTGGAGGAATCAGAAGCTGGGGAGCCACTTGAATGCCTCCTCTCTCACCCCATATTCAATCTATTACAAATTTGAGAGTGTCTATACTTTCAGTACCCTAGTGTTCTCCCCTTACCCATCCCATGGTCCCAGTGCAGGTCTCATGTCCTGCAGGCGCTCTGACAACAGTGATCTAACTGGTTCCCAGGCTCTCATTCCGCAATCCACATCTTTGCTGCTTACTCAGCTCCACATCTTTACTGTGTAGGGAGCACTGCGTATACGCAGACACATCAGAAAGGGTCTCTGCCTTCACCTTGCTGTGGTATAATGAGCATCTCCTTGACTTCCTGAAACTCACATCAGACCAGATCATTCCCCTGCTTCAAAGCCCCTGCCTTCAGGAAATCCTTTACCATGACCTTCAACACCCTGCACCTCACCCAAGCCCCTCCCACCCAATAGTACAGAACAACTTGCACTTCCCCCAAAGGTGCCCTCCCCTTTCACGCTTCTACGCTTTTGCACACACTGTCCCTTCTGCCTAGAATACCCTCTCCATCTGGCATACAAGACAAGGTCTCCTATTACTCTTTCTTCTGCTCTCCTGCTCCACACACCCTTCTTACCCCCACATGCTTACACAAATATGGCACTCCAGAAATGTTTGCTGAATGGAGGCAACTCCTTGGATCGGACATTCCAAGGCCAGGACTTTCCAAACCTCTTCCCCAAGCACTCCTTAAGAAAGGGAAAAGGAAATGGGACCCCAGGACTTAGGAATGTGAGGGTCTTGAACTTGCTCTAAGCAAGCAGGGTATTTCTCGAGTTTTAGCTTTATATATTATGCAAAAATTGTATTCTATGCAGATTACACACACATCCTTGTTTTAATACAAAATATCGTTTTTCCCAAATCTTCAAATTAATGATCCAAAAAGATGTTCCTCCTTTACTCAGGCTCTCAAATTAGCTGTCCCCTGCCCTCATTCTCGCAGGGACCCTAAGCAAGACCTGGATATTGTTCCAAGTGCAAACCCTGAAGGAACAGCTGGGTTTCGCTCCATCTGGAGCAGGAGAATGGTGGGGACGGTGAGGGGGTCCACCGGCTGGAGGCTAGGCCCCGCCCCCTTTCTCCCCCGCCCGCCGGGAGGGCGGAGTCGCTTGGGTCCAGCCCGCCGGGGCGGGGAGAGAGTCTCGACTGTCGGCTCCTCCAGCTCGGCTGGTTCCGGGTTGAGAGGCTGCGCTGGGACCAGAACAGTGGCCGCTGAGCCGGTGGGGTAAGGATACGCGCCGGGTCGGGTCTTGGGGCCGGGATCGGGCTGCTGAGCGTGCTCGCACCCCTCCTTTCCCTCTGCCAAGCACAGCCGTGGAGCGGCTCCGCTTGGCTTGTCCCTCCCCCAGAATTCCCTATCCCCAGCTTCTCCCCCTCCCCCCATCGCACCCATCCCGAGATTTCAACCCCCCAAGGCCTCCGTCCCCTCCAGGATCCCCTTCTCCCATCACCTATTCCTTCGGACTGTCCCTTCCCATAGAACCTTCTTGCCAGGAGTCCCTTCCTTCAGACACCCATGGCCCCTTCCCTCCAGCACGCATCCCTCCAGGTCACCCACTGCCTCGAGACCACCTTCCTAAGCTCGCATCTCGGGTAGTCTCTACTGCACACCCTTTCCTCGCGTTACCCGCCTCCCGAACAGCCCTCCTTCCTTCTCCTGTAACGCCTACTCCTTCCTCTCCTGGCCTGCTCCCCGCACTCATCCCTCGGTGCTGTCCCCGACAACGCCGCGCTCTCTCAGCAGCCCCCCTGCATCTCAGGCCCCCGTCTCCGCCGCCCCCGGCGCCATGGCGTGCAGCCTCAAGGACGAGCTGCTCTGTTCCATCTGTCTGAGCATCTACCAAGACCCGGTGAGCCTGGGCTGCGAGCACTACTTCTGCCGCCGCTGCATCACCGAGCACTGGGTGAGGCAGGAGGCGCAGGGCGCCCGCGACTGCCCCGAGTGCCGGCGAACGTTCGCCGAGCCCGCGTTCGCACCCAGCCTCAAGCTGGCCAACATCGTGGAGCGCTACAGCGCCTTCCCGCTGGACGCCATCCTCAATGCGCGCCGCGCCGCGCGACCCTGCCAGGCGCACGACAAGGTCAAGCTCTTCTGCCTCACGGACCGCGCGCTGCTCTGCTTCTTCTGCGACGAGCCGGCGCTGCACGAGCAGCACCAAGTCACCGGCATCGACGATGCCTTCGAAGAGTTGCAGGTGAGTAGCCTGGAGGGCCGGGGGCAGGGGCGGGGCCGCCCCGGGGGCGGGGTCAGGGCTGGACCGCGGGCGGGGCCCAGTCAGAATTGTCACGGGGCGGGGCCGCCGGCAGGGTCATGGCCCTATCAGAATTAGTACGGGGCGGGGCCTGGGCCGGGCTGCGGTGAGAGGCGGGACGTTGGGGCGGGGTCTTGGGCGGGGTCTGATATTGACTGAAGTTGGGGCAGGTCCGTGGTTGGGGAGAGGTCACCAATGGAGTTAGGGAGGGACAAATGAGATAAGAACTGGGCCAGCTACAGGCTGGGCCAGGGTTGGGGATAGGCTGAATCAGATCTGGGCAAGAGTAGGGCCACTGTCAAATTTCATGGGGGCTGGACCTGGAGACTGGGCCCACATAAGAATGGTTCAGGACAGTGTTGGGGACAGACAGGTTAGAATGGGAACACACTCAGGGCTAGACACGGGGTGGAACTGCCTCCCAGGATGGGTCAGGACTATATGGAGTAGCTGAGCAGCAGGTGTGGGGGCCCGATGGGGCAGGGCTCAGTCAGGACCAATGGGGCAGTATCCAAACTGGGCAGGTCAGGATTAAATCCAAGACAGGGTTTAAGTTAGGGTCAGCAAACTGCTGAGAGAGTGGGTTTGGGCACCAAGGGCTAGGCCGAGGTGTGTGAGGGGTTAAGGCTGGGATCCAGTCCAGATACTGTAAGAACCATTTGGGTTTAGACCAGAATAGAGCCCTGGTTGAGAGTGGGGACAGGACTTGAGGACTCAAGATGTGGAGAATGAGGCCCTGAGGTGAGGTGATTTGAGAAGGCAAGAAGGTGGCAGAGAAACATGCCTCCCCACTGGAGAGGTAAGCTCCTGGGTGAGGTTCAAGCTACTCCAACCTCTACCTGCATCTCTCTCCTGGTGGGGAAGCAGGGTTCATTCACTAGCTCTTTATGCACTGGGAATGAGGCTGAGCCTGTCCATCACACGCCCTCCTCTCCCAGCTGCAGGCTCCTGGGGCCTGGGATTGGGCCCCTCTCCTAAAGATAACAGACTTAGAGCTGGCAGGGCCTTGGAGATCGCCTGGTGCAACCTTCACTTGACAGATGGGAATGGCGGGCGGGGGCGGAGGGGTGGTGCTTGCCCAAGGCCTCAAGGCCAGAGGAGGCTGAGCCTAGGCTCAGCCCGAGATTCCCCCACACACCCCGCCTAACAGTTGGTCTGGGGCTTTTACATTTATTATAAATCCTGGAGGCAGCAAAGCAGGGTTCAGAGATATGGCTTTGTGTTCAGTCAGCTCCAACCCTGGCGCTACCATTTGCTGGCTGTGTGACCTTAGGAAAGTTACTTATCATCTCTGAACCTCACATTCCTCATTGACAGCATGGAGTAATGGATTTGGGTTAAATTAGATGACATCTGCAAGAACTTAGTACTGTACTTGGTACATTGTAAGCACTTGATAAATAATAACAGCTCCAGGATATTACATCATCTCCGCACTTTTGACATTTAGGACCAGAGAAGTCCTTGTTGTGCAAGGCAGCCCTGTGCACTGTATGTCCAGCAGCATCTCCGGCCTCTCTCTACCCACTACATGCCAGTAGCCCCTCTCCCCCCAAGCTGTGACAACCAAAAATGTCTCCAGTCTTCATCATGTGTCCCCTGGGGTCAAAATCACCCCTGGTTGAGAACCCAGGCCTGAAGAAGTCCTACTCAGCTTTCCAGGCTCAGCTCAAATAACACCTGCTCCATGAAGCTTTCCCTGACCTGCCAAGCAGAATTGCTTTGTACTGTCCAGACTCCAATACTGGGGTCAGATCCTGGCATCATCACTGAGAAGCTGTGTGTCCTTGGTCAGGTCACTTCACTTCTCTAGGTTTCCACCTGTTCGTCTGTGACATGGGTGAGAGATGTTGTCAAGGCGACGGATGCTGCGTCAAAAGTGCCTGAGGCTGGCACAGAGTAGCGCACAACAATTTTTAAATATCTTTTCCCCCCATATTATAGAGTTAGCATCATAAACAGAACTCTATAATGTAAAAGTTAAAGTTTCTCAATAGCCCCACCCCACAGAAAAACCTGTTTAGAATTGCTTTCTAGTTGTAGAGAACATTTGTGTAAATAACGTGAGTGTATGTGTGAGTGTGTGTGTGTGTGCACATGCATGCACATACACCTTCCCTTTTTTATCACTGTTGAGCACTAGACCACAGAGCAAAGGGAAGGGAGGGAACCCCATCTCAGCAGGGTTTGGGACTTCTCCGCCAATACTTACCGAGCTCTAGCCTAAAGCCTAGGGCTGTACTAAGCGCTTTTCTGGTATCACCTCATTTAATCTTCATAACACCCTGTCCAGTGGGTATTGTAATTTGCTCCTTTTACAGATAAGGAAACGGAGGCTCAGGAATGCAGTGACTTGTTCAGTCACCCAGCTAGCAAATATCAGGAGCAGGATTTGAAGCCAGTCTGACGGGGCCTCTCACAGCCTCCGAGCTGCCTCTGAGAGCCGGGTAGTTGTCTTTCCACCTCCCCACCCGATCCTGCCTGTCTTTGTATTTCAAGTACTCGGCACCGGGTCAGGCTGAGGACACAGTCTGAACCAGCTGATGTACTGAGGGCAGGTGGCTGGATGTCATCTTGGTCAGGCATGGTATCCGGCTCTCTGGCCATCTCAGCTTCCTAACCCCTAGAGAAGGGATCAGATTCAGTCCCAGGCACCCCCTTGGGCCTCATGTGATCATGGGAGCTTTTCCCAAGGCCTCCTTCATGCCCAGGGAGACAGTGGTGGATCAGCCTTGGACAGGAGCCTTGAATAACTGGGCATGGTGATCCAGAGACACTGAGGCAGCCACACAGGGAAAGAACAGGGTTAGGGGACTGGGTTCGAATCCTGTTGTGGCTTCCTCCATCTAAATGGAAGACACTGCCTTCTCTGCACCCTTTCCCAATCTGGGAAGTGGAAATAGAAACAAGACTGTCCACTTAATGTGTAAGGAGGGAGAGAGAGTTGCTGCCTATCTGAAGACATAACAGACACGAAGGACAGGGAGGCAGCCTCTGCTGTTACTTTTCCCAGGAGAGGGCAGGATTTATGTGCAAACAGCTGCCTTCCTGGGGGCGAGGCTGGCAGTGAGTCAAACCCAGGGCTAGCTGTTGGCATCTCCACTTCCCTCTTCACAGGTGTCTTTGGGCAGCCACAAATGCCCTGTTCGTCCAGGACACCCTGAGTAAGCACAGGCTGCAGTATAGAAACTCAGAGTTGACATTTATTTATAGAGAGAAAAGGATCTGGTGTGGAGTGACAATAATAACAACTGAAAAAACGCTGGCCAAAGTTTATTGGGCACTTGCTGTGTGCCAGGTGCTGGCATGGGCACTGATTCCTCACAACAGCCCTTTATTCTCTCCCTACTCCCTGAGTGGGACCCAGCACCATTGCATAGATGAAGACACCGAGGCTGAGAGGTCCAGTCACTTGCCCAAGATCACACTGCAAGTGGGAAGCAGAGCAGGGACTCAGACTAGGGTCTGTCTGGCTCAGAACCCCGCCTCCCACCACTATTCTAACTGCCTCGGGGAGGGAGCTCAGGAGCCTTCGAGTTCCACCCTCTCTCCACTCTCCAGATGGGGAAAGGGACTTGCCCAAGGTTAGACCAGAACTCAGCTCTATGAACTCTCATCCAGTAGTGTTTTCACAGCATCATTTACCTTCGAATCTGCTTGGACCCTGGGGATGGGTGTGGAGGACTTAGAGGTGGGTTCCATTTTGGATTCAGAGATTCATTCAGTAATTTCTTCCATTGACACTCCTGCTGTAGATACTGAGGCCAAGGCCTGGGTGGGGCCCAAGAGAGAATGAATGAACCCTGGCCCTGCTGTGGTTCTCTGTCCCTCTCTCTCAATCTTCACAGCAACCCTATGAACTGGGTCTCATCACTCCACTTTTTCAAATGAGGAAACTGAGGCTCAGAAACTGTGCCTAAGCACAACCACTAAGTGTCACTGAAGCTGGAACTTGGACTCAGGTTATCTGAGTCTGACCAGGGACAGGCATGGAGGGGAGCAAATGTCCAGGTGGTTTGTTGTGGCTGGAGGGGAGGTTATATGGGGGGAAGAGAAGCTTGGCCAGCTCAAGAATGACCTTGAATACACCATTCCCCAGCCCAAGGAGCTTGGATTTGATCCTAGAGTTCTGGGGAGCCAGGAATGGGTTTGAGCAGGCAGGTGTGTCCTGGGCCGACCTGCTCAGTGTGGAGTGGTGGGAGAGCCTGAGTGGACGGGGAGGAGTGGCCTCAAAGACAGAAGATGTACAAGAGTTCAGGTCTGTCAGGAGGAGCAGGAGCATCAGGAGTTCTGGGCATCAAAGAGGACTGGGAGGGAAGGGAAAAGGAGAGGCAGGTTCAGTTTGCCTTGCTGAGATTTCCGACATCCTTGGGTCCGAGAGGACAGAGAGCGGCACCAGGGCACAGAGGAGGGGAGAGGGCCTTGAGCACCTACGCTGTGCCAGCACCACGCTGGGCCCTTTCACAGGCGCCCTCTCACTGAATCCTCATCACAACCCTGGGAGTGGCTCTTCTCCCCGTTTGACAGATAAGGCTCTGAGAGGCGGGCCCTGAGAAAGGGAAGGGGTGCAACCGGGATTTAAACCCAGGCTTTTCTAACGCCAGAGTTCACGTTGTCTCCGTTGGGCTGCACTGAACAGTGAGAGGGCTCAGAAGGGTCCCTGAAGTCAAGCGGAGGTGGATTCCTGAGGCAGCTTTGTCCTCTGGCCTGGGAGAGGGGTGGCCACTCAGGAGAGGAGGTCTGGCCTCGAGGACATGTGAGCCCTGGCTCTCTGTCCTCCCCACGGCTGCAGTCCCAGTCCTGGTCCCTCCAAACCTATGGGAGCCCCAGAGCCTTCTGCCGACATATTTGCATAGTTGTGCGCTCAGGTCTGCACTAGCCCTGACCCTGCGCCCTCTCCAGAGGAAGAGGACGTGGAGAGCCGTGGTCTGCCCTCTGCGGGTGCGTCCTCTTGTCCCCTCCTTCTGCCCCAGCTCTGAGTGGCCCCTGCAGAGTCCAGGTCCCCAGGCAGACCTTCAAGGCCTTCTCCAGTCTGTACCCTCACCCGAGCTAGCCCCATGGCCTTTTTAGCTTGTGACTCTGCCCCCCTGCCACATACGTGTCTCCAGCCATCCCCTACTGCCCCCACTGCCTGCACACGCCAGGTGTGTCCCTGCTTGATGAGTTCTCTCCACCCGAAATGTTCGGGCCCCACCCTGGAGACTTGAAGGAACCCTGTCCATCTGTCCATCAGAAATAAACTCTCTCCTGGAAACTCCCCAGGTCTGAGTCTCTATTTAACACATAATTGTAATTATTATGATGATAATGACAACAGCTAAGAGTGACAGAGCACATCCTAGACCTCAAGTCAGGTAGTGAATTAAGTCATCTAATCCTTAATACCATGGAGCCTTTGCTGTTATTAGTTCACTTGACAGATTCGGAAACTGAGGTGGAGGGAGGGTGTCACAAACAGTCGGGCAGTGGCAGCCAGCTCAGTTGGTTCCTAGGTGGTCCCTCCATGTTTACTGTGTTCTCCCTTGTTAGTTTCTGCCTCCCCAACTAACTGCAGACTCCTCAGAGGCAAGGACTGTGTCTGTAGCCCCCGAGGGGCTGGCCCAAAGCCTGGCCGCGGGTGAACAGACACGATGGCTGTATGGAACTGAGTGGGAGACAGAGCGGCTGAGGGTGTCCGGCATGGGTTGGAGTCACTCAGAGCCCCTTACAAGCTGTGTGACCGTAGGCCAGCTGCCTGGCCTCTCTGAGCCTCCGTTTCCCCCTCTGTGAGATGGAGGCGATAAGGCACTAACCTCGTGAGCTTGTTGTGAGAATTAGGTGACACAAGGCCTGTGAAACCCAAACCCAAATCACGCCACCCCCAGCCGGCTAGTCCTGAGCTCTGGCGTTGCCAGTGTCCTTCCCCCCAGTTAGCTCTGTCACTTAGGGCTTATCAATAGCTTCAGGTTTCCTGTCTGACCTCTGCGGGAGTCCAGTTGGTTCTCCTGTGTCAGTCCATGTGGCTGTGGGCCAAATGATCCCTGGGGCCCCTCCTGCTCTGGCTGGGTGGGACCTGAACACAGCAAGGGGTGACGACATGGAGAAGTGACCGAGAAGCCTCATGTGGGACGTGGTAACCACTCCATCTCCTGAGCACCAGGTGTGCCAAGCTCTGCCCTATGTCTGTGTCCTCACAGCAGTACAAATTCTCTTATTTTTCCCTCTATAATATTTTAACTAGAAATTGAATTAATGAAACACAGTTGGATAAACATATTACTTCATTTTTTTTTTTTAATGCCTGGCTTGTGATTTCCTATGAGGCTAAACACTTCTCACTATTATCTCATTTCACCCAACCCTAGAAGGTATTATTATCCTCATTTCATAGATGAGGGACTGGGGCACAGAGAAGTTAGGGTACATGCCCAAGGTCACACAGCTAGTGTATGGCAGAGCCAGCCTCCTAACCAGGTCTGATCCCAGGCCTAGAAGGAGCCACAAGAAGGGGGTTGGGGGGGGGGGGGGTCCAGACTGCCTCCCAGTCCTGCCCTGTGAGTTCCAGGGTTTGGCCTTCCTAAGTTAGCTGTTCCCTCAGGCTCTGTAGCCCTCCTGGGGAGAGCTGCCTGCTTGGGGCCCTCCCTCCCCTCCCACCCTTTCAGAGGTGAGCTCTGAACTGTTCCCAGGGCAGATTCATACCAAAGTCACTTTGTGCCTGGCCCTGTCCTAGGTACTGAGTGTGTGACAATCTATCAGTCCCGGTCCCTACCCTCGAGAGCCCACATTCTAGTGGGGGGGATTGACAGGTAACTTTGCCATGTGTGCCATAACGGTGCAGTGAAGGGCACTGCCCAGAGGGAGTGTCTCAGGACACTATGAAGACTTTGAGATGGATTCTCAATGGAGGTGACATTTGATCTAGGTCTTGAGAGATGAGTCTGAGTCCAACGAGCGGAGAAAAATGTGAGTGAGCATCCTAGAGAGGGGGAACATCAGGTGCAAAGGCCTGGAGGACAGCACGCAAGGTGCTTAGTACATCTAGAGTAGCATTGTCCAACAGAACTTTCTAGAATAATGGAAGTGTTGTGCATCTGTGCTGTCTGATACAGTAGCCACTAGTCACATGTGGCTGTTGAGCATTTGAAGTGTGCACCCCAGTGCAACCGAGGAACAGACTTTTAAATTTTATTTAATTTTTGTTGCATTTTAATTTAAGTAGCCACATGTGGCTAGTGGCCACCATATTGCACAGTGCAGGTTCAGACCAAGAAATACAGCTGGAGAAGAAACTTGGCGCTGGTGGTGGATGGCTTGAATGCCTTGTTCGGACTTTGTGCCATTCTTCCCAGACAACGTGGAAATCTCGCAGAGGGCGTGGGGGGAGAAACATGGACACATCTGTCGTTTACAACAGTCACTCCAGCTGTTCTGTGAAGCAGTTGGAGGGGGCAGGGAGGAGCCTGGGACCACAACCCAGGAGCCTAGAGGGGCTGAGGGGCGGGGGTGATGGCAGGAGGTGATGGCAGGAGGTGTAGAGAGGAGAGAACAAGTTCTGGGGCAAACTTGAAAACTGGATTGGTGAGTGAACAGTGTCAAGGATGACTCCCAGATTTCTGGCTTCAATGGCTGTGGGGGGTGGTGTACCCTTCATTAGATGGGGAACACGGGAGAAGGAGCAGATTGGGGTCCCCTAATACTTCCAGCATTCACTGTGATGTTACTATCTGTGTCCCTGTCTTCCCAGCTCATCTGCCCCGGTCCTGAGGCATCATGGGGTGAAACTTGTCCCTTATGGCTCTCCCTGTTGCTGACACAGCACCCTGTGGGGCCCAAGAAAGCCTCAGCATGTGTTTGTGGAATGGACAAATGAGTGTTCCGTTGATCCCAGGGTCCAAGAGGAAGGGACAGGCCTGCTGTCCTTGTTCCCCAGCCCTGAAGGCAGGAAGGAAGTTGTCCAAGTCCCTCGGGTGCCCTGAGCAATGTTTGGAACACAGCCTCCAGGGCAGTTTTCTCAGAGACTCTAAAGAGCAGCCTGGGTGGCTGGGTCATGTATGGACCCATGAGGACCACCAAGGGGGAGGATTGTAGCACTTGGCCCACCTCCTCCAACATCTGTGTCTGCCAGACCGTGTGGGAGCTGGACAGATCCAAGGCCGGCAGGGTGGGCCTGGGGAGCAGTTCTGCACTCAGGTGACTGGGCCCACCTGCTCCGACCACTCACATGCACAGGAACCCATTAGGAATGGCGTTCAGCTATTAGCAATACAGACCTGACTAAAGGAGTTGAAATTAGATGAGGGTGTGTTTCTCCTTCATGTAAAAAACAAGTCTACAGAAAAGGACCGCAGGCAGTGTGCTGGAGCCAGCTTGCACCGGTTCCTGAGAGCCCACTGCAAACCTCTTCGCGGCTCCGTGTCCTGTGACCTCACCCTGATAGCTTGAAATCGGCTTTGGTGGGAGCGTTTACATCACAGAAACTGGCAAACACTGTAAACTGGGGCTTTTCTTTTTTTCCCTAGAGGGAGCTGAAGGAGCAGCTTCAGGCCCTTCAGGATAGCGAGCGGGAGCACACAGAGGCGCTGCAGCTGCTCAAACGACAGCTGGCTGAGACCAAGGTGAACCTGGCCTGGACGCGGAGGCGGAGGGGGCCGGTTGGGCGGGGCTTCTCGGGGGCGGGGCCAGCGAGGCAGGAGGGGGGCGGAGACTCGGGCCTGCTGGGGGCGGGGCTTAGAGGGTCCGAACTCCACCTGGAGGGGCGGGGCTGTGGGGGCGGAACCCAGGTTGAGGCTTCAGCAAAGGTAAAGGAGTAAGACTTACGCCAGGGTGACTGAGAGCAAGCGTTTGGGTTAGTGCGTGGATTAAGGGTGGGACGGTCCCTTTCTCCCTGCTTTGGGTGGAAGTTGAGGTGGGACCAGGGACCCTCAGGAAAAACCCTGGCTCCCTGCAGGGGTCTTTTTCTCTCTTGCGTTATTAAACACGCCCGTTGCCTAAAGACCCTACCCTGAGCATCTTCTCTTGAAGGGCCCCTGATGATTTGTGGGCCAGCCCTGGTATCATCTCCCCTCTCAAACTCAGGCCCTGGGATTATGGACTCTGAAAAATGGGGTCAAACCCTGCAGTCTCTAGCTACAATGAAACGCCTTTTTTCTTGAGCTGAGAGGAGGGCTGTGAATTCTGATGTAGCCACTAACTCACTGTATGACTTTGAGTAAACTGCACACTTTTGGGGGCCCTGGAGTTCCTATTTGTACAGTGGGGACTCTGCCAGGCTCCTTCCAGCCCTTAAGTTCTGGAAGTTCCCCTCACAGATAGCTCATTAACTGATGAAGGCTTGCTTTGCTTTCTGCCCTGTCTTTCTGGGACCACGAACTGGGGACCCAGGCTGCTGCGCTTTCGGGTGACTTCAGTCTGGCTCCACTCCGTAACAGGGGTGCCAGTGCCAGCAGCAGCTGGAGCAGAGCCTCAGGAATGCTCTGGGCCTCGGGGTCACACTGGGGCCCCAAAAGGCCGTTGGAGATCCAGATCTGTGCCCCAGCTTGGCAACCTGCTGGGGGTCTCAAACATTTCTTCAGAGAACATTCCAGAGGTCCTCTTGTCAGGACCCTCTTCGGGCAACAGACGAGAAAGAGTCACAGGACTCTGACCTGTTTGCTTCTTACAGCCTCAGTTTCCCCATCTGCCTGGTGATTATATCCCTCTCAGGAAAGAGAAGCAAATGGAAGCCTCCATCTGGATGAGGGGGGAATATTATGGTCTGTTTCTTCTCCCCAGCATTCTCTTCTTCTCTCCAGCACCCCCACATTGTTTTTCTCCCCTGACCTCTTCCCCCACTGATTTCCTGTCCATCTGTCTACCTCTGGGGGGTCCTGTGGGGCCACCTTCCCCTCCAGTTCCCCAGCCCTGCTTCCTGTCTGGACTAGGGTGTTTATACAAGAAATGCCTATGGATGCTTTGGAGGTCATATTTCACCTGGTGCCTGACTCGGCTTTCCTGCGGCGCCTGCTCCTCCAGTGGCCCAGCCTGAGGGCCTGTCTGACCTCTCTCCCCAGGCCCCGTGTTTTCCTTGGTCGGCCCTGACTGAGTGATGCATTCTTGGCAGGGTGTTTTTCTGAAATGGCCCCAGCTCCTCCGAGCCCCAGTGTGTTCCCAGGGATGTGGTGGGCTGGGGTGGGGGCTGCTTTCCCAGCCACAGCACCACAGGGATTGGGGGTGAGGTGGGGGTGGCTCTGCCGTAGAAAAAAACGAAAGTAACCAGGACACATCAGTTAAGCTAAACCTTTCTCTGCTAGGAATTGTTTCCCACTCATTGTCTCACTGAGCCCCACAGAATGTCACCTCCATGACAGCAGGACTCCCCAGACCTAGCACAGCGCCTCCCATACAGTAAATAACTGTAGAACAAATGAGTGGGGGGAGGCACCTTTTGAGATAGGAACTGTTATCTCCATGTTATCAGCAAGGAAACTGAGACACAAAGAGGTTGATGGACTGACCTGAGGCCCCAGAGCTAGCAAGTGGCCATCTGGGAACTTACTGTCCAATTCTGCCGGAGCCTAGTGCGTATTCCAGCCTCACGCTGAGGTGTCCTCAGCAAGATCTCTGGCCTTGTGGTCAGCAAGCCAGGTAGGTCAGGAAACATATTTGGGTCTCCTGGGGTGGCTGTCACTCTGATGTTCCACTTCTGAGCTGCCTTCTCCTTGCCTCTCCCACTTTCTCTACCCATCCTCTCTTATCCTGGGGACACTGGGCTCCCACTCTAGAAGTAAGATGGGGTCTGCACCCACCTTTGCAGAGCAATCTTGGGCAAGACCCTTCCCTCCTTCACCTGTCAGGCAGGTCCTAACTGCCACCAGCCTTGTGCCAGGCCCTGGGATGGACATGGGGGTGGGGGAGTGGGGGTCAGAGCTGAGGAAGATATCATTCCCATGGGGTAGGGGGTTGTCTACTCTGGGAGCCACATAAAATGTGGGATAGTGTATTAAGAAGTATTTACAAAATGCTCTGGGAACATTTAACTAACTGCCTGAAAAGTTAAGGAAAGTATCACAGAGGAGATAGCTTTTGATCTGGGTCTTGTATAGTAAGTAGGAGTTTGCCAGTTGAATAAAAGATCTGTTGGGGTGTCCAGTCTAGGCAGGTGGAATTATAATGCAGTGGCACTAGAGGGGTAAGTTGGGACGAACTGAGGACTTTGAATGCCAGGCTAAGGAATTTAGCATTTCACTAGTCATCAAGGAACCAAGAAAGGTTCCTAAAGGCAGGACTGGCTGTGGCCCAGTTTACACATTAGAAGGATCACTCTGGCAGCCAGTTTGTTGGCCAAAACTCAGAGTTGACTTTGGACCGCGGGAGTTGGAGAGCCTGTGGGATCCCAGGGGTATGTGTGGAGGAGGCAGGTGGAAAGATGAATGTGGTGCTCAAGAGATACGCAGGGCCACCGATAAGGACGGGGAGCCATCCTCAACGCAGGGAGAGCGGGAGATGATGGAGGGCATGTAGGAGGAGAATGGGAGGAGCAGGCCTGGACAAGCCCTAAGGAACACGGGTGGCAAAGAGGGGCAGCCACAGAGGTGGGAGGTGAACCAGACTTTCCATTAGTAGAGGGTAGCCAGTGGGCCAAATGCTGCAGAGCGGTTGAGGAAGAACTAGAAGGGGTGGCCATGGGGTTTGGGGAACTTTGGAGGGCAGCGACAGATGGTGCAGGAAGGGCAGGCCCCATCTTCTCCATCTGTGACCTGCCACTGAGGAAGCCTCTGCCCTCCCTGGGTGAGGGGCTAGAGAGGCCACAGGCAGCTCGGCTGTTGGCCCCCAGCCTCCCCTCTACCGCTTTGTCTGTCTGGCGCTCTGGGTGGGCATGCGCAGGGAGGCTGGCCCACTGCCAGCAGTTCTTCCTGCAGACCGGCAGCTGAGACAGGGAGGGAACTGGCCCTAATTGAGCCTTTGTCAAGCCTCCCACAGAGCCCTGGGCACGGCACACAGCAGGGTCCCTGACTTTGTGAACTCCCAGCCAGAATCCCACAAAGTAAAATCGCAGAGGCAGGCCCCACACACTGCGGCAGCCTGGACGCACTTCTGTGCCGTGTGTGTCATCCTGACTCGTGCTGTTCCCTCTTCCTGTTCTCCTCACCCGCAAGTGACATCCGCTTACGCTTCAGGCTGCAGCTCAGAAGCCATCTCTCAGTGAAGACTTCTAGGATGTGTCTGTTAGAACCGATGCCTTTGTGATAACCGGGCTCTTTCTCTGTACCTTGAACAATGCCGTGCATGCATTTTGTGAACATTCCCTCATTTGATCGTCACCATAACCCTGCAGTGTAGTTGTGTTACCATTTTCACAGATAAGAAAACTAAGGTTCACAGACATCAGGCAACTGAGGTTGCCATACTGAAGACCCAGAGCTAGGATCCATACCCAGATTTTTGGGCACAAAAGCCTGTGCCCTTCATCACTCAACCCCCTCCTGGGCCTGGCATGCCCTTGGGGGCAGAGAACTATGGAAGTCCATACTTGCCTCCTCTGATAATGGCCTTAACCTCCAGCTCTTGTTTCTTGGCCAGAGAGTCTCAGGGGTGGCAGGACAGGGTGAGTGACCACCACGGTTTCCCTTCCCTTTCCTCTCTACATGCCAAGGCTCTCTGTTTCCTCCTCTCACCCAGGGATCACCCCATCTCCTCTCCCTAACATAACCCCTGATGACTGTCCCCCCCAGTCTTCCACCAAAAGCCTGCGGACCACTATCGGTGAGGCCTTCGAGCGGCTGCACCGGCTGCTGCGCGAGCGGCAGAAAGCCATGCTGGAGGAGCTGGAGGCCGACACAGCGCGCACGCTGACCGACATCGAGCAGAAAGTCCAGCGCTACAGCCAGCAGCTGCGCAAGGTGCAGGAGGGGGCCCAGATCCTGCAGGAGCGGCTGGCGGAAACCGACCGGCATACCTTCCTGGCCGGGGTGGCCTCACTGTCTGAGAGGTAAGTGCCCTCCTATCTGGACCTTCCCAAGATGGGTACCCCTCCCCACCCCATTCGGGGTGGTGGGAATGCAGGCAGACGTGATGGTTAGCAGAGAATTCATTCATTCAGATCCTTATCCAATGTATAGGACACCTGTTGTGTGCCGGAGCCTGTCCTAAAGGCTTTATGTACTTACATATACATAATATAGTATGTTATATGTATGTTATATTACAGGTTTATATATTACTTATAATAACATGGATATTGTATATAATAAATATCCCCCTTGAAGGTAGTTACCACCGTCATCCCCGTTTCACACATGTAGAAACTGAGGCACAGAGAAGCTAGACCAGTTGGCTAAAGCTCCTCATCTAGTGTGTGGAAGAGCCAGGATTCGATCCCAGGTCTCGCTGGTCCCATAGCCACCTTTAAGAATAACACTTAATTATTGGTTTGTTGATGATCAGTACTGATAGCTAACATCAGGTACTTGGTGTTGACATGAGCCAAGCGCTGTGTTAAACATTTTATATATGTTATACCACGTAATCCTTACAACCTAGAAAGCAGGTGCTATTATAGCACCATTTTAATTATTTATTTTTTTAAATATGTTTTTATTGATTTTTGAGATAGAAGCACTGATGTGATAAACATCAATTGGCTGCCTCCTGCATGCCCCCTACTGGGGACCGAGCCCCCAACCCAGGCATGTGCCCTGACCAGGAATCAAACCGGGACCTCTCAGTCCATGGGACGACGCTCAGTCCACCGAACCACACCAGCTGGGCTATAGTACCCATTTTAAAGATGAGGAAACTGAGGCTGATAGCTAGAGAGGTAGGAAGTGGTACAAGTAGGCACTTGAATCCGGGTCCTGCTGACTTCACACACATGACCTCACCCTATGTCCACCCTGAAGGTGGTTGTAAGGCCCCAGTGTTAGGACAGGAATCCAGCCCCCAGTGCAACCTGCTCTCCTGCTCTCCTTCCAGGCTCAAAGGGAAAGTCCATGAGACCAATCTGACATACGAAGACTTTCCAACCTCCAAGTACACAGGCCCCCTGCAGTACACCATCTGGAAGTCCCTGTTCCAGGACATCCACCCAGGTAAGGCCCTGCCTGCCTCTCTCAGGAAAGCCCAGGACGAGGCAAGGATTGTCATGGGCTAAAGCCAGATGGGGTACATCCAGCCCAGCCCCCTGCCCTAAACACAGCAAGGGAGCAGGGCAGAGGGATGAAAAGAGGGCCTCACTGAACACCTACTGTGTTCCTGAGCCTATGCTGGGCACCTACACTGTCACTTGGCTCAGTGGGTCCTCATACCACCCCAGGGGATAGGTTCTGTTAGTATACCCATTCTCCAGATGAAGAGACTAAGGCCCTGGGCAGTTCATTCATTCATTCTGTAAGTACAGTGTATAAAAAAGGACCTACCTCACACCAGGCACTATTCTAGGTGCTAGAGATACCGCAATGAGCAAAACAGGCAAAAAAATATAAATCCCTGCCCTCGTGGATCTCACATCCTAGGGTGTGAGAGAGAAAGAAACAAAAGTAAATAAATAAAATACATAGTTTATTAGATAATGATAAGGAATAAGAAAGGGGACTTGGGGATGCTGAGGTAGAATAGAGATTTTAGATAGGTGATCCCGTTAGAAACCATACTGAGAAGGAGGCATGGGAGTAAAGACCTGAAGGAAGAAGGAGAGTGAGCCATGTAGTCATCTAAGGAAAGAATGTTTCTGGCAACAGGAATAGCAAGTGCAAAGGCCCTGAGGCAGGGGCAAGCCTAGCATGTTCAAAGAACAGTAAAGAGGCTAGTGTGGCTGGAGTGGAATGAGTGAGAAGGGAAGTTGAGGGATGGAGCAGTGACCAGACCTGAGGGCCTGTAGGCCAGTGTAAGAACTTTAAATTTTATGCTGAGTGGGATGGGAGCCATCGGAGGGTTTGGGGCGGTAAGGTGACATGAGCTGACTGAAGTTTGTAAAGGATCCCTCTGGCCGCGGAGTTGAGAATAGACTGAAGAGGGTAAAGGGTGGAGGCTGGGAAAGTGGTTAGGAGACTTCTGCTACTATAATCCCGATGAGGATGGCAGCTTGGAGCAGGGTGGTGACAGTGACGGTGGTGAGAAGTGACTGGACTTAGGATATACTGTGAAGGGAGAGCCAACAGGATTTGCTAATGGATTGACTCTCACGTGTGAGAGAAAGAAGACAAGGAAGCCTGCAGCGATTTTGGCAGAGGTGACCGGAAGGGTGGAGCTGTGAGCGTGAGGTTTGCGGTGCCAGTTAGATGTGTCAGTACTGATGCGGAGAAGGCGGTTGGAGTGACAAGTCTGTAGCACAGGAGAAGGGCAGGTGGGCACCCCCAGCATGTGGGCAGTATTGAGTGAGCCAGATGAGATCACCTAGAAAGTAAGGGTAGATGGAAGAGAGAGGGCCACTCTAACATTTGGAGCCCTGGGGCACTCAGGGACAGGAGGAAGACCCAGCCAAGGAGACTGAGAAGCAGCTGCCAGAGAAGTAGGAGGGAACCCTGGGGTGTCCTGGAGGCAAGTGGAGAAAGTGGTTCCAGGAGGAGAGTGGCCAGTGGTGGCAAAGGCTGCTCCACCAAGTGTGGGAGAACCTAAAACGGACTGTTCTCCAGGCCTGGCGACATGGAGGTCTTTGGTGACTTTAACAAGAGCTATTTTGGTGCAACAGTAGGGTCAAAGCCTGACTGGAGGTCGTCCAAGAGAGACTGGGAGGAGAGGAAGTGGAGACAATGCTTTCAAGGAGTTTTATTCAAGGGAAGGAGAGCGAGTGTGGCAGCAGCTGTTTGTTTGAGACAGAAAAAATAAGACATATATGTGGGATGATAGGAAAGACCCAGGAGAAGAAGGCAGAATTGAAGATGAAGGAGAGAGAGGTGCTGCAGTGACAGCCAAGGAGCCCAGAGAAGGTAGAATAATGGGCACCGAGCAGAGGGGCAGTGGAGGGCTCGTGGGAATTCCCCACTGCCGGCTTCACCTTCCCCAGTGAGGTGGGAAGCAAGGTCATCATCGGAGATGATGGGCAAAGGGAGGTCATGGGAGGTTTGCCAAGAGAGGAGGTCTGAACAGTTTTCTAGCAGAGTTAGTAGATCCGGGGCTGGGAGATCAATGCCTTCCTGAAATCACACAACCCACAAGGGCAGCAGATTCCAGCCTTTTGACGGCAGGGAAACTTGTGTGTTCCTGAGTCAGGCGTGGTGTCCTTTAGAGGCAAGACAATGCTTAGAGGGGACTTCTCCCTAAGAGTCAGGCATTCTTACTATCCTCATTTTTTCAGATAAGGAAACTGAGGCACAGAGCTCTTAGGAACTTGTCCATGGCCACAACCTATAAATGGTACAGCCAGGATTTAACTTCAGATCTGTCTGACCCCAGAGCCCATGTCCTTACCCACTAAGCTAATTTACCATTCTCTTCCTCACACCAACATAGGAAGGTTGCTGGGGAGACTGAGGCTCAGAGAGGCTCACTGATTTCCCAAGGTCACACAGCAGTCAGAGCTCTTTCCACCTGTCTGGATTCATTCTTTTGATCTACAAACACTGAAAGTCCCCTGAGGTACTTCCAGGGGTCAGTGGAGACAAATGGGCAAATAGACTCTGACAGTCCAGCGAAATAAGGACTATGTATGACAAGGGACTCGGTGCTGTGGGAGCCCAGAGGGGGCAACAGGAGGCTGTGGATGGTGCAGGGGAGGGGCCAGGGGATGTTGGACATGACTGAACAGACAGTGTTTGAACGGAGTGCTAAAAGCTGAGGGCCTGGCCACTCGAGAAAGATGGGGCTTGGAGGTGCCTCCAGACAGTCCCTGCGGTTGAGCTGCATAGGCAAAAGTGGTGGGTGATCCCAGGATGTTACCAGTTGGGCCTTCTGGGTAGGGATAGAAAGGGGCTGGGGCCAGTCACTGAGCCTATGAATGCCGGTCAGAGATGGCTGACTGAAGGCCTCATTTGACATGATTACTGATTTCACAGAAGTGAAGGGACACCTCCTAGTGCTCTATGCCCTCATTCACAAAGGGGCAGTAGTTGGGAGAAGGGCCCATTTTCCAGCAGACTGGGTGGGACTCTGAGTTATCCTCCTGGGGCAGGGGTCTCTATGTGTCCTACTTTTGGAGGGACCTCCACAGTGGGACCTAGCAGGGTGAGGGCCACTCATGGGTGAAGCAGCATAACGCAAGGAGGCAAGAAGCATGTCCAAGGGTCCTGTTCCTGCCCCAGCCACTGACCCAGGGAAGCCCTTCAGGCAGATGGTCTCAGAGCTCTGTGCTGCTGCATCCCTGTCACAGCTCTCAGAGGCAATCCGTCAGCCTGATAATCAAGGCCTTGTGAACCATATTCTCCCTCCTCCAGACTTCTGCACATGCTGTTCCCTTAGCCTGGAACCCTCTGCACAAACCTCAATCTTTTTTTTTTTTTTTTTTATCCTCACCCAAGGACATTTTCCCATTTTTGTTCAGATAGAGTGGGAGGGAGAGAGAGAGAAACGTCGACGTGAAAGGGACACATCGAGTGGCTGCCTCCTTCAAGACCCCAACCAGGGCCAGGGACAAAGTGCAACCGAGGTACGTACCCTTAGTGGGAACTGAACCCGGGTCTCTCTGGACTGCAGGCTGACGCTCTAACCACTGAGTCAAACCGGCCAGGGCACAAACCTCAAATTTTTTTTTTTTAATCCTTACCCAAGGACATTTTTCCATTTTTTTGTTCAGATATAGTGGGAGGGAGAGACAGAGAGAGAAACATCGATGTGAAAGGGACACATCGAGTGGCTGCCTCCCGCACAACCCAACCAGGGCTGGCGACAAACCGCAACCAAGGTATGCGCCCCTAGCGGGAACTGAACCCGGGTCTCTCTGGACCGCAGGCTGACGCTCTAACCGCTGAGCCAAACCGGCCAGGGCACAAACCTCAATCTTTGATGGCTAACTCCTACCTCCTTCACATCTTAGTTTGTAAACGCCTCCTCTAGGGAGCCTTTCTGGATTTCTCCAGGTAGTCCTGGGCTTGCCTGGTCTCACTGTTTTGTCAGTGTCTGTGTGGCTGTCTCTCTCAGTAGACTGTGAGCTCCAAGGCATCAAGAGCTGGGTCTAATTCATCACTACATATACCCAGCAGCCAGCACTGTAAATGTCTATTGATGAATGAATAGAAAATAAGTCCTAGTCTCAGTTCTGCCGTAAGAATAGTCCCTGTCATAAAGTACATACTCATTAAATATTTGTTGACTAAAGGAACTTGCCACACATTCTTTTTTTTTTTTTCCAATGCTCACTCGAGGATATTCTTCCAATTATCTTCAGATAGAGTGGGAGGGAGAGAGAGAGAAACATCGATGTGAAAGAGACACATCAATTGGCTGCCTCCCACACGACCCCACCCAGGGCAGGGGACCGAACCGAGGTATGTGCCCTTGACCAGACAGAATCGAATCTGCGACTCTGGTCCACAGGCCGACACTCTAACCATGGAGCCAAACTGTCCAGGGCAATGCCACACACTCTTGGATGAGCTGCTTCCTCCTCTGTAAAGTAGGGGTGCTAGTGTTCCCTTCTCGACTCCCTCCCAAGAGAGTGCATGGACAGGGAAACTTGCTGCTTGCCCCAGAGTAGTTTCTCAACCTCAGGCCCATTGACGTTTGGGGATGGATCATTCCTTGTTGTAGAGGGCTGTCCTGTGCGTGGTCGGATGTTTAGCAGCATCCCTAGTCTCTACACAACGAGATGCCGCACCACTCCCCACCCCGCTGTGGTAACCAAAATGTCTCCAGTGTGCCCAAGGTCCCCTGCGAGGCAGATCGCCCCAGTTGAGAGCCACTGCCCCAGAGGAAGCAACCCGAGGGAGAGGGGCTGAGGGAGCAGGGTAATGTGTGCCCTGAACATCCTGCCAAGGACAGAGGCCCCTGGGGAGTTCAGAGAACAGTGACCTGGTTAGCCAGGCCCCTTCCTTTGTCTGTAGGGCCTGTGAAGTCATTCTGGCTCTTCTGCCAGCTCCAAGGCCCTTCATGTTCGGATGGGCGGGGCAGGTGCCCCCAGGGACCTAGCGCATGGATTCCAGCAGCTTCCTGCATTCCCCCCCTTGCAGCTCAAGCTTCTTATTGGCTCACCTGAGAACTCCATCTAGCACCTGTCACTCCTCCCCATCCCTCCACCCCCTGCTCTGGAACTTCCACACTCTACTACCACCCACCCCCCTGTCCCACCCCTCAGCTGACATTGGAAACCCTCCTCCAACTGCCTGGTCTGATTGTCCCGGCTCCCAGGCATCAGCTTCTTCCCCAGCCAGGCCAGGTGGCCATTGTCCCAAGGACACCAGACACTGCTCCCTTTTTTCCTACCACCTCCCTCTCCTGACCTAGTCTCTCCTCCCCGTTTATCTGAATTCAGTCCGTTTGAGTTCTAGCACGTTCACTGCCTACCTAGCTGCGTGACCAGGGCAAATCGCCCCCTCTCTGAGCCTGTTTCTTCATCTGTGAAACAGGGATTGGGAGAGTGTGACTGATCTTCCAGGGAAGGTGCGAGAGTTAAATAAAACCATTTCTTTATAATAACCTGGAACTTGGTAAGCACTTGAAACCGCTTGTCTTTATTACCATGAACATCAGATGGTTCCTCAGTCTTGCTGAACAGGCTTTCTGGGGCCACATAAAGGAAAGAACATGTGTGGAAAGACCTTAACTCATGTTCCGATGCTATTTCCACCCCAAGTGGCAACTTGAGCAAGTCTCCGGAGCCTCAGTTTCCTCTTCTGAAAAATGGGTACAGTAATGTGTGCTCCTGGGGCTGCTGCGGTATTCCCATCAGCTAGTGGGTGTGAAAATGGTTTTTGAATGCCAGCACTGTGCAGCTGAGGGCCTGAGCAGGTGGGGGACTGAGGGGCCAGCTTTTCTAAAGGCCTGGCCAGAGGAGAGAGCTGATGGTGTCTCCTGTCCTGTCAGGCCTATGCAGGCTCAAAGCCACTGTCCTTGAGAACAAAGAGGCACAAGCCACTCACTGCCAAGAGACGGTGCTGGGCTGTGGGCTTTCTCTGCTGCTTGCACTGCTGTAGTGTGTGGTTAGTGATGGCCCGGAGACATTTCCTGGGGACGCCACAGTCCAAGCTCCTTCCGCAATGCATTTTGACTTAAGGTCTCAGAGTGGCTTTAATGGACCAGGCTGCCTGCTTTTTGTTGTTGTTGTTGTTAATCCTCATCCAAGGATATTTTTCCATTGATTATTTTAATAGAGTGGAAGGGAGGGAGGGAGAGAAAGGGAGAAAGGGAGGGGGAGGGGGAGAGAGAGAGAGAGAGAGAGAGAGAGAGAGAGAGGGAGAGGGAGAGAACTATGTGAAAGACACATCAATTGGTTGCCTCCCGCATAACCAGGGCCGTGGATCAAACCTGCAACCCAAGTACGTGCCCTTGACCAGGAATTGAACCCGCGACCCTTCAGTGCACAGACCAATGCTCTAACCGCTGAGTCAGTCCGGCCAGGGCTGCTTTTTGTTTTTATAAAACAGTGTCTTGGGACCTAGGAAGGAGCCCTGTAAAACAGTAAACCCCAGGGGACTAGATTTGTTGCTCTAGGTCTGTCCCCTCTCCTGAGGACAAAGGATAGGTGGAGGGATTGCCTGACTTCTAGAAGGGTCTTCTGGGTCTTTCTCTGATCTGAAGGCTGTTAACCCCTGCCAGCCCTAGCCTCAGGGAAGGTGAGGCAGAGGCCTACAAGGCAGGACCCTCTGTTTATGATGAGATGGGAGGCCCTAGAGGTGGCCCTCAGCCCACCCTTTGGAGTGTAAAAGCCTCCTAAGAGTCAGGCCATGCCTTCTGCCCAATAACCCCAGCCCCCTCCCCCCAGCCCTGCCCCTGAGATGTTGGGTGCTGCCCCCTGTTGTCAGGCCCCGCCCCTTAGACCAGCCTCCATTGCCAGCAATGTCCAATGAACGGCAGACCCCATCCCTAGGCCCTAGGCCCACCTAGTGAGTGGTGGGCGGGAAGCAACCAATCGATGTGTCTCTCTCACATCAATGTTTCTCTCTCTCTCCCTTTCCCTTTCCCTCTCCCTCCCTTCCACTCTCTCGAAATCAAAGGAAAAAATATCCTCAGGTGAGGATTAACAAAAAACAAGAAAGTTCCAGAGAGCCAGATGCAGTCCTTCCTTTGTCAAGGAAGTGGTGACAGGACTCCTTCTTCCCACCTTTCCTCCCCTCTGTCTTGCTAAGGCCTGGAAGTGGTCATCCACACTCAGGAGGGTCGCTTCCAGGTTCCCCCTTCTTTCGAGGGCATCCGCTCCCTCAGGGAGGAAAGGGTAAACAGACAAGAGTTATGAAACTTTGGGAGCCAGACCTGCTAGGCCAGGGGGCCAGCCTGTGCTGCCTGCCCAGAGAGTAACACAAGCCGGGTCCGCTTCATTTGAGCCTTTCCAGAAACCTTCCCCATGCACTGGGCACACAGGGAGAGGCCAGTTGGATAATACACAGCCTTGCCCTCCTGGGAAGATGTGGGCACAGAAGTCTGTACCCTGTATTGGGAGAGGGCACAAGCACAGTTCAAGAATCTCAGGGGAAAGAGTGAGCACACCTGCTGGGTAACCAGGAAGGCTTCCCAGAGATCAGCCCTGGAACTGAGCCTTGTGGGGGGTGATTACAACAAGCAGAGAGGAGGCAGTAGAGGGAACAGTCAGAGTGCCGGCTTTGGGCCTGAGTGGGATGGGGAGCAGCAACGGAGAGGTAGACCGAAAGAGAGGGCTGGGGCTGGATCGCACACGGCCTTGATTAGTCCTGGCTTTGCTGAGTCACCCGAGACCAGTCATGTCTCTTTCTGGGTTTCAATTTCCCCATCTGTCAAATGGGAGAGTTGGCCTAGAATAGGTAGTTTTTCAGCTTTTTCAGACCCATTATCTACTTCTCATAACAAATCATTTTTAATGTCTCAAAGACAGAATGACCTTTTAACAATTTCAAGTAAATATGTAACATAAATACATACACATACATGTATACATACTCTGGCTATAATATAAAGGAAAGCAGAAGGAAATTATTTATAATAAAATATTGTGCCCTGGCCGGTTTGGCTCAGCGGTTAGAGCATCAGACAAGGACCAAAGAGTCACAGGTTCAATTCCAGCCAAGGGCACGTACCTCGGTTGCGGTTCGGTCCCTGGCCCTGGTCGGGGTCGTGCAGGAGGCAGCCTGTCAATGTGTGTGTGTGTGTGTCTCTCTCTCCCTCCCTCTCTCCCACTCTACCTGAAGATAAATGAAAAAAATATATATCCTCGGGTGAGGATTAAAAATATATATATTACATATGTCATTGTGTAGATGTTCACTCACCCCACACCAGAAAACATAACCGAGGAGTCAGGCAAAGCACATTCTGCCTCAAATGCAGCCTGAAACAGGTAGGCTGTATCGGTCAGTGGCATTGTTCTTAGAGATGTAATTTCCAAAAATGTGAACAATTCTCAGTGAAGTCCAATCAAAACAAATGTAGTCTTTCCTCAGTTTGCGTGGTAGTTACCTTCCAAAATACTTAGTATATATGAAAACCGTATAAAAAGTATTGTCTGGTGGAACATTTGAAAATTATTGGTGGGGTGGCCTGGGACTGCTCTGTGTATTTTTTTTTTTTTATCCTCACCCGAGGACATTTTTGCATTTATCTTCAGGTAGAGCGGGAGGGAGAAAGGAGGGAAGAGAGAGAGAGAGAAACATTGATGTTAGCGAGACACATCGACTGGCTGCCACCCACACAACCCCAACCGGGGCCGGGGACAAACTGCAACCGAGGTACATGCCCTTAGCAGGAACTGAACCCGGGTCTCTCTGGTCCGCGGGCTGATGCTCTAATCGCTGAGTCAAACTGGCCAGGGCTGCATTTTAAAAAAAAAATTTTTTTTAATCCTCATCTGAGGATATTTGAGAGAGGGAAGCATCAGTGTGAGAAGATGTGAGAGAGACACATCGATTGGTTGCCTTCCAAACAACCCGACCAGGGCCAGGGTCGAGCCGCAATGAAGGTGTATGTGCTCTTGACCGGAATCAAACTCGAGACTCTGGTCCGTGGTCTGATGCTCTAACCGCTGAGCCAAACTGGCCAGGGCTGCCCTGATTTTATTCAGGGCATTTAACATCCCTGTATCCCATCTTTGAGACATTCCAAACACTTCCCACAAATTTCCAAATGACCCCCTAGGGCAGTGGTTCTCAACCTTCCTAATGCCGCGACCCTTTAATACAGTTCCTCCTGTTGTGGTGACCCCCAACCATAAAATTATTTTCGTTGCTACTTCATAACTGTAATTTTGCTACTGTTATGAATCGCCATTGGAAATATGTGTTTTCCGATGGCCTTAGGTGACCCCAAAGGGGTCTCGGACCCACAAGTTGAGAACCACTGCCCTAGGGGGATTATCCAGCCTTTGGATAATCTTTAAGCTCCCTCCCAGCTTGGAAATTCTCTAATTCAGAACCTCATTCTGGTTTATTCAACAAACTTTTGTGGGGTGCCCACCACATGCCTTGCCCCAGACATCAGCCATGAACAAGCAGCCGGAACTCCTGCTCCCCTGAGCCAAGTTGAAATCTAGAAGGACCTCAGCCTTCACCCTTCTGTTTTACAGAAGAGGAAGCTGAGGCCCAGAGAGGCTTGTATTCAGCATCACACAGCCTCCTGGGGACCAACCAGAACCCGACCCTCAGGAAGGTACTGCAGAATGGGTCTACAGTCTTCTCTCCACTCATATCCCCCTCCTCCGTCCCTTGCAGTGCCAGCTGCCCTGACCCTGGACCCGGGCACCGCCCACCAGCGCCTGATTCTGTCCGACGACTGCACCATCGTGGCCTACGGCAACCTGCACCCACAGCCTCTGCAGGACTCGCCCAAGCGCTTCGATGTGGAGGTGTCAGTGCTGGGGTCCGAGGCCTTCAGCGGCGGCGTCCACTACTGGGAGGTGGTGGTGGCTGAGAAGACCCAGTGGGTGATCGGGTTGGCACACGAGGCCGCAAGCCGCAAGGGCAGCATCCAGATCCAGCCCAGCCGCGGCTTCTACTGCATCGTCATGCACGACGGCAACCAGTACAGCGCCTGCACAGAGCCCTGGACGCGGCTCAACGTCCGAGACAAGCTCGACAAGGTGGGCGTCTTCCTGGACTATGACCAAGGCCTGCTCATCTTCTACAATGCCGACGACATGTCCTGGCTCTACACCTTCCGCGAGAAGTTCCCTGGCAAGCTCTGCTCCTACTTCAGCCCCGGCCAGAGCCACGCCAATGGCAAGAACGTGCAGCCCTTGCGGATCAACACCGTCCGCATCTAATGCAGTAGAAGGAACCACAGGCACCGGGGCCACGGCCACCAGCAAGAGCCCTGCCCGGAGACAGGAGGCCTGGACTCCGGCCCAGCTGGGCCAGCCTGAGCTCTCAGGCGGGTTGTCCACCCTTCAGCCTCCCTTTCATGTCTGCAAAATGGAGGTTGTGCCCCGTAATTCCTAAACCCTCTTCCGGCATTGATGTTCTTTAGCTCTGACCTTGATGGGAATGCATCTTTGGTCCACGAGTGTAACATGGCTTCTCCTCAGGGCAGCCCCTGCGCAACCCTCATCCCCATTCTCTGGGGCAGGGGACTGTCTCCCTATACCTCCCTCCTGCCCACGTGCCCTGACCTCAGGATACGTCAGAGTGTGTTGCCAGCAGTTGGCAGCTCGAAAGATACTCAGAACTTTCTTAGGCTCCCAGGCCTAAGACTGCCCCTGACCAAGCCTATGATGGGCCACTTTACCCTTGACCCCAGCCCACCGTGGACACAGGCAGTGGCTGGACCTAGCGCGGCCACTCTCTCCTTCCAAGGACCAAGAGCTCTACGGTTCCCGCCTCTCCCCTTCCCTGCAGGTAGAGCGGTGCTGTGGCCTGTGGAAGGCACCCAGTCGCTGAACCCACAGGTTGCAGCCACTGTGCCACCACCTTCCTGCCCGCGGGTCTAAAGGCAAGACGATAGCACACCCCCGAGGCCGACGCAGAGCCCAGTGGCCCAAAGGCAGCTGCAAGACCAGCATCACTTGACGATGAGGTTTGGATGAGGGTCCAGCCAGACCTGTGACCAGGCTAGGGTGTGGGGGAGGCTGCGGGGAGCAGTTGTTTTCGTCAGGACCTGAGTGCTGGAATGGGCTGTGGGCTGGGACCTCTCACCAGGCTTGGCATCTATCTCCGCTAAGATCCTGTTGTAGAAAACAAGAGCTGCTGTAGCTCGTTTAATTAGACAGGATTTATTACCGGGTCCCTGATGGCTTTGCAAAATCACTGGAAGGGCTGGAGAAGCAGACTCTTTGCTGAATTTCCAGGAACAGCTCCCAGCTGCCAGATTCATCCTCTCTCCTGACCAGGGACGCTGCTCCCGTGTGCAGGCAGCTACAGCTGCAGGAAGCCCGACTGCAGAACTGTGCTCCCGCTGCGACTCTTCACGCCAGCAAGTGGATGTCCCGAGGCCTGCCTCTCTCCCATCACTCAGTTCCCAGCCCAAGTCTCTATGAGGGATTCTGTTTGGGGAACTGTAAATCAGATCCAGAACCTTGGCTGCAAGGGAGTCTGGGAAGTGTAGTTTTCTTCTTTCCAGCCTCAGCCATACAAAAAGACCCACTAGAAGGAAGTTAAAAATGGATGTTGAACAAGCCTATCCATGGTTTTTGGTTTTTTATCCTCACCCGAGGACATTTTTCCATTTATCTTCAGATAGAGTGGGAAGGAGGGAGGGAGGGGGAAAGAGAGAGAAACATCATTGTGAGAGAGACACATCAACTGGTTGTTTCCGTACGACCCCAACCAAGGCTGAGGATGAACCGCAACTGAGGTACGTGCCCTTGACCGGAATCGAACCCACAACTCATTAGTCGGCGGGCCGACACTCTAACCGCTGAGCCAAACCAGCCAGGGCCCATCCACGGTTTTGTCACTGGAGTCTCCCTGCAGGCCTTGGCTTTGAAGCAGCAGAGCCTCCAGGTTTCCTGCTCCGATGGGCCTGCAGGACCAACTGAAATGTCTCTCCAGCCTTGACTTTTCTTTCTAGTCTTGGGGCCTCGATTCTGAACTTGGCACCTCTGACCAGACCCATCCCAAAGGAGCCAGACTAGCTGAACTTGGGGAGCTCTCACCTCACAACTGCTGCCCACTGGGGCAGGAGGAATCCTCAGTCTCACCGCACCCCTTCATCTACTGGAATCTGGGCCACCCCCAGCAGTATTTTTATTTCAAATGTTGCCCATTTTGTGAGTTATGATAAGTTTGTATTAAATTAAAGTTACAGGATACCAGTGGTCAGTTTCATTCATTTTGAAAAACAAAAAGGCTGACCTATTGTGTCTCAGGCAGTCTACATACATTAGCATGGCTAATCCGCAAAGCACCCAGCTGGGTAAATAGTAGTCTGCCCACGTTACAGGAGTGGGAAGGTGAGGTTAAGAAAGAGGACCTGACTCGCCTACAGTTCCATGTCCCCCAGGTAAGTAAGCGATGAGCATGGATTAGAACTCACACCACAGGAACTAGCCGGGGAAGACTGGCAGTCCTTGCCTGGAAAGAGGTGGGGGTAGCCTTGGGAGCAGAGTGGAGCTCATGAGACAGTGACAAGAACCTGGTCTCTGGAATCCCACAGACCTGGGCTTGAATCCAGGCTCCATCACTGTGTGACTTTAGAGAACTGATTTCAACCTCTCTGGGCCTCAGTTTCCCACATGGAAAATGGGGGTACTAATTCACATGGTTTATCAGTAAGCTACAAAGTGCAGTGCACTTAGGGAGGCCCTGTCTCTCACTCCAGCTCCCTCCAAGGGCCGGTGCCTGGAACTGAATTTTCTGAATCCCTGGGCTGGCTCTGACCCTAAAGAGTCTATTTTCCTGCTTGTGCCTTATGTGGGGTGTGGGACCACCTAGGCCAGAAGGTCCCCAGGTCTGCTGTGTAGAAGCAAATGCATTCTGCCTCTGACTGACAGGGAAACAGCCTGGCCAGGAGCCAGGCAGAGCCCTGCATGGGGACACAGGCTGTGCACACTAAGTGGAAAGGCCACTGGACCCCTGCAGCTGAGCTGTGCAGCAGTCTGTGAACAGGAGTCCTGGGCCGACTCTTACTCTGCTGACCCACTTTGTACCCTGAAGGTCCTTTCCTGTCTCCTACCTGCAGAGTGAGGGAGGTTAGACTGGATACTCTGTGGGGCACCAGGTAGATCTTCACCTATACCTGCAGGTGGGGAGAAAAAGAGGGAACCACCCTCATCACTGACTTCTTTGGGATTCTAGAAAGAGCTGCATGAACAAGGATTGGGAGGGGCTGTTGGCAGGGGCTGAAAGATTGGGGGGCTGATTCTGAGATGAGTATCCCCAACCTCCCCACCCTACCCCGTGCTCTCAGATCCCTGTGACTCCCCCAAAGCCACACCCCTCCATCTTTGCTCAGTGCATCTGTCCAGTGGGGAAGAAGCACCCCCTCCACAGTCCTTCCTGCCCTTCCCCCCACTCAGCCTCCACACCAGGTCCAAGAAATGCTGGTCAATTCCCAGTCTTCCCTCCCAGTTTCCGAGAGTCTTGGAGTAACTGTAGGGGCCTAATTTGCACACCCAACTAGGGTCTGAAGTATCCAGAGAATTCCTGAATGAAGGCATCTGGGGTTATCAGGCTGAACCCCACATTTAACACAGGTAAGTGAAGGGAAGAGGCAAAGGCAGCCCGACCTTGGGGAGAAAGGAGGGATCAGCAAAGATCTTACCCAACTGACAGAACAACAGTAACCCCATTCGGATCCCCATTTGTGGTCAGCAGGCAAAGCGCTGGTACTTTTTAGGACAAGCCCATGAGGTTGGTATCATTATCTCCACATCTGAATGGAGAAACATTACTTCCCAGGAGACCCACAGCCAGTATTCAGCAGAGCTGGAAGTCAGACCCAGGCCTATGCACAGCTAAAGCCAAACTCTTCACTGGACCTCCCTGGACATGCTTGTCAACTTTGAGGACTGCTGTAGTGACAGGAAGCAGCCCCAGAATTGTGATTCCCCCTGGACGCAAAGTGGGAGCTTAACCCAGACTCCACACCGTTGTGGAACTGTGCAACTGTGAGTCAAGCCTCTTCTGTCTCCGGGGGTCAGGGGTGGACTCATGAAGGTACTACGTGAAGCTGAGCAGCCCCCCCCTCTCTGGGCCTCAGTTTCCCCATCTCTATTGGGGAGAGACTAGGGATCTAGTTAATTGATAGCCAAGGTCCTGGCTCTGATGGTCAGGATTCTGTACGTCTAATGTTGGTCTCAGGGCTTGGCCTGCTCAGCACCTAACAAGGCCATTAACTCTGGATCCTTCTCTCTGGGGTGGCAGCAGGAACAGAAAACAACAGAGCTAAAGTCTCTTGGGAGCACAGAGCTTGGCTCACGGGCTCTGGGGACTAGCCTTCCTCCCGCCTGAGCAGCATTCCCAGCTTCCTCCTCTCCTGTCTGGGCCCAACCTCTGTTCACTGTCCCCAAACGCTCTACCAGGAGGTCAGTTGCAAAGGACCATGTCACAGGCTTAAATGCAGGGGGCTATGGGTGGGGATTACGAGGAGGGGGTGGGGTGCTGGCCAAGGTGCTGAATCATCATTGCCCACTGGGACATGGTGATTTCTGCTTCTCAGGGACGCCCATGATTCTCCCCAGTTCCCTGGGAATCCTGAACCACATAAGGAAAGAGGTAGTGATGGGAAGCAGAGCACAAACAGTGGGGGCAGGGGGTTGGGGATGTGGTCAGGAGGCACAACCTTCAAAATAATAGCAGGAGAGAGGAAAATACTTTGATTTTGAAATGTGCTCATTTTTCCTTGTTTTTCCTTTCACCTGGATGAAATTTTGTGGGTTTTTACCCTGCACACAGAACAGCCTTCTATGTTCTTTCAAAATGCTAATGGTTCTCTTATATTTCTTACTATCACAAAATGCTCCCCACTCACCCTAGGAATTAGATGAAGGCCCAGAGGCTTCCTACTCTGAGTCATGACAAGGAAGGGCCTTTCAAGAGCTGGAACTGAGGCACAAAGCCCAGGTCCTGATGAACTCCCCAACACTGTGGGCCGGGATGCGATCAAGTCTGGATGCTGGAGGAGCCTGATGGACCTTCCAGCCCAATGCTGAGGCCCAGAGAGGGTTGGTTTCTAGCTCAAGGTCAAACAGCACATGGCAGAGCCAAGGTCAAAACTCAGGTTTCTTGGTTCCCAGTCAGCATACAGGGAAGGGAGAACAGCCAGCTGAGAGGGCCCTGCCCAGGCAAAGAAAAGGAGCACAGAGGGTCAGCTGGAAGTGGGCAGGGCAGGGCTGAGGAGGGAGGTACTCAGAGGAGAGGACCCCCATGTCTAAGAAGGTCAGCAGGGTGTGTGGGGTGCCCTCAGAATCAGGGACTGCAGCTCAGAGGTCAGAGTCGGGAGGTTCTCTCTAGGGCAGCGGTTCTCAACCTGTGGGTCACGACCCCTTTGGGGGTCGAACGACCCTTTCACAGGGGTCGCCTAAGACATAACAGTAGCAAAATTACAGTTATGAAGTAGTAACAAAAATAATTTTATGGTTGGGGATTACCACAACATGAGGAACTGTATTAAAGGGTCGCGGCGTTAGGAAGGTTGAGAACCACTGCTCTAGGGTGGAGACAGCCCAGCTGAGCATGCCAGCCAGCACCACAGACTCCAGGATGGCTGCTGGGAGACCACTAATCTCAACTCTGTCATTCTACAGGTAAGAAAACTGAGACCCACTCTGGCTGGTTTGGCTCAGCGGTTAGAGCATCGGCCCTATGGACTGAAGGGTCGCGGGTTTGATTCCGGGCAAGGGCACGTGCCTGGGTTGCAGGTTTCCCTGGCCCTGACCAGGGCTGTGCGGGAGGAAACCAATTGATGTGTCTCTCTCAACATCGATGTTTCTCTCTCTCTCTCTCTCTCTACCTCCCTCCTTTCCACTATCTCTAAAAAATAAAATAAAAAATCCGTGGGGAAAAAACCCTGAGATCCAAATGGGAAGACACCGACCTGCGGGGCATAGCCAGGCCCAACCCAGGTCTCCCGACTCCCAGCCATCCACTCTTTTCACGCAGCCTTTAATCTCCCCCCGTGGATTCTGGTGCCCCCTCCCACCCCCTGGGAACCTGGAGCCTGAGCAAAAAGAGAAGAGGAGTAGCCAGGGCCCCCGCAGCTCCAGGCACCAAGAGCTGGGTGCCTCCCTCCATCATCCTCCCCAAGGAGAAGGGAGAACTGGCCTGGACCCCAACAGCCCCTCCTCCAGGACAAAGCCGTTGGTGCCCACTGGGTGCAGAAAGGGCCTCAGACAACGTTTACCGGCTGGTGTCAAACTGGCATCTCGAAACCACTCATCCCCTCTGCGATGGCAGAGATCTTAGAGACCAGAGACAGCTCCTCCCTAAAGATGCTGGGATGGATGCTGAGCCCGCAGGGTGAGCCCACTGACCACCCCAGCCAGACTCTGCACAGGGAGAACCAGGGAGCCGGCAAACACTGGGAGTGGTGTTGGACTGTTCACCATTCTTTAAATTATAAAATAACTTATGTTCATTGCTTTAAAAATTCAAATAAATGTAAGACTCTCAAGCTGAGAGTCCCCTCATCCGGCTCCCAGAAGTCAGCAGCTGTGAACAGTTTGGTGCAGGTCCTTCTGGCATGTCTGCTTATACACAAACATGGACAGAACTTTGTTTATGATCTGTTTAAATGAACAAGCCTTTTGACCAACAACTCCATTCGTAGGAATTTAGTCTTGTTCATTTAGCCCCGGCCGGGTGGCTCAGTTCATTGGAGCATCATGCCGTACACCCAAAGGTTGTGGGCTCAATTCCCGGTCAGGACACATGCCCAGGTTGCAGGTTCGATCCCTGGTCGGGGTACATACAAGAGGCAGCCAATCAGTGTTTCTCTCTCATATTGATGTGTGTGTTTTTCTCTCTCTCTCTACCCCTTCCTCTCTCTCTAAAAGTCAATAAAAATATAGGCTTGGGTGAGGATGAAAAAAAAAGCTTGTTTATTTAAAATGTGTTGATTTCTGCCCTGGCCGGTTTGGCTCAGCGGTTAGAGCGTCGGCCTGCGGTCGAGAGAGACCTGGGTTCGGTTCCTGCTAAGGGCACGTACCTCGGTTGCAATTTGTCCCCAACCCTGGTTGGGTCGTGTGGGTGGCAGCCACTCGATGTGTCCCTTTCACATCGATGTTTCTTTCTCTCTCTCTCTTCCTCTCTCTCCTCTCACTCTATCTGAACAAAAAATGGAAAAATGTCCTTGGGTGAGGATGAAAAAAATAAAAAATAAAATAAAATGTGTTGATTTCCTAAGTTGATTTCTTTCCTTATAACATGCTCATTGAAGAAAATTTGGAAAATACAGTCAATACACAAAAAATAAATTACCCATCAGCCGCTGTCCATCAGCCGCTGTTCAGAGATAACCACCGCTAGCAATTTGGTGGTAAGGTTTACAGCCCTTTTTCCCATGTGAGTATGTTTATTTACAAAAATCGGAACACACTCTGTCATTGTTCCATAGCCAGCTTTTTGTTATTGTTGTTGTCTTGACACTTAATAACACATTTGAGCATTTTCCCATGGCGTCAATTTAGTACGATAAGGGATGTGTGACCTCAGGGCCCCTAGCAGCCTGCCTGTCCTGATCCCCATTCTGAATACAGAGCCTGCGGCAACATTTGGCTGGAATCTGTTGCACCAGGGTATGATCTCGATCTGTCCCCTCCCTTTCAGAAAGGGAAGACCCAGGGAAGGCCTTGAGCACCTGCTGCCTTGACCCCTCCTGAGCTGAGGCCTGACACCCCACTGATGGGTACACAGCGCCCCGGCAACTCCTCCACTGCTGCCCACCGGTGCAGCAGGCGGACACCTGACCCTTTCTTCTGCCATTTCCTGAACCCCGGGCTCCAGAATGGGAGATCCAGAATGGGAGAGGTGTGGGGAGCTTAGGTGGCAGGAGAGGGTTTAATGACTCCATTTGGGGGTGGAGATGCCACTTACCTTGTACTTCAGCCAGCTCTTCAGCCAGCTGTCCCTCCCACTGATGACACTGAGGAAGGAGCTGGGCAGGCAAGACCGGGAGTGGCAGGGAGTGGGCTAAGCTACTTGAAAGCTTTTTGGCTCCCAAAGCAAATACCCAACTTCCCAGTCTAAGCCAGCTCTGCCACAGGAATTTGCTGGTCAAATAGTGTGGAATTAAGTGTAATCTTGGGCAAGACCCTTCTCCACTTTGGCGGGGGGGAGAGGGGAATCCCAATACCACGTGGTTCCTAAGGCACCTTCCCAGCTCTGGAATTCTACAGCCCAATTTGAACCCATGTTTTCAAATGCTGTCTTTTCTCTCAAGGTCCCTGCACACCGTATGATTTGTTGAATTCAGTTGTGCACCAGGCCTTGCTTGAGGCATTATTAACATAATAATTATTATTAGCTATCATCTCATTTCATCCTCACAAGTCTGAGAGGAGGTACCACTTTTATCCCCATTTTCCAGATGAGAACATTAAGTCTGGAGAGTTAAGGTGTTTTCCAGTTAAATGGTTGAGCTAACATTTAACCCAGGGCTGTGATTCCCAAACCCATGCTCCTTATCCACCCATCCCCATACCACTCTGATGTGTGCGGGATCATTCTTCCTTTGCTACAGCTGAAGAAACTGAGGTCAGAGAAGGGAGGTGAATTCCTCAAGGTCACACAGCAAGTTCATGGCAGAGCAGCACTGGCTAGTTTTCAAAGACAGAAGTTGATGAACCAGAAACAGCCCTTGAGCTGCATTCAAGAGCCCAGAACTGAACAGGGGTGGGGCGGTCAAGTGGGGAAGGCTATGTTTGTTCAACCCAGCCTGGATCCACCCTTCCCCAGCTCAGTTCAGAGAAATGTTGACTTTGAGCAAGTCCCATAGGATGAAAAGGGGTGGGGGAGGGCTGGGCCAATGGAGTACCCCCTCTTCTCCATTCTCCTCCAAGACAGCTCCACTGTACTCTCCACTCCTTCATTCTCTCATTTAATCACTGACCCAACAAATCACTCACTTACTCAGATAAGCAACGACAAATGTACCCCGAGTCTCTATCAAGGAGTTGACCGTAACCAGGCAGTCACAGCACATGTGCTGTGGTCTAGGCTAGGACAAGAGGGGCATCACAGGGGCTCAGAGAAGAGGGGCCAGCTGGAGGAGGTACTGCTGAAGCTAAGACCTGCAGGAGGAGTAAGAGCTGGGCAAAGTGTTTCAGGAGGGAACAGCATGTGCAAAGGATAGACAGGAGGCTAGAAGTGAGGTCACGTGGCTGAGGGTTGAATGTGAGGCGGGGCGGAGGGGGTGGGACGGGGTGATGAAGTTGGAGAGGAAAGCAGGGCCAGCTCATGCCGTGCTGTGGGCTGAGGGCCATGGGGAGCCATGACAAGATTTTAAGCAGGGCCCTGGCCAGTTTGGCTCAGCGGTTAGAGTGTCGGCCCGTGGTCCAGAGAGACCCGGGTTTGGTTCCCGCTAAGGGCATGTACCTTGGTTGCAGTTTGTCCCCGGCCCTGGTTGGGTCGTGCGGGAGGCAGCCACTCGATGTGTCCCTTTCACATGGATGTTTCTCTCTCTCTCTCCCTCCCCACTCTATCTGAACAAAAAATGGAAAAATGTCCTCAGGTGAGGATAAAAAAAAAAAGATTTTAAGCAGGGAGTGGGGTATGGTCATATCTGTATGGAGAAGGGCAAAGCTGGAGGCAGGGAGTCTGGAGAGAAGGCTGAGAGGCTGGTGAGTCTGAAGCATGGGGTGGAGTGGAAAATGGAAAAAGTGAAAGAGGGCAGAGTGAGGAGCCAGTGAATTCTCCTAGAAGCACTGGGGGCTGTTTGAGAGCTGGTTGCTCGGCCTCGCTCCCTTCTTCCGAGAGGAGAGGCGCCGCAAGCTGGCAGTTCTGTGGGACAACCCAGAACCCCCACACTGCCCCCAGCAGCAGCAGAACCCTGAGAATCTGATTCCTGCAGCCTCTCACAGTACCCCTAGGTAAACATGTCTGGCGGCAGACAGCTCAGCCCATCCCACTACTGGACAATAATGGTTAGTTCTTCCTTTACATGGGTCCCCTTTGTCCTCACTGGTCCTAACTGTTCTCTGGGCCCCCCAGGCAAGACTGTGCCTTTCCACTGGGCAGTCCTTTACAGGTCCCTCTGTTTATTCCTTTACCAAGGACACCTTCCCATTCTCCAGCTGAATAAACCAAGGCAGTAGTATTGGATTTCTCAGCTGACATGGGAAAAGGAGAGTTAGCCTGGATTTGAACCTTGGCCTTGCCACTTACCAACCAGATGATCTTAGGCAAGACACTCTACCTCACTAGCCTGTTTTGTCCTCTGTAAAATAAGAATAATAATATTTACCCTTGCAGAGTTGCTGTGTGAGCCAAATATGTCAAACTAATTGTAATACCTAAAGACAGCTAGAACTTATTGAGGGACTATCAAGTGCCAGGTGTTGTCTTACTGGGATGGGCCACATGCCTGGCCCATGGTGAGTATTCAGGACATGCTTGTTGGGAAGCATGTCCCTTACTTGTTAACCTCAGACAAACCAGCCTCTGTACCTCGGCTTGTCCATCTGACACACGGTCATGGCAGAGGCAGCCTGCCAGGCTGGGTAAGACAAGACCTGTAAAGCCCCGGCTGCTACTAATGGCACTTTTCTCAGTACAAGCACCTTCGAAGTGCCAAACACTGGGGGGAGGGGGGGACTAGTGGCCACTTGCCCAAGGTCACTCAATCTTTGCCTCCAAGCATGTTCTTGCCCTGCACCATGCCCCCTCTAGACCTGGGACCCCAATGTTGTGTCAGCCATGGCTGCTGAGGACAGGGGCACAGCCTGGCCCAGGGAAGCAGTCCTCTACCCCTGCCCTGACACCTCTGTCCCTTTGCCAGATGTGGGTGGCTTGCAGGCTCCAGCAATCATCATTCCAGCCCTGCTCCCCTCGTCCACTCTGCTGGTCATCAGCTGCATCTTATGGAAGACATGCCACCAGTGGACTCGGGTCACCAGCCTCAGCCCACCATCCCAATGAGTGGTCCAGGTAAGCCGCTCAAGGGCCACAAGGACAGAGTTCCATTTCTGTTTTACTCTTAGTGTCCCTGTGCACAACGCTTGGGAAAAGCCCTGTTGCATCTATACTGCCCAAAGGTGTGACATGTAACCCTTAAGTCAAAAGGAGAAACTCCTTACTCTCTTGAGGCAACAAAGGATGATGTGCTGAGCTGGATAAAGCCTCACAGAGGCCACAACCACACTGTGACCTCAGAGTCCCCTGTGCCCTTGTCCAGGTTCTGCTGGATGTTAACTCACCAACCCCTTGGGTCAAGGAAGCCCATTCTACACCCCTGCAACTGGCCCTGAGTGACTGTGGACCAAGGCTATCCTTGGCCACATACTGCCCCCTCACCTCCCTGGGACCACCACCCTCCACAGGGAACCTTACTAAGAAGCAAGACATCCTCCTCCAGGAACTGGATGAGAGCACTCCTGGTTACACTCCAGCTGAGGTGTGGCTTATCACATTATCCAGGACTTTCAGTCCTTAGAGTATCTCAAAACACTTACATTACCTGTGCATTCCTGAGGTCATGGAGTTTCAGCTTAGTGCGTGTTCTTGTGGGGCACATAGCCCTAAAGCCCCTGACAGGCAGAGCCTGGCTGGCATGGAAACTGCCAGGGCCCTGGACCCCTGCCCAGCCTGGAGCCTCCTTTCTCCCTTACCTACTGCCTGAGCTCTGGGATTCAGAAAGGCAAAAGTGAGAAAGTGGGTCTCACCCAGCTACTGCAAAAGCCAAGAATTCTCACCAGTGCCCTAAGATCTCAAGTCATCTGCTCTGTCTGCCAGCCACAGGTTCACAGCTTCTTCCACTCATCCAATGACACTCAAGTGTTTATCATGTGCCTGGCATGCCAGATGCTGGGTTCATAAGAAATGAGACCCAGACTAGTAATCCAGTGGCTGGAATAGAATGATGACAACAGAGTATGAGAAGCACTTGGTTGAGGTACAGAGTCTGTGCAGCATAGAGAAGAGGCCACTAAACAGCCAGGAGAGGAGCGTTAAGGAAAGCTTCCAAGAAGTGACATCTAAATCGAGACCTGAAGGATGACTAGGAGCTTACTGGAAGGAAGGTGGGAAAGATCTTCAGGTCAGATAAAACAGACAGTACAGTGTGGGGGTTGGCAAACTCTGGTCCACTTCCTTGTTTTATAAATAAAGTTTTATTGAAACCTAGGTGTGTCAATACATAAGTCAGTACATTCACGTATATATTGTCTCTGGCAGCTTTCACCCTACACAGCAGAGTGGAATCGTTTTGACAGAAAGGCTATGGCTTGCAACGCATGAAATATTTACTATCTGGCCCTTGACAGAAAAAGTTTGCTGACTCCTAGAGGTTAGAGAGCTTATGCTGCCTTTTAGGACCATTGGTGGCTGCAGACAGTGGGGAAAGTGCAGGAGACAGCTCACAATGAGTTCTTCCTCCCATGGCCACAGTGGGCTGATCCAGGAGTAAACACACCTGATTTAGGCTGACCTGATCAGATTCTCTCTTCCTAGGAATTTAAAATATGGAACAAAGGACCCTGAAATGGAGTCGATTCACAGTAATGTCTGTGAACCTCTGCTGCTGAGGCCTCTAAACTGGTTAATCAACAATTCCTTTGATTCAGAAGGCCCTCGCCATCAATCCCCCAAATTTTTATTTTAATTTTCCTTCAAAGTCAGTTTCTGTTACTTGTAATTGAAAAAAAAAAAAAACTTTAAGGGAATGGAGATGAAGCTGGCAGAGTATACAGGTTTAGTCAGCACGGTCCAATTTAAGTATAACATGAGCCATAAATAATTTTACATTTTCTAGTAGCCAAGTAGCCACATTTTAAACATTAAAGTAAATGGGTAAAATTAATTTTAATAATATATTTTACCCAACATCTACAAATTATTATCATTTCGGTATGTAATCCATATTGCTAAATTATTAACTGTTATTGTGTTATTTTACATTCTTCTCTTTGAACTACATCTTTGAAATCTGGGGTGCATTTTACACTTGTAGCACATCTCAAATCAGACTCGCCTCATTTCCAGTGCCCCACAGCCACAGGAGCTTGTGGCAAACACAATGAACAGCACAGATTTAGACACTCAGGGACGTGGAGGCCTGGCTAAAATGTCGTGGGGACATCTATAATAGTGTCAACAATTTTTTTTTAAGGGGAAAAAATTTTTAAATAAAAGGATTTCTCATTTCCTTTTCCATTAAAAAAAAAAAAAAAAGTTGTAGCTTCATTCTGAAGAAAGTGGGCAACCCCTGAAGAGACTCACTCCAGGAAGTAACATGATAAAAATGTCATATTAGGAAGATCACTCTGACTTCCACTTTAAGAATGGACTGGACAAGAGTTGAAACTAGAGTTGGGGAGCAGTGGGGAGGAGTTGAAGTAATCCAAATAGAAGAAGAGAGATGATGATGATGGAGTTTAGCAGTGGCAGCGGAGATATAGAGAAGCACCTGAAGTCAAGAGATGCTTAGGAGGCAGAAGCAACAAATCTAATCATCATCGCAGCCCCCTCATCCCCTACTAAAGCCATTTCCCATCTACCTCTCCTTCCCACCACCCCTTCCAACTATCTTCTCTAGCAACCAAAAAAGCAACCTGCCTCCACTAGTCACTATCTGTTCCAGGTGAGTTGCTTCATATTTAAGCCTGTTTCCTAATTTGTAAATAAAAATAAGTTAAGTGGATACTATGGGTAGCGTGTGTCAGGTGCTGTTCTAACCTCTCTAAATATGTTAACTTATTTAATCCTTAGGACAATAGTAAGAGGTAGGTACTGTTGCTTCATTTTACAGATGCAGAAACCGAGGCACAGCCTTGCAGCAGGAAACACAGGGTGCCACCACAGGCAGCGAGGGGTCGGAATCTCTGTCATAACATCCCCTTCACAGACTTGTGTGAACTAGGTGAAGTCATTCGAGTGAAGGGTGAGGGCAGGGCAGGGCAGGGCACTCAGCAAGTACTCTATTTTAAAAGGTAAAACCTCTTGGCCTGCAGGTCAAGAATTCGTTCAAAGGCCCTGTTATCCTGCGTGAACTCATCAGCGTCTCCTGTCGGTATGACATGGATGGGTGAGGGACACACCAGGGACGAGCCACCCTGGATCCGCACAGCCACCCTCTCTCTCTAGGATCCCCCTGCTGGGTAAGTGGAGGCGGAAGTAGCTGGTGGGGAAGGAGCCGACTTCCGGTGTTGCTTCGGGCCTTTCTAGCCGGGCAGGGGCCGGGCCACCCCTTCCTACGCCACTCGCGCTGTGGACTGACCTTTCCCCCGTGGGAGTCCCGCCCTCCGCGAAGGTTCGGTTTTCCACTGGTGGAGGCTGGGAGCTGCGTCTCCATCTTTTAACCAATAGATTCCGCTTTTTTCGCTGTTTGGTAAAGGCAGACCCTCCTCCGGGCCGGCAGAGGGCGCGAGAGCTTGTAGCTCAAAACCTAGGCGCCACTCGGGCGCGGAAGTGACGTCACGATGCCGGAAGTCCGCCGCCGCGGGGTCTGAGGAAGGGTTCCGGTGGGAAGTCGAGGGCTCGAGGTTCCCGGAAGCAGTAGTTAAAAGAGTATCGTTTCCGCCCCTGACGTTCTCCAGTGCTCAGTGAGGAAACGTTAGCGGAAGGGGCTTGCGCGTAATCAGTGAGTCGCGCTTGCACGACTCCTCGGAGCAGAGGCGCCCCTGAGGCAGTCCCAAGAAATACTCCTGGTCCACAGATGGGGAAAACGAAACCCGGAGAGAGACGGACTCGCAGGGTAGCCAGGGTTGCCAGATTTAGCAAATAAAATGCAGGACGTCCAGTTCAAGTTGAATTTCAGGTCAACAACAATGGTGTAGTCTAAGAATAGCCCAAATATTGCACGAGACATACGTTTCTCTAAATTCAGATTTAAATGTGCGCCCTGCATTTTACGCGGCATTCCTAGGCCAAGGCCACGCAGCTGAGTGGAAGAGCGGAAAGAGCTCTTGAGACACCCTCCATGCTCCCCACCCAGGGCTCCCTCGTATGTGCACCCGCGCTCTCCCTCCATGTAACGCTGGGGTGTCCTGCAGGGACCACGGCCCCTTGCAGGCAGTGGGCTGCCCTCCGCAGGATCTCTGCTGCTGTTCAGGAGCTGAGGAGAAGCACCCTTGGGATTCAGGGGTACCCCCACCCACCCTCCAAGGCTGGTTTATTCAAGACACTAAGCCCTTACTTTGTGCCAAGCAAAAGCCCAGGCTCCAGATGGTCCTGGCAAGTAGGAGACACTCCCTGTCTTTTTGGAATGAAGATTTGCAGGAAGACAAGTAGAGAGAAAAATTATTTGTTGTGATCAACAGTTCTTTAATGTGGATAAATGCAGAGTGCTATGAAAGCTCAGAGGAGCAATAAATACCTAACCAAGAGAAGAGGGAGACATACCCCAGCTGAGACCTGAAAGATTCATTCAGCAGTTAATTATTGAACATCTGTATGTAGGGCAGTGTCCTAGACACTGGGCACATAGGACAAAACAAATTTCTGCCCTTAAGAGCTTAATTCTGAATAAAATGTATGTCAGATGGTGATCTGTTGGGGGGTGGGTGATTAAGGCTACTAGGGGGATCATGGAATGCTGGGATGGGAGCGTGACAGTTAGTTTTAAAGAGGGTGGTGGGGAAAGCCTCGCTGAGGCGACATTGAGCAAAGACTTGAAGGGGTGAGGGGGAGAAATCATGAGGGTGTTTGGGGTTATAAGAAAATATGCCTGGCCCTGGCCGGTTTGGCTCAGCGGTTAGAGCATCAGCCCGTGGACCAGAGAGTCCTGGGTTCAGTTCCCGCTAAGGGCATGTACCTCGGTTACAGTTTGTCCCCGGCCCCGGTTGGGGTCATGTGGGTGGCAACCACTCAATGTGTCTCTCTCACATCAATGTTTCTCTCTCTCTCTTCCTCCCTCTCTCTCCCTCTCGCTCTATCTGAAGATAAATGCAAAGATGTCCTCAGGTGAGGATAAAAAAAAAAAGAAAAAGAAAATATGCCTGACATGTTAGAGGAACAGAAAGTGACATACTACCTCCAATATGACAGCGTTCTAAGGGATTTTTCATGATACTCTTGACAATGTGTCTCTTGCCTTACATATTATCTTTAGAATCTAACTCCTGGTAATGTAATTCCATATAACTAGGTGGGGAGCCACTTTGAATAGAGTGTTCAGACCTTCCTAAGAAGGTGACATTTAATCTGTGGCCTTTATGATGCGCATGAGGCAGTCCTGGGGAAGCTGGAAGAAGAGCTATTTAGGCAGAGGGAACAGCCAGGGCAAAGGTCTGGAGGCAGGAAAGAGCTGGTTGAGTGTGAGAAAAAGTAGCATGAGATAAGACTGGAGAGGTGGGCAGAGGTCTCAGGCAATTTAGCTTTTATTGGCATCGCAGCAGGAATCAACAAAGGGTATTCAGCAGAAGACTGACAAAATAGAATTCATGTTTCATGAAAGATCCCTCTGACTGCCAGGAGGCCTATTGGGTAATTTTGCTGGTTGAATTTATTCAGGCTTAGCTGCTTATCCTAGAGGTGCCAAGAAGGAGGTTTAAAATGGAGCAAAGGATTGAGTGGGAACTGCCATCCTTTTGCCTCCCTTGTGGTCCCTTTACAACTGGAGTGAGCTGGCTTGGGCAAGTGGGTTTCCTAGGGGAGGGATGACACCGACCCAGAGAGCCACCATCTCCCTCCTGAGCAGGGGTGGAGATGACAACCTGTGTTCCTCAGACCCCCGTCAGGCAGCCTGGCCAGCCCCTCCTTAACCAGGCTGGGTGAAGGCAGTGCATGCTACCACCAGCCCAGCAGTTCTCCTCCCTCTGCCCCTTTTGAATACACTTTCAGTTATCTGCTCAAAGGTCCTCTCATGCTTCCGCTTCAGAAGCAGTAGGGCTCCCTACTGTCTGCAGAATTAAGTTCAGATTCCTGGCTCTGTTATTCAAGGCCTCTATGAGTGCGCTCCACTGTGAGTTCCTTGACTCACAGCAACGCATCTCTGCATCACCGTGTCTACCACGGAGCCTGGCCACAGTAAGTGATCAACAGATGCTCAAGGAATTACCTTTCAAGATCATTTATTGAGCACCTAATGATATGCTAGGCCCCGGACTGTGTACTTTATACCATTTTCTCATTTAATCTTCACAGTAACCCTCTGAGGGAAGTATTCTTAGCAGCCACACTTTACAAATGAGTAAACAGATTGACAGGCTAAATGCAATGTTTATTCATTTGTCCATTTGGCATACACTTTTTAAGCGCCCACTTTGTTCTAGGTAATGAGAACATAGCAGTGAAAAAAATAAGTTTCCTGCAACCAAAGAGCTCACATTCTAGAGGGGCTGACAGATGATATACAAACATGCAGTGTGGTGATCAGTCCTGTGCAGAAAAAGAAAACCAATTAAGGGAGAAGAGAGAGACTGCAAAGTGCTGTTTTCTATAGGGTGATCAGAGAAGACCTCACCTAAGGAAAACATTTGAGGCCCTGGCCAGGTAGCTCATTTGGTTAGAGCGTTGTCCTGATACACCAAGGTTTTAGTTCGATCCCTGGTCAGGGCACATACAGGAATCAGCCAATGAATGCATAAATAGGTGGAACAACAAATCGGTGTTTCTCTCTCTCCTCCTTCCTCTCTAAAATCAATATAAATAAATAAGCTTTCTTTAAACACACACATTTGAGTAGAACCTGAATGAAGTGAGTGAGCCCCACAGGTAACCTGGGAAGATCATTCCAAAGAGATGGGACAGTATCTGCAGGCCCAGCAGGGTACTTTGTATGGTGTGTTTGAGGAATAGAGGCCATGCTGCCCCAGGGTGGTGAGGTGGGGGGAGAGAGAGAGTCAGGTAATTTAGTCAGGACTTTACATTTTACTCTTGGTGAAATGGGAGTAATGGGAGTGACAGGATCTGGCTGCTGAGTGGAGTGGACAGGAGGGGAAGGAGGAGCACCAGCCCCTGGGGGAGAGGATGGCGCCTTGGTCTGGGGCAGTGGCAGATCTGGTAACATTGCAGAGTGGATGAGTGCCCTGAGGAGCTTCTGGAGGCACAGGTGGGTTGTGGAGAGGTGTTGGGAGGAGGATGTCCCTGAGGTGAGGTCCCAGGCCAGGATGGGTCTGTGAGCGGCCAACCGGAAAGTGACTTCTGGGGCAGCCAGAATGGCATGCGGGTTCACTGTCAGGGGACTGCTTGGGGTGGGGGAGACTCAAAGAAGGCAAATGTCAGTGCAAGTAGGATTCCAGGAGGTCTCTGGTCAGGTTCCCCTGTATAGGCCTGAAGCCCATTAACATTCTCCACGTTTCGTGCTTTCTTCTTACTCTTTTGAAAAAGATGGAAGGAACAAAAACAACTGAAAAGAAATGACTGTTTATTATTCTCAAGTAAGGCACATTGAGTTCTGTGTATATCCTTCTCAGAAAAGTAATTTTCACATTCTTGCAGTAAATGGAACAGGAAACACTTGAAAGGCTCCAGTGAGATATCTGCTCAAACTCTGTGCCAGCTGCTGTCACTTTAAAGGCCACAGAGAGCTCTCCCCAGTGCGCCTGCCTCAGACAAGGAACTGAGTTACACCTGGGTCTCACTGCAGCCAGTTGTCTCAGCAGGGCACTTGCCACCCTTGGAAGCAGATGCCCGATTCTAGCAGAAAAACCTGTGTTTGCCCTCTTCCCACTACCCCCCCCCCAAAAAGCATGAGTGGGTCCAGATCTGTTTGGACATCAAAACTGAAGAAGTCTCAGAAATAATCTCATAGATGGAGGGCTGAGCCCAGCATGGTAATATGTAAAACATGGCTTTGGATGAAGAACAAAAGAGCAGTAGAGTGATTCTGATTGCTCTCTGGGTCTCCTGGTGTCCTGAGATTTCATCCTATTTATTGCCAAAGTACCAAAGACTAGCCCCAGCCTGGAAATGGGAGACAGCTCTGCTTTCAGCAAGCACCTTATTCATTCAGAACACATTGCCTCATTAGATGACCTCAGCCATGGGCAGGACCCAGGGCTGGCTGAGATACTGAAACAGGATGTCCAGGTATGATACTGTGATTTATAATAAGAAATGCATTTTGGGGTCTTCATCCTCATTCCTGGCACAGAGCTTCTAAAACTCTTGTCGTTTCCTAAGTGATGAAGATGTCTTTTGTTATGTCCCACCCGACACCCAACTCTGGGGAGGGGAGAGGGGCTGGAGATTGAGTTCACTCACCAATGGCCAGTGACTTAATCTTTCATGCCTATGTAGTGAAGCCTCCGCAAAACCTGAAGAAGACAGGGTTGGGAGCGCTCCCAGGTGGGTGAGCACATGGAGCTGCTGGGACAGTGGCACAGTAGAGAGAACATGGAAGCTCGTGCCCTTTCTCCATACCTTGCCCTATGCATCCCTTCCATCTGGCTGTTCCTGAATTGATTCCTTTTATAATAAACCAGTAATCTACTAAGTAAAATGTTTCTCTGAGTTCTGTGAGCCCCTGTAGCAAATTAATTGAGCCCAAGAAAGGGGTTGTCAGAACCACTGACCTATTATAGCCAGTTGATCAGAAGCACAGGTGACAACCTGGACTTGCCCTCTGAAGTCGGGGGGCGGGGCAGTCTTGTAGGACTGAATCCTTAATCTGTGGGATCTGAAGCTATCTCCAGGTGGACACTATTGGAATTGAGTGAAATTTAATACACCCAGCTGGTGTTGGAGGATTGCTTGGTGGTGTGGAAAAAACACACATAGTACCAGCCTTACCCAGAGAGAAGTTCAAGTGAATGTATAAGAAATCTAAATGAAATGTCCAGAATAGGCAAATCCATGGAGATGGAAAGTAGATTAGTGGTTGCCAGGGAGTGGGGAAGGGGAAAATGGGGAGTAACTGCTGATGGGTTTCTTTTTGAGGTGAGAACATGTTCTAGAATTAGATAACAGTGATGGTTGTACAAACTCTGTGGATATACTAAAAACCACCAAATTTTCCCTTGCCAGGTGGCTCAGTTAGTTAGAGTATCATCCTGTACACCAGCAGTTCTCAACCTGTGGGTCACGACCCCTTTGGGGATCGAACAACCCTTTCACAGGGGTCGCCTAAGACATAACAGTAGCAAAATTACAGTTATGAAATAGCAATGAAAATAATTTTATGGTTGGGGGTCACCACAACATGAGGAACTGTATTAAAGGGTCATGGCATCAGGAAGGTTGAGAATCACTGCTGTACACCAAAAGGTTTCGGGTTTGATTCCCAGTCAAGGCACATACCTAGGTTGTGGGATCAATCCCTGGTCTAGGTGCATGTGGCAGGCAACTGATTGGTGTTTCTCTCTCACATCGATGTTTCTCTCTCTCACTCTCTCAATTCCACTCTCTCTAAAATAAATAAAAACATATCCTCAGGTGAGGATAAAAATAATTACAAAATAAAAACCACCAAATTTTACACTTTGAAAGAGTGAATTGTAAGGTATGTGAGTTATATCTCAATTTTTTTTTAATGCAGAAGAAAAGTCTTTGGGGTTACCTATTGCAGCTGGGGGGACTCTAAAACCTGAACTCCCTGGCTAAGTAGGTACACAGCCTGGGACCCTAACAGTGTGAAGGAGCCTTTGTCCTGACAGAAAACTTCTAGCCTGAGAAGACATCAACTTCGGGGCCCTAGCACTGAACATGGCAGTATCTATGACCAACCCTGTCCTAACAGTTATTGCCTCAATTAGCACAACCACCCACCACATATTGGCATTACTCTTATTGCCTCGCAGACCTGCAAGGAGAGTGAGGGTGTACTGTCTCCTCAAACCCATCTCGCCCTGGCCGGTTTGGCTCAGCGGTTAGAGTGTCGGCCTGCGGTCCAGAGAGACCCGGGTTCGGTTCCCGCTAAGGGCATATACTTCGGTTGCAGTTTGTCCCCGGCCCTGGTTGGTCGTGCGGGTGGCAGCCACTTGATGTGTCACTTTCATGTCGATGTTTCTCTCTCTCTCTCTTCCTCTCTCTCCCTCCCACTCTGTCTGAACAAAAAATGAAAAAATGTCCTCAGGTGAGGATAAAAAAAAAAAAAAAAAACATCTCTTTGCTCTTTGTCTTTGGTATGAATTTCCACAGCTGTCAAATACTTGGTTGTCCCCACTGTGAGTCAGGCCTTCGGCTGGGTGTTAGGTTCACACAGAGGCCCCTCTCAGTCATGAGCTGAGCTCCAGGGCTGAAGGGAAGCAACCTCAACCCCTGACAGCTCACCCTTCCTCATGACACCAGGCATGGAGCCTGTGGAGAGGAGAGAGGTGAGTCAGAGCAGCTGGTGCCAGCAGGAGATGCCCACACTGCAGCCAGGGCAGGCCTGGCAGAGGCCACAGGGTCCTCGGTGCAGGCTGGGAAATCTCACTGCTGGCCTAGCCAGGCTGCTTTGGAAATTGAACTGCTGGATTCCACTGGAATATTTAAAAACCTAAATATTTATTTGCTTCATATTTACAAAAGTGGGAAAGAGACCAAGGGAGACCCCAAGAACACCCCACACCTGGCTGACCAGACCCTTTGCACTGCAGAGGAGGCGGACACAGCTGGAAGGAACAGGATTTATGTTGCATACTTGAACTACAGCGAGTGTAAGACTGGTCCTATTTACAGGGCAGAAACACTACAGGTGGAGTGGGGGGAACAGCAGAGCGAGCACCAGAGTCCTGGTCAGAGGGTGCCCTGCTGGCCACCTTCCCCACCTCTCCCAGAGGCATCTCTGTGGCCCCGCTGGGGTTCTCCAGGGGGAACGGGGCCTGCTCACATGATGCTCGCCGGGGTGAAGACAGGGCCCACGCACAAGGTGTCAGTGATCTCCCAGCCGCAGGACAGAGGCTTGCACACGCCCTCAGCATCCTCATCCTGTTCTGCAGGCAGCAGCTGCTCTCGCAGCGCCTTCCTGAGGATGAGAGACAGGCGCTGGAGGCCACCAGCATGGGACCCGCAGGCTGGGGACTCCTGATGGCCCTGCAGCGGAAGACCTGGCCCCATTGGGTATGGGGGTCTCAGGTCTCACCTGAGCCCCAGAGCCCAGTCTAGGGCAGGGGAAGGCCTGTTGACCCCTGTCCCCCAACCCTTGTAGTCCAATCCCCCAACAAGGAAAGAAAGGAACCCACATTTATTGAACACTTACTGTGTGGCAGACATTGTGCCAGGCACTTTAGTTATGTTATCTAATTGTATCCTCCCCAAACCCTGTAAGGGCAGCATAATCATCCCCATTTTACTGATGAGGAAATAGAGAGAAGTGACCTGCCCAAGGTCACCTCTCTAGAAGGTGGTAGGACTGGGATTCCATCCAACTCTCTCACTCCCACATGCTTCATCCTCCAGGCTTGGGACTTAAAAGACATTCTCTCCTGCCCCGTTCAGAAAACACCAGGAACTGTTTCTCCTCTTGCCTACCCACGCTGACACACAGCTCCATCTGATCAGCCATAAGTTGGGAATCTTGTCCCCACACCCAGTCGATCCCTGCTGAGCCCAGCTCCTGGACCTCCTCACAGGTGCACACCCCTCTCCATCCCCACTGCCACCACCACCTCTAGCCCAGAACACACAGTCTCCCCGATCTGCTCCGGCCCCCTCCAGGCACTTCTGACCCAGGCCATCTTTCCAAACAGTAAATCCCTGCTCTTGAGTTGCCAGCAGCTTCCTCTGCTCTCAGGCCCCATGAGATCTGCCCCAGCTGTGCCATCCACAGCGGCCACCTTTCAGGCTCACACGCGTCCCATCCCGGGCCTGAGCATGTACTTGTGCCTCCACCTGCATCACCAACCCTGACTAATTCCTCCTCAGTCTTCAGGTCTCAGCTTCAGTGATTGAATCTCAGGGAAGACTTCGCTGAATCCCATAGCACAGTGTACTTCTCCTGGATAACAATAGGGTCCAATATCTGCTTCTGTGACATCCCTTCAACCACAGCAGGGCAGGGAGTTAGTCCTGGTGCCCCAGCAGCACGCTGGCACAGAGTAAGCACTTAGTCGGTGGAGAGGGTGGCCGCTCCTGCCCTCCGCAGCCTTCTCCCCAACCCCAGAAGGGGAACTCTTCACTGCCAACCAGCTGTGTGACCTCAAGCAAGTGACCTATCTGTTTGTGATAGCACTCATCCCACAGAGTTTTGTGTGGTTGAAAGGAAATAATCATAAAGCCTGACAGAAGAGTTCAACAAAGTCAACTTTCCTGCCATCTTGCTCACCGGGCCTCACTGGATCCCAACGCGGGCCTGGTGAGGAAGCGGGCCGGTGTCAGGCTCGTTTTCTAGATGGGAAGACGGAGGCTGAGCGAGCGCCAGTCTTTCCTGGGTCACAGAGCAGCCACTCAACTGGTCAGCTCTGTCTCACTCAACCTTGTCCTCTCTTAATCCACACAGTAGCGAGTGGCCTTTCTAAAATCCAGGTCAAACCGCGTCACTCCCCTCTTCACGCCAGTCCATGCTTCCCCCCTGTTGGTCAAAGCCCTTCACGCAGTCAAGGCCCTTCTCAAACGCAGCCCTGCTCCCTTCCCAGCCACAGCCAGCTTTGCTCACTCCCTGCTCCCTCTCCCTGGAAAGCCCTCCTGCCCCTCCGGGCTGCCTAACTCCCTCTCATCTCCCAGGCTTTACTTCATCGGCCCTTCCTGGGTGGATCTGGGCCCCAGGAAGGAATCTCAACCTCTGCAGCCTGCCCTCTCCATCGGCACAGAATCTTCAGGAAGACTGCCTGCTTCTCTGTGTCTCTCCCAGGCTCTGAGCTCCTCAAGGGAAGTGCAGTCTCATTCATTCAGCAAATCAAGTTGGGTGCCAAGCACAGGCCTCACTTGGAATCAGCAGCCAAGAGCTACTTGTCAAATTAGATTTCACAGATACAGGGTTTCCAATCTCAGGTCTCCCTCATTGCTTCTGCCCCATCCTGTTCTTTCTCCACCCCAGCCCACCCCCACTCCACTTCCCAGCAGGGCCCCCTTACCAGGCCACTCGGGACATGGCGTAGGTGATGCGGCAGGTCTGGGTCCCTCTGAAGAGGGAACCCATGCCCACGGTGTAGGCGCCCATGTTCTCAAAGACCAGCCAGTCCCCTACATGTAGTTGCGGCAGCCACAGGCCCTCAGCTACACAGTCACAGCCGTCAGCCGCCGGGCCCCAGAGGCTGCTGCTGTACCAGGGCTGCTCTGTGGGTGGTTTCTGCGGGACAGAGGGATGACCATATTCAGTGTTCCTGGGCATACTGTCCACAGCCTTATCACTCCTCCCCACAAAAGCCTTCCATGGCTCCCATAGCCAATCGGAAGAAGACTGGATGGGCCTCCTAGCCTAGCATGTAAGGCCCTCTCACTTCTCTGCATTTATTGCCTCTTAGACTGAAGCCACAAGGCCTGGTGGTAAACGGAGACTCCAACACTTGCTAGCTGTGTGACTGCGCATGACGCTTAATCTGCCCTGGCCGGGCGGCTGTCTACCCTCGTAACAGGTTTTTATGGATAATAATACTGTATTATTATACACTTAAAAACCTGTTACGAGGGTAGATTTCATAGTAAGTATTCTTACCACACACAAAAAAAACTATATGTGGAAAAAAAGAAAAACCCTATATGAAAAAATAACACAGGTCAAAATAATAGTTATTTTGCTCAGGAAGAGACAGAGAGATGAGGGTGTGAATGATAAGGATGTTTATTACACTACAAAGAAAGCAAAGCCAAGATCTCCCATGAAGCATTTTTTTTCTTTTTTCTTTTTTTAATTTTTTTGTTTTTGTTTTTGGTACGTGCCCCTAGCGGGAACTGAACCCGGGACTCTCTGGTCCACAGGCCAACGCTCCAACCGCTGAGCCAAATTGGCCAGGGCGCATTTTTTTTTCTTTATTGATCTTAGAGAGAGAAGAAGGGAGAGGCAGAGAGAGATAGAAACATCGATGAGAGAGAACATCAATTGGCCGCCTCCTGCATGCCCCCCACTGGGGACTGGGCCCACAACCTAGGCATGTGCCCTGACCGGGAATCAAACTGGCAACCTCTTGGTGCATGGGTCGACGCTCAACCACTGAGCCACACCGGCCGGGCCCATGAAGCATTTTTATCCAAAACCTGATTGGGCCCTGGCCGGTTTGGCTCAGCGGTTAGAGTGTCAGCCCGCGGACCAATGAGTCGCGGGTTCAATTCCCATCAAGGGCATGTACCTCGGTTGCGATTCGTCCCCAGCCCTGGTTGGGGTTGTGTGGGAGGCAGCCACTCGATGTGTCATTTTCACGTCAATATTTCTCTCTCTCTCTCTCTGTTCCTCTCTCTCCCTCCCACTCTATCTGAACAAAAAATGGGAAAATGTCCTCAGGTGAGGATAAAAATAAATAAAAATAAAGAAAAACTGATTGGGACTTGAAACCATTAAATCTAACTACCTGCATGGAGAAATGTATTCAGAGCACCAAAGGGAAATCCAGGGAATTCATCAACCAGAAAAATCCAGAATTCAGAAAACTATAGGACCAACAAATCATCAACAAATAAAAAACAGAGAAATAAAACAAAAAGAGGTTGGGAAAACTGATAGGTTAAGAGAGAGACAAATCAACCAAATGCAATATGTGGATGCTTGGCCCCCGATTTCAGCAGATCAACTATAAATACCATTTATAAGGCAGTTGGGGTCATCTGAAAACTGACTGGATGGTGTGGGTGGGATACTATGGAATTGTTCATTATTTAGTTTGATGATAGTATTGTGATTTTTCTTAAGTCCTTATCTTTTAGTGATACATGCTAAAATATTTTGAAGAAATTTCAATAACATTTGTTCTGTAGTTTTTTGTACTTTTCTCATGACAATATTGTGGCTTGTATACTAATCACACACATTTTATACCCAGCAGGCCTCAGAACAATGCTTTGCATACTGAGGGTACTCAAATATTTGTTGAATTTTTTTTAAAGAGAGAAAGAAAAGAAACCGGAGGCGGGGTAGTGGTAGGGGGAGCGGTAAAAGGGCCAAGCATGCTCCAATGACAAGAAGTACACCTTGAACCAAGGATTGTGTTTAATACAACTTTCTATACCTAAGGTCCAAAAACAAAGTTCCTGGAAGCCCAAAGCTGCCATAACAGCTAGTGAGGGGCCCTTCCCTGGCCAGGCTGGGCCCTCTGACACTCTCCCGTAACGATTGTACATAACGTGTCATGTGTGCCGTCATCTACACGTCTTTCTCCACAGCCAGACTGTGGGCCCCACCCTGGATATGGTCACACTGCAGGACTCAGTAAGTGGCTGACAGCCCACAGCGAGAATCCTCAGCATCCCAGAGGAGCAGCAGCTCAGACCACAAGGAGGGTCAGGAATGTCCTGGTGCCCAAATCAGGAACACTAACTGGAGATTAACCAAAACAGAGAAGGGGGAGGGATGGTGGGCAGGGACCACAGGCCAGTTCCTCTGATGGGCTGATCATGTGATTGGTTGATGAAGGGACTAGGAAATGGGTCAGGGATGGCATGCAACAGGAAGAGGGGGGCTAGAAGGAGGAGGGGAACTGGCGAGGAGAACAGCTGGGAAGCAAGTGCTGCCTGCTGAGTAACCTGGGGGGTGTGGCTGGCCCTGACTGGCCTGGTCCTTTCTGAGGACACAAGAATGCAGGCAATGCTAGTGCATCACAGTAGAAAACCGAATTCCTGGGCACATCAAGGCAGCTTACTCAGACAGGCGGACATGACCACATTTAACAACACAGCTGTAGAATGAAGGCCCATCAAGTCATGGGTGCCTGGAGGAGGAGCGGGCTCCCTCTACCTGCCGCAGATAAAGGGCAGGAAGAGCTACAAAGAGGAGCTGACATGTGACTGGGCCTTGAAAAACTAGAAAGAATGGAGAGGAAAAGAAAAAAGCACACATATTGAAAGCTCGTGATGGTGTAGGTGCTGGTTAGTCACTCAGGTTTCCTTCCAGAAACGGGACCGGAGATGTGAAAATACAAGGGTGTGCCCAATAAAGAGGAGCTGTTTCTTTTTACTTCTGATTCTTTTTACATCCATCGGAGATGGATGTCAAGGTATACTCACAGTGCTCAAAAACAGGAAACTAATGGCCAACCACTAAAGTTAGATCAGTTAAAATATTCTGCAGTCATCAAAAAGCTCGCTGTCAGAGATTAGTTAATGGCTTGGAAAGAGTGACACCCCATATTAAGTGAAAAAAAGCAGGTTACAAAACAATATGACCCCAACCTTATGGGAAAAATATATAATACATTTTTTTAAAACCGAAAAGAAATCTAATGTTCAAAGACTCTCTATGGGGTGAGAGTATGGGTGATAAACTTGTTCACCCTTGTTGTCTATTTGCTACAATGAGTATGTTTTACTTTTTAAAAATTAGATAACACACAAAAACTGTAACTTGAACACACCCACACAATGGAAAACAGGCCCAAGCAGCTCACCTTCTGCAGGACAGGGGTTGGGCAGGTGTTGTCAAACAGGACTGAGTTGAAGATTCCATAGATGCCTTCATCGAGGTGGTACGTGATGGTCTTGGGGGCAGAATCAGTCTCCTCTGCAGGGAGGGGAGAGGTCAGGGGCAGGGCAAGCAGCAAGATGAGGGGGTGGGACTAGGGAGCTGGCACATGGTGGGGTCCACAAGGATGATGAGCTACTGAAGTGAAAGGGCTGCCCCTGCCTCAAGTATGTGCTGGCTCCCGCCTCCTCCTGTGTGTGATGTGAGGTTCACTGCCTTGTTGGAAACACTCACCCATGTAACTAAGCAACTCTGCCCAAGATATATGCCTTGCCTGCAACTGAGCCCCTCGGTGCCCCAACAAAGGCAGAAGAGCAACCCAGCTAAATTCAAGACCCCGAGAGATTAAGCCACTTGCTCAGAGGCACATGATTGGGGCAGTGCATGAACTGGAATGAGAAGCCAGGTCTCCTGGGGGGACTAGATAGGACAGTCCCCCAGATCTATAAAGGTAGTCAGAAGAATGCCACACACACATGCACGTGCATGTACACGCACGCGCGTGCGCGCGCGCGCACACACACACACACACACACACACGACATTCTATCTGAAGCCCACGACCCCTCCATACGGATTCTCATGTGGGTCTGCGGAGAGGACTAATCTGTCTGGATGTTCGGGGAAGAGGACTGATGTTAGCAGTGTAGGCAGAGACGCTTTGAGTCAGCCCAGCCTGAATCTGAATCTCAGCACTCCCCCTTATCTGCTGTGTGACCTTGGGCTAGTGACTCAACCTCTCCATGCCTATGTCTGTCTTCTGTAAAGTGGGCTTAGACAAATATAAATTGTCACTTATTAGTTTCATTGTGTTATCAGATGCAGTAGAGTGAGTAAGAGCCTGCACTTAGGAGAGGAGACAAACATGGGATCAAATGTAGGCTTTACCTCTTACTAGTTATTAAACAATTCACTTGTATTTTCGTTGGTTCTCAATGTCCTCATCTGTACAATAGTTAATAAAGTATCTCTTCTACTTAAGGTGGTTTTGATCTTAACCTTCACAAGATATGGACATGCGTAGAAAAAGAAGATGCTAAATATGTGTCTTGGGAGTGAGAGGGACTTGATTGTAAATTTCCCTAAAGCAAGGACCCAGTCTCTAGATTTCCCCACTCCCTAAAACCAGACCCTGCTCAGCCAGCCAGTCCCTAGCTTCAGGGAAGAAGGGGGCTCTGCTGCCCACCTGACACCTACCCTCCCTGCCAGGCTGGTCCAGAAGAACCTCCTTCTTGGCGATGATGCTGACTGCCAAGGTGAAGGCCGAGGTGACATAGTAGCGCCCCAGCTTGGCAAGGATGTCCACGCCACAGCCCTCCGGGAAGTACAGGTCCAAGGCTGAGTTGATCACAGAAGCAATCTGGTGGTAGGAGGATGGAGGGTGGACAATTGCATGTTGAAATGTGGAGTTTATGCTGAAGACTTGCTACAGCTCCCAGTCTACTTCTTGAAAGCTTCTTTGATTTCAGAAAGAAGGACTTGGCAGCTGCTAAGGCCCCAGCTGGTAACCACGGACAGCTGGCCAAGAAGGTAGGTGGGAGATGGAGCTGGGTCAGGCCCCTCATGCCTGTGTAAATCACCCTTCTCAATGCTCCCACAGTGGGAAGAGGCACTCTTAAAGTAACACCTGGTTCTCAGATTCCAGAAGCCCTGATGTGGATTTTTCTTTCATAAATAACCAATCTGTTAAATGACACATTTTTTTTACAGAAAATAGAAACAAGAAAATAAGATCAAAATCGCTCCTAATTTCAGCATAGATGGATCTAGAGGGTATGATGCTAAGTGAAATAAATCTATAAGAGAAAGACAAAAACCATATGATTTCATTTATATGTGGAATCTAAAGAACAAAATAATGAACAAACAAAATTGAAACTGACTCATAGACACAGAGAACAGACTGATGGTGGCCAGAGGGGAAGGGGGTTAGGGGATTGGGTAAAAAAGGTGAAGGGATTAAGAAGTGTAGATTGGTAGTTACAAAATAGTACTGGAAATATCGGGGGGATCACTTTGTAGAGTATATGATTGTCTAACCACTATGCTATACACCTGAAACTAATACACAATAATATTGAATGGGAACAGTATTTAAAATTCTTTTTTTTTGCCTGGCCGGTCTGGCTCAGTGGTTAGAGCATCGGCCCGAGGACCAGAGAGTCCTGGGTTCAGTTCCTGCCAGGGGCACGTACCTTGGTTGCAGTTTGTCCCCAGCCCCGGTTGGGGTCGTGTGGGTGGCAACCACTCGATGTGTCTCTCTCACATCGATGTTTCTCTCTCTCTCTTCCCCCTTTCTCCCTCCCGCTCTATCTGAAGATAAATGCAAAAATGTCCTCGAGTGAGGATAAAAAATAAACTTAAAAAAATAAAATTCTTTTTTTTAATCATTCCTAATTCTATTATCCAGATTAACCTAATCATTGTTAATTTTTTGTAGTCGCTTCTTTAATTCTTTCTTTTATACAAACATTATTTTTATGCTAAACAAGATAGGGTTATACACATATGTTTTTTATAACCTGTTTTACTCAATAGACTGTGATGATCTCTTCATATGAGTAAATGTTTTCTTTATAAGAACATTTCATAATTTAACCAATCCCCCAGTGTTAGATGAACCAGGGAAGTCCAGGGTAATACTGTGACATACAGTGCTGCAATGCTCATCTGTGAGGCCAATTCTTTGCATCTATAGTGGATTATTTTCTTAGGGTCGTAGATGTGGCTATTCCCCATAAAGCTCATACAACTAAGGAGAAGCGACCCCTAGAGGTTGGAGTGGGGATTGAGATGACACATCTTTCTTGATTTCATCTCACAGAAGGTGGACAGGTCTGCTTTCTTTTTCCTGCCCTCTCATTTAATTTCTCATCAGCCCAGACCTTCAGAAATCTTTATGACCTACAAATATGACCTGGTTGAGCCTCAAATATGTGCCCGGGCTGGAGTCAGGCAGAGCTAGGAGTGCAGCCAGCTCTACCGTGGACTCAGGAAGTGACATCATTTCTATGAGCCTCATTTGCTCAGCAGTAACACGAGGTTAATAATAAGATCCAGGCAAAGCACCAAGCACAGCACTTAGCACCTAGGATCTGCTCACAGTGGGCTCCCTACCGGCATTATAACCCTCCCCGCCGCCCCCACCCCCACAGAGCCCAGGGTGACACTTGCGACCCCAGGGTTACCTCTTCGAATCTCACTTTGGCCCCCTCCACTCCAGGGAAGCTGCCACCAAGGTCCAGGATGTGCATCCTGTGACCCAGCTCTGCGCCCATTTCAAACACAAGCCGGGCGTCTGCGATGAACTGAGCATAGGCCTGAGGGTCAGGACAGCCACTGCCAACGTGAAAGCTAGGAAAGGAGGAAAAGCCTTGGCTTGCACGCAGGGCCCCGTGCCACCACCTCAGCCCCAGCCAGGAAGGCACATTGGACACGGTGCCCATTTGACAGATGTAATGACTGAGGGCCTAAGAGGTTAAATGAGTTGCTGAGGGCCACGTGGCAAGTGAGGAGTGGGCAGGAGACTTGGTACTCGGTGCCCCTGCCATCCCTCCATTCTGTCTGTAGGGCTGGGCCTTCTGAGGTGTCAGCCAGATCTGGATGTGCCCCTCAGTCAGCTGTGTGGCCTGCCTGGGCTTTAGCTTCCCCCTCTGTCAAGTGGGGATAAGACCCCACAGGCTGTGGGATAATGTACATGAAGCGTTCAGCACAGGGCCTGGAATGTCCTAAGTACAGAATAAATGAAAGCTGTGTTGTTAAGTCATTGCAAAGGTGTGGCCTGCAGGCTGGTAAAACTCTTGCAAAGCCAGGTCTCTCCTGGGACCTCTTGGGATAAGATCTGGGGACTGTGGGGTTAGGGCAGCAGGACACGCCAAGCCTTCTTTCCAAAGAGAGGAAACTTTCAAATGGCAGAATCCCAGCCCCAGGGACAGGCCCTCCTTGGAAGACCTTGGGAAGGTCTCCCACAGAATTGATTAATTCCTGGGAAGGAGGCAGTGGGCCAGGTGTGGGTGGAGATGGTGGGGCTTCCAGACACTCACCTCACACCCACCACCTCTACGTGGCTCTCCTTGGCATTTTGAAGCAGGGGTCTACAGGATTTCAGCAGTGCTCCAAACTTGAGGCTGAGGCAGCTCTGGGAGTGGGAGTCATCGTTGGCGATGCACAGAAGCATCCTGAGGAGACACACAGCGCTTCTGCCGATGCACCCCGCCTCTACACCCCAACCACTTCTTCTCTGAGTCAAGGGGTGTGAACCCCTGCGGCTCAGAGCCACCCAACCCCACAGGCCCCCGGACCCCTTCCTCTCCCTACACAGCCAGTCAGCCTCCGAGTCCTGTCCATTCTATTCCCTAAACATCCTTGGGCCCTTCCCTGCAGTCCCTGCCCTGGTCACAACCTCTCCAGTTCTCCCAGAATCTCCACTTCCTCTGAATCAGCCGCTATACCTGCCAGGTTTTTCCAACTTTTCTTGTATGAGGGAAACCATTCTATTTTTCAAACACAGTCTTATTGAGAACCCCAATGTCTTGTGTAACAGCCAAAATGGAAGCTGCTTTGGGTGAACCAGAGCAGCCCACTCCCTGGCTTCCCCTTCACCCCAAGGCCCCTCCCTAGAACCCCTAGGACACCGGTGACCATGTGAAAGGCTCAGCCTGAGCAAGATGTCCAGCCCTGACCCCTCGCAAAGCCCATATGCATCGGGCCCCTGCCCTGCAACCAGCATCATTCGCTGTCTCCCTTGCCCCTCGCACGTGGCATGTTCCAGTCACACGAAGCTTCTGCTTAGCCCTCAGATGCCCCATGCTATGTCTGACCTCCATGCACTTGCTTATGCAGTTCACTCTGGCACAGTGTTGGGCCCTCCCCAAATTCGATTCACTACTCAAGGCCCACCTGAAATGCCACCTCCTTCATGAACCTTCCCCAACCACCCCCTCTCTCAGCCATGACTTTGACCTCCATAAAACCATGGGCTGTAATCAGTCATTTCTGCCTTTGTCCGAGTCAGGCCCTGGCATCCTGGGTCCAGTCCAAGGGTGCCCATGGCTGGATCCAGGGCAGGGTCCTTTGCTCCAGCTCCCTCCTCCCACCCCTCCCGCCTCCCATACGAGTGGGTCTCAGCTTACTTGGCACTGGGGTGGTTCTTCGCCACCTTTGCCAGCTCCATGTCGTTGTCAAAGCTCAGCAGCTGGACCCCATGCTTGGCAGCATACTTGATCTGTGCAATTTGCTTGCAGGGATTGGCATAGATGATCTTACTGGCAGGGATGCCAAGATGCCGGACCAACTCCATCTCTGCCTGTGGGGTCCCAAAGGTGGTGGTGAGGAGGCACCAGGGCCTGCTGGGTCCGCAGAAGCCAAGGAAACACAGATGAGGGGCAAATAGCTACGCATGCAGAGGTCCATAAGAAGTGGGCCTTGCTTTCAACGATAGGTATAAACACCAGACTCCTGCTGGCTCACCATTGTTTGACAGGCAGGCTGCCAGGCACGGCTGCACAGTGACGCACCGCACAGTCCTGGGGGTCCCATTCACAAAGAATACACAGTAGTTTTGTACATTTAGTACAGCTTCCAGGCAGTAAAGCAAATTTCTAACAAAATCAGTATATTGATTATAAAATTGAATGCCTTAAAGAAGGGGTACATTTTCTAATTCACATAAAGGCATTATGTGGACTCATGGTGGCCCTGACAACAGACTTCTGACACATTTTCCTGGCAGGTTTAAATGCTTAGAGAATATTGGTCGATGTATTAGAAAGCGTACAACACCAGGAGTCTTTCTGACACAGGCCTGCTGTGTGCATGGTGCTGTGCTGGGTGACTCCAGCCAGCCCCTCTCCCCCGGGGGCCTCCTCTTCCTCGCCTACACAGAACACTGCTCCACCTGGTGACTGTAATAATGATGCAGACAATGATGGTGACAATGACAGCAACCATGGTCACTGAGCACCTACCACAAGCAGGCACCCAATGAGATGCTCATTATATCGGGTGTTGGCAGACTTTTCTGTAAAGGGCCAGAGAGTAAATAGTTTAGGCTTTGCAGGCCATACCACTTCCGCCACAACTACTCACTGCCACTGTAGCACCAAAGTAGCCACAGACACTGTATGTGTGAATGAGCCAGGCTGGGATCCAATAAAACTTCACGAAATCAGCAATGGGCTGGCCTTGGCTTGCTATCCACAGCTTGTCAACCCTTACTGTAGATTAACTGGTTTATTTACTCCTTACAATAACCCCATTCGACAGAGAAGGAAACTGATGCTCAGAGAGGCCATGTAGCAAGCAGGTGGCAGAACCGACTTTCAAACTCAGGTCTGACTCTCCATGATCAAGGGAAGGAAGTCTGTTTAGAAGCATGGTAGGAGACAGAGGGCCCTTTTTAGCCAGTCATAAGACTCCATGTAGCACCTCTTCAGCACAAGGTTTATGTGCATTATCTCAGGTGATGCCTATAACTACCCTGTGAAATATTTATTTATAACAGAGGACAGAGAGGTCCACCTGCCTGTGGTGACACAGCCAGTAAGCAGCAGAGCAGGACACAAAGGTCCAAGTCCAGAGCTGGCATTGCTGCCATCCCAGCTTGCTTCCAAAGACCCCGGGTCTAAGTGGCTGGGAAGCTATTTCATTTTATTTTTATTTTTTATTTTTATTTATTTTTTTTATCCTCACTCGACATTTTTACATTCATCTTCAGATAGATTGGAAGAGAGAGAGGGAGGGAGAGAGAGAGAGAAACATCGATGTGAGAGAGACACATCGAGTGGTTGCCACCCACACAACCCCAACCGGGGCTGGGGACAAACCGCAACCAAGGTACGTGCCCTTAGCGGGAACCGAACCCAGGTCTCTCTGGACCACAGGCCAATGCTCTAACCGCTGAGCCAAACCGGCCAGGGCTGGGAAGCTATTTTAATCTCTGCTTCAGCACATGAAGTGAGAGAAAGAACCAGTGCTAGAACTTTGGGGACCTGAGGGTTTAGCTTTGACTATAAATATTTAAATAATAATCGTTGCTGTCATCATCAAGAAATGCAAATCAAAACCACAATGAGGTATCACCTCACACCTGTCAGAATGGCTGTCATCAAAAAGCATTGTCAAGGATGTGGAGAAAAGGGGACCCTCATGCACTGTTGGTGGGAATAAAAACTGGTGCAGCCACTATGGAAAACAATATGGTGATTTCTCAAAAAGTGAAAAATAGAACTATCATATGATCCAGCAATCCCACGTCTGGGTATTTATCCAAAGAAGTCAAAAACACTGATTCAAAATGATATATGCACCCCATATTCACTGCAGCATTATTTACAATAGCCAAGATACGGAAGCAACCTAGTTGTCCATCAATAGATGAATGGATTAAAAAAAAAAAAAAGATGTGGTATACATATACAATGGATTATTACTCAGCCACAAAAAAGAATGAAATCTTGCCATTTGCAATACAATGAGTGGACCTAGAAGGTATTATGCTAAGTAAAATAAATCTGACAGAGAAAGGCAAATACTGTATGATTTCACTTACATGTGGAACCTAAAAAACAAAATAAAATAAAAAAGACTCATAGATACAGAGAACAAACTGATGTTTACCATAGGGAAAGGGAGTTGGGGAAAGGGCAAAAAAGTAGAAGGGGAATAAGAGGTACAAATTTCCAGTTATAAAATACATAAGTCATGCCCAGCCGGTGTTGCTCAGTGGTTGAGCGTTGACTCATGTACAGGAGGTCACCGGTTCAATTCCCGGTCAGGGCACATGCCCAGGTTGTGGGCCCAATCCCCAGTGGGGGGCATGCAGGAGGCGGCCAGTCGATGTTCTCTCTCATCGATGTTTCTATCTCTCTCCCCCTCTCCCTTCCTCTCTCTCTAAAATCAATAAAGAAAAAAAAAATTTTTTTAATACATAAGTCGCCCTGGCCAGGTGGCTCAGTTGGTTGGAACATCATCCTTTCAATTCTCAGTCAGGGCGAGTACGGGAGCAACTGATAGGTGTTTCTCTCTCACATTGATCTTTCTCTCTCTCTCTCTCTCACTCTTTCTTCCTTCCTCTCTCCCTAAAATCAATAAACATATCCTCGGGTGAGGGGATTTAAAAAAACCACTTAAGTCATGGGAATGTAATGTACAGCACAGAGAATACAGTCAGTATTATCATAACGACTATGTGTGGTGACAGATAATTACTAGACTTATCGTGGTGATTACTGTGTAAGGTGTATAAATGTCTAATCACTGTTGTACACCTGAAACTAGTATATTGCATGTCAACTATCATTTTTAAATAAATAATTTTAAAAGGTAAAAATAGCCCTGGCCCATTTTGCTCTGTGGTTAGAGCGTCGGCCTGTGGACCAAGGAGTTGCGGGTTCAATTCCGATCAAGGGCATGTGCCTTGGTTGCGGTTCAGTCCCCGGCCCTGGTCGGGGTCATGTGGGAGGCAGCCGATCTATATGTCTCTCTCACATTGATGTTTCTCTCCCCACCCCCAACTCTGAAGATAAATGGAAAAATACACTCTGAAGATAAATGGAAAAATATCCTCGGGTGAGGATTAAAAAATAAAAATAAAAAGGAAAAAATAACTGTTTGCCAGCCACCGCATCAAATATTTTATTTACATTCTTATTTAATCTCTATAATAATCTTATGAGATAGGAAACAGAGGCTTAGAGAGGTTAAGTGGCCTGTCCAAAGTAACACAGTTGATAAGCGACACAGCTGGAATTCTAACCCAGAACTGTCAGACTGGAGCACACCAGCTCTTAACCACAGTACAGTGGAGAAGTCAGCCTCGATCCTGAGCTGACAAGTATTTCTGGAGCTCTGCTGAGTTGCCAGGCTCTGTGCTAGGTGCTAATGAAAACAAGCGGTAAGTAAAGCAGACAGGGCCTCTGACCCTGTGGCACTCAGGCTGATGGGGAAGACAGGCAGGAATGAATGAATGAACACTGAATAATGATGGAATTACACATGGGTAAGAGCCATGAAGAAAAAGGACAGGATACTAAAGAGCATGCGAATGGGGAGACCTGAGTGTAGGGCTGAAGATCAGAAATTTAAGCTGAGACCCATAGGAGGCCTGTGCCAGGCCAAGACGGAAGGAAGGAAAGGTTTCTGGTGGAAGAAGTGCCTGTGCAGAGGTTCTGAGGCAGGTGCTCAGCCTGATCCAGGTAGAGGATGGTGGAGTGGCCGGGTGCGCACAAGGGGGAAGATGAGGTTGGAGGGAGGTGGGCAGAGCCAACGGGGAACTGATGTGGGTTCATATTTTATCCTGCAAGAGATGGGAAACAGTCTGAAGGGTTTCAAGAAGGGAAATGACATGCTCAGATTGGCATTTTAAACACAAGGTCTACACGCCTATCCCTCTGGCTACCCTGAAGGGCCTGAGGGGATTGTGGGGAGACTGGCCACAATCACCCTGGCAGAGATAACTAGAAAGGCAGGGGAGATGTGTTCTGGAAGCAGGGCTGGCAAGCTTGGTGGTGGCTTACACGTGGGGACGCAGGGTGAGGATGTCTGAGGGGGATCTCATGCCCAGCAGACCAAGGGACCCTGCTGGAGGAATCGTGATTTGCACACACTGGATTCCAGGCATCCTGTGTCATTATCAAGCCAGCAGCTGGTGAGATAGGTCTGGGAAGGAGATCAAAATGTGGGAGGTGGTGGCATATGGATGGCATTTAAAGCCATGGGAGGGGATGAAACTCCCTAAGCAGAGGGAGAGTTTACAAGAGAAGGGAGCCTGAGGTGGAACCCAGAGGCACTCTCCCACTGAGAGCGCAGTAGATGAGGGAAAGCTGGCACTCAGGGCCGCAGGGAGGTGAGGAGAGGGAATGTCTCCAGAAGAGGCAGAACAATAGAGATTACAATGCCATTCCTGTCCAAGCAAAGCCTGTCCCACAACCTCTGTCTGTATGGAAGGCTGTGTCTCAGCTCTCAGGGCACCCACGGAGGGTGGGGCAGGGGCAGAGCAGCACTCATGCTCTTCTCATATACTTTCGAAGTCTTTGAAAGGAGGAGCATCTGTTATTGTTATTTTCTAAAAGACTGTCGTTAGCCCTGACTGGTTTGGCTCAGCGGTAAGAGTGATGGCCCACGGACCAAAGAGTCTCGGGTTCAATTCCGGTCAAGGGCATGTACCTCGGTTGCAATTTGATCCCCGGCCCTGGTTGGGGTCGTGCAAGAGGCAATCAATTGGTGTGTCTCTCACATCGATGTTTCTCTCTCTCTCTCTCCCTCCCTCCCATTCTATCTGAAAATCAATGGAAAAATATCCTTGGGAGAGGATTTTTTAAAAAGACTGTCATTAAATGGGAAGTGGCTACTCAATGGAACTCAGATTTCAGTTCTGCAAGATGAGTAAGTTCTAGAGATCTGCTATACGACGTGTGCCTACAGTTAACCACACTATACTTAAATCCTTGTTAAGCGCATAGGTCTCATGTTAAGTGTTCTTACCAAACAACAACAAAAAGTCCCTGCATTGAATATTGCTGAGAGGCCAAATAATAAGAGGACCAAAGAGTGTCCCCAACAAGGTCGAAATGCATCAGCATGGACAGATCTCCAAACCTGCCGAGTTGACAGCTACTGCCAAACAGTACATACCGCGTGACCACCTTTTATATTGTAGTGCAAAATCACAAGATAGTGTGTATACTTCCTATAGGTCATATTTGAAGTATTGTTTTAAATATGTTTTTATTGATTTTCAAGAGGGAGGGAGAGAGAGAAACATCAACCTGAGAAAGAAACATAGATGGACTGCCTGCCTTCTGCACACCCCCCACCAGGGATCAAGTACGCAACCTGGGCATGTGCCCTGATGGGGAATCAAACCAGCGACCTTTTGGTGTAGGGACGATGCTCAACCAACTTAGCTACACAGGCCAGGTACCCACCAAACTCAAATTCGTGATGGCGATTATCTCTGGAGACATAAAGCTGATGTCCTGTGTATGTGTGCGTGTGTGCGTGTGTGTGTATGTGTGTGTGAATGAATACATATGTTATTTTCCCTGGCCGGTTTGGCTCAGCAGTTAGAGCGTCTGCCCGTGGACCAATGAGTCGCGTGTTCAATTCCAGTCAAGGGCACATACCTCGGTTGCGGTTCGTCCCTGGCCCTGGTCAGGTTGTGCAGGAGACAACCAGTCGATGTGGCTCTATCCCATTGATGTTTCTTTCTGTCTCTCCCCCCGCCCCCCCCCACTCTATTTGATAATAAGTAGAAAAATATCCTTGGGTGAGGAATAAAAGAAAAAAACATATATTATTTGAATAATTCAAAATGAAGGTTCAAAATAAAGTGTTCACTGCATCCTGGAGATCCCTGGGGACGTTGGTAAGAGGAGGCTCCGTGGAGTAAGGAGAGTGGAGGTCGGAAAGCAATGGCGTAAGGAGTGGGTGCTAAGGGAAAGTGACAAGTGGGTGCAGACACATGAGTGTAGCCAACTTGTTTGGCCATGAAGAAGGAGCAAGGGATCAGGGTGGGGGATGATGTGATATCCAGGAAAGGCCTTTTAAGATGGAAGCATGCCGAGGGAGACAGCAAGAGAGGGCAAGAGATGGGATCAGGAGAGATGACATAGGGTTTTTGGGAAGGTGGGTGGACCAGAGCCCCATGCAAGGCCTGTGCCCTTGACCCTGGAGCCCTCCAGTGCAAATGTGTACACCCAGCCCCCAGCTCACTGTGAAGCCCTCAATCAATGTGGACCCAAGGCATGTGCCAAGCGTGGCCACCAGCTATAGTTGACCAGAAGAGGGCAGCCTTGGACTTCTATAAAAAGCTTGGTGGCCCACAGCCACCTCTCAGTAAATGCATCCAAAGATCTGTGTGATCCTACCCACCAGGAGGGGTTCTTGGCCTCTCCCAGCCCTCCGGTTAGCATCTGTCACCAGCTTAGTCCCAGCTGAGCCATCCCCTCCCTAGGATCTTGAAAGAGACAGCAACTATAGAATCAGAGACCCCCTTGCTATACACAAGCAGCCACTTCCCAGTGAGTCACTCAACCTCTGTGCTTCCTTTCCTTATACACCAAAGGCTTCCTCACAGGACTGTGGTCAGAATCAGGGTAATAATAATTACCTCACAGGGTTGTAGCGAGAACAAAATGAGATCATATACAGAAAACGCTTGGCAAAGCGCCTGGCACAACAGGAGCACTCAGCAAATAGTAGATGCTTTTAAAGTCCCCCTGACTTCAAGGTGCTTCTAAGCCCTAACACCCTTTGAGGCGAGAGGGCCAAGGGCCCCACCTCTGGGTTTCCAGAAGCAGAGGACTCTAGTTAGCGGGGTTCAGTCCTGTTCTTCACCCCTAGACCAAGGGAGCTGGAAAAGGATCCCCTTCCTCTTGGGCAGAGCAGAGAGGCCCAGTGTGTGCAGGGGAAAGTCCTGGCCCTGCTGTGAGCAAGCTGTGGGCAGTTGGTCCCAGTTTCCTCAACTGTAAGATGGCAATCTCTCTCCCTATGCCCCTCACAGGGCTTTATGCGACATACACACACAACCCGGTGCACAAAGCAAGAGCTAATGCAAGGGGGCTTTGCGGGTGACAAGAGGGGGAGATGCATCTATCAATAACAGCATTGACATTAGCCTCTGAAAAAGGTTAACCTGCTCGTTCTGACCGTCCCACCCTGGTGCACATCTGTCTCCCTCTGGAATCCCACCAGCCCTGTCATCCTGCCCAGGCAAGCTCTTGTCCTTTCTCTCCCAGGAACCCCTTCTAAAACTCTCCTCACAACACCCAGTCATATTGCTGCCTGTAAGGGCTTAAAAGGGGTTTTTTAAAGGGTTTAAAAGGGGTTCCCCTCAAAACAATCATTACTAACCATTACAAAACATAACAGTAATGACAATATCACAAACCAATGCCTACCAGGCACCTCAGGGCCTTTGCAATTGCTGTTCCCTCTGCCTAGAATGCTCTTCCCCTAGTTATCTACTGGCTTGATCCTTTGCTTTCTTCAGGTCTGTACTCAAATTTCAGCAAAGCCTTCCCTGGCCAAACTATCTAAAAGTGCCATCTTCTCTCCCAGCATTCCCTACTTCCCTTTCCCACTTTAATTTTCTCCATTAAATTAAATTTATCATCTAAAATAATATTGATTTTCATTACTTAGTTTAAAAAGCCAACTCCATGAAGAAAGGGCCTTTTGTTGTTGATTTATTTTGTTCAGTTGCTAAATTCACATCTAGAATAGTACTTGGCACCATAGTAGGTGCTTAATAAATGTCTGCTGAATAAATAAACATATCGAAAGCTGTACTCTGGGGAAACTTTATAGTTTAAAGCCTTTTCTCAAGTAAGAATGAAAATAGGTAGGCTAAGCATTTGATTCAAGGACAACAGAGTCTGTCTTACTAAACACTCTACTGCCAACCCTATTTACTAGCACATTGTAGGAGCTCAGTGAATAAAGAATAATAGTAAATAAGCAAAGTAAATCTAAACTGAGCCAGGAGAGAATTAAGACAACAGCATTAATAAAATTAGAAGGGAGCCCAGCTGGTGTGGCTCAGTGGATTCAGGGTCATGCCATGGACTGAGAGGTCCCGGTTCGATTCCCGGCCAGGGCACGTGCAGGGGTTGCAGGCTCCATCCCCAGTGGGGGTCGTGCAGGATGCAGCCAATTCATGTTTCTCTCTCACATCGATGTTTCTATCTCTCCCTTCCTCTCTCTCTAAAAAAATAAATAAATAAATAAACACATTTATAAATAAATAAAAATAAAATAATAAAAGTAGGAGGACAATAGAATTGGCAATAATAACAAAACTTTAAAAGGATTAAGAAAATCGCCCTGGCCGGTTTGGCTCAGCAGTTAGAGCATTGGGCCCATGGACCAAAGTGGGTTCAATTCCAGTCAAGGGCACATACCTCGGTTGTGGTTTGTCCCTGGCCCTGCTCAGGGTCCTGCGGAAGGCAGCCAGTCAATGTGTCTCTCTCACATCGATGTTTCTCTCTCTCTCTCTCCCTCCCACTCTGTCTGAAAATAAAAATGGAAAAATATCCTCACGTGAGGATTAAAAAATAATAATAATACAATAAAAGGATTAAGAAAATGTAGTCACACATTATTAAGATTATAAAAGAAAAAAAAAAGAAAACCAACAATAAGTGGGTGTTTTTGTTTTGTTTTAATCAAAGGAATACCATGTATAGCTCTATGCCAAGAAGTTTGAAAGCCTCCATTAAAAAAGGTTACCCATCTACCCCAGGGACACACAAGGTTCTAATTTGGTAAATTCCATGGTTGTTTCTCCCTCCCTTGTCCCTTAAAGCCCCTTCCAAGTGAGTGGCCCTTCCCAGAGGGCAGGGGCCAACTGCAGGTCACTGTTGCCTCCCCAGGGCCCACCCACAGCAGTCGGGGCCATGTGTGTGCTCAGTAGGCAGCGAGGGTCAGTGTGCTGGTGGGGGCAGGGGCTCACCTTGTTGGCACAGCTGAAGCCCAGCCCCAGCTCAGCCAGGACCTTCAGCACGCCCAGGCTGCTGTTGCACTTGACAGCGTAAAAGGGCCGCACTCTAGGCAGGCACTTCAGAAAGCAGAAGTGCTTCCTCACTACCGCACCCAGGTCGGCCACGAAGAAGGCAGTGACCTCACCCTGCACAACAAGATAGGTGAATGTGAGACCCCACCCAGCTCCCTCCTTGTGCATGCCATCCCTGGTCCTCCCGAGTATCTGCCCCCAAGCTCGACCGTGGCCACAGAGGTACTCTGCTCTAAATTCTCTGGGGTTCCCCAAGTCTACAGAACAGAAGGCAAACTCCCCAGCCTGGCATTCAAGGATCTGTGATCCAGCCCTAGTCCCTCCCCTCACTGCAGCTCAAACTCCACCTGCACACTGGATTATTTATTTTCCCACCTGCCAGCCTCTGTTCCCACCATGCCCTCCACATAGAATACCCTTCCCCCACTTGTGTCTGGCAAATTCCTAATCTACCTTCAATTTTCACTTCGAACACCCCCTCCCCCAAACCAAAAAGGCAATTCTGCTTTTAATGCTCCCACTACATTTTGCACTAGCTTCCAAGGTATCAGAACTGTGTATGCATCTGTCTTCTCCAGAAAAAGGCCAAAGCTCTGGCCCACAGCCCATTGCTTTTCATAATATTGGTGCTCAATGAAGCCTTGAGGTAGTCCCACTGCCACTGCAACCCATGCCTGTGGACAAGTGGCCGTCACAGACTTGCTGAGGGCTGAACACATATAAGGCTATGGGTGAGACCATATTACTGAAACTTCTCTAGGACTCAGCTTCCCTTTATGCAACACTTTTTTTTTTTTTTAACTGATGCCCACTTGGTGTCGGACATTATGCTAAGGGACAGAGATGACAAGACAGGTCTCTAGCCCTGAAGGCAACTGGGTCTGGAAGAGAACAAACTCCTTACATAATTATAATACAAGTGCATTCAATAAATGCTAAGTTGGGAATTTCTACACAATGCAGTGGGGGCCATGAGAAAGAATATACAAAATCCACCTGGGCAATCAGGAAAAGGTGACCCTGAGGAGTAATAAGGAATGAGTAGAAATGGGTAAAAGGGAGAGAGGCCAGGCGAAGGGTGTTCTAGGCAAAGGAGTGATAATAGGGCGCGTGGCAACATTAGGACATATGAGCAGAGCAGTTCAGCTCTGATGGAGCAGGATATAGACCATGGGAGAAGCCGGAAATGGGGCTATGAAGGCAGAGGGATTCTGACTTGATCCTACAGTATAGGCTATTGGGAATTGACAAAACAATTCTGATTTTGAGCAGGGCTGTGATAAAACTGTGGGGGCGGGCAGGGAAGAGGTTGGGGGGTCTTTAGAGAGATGAGGCCTGAACTACAAAAGAGAAGTTCTGGAGGAGCTCACTGGAGGGTATTTTAAGGAGGCTGAACTCACCGAGCTTGGTGATGCCTAGATGGGGGTGGGGGGGGGGGAGAGAAAGGGCTCCCAGGTTTTTGACCTAGATCTAAGGCTAGTGGTGCTGTTATCAAGGCAGGGAACGGGAGGGGCAGGTTTGGGGGCAAGGACCAGGAACTAGGGATAAAATGAGCCTGTCACTTGCAAATTGCAAGGATTGAAGAGTAAATAAGTGAAAGAAAGAAGATGAGGGCCCCAGGGGCCCTTTCTGAGGAGGCAGTGGGTCCTGCACCGATAACAGGGGACCCACCCCCACCCGCAGCCCCTCACCGTGGTGGCCTGTGAGGCCCCCAGAGTGAGTTCCTCCAGCAGGTCTCGGGTGCTGAAGCCCTCCTCCACCATCACAAAGTCCGTTTCCCTCAGGTAGCCAGCCATGCCGATGGGCTGGATGGAGCCGCCGCTGCCGCTGCCGCTGCTGCTGCCGCTGCTGCCGCCGCTGCTGCCGCCGCCTCCGCCTTAGAAAGTATGCAACACACTGCGGGGGGAGAGTGAGGGGGCTGCTGGCCTGGGTGTCAACTGGGGTGGGGGCTGGCCTCCGCTGACCCCTCACTTCCCCAAGCCAGGGTGCCCAGTCCTGACACACCCCACCACACCCCTAGCACAAGCCTGAGGAGCTTAGGTTCACTGGGAAGGGTAGAGACAATCGGGAATCCTGGACTAGGACAAGGCGTTATATGCCTAGATGTCACTGCCTCTCCGAGCCTCAGTTTCCCCATCTGTAAAATGGATGGATTGTTTTGGAGATCCTTTCCAGTCCTGAAATCCGGGTTTTAGTGAAAAAAAGAAAGGGAGCAGGAAAGCCGAATATCTCGGGTGGCCAAGTTTCCAGCGTGGCCCGGGTCCTGACCACGCCCACCTGAAGAGGCTGCGGACGGCTCCGCCAAGGAGTCTCAGCCCCAGGACCGGAGCTCAGTCCGAGTCCGCTCTCCGCCGAGTGACCTTGGGTACGTCCCGGCCCCTCTCAATGCCTCAGTTTCACCGTTTGTAAATAAGGGCCGGCTGGTCCTGGAGTGCTGAGATTCTAAGTGGGCTTGGGGGCGCCATGCGGGCTCCAGGGGCGAGAACCAAAGCTGAGGTTCTGCCCGGGTGAACCCTCCCGAGTGCAGGGCCGAGGTCCCCCCGCCCCATACACACACACACACACACACACACACACACACACACACACACACAACCTTACCAAGCCCCGTCCTCCTTCGCAGGGGCCAGAGCCAGGCGCACTGCTAGGGGGGGTCGCCGGTGACCTCGAAACTTGTGCAACACCCCGAGGAGGAGTGGCAGTTGCGGAGCCGAGGCCCCTGCTGAAAGGAGGCAAGAGGGGCCAGGGGCACGTCAGCACTGAAGCCGAGGGCGCCCGCCCCCTGAGGCTCCCAGAGCCACTCCCCGCACTCGCCTTAAAACGCATTTACACGGCTTCGGCCCATAGATCTCCCCAGCGAGTAAATCGGATCCTCCGCGCCTCCGCTCCCTCGCTCCCCCCGGATCCGGCCCCGCGGCCTGCGCCCCGCCCGCCCAGCAGCCACCGACCCCACGCTCCGCCTTCCTCCCGCTGCCTGCCTATATAAGCCCCGCCCAGACCCCGCCCCTGTCGCTCAGGCCCCGCCTCCGCACGGCAGCTCCACTGTAGCCCTGGCAACCGGGTGCCGTCATCCCATTGGTCAATTCTGACATAAAGCATTCAGTTCAGCCAGCCGGCTCCGCAGAACTGAGCCTCAGTCCTCCTGGCTAATCCCCTATCCTCGGCTACCCCACGCCTGAAAATCGGAACTGCAGAGTCACTACCTCAGAATTACCAGCATCTATGCAGTGGGACTCTTAGTTCCTGGATCTTGGCTCTTAGAAAGGGGGCAGGAAGCCAGGAAGGAGATTTCCTATTTGCTCCTGGGAAGACTTTTATGTTACCACCTCTCCTCTGTCTCGCTCCTCCCTCGAAGTCCAAGTCAAAAGTCATCTTGTATTATTTTCCAATAAAATCCGTTTTATTTAGTTACCTCTTCCAGCATCTTCTCTGATTCCTCCAACTCGAACCCAGCCAAAATGTCTTCAGAGAGCCTCCTTGTGATTTTCCCAGCCCAGGGCAATCCCTCCCTTCATTCCATCCTCTGAATCGGGCAAACACCGATCAACTCTCAAATGAAATGTGTCTCCTTCAGAGAAGGTAAGCGTTCTCTGACTTCCCCACTCAAAGCATTTCTTCTCTTCTATACCTGAAAAACTCCTATTCATCCATCTAAGTCCAGTATGTCACCTCCCCTGTTGAGTCTCCCAGGACTTTCCTAGCCTGGAGGAGCAGTGGAACTCACAACACATATCTGTGCTGACTCCTCACTCCTTTGGCTCTGGTTACCCACAGGGTGAGATTCCTGATGTTGTTCTACACTTCTTGTTTGGTTACACTTCTCAGTGAATTTGTGAGCTTCCAAGGGCAGGAACAGAGTGCCTGGCTCCTCTGAGTGCCCAGTGCCTGGCATAAATAAGAGTACTGATGAGGATTCAATATCTGTGTTACTCAAAACCTAATTTAAAAGTCCATCTGGAACAGTAATCATATGAGAACAGCTAAGACGTTCTTGAAAAAGAATGAGGACTTCCTCTACCCGATAGCAAATTATTTTATAAAGGAATAGCCTTTGAAACAGCATAGCGGTGGTGCAGGAAGACAGCGGTAGCACAGAACAGAGTCTAGAATAGTCTTGTGCATAAGGAAGAATGTACACAATGAAGGCAGCATTTCAAATCAGTGATCAAAGGGCTTTTGGTGTAATATATGTGTTCATGTCCCTTGTTAGGCTGTAGGCTTCTTGAAAGGCAGAGGCACTTTTAGTCCTGCCTCAGTATCTGCCTAGGGCACTCTGCACAACCTAATCAGAACATGCACGGATGGTGTAGAGCAGTGACCATGGAGTCTGGAAGAGCCATTTTCTGCTCCCCACCCAGTCTTGCCACGTGACTGCTGAGTGTCCTTTTTGGGGTCATTCTGCTTAGACAGTCACTTCTGCCTGGCTGAATGATTTCTCAGTGCCCTTCTACCTGGAACCTTCTTGTTTCCTATGCATGGGAACAGCCTTTCAGGAGGCAGTCAGCTTTATAGGCGGGGTCATTTGCAGGTCCCTGCTTTGAGAGATTTATAGTCATTTGTACCATAGTATGAATTAGTGACAGAGGTCCTGAGAACAAGCATCTACTGACTGTGAGGAGGTAGACCAGGAGCCATGAATGAAACCTCAAAGGAAGGCCTCAAGAAAAGATGATAGTAAGAGGAGAGAGGGACACCCAAACAAACTTTGGCTCTACTTTTTTTAAACCATTTTTTTGAGCTAGCTGTATTTGGCTGCCATGGTCTAAGTGTACCTCACTAGTTCTTTTCATCCCCTGGTACAGAGGAGGCATATAGTAGGCACATTCAGTATGCTTATTTAATGAATTGATAAAGGTAAGAAGGAACAAACCAGAATCCAGTCTGTCCATTTGTTATCTGTCAAGGGTTAGTGGACTGGACACAGATAAACTGGATTTATCTTTTTCCCTACTGGGTATGTTATATCACTAAATCTCCATGACAACCCTATGTCACAGGGGCTATAATTGTTCCCATTTTACAAATGAAAAATCTGAGCCTGGCCGGTGTGGCTCAGTGGTTGAGCATCGACCCATGCACCAAGAGGTTGCCAGTTCAATTCCAGGTCAGGGCACATGCCCAGGTTGTGGGCCCGATCCCCAGTGGGGGGCATGTAGGAGGCGGCCAGTCAATGTTCTCTCTGATCGATGTTTCTATCTCTCTCCCTCTCCCTTCCTCTCTCTCTAAAATCAATAAAGGGAAAAAATTTAAAAACAAAAACAAATGAAAAATCTGAGACCCAGAGAAGTTCAGTAATTTTCCAGGGATCACACAGCAAGTAAGGGTGGTGCCTGGATTTAAACCTATCTGTTCTGACTCTTAACCTTTATGATTAACTGCCAACCAGTGGTTGAGCATTCTGGCCCCATCTCAACAAAATTCACCCAGTTATCCTGCTGGCAATTCAGCCCAAAGGTTGGCAGCCCCTCTCCTGCCAGTCTCTCATGCCACTGTTATGCATGGATGCTGTGCAGAGCCCTCAATAATATGTTGCTGAAGCAGGACAAAGAGCCTCTGATCTCTGGCCAGGATCATATCCGTCAATTTCAACCTATTCTTCCTAAACCAATCATAATCATAGTCACAAACACTGCAATAAGAAAAATGTCTTATATGTGCCTAGAGCTGGAGAGTTTGCAAAATACTTTCCTGTTGATCACTTCATTCAGGATTCCCAATACTTCATGGGATTGGATGTCAGTTAAATTTAGGTTTGACTGAGGAAAATAGAAAAGCCAAAAATAACAGAGTCATAAACAAACATAGGTTTATTTTACTAAGTATGTAGAATGTAATACTGGAGGTAAGCAGTCCAAGTCTGGTGTGGCAGCTCCACAAAGTCATCAGGAACCAAGGCCCCTCCCCTTAATTCTGCCATCCTCAGCTCCTAGCTTCTAGCCTCATGGTCCAAAATGGCTGCTGGAGCTCCAGTCACATTGTCAGGACTAATATTTAACCAGTATACACAAGCATGACTAGACAAATTGTTCATGGGCCATGTCCTTTTTTATTGATTAGTGCCCATATCCATACTAATTATTAAATATTTTAAACACCAACCCTGTACATTCCAAGCATCAGGAAGCCTCCCTTTAAGCAGCCATCCTTAAAGTCCACCTGTCAATTTTCTGGGGCTGCTGGGGAAAAAAAAATTACCAAAAACTGGGTGGTTTAAAACAGATATTTATTGTCTCACAGTTCTGGAAGCTAGAAGTTCAAAATCAAGGTGTCAGCAGTGCCATGCTCTCTCTCATGGTTCTAGGGAGAGTCCTTGCTGCTTCTAGCTTCTGGTGTTTACTGACAATCTCTGGTGTGCCTTGGCATTCCTAGGCTTATAGGTGTATCAATCCATCATATGGCTACCTTCTCCCTCTGTGTCCTTGCATCATCTTCCCTGTGTATGTGTCTGTCTCTGTGCCCAAATTTCCCCTTTTAATAAGGACTCCAGTCATTCTTAGGGCCCACTCAAATTACCTCATTTTAACCTGATTGTGTAAAGACCCTATTTTCAAATTAGGTCATGTGCTGTGGTACTGGGGTTAGAACTTTAGCATATCTTTTTGGGGGGCCACCATTCAACCCATAACAATGACCAACACTTCCTTTCATATGATTGACCAAAACATGGATATACAGTGCCACCTAGCTGCAAGGGAGGCAGGAAGATATAGTCAGTAGTTGGGTACATTGTTGCTTCCTCCCACATCCAATAAAGTCAAAATACTAAAGAAAGGGAGACTGGATATTGGGTGAAGACTGGCAGTCTCTGCCACAAGTAAAAGGTTATTTCCCCTTTTACAGTTAGAATAATTATGGGATTTATTCCATAAGGAGAGGTGGACAGAGAAGTAAATCAACATTAAGCACCTATTGTGTGACAGGCAGCATCATGAATGTTTACAAATACATGGTTGTATTTAATCTTTATACAACCCTGTAATATAGGCATGATTAGTCCCATTTCACAGATGAGAAAACTGATGTTAAATCCTTTGTCCGAGATTACATAGCTAGTGAGCAACAGAGCTGGAACTTAACTCTGATCTGAAACTTATGCCTGTGAAATGAGCCCTGGGAATGGGGGATAAAGCCAGAACAAAGAATGCTGAGATCAGGCCAACAGCAAACAGCAGGAGACATGAGAGGGGCTGGAACTCAGAGTGAGATACCAGATGAACAGGCAGAAAGAGCATCAACCTGAAGTCAGTACTGCAAACTCCCTGAAGGCATTAATGAGATGGAAGACCCTGAAGTAACCAAAGCCAGAAGCTGAAAGCAGCCTTAGGCATTGTAAAGTCAGAGCTGTCTTTAAATTAAGGATGGAAGCTAATAATAATAACAGCTATCATATATTGAGCATCTACTATGCTCCAGAAACTGTATTGTGTGTTTAACATTAATAATAGTTTACATTACCATAGTACTTACTATCACTCAGCCTTGTAAAATTTATATAACCTTTAACCTTGCGACAATCCTATTAGGTTTGTGCTGTTAATATTGCAAGAGAGGAAACCAGCTAGAGAGGCTAACTAACTTGCTCAAGGTCACACAGCTAGTAAATGGCACCTCTATGCTACATACATTTCCTCCATCCTCACCAAAAGCCTGCAAAATGGGAATTATTACTCTGATTTCACAGTTCAGGAATCTGAGGCCCAGAGAGGACAAGTTATTTGCCCAAGATCACACAGCTGGCAAGTGACAGAGCCAGGACTCAAGCTCAGGGCTGTGCACTGGCGAAGAACTTGAAATGGTACAGGACAGGATCATGTTGGAGCAGATCCTGGACCCCAACCCTTGGGACCCTGAATTCTAGTTATTGGTAAGGTGTCTGTCCCCTGACACGAAGGCAGACAGGACAGAGGCCCGGTCTATGCCTCAGAACCCAGCCTCGGACCTGTCAACCAAGCTGAGCCTCTTACTAAACTCGTGTGTTTACTGAATGTGGGTTTATAGTCACACCCTTCCCTAGACAGACAAGACGCTAAGTTGCTGAATTGAGTAGTTTGGGTTTCTTTATGTTTATTTTTACTCTCTTTTAGGCTGAATGCAAATGTGAAAAAATAATAGTGTGCAACAATTAAGGAATCCACACACTTTCTCTCAAGCCAGACCTGAGTCATTTCTAACAAATGTGATGAGAATATAACCACCACCACCAAACTTAAAAAATAGCTGAAAATTCTCACTTTCTCCAGCTACTGTCTTCAGAGCCACCTGGAAAAGGCCGCTGACTCTTCTGCATTGTCCAGTGGTTCTCAGATGGGTGGGCATCAGAATCACCTGGAGGGCTAGCTAAAACAGAGTTCTGGGCCCCACCTCAGAGTTTCTCATTCAGTAAGCCTAAGAATATGCATTTCTGACAAATTCCCAGGTGCTGCTGATGCTGCTGGCCCAGGAACCACACTTTGAGAACCCTGGCCTGAATGAACTTGAAGCACAGCAGACAAAGAGGTCAAAGCTGTGTATCCTTACAAGAAAGCATCAGACTCTCAGTCCCAGCCCATCTCTGGCAGGGAGTTAGGATGAAGCAAAACCCCCCCTGGGCTGGATGGCTGTACTGTCTCTAGATAACAAGAGAACAGACTTCAGGGGTATATAAACTTCAGTTCTTCTCCTGAGGCAACCCTCACTGGCTGTGTGACTTTGGCAAAATTACTTACCTTGTGTGAGCCTCACTTTATGCATCTGTACAATGGGCATAAAAAGAGTGCCTACTTTCTAGAACTGGTGTAAGGAGTTCATGAGCGTGTGAAAGCTCTTGCCCACTGCTTGGCACACACATTAGTAAATGCATTCTAAGTAGTCGCTATTGGTATTATTACCCTGAGCCAGGGGTGCAGGGGGCCAGAGGAGGAAATCCAAAAATAGGTTCTGGGATACTGCTGAGGAAGGATGGGAGAAGCAGCCCCACAGGGAGGTTTGGGAACCTGAACTGAGGAACACCCAGCAGGGGTCAGAGGCTCAGGAAAAGGGTCAGTGTGGTGTGAGAGGGTGGGTGGTGGAATTCCATTTCGTTCCTGTGGGGTTTCACAGGGCAGAGGCCAATGTGCTTAAGCCTGACCTAAGCTGGGCCTCTTGCGAGATTGCTATAGTAGTCATGGTCTCCTCTCGAAAACTGTTCATTCACCCCAATGAAAAGTGGAGCTGGGCTGCCATGTCTGTACCTCCGGGCTCTCCACTCCCTTCCCCCCGCTGCTGAGTGAACCATAGGGCACCCGTGTACCTCCAGTGAATTGACCAGAGACACACAGACTGTGGTTGGGTGACAAGTCAGAGCCAAGGTGAGAGGAATCCACTCCAGAGGGAGCCAAAGAGTGTTTGCCTCTGCCTCTGAGGCTTCCAACATCTCCTGATGTCTGTGACACACCCTGGGTCCTTTGAGTGAGCCCCTTCATAGGCCACCTGGCAGAGTCCTCAGTGACAAGGACACCAGGCCTCCTGCCTTTGGAAGGCACAGCAGCACTTCCTCTGCATTCTGTTGGTTAAAACAGTCACAGAGTGGTCTCAGATTCAGTGTGGGATGGGCCACACAAGTCATGAATATTGGGAGCCATGGCCTGTTGGGGGACATCATTGGAAACCAGCTGCCACAAAATCCATTCAATCTCTATACATCCACTGTGCCCCCTCTAACTAAACCATCATTATCATTTCTAACCCCCAGGTCTGCAGTAATTTTCCAGGTAATCCTTTGCATGACTCTTACCTCTTGCCAATCTAGTCCCCACACTAGCACTAGTGTTCTTATTAAAATGCAAATAATATCCAAATGCAAATTCAGTCGATCCCTATTTAAAACCCTGCAGTGACTTCCAATTGCTCCTGGGATGAAATCCCAGATTCTTAAAAAGCCTGTGAGGCCCTCCATCAGGGACCCAGATCCAGCTTCATCTCCATGGGCTCCCCACTCTCCCTGCTACCACCATCGGGCCTTCCTGCAGCTCCTAGAACCCGCCACGCTCTTTCCTCTCCTGGGAACTTCCCATCTGCTGGTCCTTTGGCCTCTTCGCCTGACCCATCTGCTACTCATCCTTCAGGTCTCTGCTTAAATGTCCTCAGAGACGCTGTCTTGATGCTTTGGAGAAGTCAACACATTTTTTTGGTGGGAGTAAGAGAAAATCCAGCTCAAACTGGCTCTAGCACAAAGGGAATGTATTGCCTTGTGTAAAGGAGCCACTGAGAGATCGAACTTCAGACACAGATGGCTTCAAGTCTCCGCTCTGTGTTCCACGGGGCGGGCTTCCTCCTCAGGCAGCCCTGGACCCCTGACTGTGTCTGCTTGGCCCTGTTGCTAGACATACACACCTATGACTGGCCAGGCCTGGGTCTCCAGCCACCCCCTCCCCAGCTGCCAGATGGGATGGGTAAGAAAGGAGAGTGGGTGAGGGGTGGTTCCCCAAAGGAAAAATGGGGTATTGCTACCTGAAGAAGGGGGGTGCATTGTAGGCAGGTAAAAAAGACCAAGGCATTCCCTTTATTCTCCTCGCCAGCACTCTGAACATTTACTTCACACACCCAGGCACTCTCCTGCCTGAGGCTCTTTGCACAGGCTGTGCCTCTGCCTGGAAGGTTTTTTGTTGTTGTTTTGTTTTGCTTTTTAAATATAAATTCACGCCCAGTGTGGCTCAGTGGATTGAGCATAGTCCCATGGACTGAGAGGTCCTGATTCAAGATTCAATTCCCAGTCAGGGCATATGCCCCGGCTGTGGGCTCAATCCCCAGTAGGGGGCGTGCAGGAGGCAACCCATCAATGTTTCTCGAGTCAATGTTTCTCTCTCTCCCCTCTTCCCTCTCTAAAAAAAATGAATTAAAAAAATAATAATATAAATCCTCTCAAAAAATATTTTATTTTGAAATTTCATACAGAAAAGTTCTAAAAATAGTACCTACCCTTCACCCAGATTCCCCAAATGTTAACATTTGAACACTATTAGCTTTATCATTCTTTGTCTCTCTATACACATATATTTACATGTGTCTATATACACATGTAATATCTATATCTATATAGTGTATTTTTTCTAAAGTGTTAGAGTAAGTTGCAGACATGATTCTCCTTTACTCCTAGTACATGCATCAGTGTGTATTTTACCTGGACTGTCTTTCCTCCAGACACCCACACGGCTCACTTTGGACATGGCACCCTCACCTCCTTCAAGTCTTGTTCAGAGGAAACGTTCTCAAGGAGGCCTACCCGGTCACCCTTTTAAAATTTCATCCCACCCCCTCCGTACACATTGTTGTCCCTCTTGGTCCTCTTATCCCACTTTATCTTTTCTTGTCTTACAGCACCTTCCACTTTCTAAGATATTTTGGAAGTTATGTATGAAATCTATGTATTTTAAGCATAAGGACAGGATCTTGTGTCCACTGAAATATCCCAAACTCCTAGAACAGCACATTGCACATAGCAGATGGTCAATAAATACTTATCAAATGAATGAATGAATGAATGAGTGAATGAATGAATGAGGCAACCCAAGGTCATAGCAAATGAATGGCACAGTGCTTTTCATCAGGCCCTGCTGCAGGCCAGGCACTGCTCTCAGAGCTTTTCTGTGAGGTCCCTGGGGCTGCCTAGGCTCTCACTGAGACCATCTGTGTGATACCGGTTTATGTAGACCCTACCCATTGTGGGGTTGACCCAAATTATGAGATCTCAATTTTGTCATTGTCACCTTTGACTTTCCTTTTTCTCTCCTTCCCCTACCCCAGAGCCGTCCTTTAGAGACAGGGCAATGTGGTGTGAAGAGCACTGGATGGGAGTCCTTGGAAAAGTCACTTCCCTCTCTGGGTCTCAGCTCTCTCTTCTGTGATTCCCATCATCTCTGAGACTCTTGGTGGCTTGGATATCATCCTCCAGTCTCTTTACATCATCACCCTAGGGAATCTGGGTTGAGACTGTGGCCTTTTCTCTGATGGCAGAAAGTGTGGCTTGTTCTCACAAGGAATAGATGAGAAAAGTCTTCTCAGGTCTGAGGTTTATGCTTGCCTGCCTCTCCATTTGGGAATTAGGCAAATCTGGGTTTGAATCTAAAGCTCCACACCCTCGTAGCTCTGTGATCCTGGCAGCTGGCCTCCGTGTTCTGAGTCTGTTTTCTGCCCTATAAAATAGGTTCAGTAATATCTTCTTTGGGGGGTTGTTGGGAAGAATTAATTAGAAGATGCACACAGAGCACTTTGCATATCACCAAACACATAGAAAGTGTTCCCAAAACAGTAGCTGTGGTTAGCTTCTGAGCCCTGAGTGGGGGTCTGCAGGTACACGTGGGCAGGGGTTGGGGGGGCATTTCTGGAGTCCTCTCTGCACAGCAGATGTGGGCCTGGCCAGCGTGTGTAACTGTTGCAGGGCTATGGATATTTAGGAGACAACAGCTCCTGACTTTTAGAGAGCTCCAGGCCCTCATCTTCCCATTTTGAAGGCTGATCCCAGAAGTCTGAGTCACGGAAAGCACTTGAAGATCCCTGGGAAAGCCATCTGGACCGGGAGCACTTAGAAGATGTTTTCCCCACATGTTTAGTTTATTGAGATGTTGTATTCATCATTTATAGCTGCAAAAGAAATAATTCCCAAAAGTGAATGGCTTAAAACAACACACATATATTCTCTCACACAGTCTCTGAGGGTCAGGAATCAGGAAACATCTTAGCTGGGTGGCCTGGCTAAAGGTCTCTCATGAGTTTGTGGGCCAGCAGTCAGCCAAGGCTGCAGGCCTCTGACGGCGCTCGCTGGGACTGAAGCATCCACTTTCTGTGAGCTCCCTCACATAGCTGCTGGCAGGAGGCTCCAGTTCCTCGCTGCGTGTATTTCTTCATAGGGATGCTCAACACATGGCCTCTTCCAGAACAAGCAATCGGAGAGAGAAAGACCAAGACGGAACAGTATGCTGTGTAACTAATCTCAGCAGTGACATACCCCCACTTCTGCATACTCTAGGGGCCACACAGACCAGCCTGATACAATGTGTGTGGGGGGCGGGGGAGCGGGGGAGCGGGGGAGGTTATTGCACAAGGGTGAGCACACCAGGAGGCAGGGCTTGCTGAGGACTATTTTGAATGCTGCCCATCACAGATATAATTTACATATAATGAAATTCATAGATCTTAGGTGTACAGTTCGGTCAGTTGTAACTATCGAATATTCTCGTGTAACCCACACTCCTATCCAGGTTTAGAACATTTTCATCACCTCAGAATATTCCTTATGCTCAGAACATCCCTCGGAACATCCATCACTTCATGTCCCTTCCCAGTCTGTCCCCCTCATCCCAAGCAACTACTGATCTCATTTCTATTTGTACATAATCCACAGTTTTGCCTGGTCTAGAACTTCACAAAAATGGAATCACACAGACTATACTCTTTTGTCTCTGGCTTCTTTGCTCTGCGTGATGATTCTGAGATTCATCCATGCTGTTGCGTGTATCAATGGTTTCTTCCTTTTTATTGCTGAGTTAGACCCTCCCACTTCTATGATTCTGACCCTCATTCATTGTGCCCTTAACACAATATCCGGCAATTAATTCCTCATGTTTCTCCTTCTACTGGACTGTGACCTGCTTGAGGATAGAAGCTGTATCTCATCTATTTCTGGGTCCCCAACATGAGCTCAGTGACTGGCAGGCAGAAGGTGCTGGGAGCAGGCACATCTGGGACTTGGAAGTGTGGCATGATGGGAAGTAGTGGTGGGCGGGAAGACAGGGGGCAGGCCAGGCCGGACACTGGCCCAACCTGTTCACTGGGGCTGGAAATTGCTCCAGGACCACAGACCCCAGGAGCTCAGAGGGCTCTCCAATCAGAGGTTCCTGGACAAAGAGGGGGTTTCATTCTGATAAACAGAGAGGCAGTGAGTCCAGGACTGTTGCCCTGGAGGTCACCCTCTGATCACTGAAAAGCTCATTGACTGGGGACAGGCCTGAAAAGAAAGTAAAAACAGATTTTCCCTCTCTTGTTTATCCTCCCCTTTCATCCAAACACCTAACAACTAGCCCCAACCCTCAGGCAGGGGTTTGAAGCCCCGACCTCATATGAGTATCTCCCCCCAACCCCTCCAGCTCACACTGCTCACACTGGCCTCACCCTCGGTAGGCCCTGAGGAGACCAGGGCTAAGGATCCAACACCCCGTGGGTTTTCTGGAATCCCAGGGCCCCTAGAGCATAGACTTAGGGCTCAGGGTGCTGAGTCCCTGTTCTGCCTCTGGCTGTATGACCTTGGTCAAGTGACTTCCTCCTCTGTAAAATGGGAGCATAATTCTTAGCTGCTAGGGTGAGTGCAGGACAGACCAAGGTCAAGTGCTAAGCACAGCAGCTGGCAGAGAAAGGGTGATGTGCCTTGGTGGGCCAAGGTGTCAGTTGGACCTTTTTTTTACCCAGAAAGGTAGAATTAGCACCAGAATTTGGAGCTGAGAACAAAAGCATGAAGTGCAGAGGACACTGGCTCCGCTCAGGGCTTGATTGGAAAGACATGGCAGTAGAATCAGCACTACTCACAGGGCTGGAGGTATGAACAGAAGCCACCTGTCCCTCTCTCCCTGAGGGCCAGAGCAGCAGCCATGGATTGTTTCCTCTTCCGGACGCAGGGCAGGCATATCCAGCTGTATTTTGCCAAGATAGCCACCCTCCCACCTGCTCCTCTGCAACGTGACCCTATCACCCCTCCATCAAGAGGACCAATCAAATTCCCTCCCTTTGAACTCGGGCTGGCCTTGGTGACTCACCTGTAACAACAGAATGCAGCAGAAGTGACCCCGTGTGACTTCCCGTGACTTCTGAGGCGAGGCCAAAAGGAACTTTGCAACTCCTTCCTTGGTCTCTTGGAAAGCTCACTTGATAGACACTCTGTCTTGAGACATTCCCTCCCACAGCCCAGCTGCTATGAGTGAGAAGCCAAGCCACGTGGCCAGGCCACGTGTAGGTGCTCCAGGTGAGTGCCAGTTGGACCTCAAGTCATCCCAGCTCAGGCACCAGCCACGTGAATGAAGCGGCCCCCCCAGGGGATTTTAGCCCCAGCCATTCGAGTCTTTCCAGCTAACGGCCCAGACGTCATGGAGCAGTGTATTAGTTATCTATTGCTGCATAACAAATTACTCCCAAATGTAGCAGCTTAAAACAACAAACATTTATCAACTCATAATGTTTCTGACAGTCAGGAATCCGGGAGCAGCATATCTGGGTGGTTCTGACGCAGGTCAGCCTTTCAAGAAACTGTAGTCAAGCTGTCAGCCAGGGCTGCAGTCATTTAAGACTTTCTCTGGGGCCAGAGGATCCCCTTCCAAGCTCATTCACGTGGCGGTTGGAAGGAGACCTCAGTTCCTTTCCAGATGGGCCTCTCCATACACAAGTGTCCTCCAGATATGGCAGCTGGCTTCCCCCAGAGTAGGTGATCCAAAAGGCAGAGAGGCAGAAACCACAATATCTTTCATAACCTAGACTCGGAAGTGACATACTCTCTCCTCTGCCATATTCTATTGGCCACCTAGACCAACCCTGAAACAAAGCGGGAGGGCTACACAAGGGCGTGAATACTGGGATGTTGGGTCATTGGAAGCTATCTTGGAGGCTGTCTACCACAAGCAGAGCCCAGCCATCCCCCCTGTGCCCTAATTCCTGACCCACAGGATCCATGAGCACAATAAAATGGTGGTTGTTTTAGGCTGTGAAATGTGGGGTTATCTGTTTCACAGCAGTGGATAACTGGAACAGAGCCAAGGGATTAATTCATCCAGTTTGCCGCCAGAGGGCGCCTGACCTCTCGTTCTGGGTGGTTGTCAGTTGAGCCGCTGCACCTGCCCCACAGCCAGGCTGCTACTGAAATAAGGGAAAGGGCACTGGAGAGAGAAGACCAAGGATGTGACCAGGTGGCGAGTGAGCAAGAAGGGGACGAAAGATGGAGTCTGCCCATGTCCACAGGCCTTGGGACTGGGCCTGCAGAGGGTAAAAGTGATGGGGCCTGCTGGGGGCACAGAAAGAGCGGTGAAGGGTGAGCCCACGGCCACCAGCAGAGGAGAGCTGTTTGGCACCAAGCCCTTCATCAGCATGGCCTGTGAGGCCCCCATGCCCCCCACACACCATGTCTATAGCTAATGAGCTGAACAGCTGTGATGACCGAGAGGACAGGAACACAGTCACATTATAAGCTGTAAAGAAGGGGTCAGCCAAGGGCCAGCAGGGGCTGCCTAAGGAAACAAGTCCTTTTCTCCCTTTTCTATCCTTCTCACAGGGAAGCAAACCACACCCATCTCCTCTCCTGCCACAAGTCCGCCTGCTGGGACTTTGAATCCAATAGTGATTGACCTTTGAAAATGAAAAGACAAAGTGAATGCCCAAAACTAGAGACTTCATTAATAACTAGACATGACTGAGTTTGGGAACCAGGTGGAGATGTCATCAAAGGGGCCAAATGCCAATTAGGAAAGGGAGAACGACAGATTACGATTGGTAGAAGTTATGTTTTTAAAGACTATTTGATATTTACCTTTAAATGTTGATATTTCTCAATCAAATGAGTTCCAGGAGCCATTATTATTATTATCATCATCATTATTATTGTTATCCTTGGTTCTCCCTCTTTCACCTCATTCATTCACTCACTCTTTCACCCCTCTTTCGTATCATACATTCATTCACTCGTAGGCACTTTCTGTATGCCAAGTACGGTGCTAAGCACAGTAAATTTGAGTGCAGTCAATTGGTCATCATGTCCTGTCCATTCAACTTCCAAATACCTCCTAAGCCTTTGTTTACTTCCCCTACCCCAAATGTCTCTTCCTTGGTTCAGGCCTCAGGAACTCTCATTTGGATGATTTCCTTGGCTCTGCCCTCTTACTATCCAGTCCATTCTCCACTCTTTTCAAGAGAGATCTTTCCAAAATGCAGACAGGATTGTCCCTCCCCGTTGAAGATGACTAGTTGTCCCCCAGCATCCATCCTGCCTTTAGTAATAGAGCCTCTACATTTTAGCATATGTCTGTCCAGAATAAAAATTACATTTTCCAGCACCCTAGCTGCTAGTGATGACCATGTGACTCAATTCTGGATAATGCAACGTTAATGAAAGTGATGACTGGCATTAAAAGAAAGGAAGGAGGCTGGCTGGTGTTGCTCAGTGGTTGAGTGTCGACCCATGCACCAAGAGGTCACCAGTTCCATTCCCGGTCAGGGCACATGCCCAGGTTGTGGGCCCAATTCCCAGTGGGGGGCATGCAGGAGGCAGCCAATCAATGCTCTCTCTCATCGATGTTTCTCTCTCTCTCTCTCCCTTCCTCTCTTTCTCTCTAAAATCAATAAAGAAAAAAAAATTTTTTTAAAGAAAGGAAGGAGCCCAGCTGGTGTGGCTCAGTGGATTGAGTGTCATCCCATGGACTGAGAAGTCCTGGTTCAATTCCCAGTCAGGGTTTCCAGCTCGATCCCCAGTGTGGGGTGTGCAGGAGGTAGCATATCAATGTTTCTCTCTCACATCGATGTTTCTATCTCTCTTTCCCTTCCTCTCTCTCTAAAAATAAGCAATTAAAAAAATACATTTTTTTTAAAAAGGGAAGAGATGAGTGCAAGTATGAGGTTATGCCTTTCAAGGGAAGAAGTGTGTTTCCATGACCCTTTTACTCCCCTCTGCTGGCTGAAATGCAGAAGTGATGGTAGAAGCTGGAGACACCCTCTTGGACCACAAGACAGAAGTGATACGTCAGAGCAACGTGCCAGAAGGAGCCAGGGCTCCTGTGGATTGTGAAGCCACCATGCCCGCTCCAGCTTGCCTACCTGGGTTCTTTCATAAGTGAGAAAGAACTTCTACCTTGTTTAAGCCTTTTGGAGTCTTTGTTATAGTAGCTGAGCCTGTTTTCTAACGAATAAACACTGTAACTCAAAACTCTTCCAATCTCCTACTGTCTTCAGTAAAGTCCAAGCATCTAAACCCAGTACCTAAGACCCTTTGAGATGTGGCTTCTGTCAGCCTAATCTCTTGTCTCTCTTTAGTTTAAACCCTATGCTTTAGTCCTACCAAACTACTTGCACTTACCAAATGCACTAAGCTCATTCACGCTTCCAGTTCCCTCTGCCTGGAATACCCTCCCCCTTCTTGACTGTCTCCTTCCTGCTCACTCTCCAGGACTCAGTTCTGGAGTCACACCCTTTATAAAGTCGTCCCCAAACCCCGTGCCCCTCCACCCCAGATTAAGCTGTGTGCCCCTGCTAAACGCTCCCTTAGCACTTCGTGTCCATTTCACTCGTGTCTGCTAGACTATAAACTTCAGGAGGACAAGGATAATCCCTGTCTTGTCGACACTAAATATCCAGTCCCTGGCTTACCAGGAGAGCTCAACAAATGTGCATCAGGTGAACGAGTGACTAAATGGACCAACCCATCTCATTCGTCGCACTGTATTATCACCCTCTGCTCACTCAGCTGTCTGCCTCCACCATCATCTGGGTTCCCTGACACAGGAACCACAGAGTGCTGACTGCCAGGCATAGTAGGTGCTCAATAAATGTTGTTCTAGGAGCTCTTTCAATCCACTGCCCTCTAATCTGTATCATCATTTTCCAATAGAACTTCTGGTTCATCCCATACGGGTATTCTCACGGTGTCCAACGTGCGACATTTCCCAACAAAGTGTGTATTTGTTGCTGTTAACATCATAAGCCTTTTCTTAGAAATCTAGTGGATTTTATGAAATCAACATTTGGCCACAGTGACCTCACAGTAGTGACTGAAAGGTTCTGCTTATTTGGGCGGCTTGAGCTTAGCCAGTTCTTTTGAAAACCACATCTCAGTGTTGTGGTTTGGGTGTTAAAGGGACAGGAAGCATGTTAAAAAGATTAGGAAGTGGGTTCTAGGTTAGGTGGGGTGGTGCTCTGAAGGTGGGAGGTGGTTGGTCTATGTAGGTACCTGGAACTCAAAGTTCGTGGTAAGTAGGTCTTGGCCCACTTGGCAAGAGCCTCCTGTTCAGCCTCTTTCTTCTGACCTGACTGAGGGATAGATCAGTTAGGACGGGCAATGTTTTGCTACAGTAACAAACAACTTGGAAAATCTCAGCAGCTTAAAACATCAAAATAAATTTCATGCTCATACAATATGCTTATTTAAATCAACTAGGGGGGCCCGGCTGGTGTGGCTCAGTGATTGAGTGTTGACCCATGCACCAAGAGGTCGCCAGTTCAATTCCTGGTCAGGGCACATGCCCAGGTTGTGGGCCTGATCCCCAGTGGGAGGCATGCAGGAGGCGGCCAGTCGATGTTCTCTTTCATCGATTTCTCTCTCTCTCTCCCTCTCAATTACTCTGTCTCTAAAATCAATAAAGAAAACAAAAATTTAAAAATAAATAAATAAATAAATAAAAATAAATCGAAGGAAGCTCTTAGAGCCCTTGGTCAATGGAGGCTTGGTCTCAACACAGGGTTCCATGACTGCAGAGACAGGAGAAAGAGAATGTATGAATCCTGCCCTGTTTGTCAAAAGCTTATGGCCTGAGTGGCATGCGTGTCACTTCTGCTCACATTTCATTGGCCAAAGCAAGTCATATGTTCTTGCCTAAGTTCAACAAGGCAAGGCTATGTAATGGAAAGGGGCATCAAGTATCTGTGAAAAACAGTACAGTCAACCACAAAAGAAAATACTGTGTGGTAGGAGCTTCCACTAATGGTATGATTTCACCAAGCCAATTAACCACGCTGCTCTGTTTTCCCATGCAGAACATAGGGGTAATAATAGTTCTGACAAAGCAAGAGTATTGTGAGGACTCAGTGAGATCGTACGTAGCAAGCTGAACACAGGGCGTGGTATAAATAGTTGCTCAATAAGTGGTAACTTTTGTGGGGGGGATATTACTTTTTTTTTAAATCCACACCTGAGGATATGTTTTTTATTGATTTTAGAAAGAGAGGAAGGGAGAGGGAGAGAAATTTCAATGGGTTGCCTCCTGTACACACCCCGACCTATGCACCATGACCAGGGATCAAACCTGTGACCTTTTGGTGTACGGGGACAGGGCTCCAACCAACTGAGCCACATCGGCCAGGGCAATAAGTGGTAACTTTTAAAAAATTAAATTATGAATCACCTTGATTACCAAAAGGCAAGAGTAAAATGGAAGCCCCGTGGCTGCTTCCTTCATTAGGGCTCGAACAGTAAGAACGCTGTAGCTGCCGTTTCTCTCGCTTTCTCTCTCATACGTGCAGGAGCTGAGATCAGGGTTGCTTCTCAGGCCAGGGATTTTGTTGGGCACAAACAGACAGAGCTGACCTTCTGGCCTGCTTTGGTTCTTGACAGCCAAGGCCAGTGTAGCCTATAAAACAGAGCCATGGCCCTGGCCGGTTTGGCTCAGCGGTTAGAGCGTCAGCCCGCGGACCGGAGAGTCTTGGGTTCGGTTCCCGCTAAGGGCATGTACCTCGGTTACAGTTTGTCCCCGGCCCCAGTTGGGGTCGTGTGGGTGGCAACCACTCGATGTGTCTCTTTCACGTCGATGTTTCTCTCTCTTCCTCCCTTTCTCCCTTCCGCTCTATCTGAAGATAAATGCAAAAAAAAAAAAAACAGAAAAAAAAATGTCCTCGGGTGAGGATAAAAAAAATAAAAATAAAACAGAGCCATGAACGTGGCCAGCCAGGCTCTCTGGAAGTCAGCATTGGATTTGGGGGTGCAGGGAGAGCTCTCAGGCAGACTGAAACCTCGTCCTTCTGCGCCTGAGAAATCAACTCTGGGATGTATATTTTGCACTAATTACTTGTACCTGATGAGCGGGCAGGCACATAACCAGCTCCTGCCTGAGCAGTGGGAAGGAGGCAGGAGGGAACCAGACTCCTGAGAATGGGAGGTGGGAGCTTCTTGCACCCACCAGGACCTTCCTTCTGTGGGGCCGCCGAAGCGTATATGTCGTTATGGAACCTTGGAAGGCCTGAGCCGCCTGTCCCTCCTCCTGGGAGCACACACATCGTCTCCTGCTTATCAGACAGAGAAGTACAGGGCCATTCTTTAATTCTGCGGGTATTTCTCAGTTAATCACATCACCGTCCTGATGGGACACCCAGGCCAAGTGAAAAGTTTATATTCCAGAGGAACTTCTCTGGGGGCAGTATGGAGGAGGACCCCGAGGAGGCAGGTCAGCCAGGAGGAGGTTGTGATACTCCTGGTGAGAGGGGAAGGTGGCCCCAGCCAGTGTTGTAGCAGGAGGGATGGAAGAAGGAGACAAACGCGAGAGGTCCCACGGAGATACAGACGGGTGGGACTCTGACCACGTGGAATCTGGGGTAGAGCGAGGAGGGAAAGGAAGGAGTCAGGCTGACTCCCGGGACTGATCTAGGAAAGATTTTTTTTTTGCATCAAAAGTAACTTGTCAGCAAATCTGACCGGAAAGACATTCCAATTAGCAAGATATAGACTATAATCGTCATGTATCCCATACATTTTATTGCGGAAATATTAATGTCTTTCATTCCGTGGGACTGCCCGGACCATATCTGACACACTGCATGCAGGTGCCCTGTATCACCTTGGTCTAAAGTCCAAAAGAATTCCTAGCTCTGAATTATGCCTGGTTTGAGATAAGGGACTGTGGGCCTGGAGCAGTGGCAGCTAACCATGGCACTAGGCCGGTCCCAAGAGAGCCTGCTGGGATGTCCTGGGTTCCATCTGCTCTGCAGTCATCAGTCCACAGGCACCCCCCTCAAAGCCTCTTCCAGTCCACTGGTCACCGGTGCCCACCATCCCCCAACCCACAATGGGCAGCAAGACATTCTGCTGCCCCCTGCAGCACACTGGGTCATGAGGAAACCCAAGGGGGTGTCTCAGGTCCTTGCCCTGCATCACAGGGTGGGGGTGGGTCTCTGAGATCCTTGCTTTCTTGGGCCCTCCCACCACCCTTCTGCCTCCAGAAAAGTGATAGCTCCTCTTCTAGGATGTCCCGTGCCTGTCTGGGAATCCTGTCACATGCCACTCGCCCTCAGGACAAGGAGAGGCAAGCGCCAGGACCCCTTCTCAGTCACCTGTAGTAGTTCAGAGCTTTGCTTTCCCAGGCTCTTCTCCCCTCTGAAAAAAAGATATTTCCTTTATGTCAGTCAGGAATTGGCTGTTTCTTCTGCTTTGCTTTTCCTTAGATCAGGACCTCAGCCTTGGGAACCCTCAAAGGAGACCCTTTCTTCTTTTTTTTTATCCTCACCCGACGATATTTTTGCATTTATCTTCAGATACAGCAGGGGGGAGGGGGGAAGAGAGAGAGAGAGAGAGAGAAACATCGAAGTGAGAGAGACACATCAACTGGCTCCCACCCACACGACCCCAACCCGGGCCGGGGACAAACTGCAACCGAGGTACGTGCCCTTAGCGGGAACCGAACCCGGGACTCTCTGGTCCACGGGCCAACGCTCTAACCGCTAAGCCAAACTGGCCAGGGTGGAGACTCTTTCTTTTTCGTTCTTTGCTTCTCTGGGGTCGTCCCTGGCATGAAGGTGGGAAAACGGTAGTTGCAGAAAGAGGTTAGTTAATACTAAAAATGACATTTGAGCCCACCCATAAACAGGCTGCCTCTTTCTAGAAGACACCTTGCCTTCCACATGGCCACCCCCTCAGGTTACCAGCTCACCTGTCTCCGTCCTTCCCCTCAGTAGCCTCAAGAATGAGGGATCTCGACTCATACACCCCCAATTTCAATCCTCCCCCCACCCCAACCTCCAATTGAAACAGCTCCCTTGTTAAAGGTCATGGACAAACTCCCTGAGGCCAATTCCAAGGGGCTTCTCAGTCCTCATGTTTGACTTCAGATTGTATTATTGTTCAGAAGTATTCACTGCTCCTTCCCCTGGGTCCCTCCCAGTGGGAGAAGTATAATCTTGGTCCCATTGGTTACAGTCTGGTCATGAGACTTGCTTTGGCAAATAAAATGTAAGTACATGTGACCTGTGGCATTTCCACGACCTGCACCATTTCTTGGCAGAAGCTTTAAGGGCTAACATCATTGTCCTTTTCCAATGCTGTGCTGGTAAGTATTTAACAACAGGCTCTCTAAGGGGAAAAAGTATTCACTGATTTCCATAATGTAAATGCTCCCACCAAGACTGATTTCAAGCTACTAATGTGACATCATTGAGCATGGAGTTGGGAAAAAATGCACATGCAGGCTCTCACTAGTGCAAGCAGACACCATACCCATGTACCTTTTCCCTCTCCCCTGAGAACAGCATTGTCCTAGCTAGGAGCTGCTCCTTCAGCCAGCAGCCCTGATGTATACAGCAGGACCATTATAGCTGTATATAGCTGACCTGCCATTAACATGTCATCTTTTCCTGCAAGCTGATATTTTGGAGTTATTTATCACTGCAGCATACCTTAGCTGAAGCTGACTAACATACTACTTAAAACTCTTTCTTTGTCTTTGGTAGCACTTCTTATCATTCCAATCAACACACGTTTATCAGTGCCCACTACATATGAGAGACAATGTATTGTAGTGGTTAATAGTACAGGCTAGAGCGCCAGGCCACCTGAGTTTATCGCCCAGCTCTGCCGTTTACTAGCCATAACCTTGGGCAAGTTACTTAACCTCTCAGTTCTTCCATTTCCTTATCTGTAAAATGGGACAAATAATAGCACCTACCTCATAAAATTGTCATGAGAATTAAGTTATTCACTATGTGTAAAGCATTTAGCACAGTTCCTGGTACAGGATTATCAATCATCAAATGTTAGCTTTTATTATTACCACTAGTTGCCAGGCCCCGTGCTAGGAATGGAAGATCCACTCAGGGCACCCCTGCTCTCAGGGGGTTCATTCGCGGTCTGGGGTAGGAGACAGATATAAAAGCATAAAATCACAATAAATCATGACAAGTACAAAGGAAGAAGGGTGTGCTGTGGGAGCCTGAGCATCAGAACGACTAACTTGGAGTGTGAGGTCAAGTACTCAGGAAGACTTCATAGAGAAGGGGATATTTAAACTGGACTTGAAAGGATGAGTGGGAGTTTTCCAGATGAAAAAGGGTATGATGGATAGAATTAAATTTCAAGTTTTCGCCCGTCCAGTGTGGCTCAGTGGTTGAACGTTGACCAATGCACCAAGAGGTCACCAGTTCAATTCCTGGTCAAGGCACATGCCCAGGTTGTGGGCCAGATCCCCAGTGGGGGGCATGCAGGAGGCGGCCAATGGGTGTTCTCTCTCATCGATGTTTCTATCTCTTTCTCCCTTTCCCTTCCTCTCTAAAATCAATAAAGAAAAAAAATTATAAATTTCAAGTTTTCCTCTCAGCTCTCTAATCATTCTCTGACTCCTTTGCTGACCACCTCTTTTCCCTCAAGTGTTCGCTTCTCAAATTCAGTTTCCATTCTCTTTCTCTTCTCTCTGCCCTCTCCTAGGACAAACTCAGTTGCTCCGTGGTTTTGACACAGGTAGTAAGAGGGGACATCTACAGAGTGCTTGCCATAAGTAAGGCATTGTGCTAACTACTTCACATCCATCATTTCATTCGCTAGTCACTGTGACCCTATGTGGCAGGTATCACCATCCTCACTTTGCAAAGAGAAACTTTTAACCAGAGGGGTTAGGTGACTTGCAGTGTCACAAGAGGTGCTTTAGGCAGTAGGTACCAGCATACGCCGCAAATCAATGTGCTTGAACATTAGGTGTTTATCTCCCATCACAGAATGGAGAAGGTAATACCCAGGTTGATTCAGCAGCTCAGTGATGCCAGGCTCTCGGTCAGCTTCTGTCTGAGTCTCTCGGCTCTCCCCTGTGGTTCCAGATTGCTGTGACACACAGTGACTGAACATTGCATCCTCCCTCAACATCCAAAGGCAGGCAGGAAGGGAGATTTTCCTCCTGGGCATCTCTTTTTATTAGAGGAGAAAACCTCCCCTAGGAGCCCCCAGGAAAATTCCCCATGGTCTCAGCCTCCCCGTCTCTTTTTTTCTTCTTCTTCTTCCCTTGCCCTGGGGTTGTAACTCCAGCCAGGCTGACCGTCTCCCAGCTCGGCAGGGTTCTCGGTGGCTAACCTGAACAGTGATGGGTTTATTGAGTGCAGGTATCCTCCAGTTTTTGAAAGTTCGCGTTCCACCACTTTACTTTTCTGAAAGTACCTGTTTCGCCAACCGAAGAGATACAAAGAGGATTTTCGCCTTTGCAAAAACAATGGTGAAAAGTAGAAATAACGTTGAGTGCTGTTTTGCAGCGAGTTTTGGAGAGGCATCCAGCACCCAGGCAGCGAGAGCGGCCCCGCGAGCTCCTTCCCGCACTGCGCTGGGCATCAAGCTGCTGGAGCTTTGAACTTGTCTGTGAGCATTTGTGAGACCCATTTTGGGGTCTGGAACACTCAAAAAAGTATGGTAACTGTTTCTTCATTTTATGCCATTGTGGCTCACAAAAGTCTTCATGTGAATGTTTTACTCTCAGATAGCTAGGGAAACCTGTAACGTGGGGTGCTCACAAATTTCAAACATGAATGGGAACCAAAAGCAATGCGGCTAAGAACACAGGCCAGACCTGGCACAGGAGCTTTGCTGGACAGCCACCTCTGGCCATTGGCCACCCGCTGCTGCTGGACTCTCCCCTCCAAGCACTGGCCCTGCCACTTCAGCTCTCTCCCTCAGAGGACAAAGTCCTGGGCAGGAACATCCCACTGGTCAGACCTGGTCATGCCCTCGCTCCCCAGTTTCCAGGAAGGCAGGCAGGATTCTGTCCTTTCAGCTTCTGTTGGGTGAAGTGTGGCCGTTTACCCACCAAGCCCTTTGCAGTATAAGATTATCACAACATAAGAGAGACATTCCTCTGCTGAGTACTGGGGTTTCTCCTGAGAGAGAAACATCGATCCACTGCCTCCCGCACCTGCCCGGAGTGGGGATCAAGCCCACAACGTTCTGGTGCATGGGATGGTGCTCCAACCAAATGAGCCACCCAGCCAGGGCCTCTCCCTCTTCTTCAGGCAAATCCTCCTCGTCTCTTTCAGATGTCACTTCCCCTCAAATCTGGACTGGGTGCCCCTCCATTGTGTTCCCACAGCAGCCTAGCCTCCATCACCAGACTGGAGTGGCCAATGTATCCGTCTCTTTTCCCCACGTGATGCAAATTCAACCAGGGTGCAGACTCTGACCTCTTTGTTCACCACTGGATCCCCAGCACCGAGCACAATCCTGGGCACATAAATGTATGTTGAATGACTCAATTAAAGAATGAATGAGATGCCCTGGCCAGTTTGGCTCAGCAGTTAGAGCGTCGGCCTGCGGACTGGACAATCCCAGGTTCAGTTCCCACTAAGGGCACGTACCTCGGTTGCAGTTTGTCCCCAGCCCCGGTTGGGGTCGTGTGGGTGGCAACCACTCTATGTGTCTCTTGCATCGATGTTTCTCTCTCTCTCTCTTCCCCCCTCTCTCCCTCCCACTCTGTCTGAAGATAAATGCAAAAATGTCCTCGGGTGAGGATAAACAAAAAAAGAATGAATGAGATGACTATTAATGGCACCACCATCCCCCCAGTCACCTGTCCCCCAGACTCAGATAGCCTTATCCCCATCTGGTCTGGTGTCGTTTCATTAATTCTACCTCCGTAGTCCAGGCCCTCATTACCTTTCTCCTGGACCTTTGTATTAGCTCCCTGCACTGGACATGGCATTTCTTCCTGCCCATTAGCTCTTCCCCCTTATTTTTTAAAAAATTTTTTATTAATTTATTTTTGTTACAGATGTTTCTCCTTTTCCCCCCATTGACACCCTTCTCCCGATCCTCCCCCTCTTCCCCTTTATTTTGGAAATTCATTTGCTTTTGGGGAACTACTTCTCCCATTCCAAGCAGACTTGAGGGAATCCCACCTGTGCCAAGGGATGAACATGGGATCCAAGCCAAACCAGTACTTTAAATCTTGAGTAGAATGATAACAGATATAGAAAACCATTGAGCTGAGTCGTTCCAATCAGAGCATCCAGAAGAAATTGTTTGTTGGGTTTGGGGGTAGCCTCACCCAAATGAGAGATAGCTCTAGAAGTAAGACAGAGGGAGATCAAGATATCACCTTTATTTCTAACAAAGCTGTTGGAGATGTACCATTAAGTCTGATAGGCAAGCGAGCTTACTAATACTGAACCCCAAAGTTAATCTCCACCCAGTCCCAGCAGTGCTGGAAAATCATAGTCTTCCCCGTAAGGGTCAGACACTGGGAAATTTAGAGCATGGAAGAAGAGAGGGAAAAAAACATGGTTCTTGTGGGCAGGCAGATCTGAAGGAGAAAGAGGGAAGAAGAACTGAGCTGAACTCCATTCATTCTCCCCAAACTCACCAATCAGATAAGTCACTTCTCTTCTGGGGAATATGGATGGGTGAGGGGGTGAGGCCAGAGGCGAGAGTGTTACTCTAAAAGAGTTTCCTCCACTTGCAAAAAGCTGGAGGAGGGAATAAAAAGTCCCCTCAGCACTGTCCAGTTGTTCCTGCTCTCCAGATTAGAAAAGCAACCCTGGCTCCTATCATTTCTGAGGCCACTAGTTGCACAACTGTGCCTTCCCAGTGAATTCCTATTTTGCTAAATGTAGCCAGATTTCTGTTGTTTGCATCCAAAAACATGTATTAGTTTCCTATTGCTGCTGTAACAGATTACTACAAATTTGGTGTCTTAGAACAAGAGAAATTGATCTCACAATTCCAGAGGTCAGAAGTCCAAAATGGGGTTTATGGGGCTAAAATTGAGTTGTTAGCAGAAGGTGTGTTCCTTCTGGAGGCTTTTGTGGAGAATCTGTTTCCTTGCCTTTCCAGCTTCAGAGACAGCCATCATTCTTGATTTGTGGTCCCCAGCCAGCAATCCCACTATTCTTTTTTATTTTTATTTTTTCTTTATTGATTTTAGAGAGAGAGGAAGGGAGAGGGAGAGATAGAAACATCAATGAGAGAGAACATCGATTGGCCGCCTCCTGCATGCCCCCCACTGGGGATCAGGCCCACAACCTGGGCATGTGCCCTGACTGGGAATCAAACCGGCAACCTCTCGGTGCATGGATTGCCACTCACTCACTGAGTCACACTAGCAGGGCAATTCGACTATTCTGATCTTTGCTGATGTCATCACATCTCCTTCTCTGCTTCTCCGCCTCCCTTATATCCTTATGAGGACCTTTGCGATTATATTGGGCAATCCCGATAATCCAGGATAATCTCTCCATCTCAAAATCCTTAACTTAATCACATCTGCAAAGTCCCTTTTGCCATGTAAGGTAACATGGTCACAAATTCTGGGGATTAGGATGTGGACATCTTGGGGGGGGGGGCATTATTCTGCCTACCACAAAACACTAACAAAAATATTCTTAGCTCATTTGTATTTATCTCCTTCTCCCCTCTCCAGTCTGTCCTTCGAGTGACCTTCATAAAATGTGAACCTGTCCTACTTGATTCCCCCAAAGCCCACTGAATAAAAACCACAGCACACCCTGCTCTCTCTCACCTCTGATGGTTTGCTCCGTGTTCTCTCAGCCTGAAGTGTCCCCCACCCCAAAGCCCTCTGTATCCTTCAAGGTCCTTCTCTTTCACAGAGACCTCCATGATCCCTCTGGCTGGAACCCAGCCGCACTGCAAGTCCCATGTCTGCAGAAACTGCCTATCTTGTTACCTGGCAGTGCTGGGCACGAGCCAGTCGAACAGAACTGAGCTCAAATTTGCTCAGCCACCGGCTAATCAAATGTGCCTTTCTTTCCTCTATTAAAAAAAATGTAGATGATAAAGTTGTTACCTCATCTGTAGTTTGTTGTGAGAATTAGATGAGACAATGCATGTAAAGTGCTGAGCACAGTGCTGGCACACAGTACCCAATATTAGGTAGATGGTAGCAGCTATTATTAAAAATTAATAGTTGAGTGAATAAATGAATGAGGTAGTCCCTCCTTCCCCTGGGCTTTCAATATTCCCTTTAAGTCCTTAGTATGCCCCAAAGCCTAGAATATTTTTAAAAATTGAATAAATAAACCTTATATTTTATGTATTAATATGTAGTCTTAGTTGCTTTTCCTCCTGGGGCGGGTGTCCAGCCTGATCAGCATCACTGTAGGGATTGCTGGTAGAAACAGAAGGATGCCCTGTGCCCCTTTCCTGGGCAAACCTTGATAAACTCTGGTCTTCTTGGATTGAAGTGAATTTTGGCCACATAGAAGCTTCCTCCAGAGAATATATGCTTGCTTTCCCACCTCCACCCTCATGAACCCTGTGCTTGCTGGGGCATCGCCTTGTCATTCCAGTCTTGTGACTCTGTTTCTGTGTGGATTTGGGCTGGTCACTGCATATCTTCCTGAAAAATGGGCATAACAAGTCCTGTCCCTTTCCAGGGCAGGCACCTTATAGAAGTACAGTGTGGAGGTGAGGAATGAATGCTGACTTCTTTTGTGAGGTAAAATAGAAGAGACCAAGCTAATTACCAGGATGAGGAAAATGATTTACTATGAGCCTGTGGGGAAACATAACTGTTTCATCATCACACTCTGGACTAGAGGTCCAAAGGGGCCCTTGGGGCTGGTCTTACCAGAGTTTCAGGGGTTGCTTCATAGGGAGTGTGGATGAAACTTTCACACACCAAGAATCTGTAGAAATCATTTTCCTGTCCAAGAATGGTCATCTCTTTTGAGAAAAACTACTTTTTCCTGACTTAAAAAGGTCGTTTTCTTATTATAAAAGTAATATGTTTATTATAGAATTCATTATAGAACTTTTTGAAAATATAAAAATGCACTAAGAAGAGGAGAAGCTCATGTAATGACACTATACAGAGGCCATAACTATCAAACAAAATTGGGGTTTTGTTATAACTGCAATGTTGTATCCTGTTTGATGAACATCTTTCCATGTGATTAAATATCTTGGGTGGGGCGGAGGATTCTAGTATACAAATTTGTTACCATATATTTAACCAACCTCTTATTGTTGAACATTTGGGATATTACCTTTGTTTTTTGGTTTGTTTGTTTGTTTGGGGCTTTTGAGTTGTTATAACTGCTACAATTAATATCTTTGTTACAGAAATCCTTGATTATGTCCTTTAAGTTCCTGGAAGTGGAATTGCCAGACCAAAGGATATTTGTTACATATTGCCCATTTGTCTTCTAAAACCGATTTCACCCATTTTCACATCCACGGGCAATTTCATAGGAATCATCGGAGTTGCCGATGTCATTAACTGTCAAAAAGTCCAACTAGAACTTCCAGAGGGCCTCTTGTCTTGCTTCACCTTTTCCCGCCCACTCCGCACACCCGCTGCGAGCCCCACCCCCCTTCAATTTATGATGGCCCACCCCTTCCTTGCTTCCGCCGCGTGGTTGGTAAGTTAAAGTGTCCGTCGCGCTCAGGGGCGGGAAAAGGGGACTGACAGACGTGGCGACGGACCAGTGTGAGTGGCGAGCGGGCCGTGCGTGCGTGCGTGGCGCGCTGGCCTGGAAGCGCTGGACCTGAGAGGTGTGCTGGCGAGGTGAGCAGTGGGAGGCTTCCGCGGCCATGGCTCCCAACGTTCCCGCGGCCGAACCGGCCCCAGAGAGTCCGAAAGGCATCCGGGCTGTCCTGCTGGGGCCGCCCGGGGCCGGCAAGGGTACCCAGGTGAGCTACAGGGCCGGGCTTGACGGTGGAGCCCATGGAACCCCAAGGTCAGGGCAGCTGGAGGTCCAGTTCGCCCCAGAGCGGGGCCGCGGGCTGAGTCCGGGGGTGCCCTGACCGGCGTCTAGGTTCTGGCAAGGCGTCTGGGGGAGGGTCCAAAGTGGAGGTCGGGGAAGTGTGAGTTAGGATTAGAGTTTTTGAGCGATCCAGGCTTCAGGTGTCGTGTTAGGAGATCTAAGGACTGAGTAGATCTCTTAAGGAGTTAGAAGCTGAGCTGTTTTCAAGGGTAGGGTAAGCCCTGGGCTGAGACATCTATATTACAGCCTGAGTGGTAGCAGGGACCCCAGATTCCCTGCTATTTGGGAGTGAACTGCCCAGGGTTACGTTCCAGGCATTCGGGGTAGGGGAACGTTTCTTATCATGATTAATGATTGAAGGTGGCGGAGCATCTCCAGCACTCGGGGCAGAGTGGGAGCTGACATGTGCTGATTAGGAGTAAAACTGCTAAGGAAGTGAGGTAAGACCTGCGTGAACCAGTTAAGCTGGGGGGATGGGAGAGAGTATCTCAATCTACAGATAAGAAAACAGTTCAGAGAGGGTCAGATGGCTTTCCCAAGTTAGCAAAATTGACTTACTGGAGCCTGGAACCTCAGGAGGCTCCAAGTTGGAACCATGGGGCCCAAGTAATTGGAGTCTGAAGTTACTTTCTGCCCTAGCAGACTGTGGGGCCTCACTTGGTGACTGGGATGGAATGGGCCCATAGATCAAGGTTGGGATTTATAATCTTATTTAGGATTTGGAAGCCCACAGGTTGGATTATCAACTCTTCCTGTCTAGGGTCTGGTATTACCCACCCCCCCACTCCTGCCCCAAGCACTTGCTTGTTAGATTCTAAAGAGGAGATTCCTGAAAGTCTGAGCTGCTAAGTGAATGGGGTTCTGGGGACTGCTCGGTGCCCACTCTTCTCTCCCTACACTTTCAAAGATTGCAAAGTCTGGGCAAACAGACCATCTTGTCTTACTCATTCTTGGGCCCCCATCTTGTCTTACTCATTCTTGGCACTTGATGGGGTTACTGGAAATGGATGGATACAGATTCGTGTGGTTGATGAACAGGGACATCTGGGAGATTCAGTTCATTCCTGTGATTTTGCTTTTTAGCTCTGGGTACTAGGTCAAGAAGGACCACTTACCCATTTTTTCTCTTTGGCCAGAGCTGATTCGTCCATGGAGCTGTTACCTAATCCCCCTGTCCTTAGTAACACTGAAGTCTCCTCTTTCCTGTTGCTGCTACCCTCAGTTATTAGGTAACCTGCAGCCTTAGACTCTGTAGATTTTTGCTGTGAGTATAAACAGGGTAGCTCAAAGGCACTAATTATTTTTTTGTCTTAGTTCATATTGAAGTTAATATGTAATGGACAACCCATCCCAGTGCTGAGACAATGGCTTCATAGTCTAGCAAACTTTGTAACTTCCAAGCTCCAGTGTTCTCACCTGAAAAATAGGTCCCCTACCATACTCATTCAGGGTAAGGTAGTCCCCTACCTTACTACCTTACTTATTCAGATAGAGCAGTGCCCGTGTAGATCAAAAGTTCACAAGGATCTTGGAAGATAATATATATGTATGTAAAGCACCTGGAGGTACCTAGATGACAACCTGGCACATAGTAGGTGTTCAATTATTGACTCCCTCATCTTAGTAGCACATCTCCCCACCCTCCCAACTCAGATATATTTCAGTATAAAGGGTGATGTAGCCTGAAAGATTTGAAGAAAATTATGAGGTGATTTATAATGGTGCAGATATGGTGGGAGTTGGTTGGAGGCTTTGTAGAAATAGGGGAGATGTAATTAGAGCTGGACTTGAAGAAAGGATAAGATTTACACAAGTCACTTAACCTCTGTTCAGCTTTTCATAGTTAGAATAATAGGAATACTGGTGGTTGTAGTTTTATAGGTTAAAAAAAAGTGTTCATAAATCAGAGGTTGCAAAGTGGCAGCCTACAGCAGCATTTAGGCTGCATATGCTCCCTAACTTTATTATGAAGAGTTTGAACACACAAAAGACGACAGGATGTTTTAATGAGCCCCTATATCCATCAGCTGGTGGCCATTCCTTCCCCATTCACTCTTCCTTTACCAATTATTGTAAAGCAGCACCCAGACACTATAACGTTTCACTTGTAAATATTTTGGTGTGTATCTCTAAAAGATAAATTATTTTTTGTAAACATGCACAACATGCCCTAAAAAATCGACAATTTTTATAGTAGTCAATGTTTACATTTCCCTTTGTCTCACAAATGTGGTCATTGTGAGTCTTAATTTACAGCTCTTCTCCTAGCTTTTTTTTTTTTTTTTTTTTTGCAGTTTTTTTATGGGAGAAACTGGGTGGTTTGTCCTGGGAGTGTCTTTCTGGGAATTTTTTATTGTATCTTAATGGTGTATTTAACACCTTCCCCTTTCTTCTCTATTTCCTGTAAATTGGTAGTTTGATCATACACGTAACAGACCTGAGTTCAGTTTCGTGGCCCACCTATGTCACAGGCAGTGCTGTCCGTTAGGAGGCACATCAGGTCTGCTTGTCTCTGATGGTCAGTGCCTGGTCCCATAATTCATCGTGCGTGGCAAAAGGGTGGTATTCTAATTATATCATTCTCTTTTTGTTTATTAGCTGAAATATTTCTATAGAGAAACTTTTCATCTGCTATTTGGTATGGTTTGTATAGAAAAGACAGGATAAATGCTTGATGTGTTCCCTTTTTTAAAATTTATTTTTATTGTTGAGAATATTACAGATGTCCCCTGTCCCCCCCCCCTTTTCTTTATTGATTTTTAGAAAGAGAGAAACATCAATTTGTTCTTCCGCTTATTTATGCATTCATTTGTTGCTTCTTGTATGTGCCCTGATCGGAGATGGAACCCGCAACCTTGGCATATCAGAACAACGCTCTATCTGAGCTACCTGGCCAGGACTCTTATTTGTTTCTTTTATTTGTCAGCTTTCAAAATAATAAGTTGAGCCCTAGCCAGTGTGGCTGAGTTGGTTGGAGCACTGTCCCATATGGCAGAAGGTGGCAGGTTCGATTCCTGGTCAAGGCACATGCCCAGGTTCGACTCCCTGTAGGGGAGTGTGCAGGACGCAGCCAATCAATGTTTCTCTTTCACATTCCTGCCTGTCTGTCTCTGTGTCTCTCTCTCTCCCTCTCTCCCCCTTTTTCTTTCTAAAATAAATAAATAAAATAATAATAAGTTGACCACACAAAGTTTTCAGTTGTGAAATTTCGCTTAAAAATCCAGAGCTCTGCCCTGGTCAGTTTGGCTCAGCGGTTAGAGCGTCGGCCTGCGGTCCAGAGAGACCTGGGTTCGGTTCCTGCTAAGGGCATGTACCTCGGTTGCCGTTTGTCCCTGGCCCCGGTTGAGGTCGTGTGGGTGGCAACCACTCGATGTGTCTCTGTCACGTCGATGTTTCTCTCTCTCTCTCTTCCTCCCTCTCTCCCTCCCGCTCTATCTGAAGATAAATGCAAAAATGTCCTCGGGTGAGCATAAAAAAAATAAAATAAAATAAAAATCCCTAACCTAGGTTTGTGCCTAGTACCTGCTCAGTAATGTTTTTCCCACTAGTCTGCCTTTTTATACCTGCGTAACTCAGTATTTTATGTTGGTGCAACTGAAATTAAGACTGTTTTCTATTAAAACTTCTCGTTTTTAACTAAAAATGTTTAGTTAAACTTTTTTTTTTTTTTTTATCCTCACCCAAGGATATTTTTTCCATTTATCATCAAATAAAGTGGGAGGGAGGGAGGAAAGAGAGAGAGAGAGAGAAACATTGATGCAAGAGAGACGCATCGACTGGCTGACTCCCGCACGACCAGACACCAGGGCCAAGGACAAACCGCAGCCAAGGTACGGGCCCTTGACCGGAATCAAACCCATGACTCATTGGTCCATGGACCAATGCTCTAACTGCTGAGCCAAACCGGCCAGGACTAGTTAAACATTTTTAAACCACCTGCTTTTTTTTTTATCAACATACTGAAAACATCTAGAATGTGTGCATTTATTATTTTATTTAAATGACCTTACTTCCCTGTCTCCCTTTTGCAGTTGGATATTCCTACAGTGTGGCCAAAACATAGGTGTGCTTTTGTGTTTTCTTTGCCAGCCCCTCTTCACATTTTCTTTCATTTGTCCAATCTATACCAATGCAAGGCCAGGCACACTTAGGCAGTTAGCTGTCATCTTGCAGGTCAGGCTCTGCCAGTTGTGTCAATGCAGTGACACTCAAAACAACTTTGTGGGACCCACACTCTCATTCCCCCTTTTACAGTTAGAAAAACAAGTTCAAAGGGCTTGTCCTCTAGCTTACATAGCAAGTAACTGGCAGATCTTGTACCCGAATGGCTCCAGAGCTCCTGCTCTTTCTGCGCTATCTGCTGCCCTGGGTTCGATTTTTCTCCTACCCTATGTATGTTTTGTTGGATAAGTTCAGTGCTGGAGATGCAGAGAGCAGCCCTTGCCCTTGAGGAGGGGTGTGATATGCAAAATAGTCACCCTTTGCTCAATTATGTAACAGACCCCCAGCCAAAGACTTTACATGTGTCCTCTTATTTAAGCCTACAACCCTAGGAGGTAGGTCCTGTTATCCATGCCTTTTTACTGGTAAACTTAAGCCCAGAGGGTGAGCATGCACATAAAGTAGCCAAGGCAGAATTTGAACTCAGACCTATTCTTGAGTAGCAGAATCACTGTCTTACATTGTTGCTATTAATCTAGGTATGGGGCAGAAATGAACATGCATGCAAACAAAACATGCTAGTGCAGAGTACCGTGGGAAGTGGCAGATGGGTGTCTCACACACGCTAGGGTAGTTCAGGATTAGATCAAGAACTATAATTTGTTGACAGTCTTCTGTTCTTCCTCCCACCCACCCAGTGATTTTGGTAATAATATCCCAAATTTATAGATGAGGAAACAGTCTCAAAGAATCTCTGGCCTAAGGTTACATGGTAAGTTTAGAGGCAGAGCTGAAATTCAAACACAAGTTTCTATGCTTTTTAAAAACTTTTTTATTGAAGAATTATGTAGAGAGACACGTGCGAATATCATAAGCAAGCAGCTCGATGAAAATTTACAGTATGAACACATTTGTGTAGCTTACACCCATATCAGCAAACCAGCACTGTGAAGTCCTCCTGTGCTCTCCTGCAGTCACACACACACGTTTCCCAAGGACAGTCACTAAGGCTCTGGGTTGTTATTTAACAAGGCCATATAGCAGCGACTTTCAATCTGTGTGCTGCAAGGATTTTTGAGATATGCAATACCTGACTATTTAGTCAGAGGCACTGACCTCTTTTCCCTTAGATCAGTGGTACTCAACCTTCCTAATGCCACGACCCTTTAATACAGTTCCTCGTGTTGTATGTGGATGTATCTGCATGTGGGCAGACCCGCCTGGAGACGGATAGAGGAGCGGTGTCTCGGTTCCTAAAACCATCGGAAATATGTGTTTTCCAGTGGTCTTAGGCGACCCCTGTGAAAGGGTCGTTCGACCCCCAAAGGGTTTGCGACCCACAGATTGAGAACCACTGCCTTAGATTGTCATATAAAAAAATGACAGCCAATACAACAATAGCCGTCTGGTATGAATGAAGTAAATGTCAGATCGGCAAAAAATATAACATTTTTTGGTGTGCTGCAGAATTTTAGTAATTTTATGTGTGCCATGGGATTAAAAAGGCTGAAAATCTGCCATATAGTATCATGGTGAAGAGCTAGGGCTCAACAGTCCTGAAGCCTGTTGCTAGCTCTGTTACTAGCTATGTGATCTTGGGCAACTTAGCCTCTGAATTTCATTTGTAAAATGCAGATAAAAATAGTTCCTACCTCGCCCTGGCCGTTTTGGTTCAGTGGTTGGAGCGTTGGTCCATAGACTGAAGAGTCATGGGTTTGATTCCTGGTCAAGGGCATATATAACTGGGTTGCAGATTCCATCCCCGGCCCTGGTCGGGGTCGTGCGGGAGGCAACCAATCAGTGTGTCTCTCACACATCAATGTTTCTCTCTCTCTCTCTCTCTACCTCCCTCCCTTCCACTCTATCTAAAAATCAATGGGAAAATGCCCTCAGGTGAGGATTAACAAAACAAAAAAAATAGTTCCTACCTCATGGATTTGTTATGTATTATGGATTCTACATACCTTAAAATAACACATGGAAAAATTGCTTGGGGTGTTGCAAACACTCAGAGTTAGCTGATATTGATATGACTTTCTCCTTGGAGGAAGTAGGGATAATTGGGTGGGAGAGATAAGCTCAGAATTTGACTATAGGGAGGGATAGAACTTAGACCAGTAGGGGGAAGGGAGAGGGCATTCCTGCACAGAAAGGAGCTTTGAGCTGGTCCATGGAGAGATTTATTTTATGTCTTTGGGAATTATACATAGAGCAGCTATTTGCAGAGGTGCAGGGTGTACAGAAGGGGACTTGTAGAGGTAAATTTGAAGAGCTTGAGGGGTTTAGAAAGTTGATTGTGGAGGACACTGATTGCTAGGCTAAGATATGTGGACTTCCCCATTGCACTGGGGAGATGTTGAAGGCTCCTGAGTGTATGTGTTGGGGGGGTAGAGGATGGGGTAACATTTCCAGTAGTATTTTAGGAAATGATTCTAGCTACATATGCAGGAACATCAGAGATAGGAGCTGGCAAGACTGGATGCAGAAAGATGTTTACGAGGTGAGAAAACAAGTGACTTTGAGATTAAATCAAATCTAAACAACTGATAGCTTCCCTTTATTTTCCCTAATGCCAGGCACTATGCTGGATGCTTTTGCATATATAATCTTATTAAATCCCCACAACAGCTGGGAAAACGGACTTGGTTGTCTGTACTCAAGGGATGAAGAAACTGAGGCCTTAAGGCTGCGTAACTTGTTCAGGGTGATACAGTGAGCAAACTGAACCAGGTTTCCACCCCAGACCTGCACCACTACAAAGCCCAGTCTTGCCCCCACAGCCCCAGGGCTTTGCAGACTGCGCATCAGCATCCCAGGGCCCTTCCTGAGCACCACTCAATCATAAACTGAGGGAGGGCCTGGCGTTGTATTTTTAGCAAGTGCCCCAGATGATCGTGATAACACACTGAAGTTTAAGAACACTAAATCCACCATGCTGTCTCCCCAGTGGTTTTAGCCATTCTTACCCCACCCCTCAAAAAAGTCCACCCCACCTCCTCTCATAGAGCCTCTTTCTCAGACTCAGCAATGGTCAGTGGCTAGTGAGACACAGTGGCTCAGAGCTTCAGCAGCAGCAGAGTGTGGTCCAGGGGCCCCAGCACAGCCAGGCCTGGAAGCTTGTTAAAAATGCAGGTTCTGTCCTGCCGGTGTGGCTCAGCGGTTAGAGCGTCGGCCCGCGGACCAAGGAGTCGCGGGTTCAGTTCCTGCCAAGGGCACGTACCTCAGTTGTGGTTCGGCCCTGGCCCTGGTCAGGGTCGTGCGGGAGGCAACCACTCAATGTGTCCCTTTCACGTCAATGTTTCTCTCTCTCTCTCTCTCTCTCTCTCTCGCTCACTCTCTCTCAACAAAAATGGAAAAATGTCCCTCAGGTGAAAAAAAAAAAATGCAAGTTCTCTCCCTGGCCAGTTTTCCTCAGCAGGTAGAGCATTGGCCCAAGAACCAAAGTCATGTGTTCAATTCTGGTCAAGGTCACGTACCTCGTACCTTGGTTGTGGTGAGATCCCTGGCTCATGCCCTCTCTCCCTCTCGCTCCCTTCCTCTCCCCCTCCCTCCCTCTCACTCTATCTGAAAATCAATGAAAAAAAGGTCCTCAGGTGAGGATTTGGAAAAATGCAGGTTCTCAGGCCCCATGCTATGGAATCAGACTCTACATTTTTTTTTTTTATCCTCACCCGAGGACATTTTTCCATTTTTTGTTCAGATAGAGTGGGAGGGAGAGAGAGGAAGAGAGACAGAGAGAGAGAAACATCGATGTGAAAGGGACACATCGAGTGGCTGCCTCCCGCACGACCAACCAGGGCCGGGGACAAACTGCAACCGAGGTACATGCCCTTAGTGGGAACCGAACCCGGGTCTCTCTGGACCACAGGCCGATGCTCTAACCGCTGAGCCAAACCGGCCAGGGCCAGACTCTACATTTTAAAAGCATCCCCACCCCACCCCACCCCACCCCACCCCACCCCACCCCACCCCACCCCACCCCGCCTGTGATTTGGAGTAGAGGAAGCATTGCCCTAGAGCTTGAAGTGTGAGGGGAATATAGTAAAGTTATTTCTTCAAGCTTCTGTAGTGTGCAAGTAACTAGTAATGCACAAAAGAAAGACCGTGAAAGGTCTTTTGTTTACTGAATGCCTACTGTGTGTCCATGTTTTGGGTACTTTATTTCATTTTATCCTCACAACAGCCCTAAGAAGTAGACTTGTCCCTTTATCCTATTTGACTGGTGAGGAAACTGAGATTCTGAGAAGTTAAGTAACTAGCCAAGGTCACACAGCTATTGAATTAAAGCACTCAATAGGATTCGTGTGCAAATCTGCCTGACTCCAAAGTCTGAACTTTTTGCAGCCTGTCCCTGGGACTCCCTTGCAGCCAGCAGGGAATGAAGTTAGTCTTCCGCCATGCCCTTCTTCCCTGTTGGAGCGTTCTTCCACGTAGCTGTAGAATCCAGTCACCTGGAACAGCCCAGAAGAGTCCTGTAGTTTGGGGAGGGCGATACAAATAGGTTCCATGCTGTTAACAGCGCTTCTTCTCTGGTGTTTTGGTCAGCCTTTCCCCTTGAACAAGCCTGACCTCCAAAATTTCACCAAGTTAATTTCAACAACCAAAGAGAAAGATTGGCAGAAAAGCACACTTCTCTGAGTATGTGGCCACTGGGCCAGTGTGGAGGACTGGAAGGTTTGCCATTGCCAGAGGGTCCTGACGACCTTTGGTTTTCCGGAGTTTTAATGCCTTCTCATCTGGGTTCTCTTTTGCTCTGAAGTCATTTCTTTGCCTGAACTGAATCAGTCCATGAATAACAAGTCAGAATTTGCTGTGTTGGGCCCCATCTGTTGAGTCTTTATTGTGTGTACCAAAGAAAACTCCCAATGAACTGGTTTGAACAAGCATCCAACCGTACTTTTTTAATGGAACTAGTGAGCCGGAAAGCAAAGTATTAAGCTCCTTGAACTGATTCTGTTCCTCCAGAGTTCTGCAGGTTTTTTTGTTTGTTTGGAGGGTGGGGGTTGCCATTACAAAACCAATGTTGAACTGTTCAGGGTCTCTTCTTGTCCTAGTCTTCATTCTGAGATATAATCCACCAAACTGAGCTCATAGAGGACAGGATCTCTGTCTCCTATTCATCTGTTTCCCTAGATCCCAAGAGAGTTCTTGGAAGAGCCATCAGTATGATGAATGGATAAATTCATTTCTGTATGAATGAATATGGACTTAGGGCAGGGGTTCTAGTAACAGCTAATGTTCACTGAGCACTTACTATGTGGCTGGCCCTGCATATGCTGATTCTTTATAATCTCATCAACCATCTCCATTTTACTTAGAGGAAATTTGAAACTTACAAAGGTGATATAATTTTTCTCAAGACACATGCCTCTCTAGTCATCGGTAGTCCTGAAGTCTGGAACCCAGGCAGTTTGACTCTCAAGCCCATGCTCTTAGAAGGCTATACTGCCTCCTAAAACTAATATAAGTGCTTACTGTTTGCCAAGTGTTCTCATCTGATCCTCTCAGCTACCTTCCTTGGTGGAGCCTTTTTGCCTTCATTTTAAACAGATGAGGAAACCAAGCCTCTGAGAGGTTAGTGATTTGGCCAAGATAACGCAGCTACCTAGTGACAGGGAAGGGGAAGAACTGTCTGCCTGCGGGAAACCTGTGTTCTTCACCTTGCCCGGCTGCCTCTCAGGCCAGTGGCCACAGCACTGGACAATCACGCATTCAATCCTTTGGCAGATGTTCATTCCACACGTTACATGCCAGGCATTGTGCTTTGTATACATGAACTCACTTAAATGTCACAGCAACCATATGAAGTACTGATACTGCTGGTTTTTTTCTTCCCGTTTATCATGGGGAAACTGAGGCTTGTGTGCCACTAATGTGGAAGGAGTGATAATAGCTAATATTTATGACAGCTTCCTCTGTGCTAGCTGTACTGTTTTAAGTGCTTTGCATGTATTATCTCATGTCATTCTTACTATAACCTTATGATCACTATATGTTAGAATATAATATAAAGTACTTTTATCCCTGTTACAGGTAAGGAAATAGGCATTTGCCAAAATTCACACAGCCAGTAAGTCCCAGGTTCACACCCAGGAAGTCTGACTCTAGGGCCTGCAGTGGTAACTGTATCTTGGTTTTTGTTTTCCCCTCCACAGGCACCCAAATTGGCCAAAAACTTCTGTGTCTGCCATCTGGCTACTGGGGACATGCTGAGGGCCATGGTGGCTTCTGGCTCAGAGCTGGGGAAAAAGCTGAAGGCAACTATGGATGCCGGGAAACTGGTAGGTTTGGTGGTGCCAGTGAATGTTGATGTTCCTTCGAGTCTGGAGCTATCCTGCCTAATGTGGTAGCCACCAGCCATGTGGAGCCATTGAAATTAATTTAAATTCAATTTAATGTGGAATTCAGTTCCTCAGTCTCACTTGCCCCATTTCAGGTGTTTGTTAGCAGCACAGCTGTAGAACGTTTCTGTCACCGTGGGAAGTTCCGTTGGACAGCCCTGTACCCCAGGGTGTTCGAACAAACTGGCGCATTATGAACTTTTAGAGGTTCCTTGGTTCGTTCTGAATTTATGGCACTTACTTTATTCACAGTATTCTGGAGGTTCCTCTATGCTGGTGCATTTTGTAAGGTATCCAATTTTGAGAGCCAAAAATGAAACTGCCATCCCTAGGCTAGAACTCAAGGATGCGTTTGTTAAAGAGAGGACTCCAGGAGCCACAGTGATTTTAATCTGCTTCTGTGACTCTGCTCTGTGGCTCTATCAGAGGAATTGCTTTTGATAGACGTGATCCTTCCTGTTGGGGGATATAATAGTATTTTCTCTTGTTTCTAGTCCAGTCAGTTAATCTGTTTGGACAAATACAATCTATTATCTACTAAATCTTCTTTGATTAGTGCCAGAGCTTAATTGTAACTGAGTTATTCTGAGACGTAACCTCTGCAAATCACCTTTTGGCGTCATTTTTTTTGCTTGGCCCCCTGGTCTTTTTATGCCTTACTTAGCACGTTGCTTAGGGAAGGTGCTGGGCTTTGCCTCCGTTCCCGACTTAATACTTCCTGGCAGGCTCTGAGGTTCACTACCTACATGGCATGGTACCCAGCCTGTCCGCCCACCTGCCCGTCTGCTTCCAGCTTTCCCTTCGTGTCAGTGAGGCTTTGTCAAACCAGAAAGTAGATATTCTGGACTTTGGGTCTTGGCAGAAGATCCTGTACAGAGGAAAAGTTGGGATGTGGCAGTGAGATTACTTATCTCCAGCCTTCACTTAGTTGCAGAGCTTATACTTTGTCCCCAAGTTCCCAGCTGGTCCCGGAAGATAAGAGCATTCGCTCTACCAAGATGGGCAGCCTTCACTAACACTAGCAGAGGACTTTTCCTCTGAAGGCCCAGGAGGAAAAGCAGTTTTTGAAAGCTGGGAGGGGTCCTCATTGGGGTTTTCAGAGAGGCTGGCTCCTCAGTTCTTTGTTTCTAACCTAATCTTGCCAATCCAGTGAACTTCTCTGCTGCCTCATGTCCACGTGGCCTGGGTCACTTCACTGTGACCCTAATCAAAATTGTGAAACAGGGAAAGCCAGAACCTTTCTGCATTCTGGTCAACCCCCACTGTCTCCTGCAGCAGTCCGGCTATTCAGACACAAACTTGTGACCCTGGAGTTGGGTTAATGGCACCTCGTTCATGAATTTAAACCCAAGGCTGTTTTGTTCTTGACTTCCAGGTGAGCGATGAAATGGTAGTAGAGCTCATTGAGAAGAATTTGGACACCCCTCCATGCAAAAATGGTTTTCTTCTAGATGGCTTCCCTCGGACCGTGAGGCAAGCAGAAATGGTGAGTGGGTTGGTTTTGTATCACCATTGCGTGATAATGAACTCTGGCCCTTAATCTCTTAATTCCTTTGAGGGAAATGGGGCTGATTAAACTCTGGTAGCTTAGGTGGGACACACACTCTTTTACAGCTTGACGACCTCATGGAGAAGAGGAAAGAGAAGCTTGATTCTGTGATTGAATTTCGCATCCCAGACTCTCTGCTGATCCGGAGAATCACAGGAAGGTATTTGTCCCCAGAAGGTCCCTTCTTTTCTTGCTTCTTCAGAGATGAGTCAGACCATGCGAATTGCTCTTGCCTAATCCCAGTCATGAAGTTTAGTGCCATTTTAACGTGGATTGGTTTTATTTGGTGACATCTGCTGAAGTGGTAACATGGGAGGGGGATGTGGAAAGAGCAAGGGATTTGAAGTCAGACAGCATCTCAGTCCTGCCACCTTTTACTCTGACTCTAGGCTAGTGACTTAACCTTTCTAAGGCTGTTTCTTCATATTTAGAGTAGGGTTAATAATACCTGTTTGAGGAACTGTTGTGCATGTTAGATAACACAAAGAGCATAATTCAGAGCCTTGCTTATAGTAGGTGCTTAAGAGATGTTAAATTCTTTACATGCGTACCTCTGTTTTAGTGCTTTTTTAAAAAATATGTTTTTGTTGCTTTTTTTAGAGAGAGAGGAAAGGAGAGAGAGATAGAAACATCAGTGTGAGAGAAACATCGATTGTCTGCCTCCTGCACGCCCCCTATTGGGGATTAGGCCCGAAACCAGGCATGTGGCCTGACTGGGAATTGAACTGGGACCTCTCAGTCTATGGGACATCACTCAATCCACTAAGCCACACCGGCCGGGCTGTTTTAGTGCTTTTTAAAATTTGATTTCAGTTGGAGTTGCTATACCTGGCTGTAGGTTTTTATTAATTATACAAAAAATATGACCATCTACACAAAGTTTAGAAAATGAAAGAAAACTTGCTCGTGGTACAACCACCATAGCCAAAACTACTGTTATTATTATTATTTTTTGCATGTTTTGTTTTAAAGTTCTTGTTTCTCTCTAGTAGTCAACATTGAACACAGAAATGCTTCTGTATCAGAACACCGTTGTTCTGAAAGATCACCTCTGCCCTGTTTCACTAACCACTCTACGTCTGCTTGTGCATTCCAGAAATATGTTGGACGCTCTCAGCCACTAATAGATCCTCCGATCCTCTTTTTTATTGTGGGCTTAGCTTTTTTATTCCTTGGTTGATTTAATGGAATCTCAGGAATGTGGTCAGCCTATGTCATGGAACTGGACGTCCATGACCATTTTTTTAATTGCTGTGTGATTTTTCCCAGGTGAACCGTTAATTACTTAAGCATTCCCTTATTGTTGACGTGTGTGTTTCTTCTGCTTATTCACTGTTAGAGTGATGCTGTGACCATCATAATACATGTACAGTTTTGGATTTAAGTAGAGGATAAGTGTTTTCTTATTGTAAATTCTATTACTGGGGTTTCCTCATGAGGTTGAACAGAGTTTCCATGTGTCTGCAGTCCCTAGCTTCCGGGAGAGGGGCGGGCATGGAACAGACAGCAGAGTGAGTGTTAGCAGCCTTTTCCTGTAAGGCTGTATTAGGTATAGTGGGATCATCTTACATTCATTTTTTTTTTCCAAGTGTCCAGGTTTCATGTTTCTAGCTATTCCATGGGCTCCTTCAATGCAGGAGCTTTTCTTTCTTTGCATCCCTCCTGATACAGAGTAGACAAAGTTGATGTGGCAATAGGGTTGACAGGATGGGACATCACCAGGCCTGGGGCCCCGATGCACATAGCAGACGTTAACAGTACTAGGTGACAGTGCGGGCCTTCAATTCAGCCGGCCCAGCTTCCTGAGTGCCTGCTTTGTGCTCAGCACAGTGCTAGACTCTGGGGCAGGGAGCAGGAGAGGATATAGAACAATATGATGCCCAACTCTGACCTCAGAGAGTTTACAAACCATACATGAAACCTGAGCTGTTTAGTGTAATAGGAAGTCCAAGAAGACACCCTGGGTGGGGAGAGGGAAGGCTGCCTAGGAGAGGTGTAATGTAACTTGACCTTCCTGGATAGAGAGAATTTTGGTGGCTTTCCCAGAAGGGAGTAGAGGCCAGAATGCGTATGGGCTGGGGGAGGGGCTTTAGCTGTGGCTAGTGGCAAGATGTCTGTCCAGAGTTGGAGGAATGGCTGGGGGGCTAGGCAGTAGAATGAGTGCTGTTGGGAAGGTGGGATGGGGGCTAGATGGGGGAGGTCTGCCAATGTGAAGAGGGTAGACGTGACAGAGTCAGGAGTCGTGCCATGTCCTTAAGCCACTAGGTATTGTGGCAATAAACAGCATTCCAAGAACATTAGCTTGGTCCTAGCATACAGGCTAAATTGGGGGAAAGAAACAGACAAGGACCCCACCTAGCAGCCTGACTGACCTACATGTGAAGTGATGGAGGCTTTTAACTGGGGTTGGCTGGTAGGGAACAGAGACTCTGAAGAACCAAGTACAGGATTGCTGTATAGGGCGAAACAGAGAAGACTCAGTCTCTCGGTTTGGAAGTGAGTGGTGTAGTGGAGGAAATGGGGCAGCCGGACTGGTGCTTTCCAAGTTCCCCCTGCACATCAGACAGAGCTGCACCGGAAGCCTGCTTTCTGCCTCCTAGTCCCCTGCTGGTCAGGAACTAGCAGTTTAATGTGGGTCTTATTTAAATCTGACGTGGTAAGGACCCTGCTGTAGATACCTTCTGAATTAGTGCAGACGTCACTTCTAATAATTTTATGAGTCATTATTTCTTGAATAAGTGTGGTTGGTGGTTTGGGGTTTTAACCTATTCAGTGTTGGCTCTCTAGTATCCTAATTATCCTACCAGTTGGTCCTCTGGCACCATTAGCCTAATGTCTCGTACCATCCCATTCTGTGGATGGGAATGTAGGTGTCCGCAGTGTCGCGCTCAGGGTAACAGTGGCTGCAGATCCCAGCCCTGACCCCTCCACGCCTTCACCTCCACCTCCAGGCTAGGCTCAGTGACTCACAGGGCTGTTTTGGTTAGTATTTAAGACCAATTCCATTTTGAGAACTTGGAGATTGGGCTTTCTTTTTTCCTTTTCCTTTTAAGGAATGAGCCTTGCATTCCTCTTAAAATGATGTTTGTGAGTGGGAAAGGAGCATTGTTGTCTAACTGGAGGCCTGAGGGAATGTGGGAGTGAGCAAGAGATGTAGAGAGGGGAGAGTTGGGTTTATTGCCATCTGGCTGCTGTGTGCCCTGGGCTCTCCAGAAAGTGAAGAAATGGGGTCCACATCTCATGCCCGCACATTCCCAAAGGGCCTATGCTCCCCCTCTCCCTGGGTCTCTCAGTGGTATACCAGATGAACCCTTCCAACAGCTGACATAAAGGAGGGCCCATCCCCACCTTACATGCGTGTAGTCACAGACCCACTCAGCGTAGCTAATTGGCTCCGCCATAACCTCCACCCCTTCCCAGTGCTGTAAATGAACCACCTTGCGCTATAAATGGAACACTTAACCCCGAAAAACACACTGTCATTGAAACACAGCATCGCATTTGACACAGTTGCGGCTTTGATAGAGCTGGGATATTGATCCCTTCAGCCATCAGAGCAGCTGGTCAGGCCTGGGGTGGCCATACCTCCCCTGGCGGAGCATGCGCCTCGAGTACTGTATTTCTGTGCGTGCCAAGAGCTGAAAAATGTTGGAACATTCTGGCCTAATAGACCTTGAGGAGAGCTGCCATCAATTAAATCGGCAGACCTTGGTGGGCACAGACTTGAGAAGCCACACGAACTTGAGTGAGGGAGCCCTGGCTGCTGAGCCATGGTTGGCCTGCCTCCTTCCCTTGGGTTTCTGAGCTCCTATGGCATGGCCTCACCCAGTCAGGAACACAGGCTTGTTGCCTAAGGGGGCACAGCACAGGTGTGGCTACCAGTGCCAAATAAGTGCTTCTTCTTGGGCTCTTTACTCCGTGACTTGTTTAATAAGTCCTTTTTCCCAGCGCCTTGATTGTTGCCGTTTAGTGGCTGGGGTGTCTCTCATCGATGTGATCGCAGATGGGTGCTGCCTCGTCTGGTGGTATTTGTATCCATAGGACATGTTTTACCAATAGCACTTTTCTGGATTTATAACCAAACTAGGTTAGAAAATAAGGTTAGTTTCTCGGTCCTCTGCCCCCCGTAGCATTTTGCACAAATCATTATTAAAGGATTGCCAGATTTATTGTAGTAATTTATTTCCACATTTGTCTCCCCCACTGAATTAAGCACTGCTTGTGAGCAGGGAACTTGACTCGCTGTTCTGTAGCCCCTGGATTCAGCTTAAGGCCTGAATAGGACTGGGCACTTAGGAAATGTTTGTTGAATAAATGGATAAATAGAGTGAATGGCTGTGTGAGACCAGCACCTGAGTTCCTCCTTCAAGGCCTCAATTAGGTAGTTATACCAGCTCTTCAGCCAGATACTCGTTTTAAGGTTGGGTCAAAATAGAAAACATTTTCAGGCATGAGCCCGGTTATCTTCTTAAGCAAGAGAGCCTATAGATACGTTCTCTGCTGGGTTAAGGTCCTTGCATCCAGCTTCTCTGTCTCTACTAGTCATCTTGGAGACCCCTGCTGTCGGGATACTTTCAGGCCACCTGACTTGTGTTCATTTGCTGTCTTTCAGGCTGATTCACCCCCTGAGTGGCCGTTCCTACCACGAGGAGTTCAACCCCCCAAAGGAGCCCATGAAAGATGACGTATGTAGACTCAGGACAGGAAGTTTCCTTTTCTTTCCTTCCCCTTTCTTCCTTTGCTTTCTTTCTTTTTCTTTTTTTTTCTGTTGTGTTTTTTGTTTTTTTCATTTTTCCTTTATTTCTACCAGTATTACTAACCTAACCATGAGAAATATCACTGTCACATAAATCACATGGGCTGTGGCTCATCTATACCGTGTCTCTCCAGCTGGTTAATGCTTGACTTTGAGGGGGCTACCAGCGCCAGCTACTTCCCAGTTCCTAGTTTATACCTGTCTTCTGTCCGGAGCAGCCCCTTTCTGACATCATGGTAACCTAAATGGTCACCTCATCAGGAGAAGGCTGCTTGGAAGCCCAGAATTAGAGCCAGGGTGGAGAAGGTAGTACTGAAGAGAAGTTTGTTAGCCTGCTTCGGGAGAATGTCCGCTCTCTCTGCTGACTCTCCTGTGCCCTACAGATTCAGAATATTTTGGCTAGATTAACAGTGCCAAATTCTTATGGCAGTCCTCAGTTGTTTGCAGGTGTAAAAGGGAGGACTGCATACGTGTTCACTGCAACATTTGCCATAGTCCATGCCATAGGTTTTAGAGCGTGCAGGCAATAGTAAGAATTTCCTGGATTTACCTTTGTCTGTGAGACCAGTTCATCAGGTCATACAGGTTCTAGCGCCATCCTGCTAATTTAGTCACATTTCACAAAGTTAGTAGTTCTACCATTCAGAGTTCTTTCACACTTCACTTGCTACTTTCAGAATGTCGATGGCTATACCCTAGTAAAAACACAAAATGCTTAGGCAAATAAGATTATGATTGCTAATGCAGATCTGATTTTGGTGTGTTGTCGTGGTCTGAGGTTTCTTGCTTCTGAACCTAGAAAGGTTCATGTTGGAACCTGAACAGCCTGAGCAAAAGCTGAGAGAAAGGCATTGCCCATCTTCCTGTCACAAGCCCCTTCCCTCGCGGTTGCTGTTTCAGGCTCCCTGACCTCTAGACCAGTTGGTCTGCTCCTGGGAGCAAGTTGCTGGCAGTGGTGAAGTTCTTTAAAGCTCTTTATTGGAAAGGGTCTAGACTGTCTATCTTTCCCTCCAGTGGACTTTGGGATCTGACAGCATCTCAAATCTGCATGTGGCATCAGATAAGGACCCTTTGCTAACAGTCCCGGCCTTCCATTGTCCTCTTCCTGTTCTCAGATCACTGGGGAACCCTTGGTCCGCCGATCAGATGATAACGAGAAGGCCTTGAAGATCCGCCTGGAGGCCTACCACACTCAGACTACCCCGCTGTTGGAGTACTACAGGAAACGAGGGATCCACTCCGCCATCGACGCATCCCAGACCCCCGATGTCGTGTTTGCGAGCATCCTAGCAGCCTTCTCCAAAGCCACATGTAAAGACTTGGTTATGTTTATCTAATGTTGGGTCCAAAAAGGAATTTCTTTCTTCTTCCTATCCCCATTAAGGAAGTGGGTGGGAATGGCAGACCAGACAGAAGGAAGCTTCCTCAGGCAAGAATATCATTTGATGTACTGATTAAAAAGCACCTGCTTGATGTATCTTCGGTGTATGTGCAACTCTCATCTCATCTGTGTGTGTGTGTGTGTGTGTGTGTGTGTGTGTGTGTGTGTAAATGTGTGTGCATTCTCCTACTTTTTACGTTATAGGCGAGATTGCTTGACCAGCTGTTTACTTCTTTAGACATACTCTTGATTTTATTTTTTGACTAAAATGAACTAATTCAGATGTTTGCCAATTCCCTGGTATTTATTCCATCTCCAACAGCTGATTAAAAGTCCAAGGTCAAGTGCAGTCAGGCAGGGCCAAAGTTCTTGCTGGCAGATTGTTGGCCGGGAATTCCACTTGTTTCCTAGCCCACAGTGAAAAGCCACAGGAGTCCATGTATGGACAGGGATCATTGACCTTTTTTTCCCCCTAAATGGAAGTCAAAGTTACTTACATTACAGATTCCAGAATTACTGGAAGAGGGTGTCACCGTAGAAAGAGCCAGGCCGAGCTGGAATATTTTTGTGATCTATATCATGGTTCCATAAAGTAGGGATCATTTGGGACCTGTATTTGAAAACCAAATTGTGGCCAAAGAATTAAACCAGATGAAAAGTTCTTTTAAATGCAGACTGTCTTCTGAACATCCAGGCTGGGCATCTGAGAGCAAGCAGTCCACTTCCCCAAAGTGGATTTTGTTTTTATTTTTAATATTTGCCTCTGTTTCCAAGGATGAACAAAACAGTGATTTGGAGGTAGTCTATTCTTGGATTCATTTTGATTAGAATTTATTCAAACCCAGTCGCTTTCCAGGATATGAAACCCAAATCAGATGTATACCTTTTAAACTCAAACCCTCTCCCTTCCAGATTCAATCGTTTGCCCCTTACTTCATGATGATGGTGGCTACAGACTCCCCAAGAAAAGATCACCCAAAAATAAAATCATCTATGACAGTAATCAGCTTGTATGCCTAACCTCAGCTCCCCAACCATAAAGCATTTCCTGGGTTCTGTGCTGTGCCTTTTGGTCTCTGGTATGATTCGTGGCAAATGGATGAATGAACCAACTGCTGTGAAGGGACCGCAAAAGCAGCAGCCTCTGGAAAAACCATTAGAAAATCAGTGGCAGTTCCAGTAAATAATGCCTCCTGCCCTGGTGTACTCTGCTGACTCAGTGCAGTGACTCTCGAGTGCCCAGTGCCCATCTGACCTGAGCTCCCCTGCTGTCTGTGGGACTACCAGAGGGCTAGTCCTCTGTCTGCCTGGAAGCTGGGAGTGGGTATGTGGCCGTCTTGCTTCTCTCTTTGTCTGGTTTAAGTGAGTGTCTGCTGGCTCCGCTCTGCCTTGTTCCCTGCCTGTAAACTAACTCCACCCAGTGTGGTGTGGGTTGTTTCTGGGAAGCACATGACTTCTGGGAATGGGCAAAGAGAAGGAGTGAAACCAAAACTGTCCTCTGTCTGCAGGGTGCTTGTCTGGATGAGGTAGCCTCATGAATCTTGGAGTCTACTCCCTTTGGGGACAGTTACAGGCACTTAGCCTCAAAGTTGAGGTCCTTGAATGTTTTGCTAATGGAATGTGCATGACCCTTGCTGAAAAATCTGTGCCATCCAGCCGTGTACACACACATGTGCACCCACACGTGTGTGGTGGTTGGGCTGTGGGTTGGGCTGGGATGTGGAGATGCACATGCCTTTTTAGGGTGGGTAGGATTCGGTTTTTGCTTCATTTAATTCGGAGCCTTAACCTCAGCAAGCATGAGAGCTTTCACCGGGCAGAGAAAGGTCCGGTGTTTAATGCGTTTGGTTGCTGGGGCGTGCATGCCAGCCTTCTCTGATGTTTACTTGGTTTTTAAAAACCCATTTTGTTCTCTCTTGTTTTCCTCTCTATTTCAGCCTAGTAACAGAAGGCCAGGCGAGACTGCACCACTGCTCATCACCCCGCGGCGTGATCCCTGCTCTTTAGGTGCTGGGCAGAGGGGAGGGGTGGTCAGGGCAAGGATGGAGGGTCAAGAGCGGGGAGGGGCTCAAGAAAAATGTTGGAAGAGCAACAGTGTTGTAGTGATTTCTTTTACATATAGTAGGAATCTTAAAAAGTATGAGTAATTGATTTTTTAAAGACTGATTGAGGATGTAAGTAGAAATAGGGAGGTGCAGTACTATTTCTAAGGAATCAAGTTTTCATTTACTCTGGACTGGTGTCAATATTAAAGCCAGTGCCCCGAGTCCTCAGCTTTTATCTCAGAACCTCATGGGTTGCCACCCAGGAATGCAGGAAATCAGACTGTTGTCCTGTCTGTCCTATAGCTTGGGACAGGGAGGGTTTGACTACTGACGCTGGTTCCCCACACCCCGAGATCAAAAAATCATCTCCACATTGGAAAGGGATACGGGGTGTGTTCATGGGGACAGTGGCTCAGCAAATCAAGTTTACAGGAGTCATGGGGGGGTGGGGGGGCAGGCTGGTCTCACTCCCTTCCCGGCTTACCACTGACTTCCCAGTCCACCTGCTCCCACGGGTGAGCGCTCAGCAACCAGCCAGCGTGTGCCACAGCCCTACGCTCTTGCCTTCTTTCATCCGTGATGTGTGAAGGGACCTTAAATAAATGAGCAAGAGTCCTAAGCAACATCATCCAAAGATTGTCCTTCCTGTCCTCAAATCCTGTGACTGGGATCACTCGACAGCACTGTGATGTATTTTCAATGAGGTGCCTTTCTTAACTGACCAAATGCTGCCTTGTTTGGCCCCTAAATCAATAAAGTATGTAAAAGTTTGTATCCCCTGTTGTGACCTTTTTTTGAGGGGACCCGGGCTAGTAAAATGACTTTGAATTCTGTATCTGGCTTGGAGCCCTTTCTTGTGGTCACTAGAAGCTGTGAGGTAGGAAGGTCCAAGTGTGTGCTCATAAGGGGAGCCTGCACCCCTTTGACCTTCAGCTCATACGCAGGCTTTTCTTGAACCCGAGGACAAGGCAGCTTGGTCTGGCAGACAGCGCTGCGCTTGGAGCTCGGGGTGTGCGGCAAATCCCAGCCAGTCGTTGGCTCTGCTCCGGTGTCTTGTCTGAAGAGACTGTGATGCTGCCTTCTCAGACCTGTTGGCATTAAATGAAGTTTATAAGGAGAAGCTTTTTGGCTGGCACGCAACAGACACAGGCTAAGTGTTGGATGGATCCAATATACACAGAAAAATAACGGCTTCCCGCCAGGCTGGATAACTGTTGAGTGGACAGTGGTCCGCAGCCCGGAAAGCCAGGGCTTCTAATCCCTAAGCCAGACTTTTGGCTGCCTTTCCAGGTGCCTCTTGAACACCCTTGGTTGCTTCTTTGTAAATACATTTCTTCCCTGGCAAAAATGAGCTTAAATTGTTTGTCCGGACTGAAGCTCTTGTGCACTTTGGAAGGACCGCCAGCGTGGTGAGGTTTCTGGGAAGTGCCTGTGCTCCCTGAAACCAGGCGAGCTGGTTCTCAGGCTCTTACTCTGGGGAGAAGCCGAGTTGTCACTGGCATGTTAAATCCTGCTCCCTGGGCCACCTCCTCCCTCTCCCGCCTCACCACTTCCCCACCTCTACAGTCATTTTCAAGTGACAACGTGACTGGTTTGCTCTGGCCTTTTCATTCCCTGAGCTGTTTAAATGCCCCCGTGAAAATGTTCTTCCCTTCCTTGATCATCATGCAGTAAGTGGGGGGAAATATTTGTCAACCCAGCCTGGGAGATCGCACCGTATGGTGAAGGAATAACCGGAGAGAAGACCCAGTGAGCTGTTATTTGTTCCTTTCTCTGGGCTTGGTTTCCTCATCTGGAAACCGAGATTGGATGAGCTGAGAACCACTGCTGACCCTGCAGGACCATCATGCCGGGGACTATGCGATGGCGTCACACCCACGACCTCACTTGATCCTCACGAAGCACCCTAGGTGGTCAGCACTGTCGTTCTCTTACAGGTGAGGAAACCAAGACTCAGAGCGGTGCAGTAAGACTCGAGGTCACACACAAGGGGCAGTCGGGGCTCAAACTGTCCCCTTGATTTTGTTGCTGAAGTGATTTAGTGACTTGCACAGCTCTCTAGCAGGAAGGGCCCCTCCGGATGACAGTGCTTTCTCATGGACACTCACACTGCCAGAACTGGTTCTGAAGAAGTCCCCGCCAGTCTGAGGACCCAGGGTGTGCATCTTAGGATCTCTCATGTGGACAAAGTGTTGCAGACAGAACAGAGCGGGATGAGGGGCGGCCTTGGTCCTCAGGAAGCCTCACCAGTCTTTTCTCAGGAAGACAGCTAAATGAGTCAGAAGACAGATTTCAGCAGCAAATCCCCTACCATGACACCTTGGGCAAGTCACCTCACCTCATCAGTTGCATAGAAATGGTCCCTGCCCTTCCAGTGGCTGACAACACTGGTGACACAGTGTCTGCTCGTATGGGCCAGGACTCCTGACACAGCTGGTGCTCGGCATATGCTGATGGAGTGCACAGAGAAGATGTAGGCATTGGCAAGACCTGTTGTCTCACTGGCTTAGGAACCGGGCCAAGGACTCTTAACCTGAAGATCCCTTAGAAGTCCACGGAACTCTGAAATTGTGTGCACAATTCTGTATTTTTGTATTTTCATAATTGATAATAATTTAACATATTTAATGTGTACTAGGTTCTGCATACGTTATTTATGCTCAGTAACCTGTGGAAGTAAGTACTGTTATTATCTCCATGTTATGCATGTGCATTTTGAGGTTCACATATCTAGGGATAGCAGAACCAGATCAGCCCTGTCTGTGGCTCCAGGCTCCAGCCTCTCACCACCGTGCCAATTGCTTTGACACTTGGCTGAGAAAGGAGAAAGCTTCTCAAGGCACTTTGGTACAGAGAAGTCTAGGAGCCATGGGTCTGAATGAAAGAAGAGATTCGAATAGGTTGGCTCTGTCACAATGCAGGACCTGAGGGGAGTGCTGCCTCGGGTTAAGGCCCTTTTCTGTTTCGCTGTGGTGGTCTTTCTTACGCACTTGCTGTGGGCACTGAAGCTCCAGTGTCCTGGGTTTGCAAAGCTCTTGGACCCACTCCTATCCCAGACGGGCCAGAGGGGTGAGTCACTGGGAGAGAGGATTCGGTTCCGGAAAGGGTGACACCAGGAAGGTGTGTATGCTGGCTCTGCTCCATCCACCTGGTGGCATTGTGTTGTCACTGCAGAGGGAACGCTGTCCTCACTTGGGAATGCAGCATCTCAGTGTTGAGAGTCACCCTGAGCCATGGTTGATGAGCTTCTCTCCCAGAAGGCCCCTGTCAGGTGCCCAGTCCGGATGAGGTGCCCCCAGCAGAGAACAGACAGCAGAAAAAGGTACTAGAGGGTGAGGGCGAGACAAGACTTGGGCCCAGGCCCTGCCCGAGTCACCCTGCCTGGGTCACACAGATCTGCTCTTTTGGGTAAGGTCGCTATGGAGTAAATCATTACATTGTATATTGTCCCTCAGATGGTGACTTTGGGGACAAATCTCTGAACTTCACGCTAGGAGATCATTTTGCTTCCTATTAGCTGGTCTGCATTCTTCTATTAGATGAGCAATGCTTCCTTTCCTACTGTGTCTTCCTTTCTGCCCTGGCTCTGAGGAAATTCCCCTTGTGTTCAGTTGCTATGCTTTCCTCTGCCAGGGTTTAATAAAATCCTTACCCCTCTCACCCAGTCTCATTTGTTTTATGTTTGGTGATTTTGTGCTCTGATGTGTGTAAACTGCTTTCAGTCTATTTTGGAAAACCGGCAGTGTAAAGAAAGGGCTAAGCGTGGGGTGCAGGAGGTTGGACTGCAGAGAAGGGGTGGCTTCGTGGAGGAGGTGGGTCAGGGTGGCTCCATGTGGAGGACAGGGCATTCCAGGCCGAGGGCACGGGCACCCAGGGCTGCTTTAACTTAGTGAACCCCCAGAGTTCTTGGGAAATCTCTATCTGGTTGGAAATAGAATTTTCAAACGAAGCATACGAGAGAACAAAAAAGTTTTTCAGCTCAAGAATAATGTCGAGAGCCCAGAAGAGCAGGATGCAAGGATATGTGCACATAGAGTTGACGGCCCACCTTAAGCCCACCCGTGTCCATCCTTCCCTCCTCTCCCAAACACTGCATCGGTCTTGGCCATGAACTGGGTGACCCTTACGCTGTGAGACTCGAGAGGAATCCCTCAGTGTTTGTCGGTTGTGTTCGGTCATGTGCCCAGTGATGTCGGCCCGGGGTCTTGGTGCTGATGGTAGCTTGTGCTTGGGGAGATGCCTAACTTCTAAGCCTCAGTGAACTCATCTGTAAAATGAGGATCATAGCACCCATCTATGGGTGGCTGAGTAGATATGAATTGGAAAACAGCTGCCCAATAAATAATCTTTTTTCTCCTTTCCCATGGCCACTTGCAAAGGGGAAAAGGACCTTACATGGCTACCAGGTATATCAGAATGTGTATCTTCACCCATTCCTATTCCCCAATGCCACCTCCAACCCCCTACGAATACTGCACCACGCCGAACAGTTTGCTTTTCACTGGGATGCTGGCTGGAACCACACAGACGGCTCCAATGGCTGCTTAGAAACCACCCTCCTTGAGGCCAAAACGGGAGTGAGTGCGGGAGAGCATGATGGGATAGAGCGTGCTGGGCTGAGCTGACAGTCTTTGGTGAGAAGTTGTCGGCTCATCTTTGAAAATCGCCCCATAGTAAAGGAATGGGAGCAGTGCCTCTCCCTTGATGTGGTTGCCACAGTGATGGCCCGCGGTGCTCAGTACGTGCTCCCCGCCAGCAGGTCTGGCTCAGCAATTCCACTGTGTTCATGTATCCTAAGGAAATGACTAAGTATGTGCAGCACTTTTTATTACAGGGTAAGAATTGGAAACAACCTAAATTTCCAACAATGGGGGATATTGGCTGTGATTCATTCATGGGATGGAATGAAATACGTCATTTTGAGACAGAAGAATTTCATGATTAACTACTGAGTGAAGAAACAGATTATAAAACAATGGAGAATGGGTCCATTTTTTAAAGTAAACTTTTTATTTTTGAATACTTTTAAGTTTAGCCCAGCTGGTGTGGCTCGGTGGTTGAGCGTCGACCCATGGACCAAGAGGTCGCCAGTTCAATTCCCGGTCAGGACACATGCCCAGGTTGTGGGCCTGATCCCTAGTAGAGGGCATGCAGGAGGCAGCCAATCAATCAATGTTCTCTCTCATTGATGTTTCTCTCTCTCTCCCTTTCTCTTGCTCTAAAAAAAAAAAAAAATCAATAAAACATTTTTAAAAACAATAATTTTAAGTTTATAAAAAAGTACTGAAGATAGCAGAGAGTTTCTGTATACACTTCTAGCTTCCCCTAATGTTAGTATCTTCCATAACTATGGCACGTTTGTCAGACTAAGAAACATTGCTGGACTTGATTTGTTTTTACCAGTTCTTCCTTTAATGTTCTTTTCTCTGTTCCAGGATCTACCCCACATTGTGTTTAGTATTTTTGTGGGGGCTTTTTGTTTGTTTGTTTTGTTTTTGCTTTTAGCTTTATGTATTAATACACAGAAAAGCACCTGGAAGATTATAGATGAAAATAGTAAGTGGGATCATAACGGAGTGGTGAAACTAGGGGAGATTTTATTTTTACATTTTTCTTGGGTCTTCTAATATTTCTGTTTAATGTGTCACATAATTAACAAAACAAGCGAATGCCTTCAGGCTGAGCCTGTCCTCCGTCAGCTGAGCCCAGGAGGAGCCACGTCTGCTTCATCTCTTTCCCCATCTTGAAGCACGGGGTCAGGAGGAGGCACTGATACCTGACCGAGTGAACGAGTGAAGTCAGAGAAGTTTATTGCTACCCACTCTCAGAGACTAGCAGCATTCCTTCAGCTCAAGGAACCCCAGGCGAATGTTTCCCATACCCCTCCCTCACCCACTGTTCTAGGAACCCTTGGCCAGGGGATGGGTTTCTCAAGCATTCCTTCATTTCCCACAGGAGCAGGGTGGGCTCAGGTGGTGGCCTAGCAGGTAAAGGCAGCCCAGTTTTTAAAACACTTATTTGACACAAAAACTGTCCGCAGTGGCTTGCCTGGCAAACTCCTGGTCATTTTTCAAGGTGTTGCTCAGATGTGCCCTCCTCTGAAGCCTTCCCTGACGCACCTGAGCTAAGCTGATCACTCCCTGCTCTGTGTCCCTCCTGCTCTCCGGGTGTCTGATTTTACATTTGTCTCCCCTCCCAGAATGGGAGGTCCTTGAAGGCAGGCACTGTCCCATTCATCTTTGTTCCCCCAGGGCCCAGTACACACAAGAATACATTTGTTGAATCAATAAATGTGGTAGGGCCCTGGCCGGGTAGCTCAGTTGATTAGAGCGTCATCCAGGATGCCAGGGTAGCAGGTTCGATCCCCAGTCAGAGCATATACAAGAATTAACCAGCCCTGGCCGGTTTGGCTCAGCGGTTAGAGCATCGGCCTGCGGTCCAGAGAGACCCGGGTTCGGTTCCCGCTAAGGGCATGTACTTCGGTTGCAGTTTGTCCCCGGCCCTGGTTGGTCGTGCGGGTGGCAGCCACTCGATGTGTCCCTTTCACGTCGATGTTTCTCTCTCTCTCTCTTCCTCTCTCTCCCTCCCACTCTATCTGGACAAAAAATGAAAAAAATGTCCTCAGGTTAGGATAAAAAAAAAAAAAAAAAGAATTAACCAATGAATGCATAAATAAGTGGAACAACAAATGGATGTCTCTCTCAAAAAAAATTAAGTAAAAAAATTTTAATTAATAAATGTGGTAGGTTTAGTGTACCTAGTTTGCAGATGAGGAAACGGGCTCATAGAATGCGGGTGACACATACAAAGCCACCTAGTAAGGGGCAGAACCAGGACTGAGCCCCGGTTTGGGGAGTCCATCTGGTGGAGACGGAAGCACGACTTGTTAGATGGCTAAGGGCAGAATCCCATCTCAGATCTGATCCCTGCTGCCTGGCGATGGCACAGCTGTGAGCAGAGGAGAGCAATATTGAGCACCGACTGTGTGACGAGCTAACCTGGTACTCACTTACAGCACTCTGTTTCAGTCTGAAGAAGGCATCATTATCCCCACTGTACAGGGGAGAAAACTGAAGCTCACAGCAGTGGCGTGACCTGTCCGGCATCCCCCAGTTAGGAAGAAGCAGGCTAGGATCTGAACTCCAGCCCAGGTGCCTTCACACTGGGGGGTCAGGGGCTCATAGGAGCAGGGACTGGGTGGGGACTCTCCAAAGGGGACAACCTGGTAAGGCTTTTGGATGGCACTGGGGGCCCAGTCCTGGAATTGTGCCCTCTGGCCCTGGAGCATCTTCACCCCAAAGACACAGGACTTTGCATTCTGGGTGTCTGCCCAGCGCTGTCACTCCCGCTGCTGTCCTGGTCTGGCCCAGAGGATGTGAGGACTGCACCACCCAGGTCTGCAGCTTCCCCACACCTGTGCCAGCCAGAGCCAGAAGCAGGGGAGACTCAGAGCCTGGTCTTGGTGGCTTCAGGCCAGTGGGGCACCAGGGTGGGGGCGAGGGTGCCCTGACCTATAAAGGAGTCCTATTAGCCCAAGCCAGGACCCCAAGGAAGGGGACCCTTGCCTACCCCTACCCCAAGGTCACAGTGACTTCCTTTTTGTCTCAGTGTTCTGAAGAGAAGGCATGTGGACTGGGATGTGGAGGGGACCCCAAAGGCCTGCGGGGCAGGGCTGGCATCGCCATGTCTCATAGGTCATAACTGATAATAAAAGCTCTCAATTCCTGAAGAACCATCATCTGCCAGGGTCCGTGCTGGGAGCTCTATCAGGACTAACTCATTGATTTCTCACAACAGCCCCGGGAGGTAGGCTCCGTTACAATCCCACTACACAAATGAGGAAATAAAGCTCAGAGAGGTTAAGTGACTTGCCCAGGTCACACAGCCAGGGCATAGAGAAGCTGGAATTTGAACTCAGTGTGGTTGTAGAACTAACCATGTTCTAACCACATAATCTTGGGAGTCCAAACTCCTGGGTTTTAGACTCAGCCACTTCCTTGAGCAAGTATCCACTCTCTGGGCCTCAGTTTCCCTCCTATGAAGTGAGAGGATTAGTCCAGGTAAATCTCTAACATTCTGTGTCTATGCTGTCCCTCCAGCCCTCAGAGGAGGTCACCATGGCAACTGTAAAGGGACGTTCACTGTGTCAAGCCCCCAAGATACAAAGATGAAGCACAGCTTTTATAAGGAGCTCACAGAAGTCTGGTGGGAAGACAATCTCATAGGCAATTCAATACAGGTGTTATAATGGGCTGTGAGGCTCAGGCCTGGAACGGGGCCACGAAGAGGTAGGATTTGGATGAGGTGGGTGGAAACGGAGTCCCAGGTAGAGGAGACCTCATGAGCACAGGCTGGGTGCTGAGACTCGGGAACCTAGCTTCATACTCAGCTACCACCTCTCTGATGACCTTTGAGGTCAGGCCATTCCACTAGTGCACGAATTTCCCAGCCAACCCCCCTTCACTCACTGGCATCAAGGCTCCAGACCCAGCCAGGCTGGGCCCAAGTCCCGACTTCAGTACTTACTCTGTGACCTCTGGGTTTCAGTTTCTCATCTGTAAAATCAAGATGATAATGTTAACCTCCCAGGTCGCTGTCAGGATTCATTGAGATAACACATACAGAAGGTTTAGCATGAAGTTTGGTACATGGAAAATTCTCGATGCATCAATGTCCTCTGTCTGTTCCACCCACTCCGTACTCCCCATTGCCTAAATCTGACGTCACCTTGGGGTTTAGGTCAGCCTCTATCCTCCTCCAGGAAGCCTCCCTTCTCTGACTGTTACAGCCCTCCCTCATTGTCTCCTCCCTTGACTCCTGCAGCCCTTGTCTATGCCACACAGTCCGGGGTATTCAGTTGAGATTCCTGTTTGTCACCCCCCACCCCAGGATCTAGACTCAGTTCCCACTGGGAATCCACATCGCTCCAGGGAAGCTGCTTCCTCTCCCTCCTGCCCCATTCAGAGGGCGAGGTACATGATGACTGCAGAGCCCGTCAACAACCCCTGCCCCCAGTGGCTGATTCACAGGTGGGCAGCTGACCTTACCCAGTCCACAGTGAATCTCAGGACTTGGGAATTCTGGGATACAGATTCTCTCTATGCTCTCTCCGGCTCCAAATGGTATAGCGTGCAGCTGTGAGGTCTGGAACAGCTGCAGCCATTTTGCTACGGCGAGAAAAGCCAGCCTGAGGATGATACTGAGGGTGCAGAGCTAGGAGACCGGCAGAGAAGTGGAGTCCTGACCAAACGGTGCCTAACGGCCAGGCTCCACCAGACTTCTCAGTTGCATGGGCCAACAAATCTCCTTTGTGGTTAAGCCAGTTTTCTGTTATTTGCAACCAAATTCATCCTGATTCAGACTATCTAGTTAAACTATTTGTTTACCAAGAGAAGTATTTATTCACTGAAATACTGATTAGCCCCTGCTACATACCAAGCACTATGCTAGGTGTTAGGGATTTATCAATGAACAGTATTGATGTGGTCCTACCCTCCTCAAGTTAATAGTCTGGCGGAAAGAATCAGGGATTAAAATGCCTACTTAGGGGGCTGGCTCTGATGTTGTATTTAATCTGCTCAGCATCCATCCCCTCTCCTTCGGATATCAGAACCCTGACTTTCCTTTGGGCACCATCTACAGAAAGGGCTGGTCAGTTGATGCAGGCCTGGCCAACTGGCATATTCCATGGCCCTGGCCACAGCGACTCATGATGGGCATGAGAGTCAGCCCTGAGATGACAAACTTCAAAAAACAGGTGCTGCCCGCCGGTGCGGCTCAGTGGTTGAGCATCGACCCATGCACCAGGAGGTCGCCAGTTCAGTTCCTGGTCAGGGCACATGCCCAGGTTGTGGGCCCGATCCCCAGTAGGGGGCGTGCTGGAGACAGCTGGTCAGTGTTTTCTCTCAATGTTTCCGTCTCTCCCTTTTCCTTCCTCTCTCTCTAGAATCAATAAAGAAGAAAAAATTTTATTAAAAAAAAAAAAAAAAACAGGTGCTGCGGGGTAAAGCCTAGACTCATCACCCTGTCCAGCTTCGGCCCCCCTTTGTATTTTACACTCTGGCATAGCAACCACTTAGAGGCCCTGAAATCAGCACCCCCCCTGTTTCTCCTCCTTGAGTCTCTCCTCTTCATGCCCACCTGGCAACCCAGTTCATCTCCTGGAAACGTGATTGGGCCCACATCCCACTCGAGCCACCTGGGCACCTTTCTATTTATAACTACATGGCCTCGTCCTACTTCCCCAAATGATTGGGGCTTCTTCAAGGACAAAGGGAAGGTCTCAGTCTCCTCTGCTCCCCCGGCGCCTAGCTGAGGGGCTGACCCGGAGCTGCCTCTCTGGATGGATGGTTGGAAGTCCTTCACTTCTCCAGCAAACGTCAGGCTTCTGCCTCTGGCCTGCTGGTGCTGAGCCAGACACAGAGGACACAAGAAGCTCGGGGTACAGTCCGGAGAGACTCCCATGCTGACAGGTAATTGCAGTGTGGGGTGATACGATGAGCAGCTATTTGGGGCGCACTAGGGAAAGCTTGCAAGAATCACCATCGGGACTGGGCCTTGGAAGTAGAGCAGGGAATTGCCAGGTGGTGAAAGGACAGACTCCAGCTTGTACAAGGCACGGAGGCATGAAAAGGCACAGCATACTCCAGGGACAGCAAGTACCTGTTATGGCTGGAGCATGGGAGGAATGAAAGGGGCTGGGAGATGAGGCTGGGCAGCAGGCAGGGCCAAGGAGGGGACGACTTTACCCTCATGCCAAGGTGGTGGGCACACTTCTTAGAGCCAGTGACTGAAGCTTTGCAAACAGGGAAGAAATGACGTGGTCCGATTGCATTTTAATGTTGAGGAGGGCTGGGATGGAGAGGCTAGGGCAGAGGCTGCTCTATTAGTCCTTGGATTTAGGCCACTTAATAGTAATAACAACAGTTAACACTTATTCAGTGATCACTCTGCATGGGCCCCATTCTAATTACCTTGTACACATTAACTGATTTAATTCTCTCAGGATCCTATTTTATATATTCAAAAACTGAGGCATAAAGAAGTACTTTGCTTTACTCAGTGAGTGGTGGAGCCTGGATTTGCACCCTGGCCGGCCCATTTCAGGGCCTGTGCTTTCAGTTACAGTGCTATATGGGTTCTCATCATCATCACAGGAATAATAACAATGTTATGCTGATGAGTGTTGAGTGCATGTTCCATGCCAGGCTCTGCTCTTGCACTTCAGACTGTTACCTCAGGTTTAATTGGGTTCTAATCAGGTTGGCAAGGACACTGTCCAGCTGGAAGGCCAACCCCAGGGCCCAGAGTCCAGTGGAGACACTGCTCTAGGCCTTGCTGCATCTGAGCCACCCAGAGGGAAGTAGTCTGGCCACCTCCCCAAATTGCTGACAGTGACCTTTGGCAGTGGCAGCCGGAGCCTCGTGCTACAGTTGGCCAAGAGCCCGGCCAAAGGGCTGAGCCAGTGTGGAGTGAGCAGCTGCAGGGCCTGGGCCCCTGGGGCCTCCAGCTACCCTGGCTTAATGCAGGGACACTGGGTAAGGCTACTACATCCCAGATCTGGGGACCAAGCATCAGGACCCCTGGGGTTTGGTCCCAGCTTGGTCACTGATATATTATGGGATCTTGGGCAAATCCCTACTCCTCCATGGCCCTCAATTTCCTGGAAGGTGAGTGGATTAGATTGCCTCTGTCCTTGATCTTTTTCCTGCATTGTGCCTATGATAGGTGGGGCACTCTGCGTACCACAGTCTCTCCTGCCAAGAAAACCAGGCCCCAGGCTATTTAGGATCTCTCCTGGATGCCAGGCCCTGTGCTGTACACTGGGGCCCCAGAGGGGGGCTGAGCTGATCCCTGCCTTCAAGAAGTTCCCAGTCAGTTGTGGGGTTGGGGAGCAGACAGAATCAGGCACAGCCAGTGCAGGGGCTGCACTGCAGAGAGGACAGACAAGAGGGCGCTGTGTGCCCCCAGGAGGGAGCCGCTGCCTCCCTGCCCTGGCCTGGCGGCTTCCGCACAGGAAGAGCATGGAGCTGAACTGTGTCCTGCATCTTCCAGGTAGAGAAGGGGTGTGCACTCCCTTTGAGGGAACAAGCTGTGCAAAGGCCTGAAGGCAGAAAAGACCGGGCATGTTGAAAAAAGGTCAGGTCCATGTGGCAGGTGGTGGGGAGAGGAGAATGTGTGAGTGCGAGGAGATGCAGCTGGAGGGGCCGGTGGCGACAGCAAGGGTCCGAATTGAGCACCGCGTTGCTGAGCCTCATTTGAAGCCTCCTAGGCTGGAAAGAGCAGGGTCCATGCACAGGCCTCACAGGCACCTGGGAGCGTCCGGAGCCTCTGGGGTCCCAAGGGGGCCCACCTCATCTCCAATCTCAAATAAAGTCCTTCACAAAGCAGCCCATTCATCGCAGACACCTCACACTTGTAGTCCTCATCCTCTATCTTCAGGAACACCAGCAACCAGGGAGGCAGCTGAGACTCAAAAGAACTGGTGATGCAGAAACAGTTGTTGAGCACCTGTGGGTCAGGCCCTGTGGGGTTGGGGGGTTGGAAGATGGACATTTTTACGACACTGTGTTAATGCATTCTGGGCAACCAGGCCAGCCTAGGAGCATTGAGACTTCTTTTGCATGTGAATAGAGGTTTGTTATCTCTTCCCCTGTAAAAAGCAAGAGACAAAGCTAGGCTGTATGGTTTGCAGAGAGGCCATCTCACGTAAATATTTTACATAAATCCACTTGTAACCTGGGGGAACGAAACTGCTAATAAATAGGACTGCACCGTAAGCTCTGGAGCTTTTTGCTCCCTTGCAAAGCTCCCTTGCAAAGTTCCCTCTCACTCCAAGCAGCGTGGTGTGCTTGTAGGTTCATTGCGTTGCACCGATCCCGGCAGTCTCCTAGACGGCAAGGCCCCATGTTGGCCCCTGGAGAACAGACCAGACAGGACCCCTTCAGGGAGCCCACAGTTTAGCTGAGAAGACAGACACTAAACACATGAACATGCCAATAATTGATTATTTACTATTGTTTTGGTTGTTTAGAAAAATAGAGGTAGTGCCCGGCCGGTGTGGCTCAGTGGTGGAGCGTTGACCCATGCACCAAAAGGTCACCAGTTCGATTCCCGGTCAGGGCACATGCCCAGGTTGTAGGCCCAATCCCCAGTGGGGGGCATGCAGGGGCGGCCAATCGATGTTCTCTCTCATCGATGTTTCTATCTCTCTCCCTTTCTCTTCTTTCTCTAAAATCAATAAAGAAAAATTATAAAAAATAAGAAAAATAGAGGTAGCTAGAGGACTTTGTAACAGGGAGCTGGGCAGACAGGGAAGGTAGTCCTAAGGGAGAGAGATTGCAGTTCAAACCTGAGGGTGCAGACGAGCTGTCTTAGTGAAGCAGCCGGGGAAAGAGCGTTACCCAGTCCAAGATGACGTGTCCATCTGGCCAGCAAGGGGATCTGACTCCAGGCCCACTGCTTCACACTTCCCCTCCCATCAGTATTCTTCACCCATCATTCAAATGTCAACAGCAAAGAATTTCCACATCTTCGATATGGCTGGACCCTCTGTGGGGTAAGGCCCCTGTTCCCCGTTCAGAGGCAAACTGAAACCCAGGAAGTCTGAATGACTCATCCATGTTCACTCAGTAAATCAGGTGCAAGACCAGAACCCACATCCCTGGACTCTGAGATACCTGGTAAGATTGTGGAGGAAAACTGCCACTGTCTTTCCCAGCTCTGCTGTGGGCCTGCCCATCCCTGGAATGTCAGGAACCCAAGGGACTTTCCTGGGAAACAACTTCCTGGATGGATAAGATAATTTTCAACTTGGGGACAGCCCCATGCTGAGCCTGAGGGAGTCTAAGCAGTTTTCCCTTGCTGGTAGTTCAGAGCTCAGAGCAGACATTTGGATTGTAGTTCTTTCTGCCTTTGAGGTTGTAAGCAGGACTGCCTTTGAATGAAGTGGAGCATAAGCCCCACACAAGGGCTGGCTCAGCCTGTCTAGGAGATGTGGCACCCACCACCATCAGAAAGACCTATAAACCTTAGGAAGCTCTAAGCCCTTGAGCACTGGGCCCTCAAGCCTGGAGGCGGGATGGGTATCTTTGGACCCTAAGGGGGTCTCAACCCCATTCAGGGCCATCTGGATCTCAGTGGAAGTTTCTCTAGGCCCCTTGGAGAGGATCTTTGGGTTCTGATAAGGAGTCTTTGGATATGTGGACCTGCGGAGGGGATTGTAACAACAGATCGCTTGTAAGAAAGATGGGAACAGTTGAAATGTTTGACTATATTTGGGTTCATGGGTTGTATCCATGGAGCTTCTTCAGTCCATTTCATTCCCAGCGCACTCAGACCCTGATTATCTACGTGTTCCACATTGGCCCTCACGGCTACATTTTATGGAGCTAAAGAGATTGAAGATGGAGAAATGAGGAAAGCTGCCCCAAACCCCACAGAACATCTGGACTCAGACCTGACCCTCTCCTGTGGCCTCCATCTGCCCTTGTACCCTCTGCCAGCCTGGGGTCCACCCTCCTCTAACCCAGCCTGGCCTGGCTTTTTCAGCCCCTGCTGAGCTACAGGCCTTAGCAGCCAAAGAACCAACCCCACTCCCCACCTGAGCTCGCCTTTCTGAAAGAGCCCCGTGTAGGGAGGGGGTGAACTGAGGGCTTTAACCCCGGCTCTGTTCCTTCCCTGCGCTGCTGTGAGTTTAAGTGAAATGGTGGATCCAAAAGTGCTTCATAAACTGAAAAACGCTGAACCAGCAAGTGGTCTGGAGGCAGGCCTCCGAGGGGCTCACAGTCTGGGAAGACAGACGCACAGACCCACCGCCCTAACATGGCATGGATAACGTGGCAGCCAAGGCATGTGCCAGGCACTGTGAGGGCACCGACAACTAAGGGATCAGGGAAGGCCCTGAGAGATGGGCCCTGCGGGATGTGTGACGGTTTACCAAGCAGACAAAAGCGAAGACATGCATTTCAAAGGCGGGAGCAGCTGGTGTGCAGGCAGGAGGGCTGGAAAGCAAGTCGTGCCAGCTCCAGAGAGCTTCGTGAGCGAGGGGGAAAAGTCTTGTCCGGGCCGGCCAGGCCAGGGCAGAGGACAGCACGGAAATGCTTGCCAAGAAGATTCCAAGTTCTTTTCGGTCAATAATGAGAAATCTAAAGCAGGGAAGTGGGCCTTGTGTAAGAAATTATTTCTATTTTTGACATATTTCAAAATAGAGGCTCAGAGTGAGCAAGCAAATTGCCCAAAGCGTCTGTTTTCGTCAGGAAAACAGAACTCATCGGATGAGGCTATTTTATATATACACACCCACACATTTATATCAGTGTATATAAATGATATCTCCATGCATATATTTATACATATACTTATATTTACATTTTATATACCATACTAAATATTCTATCTAGAAGAGATTTATTATAAAGAATCGGCTCATGAAGGCCAGCAAGTCCCAAGAGCTTCAGGGCGAGCCAGCCAGCTGGAAACCCAGGAGAGGCAACGGTGTAATTCCAGTCCAAGTCCGAAGCTGTCTGAGAACACTGTGAACCAGTCAAATTGGCATATAAAATTAACTACCATAGCCTCACAGCTAACAAGCCACAGATCTGGGGTTCGAACCCAGGTCTATCCACTAGAGAACCCTCTGCTGCAGTCACTGGGCAGAGATCCAGGCTCTCCCTTCCCAGCCTGAACTCCAGCTCCGTAGCCAGCTGGGAGGAAGCAGCCAGTCCCCAGCCAGGTTAGGCTGTGGGCCAGTCAGAAAGCCCAGCAGAGCGTGGGCAAGGAGCTAACCAGCAGATGAGGCTTTACACCGCTCTTGGGAGGAGCGGTGAAGGCCAAGGAGTTGCAGCTTTCCCAGCAGAGGCAGGACCTCCTCCCCCTCAGGCATCTTAGCTATGCCTGTCTCCCTTCTCCCCCTGCTTCCCGGCCTGAAGCATCACTGCTTTCAAGATTGTGCCTCCAGTGTCAGAACAGCGCCTAGAACAGGAAGGTGTGTGGCTATTCAATAATGTCCCCACATGTTCCACAGGGTCCTGGTGTACATAGGAAACACACAGGATGGATTCTCGAAGAACAGAACTTCACGACTTGGGGCTGGCACCAATGTGGGTAGTGAGGGAAAAGGAGTGGAGGATAATACATGCCAGTTTCCAGGCTTCAGCTCCTGGGCACACGGGAGATATCCTTCTCTAATTTTGAAAAGAGTTGGAAGAGGAGCAGGTCTAGAGGGAAGATGGCAAATACAGTTGGGACCGTGAAATCATGAGTAAAGGTCTAGAGGAGGAAAAGTACAAGGCTGGTTTGAGGAAGGTTGCTGGTGTGCCTTGGAGAGTGGGAGGAATTATAGGAGTGGTAGAGGGTTTGAACGGAAGCTGAAGTTGGTCCTCAATCCCTTTTGGGCAGTGGAGAAAGTCTTAAAGCAGATGGCCAGGGAGATTATCCCAAAGGTCACTCCCAGCAAGCCCCATGGGAACACCACACCCCAGATTCCTCAGGGAGCTGGGGGAGATGAAGGCAGGCTGTGCCCACGTCAATGTCCATTTCTTCCCTGTTCACCCCATTTAAGCTCAGCAACCCTGAGAGTGAGGAGGAGTAAAATGTCCACTGGAGAAACTAAGATACGGAAAGCTGATGTGGCTTGCCCAGGGTCACAGCTGGGAAGCAGAATCACCGCGTGGAGCCCAGACCCCTCCTATTTCACAGAGAAGAAATGAGAAGCCCGAAGGGGAATGTCCCCGTTTTGCCGATGAGGAAGTAGAAACAGAGGAAGGTTGGGTCTTCTCCAAGTTTTTCAATGAATAATCAAGTAAGTCCTCCAACTGTCCTGGGTGTTTATTCATCTCCCCACAGGACTGGGTCTTTTTACCAACCCCAGAGTTCACAGAATACTTGTCTTGACCACAGTATCTTGCATTCAAGGTCATGCCACTGCTGACCCAGGTGCAATTTCGCTCTCAGTACTGAGATGCAAGGAGGGGAAACCACGTCCCCTGACACACAGCAAACCAGGCACTAACTCCAAAAGCCATTTCCCCGGGCTGTCCCTTGGAGTACCAGAATAGAGACCTGACTGGCGAGACCAACCTCTGGGTGACCCTGGGAAACCTCTCTGGGGAAAGGGAGGTTGTGTGGCCGAGACGGCAAGTGGCTGGCTGGAGGCTCCATAAGGTAAGACCTGTTGCTGCCCTATCGCAGCACTTGGTGGACACCAGGTACTTTCTGGGGGTGATGGAGGATGGGCAGGGCCACAGAACCTGCCCCACATCCCACCATGAGAACTCACCAGGAGCAAGGGGCTTTCCACCCAGATCCCCGAGAAGTTGCTCCATCATTCTGTCTCACCACAACCATTTCCTTCTCTAAAAACTCCCTTCCCCGAAGCCCTGAGCCCAGCCAGGCTCTCAGCACGGAGACCCAGACTAGTTTCACCAGGCCCGGGAATGCCCCAGGAGGCCCTCCCACTTCTGCCACAGCCACAAGCTGAGGGTGTGTGTGGGGTTGGCAGGAGGAAGGGCTGGCTGGGCCTGAAACTATGGGCGCTGTGAGTAAGAGTAACGCACTCCCAACGCTGCAAAGCAGTTTACCTACAACAGGCTGATTAATCCTCACAGCCACCCTTGGGTGTGGGAACAGTTACTGCCAATGGCCACTTTGCAGGTAAGGAAGCTGAAGGCAGGGAAGGAGGGTAACACAGCTTCTCCATCTGCTCCTCCTAAGGGTCTGCTCAGTGGTGTCAAGTATCAGGTTTTTTTATTTTGTTTTGTTTTTGGAGATTTCTTTGGAGATTGCCTGGGAAAGAGTTAAGACTCCTAATCCTGCCAAAGAGAGGAGTCCCTGGGATGGGGAAACTGGAGAGAGGAAGGAGACCTGTCTCAGTGAAGGTCACACAGCAAGAGAAGTAACTGGCTGGGTTCAGACCGGTGGTGGGAACCATCCCCAGGCTTGCATGCTGCCGCCTCCCATCCCTGAGGCCTCAGTTTCTTCTCTATCTAGGGGGGAGGGTTCCAGAGCTCGCCTCGGGTGGGGCTGCAGCCTGTGGGAGTTGCCGGGAACTCATAAGGCAGTGTGGGTGCATAGATTCCGGCCCCTTCAGTCCCGCCCCTAACACTCTGCACCCCAGGCCTTGAGAGACTCCGCCCCCAGCAATGCTCCTGCTGTGAGGGGCGGGGCCTCTCCCAGCCCTAACCTGGCGGGAGAACTGCTCCCCTAGTTGACAAGACCCACCTTGGAAGATTGAAAGATGCAGGGTTGTCTCCCCCTAGGAGAGAGTTGGGCTGGTGAGCAACACCTGTTACTACTGACTCATAATACATTCATCCACTCACTCATTCAACCTCCCTGATGTTTAGTCATCATTTATTCCTTCAACACATTCTTATCCGGCACCTAATAATTCTCTCGCTCAGCACTTCCCTGACAGTCACAGTGGGTTATCCCTACTGCTGGACCCGGGGACACAAATGAACAAGGTGAACACGGTCTCTGCTCTGGAGGACTTGAAGAGTGTGGGGGACACAGCAGTGTGTGTCTGATGCTATGACAGAAGTATGGACTTGAGACAGCCAGAGCCTGACATGTGGGAGAACCAGGGAAGGCTGCCAAGGGTGTGGCATCCGACCTGGATCAGTAAGGAAGCACCAGCTGGCCAGGTGAAGAGTTAATTATAGTAACAACCCATATATGAGCTCTTTGCAGGCTCTGTGTGCTTTATTTCCATCTGTTTTCATCTTTGTCACAATCCTGAGATGGATTGGATCGAAGGATATTATCACCCCAGAGTGATACAACCAATAAACAAGAAAGCCAGAATTTAAACCAGGTCCTGTCTATCTCCAAATCTAGTGCTAAGTTTAGACCTAGATTTAATTTTTAAAATACAGGATGTTAACTGTAAAGGGCCAGAGGCCATACCCAAAATGTTAGCAATAGTAGCCTATAGGAGATGAGTTTACATTGTTATATATGTTGACATACATTTGAATTCTGTATGAGACAAGAGATACCTATATATATTAGAATGTACAATTATCCCTATGGTACACTTACTTTGCTTTCTCCAATTCTTTTTCTTCCCCCAGAAATGGAAACTGCTTAAGTGTGAGTTATTTTTTTCTTGATTACAAAAATATGAGATCACTTTTTGAAAATCAGTCCATTTAAAAATGCCCATTACTAGTGATTTCTTTTCCTCTTTATGCTTTCCTAACTCACTGCATGTATAACCTTTGTAATTTGAAAGTAAATGTTATTTTGGAGAACTGAATTACACACATCAAAGACTGGGGTGACCCAACCAACCAGAGCTCAAGCAGTTCCCAAGAAAAAGGCCTGGGGGTTTTGGTTGACTTCAGACCACAGTGAGTCATCTGGGTGAAGTAGCTGCCAAGAAGCAGACAAGTAGAGACAAGAGTCCCAGATTAGAGAAGGAAGACTTCCCTGTACCTCAGAGCTGGTCAGACCTCATCTGAGGCTCAGGCATGCTGGTGAGCTGCCCTGCATCTGGGGAGAGACCTAAGCACAGCTGAGGGACCTTGCAGAGAAGATATCTGGGGGAGGTCTTCACAGTGCATGCACAGTTGGCATGCAGGTACGGGCAGGGTTTGACCAGGGGGCATGACCTGCCTGGAGAAATAGTGAACAAGGAGAGGCTGGAAGACTACCTCATTAAAGGGCAGCTGTGCGGGTAATAGATTGCATTAGGAGACCTCCCTAATCCAGATAGTGTTTGTAGGATATTATGGGGGGAGAGATACATACCCAACTCAACATCTCAAAGGGAATGTGCTAGAAGTATCAGTAGTAAACAATGGCAATAACAATGAGAGTCATTTGTTGAGTGCTTATTGTGTGCCAGGTTCTTAAAGCCTAGCATGTTATATGTTATATAATTATATTACTTAGGTTAAATATTTTACATAATATATGGTGTGTTATATAATTGTGGTATATTATATATACTGTGTGTGTGTGTGTGTGTGTGTGTGTGTGTGTGTGTCTACCTTAAGGTGGTTGTGACAAATGAATAAGATAATATACATTGTGGTTCTCAAAGTTTGGTTTATATATATGGTGCCAGGCACAAAGAACCTGATATATGTGATAGTGGCTTTCAAACTTGAACTACTCCAGAATCCTCTGGAAGGCTCACTGTAAGACAGATCGCTGGGCCCCACCCCAAGAGTTCCTGATTCAGAATGCCAGGGAAGCCCTGGTCGGTTTGGCTCAGCGGTTAGAGCATCGGTCCCCAGACCAGAGAGACCGGGTTCGGTTCCTGCTAAGGGCACGTACCTCGGTTGCAGTTTGTCCCCAGCCCAGGTTGGGGTTGTGTGGGTGGCAACCACTCGATGTGTCTCTCTCATGTCGATGTTTCTTTCTCTCTCTCTCTCTTCCTCCCTCTCTCCCTCAAGATAAATGCAAAAAAAGAAAATGTCCTCCGGTCAGGCTAATTCACAGGTGATTTTAATGCAACTGGTCTGGGAACCACACTTTGAGAACCACAATGTACATTGTCTTATTTATTTGTCACAACCACCTTAAGATAGAGGTTCTGTCATTATTCTCATTTTACAGATCAAAAAACAAACAAAATACATCATCTGGGGCTCCTCACAGAGGTAAAAACGAATGTTTACAGCTAGTACATGGCACAGCCTAGGTTTGAATCCAGGTCTTTCTGACTCCAAAGTTCATGCATAACCAAAACAATCAGTTTTTATTTTCAATTAATTGATAAATAGAAATCAAGTTTTTGTTGGTAACACATTTGTACATTCTTTCTTCAAGATATAAAATAAGAACAAAAATGTTGATCCCTGGAAGAGGTTGGGGCAGGAGTGATTCCAGGGGCAGAGAAACAGCAACGCCTTGGGGGAGAAGGGGGGAATTCAGCCGCTGCTCCTCATGTTGGGAGGAGCTTTGAGTTATATTATGCCCAACATTTCTCAGCTCTTACAGCTTCAGGATCTCATGTTGTGAGCTCTCTGCTAGGGCAGTAGTTCTTCCCTTTCTTATGTCATTCACCAAACATGTAATGGCCATCTTGCACGCAGAGCAAGATAGGCTGAAAAATGGCCACCCAGAGATATCAGGTTCTGATCCCCAGAACCTGTGAATGCTACCTTATGTGGCAAAAGAGATTTAGAAGACGTGATTAAAATAAATACCTTAAAATGGGGAGATCATCCTGGATTATCAGAGTGGGCCCAATGCAATCACAAGGGTTTTTGTAAGAGAGAAGGCAATGTATGAAGACAGAAAGAGAAATGTGACGATGCTTTGCTGCTGGAAGTGAACATGGAGGAAGGGCCACAAGCCACGGAATGCAGCTGTAGAAGCTGAAAAGGCAAGGAAACCAATTCTTCCCTAGAACTTCCAGAAGAAATGCAAGCAAGCCGTGTCAACACCTTGATTTTAGCCCCTTCAGATGCATTTGGGACGTCTGACTCCCCACTGTACGACGATGAAGTTGTCTAGCTTTAGCCACTCAATTTGTCATTCTTTTACAGAAGCTATAGGAAGCTGATAGGAGTATAACTGCCAGAATTAGAAAACCGCCTCTGGCCATCACATTAGTGTGCAAGCAAATAAAATACACACATCCACGTTCACGCTCACACTGCTTCTGGCCTCGTGCCTGCAGGAGAGCAGATGCTTACAGACTAGGTGGCTTCCGACCCTGAAGAGTGGGAGCACCTGTAGCCACCTAGACCCACACAAACCGCTCTGGACTTATTTCCACAAGTAAGCAAATGTGATGTATTCCCTTAATTAACACTGACTGAGTTCCTGCTCTATGTATACCCAGCATGGTGCCGGGTGTGGGTACACACCGATGAGCCAAGCAGATCGTCGTGGGGTTTCTGGGGAAGGGGGAGGTCAGAAATTCAATACTCTTTCACATTTATAATTATAGTGAGGGTGTCTCTGAGGGGGTTTCAGTTCTAAAGCCAGCACTCAGGGGGAAAGGGCCTATGACTCAAAATTACATTGTAAAGTCCTTAAGTTGCCTATAATGCACGATAATTCTTTTGCATGCTTAGGTCTGACAACGAGGCTGAAGGAATGAACTAAAAGAAAGGCTGTCTTGAGATAGCTGGACACTGAAGCTGCTCTGCCTTTAAGAAAAAGACCCATCTCTAGGGATGAACTGATGTTGGGCAGAGAATTTGGGGATGCTCCTGGCGGCTGCAGGGGTGATTCCAATCTGCTTTTATATGAAGCAGCTTTTAACATCTTAGCACATGTTAAAAGGTCGGTTGTTAGTTAGTTAGTTCGTTCATTCGTTTGTTTGTTTGAAGACAATGCCAAATTCTGGAGTTGCATCTTTGGAGGTCAGTGGTTGGAGGATAAGTTCTACAGCTGGTGTTAGTTCAATGTGCCTGTTATGGGAGTCCACAGGGCAAACCGTGCTCCGTGCTGTTATGGAGAAGAGCTGAACCCATGAGACTCTGGTTGGAGGAACACCAGGGCTCACAGAGGAAGTGATATTGAACTGATACCTGAGGCACAGGTGGGCATGAACCAGGCAAGGTGATTCTGGGGGGAATGTTCTGGGCACACAAACCACCTCAGCCAATATCTGGAGTTGAGGCCTCTTCTGTAGGCCCAAATGAGTGACACCATCCCCCTGCTGCCCAGAGGAACTTGAGATTCTCTGTCCCACTCTGAGACCCCTAGAGATCCTTGTTTGTGAATCCTGTTCCACTCCCTAGTAAATGCTGGGGATTTCTCAAGACAGTTTCCCGTGTATGCACAGGACACTTTTGTTTCCTGGAATGGCGTGGCGGGTTTGGGAGGCAGTGGTCCCCGCATCTGCTCTAACAGTGATTTGCTGTGTGACTTCAGGCTCACTTCTCTGTGCCTTGACTTATCCATCTGTGAAGCGGCATTTGGCGGAGGTTGAGCCCTTCCAGCTCTAACACAGCCCGGGGACTTGGGGAAATAGCCCCTACAGTGTTCTGAAACCCCAGGCCGTGGCACTAGCTCTGAATGTGAGTCCTGGCTCCACCATTCACTGGGACCTTGGGCAAGTCAATTCACCTTTCTAAGGTTCCGTTTCCTCATTTGTAAAACGGGGGCCTTTCCCCCACCCCTCGGGACCATATGAGGATCAAGCGAGATCACAGACATAAAGCATTTGTTGCTGTGCCAAGCCCTTCAAATGGCAACTACTGTCATTTTTCGTAATGGTTGTGAAATGGACCGCGTTATCTCTGCTGATTGCTGTGAAAGGCACACCCTCAGGGTTTACCATTAGTGCAGTCTCCACAAATAGCCTCAGAAAGTCCTCTGATGGGTGTTCAGGGAAACACCCAGAGCTTCGGAGCTTCCGTTTGGCAGGAACTGAAGAAATTCCCCATAGGGAAGAATCGGCTGCGTTAACTTGTGGGTTAGTGGGTTAGGCTGACTGCATGAGTGGGCCTGGGATGGAGTCTGGGTGGTCCGAATTAGCTTAGGGTGGGAAAGAAAATGTCCCTGCCCTCAGCTGGTAACCAGGGCCAGGACAAGGCGAGCAGGATGGAGAGGAGGGAAAGTGAGTCTTCCCTCACCCATGACCGCCATCACTCGGATTCTGACCATCTGGTTGGTACCTACTCATTTTGCAGCTTAGACAGCCTGACTGCTTTTTAGGGATGGGAAATGAGTCCCAGAAAGGGGCAGGGACTTGCCCAAGATCACTCGGCAAATCGGAACCAGAATTGGGGTCTCCAGGAATCAGATCCAAGAATCTCTGACATCAGGCAATCTTCTTGACTTTGTCAAATGAGTGAGTAGTTAGTTGTTGCCTGGCAACCACAGCAGCCCCAAGTGTTTTCTATCTCCACATTTCCATGGGAATCAGGCCACCAGTGACAGCTGGCCTCAGACCACAGAGTGAAAATGTCCCTAGCTTAAGGGGCGGTAGGGAGGAGGGCTTCTACTGTTCACTGACCCAGGCAAGGCACAGTCAGTTCCCTCTGGGTCTCAGAGTTCCTCCCAGGCAGCCCAGACTCAATCTTTCTGGTTAGAGCCAGACTCACATGCTTCCTTCTCCAGGCAGAGCTGAGCTGTGGGCTCTCATCATAGAGAGCAACAAGTGCTGGAGGAGAAAATCCTGCCAGGGCCTTTTAGTCACCCTGAGAGGTACCTTAAGAGAGCATTTAGAGTCACACCTTGGCCTGAACCCTGGCTCTGCCACTCATTGGCTATGCAACCTTAGTCAAGTCACTCCACCTCTGAGTTGGCTCCATCATCTATAGAATGGGGTTGATTATCTCGACCTCTCAGGTCTGTAGAGGAGTAAATGAAATAATGAATGTAAAGTACGAGGCATAGAAGTAGGTGCTCAGGACAGGCACACCTCGTTTTACTGCGTTTCACAGACATTGAGTTTTTTACAAGTTGGAGGCAAGACCCTGCACCAGCAAAAAGATTACGACGGGCTTTGTTGCAGTCATCTGGAACGGAACCTGCAACATCTCAGCAGTATGCCTGGGCTGATATCCGTTAGCTTTCTCAATTATGAACAAGAGTCCACTCTAAGTCGTCTAGCAAGAAAGGGCCAGACAATCAGGCTGAGAGGCTAAACAGCAAGGAACAATATCCCCAGAATGCTACTCTAGTAGAGACCCCAGAGCCCCCCAGCCGCAGCGCACAGCACAGATACGGCAGCACGCACCAGGAATGCTCTGCAGGCTCACTTCCACCACGGCACCCCTTGCCTTCTCACTTCCCTTTCAGGATCTGGTAAAAGAGGGAAGAAGCCAAGTCCTGGCTCCCATGGCTGGGCTGCAGAGGGAAAACACTAATAGCCAGCACACGTATAAGTACCATACACCTAGCACTGCTTACAACCCTTGGAGAGGGATACTATTATGATTCCAGTTTATAGATTTGGAAACTGAGGCACTGAGAGGTTCCCCTAACTTGCCTGAGATGACACAGCTAGTAAGTAGTGTTGTGGCAGAAATTCGGTCGGCAGGAAGAGAGACTGCACGCACTGGGAGGATGAGAAAAGGACTGTTTAATGCGCACCTGTGCTGGCCCAGCAGAGTCACCTCCAAAGGCTGAGCCCCGACCCCCCCACCAACCCGGTTCCAGCTGCCTTTTATACATAAGCCTTGGAGCATTTGGGGCTTTCTAGTTCCACCGTAGTTTAGGCGGTTGGGTTGGCGGATGTAAGGGAATTACAAAAGCCAGGGGCGGGGTCTCTGCACTGCCCAAGGGGCTGCACCTGGCTTGCCTTCTCAGTAGAATAGGATTGGCCTTGCAGTCTGGGTCCAGAACTTGTTCTCTTAACTACTATCTCTGTTTTAACCTGAACTGGAACTCAGAATGAGCTACCTGAGAAATAGTGTTACATATGATGGGCAGGTTCTATCATAAATATGACAGGTGGATGGATGAGTGGATTTAATTCATTCATTCATTCAACTCATTTTAAGCACTTTCTATGTTCTCTGTGATCAGCGCTTAACAAGACTCATGTGGCTTCTGCCTATAAGAAGCTTAGGAACTACGGAGGAAACAAACAAGAATTAAGCAAACACCCATGTAAATAAAAGAATCACAAGTTATTTTTTCCCTTTATTTTTTTATTTTTTATTTTTTTTATCCTCACCCGAGGACATTTTTTCATTTTTTGTTCAGATAGAGTGGGAGGGAGAGAGAGGAAGAGAGAGAGAGAAACATCGATGTGAAAGTGACACATCGAGTGGCTGCCACCCGCACGACCAACCAGGGCCGGGGACAAACTGCAACCGAAGTACATGCCCTTAGCAGGAACCGAACCCGGGTCTCTCTGGACCGCAGGCCGACGCTCTAACCGCTGAGCCAAACCGGCCAGGGCTCCCTTTATTTTATTTTATTTTTTTCCCATCACCATTTATCCCCCATATACCCTCTCCCACCTCCACCCCCTTCAGTCACCACACTGTTGTCCATGTCCATGAGTTCTTTCCCCTTTTTTTTTCTTTTTTGCTTATTCCTTCACCCCGCCTAGCCTCCTCACCACCACCAGAGCTGTCTGCCTGCTCTCTATCTATGAGTCTGTCTCTATTTTTATTGTTAGTTCAGTTTGTTCATTAAATTCCACATGTGAGTGGAGTCATATGGTACTTGTCTTTATCTTACTGGCTTATTTCACTTAGCATAATGTTCTCCAGGACAATCCATGCAGTCGCAAAGGGTAAAATGTTCTTCCTTTTTACGGCCGAGCAGTATTCCGCTGTGTAAATGTACCACAGCTGTTTTACCCACTCATCTGCTGATGGACACTTGGGCTGCTTCCAAATCTTGGCTGTTGTGAAAAACACTGCTATGAACATAAGGGTGCATATATTATTTTTAATTAGTGTTTCGGGTTTCTTCACATAAATTCCCAGAAGTGGAATGGCTGGGTCATAAAGACAGTTCCAGCTTTAATTTTTTAAGGTGACTCCATACTGCTTTCCACAGTGGCTGCACCAGTCGGCGTTCCCACCAACAGTACACAAGGGTTCCCTTTTCTCCACCTCACCAACACGTTTGTTGATTTATTGATGATAGCCATTCTGATGGGTGTGAGGTGAAAATAACCACAAATTTTGATAAGAGTGATGAAGGAAGCACAAAGCATGGTATGAGAATGACTTGGGCAGTGTTGGGGGCAGGGAGGACTCGCTCATTCTGAACCAGCCTTACTGGCCTCCATCTGGTCTTTGAAATCACCAGGCACACTAGGGCTTTTGCACTGGCTGTTCCTTCTGCTCAGGAAAGATTTCCCCCAGTTACCTACAGGGCTAACTCCCTCACCTCCTTAGGGCTTTGTATACACATCACCTTCTCTGTGAGGCTTTACAACTTTTCTGCTTCTCCTTGTGGAAACACAAGAGCAAGGATCTTTGTTCTGTTCACTGAACAGTGTGTGGCACATAGTAGGTGCTCAAAAATATCTGTTGAATGAATGTAAATGACTTTCCCAAAGTCACACAGCTGAGAAGCAACAGGGCTGTGATTTGAATTCAATTGTATTTGGCTCCAAAGCTACAGAATCTTCTTCCTGGGGCTGCCATGAGGCGCCAATGAGTTCACGTGTGTCAGCCACTTAACACGGTGCCTGGTCCAAGGGTTAATGTACCATAAATGTGAGTTGTTGTTATTATTATTATTATTACTACTACTACTACTACTATTATTATTATTATTGGAGGCCCCTCTCTCCTCCTGGGCTCATTTTTCTAAATTCCATAATAGTTCAGGCAGCTCTTTGAGGTGGAACTTCAAGCCTGACTTGGACAGACAGTGACATAACTCTCAGGAAGGAAAAATGCAAGTGTCTGGACAGCCCAGGTAGCAGGGAGCCGGGCCTGCTGCAGGACAAGACCCTTTATGTGGCCCCAGGCACTTTGTAAATGACCCGAAATTGTTCTCCCACAATTGCAAACAACACCAACTTCCTGTGTTTTGAGAAAGGGGAAGTCAGCCAGCAATTTACCTTAATTCATTTGTTTTGAGCAGGAAGCCTGGGAAGTTGGCAGAAGGTAATGGAAGGAAGAGAGCTGCTCAAGAGACAAAGGAGGCCTGGATTCTGGAAGGAATACTGTTAGGACAGGGAGCAAGTCAGACATGAGCCGGGCAGGCAGTGGGAAAGAAAGGGGTAGACTATCTCTGTGCGTTCCTGCACATCTATGGAGCCTAAGGTAACACTTTTAAGCCAAAACAGGCTTCACGTTATCCGGACTTATGGTCATCAGATCTCTGATTCAGTCTCAGGATATTGTTCAACCACATGGTTCACCAGTTCCAGTCACCTAGCACCGTGCACAGGCAGTTAAGCAAGAGTGGGGAGCAGAAGGGACGGGAGCAGAGAAGTCCAGGAAGACAAAGCCCATATATACTGAGCTCTGTAACTGATGGGACACTCTCACTCCGAGGTGCCCAGTCTGTCCCGTCTGAATGTATTTCCAGTACTACCAATAAACTCTTGCTTGCTTTGCTGCACTTAGTCTCTTGATTGAAATCTTTCCTTCGCGAAGGCAAGAACCTAGGTCTCATCATCTTGCCAGTAACATATTTGTTGCTGTGACCCAGATTGTTTCATCACAATCCTTCAAGCCAGTTGTCCTTGCCACCTTGGCTTGAAGGACATGACTGTGTTCTCTTTCCTCCTAGCATCTTTTCCTCCAGCCGTGGGGTTTTCTCTCGCTCTCCCTAGAAGATTCCAGTGACAGGATGAGTCTGTCATGGCCCCAGGAAGTTTGCACTAGGCACCCCGCCGACTGCAAGACAACGTCCATGCACCCAGGAACACTGTAAAATCCCACAAAGCCCTTCTCCACGGCTTTTCCCTGTCTTGCTTTCCACCCCTACAGCAATCAAAGTACCCGGGATTGCCAGGCGGATACATCATTCCAGAGTAAAATCCTACTGTAAAACGGAGCCGGAGGAGAAGGGAAACAAGGAAGAAACTGAATGGATCAGTGAGCCCTTGGAGGACCTAAGTTCCTTTTTAAGAAGGAAAACAGAACCACTGTGCAAGGTAAGTCATGTGGTGGATAGGATCCACTGTGGCCATTTTCTGTTGTTTTATGATTTTTATACTCTCTTGCAAATACTCCCAGGTTCCAGGGAAGGAACGTTTCTGTCCCCAGTGGGTTTAAAGATGGGACAAGTTAACATGTACATGCTTTTACTAATTGTTGCTTACTGCTATCCACCTGTAGCTATAATCTGGCAGAATAATTCTCTCTTCCTAATGAACCAAGGAATATTATCATGAATACCTAAACCCAGTTGTTGGGTATGTCCCTAACAGCCCACTCCAGGAACACAGAATACTAAATTAGAACAACCTGCTGATCCTACTAATATCCTGCTAAACAGCCTGTATCGGGCTCCTTATCTACCCCTATTGCAGCTATTCAAGTTTCTACCGTCCCAATTAACTCCACTCAGCATTGGTGCTTTAAACCCATGACCATCATCCTCTGCATTAATCTATACACTAACTTTCCCTCCAACGGAGTTTTTGATTGTGTACAGAAACTCATTATAGTCGGGTTTGGCAGGAGGTCTTATAGGTATACATGTGGCCCAAAACAAAATGCCACCTGCTACTTCAAAAATAGGACATCATTTCAAGAATCCTGTAATGGAAAGAAAATTAATGCTGGGCCAAATGCCAGCAATTGCACTATAAGACCACTTAATAATGTAATCAGTGTATGCAATGACACTGCACATGACCTACTGGCAAATACATTTTACCAGATTGGTTGGCAACATCGTCCTAAAAAGTGCCTATGCTAACAGTAACCACCATCCCTTACATGCCGTACCTATCCTAAAGTGGCTGAATCACTCTGGTCTTAATTCTGCATTGACCCCAAGCCAAACTGGATGTTAATGCTTACCATGGGGCCTCGTGTTCCTAGGCAAAACCTCACAAGGGGGCATTGCACAATGCCTCAACCCTACAAAGACTTTAGGGATCTGGACAATAGGGTGTGTTACCCACTCAGGAAAAAATATTCAAGTCTTTTTTTTTTTCTTTATTTATTTTTAGAGAGAGGAAGGGAGAGGAGAGAGAGATAGAAACATCGATGAGAGAGAACATCGATTGGCCGCCTCCTGCATGCCCCCACTGGGAATACGGGCCCACAACCTGGGCATGAGCCCTGACTGGGAATCGAACCGGTGACCTCCTGGTGTGTGGGTTGATGCTCAACCACTGAGCCACACCAGCCGGGCATATTCAAGTCTTTAATTCTATACACAAATGAAAGAAATGTGCACTTGGACTTGCTGGTATTATACCCTTAATTGGCAGCCTCATAGTACTCACAGGTGGGATAACTTATAATGCCATAACCACAAAGAAAATAACTGCATCCATGACTGTCACTGCACATGAAACAGAGAAGGATTTCCAGCTACTTTCAAAATCTCTGGACTCGCTAAACAAAATGATATTAGCTAACCGCATAGCATTAGACTATTTACAGGCATCCCAAGGAGAAGTTTGTGCTATGGCAAACACCTCTTGCTGCTTTTACATAAATACCACTGGCCAAATTGAAGAGAGCACTAAGAAAATAATGGAACAGGCTAACTGGTTACAGACCATCAGCCAACAGAGTGTTGAGAACACTGTTTGGGACTCTATACAAAATATGCTTCCCAAACTGACCTGGTTCTTTCTACTATAAGGTCCCTTAACAGCAATCCTCCTCCTATTGCTTTTTGGCCCATGCATACTTAACTGTCTTGTTCACTTTGTCTCCTCCAGGACTCAGCCAACCCAACTTCAGATGATGGCCATGCAGGAATTCCAACTCATTCCCTTGACAGACAACTCCAGCAGTCCCCTAGATCGTGCGAGGGAATTCGGTTTCGTCCTACCGAAACCTGTTCCAGATAGTCAGCAAGAGACTGAGACCCATCGGTCTATGCCCACTGACAGCAGAAAGAAGTTACGGAAGCCAGACCGTTGCCCTTCAACTTCTCAAAAGCTTTTGGGTCCCACTCTCTTGAAGGGAGAAGGTTAGGATAAGAGCTAGTTAGACATGGGCCGGTGCAGGCAAAGGGAGAAAAAGGAAATAGATAATCCTTGTGCATTCCTGCACGTCTATAGGGCCTAAGGTAAAAATTTTAAGCCAAAACAGGTTTCCCATCCCTGGACTTCTGGTCATCAGATCTCTGATTTAATCTCAGGACACTATTCAGCCACATAGTTCCAGTCGCCTAGCAGGTGCACAGGTGGTTAGGAAAGAAGGAGGAGCTGAAGGGATGGCAGCAGAGAAGTCCAGGAAGACAAAGCCTGTAAATACTGAGCTCTGTAATTGATCGGGCACTCTCACTCTGAGGTGCCCACTCAGTCCCGTCTGAGTATTTCCATACTGTCAATAAACTCATGCTTGCTTTGCTGCACTTAGTCTCTTGATTGAAACCTTTCCTTTGAGAAGAACCGAGGTCTCATCGTCTTGCTGATAACACTACCACTTCTCAGCTGGCTACACAGAACGAGTCCCCTCTCTGACCTTAATTTTCTCATTTGGAAAATGGGACACTGATCCTCGCCTGCTTCTCTGCATAGTACTAGTATCGATGAGTGCCTGTGTGTGAAGAGCTGGGAATATATGAGCACGTTTAACTGGGAGGGCTTGGAATGGCCTCTAAATCCAAAAGTTAAACATACACAGATCTGGATTTAAATCCTGCCCCCCTCTTTCTAGCTGTGTGTCTCAGGGCAAGTAATGGAACCTCTCTGAGCCTTGGTTTCTTTTCCTATAAAATGGATTCTTGGTTTCCCCAGCTGTGAAATAATAGCTTATCTCCTAAACTGGTTTTGATTATTAACTGAAATACACACATCAAGGGCTAGGAAGAACCTAAGCTCAGAGCAAGTTCTCAGGGATGGTGTCTCTTGTTTTTAATCCTGGATGACCTCTCACTTCCTCTCCCTTGTGCTGTATTGTCCAGACCTGGCTGTGCTCAGGACAAAGCCCCTTCTGAGACTGCTTCTAATAGACCTTCTCCTCCATCTGTGAGGCCACAAATTATTGTTAAAATAGAGGATAATTTTATTTATATTTTTTACTCATTGTAAAAGTAATGTGTTCATGGTAGAAAAAAATTTAAGCACAAAATTATAAAGATGAAAATAGAGATTACACAAAACTTCACCACCCAGAGATATAATCACTATTGACAGTTGGGTGACTTTCCTTCCTGATTTCTCTTTCATGCATGTGTAACAGGATGTTAAATGCAAGTTTCCTTTGGTTTTGGCTTTGGGGCCAAGCAAAGAATGCCAAGGACCACCCAAGTAGGGCCTGCTGAAGGATGGAGAAACTGGTTGGACCAGCATTAACCCATTATCCACCTCTGATTATCATGGAGTGTGTGTGTGGCAGAGACAGAGAGAGGAGAGGCTGGCTGGGAGGGATTCTTTTGGAGAGGATTGCTGGTTACTGTTTGGCCCCCACTGCAACACCCAGAGAGGAGGGGTGAAGTTGTGTCTCTTCCTCATTTTAGGGTAGGGAGCTTGAAGGGAAGCACTTGGTGAGCTCTGGACCAAGGAGAAAGGGAAGTCTAAGGCAATGACACTCTTCTATCACCCACACTTTCCCCAGCAGAGAGCTTATCATGCTGAATTGCAAATGTCCATTGAGTTGTCTGCCTCCCCAGCTCAACCTGAAACAATCTTTCAGATAGTCTGGGTCTTGTAGCCCCTGCCCCTGCTGAAGGCCTGGCACTTACTCAATGCTTGATAAATGCTCTGGTGAACGAAGGGAAGACTAAAAGAGCTGTAGAATAGAAAACAGAAAGAACAAGTGTAGGGATTGAAATTCTTCTAGCTGGGTTAATAATCTAATTGACATGAGACAGATTAGCATGAGAAAATGTCAAAAATGTATTACGGATGTACATTCAAGGGTATCATAAGAATGAGACCCCAGGAGGCATTGGAGAGTTGAGGTTTATATGTTAATCTGGACTAAGCAGACGGAGGCAGGAGTCTGGGATTTCCAAGGAAAAGAAAGCAGGCAATTTACAGGTAGATGGAAAAGGAAACATGTGATAAACAAATTCTTGCTGGGCCACCCAGAAACAATAGGACACAGAAGGAAACAGGTTTTGCTAGATTTCTTCTTGCCTGCCACATTCAGTTTATATTATGATGCTGTTACCAGGGAGACCACAAGACCTCTTGTCTTCTTGAAGGAAAAATTCAATCAAGAGACAAAGTGCAGCAAAGCAAGCAATAATTTATTGGCTGCAGCAAAAACACACTTAGGACAGTGAAATGAGGGAAGGCATAGAAGAAGCAATAGGAGAGCCTAGATTAGGCTGCTTTGGCTCACTGGGAAGTCAGAGAGAAGGGGGCCTTGGAGACAGGTTCAGGGGGTTAGCCTGGGATGAGCTGCTGCTGCTGCCCACTGCTCCCCTGGTTGCAAGTCTCGTGGGGTCCCTTTGAAGGAAGAGAGGGGAAGGGAATGGCACAGGTGTGTGTGCTCCCCTGGGGGAGTGCTCATGCTGGGTCCTCTGTGTTGAGGGTATTTATTTCTCTCTTGCAGGTGGGAAGCTTAGGGGAGGTCTCAGGGGAGGGTCTTGATTGAGTATTCATCAGCTTTTCAGGTGTGCTCTTTCAGGGTCAGTGGTTTCTGCTGATTGGTTGGCGCCAAGGTAGGGGGTCATTAGTCAATGCAGCTGGTACTGAGGCAGCCACCTGTGTCACTTGTCTGGTTTTTGCTGCTTTTCTGGGCCTGGAGCTGAAATACAACTGAGGCCTAGATGTTATCTTTAGGGAGGAAAAGGTCAGAGGGTCTAAACCGCATGACTAGTGATATGAAAAGTCAGGGGGTCCAAACCACATGCCCAGAGATATGCTAGGGGAGGATAGGGTACCCTGGAAGTGAGGTTCTTGTTTTCCCAGTTCTGCCCCTTGCTAGGCATCCAGGGCTTTCTGCCCTGGTGACCTTCTGTACCTGGCCCATTGTCCTTGCTCTGCTCATGTCTGTGTAACTGCCTATAACAATGCTAAGGTGAGGCTCCCTTTCTTTAAGCAGGTTTTTCTACCTGAATTCCTTTAAACAGGTAAAGGGGAGGCTTCAAGGTTCTTTTGTTTCGTGATAACCAGCTTAAAATCAATATCCCAAAAGACATATTTTGGGGTGGCAAACTTTGGTCCTCTTCACAAGAGTTTTAGAACCACACACATCTAAGCTCAAATCCTGCCTCTGCCACTTTCTAGCTGTATTCCCTTGGAGAAGTCTCATCATTTCTCTAACTTCATTTTTCTCACTTGTAAAATGAAGATAAATTGGGTATCTGTTATACAGAGTTTTGAGTGAAATGGCACATAGTAGGTGTTCCAGCAATCAGGAATGAATGAAGACGGTAGTCTTGGAAACTGCAAACTGGCTGGGTCTCCTGAGAATTTCAAGTCTGAATGGATATAGTTCTGGAATTTCCAGATCCTGGCTTTCTTTTCTGTTCCTTCTTCAGGCCCCATCATCACCACCATAATCATCATCTTTATAGCAGCAACAGCTGTCAGTTGCATGGCAATGTATAGGAATTCCATGGCCTAGTATCATTGAAATCTCACAATAATCCTGTGAGGTCTGGATTATAACCACGATTTCACAGATGTGGAAATTGAGGCCCAAAGTGGGTAAATGACTTGCCCAAGGGTACAAAGATCTGAGACTTGAGGGCACTGCTTTTGGCCTTTCTCAAAGGAATTGATTTAACATGTACTCAGCACCCGCTGTGTGCCAGGCACTTAAAATTTGCGGTATTAAACAAAAACCTTAACTTCCACCATTGAAAGTCTTGAAAAGAAAGGGTTTAGTAGGCCATTGCTAGCAAAAAGGAAGACTGGTCTTGGAGTATGTTCAAACTACTGGTAGCCTGGCTAGGTAGGAAAGAAAACATGTCCCTGGTCCTGGAGTGCTGCAAGCATTTTTTTTTTTTTTTAAATCCTCACCCGAGGACATTTTTGCATTTATCTTCAGATAGAGCGGGAGGGAGAGAGAGGGAGGAAGAGAGAGAGAAACATCCATGTGAGAGAGACACATCAATGGGTTGCCACCCACACGACCCCAACTGGGGCTGGGGACAAACTGCAACCAAAGTACATGTCCTTAGCTGGAACCGAGCCTGGGACTCTCCGGTCCGTGGGCCAACGCTCTAACCGCTGAGCCAAACCGGCCAGGGCTGCAGACTTTTTTTTTTTTTTTTTCCTCACCCGAGGACATTTTTTCATTTTTTGTTCAGACAGAGTAGGAGGGAGAGAGAGGAAGAGAGAGAAAGAGAAACATCTACGTGAAAGGGCCACATCGAGTGGCTGCCACCCTCACAACCAACCAGGGCCCGGGGACAAACTGCAACCGAGGTACATGCCCTTAGCGGGAACCGAACCCGGGTCTCTCTGGACTGCGGGCCGACACTCTAACCGCTGAGCCAAACCGGCCAGGGCTGCAGACGTTTTTATACATCAGGTAGGGGGGAGACAGATGTAAGCCATCTGACATAATTTGCATTAGCTATAGACGAAGGGGATGGTTGAAGGTGAAGTGGGGCTAGTTCTGGGATAGGCACAGCAGAGTCCACAGCTGAGTCTGCACAGCTCTCTGGTAAACAAGAAGCAGAGGCTCCTGGAGTTCAAGGGCACCTGGCTATTCTCTTCTTAGATACTCTGGGAAATAGCCACCTGGAAGTTAAGTGAATTCCAACATACACTAAGGAGTCTGAGCAGTCTTTTGTTGGTTTTACACTGCAGTTGTTAACCGATTAACCCCTTTTTGTCTCTGCCTTCCACCCTCTGGCCTGCTGTAATTTAATTTAGTAAAAGATCTGAGCCGGTGGGGGTGGGTTTGGGGGTGGGGGGGTGCAGGAGATCACATCCACAACACAAGGCCAATATAGAGCAAAATGGCTTTATTGCATGCGCCTGGGTGTAGGCGGGCTGAGCCGAGAAGGGTTCAGCCTCGAATCAGGGTTGGGGTGTCGGTTATATACTCTACTTTCAGCTTCCGGCAGTTCCTGCTGATGTACTTTGTCTGGTCCATTGTCCACTTTGCAGTAGGACTGGCCTGGTATCTCGTCGGGCATCTGCTGGGTTATCCATTGCCTTGCGGATAATCCAGATACTCCTTACCCGTACTCAACAAAAGGCTGAGCAAAGGTCATGCAAGCAACACAATTTCCACAGTTTTCACCTTTTGCAAGTTTTTACCTTTACCCTTTAAAACATCACTGACCCTTTCATTTAGGACAGCTCAGAATTTTCTCCTGTGCCCTTATAGATGAGTGGGGAGGACAGACATGCACGTCAAAAACAATACCTACAGCCCTGGCCGGTTTGGCTCAGCAGATGGAGTATGGGCGCACAGACCAAAGAGTTGCGGGTTCAATTCCGGTCAAGGGTCCCTGGCCCTTGTCAGGGTTGTGCGGGAGGCAACCAATCAATGTGTCTCTCTCACATTGGTGTTTCTCTCTCTCTCTCTCTATCCCTCCCTCCCACTCTATCTGAAAATAAATGGAAAAATATCCTCGGATGAGGATTTAAAAGAAAAAAACAACCAATACCTATAATTCTGAATGGTAAGTGCTGTCTATGAAAACCCCAGACAAGATGACAGTTTCTTCTCCTGGGGGCAATCAGCTGGAGAGCAGGTCCAGTCCACTGTTTTCTATCTCTGTGGCTTTGAACAAGTCACTTCCCCTTTCTGGGCATTAATTTCTTCATCTGTAAAATGGGGGTTATAATAGTACCTCTCTCATACAATCACTGCAGGAATAAGAGAGATAATGTATACATGTAGCACAGTATCTGGCACAAGTAAGCACTTAGTAAATTATTACTGCAATCTAGATGTCAATCAGGGGCCCCCTCACCCCTTGTTGTCATGGGATGAGCCCAAGCACCTATTCCAAAACCCTCTCCTAGATTACTGCATGTTCCTGGGAGGTTTTATTTCTCCTGGTCCAGCTCCTACTTCAGCCTGTACTGTCTTTGGTTAGCACTACACCAACACAAATGTAAAATCTGGCCCGTTCAGCCATTTTCACAAACACCCCAGTCAGGGCAGCCTCAGTGCGTGTAGGAGACTTTTTTGTAGATTTCCAGGGATGGGAGACAGAAGGCAATAACATCATAGCTACAAAAAAACCTCAGGGTGAACTAAAAATACCCTGGTTCCCAATACAGCCTCAGCTGGCTCTTCAGTTTTTCTCTACGCCGTCCCCAGTCCCACTGCCCTGGGCCAGCTCCTGTCTCCTGGTAATAGACATCTGCCTTTGTTTGGCTATTGTCTCCACAATCACTTCCTAAGGAGCTCTCAATGTCTGCTCCAGGCATTATTCCATTTTGGTGTTGGCTTCCCTTCCTATCTCCCCCTCCCCCTTCCCCTCAACCCGGCCAAGCACAGGCCTTCAGGAAGCCCCCACAAGGATGGGAGGAATGTTTTCTGTCATTTATGGTAGCTGATGCTGGTGGATGTGCCACGCTGGCTGGCTTCCTGGAGCCTCCCCCTACCTCCCCACTCCCACTCCTTACCCTCCACCCCTTTTTTCCTGCCCATTTCCCAGACCCAGTCCTCTAGTTTCTGGTAGATTCTCCAGTCCTTTGTAGATTAAAACATCCAAATCTGAGTCCTCTTCCTTGTTGGCTCTACAACAGCTGCCTCTCAGAGCTTCCAGACGCACCTTCACCTTAAACAGTTTCTCAATTATTTTCTCAATGAAAGTCCTCTTCCCTAAGAGAGGAGGTCATGCACAGAGGGTCTCTGACCTGCACCTGGCCCAAAGGGATGTTTTAAAAGACAAATCGACATGTAAAATTGAGATTACACATAAAAACCTGGATTTGTGCCTTTTCTTGTGAACTCATATCTGGCATCATAGGACCCACATTCCCCCCCAAAGGGACATGTTGGCCTGAATGCAGAGTAGGGTCCTTGTCCTTCATGCCCCTGCCCACTAGCCTTATTTCTCCTGCTTGAGCCCTGTAGGCTTTCAGCTCTGTGACCTTTGCTAAGAGGCATTTCAGTGCCAGTTTCCACCCTCCGTTTCATTATTATAATGAAGTTGGGTCTATGAATTTGCTAAGTTCACAAAGGGCACCCTAGGCAGAAGTTACAGCAAAGAGTAGTCACTTAAGTATGCAAGTGATGGCTTTTCTTGAAAGCATGAGATCCAGAGGGTCTGGGTCTCTCTCTCTGGTGCAAGGAGGCGGTGGGCTGGAAAGGGTTAAGCTGGGGCTTGGCTATGAAATACACTGATGCTCTCTTATGGGGCACTGGGAGCCAGTGTGGGGTTTAAAGCACCGCAACACAGCATGAGCTGTGCATATGAGAAAAGTACCTGGGAAGCTCGTGGGGCGGGATAGATTGGAACCCTCTCACCCCTACTGTCCCCGCAGGAAGCCCAAAGAAAGGCTAGGGCAGAGGGCCGGGAGGGCCAGGATGCTGCAGCCGGACGCGTGGCATCGATCGTGGGAATGAATGGCTGGGAGGACGGCAAGGGATTCGGAGGCAGCCATGCCTGGGAGTGGGTGTGCTTGACCTTGATGCAAAACACTGCGGGCGCTGCAGCTGCAACTCGCTTTCCTCTCCTTCCCTCCTCCCCCCTCCCCCCTCCCCCCACTGCGGCGGACTGCGGCGGAATCCCCGCCACTCGCGAAGCGCCCTCCGGAGCGCCCGCGGTACGCAAGGGGCGGGGGCGGGTGGCGGGGATGCCGGTCTTCCCTAGAAGGCCGGTGAGGGGAGTGGAGGGGAGGCTGGTCACGTGGTGCCTCCACCAGGCGCAGCCCCATCGGCGAGTCACGCAGCGGAGGCAGCCCCGGGCTGCTGGGGTTTCCAGGCACAAAGCAGCCCCCTCCCCCCGTTCCGGCGCCCCCCGCGGAGTGCGCTGGCCCAGCGCGGAGCTGGGTGGGGAGGGAGGCTTGCTCTCTCTGCAACCTCTACGGCTGTCCCTGGCTGCCTGCCACGGTCCTCACTGCAGCTTGGGAGGTCTGATTGTCTCCGCGAACACATCCCTTCCCTGCTTCTCCCCTGCCTTCTTCCACCTGTCCCTTTTCCTACCGTGCTACCGGGAGGCCAGCTTTGTTTGGTCTGGCTGAAGCAGGTTTCTGTTACATGCCACAATTTTGCAGTTTTTAACAAATCAATTAACCTAGCTGGAGGTGGGAAAGATTAAAGCAGAAATTCCACAGATGCCTCAAGCCCCACACATCCAAACCGACCTTATTATTCCCCAAACTGCTCCTTCTTTGTGTCCCCATCTCTGTTTTTATTATTATTATTATTATTATTATTGTTATTATTATTATTATTATTTTAAATCCTCACCCAAGGATATTTTTTCCATTGATTTTTAGAGAGAATGGAAGGGAGGGAAGGGGAGAGAGAGAAAGAGACTTCGATGTGAGAGAGACACATTGATTAGTGATTAGTTGCCTTCTGCGCGTGACCAAACCTGAGACTCTTTGGTCCAAGTGCCAGCCCTCTAACCACTGAGCAAAGCTGGCCAGGGCCCCATCTCTGTTTTAAGCAGAAACCTGAGTCATCAAATCTATGACCAAAACGTACTAAATTTACCTCCAAAATATTTCTTAAACTTCAGTACCCAGTTTTTTTCCTTGATATTTATCTTTATTTGTAATTGTGTTTATTTGTGACTGTTTTTTTTTAATATTTAAAAACATTTTTTTCTTTATTGATTTTAGAGAGAGAAAACATCAACGAGCGAGAACATCCATGGATCACCTGCCTCCTGCATGCACCCCACTGGGGATTTGGCCCACAACCTGGTCATGAGCCCTGACTGGAAATCAAACCAGGACCTCTCAGTCCATGGGACCATGCTCAATCCACTGAACCACACCAGTCAGGCTGCGATTGTTTTTTGTATGCGCCCCCCCCCCCCCCCACTGTAAGTTCCATGAGAATAGAGACCTTGTCTATTTTGTTAATTGCTGTATCACCAACCCACTACCAGGCACATAGTAGGTGCTTAATAAGCATTAATGAATAATGAATAGATGCATAGTAAGTCCTGTGCTAGATATTAAGTGCAGGAAGGGGGCACAGATTTTAAGATGAGACACAGTTCTGTCCTCAAGAAATCATCTATCCAACCAACATGCCCTGAGCCTTCTCTCCACCAGGCCCTGGTAGGGGCTAGTGTACAAGATAAGTAAGACTCCATTTCTACTTTCCCCCTTCATCTGGGGTGGGGTGTGGCACACTTGACTAACCTAGACAATAAGACTCTGTGGTATGGGACAGATCAGGCATGGTAGTACATACTAACTGCTAGAGTCAAAAGAGTCCAGGATTTGGAACCCGATGATCTATCTAGATCGATCTAGACTAGCTTTGACACCTTCTGGCTGTGTGACCACAAGTATCCTCTCTCTGTTATCACTGAAAGTGGGGGAGCCCCTTTCCCACTGGGTGCTGAGGGTCAGGTCCTTACAATATCTTGAGAAAAAGAATTTTCTGAGACCCACATGGGAGGATGAGTGATTTTTATTTGCATGGAATTACATCCTTGGGTTTCCACAAGTCCCATTTCCCTTAACCCAGTACTGGAAGATGTGCAGCTGGGGATTCAGAGGAGCTAGAAGCAAAGCCAGCATCCAAAGTTTCCTTTCCATGGTGGAATTGGGTCTAGTTTAGCATTAGGCTAGTTGCAGTCTATCAGTCCATTGTATGGGATCCACATGGCAAATGCTGGGGAGCCAAGAGAGTACGCCCCTGCAACAAGAGTCCCAAGAGCAGCCAAGTGGGCTAGGAGAGCAAAAATTCCTTTTTTTTAATCCTCACCCAAGGACATTTTTCCATTTGTTTTCAGATAGAGTGGGAGAGAGGGGGAGAGAGACAGAGAGAGAGAGAGAGAGAGAAACATCAATGTGAGAGAGACACATTGATTGGTTGTCTCCCGCACAACCCTGACCAGGGCGGGGGACTGAATCACAACCGAGGCACGTGCCCATGACCAGAATCGAACCCGTGACTCTTTGGTCCGAGGCTGACAGGCTAACTGCTGAGTCAAACCTGCCCGGGCAAAAATTCCTTTGTTTAGGAGATTAAGTATCTCACATCTTTCCTCACTTACAGTAGCCACACCTACTCTGGCCAATGACCTGTTCCCAGGTGTGACTGACAGACAAGTGCCTTCCCTATGTCACCCAGACTTTACTGGGCATGTGTCTATATCCCCCCTGTCCAGACCAGTGGCTTCCTAGGGATTGTTAAACTGTAGCTTCCTAGCAAAGCTACACAAATGACATGCCTGTACTATTTGGCCTTCCCTTTGCTCCTTTCCAGTTATTCATAACTAGGTTAAATTAAAACGGTATCAGCTCCATCTTCTTATCTTAAAAATGGGAATAACAGCCCTGGCCAGATTGGCTCAGCGGTTAGAGCGTCTGCCCGCGGTCCAGAGAGACCCGGGTTCAGTTCCCGCTAAGGGCACGTACCTCGGTTGCAGTTTGTCCCTGGCCCTGGTTGGGGTCGTGTGGGTGGCAACCAGTCGATGTGTCTCTCTCACATCAATGTTTCTCTCTCTTTCATCCTCTCTCCCTCTTGCTCTATCTGAAGATGAATGCAAAAGTGTCCTCAGGTGAGGATTAAAAAAAAAAAAAGGGAATAACAATACTATCTCAAACGGCTGAAAGATATGGATGAGGTAAATGAAACAAGTGCCAGGTTTATGACAATGTTGGATATAGGCGGGTGACCGTACCTTCTGGTTTGCCTGGAACAGATCAATTGGTATCTTTTGAACCAGAACAATTAATAATAGAAATCCCTTTCATTCTTAAAGAGTATCCTGGGTTTGGACAGTAAATCATATGGTCATCCTTGTAATAGGTGTAACACTAGAGTTATCTACAGTGCCCTTGGAACACCAAAGAGGAAGAGAGGTGTGTCTGACTGTAAAAAGGGGGGCAGTGACCATGGAAATGAGCCTGGAAGTATGCATGGGATTACCAAATAGAGCGGGACTGGAAAGGCATAACAGGCAAAGAAACCAGCATTTGCAAAGAATCGGGTCTGATAATTGTGAGCATGTTTAGATAACATCAAGAAGCTCAAATGGCTCAGTTCCAAGATGTCTGGAAGGACATGAGGCTGGCTGTGGGAACTGTAGACATTTTTTGAGTAGGGGTTGACACAAGCTGATGCCTTCACCAAACAGACCAATTGAGGAGCTGGGGCCAAGTCCAGACAAAAGAGATAAAGAGGCCTAAACCAGAGAGAGGTTCTATAAGCACTTTGGAGAGAAATAGGACTTGGATTTGGGGGTCAGAGGCAGGAGGACTTCCAGGTGGATGGGGAGGTCATTCACTGAGGCAGGTGGCAAGGAGAAAGTGCCTGGAGACCCAGGAGATGGGAGGCAACTCAGATCAGACTGACTAGGCTCAGTGGCATTCACCACTCCTGATCCAGAGGGGAAAAAAAAGTAGAGGTCACTCCTAAGGCCAGTGGTGGGAGCTGGTGCCCAGTTACTATTCAGGTAACATCTGATTAAAATTAACTCTAAGAGCAGCCTTGAAAGACAAGAGAACACTCAAAAGTAGAGCCTCAAGTAAAGAAATACAGGTTTTTGCTCAGGCCGGTTTGGGTCAGTGGTTAGAGCATTGGCCCGCAGACCAGAGTCCCGGGTTCGGTTCCCGCTAAGGGCACGTACCTCGGTTACAGTTCGTCCTGGCCCCGGTTGGAGTCGTGTGGGTGGCAGCCAGTCGATGTGTCTCTCTCACATCGATGTTTCTTTCTCTCTCTTCCTCCCTCTCTCGCTCCCGCTCTATCTGAAGATAAAAATGCAATAATAATAAATAAGTAAATAAAATAAAGAGGTTTAAAAAAAAGAAAGACAGGTTTTGCAGGCCAACTTCATTGTATATATGGCTTTCCTTGAGCAAAATGTTCCTACAATGTCCAACAGTCTAACAATAAAGGCTGAGGTCCTCAGCCTGGTGCTCAGAGGTCCTGGTGACCTGGTCTCAACCTGTCCTTGCAGAACATTTATATTTCACCTACTTGTGTTTGGCCCCTCCCTGTCTTTGAAAACACAAGAATTGCTCCTGCTCCTGCTCCAACCATGTGGTCCAGGTGGGGACTATCAATCATGGCATTCCCATCTTCATGATGAAAGGCCCAGTTGCCAGAGTACTTGTCTCAGGGGTTACATGAGCTGAAAATCACTCTTTTGTCTTAGGCTAGTGTGGGGAGACGTAAAAAGAAATTACTTTCCTCCCACCTTCTAAGTTCTTGTAGCTGGGCTAATAATGAAATTAATATGAGACAGATTAATAGGAAAAAAATGTCCAAAATTGATTATAGATATACATGCAAGGGTGCCATAAGAATATGAGACCCAATCCCTGGCCAGGTAGCTCAGTTGATTAGTGCGTCATCCTGATACACCAATGTTGTAGGTTTGATCCCTAGTCAGGGCACATGCAAGAACCCACCAATAGCCCTGGCCAGTGTGGCTCAATTGGTTGGGCAATGCCCCGTGAACCAAAAGGTTGCCAGTTCAATTCCCAGTCAGGGCACATGCACAGGTTGTGGGTTCAATCCCCCAGTGGTGGACGTGCAGGAGGCGGCCAATCAATGTTCTCTCTCATCGATATTTCTATCTCTCTCTCCATCTCCCTTCCTCTCTCTCTAAAATCAATAAAGAAGAAAAAAATTTTTTAATAAGTGGAACAACAAATCAATGTTTCTCTCCTTCCTTTCCCTTCTCTCTCAAAATTAATAAATAATATTTTTAAATAAAAATATTTTTTTAAAAGAAAAGAATATGAGACCCAAGGAGTCATTGGGCAGTTAGGTTTATAAGCTATTCTGGACAAAGGAAAGGGAGACAGAGGTCTGAGATTTCAATGATAAAGCAGGCAGTTTACAGGTAGATAAGAGCAAAGGTGATAAATTCTTGGCTGGCCCACACAGCAACAATGGGACACAGAAACAGGCCTTGCTAGATTTCTCCTTGTCTGCCCCATTCAGTTTAAATTATGATGCTAAGGTGATGCTTCCTTCCTTTGAGCAGGTTTTTCTATCTGAATTCCTTTAAGCAGGTAAGGGGGAAGGTCCAAGGTTCTTTCTGAGTCTTTTGTTTCTTTTCCTTTTTTTTTTTTTATCCTCACCCAAGGATATTTTTCCACTTATCTTCAGAGTGGGAGAAAGGGGGAGAGACAGAGAGAGAGAAACATCAATGTGAGAGAGACATATCAACTGGCTGCCTCCTGCACAACCCCAACCAGGGCTGGGGATGAAATGCAACCGCAGTATGTGTCCTTGACCGGATTCGAACCTGAGACTCATTGGTCCTCGGGCCGACGCTCTAACCACTGAGCACAACCGGCCAGGGCCTGACTCTTTTGTTTCTTAATAACCAGCTTAGCCCTGGCTGGTTTTGCTCAGTGGTTAGAGCATTGGCCCACGGACCAAAGAGTTGTGGGTTTGATTCTGATCAAGGGCATGTACCTCAGTTCCTATTTGATCCCCAGCTCTGGTTGGGGTTGTGTGGAAGGCAACCAATCGATGTTTCTCTCCCCCCCCCTCTCTCTCTCTCTCCCCCCCCTCCCTTCCTCCCACTCTATCCGAAAATTAATGGAAAAATGTCCTCAAGTGAGGATTTTAAAATAATAATAATAATAAACAGCTTAAAATTGATATCGTAAAAGGAATATTTTGAGGTGACAAAACCTTGGTCCCCTTCACTAGTCCATGTCTGGGCTTCTTTTCCTTGAATCCAATGGAGTCATAATAGAGAACCATTCCATTCTCTCTTCCCTTGTGCATCCTTTCAGACATTCTCTCCTCCCGTCATACCCTGCTGTTCACATTTCTTCAGACTGATGCTGTATTTGTATCCCTATGCCTTCTCTCCAGACTCCCTCACTTTGGAATGTCTTATAATTTGTCAGTTTCTACTCATCCTGTTATAACCTGATGGCGAGATAACCAGAGACGCATGGCCGAATTGTAAAGGAGCACTTTATTTCGCCAGCGGGCTGCGGAGGGCATAGTTTCCCCTCAGATCAACAGCCCCGATTCTTCTTACTCGATTCTTCTTACTCGTCCCATTTTAAAGACAGAAACTCCCTCCTCCTTTTGCCCCTTCCCCTCAGGGAACTAGTACAATAGTGGGAGTGACAGAGACAACAGAAGTCAAAATTAGCATTATTTACTGATGGCATAAGTACTTACAAGTACCTGCAAATACCTATACTCAGGAAACTGCAAATGCCTCCCAACTCCTGGGGCAACTATAATCTTAGGCAAAATTCCTTTCCGTCTAGGGGTAATTAACCTATTATTGGAAGAATATCGAGGAATGTCTATTGGTGACAAAATGGAGTCTTTTAGTCGCCTTAACCAAGGGGCCTACATAAAATGGAATCTAGTTGCCTTAGCCTTGGGGCCCAGATCAATCCTTTGAGACCCAACTCAAAGAGCTCTTCCTCAGGAAAGCCATCCCTGACCACCCTGAGCAAGGCTTGCCATGCCCTCCTCTGGCCTGGCACAGATTTTTGTACCTGTCCTCATCATCTAGTACCCCAGTGATCTGCTTTCTTTTCTGTAACCCCCCTTAAGCTATGTTTTTCATCTCCATGACCCCAGTGCCTGGCAAGGGGCCTAGCACAAAGTATAATAAATGTTTACTAAATGAGCGAATATATGAGTAAGTCTCTCTCTCTCTCTCATGCCATCTCCCTGAGTCACTACTTGGTTTCTATCAAGTGGAGATACAGAAGAAAAACTAGGATGAACTGTTTTAGTCCCTTGATTCAAGGGCGATGGATTCAGGAGAGAAGAAATCCCAGTAGAAATGAGGTCATTGCAAAGTCTAGTGGCACTTATGAGAGGTCAGTTTTCTGCCAAAGCACTGATGGTGGCAGCTTTGAGCTGAGCAGTTTGTTTGAGAGCCAGAGCCAAAACTAACATTCAGTGTGTTGAGCTTTTCAGCGCGCTAGGATTCTGACAGCTGTTTCTGTCAGCTCCTCAGGGAAAAGCATCTAAAAGCCATCTGGGTCTGCCTAGAATCAGGGGTCCCCATCTCCTTTGGCTCAATCTGATCCAAGTAACAAGGCAGCCCTCTCCCCCACCCTTCATCCCCACCAGGGCACACACCCTCTAGAAGGGAGCTCTTCAATTGATCAGGACACTGGGCACTGAGAACAGAGTCAAAAAGGCTATAGGGAAGTTGGGCCTGTATGACAAGTTCTGGCCAATAGTCTGTGAGTAGAAGTAACATGCGCCATTTCCGTGCTGAAGTATTTAATTGCCAGTGCACAACTCTCCAGCTCTCTTTCCTATTGAGGCAATCCTGAAAGCATCATGTTGAGTGGTGGAGCCCAGGATGAAAGTGGTCTGGATCTCTGAGTTACCCAGTGGAGTGGAGGAGAGCTACCCTGAAAAGTGCCTTGATCCATTGCATGAGTGGAGATAATATACCATTGTCGTATTAAGCCATTGAGATATGCGGGTTGCTTGTTACCACAGCACAGCCTAGCCTATTTTGACCAATATAAAGAAATGAATTGTTTTAGCCATCCAGCATCAGACCTCCTTCCTCCTTGAGGAGAAACATTCCTCCTCCTAAATCTCTTTGGTATTGCCAGATCCAGTGGTCACTACTTTGTTTTTAATCTTTCTTGGTTTCTCAGCAGCATTTGTCACAATTGACCACTCTCTCCCTGGAAACATGTTACCTTGGTGTCTATGACATCATACCTGCTTGGGTTTTCTCTTATTTTACAGCCCCTGCTTCTTAGTTTCTTTTGCTGACTCTTCTACCATTTCACCTTAAAAGTTTGAAGTTTTTCAGGGCTTATTCCTAGGGACCTTTCTCATGGTTTTAAATACCATCCATGAAAAAGACAGCTGGTTACTTTCTAATATTCATTCGACCATTCTGTATTAATAACAAAACCCCTATTTTTAGGGCACATTGTGCCCAGTTGATATACTACATTTCCTAGTATGGCCCTGTGAATATATCAAAACATATGAGATGTAAGCAAAAACGTATAGGACTTCCAAGACATCCTTCTTAAAAGGAAAAAGGTGGGCCTTTCTTTCCCTTTTCCTTCTCACTGGCTGGAATGTGAGCTATACGAGGTAACCTTAAGATGGGAAACCAAGTGCTGAGGATGGCAGAGCAGTCCTGAACTGCCTTTGGACTTATTTTTTTGAAGAGAGATATAACTTTCTATCGTAATGCACTTTTTTTTCTTTTATTTGCAACTGAACCTCATCCTGGTACATTCTCATTGCGCTGAAGTTGCTTGCTTGCCTCCCATTTGGAAACCTGAGTCCAGATCCTCCCCAGAGGAGTGGAGAACCAGCAAAAGAAATGCACCTCCAGGCCAAAAAAAAAAAAAAAAAAAAAATGCTGGGACTCCTTCCACAAATTGTAAGTAACCAAGCTACCAGGAGGATAGAATGGGAGGTGGATGTAGAAATAAAGTTTATTAGCTCACAGAGAGCATTGAATGCTAGATTAAGGAACGTGTACTTTATTCTGTAAGTTCCTTGCAGATAGGGGACCCTGTCTGTCTTATCCAGTAATGCCTCTGCTTTGTAGATGCTCAGTGAAGGACTATAGTGTTTATTAAGTAATGGTGTTTGCTTAATAAGCAACAACAAAAGAAAAGTTGGAAGGCAGACCAGTTGGGAATCACCCTTTGATCTACCCTTGTCTGCTTTTTACAGATGAAGGAACTGAAGCACCAGTTGCTGGCAGTGGCATTCAGACTATCCACGAGGAAAGGCAAACCGAAAACTCCCATCTTGGAGATGATGGGGGTAGGGGTGAAAGAATTGGGGGAGGAGGTCAAGAAAAGCCATTGGGTTGGTATCTCCTTAAGATGGCTGTCCTGGAACCACAGGACCGGCAGGAGGCGAAGCTCCGCCCCAGCACGCCGGCCCCTCCCCGCTCGGCCCCGCCCAGCGCCCCTGCGCTCGAGCCTGTGCGGGTTGTGAGGTGTCTCAGCAAAGCGCCTGCGCAGTGGGCAGCGGCGCGAGGGGCGGAGGCTTTATAACCACTTCGTTGACGTTACACGGTTTCTATCTCGGGGAGGGCGGCGGCTGAGGGGGTGCTGAGGCGGGAGCAGTGGCGGCGCTGGGCGCCGCTCGCCCCTCGGCCTCTGGGGGCCATGGGCTCGGAGAAGGACTCCGAGTCGCCGCGCTCTACATCCCTACACGCGGCTGCACCGGACCCCAAGTGCCGCAGCAGCGGCCGGCGCCGGCGCCTCACCTTCCACAGCGTCTTCTCCGCCTCGGCCCGCGGCCGCCGCGCCCGGGCCAAGCCGCAGGCCGAGCCGCCGCCCCCGGCCGCGCCGCTGCCGCCCGTCCCGGCCCCCGCCCCGGCCCAGGCCCCGCTGCCCGAGGCACTGCCCGCTGATCCGGCCACCGAGGCCGAGGAGGAGGCCGAGGCGGCGGCGGGGCCCGGGTTCGACGATGAGGAGGCGGCGGAGGGCGGCGGCACGGGCCCGGAGGAGGTGGAGTGCCCGCTGTGCCTGGTGCGGCTGCCGCCCGAGCGGGCCCCGCGCCTGCTCAGCTGTCCGCACCGCTCGTGCCGGGACTGCCTCCGCCACTACCTGCGCCTGGAGATCAGCGAGAGCCGGGTACCCATCAGCTGCCCCGAGTGCAGCGAGCGACTCAACCCGCACGACATCCGCCTGCTGCTCGCCGACCCGCCGCTCATGCACAAGTACGAGGAGTTCATGCTGCGCCGATACCTGGCCTCGGACCCCGACTGCCGCTGGTGCCCGGCCCCGGACTGCGGGTGAGCGTGGGGGCGTGGCCGCCGGGGGTGGCGGGCCGCGGCGAGGAGACCCGGACCGGTGCCTGGGGACTGGACCCGCGCGTGGCCCGCCCCTGGAGGCCGCCCTCGACACAGCGTGTGCGTGTGTGTCCAAGCGTGGAGGGAGAGGTGAGGGATGACCCATGGAAGGGAGAGGGAGGCGGCAACTGCGGTGGGTTTATCTGGTAACCATCCGTGAGCCCAGGCGAGTGCGGTGGGGCACCCAGCACCCCACCCCTGCCCAAGAACTTGAAGCGGAGGCTGAACAGTCGGCGAGGGAGGGAGCTATCAAGTCAGGAGGCAGGGCAGTTTTTTGGTCGGGTAAAGGTCCCTCTATCCAGAGGTAGAAGGGGTATCTCTTAGTGAGGGGATATATGGCAAAAGAACATCATTGTGAGCGGGCAGTTCGGAGGGGTGTGTCCATTTGGCTAGAGGCAGACTTAACAGCATTGCAGGAGAAGGTGTGTTCTTCCTGACCACCCCTGCTGAAAGTTGGGATGGAGGTGACGAGAATGGCACTATGGGGAAAGGACAGCTTACTGGCAGAGCTCTGGGGACACCCTGAGCACTGTATCTTCTGTGCCAAGCTACTGGGAGGCCCCTTGTGGTTCTTACACTGGTGCCTAGGGCAGGGTGAGGAGTGGGCTCTTTCTTTGTCCAGGAAGCAGTGGGGCACTCAGAAGAAGGATGCGGAGAGGTTGATGTGGTAGGAGAAAATGTTTCCCAGCCTCTCTGGTCCTGAGTTTTTGATGAGGGTCTTTTTAATGTACCATGTATGTTGAATTTTTCTCAGGTCAGTGAGAAAATATGCCGAAACGGCAGAGACATAATACCAACAGATTTAGCCATCTGGAGCATTCAGTGGAGACCCTCCTCCCATTTTTAAAAACCTGATTGTGTTACTGTCAGTAAGTCCCAGGAATGGTTGCATGCAGCAAAGAGGGTCTCATCTAAGTGGTTGGGAGTCAGACTGTGCCAATACCTGTTCTTTGACCTTGGGCAGATCATTTTGTTTTGTGTGTCATGTTTTGGGGACAGAAAGATGCAAGGGACTCCTTGCAATGGGTAAATGTAATGCTAGTAAAAAGATTCATAATCTTTGCTTCAAAGGAGTTTAGAAGGACTTTTAATTGTAGCCTGTATATCAGGGCTGTTTTAAGATTTCCATGATGCTACTGTTTGTCTCCTTTAAAAGAAGCCAACACAGACTCATCTAGGGGAGTAAAAAGAGTTAGCTTCTTCTATTTATCTATTCTGCCAGACTTGTTTAGAGACGGGTGTGTTATTTAACCTTACTGAGATGGGGTTTCTAAATTACTTTGAAGTGTTGTTGTCAAAGACACTGTGTTTATCTATGGTAGATCACTTTCACTTTCATTTAATAAGTATCTGAAAGAACCATGTAGGCCCTTAGAAGTTTTTGCTTATATCTGGTGATCTGACTGGCCTTAAGAGGTTAATTTATATGGTATTCACATTTTGCAGACACTATTGATCTATTTTCTGAACCAAGGGAATTTAAGTGAACACTGTTAATTTTGGAATAGTATATTAACTCCTTTTTTGAGATGTGGATTTTCTTGAGTTTTAACTGAGAAATGTGGCCCCACTGATTATCTTTTTGGAAAAGTTCCCTTTTTGTTTTTTATTCCTCCAAAGTCAAATTCTTGACTTTGCTCACATCAATAAAAATGAACAGGAGTTAATTTACAATCTTTATGACAACCTCAAACCATTACTGATTTGGAAGTTATTTTTTAAAAATTAGGCCATTTTCTATTTTAGCCAAGTATTGCATCAGTTATCCAGAGTTTATTTTTTAATTAGTTAAAAGAAGTATAACAATTTTATATATAATTTTAAAAAATGTGTTATCTGTGGGTTTAAAGACAGTAAAGTCTGAGGAAAGAAAAGCTGGCATCTAAGTATCCATGTGCCAGGCATACATAATTTAATTTGATCCTTGCAACATAAGATAAATTTGATCTAGTCTTATAGGTGAGGAAACCAAAGTTTAAACAAAGTGAGTGACTTGTTTAGCATGGTGTAACTAGTGTAAACACTGGTTTTAACTGCAATCAAATTCATTATTCTTTCCTCTTAACCTCTGTTTTAAAAAGCGTGGGCTTGTCAGCATTATTGGGGATGCTGCTGTTTGGGTCATTTCAACAAGTGTGGCCTAAGGACAACATTGAGAGAGCCAAGGATGCTAGAATCGATTTTCTGATTCTTACTGTTAACAGCCTGTTACCTACTTTATTTTTCTTATCTGAAATAAGCCTAACCCTTTCTTGACTTGAGAGGTTTAACTAATGTTTCCACAGTGTTTTGAGATTTTCAGTTGAAGGTGTTAGATAAACGGAGTAATTTTAAAATTCTGTCACTTCCCAAACAGATGTCTGGGTTCACTGGGGATGTGGCCAGTGGTGTTGCCTCTTTTTAATGCTAGGGAAAAACTAGCTTGTTTTGTTTTGTTTTTTAATCAAACTGGTCTACTCTTTTAGGTCTGGTAAAAATCATGAATCAGCCCTAGAACAGAAGCCTAAGCCCCAATTATCTCTTCTCATACCTGACCATCTTAACTGTCCACAGATCAAGTTCTTATCAGCCAAATTTATCAAGTCCTCCCTTTGCTCTCTGTGTGTCTGTGTGTGTGTGTTTGGCAGGGTGAGTGGAGCATATAAGTGATCCTACAGAGTTCTGATCACTAGTTTCACTGTGATTACTCATGATAATGAGAACACTATATATTAAAAGATTCATTATTTGTTTACAAAATATTTGTAAAACAAAGCAAAGAGTTTCACGTTTTTCTTTTCCCATACTTGAAACAATTTTATTTTAGTTGTAAATAAGGGAACCAGTTTTAATGGGAAAACACTCACATTGTTATTTAATATTAGTGAGTACAATACCACCAAGTATAATCTTTAAAACGTAGTTTTAAATGAGATAAAATTAACTCAAAATACAAATAACTGACATTTTTATAGTTCTTTATAATATTCAGACTCTGACCTCATTCACAAATAATTGCATTTTAGTTTCATACAGGTAGATGGTGGTAAACTCATTTTATAAGGGAGATATCAGTGCAGAGAAGTTTGTATGGGATCCAGTGTCTCACAACTAATAACTGGTGCAGTTAATCTGTTACCCCTTAGAGTCTCTGCTTAAATATGAGGTGTTTTCAGAAACCCACAAATCATGTAAATGTGTAATGTTTTCCTCTCAAGTGCCCTGTTGTCAATCCTTAAACCCTTGCAGAATCTCTAGAAGACTGAGGGGTGAGCAAATGAGGCAACAGGGCAGATCTTCCCTCCAAATGAACAAGAGATAAGGTTGTCTTGACCTAAATTCTTTGTGCAGGTCCACTGCTCCAGCCTCTCATTGCAGAGTACCCCCTCCCACATGACCACAGCAGGTAGTATCAGCTATTGGCCTTCCTAGACAACTGGACTGGACCATCCCATAAACAGGAAACTTCTCTTTGTCTCTGGCATATTTGTAAGGGAAGAGCAAGCTCCCTGAGCAAGACAGATTTTTCAGTCAGTGAATGAGGAGTGTTCCTCTCTGAAACCTTTCTGGACCTCTTCTCTTAATTTACTCCATACCTTCTATATCACAACTCTGCTCTATTTCCCCCTCTTCCCCACCATCTACATCATCCTCCAGCCCAATACATCTTTCTCATTTTTGCCAAAGTACTCATTCTATAGTGGAACATTTTATATCATTCCCCTGCTTAAAACTGTTCATACCTGACCTATAAGATGACTTCTTATATCTTTAATAACTTATTATTTATATGATCTAGTCTTATAATTTATAGTGTCCAACCCCTTTACAGTGTCCAACCATCTTTTGATCTTATTTTCTATTTGTCATATATATCAATATTTCCCAAAGTATATTATAGACAATACTAGAAAGAGAATGTTTTGTGATCAGATAATCTTGGGAAATACTGGATTGAACGAAAATAAAGCAAATTTATTTCTGAGCTTTCTGAGTTTCTTAGACCCTTTAAACATGCTAATATACAATGTAAATCTTGTTAATACTAATAATGCGGTGTAAAGCTTCAATCTGGTATAATTTTTCCAATCTTAGATTAGCAGGAAACATATTTTTGTTTTTTCTATGGCATCTTTAAGGCGTAAGTGAAACTTTCCCTGACTATTTGCAGTTTTGTAAACTCCTTTAACAGTTATTCTGGCCTGCCTTCTGTTAGTGTCCATATTTAACAATGAATTTTGATCTCTGAGTAGATAGAGAGCTCTTCTAGACTAGGATGTCTATATTCCAACTTTTTCTACAACACTGTGAACAGAATCTCTCAGTTAGCTCCCAGAAGAATAGAATGAGTAGTTGAATTTTGATAAGAAAGATAAAGAATACAAATAGCACAGTTTTTGGAGGAGAAACAGATAATAGGAGGGTAGGTGAGAAGAGGACAGACAGGTGATCATTCAACAGACACTTTGGAGAATTTTATAGGGTTTGAACCTTAGGTAAGCACTGGATATTACAGAAGGGACTTAAATGGGGTCTTCTTGACAGGGAGTTTGACCTGGTAGGGGGGAGGGGGAGAGAGAGAGAGAGAGAGAGAGAGAGAGAGAGAGAGAGAGAGAGGAGAATGAATGAATGAATGAATTATAACTGCATTGTAACAAATACTAAGGAAAATTCCAATTCTCTTAGAGAATAGGTGAAAGGTTTTGCATGATGATGTCAAGAAGGACTTCACAGAAGAGATAATATTTGATCTGGGCCTTGAAAAATATGAGTAGGAATTTATATCACAAAGAAATGGTAGAGAAAAATGCATCTTAAATTAGAATGCTGAGTAAATTCATGGAGGTGTAAAAATACAAGACTAAGCCCTGGCTGGTTTCGCTCAGTGGTTAGAGCGTCAGCCCAAGGGCTGACAGGTCGCTGGTTTGATTCCCCAGTCAAGGGCACATACCTGGGTTGCAGGTTTGATTCCTGTTCCTGGTTGGGGCCATGCAGGAGGCAACCGATCCATGTGTCTCTCTCACACCGATGCTCTCCCCATTTGCCCCCCCCCCCCCACTCTATCTAAAAATCAATGGAAAAATATCCTCTGGTGAGGATACACACACACACACACACACAAAACAAGACTAAATCTTGAGTCTGGTTTGGTTAGCTTCTGAATGTGCAATATGGGGAGCATGACCTTGGAAGTGACTAGAGATCAATCTGAAAAGGTAGACTGGATTCAAGTTGATAGGCCAGTCTTATGCCATGCAAGGATTTTTAGGTTTGAAGGACTTCTTTTTTGTTAACAAATTTTAAGCAAATGAGTAATATGGTAGATAACCTTTTAGAATTGGAATTTGGATAGGAGTAGAGAATAAGGGGACCAGATAGTAGTCTCGCAGTTGTCTGGCCAAGAGGTGACATGGGTTTGAACTAGGACAGGAAAAAGAAAGATAGTAAGGGTACAGCTCATGACAACTTGGCCCATGTCTCCCACCTTTACACATGCTCAGGGTTGATTTGTAAATGAAGTTACCCGGCCTAGAGATTGGAAGTATAGACATAATATAGGACCACATTTCTTTCACTACCAGGGTCTGTTGGAACATAATCCAATTCATACTAATGGGATTTCCACCCCAGGGCTGAAGTTAGGTAATGCTCTGATCTAGCCTGTCACACATATTATGATGTTTCTGAAGACTTAGGAAATTAACAAAATTAGTAGAAGTCATATGAATTTAAAGGGGAAAAAGTATGCATCTGTATCCTTAGCAACATGTACTTTTCTGTATCTTCTATTTAGCTTCTAATTAAGCAAACCTGAATGCTTGGCTAAGCTAAGAGAGGAGGGTAGAGGAGAAGTTCTAGTGTGAGACATGGGAAAAAAAAGAATCAAAATGGTCAAGGCAGATTTGGTCTCCCAAGAATGAGGTTTTTTACGACTACCTGGGGAAGAAGATTGCCCTATTTAGAATTTAGAAGTGTACCCCTAAAGTAATCTTATACAAAATTTTAGGATTAAATTATAGTACCTGATGTATGTTGTAAGCCAATAGGTACATGGATAAGTTTAAAAGATTGCTTTAGGGCAGAGTAATGGCCCAGGAGAAGAGCTAGAATGCCTTAGGGAAAAGTAAAAAAAAAAACAAGTAGGAGAAAGTCTCTATTATTCATTCAACATAGATATTTTAAACATAAACTAGTGTGCTAGACCCTGGAGATTAAAAAATGGATGATACTTGCCCTGGCTGGTGTTGTTCAGTGGTTAGAGCATTGGCTTGCACACCGAAGGGTTTTGGGTTCAATTTCTGGTCAGGGCACATGCCCAGGTTGCAGGTCCAATCCCCAGCCCTGGTTGGGGTGCACATGGGAGGCAACCAATCCATGTGTCTCTCTCACATCAATGTCTCTCTGTCTCTCCCTCCCTCCCTCTGTCTCTTTCCCTCCCTTCCTCCCTACCCCCCTTTCACTCTCTCTAAAAAGCAATGGAAAAAATATCCTTGGGTGAGGATTAACCAAAAAATAAATAAAAGGGATAATAACTTTTCCTTGAGTGTAGTTTGGTTGGGGAAGTACCCATATGAGCAGATGGTTACAATATAATGTGATAAGTATTATAAAGTAATTGTGTTTCTTTGTGGGCCTCTTACAGTGTACCCATGCCAGAGTAAATTGCAGCCTCGAACCATTCCCCAGCCTCCTTACCTGTGGGCTGTGAGCTCTGAAGGGGGTTGTATAGTGCGTGTGTGGTGGGGGCGAGAAGTAATTATGCATAGGCATGAAGTAGGCAGCTAGCTGCCTGGAGAGGTTAAGTAGATTTTTACAGAGATGATGACATTTGAGCTGGTTCTTACATGGATAAATATTTGCCAGGGCAAAAAGTAAGGAAAGATCATTTCTAGGCAGAAGGAATAGAGTATACAAAGACCAGGAAGTAGGACAAAAAAAGTGCTGTGATTTTATATCATTCCTATCAGAGCAAGATCTCAAATGCAGTTTCAGAACATGTTTAAGTAACACTTGAGGGTGGCAAGCACCTCTACCTCCATTTTGGGGATAGAATCTAAGGTTTGGAGATTTTAATTAGCACAGTGTCATGCAGTATGAGTCAGGAGCAAGGAGCTCAGACCAGCGCCCCAAAACAGGAATGCCAGATCTTGTGCCCTGAGTAATTGTTTGTCATGGTAATAGATTGCTTTGGGTTCATGAGTATTTGGGTTTATTTTACTTCCTTGGAACCAAATTCCACACCCAAAATTGACATTGTCAGTCCTATCAAATGTGCTTATTTTTTCAAGAAGAGAGGGGTTGGGGTAATCTGTTAATAAATATTTACTCCCACCATGTAAGGTAAGAATGGATCATGAAATATTCAAGGCTTCCTGACTGTTAGTCTATCTAATTTGTATCATCAGAAGTTGACTTAATATTTTTATGAGATCAACCAGTACCTTTTCCATTAAACACACAATAGCAAGCAAGCCACTTCTTCAGGAGAAATGTTGCTTATCTTTAGTAGTTATTTTGCAGCTAGATTTGCTCAGAACTCCTACAGGATATGAATCATTTACACTCATGCATTGACCTATTCTAACTTTGCTCCTTCTGAGAAGAGTTTTAATAGATCATATATTATATAACATATATTATGTACCTTGTCATCGATATTTTCAGTATCATTCTCAAATCAACTCGAGAATCTATGATAAACCTGAGAACCTGAGTTGCTCTTATGAATATCTGATGTACATTCAAATAAACAAACAAACCATAGGATAAATCCAAGAAAACATTATTAGCCTTTTGTGTAAGTGTTTGAGGTCTTTGCTTATTGGAGGAAAGTGTGGAATAGGGAACAACAAAATGCAAATGGTAACACCTATTCCTGTAGTCATTGACCTGTCTAAAAATTGTGTGAAACTTCACAACTGTGTTCCCTTTTTCATTTGTTTCTTTAAATTACTTAAAAATTTTTTATTTAACAATTGTCTGCTTATTAGTATAATCTGAGCACTGAGTTGACATATTTAGAATTAGTCAGAAAGGCTAATAGTTGTAAATATATTGGATTGCTTGTGGGAGAGTAATTCTTGGTAAATATGAATTATAAGAAACAGTTTGATGCTGGTGCTGATAGATTCTGAATTGCCCATCTTTACTGAGAAAATGGGTCAGAAGAGAGGGGAGGAGATATGGCCTTAATTCTATATTAATTAATGAGGTAGATAAGTGATCTTGGATTCTGGAGGCTGTCAAGAAAGAAAGATATTTCAAGGCAAAAATTTGAATTGAGAGAGAGGGGTGTGTGTGCATGTGAGAGAGAGAGGAGAGGGAGGGAAGAAGGAGAAAAAAAAGTGTAGAAAGATAATATGAGCTTTCAATAGGACAAGTTGATCGTGAATCCATCTATGGCTATTGTCTCTGAGGCTGTGGTCAGACCAGCTTCTGTGTGAAACTTAAAAATGAAAAAGTATACTTGCTTTCGTTTTTGCTATAGCTCTTCGTTTTACAAGTATTCTGTCCTTTATATAAACAAATTCTAATCTCTCTAAATATAGCACACCATTGGAAGGAAATCGTTTTGTACCTTGTTATTTATGAAACTTTCTGTGGCAAATTGCTTCTAAAGCAGCTTAAACTATGACTGAATACATGCTAGAAATTCAGACTAAATATGATATTTCTCCGTATTTTTTTTAGGAAATAAATGATTTGTGTTTTTAGAATTTGAAGAAGAAATTTACTTTCTCATACAGAATATGTTTTACAGTTTGTTAGGCACGCTGGTGCATGTGTGTTATGTGTGTGTTCTTTTCTCTACATCATATGTAGTGGTGGGGAGTGCCAACCAGTGTTACCCCACTGGAACTGATGAATGTCTCTGCCTGTCTTGGTTAGATCATTCTTACCTTACTGATGTCTCTTCCTATTTCCTTACCCAGTTATGCTGTTATTGCCTATGGCTGTGCCAGCTGTCCAAAGCTGACCTGTGAGAGAGAAGGCTGCCAGACTGAGTTCTGCTACCACTGCAAGCAAATATGGCATCCAAATCAGACATGCGATATGGCCCGTCAGCAGAGGGCGCAGACTTTTCGAGTACGGACCAAGCACACTTCAGGTCTCAGTTATGGGCAAGAATCGGGACCAGGTATAAATTGGCATTTTCTCATTTGTCTCTTTATTTTATACTTAATGTGAGCCCATAGCTGGGAGAGATTACATTACTGTATAACGAAGTATTTCCTGGCATCAGAGATCAGAAAATATTTGGCAGTACTTTCAATATATAATTGATATGTAGCTTCCCTCTCTGGCCATAATAGGTTATCCAACTTGAGTAAAATTGGAATACAACAAAATTGAATTCTCTGGTTTCTGCCTTCTTAGTAATATGTCTCAGGTTGGAGAGCAATTAGGTCCTTTTGCTAGGGGCTTTTTCAAAACTTTGTGAGCAGAATGACATTTAAATTAGTGTTTTAATCTATACTGTTTTCCTACTAGTTTTAAGTGCATCATACTTTTGGAAGTAGGGTACAGATTGAAGGAAAGGAAATATTAGTATGGATTAATGATTAACCTTAAATGTAGGAATATCACACATTCAGTTCCAACCTTTGCAAGTCAGAGAAAACATTTTAAAATGTCAGTGGGTTTATTGCCTTTTATAAATGTACTTATTTCATTGACGTCATTTGGGAGAGGCTAGTCGGAAAGATTTTATCATTCACTTTTTCCTGGCACAGCATAATCTCCTCAAATTGTCATTTTAATAGGATAGTTCCTAGCTTGCTGTGAAGATTACCAGGTGTATGCTACATAGCATACCCAATTGTTTTTAGGTTTTTAATTTGAAAGAATATTGGGAAGGGACTATGGTTTGCAGAAAGAGCAAATCACAATGATACTTGCTGAGCCTGAGAAATTAATTTCCTGACCAAAGTTTTTTAAAACTGAAAGCTAGTTCCAGTCTGCAGACTATTCTTCCTGCTGGACTCTGCTTTTAATTCTGCCAGCCTTTTGGCTGATGAAATTCCATTTTTCTTGAAACCATCTTTCTCTAGGGAAGTCTCTTTGCTCAGAGTGTGGCTCAGGTGGTGTGTAAGATTCCAGTTTTGGGGATAGGCAGCTTGATACAAGACAGGATCCATTTTGTGAAATTTCCTGAGGTCTAGACATTGCCAACCTTCCAGTGAAGTGGGTTGCACAATTTGGAATTTCTCAATTATGAGTTCTTTACTGCCTCCTCATTTTTTATATATACTTCTAGGATTAATAAAGTCTAACAGGGTTTAACTGGAGTCATTTTTCCGCCTGTTCTTCCTTCTCCCCTTAGCAGATGACATCAAGCCATGCCCACGATGCAGTGCTTATATTATCAAGATGAATGATGGAAGCTGTAACCATATGACCTGTGCAGTATGTGGCTGTGAATTCTGTTGGCTTTGTATGAAAGAGATCTCAGACTTGCATTACCTCAGGTGAGTTGGAAAATGTGTCCATTGCTTTTGTAGTCTTATTCTCTTATTGATTGAGGCAAAAGGATGTCAAAGAGACATAGTTGTCTGCCCTGTCATTACAGCATAAGGAAACTATAAAAAAGTTCCTCTGAAGCACCCCTACAATCATGTTTTTTTCCAGCTCAGCAAACTTGCAGGGACTGTTTCCATTACCTTCCAGATAGAGTCTAATTTTCCTACCTTGGCTTTTAAGGCTTTCCATAGTCTGACCCCAATCTACTTTTCTAGCTTTTTCATTTTGCTTTCATACATGCTGTATTCCAGATACATAATCTAGGCTTGCTGTTTCCTGTGTCTCTTCTGTGCTATCTTACCCCTCCATACTTGTTCACAACTCCTTTACTTTGCTTGGAATGCTTTCTGATCACCTCTCCCAGCAACCCTATTTTTTTAAAAATATGTTTTAATTGATTTTTTTTTTTTTTTTAGAGAGGGAGAGAAAGAAACATCGATTGGTTGCCTCCTGCATGCACCCCATTTGGGGATTGGGCCGGCAATTTGGGCATGTGCCTGACTGGGATCAAATCCACAACCCTTCAGTGCATGGGATGACACTGAACCAACTGAGCCACACTGGCCAGGGCACCAGCAACCCTATTTTATCTCAACTTGTTCAGTTCTTACCTACCCTTCAAGGGTCACTTAAATGCTATTTCATCTGTGATGCCTTCCCCAGCATTTTCTTCTTCATTTTTCTTCATTGACAGTCCTTAAATGTTTCTTTATGAATGTCATCATTACTTTTACTCATGTACATGTCTAATTTTGCTCAACTATTTAAGTTCTTAAGGCTAGAATTACCTTTTTCCAGTTCCTTGCATGTAGTGAGTTTCCAAATAATTTATTGAACAAATTTTAAAATATTGTCCTGAGGAGTTAATATTTACAAACTTAATACTCATGTGGATGACACACTTTAATTTCTAGTTTAGCAAACATTTGAGAACTTCTAGTCTACCAGTTAATGAGGTTACAGTGATACATAAGATATGATTTCTACTTTCAAAATCGCTTATCCCATTTGGTAGAGAAGACAGGACAAAGGGAATAAGCAAAAATAGTTGGACTCAAAAAGGCTGAGTGTAAAAGTAGCCAAACTCGGAGTATGAAACTGACATAAAGGCTGTGACGAAGTCTTTTTATATCCTTTCCCAGGAACATGGTTTGCAGTATCAGATGTGGTAGGACATATGCCAAGAAAACTTTGCAATCAGAGTGTTCAACAGCTGCGAGGCACAGTGCAGTTTGGATGAGGTGTCAAGTGTGTAGGCTATGCAGGATCCCAAGTAGTATCAGTCAAGGAAGCTGGCTCAGTATTTGTGGGTTAGGGAGGACAGAGTTCAGAAGAAAAGAATAGAAAAGAGGTTTCAAGTCTAAAGGTCTGCCTTTACAAAAAAAGGTAAAGAGCCCAGAGCTCCAATAATCTGACCTTGTCCTTTGCTTCCTTCATGTAATATATTCATTTCCTGTAAATTCTTGTAATTGTTAATCACTCCTCTTGAAAAGAAGGCTCTTGCTCTTATCAAGCCCTCTGGTGACAACAGCTGTATTTGTTTGTGCTATTGACATTAACTTTAGCATGTTTCCTCTGCAGCCCCTCTGGCTGCACATTCTGGGGCAAGAAGCCATGGAGCCGTAAGAAGAAAATTCTTTGGCAGCTGGGCACATTGATTGGTGCTCCGGTGGGGATTTCCCTCATTGCTGGCATTGCCATTCCTGCCATGGTCATTGGCATTCCTGTTTATGTTGGCAGGAAGGTAAGACACTGAGTTTTCTGCATGTTCCATTTTCACCTTTGTTGGTAAAGGTTTGAAGGAAATGGGGAGGAGCTTATGTTTTAGAGCTGCCTGAAAACCAGCTGGTTCTTGGATAAAAATAACCTTAATTTCTTAAATGGATTTTCATAAACCCCCCCAAGAGATCTGAAAGTTCTTATTAACATCCTGGGCCTGGTTTGTCTCAGTCAGTGACTTAAAGGTGAAATGCTGCCCTGGCCGGTTTGGCTCAGCGATTAGAGCGTCGGCCTGCGGTCCAGAGAGACCCGGGTTTGGTTCCCGCTAAGGGCATGTACCTCGGTTGCAGTTTGTCCCTGGCCCTGGTTGGTTGTGCGGGTGGCAGCCAATTGATGTGTCCCTTTCACGTCGATGTTTCTCTCTCTCTCTCTCTCCCTCCCACTCTATCTGAACAAAAAATGAAAAAATGTCCTCGGGTGAGGATAAAAAAAAAAAAAGGTGAAATGCTTACTTCACCTTCCTGAGTTATTTGGTCTCTTCTTGGTTTAACTTTCTTTGTATTAGTTTATATCATCCTGGTCTGATTAGGTTAAAATTTGAGAAAGATGCTTCTTTGAGGTGGAGGATATGTTTTAATATAGATAACTTATAAGGGGATATTTACTTGTCCTTTTACTACCTTGGCAAAAAGATTGATGTCCTAACCTGTTGACCTGGATATTTTTTTCTTATTCTTAGATTCATAGCAGGTATGAGGGAAGGAAAACCTCCAAACATAAGAGGAATTTGGCTATCACAGGAGGAGTGACTTTGTCGGTCATTGCATCTCCAGTTATTGCTGCAGTTAGTGTTGGTAAGAAGCTGGCCAGGACCACGACTCCACTCCTCCCTCTCTCTGTTTCTCTTCCCGCTCATCGCTTTCTGACTATAGCAGTTTAGCCAGTTGGCCAGATGTTTCACCCTGGAGGCCCCTGTATTTTATACCAAACCCACGAGGGGAGTTAACTGTTAGGTACTGTTATTATGATTATCAACCACTCTAAATGATCAGTGTTAGGGAATCTTTCAGAGAAGGTTGAATTAAAGAATATTCCTTTAAGGCCTAGTTTTTCACCTTTTATCTTCTTTTTTTCTCCACTTGCAATGGAACCCACAAAACATGGATCGGCTGCATAATTTTAACAGGAAGTGCAGTAATTTGCCCAAGGCCCCTTAGCTGGGACATGAATCAAGGCAAAGCACTGTGACTTCAGAGCCTATGCTCTTAACCACTGAGCCATTCTTCCTCACATAGCAATAAGATTTTGGAATTAACACTCGGGGGGGATCCTGACCCCAGGAGTCACTTATTTAATGTTTGGTTATTGATTTGTTTTTGGATTAGCACCTCAGGAGAGAATGGAAGGGGAAATTAAAGCAACATACACTTACTGTGCTGGGTACTGATATACATTCTCTTTTGATCATTGACAACCCTAGGAAGGTATGTCCAAGGTCATATGGTTAGTAAATTGGAGCCAAGATTTTAATCCAAGCCTTTCTAACTCTAAGGCCAGTTGTCGTTCTGTTAGGACCAATCTACCTCTTCGTAATAGCCATCTTCTGCCTTTCTTTGGCCCTTTCTAAAGTGGTTTGTCTGTCTTCAAGCTGGGAAGGAGAATTCAGGGCAGTTGCAACCTGATGGCCTCCTGATATGTTTCCTTCTCTTCCTCCAGGTATTGGAGTTCCCATTATGCTGGCTTACGTATATGGGGTTGTGCCCATTTCTCTCTGTCGCGGAGGTGGCTGTGGAGTTAGCACGGCCAATGGAAAGGGAGTTAAAATTGAATTTGATGAAGATGATGGCCCAATCACAGGTAAAAGGAGGATTTTCATTTCCTTTGGAATTTATGGAACACAAAATGAAAATCAGTAAAATTGCCCTGGCCAGTGTGGCTCCATGGTTGGAGTATTGGCCTGCACACCGAAGGATCTTGGGTTTGATTCCTGGTCAAGGGCACGTACCTGGGTGTTTTTCTCTCTCTCTCCCCCTCCCTCCATTTCTCTCTCTCCCTGTCTCTTCTCCTCCCTCTTTCTTCTCCTCCCTCTCTTCCACTCTATCTAAAATCAATGGGAAAATATCCTCGGGTGAGGATTAACTAACTAACTAACTAAATTAATTAATTAAAATAAAATCAGTAAAATTTAATACATTTTACAGAGAGATTGCCATTGGAATACTTCAGATAATGAGCTTTATGGGGGTAAAGTATTTTTAGCTTTTGATTTCTTTGTTCTAGAGTTATTAGGTTAATTCCTCTGGTACTTGCCTCTGTGTGGCAGGTACAAACTTGTAGGATTCCAAGTACACTATAATAGTAGTGATTATAATAAAGTCTTAAATCTGCACAGTACTTTATAATTTTCAGAGGACTTTACACAATTATTATCTCGCTTGGTCTTTTACAGTAGTTCTCTGAAGAGAAAAGGTGGGGTCTGTTATTATTCCCCATTTAATGGGAACTTCTTTAAGCTTCTGTCTCAATATCTGTTAAATGGATTTAAGAGCTTCTGCAGAGCTAGGACCAGAGCAAGTCTTCTGACTTCTACTTTAATGTTTTTTCTACTTTATCATATTAATCATCTGGGGCACAGAGATCTCCAAAGGTTTTTAAAGCTTCCTACTAGAAATCAGCACATGACCTAAATCGTATTTTGAAATCTTCGTATTTGATGAGATGGCATCTATGGTGTACTGGAAAAAATAGTGGACTTGAAATCAGAATTTTTGTTTTGATTAGCTATGACTTGAACAAGTCATTTAGTTCTAAGTTTTTGTTTCTTCATCTAAAATTGAGGCCATTAGTGCCTAGTTATTGGAAAGATTATATACGAATATATGGTAAAACTCCTGACGTGTGGTGGCTGCATATAGTAACTGTTCATTAACTGAATAGATGAGTATTTTTCCACATGAATATTTTCCACTCTAAAGAGTCATTGCAAGAAAATGCTAGACTGTTTTGATGCTGCACTAGCTTCACTTGAGATGTTTGTTTTCATTCCCAGTGGCAGATGCCTGGCGAGCCCTTAAGAATCCCAGCATTGGAGAAAGTAGCATTGAAGGTCTGACCAGTGTCTTGAGCACCAGTGGAAGCCCTACAGATGGACTCAGTGTTATGCAGGGCCCATACAGCGAAACAGCCAGCTTTGCAGCCCTCTCAGGGGGCACCCTGAGTGGTGGCATTCTTTCTACTGGCAAGGGAAAATACAGTAGGTAAGCAAATAGATCATTTCTGACAGAACCAGTTGGAATTATAACACACAGCATATCTGTATGAGCCATTTCTCTGTGCCAGGCATGTCCCATGTATCATCTTATTTTGATTAAATCATCAGTGGTTTTGGTTTTTGTCTGTTTTGTTTTTTTACTTTTACAATTAGAAAACAGGCTCAGAAAGGTTAAGTGACTTACAGAAAGTCCAGTATTCTTTCTGCTGTTACATATAAAAAATAATATTTAGATCCTCCCTTTACTATATTAGGCTGCCTGCTTCAGAAAGGGAAAGCACTCACTTTTGTAGAATTTCCAAGGCTGTGCTCTCCATTAGGCTTGTCACTGGCCTTCAGTTGAACAGCATTTATGCCATATCTTGTTGGCTTATTGGTGCTGTCATCTTCATTACCTTCCTATTCCCATTTGGTAGATAAAGAAAATCAATTCTGTGAATTTGTGTTGAATATCTAAAGCTTTATGACTAAAAAAGTTGTGACTTGCTTGGTTATTTCATCTGTTAGACAAACAAGAACATATTTAGAGGAACTTAACAGCTGTTAACGTGAGAAGCAATTAGTTGAATATACTGGAGACAGAAGCCTGGGGAGGCCTGGTAGGGCTGGGAGTGGGGTTGGGGCAAAACAAGCTAGGGAGGTAGGGGAGATAGTTGCCTTCAGACATCTGAAGGGCCTTGAACTGGAAAAAAAAGAATTAAACTTCTGACTTATGCCAAGAGGTAGATTAAGATGAATTGGCTAGAGGGAAACCAATTTTGTTTCAGTACAGAGAATATAGGGAAAAATCTATATAAAATCCAAAGAAGGAATGGGTTACCTTAGTAAATACTCAGCTACCTATCCTTGAAGTTTCTAAAGTGAGACCAGATGGCCATTTGGCTATTAGGAGTCAAGCAACAGATGGCAGATGGACTGGATCCCACACCTGAGTGCTTGTCAGTCACCTGTGAGCCTCTTAAAAATAGATTTCAGAGCCCTGTCCCAGTGTTAGTAAATTAGAATCTCCTGGAGTGGGACTTAGGGATCTGTATTTTGAAAAGGCTCCCCAAGTGATTCTATCATAGTCATTGCACGAATGAGCATCTAAGTAGATGGGAACCACCTAAGTAGATGGCCTTTGTGAAAGTCCTCTTCCAGTTGAGTGAATCTGTGGCAGAGCTGAAACTTTTCCATTGCACTGCAGCACATTGTTGAAGGGCATCTGAGGCTGGAGCAGCACAGCGAAGGTGCAAGCAGCAGGCTGGAGGTTGTTTGAATGTGCAGCTGCAGGCTGCTGTTGACCCGACTGCGTCTTATGACTCTGGTTGTCTCTTTATTAGGGGATCCCGCCCCCACGTTCTGGAGAATTCACTGCTGTGCTGTCTTAAAACCAACACTCCTGTAAATAAGCAGACAGACATAATTGGAGACTGACTTGCTGAAATTGCAGCTTAGCCAGTCCAGCTGTTCCAGTTCTGTGAAAGCTTTCTATAGGAAGTGAATTAGTCAGGTGGGTTTGACTGTGAAACCCATTATGAGGAAATACTTAAGTGTACAACAAAATGATGTTCGAGCCAGGAAAGGAAATAGTTATGGGTTCTTAGCTCTGAGACACAATTTGAAAAGTTTGTTGCTCTTGTAGATTGGCTCCTGTATGTCCTTCAATCTCATAGCTTGGGGGTAATTTGATTGCTAAATGTTTGAGTTCCTAGTGTGTGTAAGACATGGAGGGTAAGGTGAATGAGATATGTGGTCTTTCCTTTTTTGGAGCTCACAGATGAGTGGGAGAGAGGTGTAAATTGATTAATAAGTAGGTAGTTGCTGTAGGAGCACTTAGCAGGAAGTGACTGGTTTGCTGGGAGAATGAGGGGAGATGATACTTTCTTTGTTAAGGACTGAGTTTGTCATATAGAGAAAGAAAACTTCCAGAGAATATGAATATTGTGTGCAAAGTCATGGAGGTATAAAATGTGTATAAGTGTGTAAGGAAAGAAAAAATTCAGTGATTATGACTTAGGACCTATGGTGATAGAGGAACTGGAGAGAGAGCTTTGAGGCAGATCAGGAAGACCTTAAATGCCTGTTGTCAATAGGAAGCCAAGAGAGGACTGTAGAGTGATCAGATCTTTGTCCACGTTGGCACTAATCTGAAGATACTTGAACTTGGACTTAGGGCTACTGCAGAGGGAGCCCAGTTGCATTTATCCAAGCAGGAGATATTGAGGGCCTGAAGTTAAGCAGTAGCAGTGGGGATAGAAAGGAAGGGACAATTTCAATAGATATTTAAGAGAGAAAATGTGTGGGCATTTACTTTGAGCTCTCTGACAATTGGAGAAGATCAGATCGACTCAACTTGCAAGAGAATAATGGAAGAGATGTGTGCCAGGAAGCAGACTGTCTCGGAATACCCAGGTCTCATATTAACTTGAACGCCCCCTCTTTACACAGGTTAGAAGTCCAAGCCGATGTCCAAAAGGAAATTTTCCCCAAAGACACAGCCAGTCTTGGTGCAATTAGTGACAACGCAAGTACTCGTGCTATGGCCGGTTCCATAATCAGTTCCTACAACCCACAGGACAGGTATGTGACCCAGGAGAGGTTGCATTTTTGGTCAGGTTCTAGGCCTTCAGAAGCTCAAAGCCTTCTGTCAGAGTTCTGTGTACCATCTAGTCGTTCTAGTGGGATATATAGTGTGTGTACCCTGTGACTTCATTGAGCAAGGTCTTGGCAGCTCTTGATTGATTCCTTTTTGTTAGCACTTGATTTTTAAAGGTTTTTTTTCTTTCTTCCTTTTCTTTTTTCCTTTTTTACCCTTTTCTTGGCTTTTGCAACTGTGCAGTTATTCACATGGAACTTTTAAGAGCTAGATTGGTGTTCATTGATGTCTGTGGGTCTGTGGTTTCTGCTCTCAAGTTGCCCTTTGCTTGATGTGGCTCCTATAGCCTATTTCTCTTTATTTTTGAGAAGCTAGTATTTCTGGTATGGTGTGATTGCAGCACTCCCTTCTGGAGAGTTTCTGGTTTCTTCTGATTGTGGCACCGTAGTAAAGAGCTATGAATCTTCTGTCACTTTCATATTTGGATAAGATAGTGTGAAGCTCTGACAGTTGAATTTTGGAAGTTCTTGTTTAGTTTAAAGAAATTGGTAGAGCCCTGGCCAGTGTGGCTCAGTTGGTTGGAGCATTGTCCTGTGCACCGGAAGGTCACAGGTTCGATTTCCAGTCAGGGCACATAGCTAGGTTGTAGGTCTGATCCCTGTTTGGGGCATGTACAGGAGGCAACCAATCAATGTATCTCTCTCACAGCAATGTTCCTTTCTCTCTCTCTCTCTCTCTCTTCCTCCCTCTCTAAAATCAATACAATAAAAGAAAACTGAGTAATGACAAAATTATTTTTTTTTAAAGAAATTGGCAGAGGTGTGTGTGTGTGTGTGTGTGTTTTAAGTCAACAAAAAGGATCTAATTGTTCTCCATCTTATTTGAGTGTTAGGTTAAATTTTTATTTTTGCTAAAAGTGAGCTGTAGTTTGTTTACCTATGTTTTTGGACTTCTTAATCCTGAACACACAAACTGCTTTTACCAACAGGTATAACATGACTCAGCATAGTGGATTTTGTCTCCACAGAGAATGCAACAATATGGAAATCCAAGTGGACATTGAAGCCAAACCAAGCCACTATCAGCTGGTGAGTGGGAGCAGCACAGAGGACTCTCTCCATGTTCATGGTCAGATGACAGAGAATGAAGAAGAAGGTGGTGGTGGCAGCAGTGGCATCAATGAAGAGGATCTCCCCTGCAAACACCAAAGCTGTGAACAGAAAGACTGCCTGGCCAGCAAACCTTGGGACATCAGCCTGGCCCAGCCCGAGAGCATCCGCAGTGACCTGGAGAGCTCAGATACACAGTCAGATGATGTGCCAGATATCACTTCAGATGAGTGTGGCTCCCCTCGCTCCCATACTGCAGCCTGCCCCTCAACTCCTAGAGCCCAAGGTGCGCCGAGCCCAAGTGCCCATATGAACCTCTCTGCTCAAGCTGAGGGGAAGACTGTCTTGAAGCCAGAAGGTGCAGAAGCCAGAGTATGAAGTGGAATGAATGCTCCTGTTCCGAGAAGCACACTTGTTGTAACTGCATCTTTTGGAATCTTTTTTGGGGGGGTTGGGGGTGGAGATTTACGTATTTTATTTCAAAGATTCTCTGGTCACAGGTTTTCCCCAGGGAAATTCTGAGAAATTTGCAATTTCTTACAGATAAAACGTGGGAAGTTTTGCCCTTAGTCCCACACCCCACCCTCCCCCCTTTTTTAAGTTTTAATTTATTGGTTAAACTAATGGTGGCAATCCGTGAGGTGTGTCAAAGAGTGTACAGATGTATGTGTGTATATTGTATGTATGCTAACATTACTGAAGGACACATTTTAATAAAGATTTCTGTTGTAATTCAACTCATCTCATTTTCCTTGGCTTGGGTAGTTCTCCAGAGCCAAGGGTTTGAAACAGACCACTACATATTTAACAGTCTCTAGTTCTGACTGTTCCGAATCTCAGGGAAGAAGGATTGTATTCTAATCAGGCTGCAGTGGAGTTATGTATAAACCATGGATTCCTAGCATGACAGGAAGCAAAGCCAGGCTTGTTTTGGACTGTGCAGTTAGTCTGAAGAATTAGCTGAGTCAGCCAAATAGAGAAGCTGTAGATTAAAATGAACCTTGTTTGCCCTCTAGAGGCAGCTGTGCAGTTTTCCTTTTAAAGCTTTATTTACCCTTTTCTGTATTGTAGTCACTACTAGAAATGTGTTTCCAGAAGAGGGAAGGAAGGGGTAGAAATTCAGTGGCTGTTTATTTATTTTTTATTATTATTATTATTTTTTTTTATCCTCACCCGAGGACATTTTTTTTTTTTCCATTTCTTGTTCATGGGAGGGAAAGAGAGGAAGAGAGAGAGAGAGAGAAACATCGACGTGAAAGGGACACATCGAGTGGCTGCCACCCGCACGACCAACCAGGGCCGGGGACAAACTGCAACCGAGGGTACATGCCCTTAGCGGGAACTGAACCCTGGTCTCTCGGGACCACAGGCCGACGCTCCAACCGCTGAGCCAAACCGGCCAGGGCTCAGTAGCTGTTTAGAGTGATCCCAGTGAATGTTGCAGGATTATAAATTGGGAAACAGAGTATTCTTACCGGATGAAGAAATGTACTGATTCTGCATAATCTAATCACTAAGTAACCTGGGTGTCTGTTATGCTGTCAGGTACACATTTCCTGTTCCAAAAAGCTGTCTCAGTTTTGCCAATTTAGTTTAAGCAGGACTAAGGAATCTGACTAAAATTTGTAATGGAAGGAAAGAGAAGAAATGCCATCAAAATCTCAACATACTTAATTTTATCTGATCTTAAAAATTTGTCAGAATTGAGCTGTTAGTACTACATGGGATTTTGGCTCTGTCTAGAATAATGGTCTAAGAAATGAACACTCATACACAGTATAGCAGAAAAAGTAAACAATTCACGAGACATGATGTAAGATTCCAAATCTGGCAGTAACTTACTTTGTGATTGTGAGAGTTAATTTAACTCTCCCGCCCTTAATTTCTCCAAGTCAGACAGCGTTTAAAAAGCTTCTAGTGCCAAGCTTCTCTATCACCTTATCTCTGGGCCCAAAGGAAGAATTGAAAACATACTTTCCCTGAGGACCAGATAGCTTTCTGTTTCCTTTCACAGATGCACCTGCTCTTTGTCTTCCTGGCCTGTGCTTTTCTACAGTGAGGATGATGAGTCTGGACAACAGCCAACCTGGAAGATTCTTATCTCTTGGGCACTGCAGCCAGACTTAGCACATTTCCCTGCACGTGGGACAGGAAATGCTATTAGTGGACTGTGGGGCTTTGGTAAAAGGCACCCTAGAGGGTGTCCACATGTGAAAAAGGGAGCCTGTTGGGAAAAGGGGCAGACAGTCCAAAAATCTCTGAAATGCAAATTACCAACTCTAGACTTGCAATTCTCTTGAAGCCTCAAGAGAGCAGTTAACTTAGATAAAATCAAGGAAGTCTGTTGGAGGGGCAGGGGTTTGCAGCCAAACCTGCATTCTTACTAGGCTCCACTTCTAACTGCTGTGAGACTTGTGCAACTTACTCTGAGTCTGTTTTCACTTAGCCAAAATGGGAATAATGACCCTAATTATGGGGTTGTAAAGATTGAGGTGGTGTACTGAAAATGCTTTTAGTAAAGGCATATTTTTTTTTTCTTTTCCTGCAGGAATAAGAAATAAGGAAAGGGAGATTTATGGGTGTCATCTAAGAAAAGCCCAGAACTCTAGACCAGAGGCCATGAAAAACTAAATTTATTTTAATCCTTTGCAACACTACTGTTGTATCTCCTAGACATTAGCAGATAAAAGGCCCTTCATCGCCACCTGGAGATAAGAGTAATGCATTGGAGAAGTTGGTCAGTTTATTTGTTTATTTTTATTGATTTTAGGGAGAGAGGGAGACAAACATTGATTTGTTGTTGCCCTGACTGGGGATCAAACCCGCAATCTTGGCCCATTGGGATGACTCCCTAACCAACGGAGCTACCCAGCCATGGCCTAAAAGTTTGTCAGTTTAGAATATGGGGGTCCGGCCGGTGTGGCTCAGTAGTTGAGCATTGACCTATGCACCAAGAGGTCACCGGTTCAATTCCCGGTCAGGACACAAGCCCAGGTTGTGGGCCTGGTCCCCATGCAGGAGGCAGCCAATCAATGTTCTCTCTTATCGATGTTTCTGTCTCCCTCCCTTCCTCTCTCTCTAAAAATCAATAAAGAAAAATTTTAAAAAATATATGGGGACTGTTTAATTTCCTCTTGGTAGAGCTTTCATTTTGAAATACCTACTATGTTTCGGGTATAGGATGCATTAATAAGGAAAACAAAAGTCTGTCTCTGTGGAGCTAACATCGTAGCGGGAAAGGTGATCGGGTACATAATCTGGATGAGGGTAAGTGCGCTAAAGAAAACAAAGGGAAAGTGAAGAGAGTTGCAGATGGTGCTGCTTTAGATGGATGGTATAGGTCTCTTCAACAAGGTAGTATTTTATTAGAGTCCTGAGTGGAGTGAGAACCATGGGATACCAGACACGAGGAATAAAGAACGAAGGCCCTTTGGTAGAGCATCCTTGGTCTGTTTAAACACACAGACACATACACAGCATACAGGCCTATATGGCTGGAACAAAGTGGATCAAGGAGAGGAGTAGATTAGGTTGAAGAGGTGGCTGGGAACAAGATTGTGTGGATTAGCAAAACAGCTCTGAAGACAAGGACATTTTAGTTTCCTCTCAGGCCAGAAAGAGATCATCTTCAAAGCCAGACAGATGTGTGCTTGCCATCAAGTTTCAAAGAGGCTAACACTGAAAGGGTGTGTCTGATCACAATTCCTACTTGGGCCAATGAAAAGAAACTATTGGATATGGTAAATAGGTACTTATTCTAACTTCTTTCTAATGTGCTTTCTGGGACCTAAAAGGTCTCTGTGGTCCTAGTTAGAATAAAGGCTTATGGGGTATTATGGGTTGAATCATGTCCCCCTTCCCAAATTTATATATTGAAGTCCTAATCCCCAATACCTCAGAATGTGACCTTATTTGGAAATAGGGTTGTTGCAGATGTAATTAAGATGAGGTCATACTGGAGTAGGGAGGGCCCCTAATCCAATATGATTGGTGCTGTATAAAAAGGGGGAATTTGGACATGGAAACACTCACAGGGAGAACACCATGTGAAGATGAAGACAGAGATCGGGATCATATAGCAGGAGCCAAGGCATTCCAAAGATTGCCAGTGAAACATCCAGAAGCTAGGAAAGACACATGGAACAGACTCTCCTGTGTAGATCTCAAGGAACCAACACTGCAGACACCTTGATCTCAAGACTTCTAACCTCCAGAACTGTGAGACAATAAAGTAGCGAGTGTCTAGCAAACTAATACATGGGGTCAAGTTATTTATTTATTTTTTGAGTGGAAAGGAGGGAGGGAGGGAGAGAGAAATATTGATGTGAGAGAGACATCAATTGGTTGCCTCTTGCATGACCCCAACCAGGGCTAGGAATCGAACCTGAAACCCAGGTATGTGCCCTTGACAGGGAATTGAATCCAAGACCCTTCAGTCCTCAGGCTGACACTTTAACCACGGAGCCAAACCAGCCAGGGCTGGGGTCAAGTAATTTAAAAGGAATTTTGGGGCCTGGCCAGTTTGGCTCAGCAGTAGAGCGTCAGCCCATGGACCAATGAATCACGGGTTCGATTCTGGTCAAGGGCACATACCTCGGTTGCGGTTTGTCCCCGGCCCTGGTCGGGGTCGTGTGGAAGGCAACCAGTCAATGTGTCTCTCTCACATGGATATTTCTCTCTCTCTCCCTTTCTTTCCCTCCCACTCTATCTGAAGATAAATAGAAAAATATCCTCGGGTGAGAATTAAAAAATAAAATAAAAGGAATTTTGGCCTGGGTCTATCCCACATATCCATCCTGTGGTTATTTCCCAGTTTCTGTAGTAACATTTGTAATAGATATACTTGGCAACTGGCAGAACCTTCACTTTGACACATAGCATGCAAGCTATGTAAGAAGAACAAAGGAAAGTCCCTGGAACTGTTCTTCCCCCACCAGAATCATAAGCCAAGGGCAACAGTGCATCCCTGAAGGCATGATAGCTATTACCACCACCATCAAAGACAGAGAAATTCAGGAGTGGTGACCCCTATCTATTCACATTTAAATCATTTGCCTTGTACAAGGACTTGGCTGGTAGCTGTTATTTCAGATATCTCTTTATAAAGCAAATCAACACCTGCCCCTGGTACATGCAGCCATGCAACTATTGACCGGGAATATGCTCCCCCCCCCCCCCAGCCCAAAAAGCAGAAAACATGAAAAGCAGATTACTTTCACCTGTCAGGGTCAACAGTCCATCTTGCTGGCCTACATCTGGGTTATATCAGCCCTCCAGCTCTGTTGAAATCTCATCCGCAGGCACTTAAATCATCTCATATTTCCCAGCAAAACGTCACTCAACGTGGTGACATCATGTTTTTGGACCTAATAAGAAATAACAGGTATGTAAATGCCTTGGTAAAAAAAACAAAAAAAAACAAAACACATGTGTTTTAGAGGATAGGCAATAATCCTGTAGAAATTAAGAGCACTTTCACCTCCATGAAGGCTTTAGGGATCCAGAGGAGTCATCTGGAGCATGGCCGGTAATCTCAAGTGAAGCATGTGCTGTTGCCCTGTACACCCCTCCACTAAAAAATTCTGAGCATTCGATTTTAGAGGTAACGTACCACATTTGGTTATGCTTCACTGACCTGTTTACCAAGTAACCCATAAGGCTGCCAGCTTTGATGGGCCCCCAAAAAGAGAATGGTCGGCAGTGGGTACAGGCTGCAATGTAAGCAGTTTGGTTTTATGACCTAGCAGATCCAGTGGTGAGCAAAGTCCCTTGCCAAACGAGGATACAGAATTCACACTGTGGCAAACTTCCATAAGAGAATCACAGCACGGGGCCTTATGATTTTGGAGTGAAGCCATACTATTTTTGGCAGTGGCTATTCTTTTACTACTGAGCCCTGCTCCGTGCTCTAGGGGACCAGCGGGGTACTTATTAGCAGTTAGACTATATCAGATCCCTTCCATCATAGAGAAAGCAGTGATTTGTCCTCACTGGAAAAGACATTCATTCAAGATATGGATTGTTTCCATGCATGCCAAGCCTAAAATATTCACAAAGAAATGTTAAACTGAGAAAAATCCCAATTATTATAAAACCAGACATTTCCCTCATCCCCTGTTATTCTAAATGTGGTTATATGGTCACATTGAGAAGCATAGTGGCTAAGAGGACAGACTCCAGAGCCAAAACGCCTGGGGAGGAATTCTAACTCCACTATTTAAGTATCTTATGACTTTGGGCAAATTATTTAACCTTTCTATTTCAGTTTCTTCATTTGGGACTGTGAGGATTAAATAAATACACATAATAGTGCCTGGCCTGTAGTAAGTGCTATATGTATTAGCTGGTATTGTTTTCATTTTTTATGATGATGATCATCATTATTATTATCTGTAAATTTACTGAATGCCTTATTCATCATGTGGTATCCCGCACAACACTACCTCTCATCCAATGAGGCAGTGGGCTAAGACCACAGAATCATCCCAAAGCAGCCAGCCTTACAGAATAGTCAAATGGCTTACAAATGGTTTACAGTTCTTAACACCCACAAGAGAAATACTTCCACCAGGGCACATGGCCAATTTGGGCTCCTCATCCAATGAACCAATAGCCTAAAGGGGGCAATTGTGTTAGGTGGAGTGATTGATCCTGATAACCAAGGGAAATACGGTTGCTGTTGCTTAATGGTTTGGGAAGAGGTATACCTGGAATCTAAAGGACCCTCTGGGGCTGCTGCTTTTTTTATTTTAAACATGTCTATTGATTTTTTTTTTAGAGAGAGATAGAAACATCGATGTGAGAGATACATCAATCGGCTGCCTCCTGCGTGTCCCCCACTGGGGATCGAGCCCACAACCCAGGCATGTACCCCGACCAGGAATCGAACTGGGACCTCTCAGTCCATGGGACAACACTCAATCCACTGAGCAGGGCTGGGGCTACTACCATATTTAGGAGTAAAAGTTCTAAAAGGCTAGACCACTAAGGGTTTAATTCCTTTAAGAATAAAGATTTGGGTCACCATACGGGATAAAGAACCTCATCCAGCTGAGGTACTGGCTGGGAGAAAAGAAACTTAGAATAGGTAGTGGAGACAGAAAGTTATGAATATAAGTACAGGGGTGGGCAAAAGTAGGTTTGCAGTTACATTGGACATTCTTTTGCATTAGTAAAGCTGTTGTAATAATCATAACCTGCATGTCTTTTTCCATACAAACAACTGCAAACTTACTTTTGCCCACCCTTGTAACTCATGAGAACTTGAGAAATGAGGACTACACTAGCCTTTCCTTTTTGCCCTTGCTGTACCGTGTATATGTTTTATAGCTATCAACCCGTTTCTTTCCCACTTCCCACATTTTCCCTAGTATTATAAGGTGTGTTAATTATTGGTAACTTGATAATGTAGTCCTTAGGTTACAGGTTGTTGAGGTAGAATTGTGACTGAACTAGACTGGACATCACCCATAGATAGATACATGACTAGGAGGATTTTTAATCTCTCCTTTTAGGGAGGGGTTTTAAATCCCTAAAAAGCCAAAGGATGAATTGGTGTAGTTATGGTTAATTGGCTGTCAGCATCCATTCTAATCTCTTCCTCATACTGCCAAGGCTGCAAAGTTAAACACTGTTTCCCAGAATCCCTTGCGGTTAATATTCTGCATGCAAATTAGTGTCTATAAATTGCATCCATTTATATAAGAGTTGGGAGGAGAAAGTGAGACCAAGGCCATCTCCCGGCAGCATTCCAGTGTCCAATCACTGGCTTCATGCCGTTGAAAAGCAGTGGGGACAGTGGCAGAGATGGCCTTCTGATCCTCAGGTTGCAGCTACAATGCTGTGTGTATTTTTTAACCATCCTATTTTTTTTATTGAGATATAACTCACAAAATTCATCATTTTAAATTGTACAATTTAGTAGATTTTAATTATATTCACAAAGTTGTGCAACTATCACCACTATCTAATTCCACATTTCTATCACCTCCAAAGAAACCTATTAGCAGTCAGTCCCAAGTCCCTTCTCCCCCTAGCCCTGGCAACAACTAATCTAATTTCTGTCCCTATGAATTTGCCTATTCTGGACATTTCATATAAGAGGAATTATACAATATGTAGCCTTTTGTGTCTGACTTCTTTCGCTTAGCATAAGCTTTTCAAGTTTCATCCTTATTGTGACATGTAACAATACTTCATTCCATTTTATGGCTAAATAATATTCCATTGTATATTGTATGTATATAACACATTTTGTTTTTTAAAGATTTTTTATTGCTTTTTTTAGAGAGAGAGGAAAGGAGAGGGAGAGAGAGACAGAGAAACATCCATGTAAGAGCAAAAACATTGATCGGCTGCCTCCTGTACATCCCTACTGGGGACTGAGCCTGAAACCCGGGCATGTGCCCTGACCGGAATTGAACCAGCTACCTTTTGGTGCAGGGATGACACCCAACCAATGGAGCCATGTCAGCCAGGACTATACCACATTTTCTTTATCCATTCATTAATTGATGGACATTAAGTTTCTTTCTACTTTTTGGTTATTGTGAATAATGCTACTATGAATATTGGTGTACAAATATCTGTTCAAGTCCCTGCTTTCAATTCTTTTGAGTATATACCCAGAAATAGAATTGCTGGATTATATGGACTATGTTTAATTTTTTGAGGAGCCACCATCCTGTTTCCACAGAGGTATACTGTTTTACCCACCAACAATACACAAGGGTTCCACTTTGTCCACATCCTTGTCAACGCTTATTATTGTCTGTCTTTATCATTATAGCCATCCTAGTGGGCATGAAGTGGTACTTCACTGTGGTTTTGATTTACATTTCCCTAATGACTAATGATGTTGAGCATCTTTTCATGTATTCCTTGGATATCTGTGTATCTTCTTTCAAGATGTCCCTCCTTTTTCCCCTATTGACCCCTCTTCCCCACTCCCACACCCCTCCTGTCTTCCCCACACTATTGTCTGTGTCCATTGGTTATGCATATATACATATAAGTTCTTTGGTTTATCTCTTCCCACCCCCACTCCCCCTTCCCTTTGAGGTTTGTCAGTCTAACAACCAATTTGTACTTCTTAATTCCTTCACCTTTTTAATCCATTTCCCCAACCCCCTCCCATCTGGCAACCAACAAAAAGTTCTCTGTATCTATGAGTCTGTTTCTGTTCTGCTTGTTCATTTTGTTTGTAGATTCAATTGTTGATAGATATGTATTTATTGCCATTTTATTATTCATATTTTTATCTTCTTTTTCTTCAAGAAGACCCTTCAGCATTTCATATAATGCTGATTTAGTGGTGATAAACTCCTTTAACTTTTTCTTGTCTGGGAAACTATATGTCCATTGATTCTAAATGACAGCTTTGCAGGATAGAGTAATCTCGGTTGTAGGTTCTTGCTTTTCATCACTTTGAATATCTCTTGCCACTCCCTTCTGGCCTGCAAAGTTTCTTTTGTGAAATCAGCTGACAGTTTAATGGGAGCTCCTTTGTAGGTGACTAACTGCTTTTCTTTGCTGCTTTTAAGATTCTCTCTTTGTCTTTAACCTTTTGCATTTTGATGATGTGTCTTGATGAGGACCTCTTGGGGTTCATCTTGTTTGGGACTGTCTGTGCTTCCTGGACTTGTATGTCTGTTTCCTTCACCAAGTTAGGGAAGTTTTCTATCATTATTTTTTCAAATAGGTTTTCAATTTCTTGCTCTTTCTCTTCTCCTTCTGACACCCCCATGATGTGAATGTTGATATGCTTGAAGTTGTCCCAGAGGCTCCTTACACTATCCTCATTTTTTTGGATTCTTTTTTCTTTTTTCTGTTCTGATTGGGTGTTTTTTGCTTCCTTATATTCCAAATCAATGGTTTGCTTTTTGGCTTTACCTACTCTACTATTGACTCCCTGTAAATTATTCTTTATTTCAGTTAGTGCCTCCTTCATTTCTGACTGGTCCTTTTTTATGCTCCTGAGGCCCTCACTAAGTTCATTGAGCATCCTGATAACCAGTGTTTTGAACTCTGTATCTGTTAGATTGTTTCTCTCTATTTTGTTTAGTTCTGTTCCTGGAGTTTTGTTCTTTTCTTTCATTTGGGACATGTTTCATTGTCTCCTCATTTTGGCTGCCTCCCTGTGTTTGTTTCTATGTATGGTAGAGTTGCTATGTCTCCTAGGCTTCCAAGGGTGGCCTATGATAGTAGGTGTCCTTTAGGGTTCCAAGACAAAGCCTCCCTGATCACCTCAGCTTTGCCCTCGAGGTGCATCCCTCATGTAGATTATACATCCTTCTGTTGTAATTGAGTCTTGTTGCTGTTGACACATCAGTGGGAGGGTTTTACTCAGGCTGATCAGCTGCAAGGACTGGCTGTGCCCACTGACCCCAGACCTCTGACTGCCTTGGAGGACCAGCTGTGTAGGGGCCCACCACACAGAGCAAGACTTACTTCAGCAGGGCTCTGAGTCTACTCCTTGAGTGTGTCACTTGTGGAGGTGGTTGGGTGGTGGTGTTTCACCATAGTCTGAAGAGCTGTCCATTGGGTGTGCTGGCTCTGGGGCAAGGTCAGCCACTGCCTGTGTTCTGTCTGGGGCCACCAGGCATATGCTACAAAGTGATCTGCAGATGGATGCTTCTTGTGCTGGGTTTGGAGGTGTCCAGGCAAAGCCAAGTTATGAACCAAGGCTGGCTGCTCCTAGTTCCGGGCCTGGGGCCAGTTAGTGAGAAGTATGGGCCAAATGCTGCCTTTTTTTTTTTTAAATTTTTTTTTCCTTTATTGATTTTAGAGAGAGAGGAAGTGAGAGGGAGAGAGAGATAGAAACATCGATGAGAGAGAACATCGATTGGCCGCCTCCTGCATGCTCCCCACTGGGGATGGGGCCCACAACCTGGGCATGTGTCCTGACTGGGAATCGAACCAGCGACCTCTTGGTGCATGGGTTGATGTTCAACCACTGAGCCACACCGGCCAGACCAAATGCTTCTTTTTTTCGAGAATTTAGGAAAATCTGAAACAGGAGCCAAGACAGGCCATTCCTATGGGAAAGCCATTGGAAACAGCTTGGGTGAGTCTAAAAGTTGGGTGGGGCAGGGCCCCAGGGAATCACCAGGAAGGGGCAACAGTGTGAGCCATGTTGCTGGAGTCCCACATATGGCGACCATCTGCCTGCCTCGTGGGGGAAGGGCTCACCGAAAGAACAACAGCTGCCCTGGCCGGTTTGGCTCAGCAGTTAGAGCGCCGGCCCGTGGACCAGAGTCCCGGGTTTGGTTCCCGCTAAGGGCACATACCTCGGTTGCAGTTTGTCCCCACCCCGGTTGGGGTTGTGTGGGTGGCAACCACTAGATGTGTGTCTCTCACATCGGTGTTTCTCTCTCTCCCTCCCAGTCTATCTGAAGATAAATGCAAAAATGTCCTTGGGTGAGGATAAAAAAAAAAGAACAACAGCCTCCGCCAGCACGTTTGTCCAGGAGAGAGCTGCTCTTCAGCTCTCTCCCTGATGCCAAACAATTCAGTTCTTCCCCGTGTCTCTGGTGCCTCTCAAACGGCCTCCCCAACGCTGGAGTGAGTCCAAGTAAGTCTGTGCGTGGGCCCTTTAAGACGAGCTGCCTGGGGCTCCAGCAGTCTCAGCCTCCCTCAGCCTCAATTCCCGCTGGTTTTTCCAGCCAGAAGTAATGGGGACTTCTCTTCCTAGCACTGGAACCCTGAGCTGGGGGGCCTGGTGTGGGACGGGGACCCCTCACTCCTCAGGGAGGACCTTCACAGCTGAGGTGTCCTCCTGATTTTTATCCGCCACACATGGGTGTGGGACCAGCCCATCAGAGCCTCCACCCCTCCTAGCCGTCTCCATGTGGCTTCTCCTTTAATTTCGTAGTTGTGGGTCTTCCATTCAGCTTGATTTCAGGTAGTTTTGAACGATGGTTGTTCTGTAGTTTAGTTGTAATTTTTATGTGGTTGTGGGAGGAGGCAAGTACTATGTTTACCTACGCCGCCATCTTGACCGGAAGTCCTTTTGCTCATTTTTAAATTAGGTTATTTGTCTTTTTTTTGTTGAGGCTTCTTCATATATTCTGGTTACAAGTCCCTTAACAGATACATGATTTGCAAATACTTTCTCCCATTCTGTTGGTTGTCTTCAGTCAGTGTGTTCCTCAATGCCAGAATTCCAGCAGTGGCCTCCTGGTGCACGACAGTGTCAGCGTTAGCGGCTGTTCTGTGGCCTTCTTCTGAGAGTCATTTTTGGAGGCCCATCCAAGATCCCATCCTCCAGCCCTTCCAACTTTTTTTTTTTTTTTTTTTTAATCCTCACCCGAGGACATTTTTCCATTTTTTGTTCTGATAGAATGGGAGGGAGAGAGAGGAAGAGAGAGAGAGAGAGAAACATCGACGTGAAAGAGACACATCGAGTGGCTGCCTCCCACAGGACCAACCAGGGACGGGGACAAATCGCAACTGAGGTACATGCCCTTAGCGGGAACCGAACCCGGGCCTCTCCGGACCGCAGGCCAACGCTCTAACCGCTGAGCCAAACTGGCCAGGGCCCTTCCAACTATTTTTTAAACACCCGATTCCTGGTATTAAATCCTTTTCTGCTTAAAAACAGAGTGGTTTCTGTTCCCCACGACTGATCTCTGACTGAGAAACAGCGCAACTTGACATTTTCGAGCCAGGATATGACATGGCATTTTGCTAGAGCTGATGTGCAGCCAAACTATAATAATAATAATAAATTCCTGGAAAGTCAGGTTTGGAAGCACCTTTGAAGACCAAGTGGTCCAACTCCTTTTGTGAAATGAAGGAAGGAAATTGAGACACAACCAGGAAGACAAAAAGAAAATCACGAAGCTGAGTGCCTGCAACCCCCTCGGCCGCCTCCTGAGGCCAGCAGACCTGAACTGATCTTCATGAAATCGCTGTGATCTAGGTCATGTAAATCCAGTGAGGACAGTCCTGCCAACCTTACTGCAGCTGATTGGACATAAATTCTGAGCCCAAGACAAACGCTGCTGTGAACAACCTAGATGTGATGGAGGCCAAGTGCCGTCCGGTGTGGGCGACGTAAGTGCTAGGAGCACACCCAGAGCACATCACCAGCCATCGCCAGATCATTGTTCCTGTTCTCCAGGGACCTGCTCGGGGCTGCTGAGATGGCTTCCCTGATAACCTCACTTCCTCTGTGTCCCCACCACAGCCCCCATTACCAAAAGTCATCTGAACATGGCTCTTTCTTGCACACCTAAGAAGCCCATGAACTTATCCAAACATGGCCACTGATTTCCTGGAGATCACAGCCAGATCAAAAAAAGAAGCAGGCCACAAACCCAGATCTTGAACTCCACATATCATGCTCCCTCCACGCTGACATGGCTGTCTCACATGCAAATACGAGAGAGGGCTTCATGCACAGAGGGCGGCAATGAGAGGAGACTGCTGGCAGTGGGTCCTTGAACTCTGAGGCCTGAGTTGTCCTCAGAAAGATCAGCAGGAGCAGGGTAACTGTCCCTCCTCTTGACGGGCATTGGAGATGCTCCTTTTTTTTTTTATCCTCACCCGAGGACATTTTTCATGCTGAGCCAAACCGGCCAGGGCTGGAGATGCTTCTTAATGTGACCTTAGTGGTCTGCCTTTGTGAGTGGCTTGGATACTGCTTTGCCATTCCTTAGGCACCTGCCTTTGAGGAAATCCATCCATTGTTCTTTATATAAACAGCTGCTGTCTCAGGCTCTGTGCTGGAGCACAGAAACTGACCCAGAGACAGACCCAGCCCATGGAGATATGGAATCACCAGTGGAAAAATGGCACTTGAAACCATAGATATGAATGAAAGGAGAATTGGCTTTCTCTTCTCATAAACCTTTAACCAATGAGTGCAGGGAAAGGAGCAGCCAGAAGAGGGAGCAGAACCAGGAATAAACAAAAGACTGGAAGCCAAGTGGGGTGAGGATCCAGGAAGGAAAGCATGGTTAGACAGGTCAAGCTGGCTGAGGGCTGGATTTGTCACAGGGGAAGTAATTGGTAACTTTGGAGAGAGCAACTTCAGCAATAGAAAACAGATTTCATTTAATTGAGATGTGAGTGAAAGGTGAGGAGGCAGAGAGGGTAGTCAACTCTCTCCTAGGAAAGGCAGGAGATTCGTTTTTTAGTAGAAGAGACTTAAGCCTGTTTGGAGGCTCAGGAGAAAACGGAGTAGAGAGGGGGAGAGTGATAATATAAAAGAGAGGAAGGGACTTGATGGTGCTTTTTCTCTAAGGAGGTAGAGGAATGGGATCAAGGGCATAGCAGAGGGGATGGCAGTGGACGCAAGAAGGGCCCCCCCCCTCTCAGCTTGGAGGGAGGTGGAGATGATCATGAGATTTAGTGTCCTTCCCAAAAGGGGATAATCTTCACCATGAGAAGATATAAAATGCTTACTACAGAACAGATGGTTGGTAAAGATCAATCCATCCCTCCCCTCCCTGGCTGTGCAATTTCAGTCCTCTGAGCCCACATGTGATGTCACTCTGGGATATCGCAAGGCTAAAGAATACAGCTAGAGCTAGAGAAATTAAAGGCAATCCCAAGCTTTTCTGAAATCCCATGGGAGTAGAGGCTGCTTTCTCCCAGAGTTCCTAAACTAGGAAGATAAAAGCATGGATCTTCCACCGTGTGGACAGAGACTGACTGATATTGAAACCAAGACAGAGGAGGGCAGAGCTGAGAAGTGGAGAGAAGACAAGGGACAGAGACACCATTTGAACACACCAGATGACATGGTTTTAATGCCAGGAGCTAACCGTGCCTGCACAACCTGAACTTTCCCGTAATCCAACAAATCCCTCCCCCCACTACCCGAAGCCCATGTCTCAGGATTCTGTCACCTGTAACTGAAGAAGTTCTAACTAATATGGGGTATTGCTAGTGATGTCTCTAACACAGGCAATTGGCTGAGTTGAGGGGGTACAGGAAGGCGAGGGTTTCCCTATCCAGACCAGGTAGAAATATGCCAGGAGGTTGTGTTGGCTACTTCCCCAAGTCTTCAGAGGCAAAGAGACCAACTCTGCAGAGAGAATAACGAATGATAAAAGCTAACGTTTCTGAGGCACTCATCATGTGCGAGGCTCTAAGTGCTTTACACATACCAATTCATTAATATTCATAATAACACAAAGAAGTGGGTGCTGTTGTTATTCCCCAGTTTACACTTGAGGAACTGAGGTGCAGAGTAATTTTCCCGAGGTCACGAAGCTGGGCAGGGGTAGAGCTATGACTTGAATCAGGCAGCATGGCCCCCGCAGATTTGCTGGAAGAGACTGCCTGTAGCCCGCCATCCAAGCTGATGCAGAGTCTGATGGTCAAGACATGCATGGCAGCATCTCTTACACCAAAACTAAAGTAAGTGAAAACAGCCGGGCCAGTGTAGCTCACTGGTTGAGCATCAACCCATGCACCAAGAGGTTGCCGGTTCAATTCCCAGTCAGGGCATATGCTCAGGTTGTGGGCCTGATCCCCAGTGGGGGGCATGCAGGAGGCGGCCAGTCAATGTTCTCTCTCATCAATGCTTCTAGCTCTCTCTCTCTCTCTCCTTTCCTCTCTATCTAAAATCAATAAAGAAAAAAATATTTTAAAAAATAATAAAATAAAATAAAGTAAGTGAGAACAAAGGCAGGGAGACAGCAAACAGCCCCCCCCCAAGCCCTTCCTACCTGTCCTCACTAAGAGGACCTACAAAAAGAGCCTTCCACTGGGGTGCAGCCTAGAGGTCAGGGGCAGCCAGCTGTGCCTTCCCCCAATGCCCGGCGTTCACAATTGTCCCAAGGCAGAGGGGAAGGTGGAGGCCCTGAGCCAAGGACTGGGAGTCCTGTTGCTAAGAGAGATTTCTTCCCTTTCCCTGGTACACCAAGATCAAGGTCTAGACTCAAGGACCATAATTCACAATTCTAGCCCCTGGAGTTATCCAAATGTGAATAGTCAGAAAACTTACCCATCTGTGAAGGGAGTGGTTTTGCCAGAGAAACCCCGATCCTGGCACGTGGAAGCCTGCGATTATCAACCCCTAAGACAATGTCTTGGCTCCAAACAGTACCAACAGGAAATCCTCCAAATCCTTCTAAGATGTGGCCACAAAGTTACAGTGGGTGGGGAGACCCCCAAAACGACAGAGCAACCAGACTGACCTCACTCTACCAAGGCAGGCATTCCTTGCTGTTCTTGACCCACACTGCGGACCATTGGGCGTCGTTTCAGCTCCTCTACTTCTCCAAATGGGCTTGCTTATTTATAACTACCTTGTTTTCCCCTCCACCAGTGCACCAAATTATTAGGGGTTGATTAATTTTATTATTGACCTGTAGCAGTATTTCCTAACCTTTTTGGTCTCAGGACCCCTTTAGACTCTGAAAAATTGAAGGCCTGAAAGATCTTTTGTTTATGTGGGTTACATTATCAATATTTGCAATATTGGAAATTAAAATTTAAAATATTTAAAATATTTATTTAAAATTAATAAACCCGACTTCTGGTCAAGATGGCGGCATAGGTAAATGCGGTATCCCGTCCTCCCACAACCACATCAAAGTTACAACTAAACTACAGAACAACCATCATTCAGAACCGCCTGAAATCAAGCTGAATGGAAGTCCTACAACTACGGAATTAAAGAAGAAGCCGCATCGAGACTGGTAGGAGGGGCGGAGGCGGACGGGCTGGTCCCACACCCACGTGTGGCGGATAAAAATCAGGAGGACACCTCGGCTGGGAAGGTCCTCCCTGAGGACTGAGGGGTCCCCGTCCCACACCAGGCGCCCAGCTCAGGGTTCCAGTGCCAGGAAGAGAAGTCCCCATCACTTCTGGCTGGAAAACCAGCGGGAACTGAGGCTGAGGCGGCTGGAGCCCCCGGCAGCTCCTCTTAAAGGGCCCGCGCACGCACTTACTCGGACTCGTACCCTCCAGGCTCCAGCATGGGGGAGGCAGCTTGAAAGGCACCAGAGTCACATGGGGAAGAACTGAGCTGTTTGGCATTGGAGGGAGGGCTGGAGAGGCAGCTTTCTCCTGGACAGACGTGCTATCAGAGGCCTTTGTTCCTTTGGTGAGCCCTTCCCTGGGCAGGCAGATGCCACCATATCTGGGACTCCAGGAACCTGGCTCACACTGTTTGCCCCGCCCTGGTGATTCCCTGAGGCCCCGCCCCACCCAACTTCCAGGCCCACCCAAGCTGTTGCCAGTTGCTTTACCATAGGATTGGCCTGTCTTGGATCCTGCTTCAGCTTTTCCTAAATTCTTTCAAACAAGCAGCATCTGGTCTCAGCTAGCCCCATACCTCTTGCTAAGTAATACATAGAAACAAACACAGGGAGGCAGCCAAAATGAGGAGACAAAGAAACAGGTCCCAAATGAAAGAACAGAACAAAACTCCAGGAAAAGAACTAAGTGAAATGGAGTTAAGCAACCTAACAGATGCTGAGTTCAAAACATTGCTTATAAGGTTGCTCAATGGACTTAGTGAGAACCTCAGTGAACTCAGTGAGAACATCAGTGAACTTAGAGAGGGCATCAAGGGCATAAAAAAGGACCAGTCAGAAATGATGGAATCACAGTCAGAAATGAAGGAGGCACTAACTGAAATAAAGAATAGTTTACACAGATTCAATAGTAAGAGTAGGCAAAGCCAAGAAGCAAACCATCGATTTGGAATATAAGGAAGCAAAAAATACCCAATCAGAACAGCAAAAAGAAAAAAGAATCCAAAAAAAATGAGGATAGTGTAAGGAGCCTCTGGGACAACTTCAAGGGTGCCAACATTCGCATCTTGGGGGTGCCAGAAGGAGAAGAGAGAGAACAAGAAATCGAAAACCTATTTGAAACAATGATGGCAGAAAACTTCCCTAACTTGGGGAAGGAAACAGACATACAAGTCCAGGAAGCACAGAGAGTACCAAACAAGATGAACCCCAAGAGGCCTACACCAAGACACATCATCATCAAAATGCAAAAGGTTCAAGACAAAGAGAGAATCTTAAAAGCAGCAAGAGAAAAGCAGTTAGTTACCTACAAGGGAGTTCCCATAAGACTGTCAGCTGATTTCTCAAAAGAAACTTTGCAGGCCAGAAGGGAGTGGCAAGAAATATTCAGAGTGATGAAAAGCAAGAACCTACAACCAAGATTACTCTATCCTGCAAAGCTGTCATTTAGAATCAATGGCCATATAAAGAGTTTCCCAGACAAGGAAAAGCTAAAGGAGTTCATCACCACCAAACCATTATTATATGAAATGTTGAAGGGTCTTCTTGAAGAAAAAGATAAAAAAATATGAACAAACAAAATGGCAATAAATACATATCTACCAACAATTGAATCTACAACAAAATGAACAAGCAGAACAGAAACATTCTCATAGATACAGAGAACTTTTGTTGGGTACCAGATGGGTGGGGGCTGGGGGGAGGGGTGAAAAAGGTGAAGGGGTTAAGAAGCACAAATGGGTTGTTAGAATAACAAATCTCAAAGGGAAGGGGGGTTGGGGGGTGGGAAGAAATAAACCAAAGAACTTATATGTATATATGCATAACCAATGGACACAGACAACAGTGTGGGGAAAGGCAGGAGGGGGGCGGGAATGGGGAGGAGAGGGGCAATGGGGGAAAAATGAGGAACATCTGTAATACATTCAACAATAAAGATAAGTTAAAAAAAAAACATAAAAAATAAAAATTAAAAAATTAAAAATAAAATAAAATAAAATTAATAAACCCATTAATGTTAACATAAATAACACCCTTTTCAATGAAGAATAACTACATTTTCCAAATCAAAGTAGTGAGAAGAATGACACTGAGATTTTTTACAAATCACTTTAATGTCTGGCTTTATAAAAAGCATCTAGATTCCCATCTGCTGCTTTATTTAATCTGTTGAGATATGTTGTTTTGGTTGAAGTATATGAAGAATATTCAGCCTCACACAAATATATAATTGGAAAAAGGAGGAGCATTTTAAAAGCCTTTGCAGATAATTGTGGATATTCCTCTTTGATACTATACCAAAACTTGACAAATGATAGTTTTATAAAATTTAGTTTCAGTATGGAACCTGAAGCCATATCAATCAACTTTTCATTAAATTAAAATACATTGGTCTATCTTGCAGTTTGAATGAATCCATTATTCATTCATAATTTTGTAACATCATGTATTGGCCGCTTGGAAATTGGTTCACTGATTTGTACAGATCTTCCAAATGTTGAATTTTCCAAAAGTCTATTTTCACTCAAAAGCTCAAATTGTATCATTGGCAGCAAATATTTTCAATTTTTCCCCTTGAATTGACAGGCTCGCTTCCTTCATTTTAGAGAAAATGTCTGCAAAACCCACATTTGCATAACTCTAGTGTGTCTTTCAATCAGTAGAAATGGTGTTCATGAAAAAAAGCAGCTAGTTCAGCTTGCAACTCAATGGCACAGGTGCTCCTGGAGACAACCATGGCACTGAGGCATCCAGCAGAATGCTTTCCATTCTGTCAAAATATTTAGAAGTATACTCAAGGGTAGACATTTAATAGAGTTCATCATTTTTACCGTTTCATCAAATCACTCTTAAGTGAAACTGGCATATTTATTTCTCTTACTGTGTGCGCATGGCAGTGACAATACAATGACTACAAGTATAGCCTGGAGCCGCTGCCTTACTTTGTGCTAAGGGGACAGCTGTTTTACCCTCCATTGCCTTTCTACCATCAGAAACACAAAATAACATCTAAGTATGATTATGAAAATAGTTTTGACTTCACAGATCCTCTGAAAATGTCTTGAGGACCCTCATGGGTTCCCAGACCACACTTTAAGAACCACCGATTTAATGCTTATTGATCGTTAATGCCTACCATGTGACTGTTCTAGGTGCTGAATGTTGAGTGGGGAGCTATATATGAGATACTTAAGGCCTCTGCTCTTAATGTTCTTGTTATGTTCTTTGAAGCACAAAAGTGTTTTCATTTTGATGAAGTCAAATGTATCTGTGGTTGCTTGTATTTTTGGTGTCATACCTAAGAAACCATTGCTTAATCCAAGGCCACAAGGATTTATGCCCATGTTTTCTTCTAAGAGTTTTATGGTTTTATTTCTTACATTTAGGTATTTGATCCATTTTGAGTTAATTTTTGTATATGGTATGAGGTAGGGGTCCAACCTCATGCTTTTGCATGTGACTACCTAGTTGTCCCAGCTACCTTAGGTGAAAACACTATTTTTCTCCCTTGAATCATCTTGGTACCCTTGTCAAAAATCAATTGACTGTGCTGTATTTTTATTTCTGATTTCCTTATTTTTGGACTCTTAATTCTGTTCCATTGATTTGTATGTCTGTTCTTATGCCAGTACCACATTGTCTTGATTACTGTAAATCTGTAGTAAATTTTGAAATTGAGAAGTGTGATTGTTTCTTTTTAAGGTTATTTTGGCTATTCTGGATCTTTTTCATTTCCATATGAATTTTAGGATCAGCTTGTCAATTTCTGTAAAAAAAAAAAAGACAGCCCTGGCCAGTTTGGCTCAGTGGTTGGAGCGTCAGAGAATGTCGGGTTTGGTTCCCACTAAGGGCACGTACCTGGGTTGCAGTTCGTCTCCAGCCCCAGTTGGGGTCGTATGGGTGGCAGCCACTCAATGTGTCTCTCTCACATTGATGTTTCTCTCTCTCTCTTCCTCCCTCCCTCTGTATCTGAAAATAAATGCAAAAATGTCCTCAGGTGAGGATTAAAAAAAAAAAAAAAAGACGTCTCGGAATTTGATAGGGTTTGCATTGAATGTGTAGATCAATTTGGGAAGAATTGTCATCCTAACAATATTAAGCCTTACAATCCATGATCCTGGATACATTTCCGTTTGTTTGTCTTCTATAATTTCTTTGGGTTACTTTCGATATTAAGTGGAAGAGTAATGTGATTTGTTTTATACTTCAGGAAGATTACTTAGTAGTGTAGAAGAACAATTGGGGGCAAGAGAGGCTACGTGAACAAGGGCAGTAATAGCAGGGACAAAGAGGAAGGCACTGGTTATATAAATATTTATAATGTGAATCAGCAGGACTTATAATTAACTTTATATAGAAAGAGAGGGAAGAGTAAAGAATGGGCCCCAGGTTTTGCCACCAACTGAGACAGAAAATACATGAGAAGCAGTTTGGGAGAAAAGATGAAGCTCTCCATTGGTACGTGTTGAGGTGACTGTGGGACACAGGTGGAGAGATAAGGTAACTGGATACTTGAGTCTGATGCTCAGAGGAGCTGTCTAGTCTGGGGACAGTGATCTGGGAATCATCATATAAAAGAGGGACCACAACAATGCATGAACCAACCAATGGGAATAATAAAGGAAGCAGAAAGGATGCAAAGGAATACCAGTGTTTAAAGGTCAAGCTAATGACAAAAGGCCCACAACGGAGACTGAGAAGGGACAACCAGAGAGGTAGGAGGAAAACCAGGAAGGAGGTGCTTCCGTTGGATTCAGTGGTTAGACGGCACTGGTAATCTAGACAAGGACTCGCCCAGCGGAGGGCTGAACCGCATTGCTGTGGACTGAGGAGGAAGTGGGAGTTGAGAAGATGGAGACAGCATAAAGATAATCCACTCTGGAAGTTTGGAGGGGAATGAGAAGTGAAAAAGGAGTAACTAAAAATGTAAGGGGAGTTGAGGGAGGATGTGTTTTTGCAGGATGAGGAGACTTGGACATGTTTATAGGACTTAGCAGAAAGGGGAAGGATGCAGGATGGAGTAGTGTCCATATGGGGCTGGAGGAGCAGCTGGGAGAAGTGAGGAGGTGAGTGGGTTTAGAATACTGTTTTTCACATTTTAAGGTGCATTAGAATCATATATCTCAAATCTCCCCTCTGTTCTCCATCTCCATAGCCACTCTCCTGGTCCAAGTTCAAGGCCCCTATACTTCTTATCTCTCAACAACTAAACTGGCCTTCAGATGCTCAACCTTGTGGAGTAGGTTTGGTTGTGAAGAGGCCAGCAGGGGGCTCACTGAACAACAGAGAACAGAATGGGCCAGTGGCCTCTGTGAAGTCAGAAGTGGAGGAGAGGGAGTCGGGAGATGGGCATGCTACACCTTTAGGATGCTTGAGGTTGGGATGTCAGAGGGGGTTGTTCAAGACCCCAGAGAGGATGGCTGGGGTCATGATGAAGGTCACTGAGGAGGTCAAGGAAGAGCATTGGAGGGTCGTTCACAAGGATGAGTAGGACCTGAGCACAGATTACCTGATGGAAATCTGGAAACCCAAGTCTGATGGATGGAGGTGGGTGACAGGGAGGGAGACACATAAGGTGATGACAAGGGGTGGCAGAGTAGAGCCAGGTGGCAGGAGTCTCAAGAAGAATAAAATGATACACGCACATAGGAAAAACCTTCCAAACATGAATGGTGATTTTCTGTGAGGGCAGAGAGGACTGTGGGTAGTTCTGATATTTTCTTTTATAATTTCCTGTTTGTCCATCAAGTTTTCTACAATGAGCTTTTTTTTTTTTTAAGAAATGTAAAAGATAGACAAAAATACAAAGAATAATAAACACCCTCATTCACACCATCTAGAATTTGTCATTGAAACAAAAGTCCCCTTTAACTGCCTCCTCTTCTCAGACAAGCATGATCAGTTGGCTTTCAGCTTTGTATACATGTATACATACACCTAAATTAGAACATGGTAGGTTTATGTGTGATTGTTTTATTTACATGGAGGAACTGTTCTTGTAATTGGGGGTGGAGGGGCTTTTTTTTTTCTTTATTGATATTAGAGAGAGAGAGGAAGAGAGAGAAAGAAACATTAATGAGAGAGAACATCGATTGGCCACCTCCTGCATGCCCCCCACAACCTGGGCACGTGCCCTGACCGGGAATCGAACCGGCGACCTCTTGATGCATGGGTCGATGCTCAACCACTGAGCAACACTGGCTGGGCTGGGGGGCTTTTTAAGGTGAGGAGTGGTTGCACAGAGACGGAAGCCTGAATTGCCATGCCCAGCTGAGCAGCCCTGGGAAGACCCAGCCTCCAATTTAGTGCCACACCTGGTTGTTAAATGTTCCAGGAAGAGAGAGAATTATTACTTGTATTTCTCTGGCTAGGTTTCAACCCGCTCTCATATCCCTCAAGTCAGTTATGCCTCAAAAATCTGGGAAGCAGGAAAGACAATCACTATCCTTATTTTATAGATGGGGAAACTGAGGCCCAGGGAATGACAGTGAGCTGCCAGCATGTCACAGTGAGTTGGTGGAGGACAAGTAACTAGAGCTCTGGCCTGGGGTTCTTCCTGGAACCGAAAGCCCATGTGTGGAGGGGTGAGGCAGAGGCAAGGGACACTGGGTGGCTCGGACTAATGGACTTTGACCAATTGGCAATAAGGAAGAGGAACAGCCATAACTTCAGGTTGCTGAGGCTGGGCCTTGGCAAGGAAACTGTCTGGGGAGGAACAGGTGGGCAGTTCTCCCTCCTCAGAGGCCCCAGAAAGCAGGCCCACTTCCGGGGGGCTGTGACTTGCCACTGTCCCCAACTACACTAGAAGTCAGGGCTCCTTCACGGTTAAACAGGCCTGATACAAGTCTCAGCTCGACCACTGATACATGCTGTGTGATCTTTGAAGAGCTCCTCATTTTCTGCCTCAATTTTCTCATCTGTAAAACAGAGTGATAATCTTTCACTCTCAGTATTGTTCCAAGGATAAAAAGAGCGAATCCTGCCCAGCCAGTGTGGCTCAGTGGCTGAGTGTCAAACTATGCACCAAGAAGTCACTGGTTCAATTCCCAGTCAGGGCACATGCCCAGGTTGTGGGCCCGATCCCCAGTGGGGGGCATGCAGGAGGCGGCCAATCGATGTTCTCTCTCATTGATGTTTCTATCTCTCTCTTCTTCTCCCTTCCTCTCTCTCTAAAATCAATAAAGAAAAAGAGAGAGAGAGAGAGAGAGAGAGAGAGAGAGAGAGAGAGAGAGAGAGAATCCTCATCTATGCATCTTAAAGCAGAGACATTTAAAAGGTCTGGTCCTCAACCTGATTCCACAAGGCCCCAGATGAGCTCAGTGTCAAGGGGACTGCCTGACACTGGGTGTCTGGTCGAGAAGCCACATGCATATACACACATGAGATTTAAAATCAGCTTTGCAGTGACCACAGGGGCTCTCCAGGGCAGCCCCTGGTAGATGGCCTTTGTCATCCATAAAGTTGTTGGTGGAGTAGGGGCAGGGTAGTGGTAATGAGGGGGCCTTTTCTTTCTTTCTTTTCTCTTACTTTTCTTTCTTACAAAAGCAAGACATGAATAAATGCTTATCATAAGACTTCAACAATATAGCCATGTGTAAAACAAAAAAACCAAAGGCTTCCCCTTGCTCCCCTCTAGCCCATACCCGTCTCGGTCATTTTAGTGCTATTGCTTACTATTAGAAACAGCTCGTCCATAAACAACATTAAAGGCACGTGTATCTTTGTGTTCTTTGGTGTGTAGGGTAAAGACCTAGAAAAGGAATTGCTGGGTCACAAATACAAGTGTTTGACCATTTACCGTATAGATGAGTCCTGCCCAATTACCCTACCTACTAAAAGGCTGTCCACATGGACATCAACATTCAGATGCCAGCCCGATGGCTTGAGGAACAATCCCCACCTTGCCTTTTACCTTATACGTTTTTCTTCCCACCTTGCACCTATCGTGCATTGTCGCCCTTCAGACAGCACATGACAGGGAAGCATGTCTGCTGAGAGGTTACTAGACCAGTCTGCCTGGCTGTGATGGTCTGCTGATGTCACAGGGGGCTTCCAGCCCAGTTCCAGATGGCTCCACTCCCTCCTGTGGTGATAATGTGCTCCATTAACACTCTAGCGGCTGTGTGTGTGCTGACCCAGGCGTCCACACACAAGACATGCCGTAGGCACGGATACAGTTGTGCAGAAAGGCACACATTTAGTGGACATCTGGTGTGCCAAGCTCCAGCCCAGCACCCAGATACCATCAAACCAGCCCCGGCCCTCCAGGGCACTGACGGTGAGGTGAAGGGTGCACACACTGAAGAACATGGGCGTGGAGGTCTGGGTGGGAATCCCACCACCTCCAGCTGAGCACTCTGGCAAGTCCACTTCTGGGCGCTGAGGATGGCACAAGGGAGGGCACGAGTCCATGCTGGCACACTAAAGGGCTCAGTAACCAACAGCCAGGATTAGTAAAACCATTATGTGCTCCTGCCATGTCTACACTTTGTAAAGATACTCTAGAGAGTTTTCAAGCATTTTCTTATTTTATCTCACCACAATCTTAGGGGGCAGAAATTATTATCCCTGATTTCCCAATGAGGTAACAGAGGCCCCCAAGGCAGTTTGTAAAGCTCAGGCCAGGAACAGGAGCTAAAGCAATTTGCCTGAGATCACACAGCAAGTTAAGGACAGACCCTGGTTCCCCAGGCACTGCCCTCCCACCACCCCCTGCTGCCTCTCTCCATCCTGGAGGAAGAAGTGGATTCCCACCCTGGGGACTTCCGTCCAGGGACCCACCAGGTCACAATAACCCAGTTAATATGCTTATGACCCCACTCCGCTCCCCACTCCCTAGCTCCTTTGAACTTCAGTTTCCATCTGTAAAATGGGCATCACTGAAGTGGGGGTGGGCTAGGAGTGTGTGCAGGGCGGCCTGGTGCCCGCCAGGATCCGGGCGGGCGCGGAGGGTGGGGCCAGCGCTGTGACTCAGGCGGGCGGGCCAGCAAGGGCTGCCCAGCCGGTCTAACTGGCCCGGGACGCCAGCGAGCCGCCAGGGCCCTCCAGGGGCAGGGCCGCCCGCCCGCCCGGGGGGTGACGGGAAGGAAGGCCGGGCCGGTGCCGGGAGCCCGGGCTCGGGGTGGGAAGTAGGCGCGGCGGCGGCTGCGGGGGCGCTTGGCGGCCGACGACCAGGATGGGAGCAGAGCCCCCAGGCCACCCGCAGCCTTTGGAGCCCCGCTGAGCCGGCCGCGGAGACCCCGCGCGGGAGCCGAGATGTGTCTGCGCCTTGGTGAGCCAGGGGTGCACCCCAGGAGGCCCGAACCCACCCGACCTGCCGGCAGGGGCAGAGCACTTGGTGGGAGCCCGGAACCCCGAGGTCCAGGCCGCCTTCTTTGCAGAACACTTTCCTCTCTGGCCTCAGTTTCACCGGCAGTGATATGTAGGGAGGAGGGCTGCCGGTGTCTTCTCCATGCCTCTCAGCCCCTCTTCCCCACTTGCCTTTCTTGAGGATGTGGGACCCCCAGGCCGGGGAAGAACCGCTGGAGAGAGCAGCCCCCACCTCGCCCAGAAGGCAAAGCAGAGGAGCGGGAGTTCAGGGCCAGGGAGTGCTGAGCCAGAGGCTGGCTGTCTCTGCTCCCTCAGTCTTGCAAAGGGTTCCCACTTCCATACTCTCCACCCCCGACCAGGCGGGGAGGGAAGGACCCCTTGCAAACAGGATGCAGACAGAGGAGTGGGATGGATGTGTCCTCTCCCCTCGCTCCCTGGGCTCAGTGATGCTGCTCGGGCATCAGACAAACCTGGGGAGTCCAAGAGACCTTGTAAGCCTCAGTTTCCTCATCTGTAAAATGGGGGTGGTAGCCCCTCCCCCTGTGAGGATAAAGTTAGCTCTAAGAATAAGGTGCTTACTATGGTGCCAACCACACTGCTAAGCGCTCCAAGAATGGTGGCTTAGAAACAAAGAAGCCGGAGACTGCCCTCAGACTTGTCCAGTGCCAGGCACAGCCCCATGCTGGGACAGTGCCTCCAGTTTGACCAAAGTCTTGGGCCTGGGATGCTGTTGTTTATGAGCCCAGCCAGCCCTGAGCGGGGTGGTGTCTGGGTTGCCAGGTAGGTGGGTGGATGGGGTGAGGTGGGTCAGGCCCCTGCAACAAAGCTGCAGTGCCCCTTCCTGTTTGGCCAGCAGTTAATCTTCACAATGCCATTCCAGTTCCACATGCCTGTCCAGCCTGTCATCTGCCCTCTGATTATCTTCCCTCTGGTCCAGCTCCAGCTCCAGAGGGTCCTTCCTGTAGGCTCGAGTTTTCAGAACAGCCAGATCAAAGCCTCCCCATTTTACACAGGAGGAACTGGCCTCAGAAAGGAAAGGTGCTGGTACAAGGTCACACGGAGTGTATGTGACTGGATGGCCCCATCCCTCTTTGATTCCTGGGAACTGCCTCTTGGCACAGGGTCCCCAGGAACATTCAATCTAGTGATTTCATTTTTTTTTTTTTTTTTTTTTTTTTAGCTGCAAAGCTCCCATATATGGACTGTGATCCACAGATGGGGAGACTGAGGTCTAGAAAGGGACTCAGTCGGTTCCCACCAGGTGCAGTTAAAGGAAGAAGGAGCTGTTTAGTTCTGGGGACCTGGCCTTCCAGTGTCACAGAGCTGGCTAGAGTAAGGGGCCACCAGGGCCAGGGGACCAGCATAGTGTCTCCAAGGGTAGAGCCAGGCCCCATGGGGGACATTCCAGAAAACAGATCTGAAACAGCCTAGGCTGCCCAAGCAGGAGGGTTGCCTGCACCTGGGGTTGTGCACATAGAGGCTGGACAGCCACCTGGCCACAGGGAAATTGCTGGAGTCCCTGATATTCTTTGGACCCCAGCCCCCAACACATCACCTCTTGCCCTGTGCCTGCCCAGTGCCCCTAGGCTAAGGACTTGTTTGTCCCAGAACCCCCAGGGTATACCCCACTTTCCTATCCATCTCCCCAGGGTATGTCCATCCTTTCCCACTGGGAGACAAGTTTTTTTTCTTTCCATTTCATAGATGGGTAAATGGAGACTCAGAGGCCTGAGCTTCTTGCCCTGAGTCACCCACCTCTAGGCAGTTCAGTTCAGCAGTTGTGAGCTGAGTGTCTACTGTGTGCCATGCCCTTTCTCCCAGACTGAATCCTGAGCAGGGCCTGATCCCTTCCTGATGAACTAGGGGCTCCTTGAGGCCTGGACAGTGACTATCAAGCTCACTGTGGTAGCTCAGGGCCTGGCACAGAGCAGGCACTCGGGGAACATTTGTGTGAATGGGAGCTGAGGGGAAGGATTATGGGTCTGGAGCTAGAGACCTAGGTTCAAATCCTAGCCCTGCCACTCATGATCTTGAGCGTTGACAAGGACTACCACCCTTTATTAATTACCACCTGTATGCTTTTCCAACCTTAGAATTCCAAGGACTCTCATGAAGGCATTGTGAACCCCTTTTGCGGATGAGGAAATTGAGGCTCAGAGAAGACAAATTAATAATCCCAAGTTCTCCAGAAATATTTAGAACCCAATATCCATCACTCCTGCCATGACCTTAGTTGTCTCCTCTGCCCGGCAGAATGAGACCCACCCATGGCCCTAACACAGGTGTCCCCCACAGGTGGCCTGAGTGTGGATGACTTCCGGAAGGTGCTGATGAAGACGGGGCTGGTGCTGGTGGTGCTGGGTCACGTGAGCTTCATCGCAGCAGCTCTACTCCATGGTACTGTGCTGCGCTACGTGGCTGCCCCCCACGACGCTGTGGCTCTGCAGTACTGCGTGGTCAACATCCTCTCTGTCACTTCTGCCATTGTGGTATGACCAGGAGGGGGTGGAGGGGGGCTGGGGGGCTGGAGGAGGCTTGAAAGGTTTTGGATGAGTCTCCACCCAGAGCCTGGGATGGGCAAGTAGAGAGCCTGAGCACTAACCGCTGCTCCACCTCTTACCAACTGCATGAGCCACTCAGCCTCTCTTTGCCTCCGCTTCCTCATCTGTAAAGTGGGGATCATAACAGTGTCCACCTCAGAGGGTCCTGAGGGGTACTGAATGAGATCATCCGCGTAAAGTGCTTGGCACAGTGTCTGGCACATGCTCAGTGCTCACTACCGCGAGCTGGGATTATTATTGTAATAGGGAAATAGCAAGGCGCCGTTGGATGGAAGGAAGGAGCATCAGCTCAGTTTGGGAGGGTTCAGGAGGGTTCACAGAGATAGAGGCCCCTGAGCTGGGTACTGATGGGTGAGTAGGAATTCAAAGATAAGCTGTAATCCCCATAACCCAGGTATGTGGCATGCTGGGGGCCAACCGGTGGTAGAGGAAGCGGGGATAGCATTCCAGTACAGAGAATGGCAGACGCAAAGGCATGGAGGTGGGAATGGCCGAGATCTGTTCTGGAGACACTGAAAAAAACAATTTATAGCAGCTTAGCATTAGACTTGGTCTACAGTAAGTACTGAATAAATGGTAGCCATGGTTATGGCTGGATGTCAGTACCTGTTTGATGAGTACATGAACAGAAAGGCCCAGTATTCTCAAATTCATGAAGGTCTTTCCCACCTAGTTACAGAGGTGGCCACTGCACACAGTGTCTGGGTTCCTTCCCTGCCACCTCCTGGCTGAGGGACTTATTTCTCTCTCGAAGCCTGTTCCCTCCCCTGCCTGCTGGGCAAGGCTTGCATGAAGAAGGATCTCAGGCCCCAGCAACCAGGAGAGCCTCAGTCAGTGGGACAGGGCTGTGCCATGCAGATGTGTGTGGTGTCCCTTGGAGTTACTATTACTGTTGTTTGTTCCTCTCACCAGCCTGGATAGAAGGCAGGGACGGCAGTGAGCTCAAGGTTAGGAGGTCCACTGGGGATGCGCTCCAGGCTGGACTACTTCTGCTTTATTCTCATTTCCTCATTTAATTCTCAATGTTCACAGCAACATGGGGCCATTATCATCCCTACAGGGGAAACCGAGACTCAGGGACTCCACAGTTAGAGTGTCCGCCGCGGACCAAATGGGTTCGATTCCGGACAAGCGCACGTACCTGGGTTGCGGCTCAGGTTCAGTCCCTGGCCCTGGTCAGGGTTGTGCAGGCAGCAACCAATCGACGTGTCTCTCTCATGTCGATGTTTCTCTCTCTCTCTCTTTTTCTCTCTATCTCCCACTCTATCTGAAGATAAAAATGGAAAGAAATATCCTTGGGTGAGGATTTTAAAAAACAAACAAAAAATCCAGGCTGGATTTGAAATGATTGTGTCTGACACCAAAGCCAGTGTCTTTTCCATAAGCTCGTCTTGCAGAACAGGACTTAGCCCAGAGAAGTTAAGGCACCTCCTCATGGCTGCACAGTGAAATAAAGCTGTCGCTGGGTTCCTGTCGCACCACCTGCCTCCTGTGGGTGCAGCCCGTACCTGATACAGTGAGGGAGTTCAGAGGGGAAGCCTAGCTGAATGGAGCCCAAAAGGTCCAGGGGGCAGCTGATGGGTTAGATACCCACCTCTTAGGGCTGAGGGTGGTTAGGGGGTCTTGCAGGAAGAAGAACCCAAGCAGGTGAAGGGAAGCAGGGTGTTCCTGAGAGGGCACTGTGTGGGCGGCATCACGGGCAGGCTGTGTGTGAGTGTCCACATCCAGAGGAGTGGAGGAAGAGACTGGCCAAGGTGGGGTTGAGAAGCTGACGGGACTGAGGCCAGGTCACTGAGAGCCTGAGCTAATTTACTCCTAAGATTTTTAATTCTACTCCATGAAGTGTCCTGATTTGTTTATTTTGGTTTTAGTTCCTCGCCTGTCGAGTTACTTAGTTTCTTCCAAAAATCTCTTCCACTGCAGGGGGGCAAATCGTATACATCCTGGTACATGCCCCTGCAACCCTGGGATACACAGGTCCTGTTTGAGATACACAGCTTAAGGCAGCGGGGAGTCATGGAAGGTTGTAGGCAGGAAGTGATTGTGTTTTAGAGACATCACTTCGGGCTGGACCGTGAGGAGGCAGTGCCTCTGTGCAGATCAAGGTAATGAGGCCAAGGCTAAGCTGCGGGGAGGAGGTGGTTTGGAGGGCTCCGGCTAGCATTGATGGATTCCCTATCTGAGAGTGGCCCTGACCCCCACTGCCCACTGCCCTCCAGCAGGAGGGTCAGAGCTGACTTGAGCCTCCCCACAGGTCATCACCTCCGGCACTACAGCCATCGTGTTGTCACGCTACCTCCCCAGCATCCCCCTGGTATGTGGTACCTCCTGGGATGGGGCTGAGGGGTAAGAAGGGCCTGGCCTGCTTGGAGGGGGAGAGCTGACCCCATGGGGGCCAGAGCTACCCATGGGGTCGATCCTGACCTCCATTGACCAGTGGCCTCTCCTATCCAGCGCTGGGCAGTGTTTAGCTCGAGTGTGGCCTGTGCCTTTCTCTCTCTGACCTGTGCTCTCGGCCTCTTGGCCTCGATCGCCGTGACCTTTGCCACCCAGGGACGGGCACTACTGGCCGCCTGCACTTTTAGGAGCCCTGAACTACTGGCGCTGGCGCCCGACTGTCCCTTCGATCCCACACGCATTTATGTGAGTGCTTAGGCCTGGGTTGGGGCGGGGGTCATCCAGGTGCTCATCAGAGGTGGGAAGGGTTCTTGGAGTCCTGCCCTCCACCCCCAACCCCTGCAGCTATCTCTGCCCTCTGTGTCCCTGCAGAGCTCCAGCCTGTGCCTCTGGGGTATCTCACTTGTGTTCTGCGTGGCAGAGAGTGTGTTTGCTGTGCGATGCGCCCAGCTCGCCCACCAGCTGCTGGAACTGAGGCCCTGGTGGGGGAAAAGCAGCCACCACATGGTAAGGCCTGCCACCCCCTCCATAGCCTTAACTCCCCCAATTTTCTGGGAGCCCCTGCTGGGCAGCCCCCATCCCTTTGCATGGGTCTCCCACTTGAGAACTGGGGCAGTAGTTTTCTCTCCAGAACAAAAGGGAGAGGCTTGGAGGCTCAGAGAGGTCAGATCTCCCAGTTAAGTCACACAGCTGACACCTGGTTCACCCAAGACCCAGGATCTGAGGGAGGGGGAAGGTTATCTGGGCTTGAATTGGGGGCACTCCAATTCAAGGTATGGCCTGGCTCTTGCCTGGTGGGGGATGCAGTGATGCCCCTTTGCTTCAGAGATCCTCCCATTTCCCTGGGTGTCCTGGAGGAGGAGACCTAGACCCAGATCCCACAGCCTGGCAGCCTTTTGTGTCTCCACAGATGCAAGACAGCCCAGAGCCCATGGAGGGCCATGACCTGATGAGCTGCCCCAGCTCTGTGTCGCTGACCCTCTGACAGCTGACGCATCACCCAGACCCCATGGCCAGTGGGGCCCTGCAACCAAGTCCGGACCAGGATTCCTGGAGCTGGCCCATGAGGGCTCAATGTCCATTCAGGAACCTGGGTGGGGATTTTAAACCCCTCCCCCAACCACCCAACCCACTGCACTGAAACAAGACTTTATTCTGAAGTTATTAAAAAGAACAGAGATGCTCCACAGCGATGCATGCAGCGGGGAGGGGCTCAGCCGGGGGGCCTGTGCTTTCCCACCCATGATGCAGTGGGGGGTGCGGGGGCAGGGGCTCTAGCCCTGTCTGCCCATCTCTGTGGGCCTGTGTTTGTGTCTGAGGGAGGCAAAATACATAGAGGGGTCTGTGGGTCTGTGTTCATCCAAGTGCTGAAAGGCAGGTGGGGGTTCGTGGGACTCACAACTGGGTGCGGAATTGGGAGGTTTCCTTTTGCAGCATGGCCTTTAGGCCAACAAAAGCTGGAGCAGGAAGGGTCTAGGCCCTCCTGCAGGGAAAGATGGCTCAAGGAAGCTTTTTCCTGCCCCCCACCCCCACCCCCCAATCCTTCTCTCCCCACCAAATAAAAGGACTGGCTCCTCACCTGGGCTTGGTCTCCCCCTAGCCTCCACCCAGGCTGAGATCTGCAAGGGTGGGGGCAGGGGTGGGAGTAGGGTAGCTTGCCTGGTGAAGCGGGAGGGAAGTCTGGCCTCCTGGCTGTGCGTGTTGGCGGGGAGGGAGGATGGTTGAAATTCTGCTATCTAGGTAGGGGAAGACCGACTCTGAGGGGAGGACCAAGCCAGAGCCCGTGTCTCCCTCTCATTGCCGAAGGGAGATATTGCCTCTTGGGTTGGGGGATGCTAACCGCTTGCCTGGGCCTTGGGGGGACTGCAGGGTTCCCTTTTCCATGGGCTCCCCCCAGAGTGCAGAGCCTGAGGGAAGGCCCAGTCTGACCCCAGCCTGGATAGACACAAGGGAGAGGAAGCTGAGAGCCGGGAGAGGGCCAGTGAAGGCAGGGAGGAGGGGGAACCTGGCTCCTCTCGCTCAGAACTGGGAGGCGCTGCTGGGGTCGCACTGCAGCAGACGCACGATGGACGGGTCGCTTTTGGCCCCGCGGATGAACTCCTCCAGGGACAGCTTGCCTGCAGGGCAAGGGGAACAGTGATGGGGGCGAAGCGCAGGGAGGCGGAGCAGAGAGGCGAGAGGGGAAGGGGAGTGGGGCCCCCCCAGCCCCGCCCCTGCCCCTCACCGTCGTTGTTTGTGTCCATCTGGCGGAAGATTTTCTCAGTCCTCTTTTCCGGGGTCGACTCGTCCTCCGGCATCTTCATCACCGACGAAACCATCTTGTAAATGGCCTGGAGGTCGGGAGGGGAAGGCAGGGAATGAGAGGAGGCTGCCTGAGCCCCCCACCCCAACCTTCAAAAACGCCCCCAGGTACGCTGACGATCGTCGCTCCCGCCAGGGTGAGGTGGAGAGGCGTAGGGAACCGGGGGATTCAAGAAGGAGTGTCTGGGAGGTTTCCCAGAGGAGGGGGGCTGTTGGAGTGGGCCCTGACCAAGTTCCCGTGCAGTGTTAGGTGGGAAAGGAATTGCTCACTGAGGAATCTGCATATACAAAGACCCCGCAGCGGGAAACTCTGAGCGGGCACCGAAAATTTGGGGGTGACTGAGTGCAGGGGGTGAGTAGAGATGTTGGAAGACATCGGGGCCGAAGGTTCCGAGGTAAGTACGGGGTTAGCGCTGCTTCTCGGAAACTCCAGGCGGCCCGCGCGCGGTGACCCACTAAGGGAATTCAGCTGAGGGGTTAGCACTGGGCTGCAGTGCTGCTGTGGCCGATAGGGGGCGCGGGCCGCACTGAGGGCTGAAAGGCCCGAGGCTGCTGGGTCCAGAGGGGGTGGGGAATATTATGCAAATAAACGCAAATGAGCATCTGCCGCGGTGGGGACAACCTGGTCTCTGCTGGGCCCAGGGGTGCAGTCGCCGCGTGCAGGAGATCTGGAGGCGGCACGGAGGAGGGTTTTTGCGCTAAATGTACACAGAGCACGTGGGACTTGGCCAGTGGGATAGGCTGGGTCCTGGAGCTCAAGGACCAGACCGATCCTCTCAATCTTCCAGCTTTTTGCTACTGAAACCGCCTCCAAGAAACCTGCTTCCCTTCTCCCATACCATAAATGTACCCCGCCTCAGATCCGGCTTTAGCCTCCACACTGGTCTCTTCCAGCCTCATTTCCATGGGTCTGTCCCCCACGCTGCCTCTGAAAGCTCTTTCTAAACACAGATCTCCACCACCACGTCCCCAGCCCAGCGGGCCGCCCCCTCCACACAGCCCGCCCTCCAGACCTGCCAGGCACTCAGTTCCTTCTGGATGCTGCCCCACGCTTCTTCTGCTGCCTCCCACTCCTCCCTGTGGCTCAGTTTACATGGCGCTTTCTTAGGGAGTCCTTCTCTGATCCAAGCTGGGTCAGGGCCCATACGCTGGCACAGAGCCTCCTGGGCTTTTCCTTTGGAGACACCTCTCTAGAAGTAATTACGCCTTTGTTGGATTGCTCCTAGTCCCCAACATACAAATAAGGATCATGGACATCTAGCTAGTGCCCATATCCCCAGAACTTAGCACAGTGCCTGGCATCTGGCAGGAACTTCCCTTTGAAAGCCATTGGCACCTCCCACTGATCTCTGTACCAAGTCCAAACCTCTCGGCTCCTGGTACTCAAAGTTTTCACACACTGGTCCCTCTGACCCCTCCACTATCAGTCCTTCCTGGTAGGTGATTCTGCCACAACTGAACACCCCTGCACTTTTCAGGTTGCCTGGCATTTACAGCCTCTGCCTAGAACAGTAACACTACCTACCATTTATTAGACACCTACTATGTGTCAGGTACTTCACATGCATTATTTCTAAACCTCACAACAGCCCTGAAAAGTATGTATCATGATTCTCATTTTCCAAGTAAGAAATAGAGGCTCAGGAAGGGAACTGATGGCAGAGACTAGATTAGAACCCACTCCCTCTTACTTGCTGGAGTGGTCATGAGCAGAAGGGGCTTTGAAGTAAGGTGGACCTGGAGTGGCATCCTAGTTCCACTAATCACTTCCTGTATAGCCTTGGACAAGTACTTAACCTCTGTGAACCTCAGTTTCCTCATCTGTAAAATGGGGGTAATCATATCTCCCTCATGAGGATTGTCTAGCAGATTAAATGAGATAATGTGTGTAGAATAGTGACTGGCTAGAGTAAGTAGTCCATAAACAGCAGCTTGTATAATAATTATTACTCATCCACCACATCCTCAGTTCTTCCCCGACCTTCAGTCCCCTGAACTCCCAGGTGTCATATTTATACCCCTGTCACCAAGCTGGTCAGTGTGGCCTGCCAGCCAGAGTGGGAGCCCCAAGCAGCCAAGGTGCAGTTTCTCCCCTTTTAGTGTGCTCACCTCCTGGCCACAAGGCAAGGTCTTGAGAAGGACTGAGCCAGTGACTTAGTGAATGTTCCCCTTGTGACGACTCGACTCATGGGCCTCCTAATTAATTGTCTGGAATTGCTGCTCACTCATTGTTTCACTGGAGCCAACTTGTAATTAATCAGTCATTGGGGTTTGCAGAGCTCAGTCTGCACTGGCCGTCTGGGACTGACTGATGGGCTGTGGTGAGGGAAACCAGGGCCCAGACAGCAGCGGCCAGCCAGGGGTTCCCGAGGATGCCCAAGGAATGGGACTGGCTGGCGCCTCCAGCAGGGCTGAAATTTACCAGTATATACCAATGCAACCACACTAAGTGGTAAAACATGATCACCCCTCCACACTGGTTGGTATCCAGTTGCTGCCCAATCCCTGAGTAATCCTCCACCACCCTGGCTACCCAACCCTTCCACCAGGACCCCCAGCACTTCCCGCTATCCATCAACTAGAGATTTAATGCCCGGCCCAAGGGAGTCATTGACAAATATAAAGGTTTTCCCCTCCTGACAGGCATAGGGAGGGCACCACATCCCAAGGCAGCCCATTCTACTCTAGCTGGAGGGAGCAGATCCAGACCCTTAGTGACAGAGAAGCCAAAGAGTCCAGTAGGGCCCAGATGAGTTGGAAGTGGGGAGCAGTCAGCAGGGCTAAGGGATAAAAAGAGGAAGGATTCAGAGAGATAGAAGGAAAGGGAGCAAAAGCTGCAGAGGGTTACTCAGGGTACATTCCAAGGATGTTGAAAAGGCCATTCTGGCAAGAGCAAAGAATGTGCAGAGGAGAGAATAACAACAGTTACCAAGTACCCATTACATGCTGGGCTGCCAGAGTCCCTATCCCACTTTATACCTATAGTAGCCTTGAGAGTTAACACCCTCACTTTACAGGTGAAGAAACAGAAGTTCAGGAAAATAGTGAACAAGGAACTGGATAGGTAGAAATAGAACCAGAGCCTTGATGGTCTTTGATGCTGGACTAGAAGCTTTTGGAGGTAAAGCTAACATGTCATGCTTAAACTTGTATTAAAATGGTATTCATATCAGGTCCTTAAATCTCCCTGTAAGATCAGAATCACCATCCCTCTTTTTCAGGTAAGCAATCTAAGAGTTAAGGCCAAGAGGCAGCTCTGAGTGATGGCCAGCTTGAGCTTGACCCCACTTATATGCTGTGTGACCTTGGACAAGCCACTTCACCTCTCTGAGCCTCTTGAGGTTGTTGTAAAGATGCACTGAGATCATGGCTATAAGCATCTCACTCAGCATGAGGCTCTTAGTGGGCCCTCGTTGGAATGTGGCTGAGTATCCAGATGGAATGTGGACCATGAATCCAGATGGCCCACTCACAGGCTGTGTGGCCTCGAGCAAATGTCTTTACCTCTCTGAGCATCTGTTTTCTCTTGAGTAAATGAGGATCAATAAAACATAACTGACCTGCACTCTGCAGAAATGTCAAATCTTGAAAGACAAAGAAAGGCTGAGGAACTATTACAGACAAAAGGGGACTAAAGAGACACGAAATCAAAATGCAATGCGTGATCTTAGATCAGGGCAAAAAGAACATTAAGAAGACATTTGGCAGAATTGGAATGCGATCTCTAAGTTAGATAATAGCATTGTTTGTATGTTGAATGTCCTGACTTTGATAATCATATTATAGATTATGTAAGAGAATGTCCCTGTTCTTAGGAAATATCCTGAATACATATCCTGATGTGTTCAGGGGTAAAGGGTCAGAACAATAAAACATTACACACACGCACACACACATAATGATAAAGCAAAAGTGGTCAGTGTTGATCGGTGAATCTGGGTAAAGGGTATACCGGAGTTTACTCAACTTTTCTTTAAACTAGAAAGTATTTCCTAATAAAGAGTGTTTTAAATAGGCTGTAAGAATAGCACCTGCCACTGCCTACCCACAGGGCTGTCAAGGGGATGAAAAGGGATGGTGCGTGCAAGCTGCTGGGCCTGCACCTGGCATCCCGAGGGGCCCAGGGGCCCACCTGCACAATCTCGAGCATCTCCTCACGGCTGATGTAGCCGTTGCCGTCCAGGTCGTACATGCTGAAGGCCCACATGAGCTTCTGCTCCAGGCGGCCACGGGAGGTCACACTCAGCGCGATGATGAACTCCCGGAAGTCGATGGTGCCGTCGCTGTTGGTGTCGAAGGTGCGGAAGACGTGCTCAGCGAACTTGGAGGCGTCGCCGTAGGGGAAGAAGTTGGCGTAGATCTTCTTGAACTCGTCCACGTTGAGGATGCCGGTGGGGCAGTCCTTGAGGAAGCCCTTGTACCACTCCTGCAGCTCCAGCTCCGAGAACTCCGTGTTCTCCCGCAGGTCCTGCAGCATCTCGGGCCGCAGCTTGCTGTTCTGCTTGCCCATGGCCACTGAGCTGAGTCTTACCTGGGTCCCCAAGAGAGTCAAGGAATGGAGAGGAGAGGTCAGGCCCTCCTGGTCCCTTGACACCACTCCAGGAGGGCCCCCAGACACCAGCCACCCCAGCTTCTCTTTTGACCCAGTGAGAGAGAGGATCTGGCCCAGGGTTATGCAGCCCGCACCCAGGCATCCTGCCTCTGTGACAGGCTCCACACCATTTCCCCAGACCTTACACTTCCCCAAGGAAAGGCCTGAAGACAGAGGAAGGGAAGGGGCTTACATTTCCCAAGGCCCTTCTCAGGGCTAGCCACTGAGCCTTCACAGATATACACCATTTCACCCTCACAAAATGAAGCCTGGGGATTAGTCCCATTTTACAGACTAGAAGACAGGATCAAGGAAGTGAGGTGACCTGGTTCAAGTTATACAGCCATGGGGTGACAAGACTGACTCCCAGAGTTGCCCAGGGAGGTGCAGAAAGGCCTTCTGGCCCTCCCCCCTCCTCCCCACTCCCCCCTCATTGTCTCACATATGGCTGATTACCACGAACTATGCCTGCAGCCCTTTCACTGGCCTGTTCTCCCACACACTCGTGCCTGACAGGAGGTTGCATAAGGTAGATTTTGGCCTGGGCTCCAGAGTCAGACCACCTGAGTGTCTTTCTTTCTTTAAAATATGTTTTTATTGATTTTTAGATAGAGAGGAAGGGAGAGGGAGAGAGAGAGAAACATCAATGAAAGAGAAACATTGATTGGCTGCCTCCTGCATGCCCCCTACTGGGGATAGAGCCCACAACCCGGGGATGTGCCCTGACCAGAAATTGAACCTGTAACCTCGTGGTGCATGGGACGACGCTCAATCCATTGAGCCACACTGTCCGGGCCAGACCACCTGGGTTTAAATCCCAGCTCTGCCTCTTAGCAGCTATGTGACCTTGGTCAATTTCCTTAAACTCTCTGCCTCATCTGTAAAGTGGGGATAATAGTATCTACCTCATTATTGTTGTGGAATTAAATTAGTTAATACATGTGAAGCATTTATAATGATGCCTGCACATATAAGTGCTACATAAGTGTTAAATAAATAAAAAAATTTTACATATATTAGATGCCACAAGACTCATGCACAACAATGCACAAATGAATACATACTGACACATGCTACACAGCTCACCAAATCCACACGTGGGTCCCATGCCACTCATGTACCAGCCCACACCCACCCATGGGTCACAATGCCTCCACACACGGCAACATTCTCTCTGCTCTACAACTCACATGTACGGACACAGGCACCACACACGCACAACTCCCATACCCTGTGCATCAAGACACACCGGCCCACAACCCCACATGTCTCACACATGTCATCATAAGCCAACTCCCATGCTGACACCTCTCACATGACCAGCTGCATGTGGGACCCTCAGGCACACTCGCTGTCTTTCTCTTCCCAGGGGTGCTGCTAGGTCCCAGGAAAGGGAGCTGCAGCCCTTCTTAGACCTACAAGGGGTCCCTATTCCAGGAAGACCTACAGCCAGCCAACTCATCCCCAACACTTACCTTTCCTCTAGTCCAGAAAGGTCCCCTCAGTGCAGAAGCTTAGAGTGTGGAGGGCTAAGGGGGCGGCAATGGAGAGAACAGCTAGGCAGTTCTGAGCAATGATATGGGAGTGTGTGCAGGTGACTCTCCCCCAGCTTGGGGCTGTGAGGGTGAGAGGGTTCCTTGTGTGTACATTTGCACAAAGCTCTGTGCACATGTGGGTGAGCATGTGTGTGAGTGCATGTGTTCATGTATGCATGTGTCCCTGGTTTCTGCATTGCATTTGTCTCCCCATGTGTTTCAATCCATATCTGTGCATGTGCATATCTATGCATGTGACTAGGTATGCACCCATCACAGTGTGAGGGGGATGTTCCTGTGTGGCCACTGGGGGACCTGTGCATGTCCTCAGCAGTGTCTCATATGCATGTTTCTTTAAGTTGGTCACCTTTCTTTCTAAATTAGCCTCTTCTGCCCCAAGCTGAGAACCCACAGAACAAGTGTGTGGGAGGGGACTGAGGAAATGCGTAGGGCTGGGGTCACAGAGTGTGTCCCTTAGTCCCTTCCTCAAGGTCCAAGGAACTGGGTCATCGGGGCGGGGGCAGAGAGATGCACCGGGCAAGAGCGATCTTCCAGTGCCCCTTCTTCCCTGCCACCATCAGAGTTGCCCCTCCCGCTTGGAAGACTTGGAACTGAGGGTGGTAGAAGATTCTCTGTCTTGCAAAGACCCCCCTAGTCACCAAAATAGGAAGAACACACAGCTCGACCTGAGAAACCTGCCTCGGAGACCCTCCCTGAACCTCTCCCCACCTCTCGCCCTGAGCCCCCGCCTCAATCCTTTCAGCACTCGAAGAGCGCGGGGTGAGTGGCCCCTCCTGGAGGGGGCGCTCTGAGACGGACGAAGCAAGACTCCTCCGGGCTGGCCACTCGGAGGTCAGGACCCTGGAGAGCTCCGCGCGTTTTCTCCTTGGAGCCCCCACTCCCTGCGCACCGGGAGGGAGGATTCCCGGGAGGCGCGGGAGCGGCGGGGTTGGAGAGCCCTGGACGTGGCCCTCTCCCTTCAGCATGCCCCCTCCCCGCATCCCCCAGCCCCGGCCAGAGCGGCCCCCACTCACCCAGCGACGCGGAGACACCGACTGCGCAGGGACGACGGCGCTGCTGCGGCGCGCGGCGACAGAGGCGGCTGGAGGGGCGGGCGGGGGGCGGGGGGAGGGACTGCGAGGGAGACGCCCCGCAGCGTTCGCTCCGAGTCCCTCCCCGGGGGGGTCCGGGTTCCTCCCTTTCCCCTTCAGCCCTGGGGGTGGGGGGAGCGATGGACTAGGCTCCGCCCCGCCCCTGCCCGGGAGAGGGAAGGGGACGTCCTCACTTCCCCGCCCCTCTCACGAGGGAGCACCCGCCGGGCTTGGAGGATCGAGGTCCCATCTCTTTAGTATCTCAGCTCAGGTAGCCTGAATGGGGTGGCAGGAGGTCAGTGCCCAGACATTCCTTTCCTAAGCCAGGCAGCTCCCCCCCTTCCCTGCCCCCCCGCGCCCCGGGCCGCTTCACTGCCTTTCTTCTCCATCCCTACCTGGGTGCGGAGCTGCACGTCGAATCCGGATCCTGGTGGTGCGGTAATTGCCCTCGCTGCCCCCGCGCCTCAATTCCGGAACTGAGCTGAGGTTCTTAGGAGAGGGGGCCGCGCCCACTTCAACAGTCCTTGAGGTCTTCCGGGGCTAGGCACGCCCTCTACCCCACCTCCGCCTTAGAGAGCAGAGCACACCCCCATGTCCTGCCCGCCACTCCGGATCTTACTCGGGAGACCCCTCTCGGAAGGAATCCCACCTCCCAACATTGATCTAAAGTGCTCCCAATCACCGCTCCCCCATCAAGGAAACCCCCTGCCTCCCTCCCAGCCTCTGCCTGTAAAGGCTGGGGAGCATCTATCTCCAGCCTGGGGGTTCTGAGGTGCATGGACCTAACCTCAGCAACAATCCTCATATCCTGAGCTCGAATGTTGTCCTTTCTCCATCTCTAAGAGGTGATCCTTAGTGTTCCCACTTCACAGATGAGGAAACAGGTTCAAAGGGGTTAGAAGATTGTTCCAGTGTCTGACAGCTAGTGAGTTGAATCCCTGTGCCCTCAGCCATTCATTGCACACATTTATCAAGCACCAGTTCTTGGCGGTGGGGTTACAGGAGTGGACAGTAAACAATGGACACAATATACAAGTCAAATCTATAATGGGTTAGATAAGTGTTTTAGGAAAAATTGAGATCGGTGTGCAGAGGTTGGGATGGAGGCAGTGCTTCGGACCATGACAAGGGCTTCAGGTTTTATTCCAGGCGAGATGGGAAATTCTTGGGGCTTTGGGCATAGTGAGAGGGTCTGACTCCCAGGTGAAGTTTACTCAGGCATTCTGTCAACAGCAGACTTGGAGGACTGGGGGCCACTGTGGGAGCAAGGGGCCAGCTCAGGGTGAGAGATGACCAGGGTGACATAGATGGGGCTGGCTTCTGGAGGTACTTTGAAGGTGGGCTGACTGCATTGTCTTAGGACTGGACAGCTCCTCCCAATTCTGTGGCAGCAGCTGGGGCCCTCCTGACTCCCCAGGGCTCAGACCAAATCTCCACCTCCAGGTTCCCAGACCAAGCTGCTCAGGTGGTCAAAGTCTCTCCCTAAGTCCCTCCTGCTTGAGGGCCAGCAGGGAGGGGAGATCTCAACCAGAGGAGCTGGGGAGCCAGCCTGTGGAAGACTGGGAGGGCAGCTGGGCCCCAGAACACCAGTTCCTCTGTGTGCCTTGGCGCTGCTGTTGGGACCCCCCGGTGGAGGCGTGAGAGACGCCAGACATGCGTGGGTGGTTCCCAGCTGCCTCCTGCGTGAGGACCTGGGGGTGGGGAGAGACTTGCTGTTCAGCCCCACCTCAGGCCCGATGAGTGACAAGCTCTCTCCCCACTAGGCCAGGAGGGCCTACTGTACTGGGGCAGGGAGAGGGGCCTGCCCTGCCTCACTGCCTCAGGCCCTCCTCCTCCTCCCCCTTCCTCTCCCGCCTGCCTGAAGCCAGAATCTCCCCAGTCTGCTCTAGATCCTCTTCCCTATCCTGTGGGTCTCAGTTTACCCTCACATGGGCTGCTGAGCCACTCTGCTTCCTCCCACTGCCCTGCCCCAGCTTCACCTCGTCCAGGCTGACTCTCAGCCCAGCCCCTCAGAAGCCTACTTCTCTTAGCCCCATTGTTCTTCTCCTGAGGGTGATTGCAGCCCTGCCCTCAGGACCCCCAGTCTACATCCTGCCTCCCCATTTGGGGCTCCTGAAGGCAGGACCGGACCGTGGCTTTTCCTCTCCCTGTGTACCCCATCTCCCTCCCTTTGACTTTCCCTGCACCTCAAATGAGTAGGTAGATCTGGAGGCAGAGTTTGGGCCCTGGTAGGTTTGGCTGGTTACTTCCCAGCAGCCACCTCTCCCCTCCCAGAGGCCTAAGAAGCTCTGGGAGGCCCCTGTGAGCAAAAGGGGAAGACTTGGGGTTCCCCCCACTGCACACCAAGGCCCTTGGCCCAAGACCTCATGCCCTGAGATATAGCCCAGAAAGGGGACAGAGGGGCAGTCGCCAGAGGCCTGGGTCCCTCACTTCTAGATGACTCGGAGCAAGTCTCTTCTTCTTTCTGAGCAGAAAGGTTAGGCAGGTGACCTGGGTGCCTTGACATTCCCCAAGGTCAGAGTACTGACAAGGCAGGCCTCAGTCACTGCCTCACTGGCCCTCGGGCCTGACAGCCTGGACACGAGCACACACACATGAGGCCCCGGCGGCCTGGGAACCCTGCCGATGTGCCTTCTATGAAGGCCTTCTGCAGGAGTGGGGATGGGGGTGTCCTTTCTGATGACGCTCAGCCCCCTCCCACCCCAGACTGAGGCATCTAGAAGGGAGAAGAGGCACATCTTGGGGTAGATGTAGAGGGTGGTTGTGAAGAGAACTGAGCGGTGGGCATGGCCCATGGGAGACAGAAGAGAGGGCAAGTCCAGGGGAGGGCACTTCCCAGCATCTGATGAGTGTGGTTAGGGGTGGCTACCCTCCCCTAGCACTGAAGAGGAACAGACCAGCCCCCAGGATGCCGGAGAGCGAAGCAGTGGGGGATGAGTGGAGAGGGGACCACTTAGTGCTGAGCACTTACTATATGCAGAGTGCTTTGTGTTACCTCATTTGATCGGCACTAATATTACTGCCATTTTACAGATGTGGAGACTGAGGCTCCTGAGAAGTGAAATCACCTGTCTAAGGTAATTCTGCAAGAAAGTGACAGTGTCTGCATTTGAACCCAGTTCTGTCTAACTCAGGAGCCCAGGCTCCCCCTAGAAGCCTCTCAGTGAGGTAGGTGGAGGTAGCCCCTCCTCACCCCCCTCAGAGGCCCAGCCCCCACCCTCCCTCTTTGGTCCCAAATGGTTTGGAAAATCCTGATGGGAGCAGATGGTGGGGACAGATGGAGGGAAAAGCATCTTGGGGCTGAATTACAAAAACAAACATTGATAAAGTGATTAAAGCCTCCAGCCACCCTTTTCCAAAGGGCCCCGCCTACCCCAGCCTGGAACACAGTGGGCCCTGAGGTGGGACCTGGGGTCTCCGGATGCCCGGCATCTTAGCCCAACTGATCCCAGCTTCTGCCCGCCCCCCACCGCCGGGGACCACCCCCGGACCAGAGCCCAGGTGGTACAGCTGCCAGGAGCACAGCCTGGGCCTGGGCCTGGCTGTTCCCAAGGAGGCTGGGCCAGGAGGAACAGAGGGGGCGGGGGCGGGGGTGTTGGGAAAGTCCCCGGAGCTGGGACTGCAGACCTGAAGTCCGGGGTGAGAGGGGCCTTGTGGTGGAGCTGGGGTCCCTTGAGTGAATCTTGCTTTATAGACGGGGCTCAGAGCTGCTGTGCCTGCCCAGGTCACACAGCAGCCTTGCAGCTCCCACCGAAGGGAGCAGACCCTGACCCACCACCCACTCCCGTGGTGGAGAGGGCCAAGGCCCTGGAAATTCATTTGGCTCCTTCATCTGTAACATGGAAGGGATAATAACAGCCCCCCCGCCAAGGGTTGTTGTGAAGATTAAGTGAGAGGAAACCTGTGAAGTTCAGCAGGGGAGCTGCACACAGTCTCTGCCCAAACAATGTGGTTCCAAGGGAATCCCTGGGGTTGGGGGATCAGGAAGGTGGTTGGAGATGGTCCTTCTACAGAACAGAAGTTTGGGCTTGAAGATTCTGCTTGCAGAGTCCCAGGAGCTGCCGGGCTCTGCAGCAGAGGGATGGATGCAGTGCCCCCAGGAAGAGCACTGATCCCCAAGAAGGCAGCGCATCTCTCTGCCAAGCCAAGAATCCAGGAGAGAACAGGGCTGCATCTTTGGTGGTCCCTCTGTGTGAGAGTACAGGCTTCACAGGACAACGGACCCAGGTTAGGATCCTGGGACAGCCTCTTCCCAGCTTTGCAAACGCTGGCAAAAACAACCCCTCTGACCCTCTGGCTCCTTCTCAATCAAGTCTGCATTTCCAGCTGCTTCCTGGACTTGTTCCCAGAAGCCCACAGACACCTTGGACTAAAGCCAGTCAATATCCAACTCATCACCTCCCACCCCAGCCTGCCCTGTGCCTGGATCGTCCTTCATCCATCAAACAAGCCCAAGCCTCTACCCAGTCCGGGTCCCTCATCTCCACGCCCGCTTCTTTCCCCAGTCAGCCCTTTTTGCTGGAGGATGTCTCTCAGGCCTGGCCTGTTCTCTCCCCGCCACCTCCCCTGCCCCTCTGCCTTGTCAGATGGCCCTGTATTGCCACTCTGGCCCTCTCACAGCTCTCCCCACCTTCTGTGTCTCTAAATCAAGTCCCCTTCTTCTCTGCTTAATAACCTTCCACGGCTTCCCGTTGCCTACCAGAGTAAGTGGACAGCCCTCACCTCCCACCTCAGTCTTACCCTCCACCTTCCCTTAAGCTCCCCACCAGTCCAGCACCTCCCTCGACCAGATGGCCAGGATCTCCCCAACACTAAAAAAGGGGATCTGGAGCCAAGGCTGGGGAAAGGGGGCTCCCTGACCCCCATATCCTTGCATATGGCTTTTAAACTGGAGGGGATAGTACGTGATGCAGGCAGCTGGAGCCATGTCTCAGCCAACCCTTGCCTGCAACTATAATCCCTCTTCCCTCTGCTGGTGAAAGCGACTCTTAGCTGGAAGGGCCTCTGGCTCAGCCAGAGAGGGAGAGTGACTTGCCTGAGGTCGCCCAGCGAGGCTCACTCTTTTGTCCCTTCCCCTCATCAGAAGTGACCACTCCACAGCTCGTGTGCATAAGCATTTGGATCTTTCTTTCACAGACTCATTGCTGGGGAGTTCGCTCCTGTCAGTCCTTGTCTGTTTCTGACCCGTTACAGTCGTTCCTGGGTTCACAGCAAATGGAAGTGGGACAAAGGGCAGGAGGCTGAGTGCTCACTTGTAACTTTTCTTTTTTATAATATATTTTTATTAAATTTTTAGAGAGAGAGGAAGGGAGAGATAGAAACATCAATGTGAGAGAGAAACATCGATCGGCTGCCTCCTGCACACCCCAACTGGGGATCGAGCCCACAACCCGGGCATGTGCCCTGACCAAGAACCTTTCAGTCCTTGGGGCAACGCTCAATCCACTGAGCCACACCAGCCGGGCTTCACTTGTAACTTTAGATACAGTTCTGTCTGGATGGGTTACAGCCTGCATGAGGACATTTGAGACTTGAGTCAAGACCTTATAAAGTAGTTCTTCCTAAACTGAGATCTGCCTCCCAGAAGCCTTCTGGCAGCCCAGCTCTGCCCTGGGGGTTGCCCAGGCTGAAAGTGGCACCCGGTGCCCATGGCCCCAGGTGACTCTCCTCCAGGCTTGCTCCTCACAAACCAGAACAGCTGTTGGAATCCCCAGTCACCTCTGTGCTCCTGCGATGCAGGGCTGGGCGGAGGGAGGGGGCAGCAGACCTGACCCACCGCTGGCCAGCTACGCCCTCCCGGACCTTCAGTTCTGCTGTGAAATCCCTCCTTCCCAGGGCTGCTGTGAGGAGCCCTGGAAGACACTATGGGGCACAGTGCACATGGGGGAGGCTGCTCGGCGACCCTTCAGGGCTCAGGGTTGACACTCATACAGCCTTGAGGGCAGATGCCCCAGGGAGAGGAAAGATGTCCCAGCTCAAGGCTTCTGCTGGCACCTGTTTTATCCCCATTTTACAGAAGGGGAAATGAGGCATAGAGAGATCAAGTTACCTGCCTGAGACTGCATAGGGTTAGAGCCAGATCCAAGATGGGACCCAGATATTTCTCGAGCCCTTTCCAGGGAGCCAGGATGCCTCGAAGAAGCGAGGGCTTCCCTGAGGGACCCAGAGGGACCCAGAGCCCCAGAACCTAACCCCCAGGGGCCGAGGTTGCCATGTCCCAGGGGCCTCATGCTCCCGGGTCTGTCTCTCTTGCTTGGGAAGACTGGGTCAGCCTCTCATTTCCGGCACCTTAGGTTCTCCCTGAGGCTGGGGATTGCCTCTTTGTTTCTATAGTAACAGTGAACACAGGGGCCTCCTGACTCAGTGCAGAAATACTGCACCGGGACCTGCAAGTACGCATGTGCCCAGGGAATCCCTGGATGGCCAGCCTTGGGTACATGCATGCATATACATGCACACTCACACCTCTACATATGTATGCATGCCCAATGCATGTATATGTGCACACCCACGCCCCCTTGTGAACACACATGCACACTCTTGCACATGCATGATGAGAAGTGGGTCAGGACATCATCCTTTCTGACATGATCCATTCCCACATCCACCCTGGCTGCTCAGACGCAGGAAAGGTTTTGGGGAAATGAGGGACTCTGCTTTATAATAATATCCACTGTTACATTGATAGGTGTTTCCTATGTGCCCAGGACTGCATTTCCTTTCCACATATAACAATGCCACTTTAAGACAGGTGCCCAGTGAGGAAACACGCTCAAAGAGGTAGAGTGGTTTGTCTCAGGTCACACAGATGGCATGGCCAAGCCAAGATTTGAGCCCAGGACTGTTTGGCTCCTGCTCTCTCCACCAGACCCTTCAATGCCAGACCCATAAGCCCTCACCTGGGACCCACAAACAGATGGGGAGGCCTGGCGCAGGTGGGCCAGGAGCTGCGGCCTCCCAACTAGAATGCCTGGGTTCCTGGACTTGTGACTCTGGGTCATCAGATTTTCTCTCTGGCCTCCTACCATTCCTGAGACTGAGGAGTGAAGGGAGGTCCAGAGGACAGCAGGGGGCTTTCCTTCCACTTATTTCTTCCAAGTTGGCAGAGAAGGAACTTTGAACAGCAAGAGCAAGACCCACTGGGAATCTCCTGCTGGTGAAGCCACCTGGGCTCACTTGTGAGCTCCCTGCCCTTACTGCAAAAGCCGGAATCCAGATGTCAGGGTCCAACCTCATGGGTCTTTCAGGCAGTCCCTGGGGAAATAGGGGGCCTGAAGCCAGAAGCTAGGCCAGCTGGGTCACCCTGAGCAGGGAGGTGGGCAGGGGTATGTCTTCGGGAGGCAGCTTTCAGCAGGAGGCTGATCTGACAGCGCAAACATGCTGCTGGGAGGTAGTGAACTCCCCGTCACCGAAGGCATCCCAGGTCAATAGGCCCTGGATGCTTCTGGGTTAGGACATTCAAAATAAACAGTGACTGAGTCTGCATCATGATCATCACCATTGTCATCGTCGTCATAGCTACCACTGATTGGACACCCTTTGTGTCAGGCACTTTAAGATACAACAGCCATCACTGCTAACAAAAATAGCAGCTCCTATGTATTGGGCCCCACATGTGGTTGATCTTCATTGATTGGGCCCCATATGTGGTTGATCGTCACTGATTGCTCACAGGACCCTGTGAGTAACACGATTGTTAGGCCCATTTACAGCTGAGGAAACTGAGGCTCTGAGAGGTTCGCTGACGTGTGCACAGTGCAGCAGCAAGATTCAGGCTCTGCCTGGCTGCTGAGTCTGTGGTCAGCCCACCTGGGCCCAGGCCAAGGGAGCAAAGCAGGAGGCAGGGCAGCCTCTCCCAGCTGGGTGCTCTGTCCCTGGAGCCTTTCCTGTTCTGGGCAACATTGACTTCACTATGACCAAGGTGGGCGCCCTCTGCTGGCCATGTTCTGGCTCTGCAGAGCCACGCTCCTTCTGAGTGAGGGAAACCCTCCTGTACCTGGGATGTAGGAGGTGGGAGGGCCTTTCAGCCTTGGACCCTGACCTCAGATGGTGGCACCTGAGGTCACCCAGCCACTCAGGGGCTGAGCTGAGGTTTGAGCCTAATGGCTGTCTCATTCCCAGGCTCTTGGCCTTCCACCCCTCCCTAGTGGGGAAGAGGTTTCACTCCAGCTGCCTTCACTTTCTGCCACACCCCCCTCCACATCTAAAACAGGACCTAGGTCCCACTGCTCTTGAGGGATCTTGGAGACTGGTTTGTAGCCGAGAATCTGTCTCCAAAAGCAAAGATGGGGTCCAGGGCTTGAGGCAATTTGAGACATGGAGCTACCACTGACTGGCTGTGTGACGTTAGAAAAGATTCTCAACCTTTCTGAGCACTATCAGATGGAATTCTATTCCTTTGTAGACTCTGAAGAACTGAAGAGATTTGAGGAGATCTCCCTCACCCAGTGGAAGGCCTGTACTCAGCCTCCTTCCTCTCCCTTCTCATCTCCCTCCTCCCTCTACTCCCTTTCTTCCTCTCTTCCTCCTCTTTTTCAGCCCCCAATACCACTTCCACCACTCTGTGGTATGGATATTATTATTATTATTATTATTATTATTATTATCTTCCTTTTCAAGAGGAGGCACTTAAGGCTCAGAAGGTAGAGTAACACCCAGCCAGGTGTCGCTGGCTTAGCATCCTGACTTTGGAGAGCCTACCCTGTCCTGTTCCCTCTTCATCTTCTCTCTTCTCACTGCCTCTCACCCATCAGCTCCTCCTACAAAAAGTATCCCAAAGCCTTCATCAACTTCTCTCCATGTCCTTTGCTACCACCCAGGCCAAGACCCATCATTTCTTTATGTTTTAATTGAATGATTTTTTAGAGGGGGTGGGGGTAGGAGAGAGAGAGACATATTTTGTTCTTCCACTTACTTATGCATTCATTGGTTGATTTCTGTATGTGCCTGACCAGGGATTAAACCCGCAACCTTGACGTACCGGACAATGCTCTGACCAACTAAGCTATTGTTTCTGGACAGGTGACTGTAGCAGCCCCCTCACCTCCTCCCAGTTCATCTGGCGCTGTTTTCTGCAGTCCAGTCCACACACTGGAGCAGGCACAGTGAGCCTTTTATTTTATGTAAATTAGATCACATCACATCTCTGTGAAGCTCCCAACTGCAAGGGTAATTAATCTAAATGCTTACAACCCTCCCTGCCCCAGGTCCTGGGCTATCTACCCAGCCACCTTTATTTCTTTCTTCCTGCTCATGAAGTCCCAGTCTCGCTGGCTTCAAGTTTCCTGAACATAAGCTTGTTCCTGCCCCAGGGCCTTTGCACTTGTGGTTCCTGTGGCTAGAGCACCTTTCCTATGTGTTATGCCTGCCTCCTTTTCTTTCTTCCAGTCTTAGCTCAGTTGTCACCTCCTCAGACCACACTACCTAACATTACCCCAACCATTCTCTACCATATCACCCTCTTTTTTCATAGGCCCTGTGAGTCTCTCCCACTAGAATGTGAAATCCATGGGGGTGAGGGCCTTGGTTTACAGCTGTGTCCCCAGCACCTCTCATAGCGCCTGGCATTTAGCAGGTGCTCAGTAAGTATCTGTTGAATGAATAAAGCCCTTCCTAGCCTTGACTTCTTTTGCAAGCTTGGAACAGTCTTTCAAACCAGTCCTATTGTTCCCACTGCCATTTTCACAGCCAGCCTGCCACCCTACTCTGTTTCCCCTGCTTCCCTCTCACATGATTACTGCTCTCCCAGGCCTCAGGGTCAACTGTTCTTTTTCTCCCCTGCCCTTTCCCCCTCATTTGACTAATTCTCACCTGTCAGAAGTAATTTAGTTTAGGCAACACTTCCTCCCAGAAGCCCTCCATGCTTTCCTTTCGACTTAATGCTTACTTCTGGCCCCTGGAGATCCTTGGTGCCTTCTGGTTCAGAGGGCAGTTCCCTCTCTGTGTTTTTTTGTTTTTTTTATCCTCACCCGAGGACATTTTTGCATTTATCTTCAGATAGAGCAGGAGGGAGAGAGGGCGGAAGAGAGAGAGAGAAACATGAATGTGAGAGAGACACATCGACTGGCTGCCACCCACATGACCCCAACCGGGGCCAGGGACAAACTGCAACTGAGGTACGTGCCCTCAGCAGGAACCGAACCCAGGTCTCTCTGGTCCGCGGGCTGACGCTGTAACTGCTGAGCCAAACCGGCCAGGGCCCCTCTCTGTATTTTAAGAGTGTCTCTCCTTCTCTACCATGGGAGGTCCTCAAGGGCTAGGACCAATCTGGCTCATCCCCAGGCTGGCTGGCCTGGCACAGGTACTCAGGAAACACTGAGCTGGGCTGGTCTCATCACTGCTGTGAGGGAGACTTTGGGGATTAAACAGGCCAGACCAGTGTCTTCCAGCCGTATGACCCATGCAAGCCACTTTCTCTCTTTGAACCTCATTTTCCTCACCTGTAAAATGGATATAACAATCACGACTTCTCAGGGTTGAGAGGATTCAAGAAGCTTCTCTGGCCTGGCCGGTGTGGTCAGTGGGTTGAACGTCATCCCATGGACTGAGAGGTCCCAGTTCGATTCTGGTCAGGGCATGTGCCCGGGTTGCAGGTTCAATTCCCAGTAGGGGGCGTGCAAGAGGCAGCCAATCAATGTTTCTCTTTCATATCGATGTTTCTATCTCTCTCTCCCTCCCTTTCTCTTTAAAAAAATCAATAAAAACATGTTTTGTTTTGTTTTAAAAAGAAGCTTCTCTGATGTATGTAATGTGCTGGCACGTGCACAAAGTTGGGGGAGTGTTGGGTCCCTTCCCAGGTGTGGTCTGGACCCTGGGCTTAGCAACTGCCTCTGTAAGCAGTAAGCCCCCTCAAGCACTCCAGGGAAGGGAAATGTATGTCTTCTAGTGAGACCTGGCCCTGGCCCGCTGTCCTGGGACACCCTTCGAGGGGAAGGAAGGAGGTAGGCAGACTGGGTTAAGCCCTAAACTTGGAGCCACATAACCAAATTTGAGACATGGCTCTGAATTCACTGGCTGTGTGACCCAGGGCATGTCCCCACACATCTGTGAGCCTCAGCTGCCTGATGTGGAATGGGAGCTAATAGCACATAGCCTAAGACTCAAAATTACATGGACGAACAGCCAAGTTCTTAGTGGGTGCTTGATTACTATATCTCCAAAGCAATGTCCCGCCTTTCTCCTGATTCTTCCTATAGTTTGGGGGGGGGGTGTATCTAGGGGGCCCTCTAGACAGGTTAGCTGGAATCTGGCTTAGGTGCCTGCAGCCTGGGTTAGGTGCTGGGACCCTGGGAAGCTCTAGACACACAGGAGGATCCAACTGCTCGTGTCCTCACCAGGTGTCCATGTGTACGTGACCAGTCAGCCTCCTAGGAGATGTCTGTGGAGTCCTCCAAATGAGATCAGTGCAGCTGGATCCCCACTCAGATCCTTGTTCATGCATTTATTCATTCTTCCACTGCTGTATTTCCAGAATAGGTATTCCAAAAATGTATGTCGGGAGAACAAAATTGTTCCATACATTCAACAAACATTTATGAGCGCCTACTGCACTTAGCTCTGTGCTAAGAGATATACACAAAGTAAATGGCCTTGATAACCCCTTTCCGAGATCACCCAGGGTGCCTCTAAATCCTTCTAGCTCTTCTTACTTCCAACCCAGTTTCCACTGGTTGCCAGGCTCCGAGCATCAGGACTTTTCCCAGAATCCAGGTAATGCATTATGGGGTTTGGGAAGGTTGTACCCCCACATCCACAACTCTTCAAATCCTACCCGTCTTTTATGTATTTATTTATGTATGTATGTATTCATTTATTTTCTAAAAAAGAAGAGAAGACAGTGGTTAGACATTTATTTACTTTCCCACATCACTAATCATTGATATGAGTAGCTAAATCTTATATCTCCTCAGGAAAACATAGCACTATTGAGGGTCTATTACATCCTATGGAGAACGTCAATCTTAGATCACAGCATCCTACCCGTCTTTTGTGTCCCAACTCCAGCAGCCCTTCCCCATCCTTTTCAAACTCTCAGACACAGCCTCTCCCCCCTCCCAATGCCCTACATCTATCTGCGGTTATACCTGGAGAGCCCAGCAGGTGGCGCTGAGGTTCTCTTTTCCCCAGCGCTGGACTGGACTCCAGACCCCACTAGACCCTGTCCCTCCCTCCTTTTCTTCCCAGCAGGGACAGGAGTGGGTTCTGTGACCTCTAGATGACCCCTCTCCTTCCTGTTGGCTCCTGCGAGGAGACCTAAGGAGACTCCAGTTGCTCTTGTAGGTCCTGGGTTGTCTTTTCCTGCCTGGTGGGTGAGGGGGTCCCTAGGGGCCAAGCTGCAGCTGGTGGGGCGGGGCCGAGTGGGGCGGGGCGGGGCGGAACGCAGCTGCCAGAGAAAGAGCAAAGAGAAAGGAGAAAGAGACAGAAAGAAAAACGAAAGAGAGAGAGAAGAGATAGAGGGCAGAGAGAGGTGCTCTGGTTCCCAGGCTCCTATCCCAAACAGGTTGACCAGGGGACTGCCCTCTGGACCAGGGTCCCAACAGAGACTTACCCAGGACAAGGTATGTGGCTGAGGAAACAATGGGGCTGGGGGAGTGTCCGCCTGCTAAGCAGAGCAGGCCTGAGGGTACTGAGGGGCTGGCCAGTTAAATTCCGCTGCTCAGCAAGAACCCCTGAGCCCCCTCCCAACTCACCTCTTCCAAGGAAACCAAGTAGGAACTTGGGAGGCAGCGCAAGGAGTCCTTGGGATGAGCGTTAGGAGATATGGGCTCTATTGCTGCTCTTCACTCACTGTGTGAATTTGCACTAAGCTCTTTCCATCTCTGGACTTCAGTTTCTTAATCTAAAGGGAGGAGGTGGGAGATCTTGAAGATAGTTCTGGGAGTGGACTTTGCAAGGTGTCCCCTTGCAAAGGATTAGCCCTTCCAAGGGCCTCTGGAAGACCAGAAGGCCTTTAAGATCCAAAGGAATGCCCCCATAATGGTGTAATTTCAGACAGGAGGGAGAGGGGTTCATTTGGAGAGATGGGTGGCCCTCCTGTGTCAGGGGCCCTAGGGCCCTGGTCTATGCCTCTCTCCTCAACCTGTTTCTCAGGTTCTCTGAGTGAAGAGTATCACAGAGTGGGGTTGGAGGTTTCCCTAGCTGTCTGGTATTCCAGAGATCCTCATTTTGAAGAGGATGGTGGGTACAGGGTGAATGCATTTCTCTGGCACTCCAAGATCAGAAAAGAAGTGAATTGGATAGGATGGTGTGTGCGACTGTGGTAGGGACAGTAATAGGCATATGGATGTCCCAGGGTAATGAGGGAAGGGTCATCCAAGCTCTTTTATTAACTGTGGCTGCTTGCCCTGGCTCCAAAGCCCCTGCACTTTACAGTCATTAGCTCATTCACTGCTTTCAGCATTCAGAATGCCAGAATGAAGGGGGGGTGGGGGGAGTGGGAGGCTGGAGCCACTCCTCCCTCACCCTGCTCTTGGGAATAGATTGTTCCAGATTGTTCTCTGGGTAGGAAGGAGCTGGCACAGGCAAATTCTAGGATCTCAGGGATCCTAGGGTGACTGAGTTCACTTTAGGTGGGGAGACATCTGTGTCACGCATAAGTTTGAGAATCAGATCAGCCTGTGTTCAAATCCTGGCTCTGCTGTGGGTCCTTGGGCAAGTCAAGTAACCTTTCCAAGCTGCAGTCTCCTCCTGTGCAAAATTCCAACAGTAGAGCAAGGCCTTGTAGGTGAAAAGTGACACAATGCAAGTAAAGCCCTTCCCACAGTATCTGGCACCTAGTAGATGCTCAGTGTTACTTTCCTCATGGAGATAAAGATGGAGGCCCAAAGAAAGGGAAGGACTGGCTGGGGGTCACAGAGCTAGGCCCTTCCGTGAGTCAGAGCCCCTCCCCCCATGGTAAACACTGAACACCTACTGTATGCACCCAGCACTTAGCCTGCACTCTGTATGCACCCCATCCCTACTGTGATTACTCCCCTCAACTCACTCTTGCCCCAGCTAGCAAGGCCTCCCGGTCTGGGGTGGAGTGAGGGTGGGGACCCCAAGACCAAAGGGTGGAAGAGGCACAGAAGAGAATCTCTATAGCACTTGTCCTTCTCCCTTGGGAAAGGGCAGGGATGGGGTCCGGGGCTGGGCTGTGTGCGGGGGGAGAAGGGCAGCGAGCCTGGGGCTGAGCACTGTGGGGCGCAGAGAACCCCGTTTGCGCTCCTGCACCCGCGAGAGGGTGGGGGGGGCCAGTCGGCGAGCCCTGCGGACCTGGCGGCCAGCCGAGTGGGGAGCCGGCTGGAGGGCGCCCTCGGCCCTCACCCCGCCCCGCGCCTCTCCCCGCAGCGGGGGCGCCCCGCCCCCCGGGCGCCCGACGTGGACGCGGCCGTGGCCGCCGCCGCCGCCGCCACCACCGCGCGGGAGTCGCTGTCCGCGGAACCGACATGCAGGCGGCGCGGGGCGGCGCGGGGCGGTCCGGCCGGGCGGGCCGCGGGCCGGATCGCGAGCGCCAGCGGCCGCCGGGCGCCGGAGCCGCGTCCCCCTGCGCCGCCCCGGGCCGGCCGGCGGGAGCCGCCGCCATGCACCTCGGGCCGCCCCGCGCCGCGCTCCGCCTGTGGCTGGGCTGCGTCTGCCTCGCGCTGGTGCAGGCGGGTAAGGGGGCCCGGGCGGGGGCTCGGCGCGGGCCGGGCGGCGGGAGTCCTCAGTTCCCTCCCCTGCTCCCTGGGAACCCGTCTCTGCCCCTTACTGCTCCCTAACGCCACCCCCAGCCTCTTCCTTGCCTTCTTGACCCCCAGACCCTTCCTCCAACCCCCAGATCCCTTCCGGCCATCCCAGTCCTGGGGTCTAGGATCTTGTGATCCTATTCCCCTCATACCATTGCCCTGGGCCCAGGCCTTTGCCTCAGGTGCTCTAGCTCCCTTCTCTGGCCCAGGGAGCAGCTGAGGACACCAACCCCCCCCCCCCCACCTTGGGCCTCCCTCCGGGTCCCCAAAGCCCTGCAGGCCAACTCTGCAGGTCAGAGCGGGATGGAGTCCCACTGTGCGTGAGCATGTGTGAGGAGGATAGGGACTGGCACCGATGGCACCGGGTGGGCGCAGGTGGCCCCCTGAGCCTGGTGCAGTCAATGTCTGGCTGGTGCTGTGGGGCCTGGCCTCATCCTGGTCCAGCCTCCCCTTCTGGCTGCTGTTGCCTCCTTCATCTCTCCCTCTATCCATCTCTCCGTGGCTCACTGCTGGCTCTCACTGCTCCCATCTCTGTCTGTCTCTGATACCCCACTTGTCTGCTATCTGGATCTGTGTCTGCCACTACCTGTCTGTGTCCCCCTGTCTCTCCCTCGGTCCACATCTGGCTTTGTCTCCCCTTGGGCGTTGGGTCCACTCCTCTGTGGGGTGAGGGGTGTGGCTCAGGCCCAGGTCTTCCCATCAGCACCTGCCCCTTGTGAGATGCAGAGGCTGTGAGACACCACTGCCCCTCTGCTAGAAGGTTCTTCCTTCCCCGGCCCCCACCGCCCCCATCATTTCCTCCTACTCCCCCTTTCATCCTCTTCCCACATCCAGAAGGCCCTACCCTGCACTCTTGATTCTCAGCTGAGAGGCCCTGCTCTGAATGACCCCACCTTCCCCTACCACCTCCCCACCTGCCTCTTGGAGCTTCCACAGTCTGCTTTGTGCCTGGGTCACCACAATACTAAGGGTTTCTTCCTTGATCCTAACTCCCATCCCAGGGCTCACCCCAGCCTGGTTCTTCTTGACCTCTAGGTCTTTCCCCTTTCCTCAAGGTCACTCACTTGACAGAGCAGTACTGTAAAAGAGCATTGGATTGGGATTCCTTTTGCCTGCTTTTCATCAGACTAACCTTCAGCTCCTGAACCCTGGCCACCTATGTCTCCCCCATGCCTGTCCCCTCACCTCTTAACGCCCTGCCATTAAATCTGGTCTTGGCCCAGGCCCCTCAGTAGGGCCAGTTGTGGCCATCTGGGGTGCCCACCCTGGACACAACGAGCCTGGAGCCTCCCCAGCCTGGCCCTGCAACCCACTAAGGAACTGAGGTCCATGTGCCAACCCCATGGAGGCCTTGGTTTCTTCCTTCCCCCATGGCATGGCCTTCCCCAGGTTTCCACTCATGAGACAGTGGGCCTGGGCCTCACAGCAGGGGTTGCTCAGGCTCAGGTGCCTCCCCACCCCCAGACAGCCCCTCCGCCCCAGTGAATGTCACTGTCAGGCACCTCAAGGCCAACTCTGCGGTGGTGAGCTGGGATGTCCTAGAGGATGAGGTTGTCATCGGATTTGCCATCTCTCAGCAGGTAACCCTCTGGGAGGGAAGAACACATCAAGATAGTAGTGGTGGGTAGGGGAAGAGAAAGGGAAAGGACTGAGGAGCAAGGCTGAGGGGCAGAAGGTTGCACATATGGCTTGAAAGGGGGGCCCCAGAGGGATTCAGGCAGTGAGGGAGGTCTCTGGAGCCTTTGTTTGGAACCTGGGAACAAGGAGTGTGTGAGGTTTGGACTTGGCTCCATTTCTCACAATATGTATGGCTTTGGGCAACTTCCCTAACCCCTCTGACCTGTCTCCTCATCTGTCAAGTGGAGAGAATGATATCTGCAGAGATGATGGGATGCATAGGTAAGATTATGTATGCAAAGGGCTTAGCATGGTAGCTAGGTGAGCCCATTAGCACCACTGGAGAGGTGGCAGAGTGGGTGGTGCTGGGCACTGAAAACAGTGGGCTGGCTCTTGCCTTCACAGAAGAAGGATGTGCGGATGCTGCGCTTCATCCAGGAGGTGAATACCACCACCCGCTCATGCGCCCTCTGGGACCTGGAGGAGGACACGGAATACATTGTGCACGTGCAAGCCATCTCCATTCAGGGCCAGAGTCCAGCTAGCGAGCCGGTGCTCTTCAAGACACCACGCGAGGCAGAGAAGATGGCCTCCAAGAACAAAGGCAGGCTGGTCACTGTCAGGAAGGGCTGGGTGGGGTGAGGGCTGGTGGGGGCCAGAGCAGTAGGAGGTTGAGGAAAGCACTAACTTCCCATCCCCCCTCACCCCTCCCCCACTGCCAAGTAAAGCGGTACCTGAGAGAGAGGAGGTCACTCTACTGACCCAATGCAATGAGTATGTAAGCACTTAATTTTGGATTGCCTTATCGCTGCCATCCTAAGGAGCCATCAGCATGCTCTAGATATAGCGGTTCTCAACCTGTGGGTTGTGACCCCTTTGGGGGTCGAACGACCCTTTCACAGGGGTCGCCTAAGACATAACAGTAGCAAAATTACAGTTATGAAGTAGCAACGAAAATAATTTTATGGTTGGGGGGTCACCACAACATGAGGAACTGTATTAACGGGTCGCGGCGTTAGGAAGGTTGAGAACCACTGTTAGAACCTCTCTTTGTTAGATGTGGCACCTCTAGAAATGAGCACTTAATACCTTGGGCTTGGCCGCAGAGGAGTGGTGGGGGGAGGAAAGGAGCCCAGACCTACTGTTTCTGTCCCCCCAGATGAGGTGACCATGAAGGAGATGGGGAGGAACCAGCAGCTGCAAACAGGCGAGGTGCTGATTATCGTCGTGGTCCTGTTCATGTGGGCCGGTGAGTCTGGCCTGCAAGCCCTTCTTCACTTAACCTCTGGGAGGTGGAGGACCCTGACCAGACCCCTGTGTCACAGAAACGAAGGGTAACGGGCCTGGAGATAGCTAAGAGGTCAGAGTTTCTAAGTCCTGCCTGGGACAGCTCTAGGGACCAGATCTGATCCCTTCTCTAACAGCCCTCACCAAAAAAATAAATGAATAAAAATAAAATAGCATATTGAGAGCTGCTTTGTAGGATTATAGGAGCATTTTCTCTTCCCCTCCCTCAGGCTCCTGGTGGTGACACGTCCACAGCTCCTTTGCCTTCTGGCCACGGCACAGCAGCCTGCCTTCCCTCCTGTGGGGTCCTGTGCCTCCAGGGGCTGCAGGCCTGGGCAGCTGAGGCTCGGGACATGCTCTCAACCTCCTCACCCTTCCGGACCGGCTCTGACGCCGCCTCCATTAAACCTCCCCGTCCACTCACTAGAATGTCACTCCTGCCTCGATGCCGCCACAGCACACTGCTTGCCCCTCTCTTCAGCCCTTCTTAGATGAGTTAGTGGGGTTTATATCTCTCTCTTTTCCCACTTATCTGTAAGCTCCCTGAGGATAAAGATCAAATTTTATTTTTGTACTCAACCAGCATTTTCCAAACAGCCACTTCATTCCATATAGTGCTACATTCCAGAGAGCGCATTCCAGGGGGTGCCTCAGCCACGGCTGAGCCTCGACCCGCAAGCAGCTCAGCCTGGGGGAAGCCAGGCCCCGACTTAACTATAATTCAGTGGGATGAGTGCTATAATAGTACTACGTATGGGAGCAGAGAAGAGGGAATTAATTCTGGGGCTAGGAGTAGAAAACAGGAAAAACACAAAGGATATGGGACTTGAGCTTTGAAGGGTGAATAGGAGATCACCAGGCAGCCAAAAAAAAAAGGAAGGAAGGGTGTTTTTCAAGAAACAAATTAAGCCCGGCCGGTGTGGCTCAGTGGTTGAGCGTCGACCCATGCACCAAGAGGTCACTGGTTCGATTCCTGGTCAGGGCACATGCCCAGGTTGTGGGCCTGATCCCCAGTGGGGGGCATGCAGGAGGTGGCCAATTAATGTTCTTTCTCATCAATGTTTCTGTCTCTCTCTGTCCCTCTCCCTTCCTCTCTCTCTCTAATATCAATAAAGAAGAAAAAGGAAAAACATAAAAAGAAACAAATTAAGCTCAGTCTGGCCTAGTACAGCTGAGACCCAAGAAAGAAGGTAGAAAGTGGGGGAGCAAAGGATGGCGAGGTTGTGGACTGGAGTCTGCTTTGTGGGACTTGGACTCACCACAACTGTATTAGCATGGTGGGTGAGGGGTAGGCTGTCTCAGGTAGAAGAATTTGGAAAAAAAATATCCCGTAGGCACATAGAAAAACAGGCACGTGGGGGGAAAAAGCAGGAAAAACAAAGGACTGGACAAAAGAGGAGACTTGCTTACGGTGTATTATTAGAGTTGGCACGGATACTATTTACATAAATCATAACAACATAGTGAATGAACCCAAAATCATCATGTAATTCTGTTAGGATGAAGGGGAAGGAAGCAGGGGGAGTTGTTAGGCTTTATCTACTGTTAGAGTAGGCAGCTAGGAAGATACGAACTGGGAAAGGCTTGGAGGGGATACGTGTGAGACATAACGAACCAAAATTAGACAATGGAGGGAGCAGACCCCTATGTGAGGAGAGAAGATCTAGAGTCCCTCCAGACTGAGGTCTAACTGGTGGCATAACACCTGGGTGAGGGAACCTTATAGCTTGAAAATATATATATATTTTTTAGAATTAAGGGAGGGGGAGACTTACTTAGGGGCACGTCAGCTTAAGGGTATAAATACCCCAAACCCCAACTAAGTGGGGTTTCAGCCAGCTGAGTTGCCCACTCAGACTATATCTGAGTGCATTCCTTTTCTGCAAATAAATTCTCAGCAAAATGCTTTTGCTGCTGTTTGTTGTCTTATTTGAATTTGTTCCTGCAAGAAGACAAGAACAGAATACTGACTCTGGCCACAGGCTATCTCCGGCCAGAGGCCGCCCTGACTACCACTGACACTAACATGGTGAATGTCTAAAACACATAGGTCAAGAAATAACCACTATAAATCAAGTACAGAAGTAAAAATGGGGAAAACACAAGAATTGGAGTTGGCTGCCTTAATACCATTCAACTTTCAAAAATTATTATGCTCTTGTATTATTAGTTTAATAACAATAAGCATTTAGCAGAGTGCAGGCCCTGGGGTGCACATCCCAGCTGCACCCCTGAGCGGCCTTGAGTAAGTTCTCCAAGCTCTGCACAGTGTCCTCAGTCCTAACCTGGGGATGATAATAGGGACCCTCATGTGCTGTGAGGATTAATTGAGCTAGAACATGTCAGCGCACAGCACAGAGCTTGGCACATGCTCAGCAAACGCGCTTGTTTCTATTTCCCCCTAAAGGAAATGGGGAGGATTCAGAGGTTTAAAAGAAGGGAAGGGAGGAGACATGATCATAACGCATGTTGTAGGAAGACCAGCCCCGCAGCAGTGAAGGGGATGGTTGGTAAGGGGGCAGGTGGGCACAGGAGCCAGAGCCAGAGGCAGGCTGTGGCAGTGGTGCAGGTGAGAGACCATCTGGAGCTCGGTACCTAACAGGAGCTCAGCAAGTGCTCGTGGGAAGGAAGCAGGTGGGCAAGGACTCTGACTGCTCTCCCTTGTCCCCCTAGGCGTCATTGTCCTCTTCTGCCGCCAGTATGACATTATCAAGGACAACGAACCCAATAACAACAAGGAAAAAACTAAGAGTGCGTCAGAAACGAGCACACCAGAGCACCAAGGCGGAGGTCTTCTCCGCAGCAAGGTGAGGGCAGGACTTGGACCTGGGTGGGTAGCCCCATGGCTCATGCACTGGGAGTCCCTGGACTGCAGAAGGGGTCAGCTCAGGGTCTGGCATGGCTACAGCTGGGCAGAGCCAAGCTTGGCCGTTGCCTGTGTGACCCAGGGGACACTGCAAATTGATTTTGGATCCTCTCCTTTTGCAGGGTGCCAGGGGCCAGTGGGGGTTACAGAAGGGGGGACAGTGAATGGGGAGGACAGAACTTAGCTGGTGTGGGACAAGAGAGGGGCTTCTGAGTTCATTTCTGCTCCTGTTGTGCTGTGTGACCTTGGGCAGGTGCTTCACCTCTCTGTACCTTCATTTCCTCTTGTGTAAAACAGATATGAAAGCTTTTCAGTGCTGGCTCTGAGCAGCTCAGAAGACAATAGAGAATGTGAGAGGATCCCATGGTTCTGACGATGATTATCCAACAAACATCTGGCCTCTCTACATTTCCTCCTCCCTCCGTCTCCTTATACCCTCTGGCTAACTGTCCTCTCTCTTAGCTTCACTCTCTGGCGCACTTTCCTGAAGCCTCTCTTAACCCCCATCTCCAGAAGCAGCTCAACAATGTCAGTGGCTGAGGCTGCGCTGAGAGGCAGATCCGCAGGATGTGAGAACCAGCCAGCGGGATGGCTCTGCTGAGGGTGGATGGCTCCCAGGGGCGGTGGGTCCAGGACCCAGACTTGGCCACTCGGCTGAGTGAGGCCGGAAGGCCGAGTTTGAGAAGGCAGAGACGAGACATCCAGGCAGGGCTACTCCTTTCCTTCCACACGGGACAAGAGCCTGGCTTTTAGGCTGCAGCCCCGCTGCTCCCTTCCTTCTTGTGTCCTCTGTTTCCAACCTTGCAAGAGGTCTATTCAATTGGCCCTGGCTGCTTCTCTCATTTTTTTCCTCCCAGTTTCCAAACAATCTCTCGGTGAACATCATCGAAGTGTGACTACCTGTCTGCAGGGAGAAGGATTTCATTTTTCTTTTCTGCTGGTCCCCAGGTCCACGGGCACAGGGAGAGGGAGGACTGCGGTGGAGGGGGAGGCACGGCTAGCTGCACAGTTCTCTCTCTCCCTGATGTCCTAGTCTGGTGAAGGAGGCTGAACTACAAACCCAAATTCTGCAAAAAAATAAACAAGCCACAAAACTTGAGGGCTGGCCCCATTCTGGAAAAGGCAAAGCTGCATGAGACGCAGCCTTCTTTATGCCTCGGCTCGTCTCCTGGACAGGCTTCCTCTCTGAGAAGATGCACAGAGCTTCTGGGAGATGACAAGCATCTAGACTGACTTAAGCTCTTTCAGTCCAAGAACCATCAGGGAAGCCATGGGGCTGCTGGCCGAGCAGGAACATGGCTGCCATCGAGCCTTTTCTGGATCCAGCCATCAAGGACTTGTTTGTGGTGTGATGCACAACTGTGTGTGTGTGTGTGTGCGCGCGCGCGTGTGTGATATTATGTTTTGTCTCTTGGAAAACACAATTGAAGGGCTTCACTCCAGAGGGCAGAGGGATTCCTCGAGCTGGTTGCCTGCATCTTCTCTCTCCTTTGGCCCTTATTTTGACTGTAAGACCCATCAGTCTGGGGTTTTAAGGAGAAAAAGGAGGAAAGACGCCTGGAAGGTACTGGCCCCATTTCTTCAGGAAGTCTCTTGGAGTTGTAACAATGCTGGCTTGGACACTGAAAGGTACATTTCCATGGGACATCCTGAGGGCTGCTAAATCACCACACTGTAGTGGAAGCTGCTGGAAGGCAGGCCTGAGCCATTCAGTCAGGAGTCGTGGCCTCTGGGGTCTCCATATCTTGCCATCTCATCCAGGGTTCTGTGAAAGCTACCCAGGGTCTTCATGTCCTTCCCTAGAGCCTGTGTGTTGTGAGGTGACAGGTCTCTCTCTCCACTGCCCCTTTCTGGTTAAAAAAAAAAAAATGGTGCTTGATAAGGGAAGGCAGACCCTTCCCTAGGACTGACAAGTTGTGGCTGCTGAGTACCTGCACGGAAGAGATGGACCTCTGCATCTTCCAGTGGTGGCTAAGGACAGGCGTGTGGGAGGACTGCGCCTAGCACAAGCCTGGCACTCAGTGGGCGCTCAGTGAATACCTGTTGAACTGAAGAGCAATAGCCCCCAAGCCGGAGAGCTGAAAGCCATCATCCAGTGACCACCCCTTCCTTCCGGTCTACAAGAGCTCTCATGGCGGGGTCAGCCACCACTCTGCTTTGCCCGAGTGTGGAACCTGGGGAGGGAGGAGAGACCGGGTAAAAGGCAGATGTCAGCAATACTAAGGGCTTCCTCACGGGAGGGCATGAGGTTTCACTCATTGTCTTGTGACTTCCATCCCTGCTGAATGGGGCTGCAAGGCCAAGGCTCCTTAGGGGACAGGTCCTTACCTCTGATCCAGTTAGAGCAATAACCACTTTTTAAATGTAAAATAAAAGACAAATGAAAAGGCACATCCTTGTCTTCTGGTAAATGCCCAAATGTTGCCCTCTTTTTCTGGCAGTTGGCAGCCAGTCAGTTCTCTCTCTCCATTTTGGCCTGCAGCTTCCTAGGGACATGCCTGCCAGCCAAGCTGGAGTTGGAAGGGAAATCTCGAACAGATGGGGGTGCACGTGTAGGAGGAGAAAATAGCTGCTCCATCATCCTATTACTGAGCCCCACCCCCGCACCCCAACCCAAGCTTGGGCTGCCTCACCACATAGGTATGCAGGCTGGTGCTCAGTTTTTAAAACAAAGGGTTTTCCCCTCAATGGGGTTGGGTGCCTTCCCTGGCCAGAGGAATCCAGTTCTGTTTCTCCCAGGGGTGTGGAGGCAAGTGAAGAGGAACTGCAGAGGCTGCTTGCCGCAGCTCGGTGTTCTCAGCATGCAGTTCTGGGCTGTTAAAGGAACATCATTATGGTCCCCACAGCAGGCTGGAAGGTAGAGGAACGGTGCCATTAGCCAATGAGCAAACCAGTAAATGGGGCACCTCGAACATTTCGGTCAGAACCAGCAAGAGCTTGGAGAGAGTCAGGTGAGTGGGACTTAAGGAAGGCTGTTCTGGGAGGTTCTGAGAGCAAAAGGAAGGCAGGTCTTTAAGGCTGAGTGGGAATCAATTAGCACACAGAACTCTAAGCTGTACCTCAAAGAAGTACTTCCCATGTCCTCAGTGCTCACATCGGGCAAATGGTGGAGAAGCCCCTCGTCAGCATCAGGTATGGACAGCTGCCAGTGGGGTTCAGGAAGCACTGCTAATGGGAGTTTTGTCTCCCCCTTATCTGTGCCTACAGTACAGCAGCTGAGGGTATGAAGGGAGAAGAGTGAACAACACTCCTGCCTTAAACTCCATTGCCTTTAACTACCTCCCTACATCCCCATGTTAACAACCGAGTTTTCCTGAACCAACTGAAGTCGACAGAACCCTACAGCTATGACTTTGGAAGTGGTCCTTCTCACCACTTACTCAGATCCTCGGATTCCTCACAGCTTGGGAGGGGCCCAGGCAAATTCTTTGAGACTGAGACCTGACTGGCAGACCACAGCAGGCCTGTGGGAGGAATGCTGGACTGAGGCAGGAGACCCTGCCTTGTAATGCATATAGCACCTCAGGCCAGTTACTCAGGGTGGGAAGGAGGGGGACATGGTTTCCTCATCTGTCAAAAACAAAGGGGTAACAACAGAAGATTCCCAAACCCCACCCACCACCTAGACTGGGAGCCAAGGGTCTTCTTCACAGGAACAAGAGGGAAACCCCAGGGTTTGGGGAAGGGCTGTGGAGTTTCTGGGGCAGGAGCGCTTTTCTCCTTGTAGTCCTGTCCTCTCAGTCACTAGCTTTTCAGTATGAGGCTCCTCTAGAACCCACTTGTAAGATCTAATTCAGCCCTTTACAGAAATATGTAACAGCTCACCAAACATCACGTGACGTTTCAGACTTCTATTTTCTCACCTTCTTTCAACCTATTTGTGACAGTTTTTGGATTTTGCTTTTAAGAAGTAGCCTCCAAACCCGGCCGGTGTGGCTCAGTGCTTGAGCGTCAACCCATGCATCAAGAGGTTGCTGGTTTGATTCCTGGTCAGGGCACATGTCTAGGTTTTGGGCCCAATCCCCAGTAGGCGGCCAATCAATGTTCTCTCTCATGGATGTTTCTATCTCTTTCTCTCCTTTCCTCTCTCTCTAAAATCAATAAAGAAAAAATATTTTTTTTAAAAAGTAGCCTCCAAGAACAAATTGTTTACATAAATGGGACACCATCCCCGCAGCTCCAACCCCACCAAGCTCCATCAGTTCCATATTCCCAAACCGTCAAATGATACTTGAAGCTAAATTGAAGATCTTCATATATAAATAATTCCTTAATGATACATTCCAGGACTGTCACATGGACTGCTTTGAAGATTGTCCAAATGATTACATTCCACCCCTTTAATGGGTACCAGGGAGGGTCAGATTTTCTGTCTATGGCATGTTCCAGTTGTCATAGGGGGAGGACAGGTGGGGAGGATTGACAAGACAGGAGCTTGTTCATTTAGGAATTCCACCACTGACCAGCTGATTCTTCCTGTGACAAGTGGAAATTTTTTCGCAGACAGGTGCTTTGGCACACAAAGCAAGCATACCTTAGAATCAGTTTAGGAATAATTGTTTTCTCAGAAGAGCAAAGAACTCAGCCTTCTAGTTTTAGGTGCTTGGGGTTTTTTCTTCCTGTATTAACAGGAAGAATGTTTAAAACAGGAGAATGTTTTAAAGAATGATCCCATTCCTTTTAGAGAAGGTCCTTTCCTTCTCCTCACTTTTCTATAACATGAAACAAACGAAGGGTAAGGGATACCACCATTCCAGAGAATCCAGCCTTGTCTCTGAAACCTTTGAAGTGAAGCCTGCGGTCACACCTTGCTGAAAGAGGAATGAGCAATTACTGGACAAAGGACCATCTACCTGACAGGAACAAAATAGATATGTACAGGTCAGAAGCACCTCAGATTCAGATAAGAATATCAAATAGCTGAGTATTTAGCAAGTTTTATGGAACCTTTTGCTTGGGCTGTAAAATATATACTAGACAAAATTTATAGAACAGCAGCACAGAAAAGCCTGTCCAAACACGTTGCCACTTAATTTCTCAGCAGGAGCTGTGTTTTAAAAAGCATTGGCTAGCCCTGGTCAGTTTGGCTCAGCAGTTAGAGCATCAGCCCATGGACTAGAGTCGGGTTCAATTCCCAGTCAAGGGCACATACCTTGGTTGCAGGTTCGATCCCTGGCCCTGGTTGGGGCTCTCTGGGAGGCAACCAATCAATGTGTTTCTCTCACATCTCTCTCTCTCTCTCTCTCTCTCTCTCTCTCTCTCTCTCTCTACCTCCCTCCCACTCCTTTTTAAAAAAAAAATCAATGGAAAAATATCCTCGGGTGAGGATTAAAAAAAAAAAAAGCGTTGGCTAATATAGGTGCCGAGCTATTATTGCCTTCCCTTTCATCCTTGTTCCTGGGGGGTAAGTTGAAGAAGCTTAGGTTCACAAAAGGGATCTAAGGAACGTTGTGTCTCCCACATCTACCCAGTTATCCAACCTGCACCCCAGATTCTAGGAGCAATTTCTGAAGAACAAGCATCAGTTTTGTACTACAAATTCTATTTCATGTCCCTTTCAAAGGGAGAATGTCCCAGGATGCACAGCTTCTTGCTTAATCAGGGCTAACTCTGGAGAGGCAGCAGAGGCACGAAGGTCAATCACACAAACATGGGAAGGAATGCAGGGCAATGCCTATCTGATCAGGCCGAGGCATCTTTCCCCTATGCAAAAACGGCAGCGCAGTGATATTTCAGGCTCTCCCTGTGTCAGGCTCCTGACATGCACTATATGTAGCTGCAAATCCCAATCAATTTCAACATTTCTTAACTGCTGAAATGCCTTTTTCAACACTGTAATTTACCCTGAAAAGAATAGGGAGCATGCACCCTCGCCTCCCCAGTACCACATTCTAACTGCCACCCCCTCCCATACCCCACTAACTTACCTACGCAAAGGAGGAAGGAACCCTCCTTCAAAGCCTGCAACAGACGGTCACAGTACATATGCCACTGATAAGAACTTTTATTTCTTTTTAATGACATTAAACACAACTGCTACAAGAGAAAAAAACATGATAAAGAGGAGGCACCAAACTTGTTTCATAATTGATCCTGACAAAAACTCAAGTAAAGCAGGGCCTGCATTAGATGCAAAACTACAGGTTATTTCAGGTTCTTTACTTGTAAGTAAACTATATAAACAGCACATTTTTACTCTGCTTTATCAATACTTCTGTGGTGAGAATGTCATCATGGATGAAGAAAGCTAGGTAGGCAGTTAAATGTACATAACATAAAATACAGTTAAGAATTCCACATGAAACACTAGACTTAGAGGCCAACACCGAATATGAGATACACATCTTTAAAAACATATTAAAACTCCAGATTTCACCCACTACCACCTTTAAGGCGGGCGTGCCTGATAATGAGTTTTCTTTGGCTTTGTTTTTTACTCCTTAAAGAATATCATGTTAACTGCTAGAGAACAGTTCTATCCTCCTCCAATCCAACAGATTTAATTAAGCTGCTAAAGCTTTGGAAAAACAGAATTATTTGAGCAAAGAGGAAATGTGATTGTCACATTTTATAGTTAACCCGTCACTCATTTGATTTGGCAAAGGCAATGCTCCCATTACACATTCAGACTTAAACTCTTTTGTACCAATAAGGCAGGAATACGAGTCCTAGAGTTTTGCCTAATCAAAACACTGTCCCTTCACAACTTGGGTTATCTATGGGGAACTAGACAGCTGCAATGCTAGTTATTCCAGCTACAATTAATTTTAGCTATGCTGTGGTTCCAAAGGTAGATGTTTGCTTGTCTCATTCTATCAAGCTAATTTAGGGAAACCTAGAGAAGTGACTGATGTACTAAATGACAACTGAAAAATAAGATTTGACTCTTGCTTTTGAACAGAACTTTTTAGCATTTTGGTCTCAGAATTGAACCAAAATGTCCAGGGAAAAGAGAATCCTTAACTGGATAAAAATAATACTTAGGGACATCTATCTAAATTTATTGGTGGCTTGAATGACCAAGCTTTTCCAAAGTTAGTTTCTCAAGCAGAGAAAGATGTTTAAGATAGGTTACTCACAGACAAAGATGAGGCTGATGAGATAAAACCAGAGAGAGGCAGCTAGCCCAGTATCATAGGCTGTGCTACAAAAACTATGCACAATCTTCACAGAGAGCGAACAGCAGCAGCATGAATGCCAGACCGCAAAATCTCCCCAAAAGATGTCCAGAGCTGTCTATGAAGAAAGAATGGCAAACTCCTAAGACATCTATGATGGCTGCACAGTCTGTCAGCTTGGGTTAGAATACCAAACCTTAAGATCAGGTAATCTTTCTGTGTACAGGCTTAATCACAACTACATTAGACCCACTTTAGTAGTTTTGTGAAACTGTACATCAAAGGTCTGACCAAATGAGATAACATTCAGGGTCTAAAGGCATCTCTTGTTGACTAGCAGTGGACAAAAGAGGGCCTCTCCAAAGTTCCTCCCATAGGACGAAAGCTCACTAACACATGAACTCATAAAGGTGGAGGTTCAGCAGATGAAACTGAAGACTAACTGACACCTCAATAGCACTGACTTTCTGTCCTGTCCTGGAGTCAAGACACTAGGTGAGCAGCTCTTCAATAAATAAAGTAGGAAGACTGTACTTAAGAGGCATATCCATGTCTAACAGGAGTATACTGGTCGAACCCTAGAGAGCACAGTGGTCACTGGGAAAAAATTAAAATGCCCCCCGGACCAATGAGTTGCGGGTGCAATTCCAGTCAAGGGCACATACCTCAGTCGGGGTTGTGCAGGAGGCAACCAGTCAATGTGACATCGATATTTCTCTCTCTCTCTCTCTCTCTCTCTCTCTCACACTCCCTCTCCTCCCTCCCTCCCACTTTATCTGAAAATCAATGGAAAAATATCCTCAGTTGAGGATTAAAAAACAAAACAAAAAAGCAAATCCTTGAAGAAAGGCAGAGAAGACAGATATAAGACCACAAATCAACATGGGTTAGTCAGCAGTTTTCTGTCAAAGTTAAGATGTATAAGATTTGAAAACACTATTGTGCAAAGTGAATTTGATGAAGAAGGAAATAAAAGCCAAAAGATAAAAAGGCAAATAATAGGTACAAAAAGGAAAGAAGATTTACACTTTTAATTTGTCCTTTCAACAGGACATCTATCCTACTTCAAATATCTTGGATTACCAACTTTAAAATTTTGACAGGTATTTAGAGATTCAAGTAAAAAAGTAAGAGGGATTGTTAAAAGTGACTTGTATCCATTTATAAGTCATGAGCAATAACTGACACTAGCTGGCAGCCTGATAAAGAATCTTTTCCTTACAGGAGATTGAAAGAGTATTTCTTTGGGCACCAGTAGACTTCACTTCTGCATAAAGGTGAGTGTTTGCCTGAGCCTGGGTGTTTTGGCTTAATGTTGGCTTTCAGGAGGTGGCCACCTTCAATTCAAAGAAAAAAATAAAACTTCATCAACTTACTACTTAAACACACACACACACACACACACACACACACAGTTTTATACAAAAATTTCAAGTCAGTAATGGACATTTTCAAAAGGCAAAAAGTTTTTTAAATAAAAATCTGTAAAACATAAAATTCAAAATCTACAAAGCACAAAACAGCAGAAGATGAGATGCTGCTCTGGACAGGACCCTGGACAGGGACCTTCACTGCTAATGGGATGAGACACACGGACTGTACTGGATATCTTAGAGACTCTGGAACCGTGGGTGGCTTCGCTTGTTCCTGTCAACCCACTGAGTCAGACTGTATCTTTCCAGAGGTTTCTGTCGGAACCGGGCATAGTTTCTATTAGGAGAGAGGGAAAGTAAAAACAGAAAAGATGAAGGTTTCAGCTGGCATGTCTATTGGTATACAACTATTTTAAGAATATCATTACTTTAAGAAATCAAATATTAATTTTATATTTCAATTCTCACAATTTTAGAAATTTTATATGAAAGTCACATTATAACTGCTATTTCCTTCCAATTCCAAAGCCACCTAATTCCCAGGCAGGAATTATGGTGACAAGTGCCATATACACAAATGTCCCAAGAAAACCTAATATACAATGTATAATAATGATTAAGTAGGAAAAATATTTTTTCTCCCTCTAGAAGCATTTAGAACAGGATCTATATTTCACTGCTTGCATCAGAGCTGTACTTCCAATAGGACCTCATTGTCTGCCACAGCTCAAGGTTGCTCAGGACACAGCAGTTAAAATTAGAACAAAGTCCCAGAGAAGGTAAGTCGTCATGTGAGTATCACACTGCAAGTTTAGAAACTGAACAATTAATAGCACAGACTTAGAGTTTCTTGAGAGTCTCCTTTAGTCATGTGCTAGGCTAGGGTTCTGAACCGGACCCATTGAGATAATTTGAATTCATTCTCAATTCCAGCTGGTCCTAATAACCTACCTGGGAAACTTTTTAAAGATACAGATTCTTGGCCCCTCTCTCACCCCCAGACTAAACGATTTAGAGCCTGGACATCTATATTTTTAGACATCTCCACAGGTGATTATGAGAAATAGCCAGGGTTGAAAATAATTATAACAGTACCTGACATTTACCTAGCCCTATATGCAAGCACTTGCTGAATTCTTCACCTCATCTCATTTAATGCTAATGACAATACTATGAGAAAAGCACTCTCATTAACAACTTGTACACATACGGAAACTGATCCTCAGGATAACTAACTTGCTCAAGGTCATATAGTGGAGCAAGTAGAAGAGCCTGGATTTGAATTCACATCTGACTCCAAAATTTATCTAATAACCATAACACTAACTATCATCATGTGATACTCACATGACGACTAACTATCTTTCTGATAACTACTGAGGAAACATAAATGTAAAGGCTGAGGTAGGAGAGTGTCTGACATACTTGAAAAATAGTAAGGAAGTCAGTGTGACTACAGCAAACAAAGCATAGAGTAGTAGGAGATGAGGTTGTTGAGCTAACTATGTCAACCTAGGCCATGGTCCTTATAGGAGATGTAGGGGATCATAAAGATGAATATGTGAGATGAAAAACTACTGGAAAATTCTGAGCAAAGAAGAGAATCTGACTTATGACTAATGCTTGGAAAGACTCTCTTTGGCCGCTGAGTTGAGAACAGCAGACAGGCAAGGGCAGAAGCAGGGAGATCATCTAGATTTACAAAAATCCAGGTAAAAATGATGCAAAATGGTCAGGTTTTGGATATATTTTGTATGTAGAGCTTATAGAATTTGCTAAGAAAGGAGTCAAGGACGACTCTAAGGTTTCTGGGTAACTGGATCAAAGTAACTGAATAAATCTATAAAATCACACTATATCAAGAATCCATAAGATTTCAGAACTAGAAAGGCCCTTTAAACCCTGGCCAGTGTGACTCAATTGGTTGAGCATCGTCCCAGGCACCAAAAGGTCACAGGTTTGATTCCCAGTCAGGGCACATGCCCATGTTATAGGCTCAATCCCCAGTATGAGGCATGCAGGAGGCAGATGATCGATGTTTCTCTCTCTCTCTCCCCACTCTCTCTAATCAACAAAAACTTTTTTAATTTTTAAAATTTTAATACAGATGGGCGTGTCTGGTTCATTTAACATCCTTCACTAACAAACCTGGGGGCAGGGACTGATTCAGTTTCTCAGCTTTCTCTTTGTCTGTGATGACCAAGATATAAAGGCATACGCTGCATCGGACTTTAAACTCCACATTATCTTTATTTTTCTTGATCTTGACAGATTTGGCATCCTTTCGCCTGGCTGTGAGTACAAAGTCCTTGATTTCCTCAATTTTGTAAGGCATGGATGGCTATAAGGTGTGGAGAGCGTGCAGCCAAGTGGCAAGAAGCAAAGAGCAAAAACTTTTTTTAAAAGGCCTTTTGACATCAATTAGTCCAACATTTTAACTTTACTCATGCAAGGACCAGAGAAGTGATTAGATCAAAATCATATAGCTAATGAAAAACTGCAAAGCTAGTATTAGAACCCAGGTTTCCGGAATTTCAGTCCAGTTCTTATTCCATTATATTCCTTCTTTTTTCACCTCTGGTTTTAAACAACATTATAACCTCAACTCCTCACCATATTCCTCCTGTAGTCAAATTCTACCCCTCTTCCTCCTCCTCCTAATCACCCACTCACCGAATGGTGAGGTCCGAAGGATGTGGATGGTTATGCACATGATGAACTTGATCCATCAAAGAACGCAGTTCCACCAAGGCACCTGTAATACAGAGAGATCAGTGGTTAGGAAGCAGCTCAATGAACTACCATGTCAGCCTAGGTCAAAGTTTTCAGAGAAAAAGAAAATAGGAACTGGTCCTAATACCATCTATTTATAATCATCACAATCAGTCAGCACAAAAACTACAAGCTTGCTCTTGGATGATGATGATAATGACAAAGAAGAAACAATAATGACAGCTACATTCATTCATTCATTCATTCAACATTTATCAGCTCCTACGACGTGTGAGTAACTTTACTGTCCCCTAGAACATAGTGGTATATAAGACACTGAATCTACCCTCAGGTGATTCCAAATTTTATGATATGTGCATTGACACACAGAGACTGGGGAGTGGGGGTCAGAGAAAGTCCCTTCCAAGGGAAGTATACTGTAAGCAGGGATCTAAAATGTAAGAAGTTGGTGAGATAAAGAGGGGTGGGTGGTGGGGGTATCCAAGAGAAATAGCTAATACAAAGGCCTAGAGACACAAGATAGCAAAATACATTCAAGAAATAACAAATTGAGAATAGAAGGGCATTGGGGGCTTTTTGCTTAAAAAGAAAAATTGCTGGAGGCAATTTCTCAAACACCTGGGTGTCTGGAAAGGTGCTAGTAAGCACTTGACATATTACCTTAATTAAAAAAAAAAATCTTATATGAAGACAGATGTTATTAACATCATTTTAGAGATGGAAAACTATAGCTCGGGGAGGTAGACTTGTCATAAGTGCTTATTAAACCGGACTCAAAACTACTTGCTTTGAGTCCAGCTTTTGCCACTATTCGATGATGCTAATTTTACACTTAAAGGTTGAGACTTAGGCTGAAGCTTGCAAAAGCAGAAATTATGGTTAAGGAGAACAACACAATTTCCCTGGACTAGTGGCTCTCAAATTTTAACATGCATCATTATCAGCTGGAGGTGTTATAAACCAGACTGCTGGGCCCCAACCCCAATTTCTGATTCTGTAGGTCCCCGAGCGGGACCTGAGATTTTGCATTTCTAACAAACGACCAAGTAATGTTGATGCTGCTTGTCTGGGAATCAGACATTGAAAACCACTGCCCTAGTCACTGGAAATCTTTCTATCATCTAGTTTACATACATCTCATTATCTTATCTACTATATTCTCAGGAACCAAGGGCACTCCAACTACGCTACAGACCATATTTTTAAATTCTGGTAAAAAATATTTACTTAACTTTTAGGACCAATTTAATTTATTTGAAGCCTCAAGAAGCCAACCTTTGTAGAAAAGTATATACTATGCAGTTAGGCAGACAAATTAAAATTCTAATCCAGTCACTAACTAGCTCTTTGACTCTGGGCAAATCATTTCATTTCCTCTAGCCCCACTTTACTCATCAAAGAACTGTGGGCAGTAATATTTAGGTTGAAATTGAGTATTAGGGACATAGTACATAAAAGACCTAGCATATTGCCTGGCACACAGCCCGTGTACAGTAAGTAGTAGCTATTATTATGGTGTTACAGCCTCAGGCCTATGTTAGTTTGCAATGAGTCTTCAAATCCTATGACAATCAATCACCTATCTGTAAAGAAAAATGCTTATTAAATGGATCAGTCTACATATCAACTATGACACTCAGCAGCACTCAGCAGAAATTCTCTAACTATCATGACATAATACTTTTCAGGAAAAATTTATAGATTCATTAAAAGTTTCTGTGTAGTTAAAATTAAAAAGCACAACCAAGTTGGTAAAAGAAGACAATTGACAAAATGAAAATATATCTGAAATATATTCAGCAAAGGTTTAATGTCCTTTTCCTACAAACATAAGTCTCCTCATTAAACAAACAAAATAGGTTAAGGACATGAATAGACAATTCACAAAAGTAATATAAGTGATCAATAAACATAATGAAAAAATGTTCAAGCCCTGGCCAGTCTCGCTCAGTGGTTAGAACGTCGGCCCCCAGACCAAAGAGTCATGGGTTCAATTCCAGTCAAGGGCACGTACCTCGTTTGCCCTGGTCGGGGTTGTGTGCGGGAGGCAACCAGTCGATGTGTCTCTCTCACATCAATGTTCCTCTCTCTCTCTGTCTCTCCTCCCCGCCCCCCTTCCACTCTATCTGAAGATAAATGGAAAAATATCCTTGGGTGAGGATTTGGGAAAAAAAAAAGTTCAGTCTCACTAATATGGTAAGAAAACATTAATCTCACTTTTTTTATTTTTTCCAAAAATTTTTTTTTCTTTATTGATTTTAGAGAGAGAGGAAGGGAGAGGGAGAGATAGAAACATCAATGACATGAGAGAACATTGACTGGCCACCTCCTGCATGCCCCCCCACTAGGGATTTGGCCTACAACCTGAACATGGTCCCTGACCGGAAATCAAACTGGCGACCTCTTGGTGCATGGGTGGACGCTCAACCACTAAGCCACACCGGCTGGGCTAATCTCACTTCTTGATAAGGAAATATAAATTGGGAATAAATTTCCCATTTAAGAAGGAAAGTAACTTTTATTTTTTGTTAATCCTCATCTGAGGACATTTTTCAGACATACTGGAAGAGAGGGAAGGGGAGGGGCAAGGGGAGGGGGAGGAAGAGAGAAAGAGAGAGAGAGAGAAACATCGATGTGAATGAGACACATCGATTGGCTGCCTCCCACAGGACCCCAACTGGGGCGGAGGATTGAACCTGCAGCCCAGGTATGTGCCCTTGACCGGAAATTGAATCCACAACCCTTCTGTCCATAGGTTGATGCTCTAACCGCTGAGCCAAACCGGCCAAAGCAAGAAGGGAAGTAACTTTTAATTAGAAAATCCCTCGCCTACTAGATTTGTTTAGCTAAAAGCAAAGGTCTTGATTCAAATTGCCCCTTTCCTATACCCTACTTTCACATCACTAGCATCCCATTCCTTCTAGCCCCCACAAAAGGATGTTGCAATGGGGGGAGGGAGGATCAGGTTTGTAAGGATTCCAAATTACAATTTTCCTGCCATAGCATCACCAAAGGAGGGCTGGCCAGATATGCTATTTTGGTGTCCAACCTCAAAATGAAACAAGACTATCTATAGACAATGTCCTTCAGTTCACTCATCTCTTACCACCTATATTCTGTAAAACTGCCCTGATGATGGAAACTAAAGATATACTAAAACCTCCTACCAAGAAACATATTCACTTTAAACTAAAAGAAGAAAAAGACTGGTTGATTAGGCCCAAGGAGGCTTCAAGTATTCAACTGCTAGGCATCGTAATCTAGCAGCAACAACTTATATATAGCACTTACCACTTACTAGGCACTGTCCTATGTGTTTTATATATATTAACTCATTTATTCCTTATAACAATCATATGTGGTATTTCCCCCATTTTACAGATGAAGAAACTGAGGCACAGAGAAGCAATTTGTCCAAGGTTACACAGCTAGTGACACAGCTCAAATTCCAACAATACCATGGATTGAGTTTCCTTACAAATTTTCCTGGGACTGACATTTCAAAGTGGGGATTAGAAAGCAAGAAACATAACACAGTATGTCTCTCTCTCTCTTTTTTTAATCCTCACCCAAGGATATTTTTCCATTGATTTTTTTCAGATAGAGTGGGAGGGAGGGAGGCAGAGAGAGAAAGGGAGAAACATTGATGTGAGAAAGACACATCAATTGGTTGCCTCCTACATAACCCCGACCAGGGCTGGGGGATCAAACCTGCAGCCCAGGTACATGCCCTTGACCAGGAATCAAACCCTTGACTCTTCGGTCCACAGGCCAACACTCCAAACCGCTGAGCCAAACCAGCCGGGGCCAATATGTCTCTTAAATACCCAGTTGGCACCTGGCATAGCACTGTGTAAACAAGGGCTCAATAATTAGATCTCAGCTCATGTACCAAAATGTTAGTTTTCATTAGCACTAAGAACTTGCTGATGGACTATGGTAACCTTTATTATTAATAAGATTTAATGATCTAGAGATAATAGGGGCTAACATTTGTCAAACATTTATTATGTACCAGGCACTTTGTTGACTGCTTTGCATGTGCATATATCCTATCATTTAATCCTATAAACCACATGAGGCAAATACCATAATCTCCATTTTATTCATGAGTAAATGGAAGCTTAGAAAAGATATTGATCTCTCATCTAATAAATGGGAAAGCCAGAATTCAAACCCATGTGGGGCTAATAATCCAAAAACCTTATTTCAGCTCATAGCTTCAACCTCTTCTTCCTCCAAATTTAGAGATGCTAACAAGAATGGAAATATTTTTGTTTCAAGTTTTGAATTTTCTCTTCCCTTCATAGTCTCTAACAGATGGGCTTTCTTGGACCAACAATTAGTACCATGGGTTTATTTTAAGTTGTGGCTAAAAGGTGGTGATAACTATCTTTTGTTTTGTGGCTAAGAAGAAAATTCACCTAAGAATGAAATTAGGAGGGAAAAAAAACCTCAACATTTCAGGAATGAGATTGGCAATTCATCTAAACCTTAATCTATTAATATGTAGCTGACTAGTTTTGGGGAAAATCCAGTCTAATAACTGTCCTGAATAAGTTAAAAGTGAAGCAGTTGTTATAGAGGAGGAGGAATGCTAATGCTGAGTCTTGCTATGTCAATGGCCCTTCTGACAGGTTTTATATGGCACCATACTTTGTACCACATGATCCTACTCATCAAGTGTGGCACATGATCCAAGAACAGAGACTCTCTCAGCTGGCTAATGACTTACAAGCTGGCCTGGCACCAACAAGTCTTCAAGTGAATCAATCAGATACTCTCCTTTGTAATGTGAATGTGAGCTTTCATAATGAGAACAAAAGAGAAAAGAGCACACAGGCAGGGATCTAGGAAAGAGACCTTGAGATAGCTAATAGAGAGCAGAAGAAGTACTAAATCAGCAGGGAAGACCTAAAACAACGACACTCATTTCTGAGGGAGTCTGGCTCTACGGCTGATTCTTTTTACTATGAGGCCTGGCTATATTGTTGAGCATCTAATAATCTTCATTTTTCCTTAAGCTCAGTTACATAAAGGCAATCACCATGTCTCTATGCCATGCAATAAAAAAAAGATACCAAGTACAGCCCAGCAGGTGTGGCTCAGTGGATTGAGAGCTGTCGCATGGACTGAGAGGTCCAGGTTCCATTCCCAGTCAGGGCACATGCCCTGGTTGGGGCTCGATCCTCAGTAGGGGACGTGCAGGAGGCAGCCCATCAATGTTTCTCTCTCACACTGATGTTTCTATCACTCCCTTCCTCTCTCTCTCTCTAAAAATCAATCAATAAATAAAAATAGTGCTGGCAGGGCTGTGGAGATACTGGAACCCTTGTGCACTGTTGGTAGGGTTATAAAATAGTGCAACCACTATGTAAACAGTATGGAGTTTCCTCAAAAATCAAAAGTAGAACTACCATATGAGCCAGCAATCCCACATCTGGATACATATCCAAAAGAAATTGAAAGCAGGATCTTCAGGAGATATCTGCACACCCATGTCATAGCAGCACTATTCACAATAGTCAAGAGGTTAAAGCAATCTAAATGTCCACTGAAGGATTAATGGAAAACAAAATGTGGAATATACATACAATAGAATATTATTCTGCCATAAAATGGAAGGAAATTTTGGTACATGCTACACCATGGATGAACCTTGAGGACATTATGCTAAGTGAAATAAGTCAATCACAAAAAGACAAGTACTGTACGATTCCATTTATATGAGATACCTAGAATAGTCAAATTCATAGAAGCAAAGTAGTAGGGTCGTTACCAGGGGCTTCCGGGGTGGGGATGGGGGCTTGATTTTTAATGGGTAGAGAGTTTGAGATTTGCACGGTAAAAATGTTCGATATGTGCCCTGGCCAGTTTGGCTCAGCGGTTAGTGCGTCGGCCCACGGACCAGAGAGTCCTGGGTTCAGTTCCCGCTACGGGCATGTACCTCGGTTGCAGTTTGTCCCCGGTCCTGGTTGGGGTCGTGTGGGTGGCGACCAGTCGATGTGTCTCTCTCACATCGATGTGTCTCTCTCTGTCTTCCCCCTCTCTCCCTCCCACTCTATCTGAAGATAAATGCAAAAAAAAAAAAAAAAATGTTCGATATGTTTCATAAGAACATGAATAAACACAACAGTACTGAACTGTATACTTAAAAATGGTTAAAATGATAAACGTTTTCTTACCACAATTAAAAAAAAATTAATGGGGTCATGTCAGAAGACACAGGAACCCACTCGAAGGAGTTCCCATTGATCAAATCTGGGACAAATAAAAAAGAAAAATAATGACTATAGTGGATTATAACACAGAGTTTTTAAAAAATCCATCTGGGGTTCCGTGCAATGTTGGCCTTTCATCAGCAACAGCCATTGAAGGGCAGCAGCCATGGCTCTGCAACACCCCATGGCCATGAGCCTCAAAAAAGCTACAAGGTAACCAAGAACATGAACAAGCCAAGGCACAGCTGCTGCTGCAGGCTCCTCACTAAGCACATCAAGTTTGTGTGGGACATGATCCGAGGCGTGTGCAGCTTTGCCCCCTATTAACAACCCACTATAGCCCTGGCCAGTTTTGCTCAGTGGTTAGAGCGTCGGCCGGAGGACCAATGAGTTGTGGGTTCGGTTTGTCCCCGGCCCTGGTTGGGTCATGTGACACAGAGGCAACAAGTTGATGTGGCTCTATCACATTGGTGTTTCTCTCTCTCTCTTCCTCCCGCTCTATCTGAAGATAAATGCAAAAAAAAAGTCCTCAGGTGAGGATAAAAAAAAAGTTGCCCTGGCTGGTTTGGCTCAGCGGTTAGAGCGTCGGCCCGCGGACCAAATGAGTGGCAGGTTCAATTCCGGTCAAGGGCACATACCTTGGTTGTGGTTCGACCCCGGCGCTGGTTGGGTTGTGTGAGAGGCAACCAGTCGATGTGGCTCTATCACATCGATGTTTCTCTTTGTCTCTCTCTCTCTCTCCCTCCCACTCTATCTAATGATAAATGGAAAAATATCTTTGGGTGAGGAATAAAAAAAAAAAAGTTTATGCACTTTATTCATCAATTCTACTTCTAGGCACTCATCCTATAGAAATAAGAGTTGTACATAAACAATTATTGACCAGAATGTTCCCTGCAGTATTACCAATGAAAATGGACATAACCTAATTATCCAAGATGGAATAATAAATTATATGTTGTAATCATTTAAATCTTAATTTGACATATTCAACATTAAAAGGTCCTTAAAATACATTACATAAATGGAAGACAGCAGTTATTTTTTTGTGATTCCACAGGACAAGACTAGGAACTACCTCTGGAAATTACAGGAAGGCAGGCAGAAATTGGCTCAATGTAAGGAATAACTTTCTCACAATTAGAATTTTATAAGCAATGAATGGCCTGCTTCATGAGGTAATGAATTTTACATTATTATACATCTAAGAAAAGTCTCAATGGTCACTTGGCAAAGATACACAGAACAGAATTATGTGTTAGGAGATTAAAGAGAGTATCTTAATGGTCCTTTTCTACTCTAAGAATTTATAATTTCATATAAAGTTTTCCATTAGCTGGGATTTCATAAAGTGGTTGGTATTTCTTTGTAAATGCTATTAAAGAACCAGGTGGCACTAAACTAAATAGAGATTAGACCAATATTAGAATAATGGAGTTGAAGGATGATTTATATTATAAACCTAACCTCTCTAACCTCTGCAACCTTCAGTACAGCCCACAAGTTTCCCCATCAGCCAATAGTTCAGGATGAATGATACCATGGAACTATAGTGTCTTGAGGGCTAGAGAAAGAGTCTAGCCATTTTGGTTTACAACAGGTTTTAATGAACTAGAGATGACTCAGCTTGAAGGATCTGGAAGGTAGTCAATGCCTTTCAAGAGCTTTTATTCAGATGGCAAGATGCAGGATGTAATCTGAAATGCTTGCTTTTTACCATTTAAATGCTAAAGGCAATAGGGAAAATAAGTAATTCCAAATAAATATTAATGATTACTAAGTGGTGTCTGGTCATCTACTTCTACTGTTTTTCAGACCAAAAAATCCCTGGCAAAAAGTACAAGTCTGGTTAGAGCCCTCACCACAGGGAAGGTACTTTCATATACTGGTATGAATCTCTTTGGACCTTCTCTAATACTGGTTAGCTCAGCCATTTTGAGGATTATCTGGTTAGGCAATCCCTTGAAGTGAAAATTTTGAGGTAAGGAAGTTATCGTTCTCACCATTTTAAGAAAATTCAAAACAATCTCAGTTTAGGCTATATTACACTAGGGAAAAAAGTCCCATCTTATATGCCATTTTTGGTTACTGTGTTACCTTGGTTAGAGTCCACTGAGTCTTTTATGTGAGCAAAGACACTCCTGACATATGTTTGCTTCTTCCGTTCTAGATCTGATTGTGAAAACGTTGGAACGTTAGTCCTGGAACAAAGCAAACCAGGAGAAAAATAGTCCATTAGAATCATGAGTATAATGTTTTGTTGACAGAAGTCATATACTGATGATCAATTAGAACAACTAACGTTCAGCCCTGGCTGGCTTGGCTCCTCAATTAGAGTATTGGCCCTCGGACCAAAGGGTCTCGGGTTCAAGTCTCAATCAAAGGCACATAACTGGGTTGCGGGTTCAATCCCTGCCCCCAGCTGGGGTTGTGCAGGAGGCAGTCAAGCAATGTCTCTCTCACACTGATGTTTATCTCTCCCCCTCCAACTCCCGTCCTCCCTCCCACTCTCTCTCTAAAAAAAAATCAATGGAAAAATATCTTCAGGTGAAGATTAACAAATAAATAAATAAATAAATAAATAAATAAATAAATAATCACTATAAGGAAGCCAATGTGCCTCAACTGAAAAAATAGCTTTACTAATTAAAATGGCCCATGTGGAGACACTGCCATCTCCTGGCAACAAGAGCATAGATTGAAAAGGTGACCCAAATCTGCAACCTCTATAAGAATTTTCCCCCAAGACAGTTGTATGCAAGTTAGGAGAGATGACTAAATGATTTTCTACATAGTTATATTTTAACATTTTTGTTAAAAATTATTCTAACCTTCTACCATATCTGTGACCAGGCTTGCCCATAGACAGGAAAAGAAATCTTACATTTATACAGTGCTTTCACTAATATATCTTTTTTTTACTCTTCAAAATTGTCCTGTGAGGCAGTGGAGAAGGCACCATAGCCTCATTTTATTGGCAGAGGCCAGAGATTATTTGACTTGCCCAAGGTCACACCAATAGATGGTCCCAGAATTTAAAGTATGCTTACTCCTGGGACAGTGTTTTTTCCACACTATGAGGAAACTGAGGAGAGAAACTGAGGGAAAAAACCAGAATATTTCGTTATACTGTTACCTTGTTTTGGCCTGCAGAACAGGAATGACTTTGCCTATTCTCTCAGGGACTTTCAGCTTCCCAGAATCCTTGTCAAGAACATCCTTTTTTTTTTTTTTTCCAAAACAGAAGAAATGCAGAAGGAAAGATGATTCTTAGTTATAAGAAAATAACCAAGCACACTATTTATGAAAATATTCTTGAACTAAAGCCCTCAGAAGCATATCCTTGACCCCACAGTATACCAGGCACTATGATAGCTGATTCAAATGAGATAGTAACTGCAATCTTAAGAAAAAACAAACTAACAACCACAAAAACCCTAAGCAGCAGGGATTATTAAACCTATTTGGGCCCGGCTGGTGTGGCTCAGTGGTTGAGCGTCGATCCATGCACCAAGAGGTCGCCAGTTCGATTCCCGGTCAGGGCACATGCCCAGGTTGTGGGCCCAATCCCCAGTGGAGGGCATGCAGGAGGCGGCCAATCGATGTTCTCTCTCATCAATGTTCTCTCTCATCAATGTTTCTGTCTCTCTCTTTCCTTTCCTCTCTCTTTAAAGAAATCAATAAAGGGAAAAAAAAAAAACCATTTGGAAGAAAGTGAATCAGACTCAAAAGAGGTTAAGTAAATTGCCCAAGATTTTCAGCTCTTCCAAGGCTGACTCAGAGCTGGTGCTGCAGGTAATATAGCAATATAACCAAAGATTGAGACTCAGGCTAAAGCCCAAAGAAAGGAAAACTATTAAAATCATCACCAACTTAATAATTATTCAGTAAATGGTCATTTAATATCATGTATGTTACTGTAATACACTATTTTATTAATCTTTACTATACCATAAAATATTATTTACTCCATCTTTTCTTTCTTTCTTTTTTTAATCCTCGCCCGAGGACATTTTTCCATTTTTTGTTCAGATAGAGAGGGAGGGAGAGAGGAAGAGAGAGAGAAACATTGATGTGAAAGGGACACATCGAGTGGCTACCTCCTGCACGACCAACCAGTGCCAGGGACAAATTGCAACCGAGGTACGTGCCCCTAGCGGGAACCGAACCCGGTTCTCTCTGGACCGCAGGCCGACGCTCTAACAGCTGAGCCAAACCGGCCAGGGCTATTTACTCCATCTTATAAATAAGAAATGTGAGGGAACAGAGAGGCTACATAATTTGCCCAGGGTCATGGTGCTAGACAGGATTCAAACCCCACTTTGTCTGAATACAAAGCTCTGCTATACAGCTTCTGAATGAAAATTTTATTTTTCTCTTCACTTTGAAAAAATATACTTACTTTGTTTGATGAACTAGAAACAACTGGAAACCTTATTTCACAACTTGATTTATGGGATCCATTTCTCCAGGATGACCCTATATGAGGAGTCTCTGAATGGTCCAAGATCTGAGAGAATACAGGTGTAGGTTTCTTACTGTCAGGCATACTTTTATCAGGGACAGTTTGTTGAAAGTTATTATTTGAAGGAGAAGGGAGTGGGGGCCCATCCCAGGCAGAGTTATTGGGGATGATCCCTTCAGAATTAGTGCAAAGTTTGCTCTTATTTGGACTAAGACCATCTTCTCTAATCTTTTCTCCAAGGGAAGAGGGTTTTTCAATATCTTTGGATGTATCAGTTTTGTCCTTATCAAGCACAGCATCACAAACTGTTGGATTAAATGGTGCAACAACTGTTAATTTTACAAGATTCTTTTCTAGTGCAAAGGGTCTGTTTAATGGTTTCGTGGGAGTTGGTCCCTGACCAACTGATGTACTTAGTTGAGGTAATTCGGAGAGGCCAGGAGTCTCAGCTACTGGTCCATTGCTGTCCAATGAATTGTCCTCGTCCTCATCTAATGGATCATCCTCTTTCAAGTACTTCTCTATCTCTTCCTCTGTGAGGCTGAAATGGCCATCATCTTCTTCTCCTTCACTCAGGTCCAGCAAGGAGTCAGACAATGCATCCTCATCCAAGGAACCCCTAGAGGGCACTAGTGAACACATCATATCTAGAGAAATAAAGAGGTAGTTTCATTGAGGAACAGGAAATACTCTTTATACCAACTCCAATCTGCTCTATAGAGTGGTGGCATCCTAACATTTCAAATTCTTTACACTGTGACTTGTAACATGAAAAACAATTTTAAGATATTTAACTTTGCCCAGCCGGTGTGGCTCAGTGGACTGAGCATCGTCTCATGGACTGAGAGGTCCCAATTTGATTCCCGGTCAGGGCACATGCCTGGGTTTTGGGCTCGATCCCCAGTAGGGGATGTGCAGGATGATGTTTTCTCTCACAGCGATGTTTCTGTCTCTCTCTCCCCTCCTTTCTCTCTAAAAAATCAATAAAAGCATATAAAAAAAGATACTTAATTTTATCAGAATCATGAAAATACATATTAGAACAATGAGATACTTTTTTCCCTATCAAAGTGGTAAAAAGTAAGCTGACATAATAATCCAGGTTGGTGAGGCTATGAGAAAAGGTACCCTCACATCTGTCAGTGAGAGTGTAAGCCAGCATAATATTTTGTGGATAGTAATTTGGCAATACCGTTTGACCCAGATATTTCACTTCTGGAAGTTTATCCTACAGAAATACCTACACAAATACACATGGATACATTTACAAGGATATCCAAAGCATTATTATTCAAAATAGCCAAATATAGGAAACAACCTACATGTCCATCACCAGAACAATTAAGTAAAATCATACCTTCATGCTATGGAATATTTTAAACTACAGTAGTCCCTTCTTATCTGCAGTTTCACTTTCCACAGTTATTTGTTACCCAAGGTCAACCAAGGTTCAAAAATATTAAATGGAAAATTTCAGAAATAATTCTTAAGTTTTAAATCACATACCATTCTGAGTAGTGTGATAAAATCTCATGCCTTCCCACTCTGTCCTGTCCATGATGTGAATTACCCTTTAGTCCAGCGTATCCACACTGTATATACTACTCATTCATTAATCACTTAGTAGCCAATCATCTTGGTTATCAGAATGACTGTCGTGGTATTGCAGTGCTTATGTTCAAATAACCCTTATTTAATAATGGCCCCCAAGTGCAAGAGTAGTGATGCCGGCAATTTGTATATGCCAAATTGAAGCTGTAAAGTGCTTCCCATTAAGTGAAAATATATGTACATATAGGAAATACTTAGTATATATAGGGTTCAGTACTCCAGTTTCAGGCATCCACTGAGAGTCCTGGAACATATCCCATGTGGATAAGTGGAGACTACTGTATTTAAAAAATACAGTGAGATCTGTATATAATATCATGGAATAATACCCACAACATACAAACAAAACAAATATATATAATGTAAAATGTTTGGATTTTCATAGTTTACTTTTTAAAAACCAAACATGTTACTTTTATTTTAACAATATATTTTTCTTTTTCTTTCTTTTTTTTTATCCTCACCCGAGGACATTTTTTCATTTTTTGTTCAGATGGAGTGGGAGGGAGAGAGAGGAAGAGAGAGAGAGAGAAACATCGACGTGAAAGGGACACATCGAGTGGCTGCCACCCGCACGACCAACCTGGGCTGGGGACAAACTGCAACTGAAATACATGCCCTTAGCGGGAACCGAACCCAGGTCTCTCTGGACCGCAGGCCGATGCTCCAACCGCTGAGCCAAACTGGCCAGGGCAACAATATATTTTTCTTTATTGATACTAGAGAGAGAGGGAGAGATATAGAAACATCAGTGAGAAAGACATCAATTGGCCGCCTCCTGCAGGCCCTCCCAGTGGGGATCAGGCCCACAACCTGGGCATGTGCCCTGACTGGGAATTGAACCAGCGATCTCTTGGTGCATGGGTCAACGCTCAACCACTGAGCCACACCGACCTGGCCAAACATATTACCTTTAAAACTAAAAAAAAATAAACAAAAACAACTTTAAGAATATAAGAATTGCCTTCCATACTGTGTGGAGCTGCTGACATGATCTCTGCCTTTGCCACAAGACCAAATGGAAAAAGGTTTCAGCTCCTGCTATCTGTTCCTTTCAGAAGACTTGTCAAAATGATTGACTCCCACCTTCCTGAAGGTACAAAGAAAATTAGAGGATCTTCTCATCACTTTCAACTCTGCTAATTACAAAGTCAACTGCATTATGCTTTTAAGGTGTTCCATCTATTAATTTTCACCTTGACTTTTTTTTTTTAAATATCAGAAAGTTAAATTTTGAGTCAAGATCATCAAAGAAAAACCTTTAGAGGAAAAATTATGCAACTAAAGAACTAGTTTTGTTCCAACAATCTGTACTTTCTTAAGAATATCATTTGCTCTAGTAGGATAAATACTGGCTTAGGAGTCCAAAGACCTGGGTTATAGTCCTGGTTCTGTCACTAACCAGCTATAATTTGGGCAAGCCACTTAACCATTTGAACTTGTTTCCTCATTTATAAAATGGGGAAGGGATGGAAAAGGGGGACCAGGCTAAAATTCCACCAAGACCTAAAAGTTAATCATGACCACACATATAAAAGTCTCATTATCATTAGATACATAGATGCAAAGATGGAAAAAAATACAAACACAAAGTTGATCACTACTATAACCTGTGGAGGGACTAAGAGAGGTCAAGGGAACATTTTCGTATCGTTTTACTTTTCCACTTGAATATTTACATATTGCTCATTTAACTAAAACCTAGTTTTTAAACAGCTAATGATGGATTTGATCTATAATTATTTTCTAGATGGGAAAAATGATAGAAAGCTAATATTTTACATATTGCATGTCAACATCTGAAAAGCTGTAAGAAATAATTAAACACTAAACTCAATCTGGAAAATTCATTATAGCCTTTTTAAAAAAAAAAAAAGTTTTTACTGATTTTTAGATAGAGAGGAAGGGAGAGGGAGAGAAACACTGATCTGCTCCCTTCTGCACGCCCCCTACTGGGGACCAAGCCCACAACCTGGGCAAGTGCCCTGACCAGGAATTGAACTGGGATTTCTCAGTCCATGAGAGATACTCAATCCACTGAGCAACACCAGCTGGGCCATTATAGCCTTTTAACTGAATTTTGCCTACTCTACTTCCCTCCATATCACACCTGGAATTTTAGCTTTAGTTCATGCATTCTTACAGAAAACATTTTCTGAGCTGCTATCATCACATGGCACTGAGCTAGATAATATGTCTCCATATAACCTCTAAGAAATGAAGGTAAATGATTTCCACCCTCAAAGAATGTATAATCTTGCCAGGGAGACAACATTTAAAATTGCACACCACTATGAGAAAATATAAAATGCTATGGACAATAAAGTACTAGAGAAAGAGTTAGAAGGAAAGGGAAGGAATTACAGAATTTTAGAATTAAAAGGGAACTATGTAATGCACACCATGGTGATTATAGTTAACAACACTGTATTTTATACTTGGAAGTTGCTAAGAGAACAGACACTAATAGTTCTCATCACAAGAAGAAAATTGTAACTATGTGAGGTAATGTATGTTAACTAAACTTACTGTGGTAATCATATGGCAATATGTGCATATATCAAATCATTATGTTGAACACCTTAAGCTAATACAATGTTATGTGTCAATTATATCTCAATAAAACTGGACCCTGGCTGGTTTAGCTCAGTGGTTAGAGCATCAGCCCATGGACCAATGAGTCTTGGGTTTGATTCTGGTCAAGGGTACATACTTCAGTTGTGGTTCCTCCCCGGCCCTGCTCGGGGTCATGTGGAAGGCAACCAGTCGATGTGTCTCTCTCACATCGATGTTTCTCTCTCTCTCCCCTCCCTCCCACTCTATCTGAAGATAAATAGAAAAATGTCCTCCAGTGAGGATCTAAAAAAATACAATGTGTGTGTGTGTGTGTAATAAATAAAAGAAAGAAGGAACCTAGTTAAACATACTCACCTTAAAAATGAGGTGGGACAGAAAGTAATATTAAGTACCTATTATAAATTAGGCACTGGGAGACATTTTACAACTCTAAGTTAACCCCTCCCTTAACTCTGTGACATAGATCTTATCAAAGAAACTAAGGTTTCTGTTGTATTTAAACTGAGAGCTGCTAAGACTTTTTCTCTTATTTTACCAGCAATTGTTGTGAGAGTTCCAGGCACTGGAGCAGGTTCCTCTGTGAAAAGTAATTTCTCTGCCATGTGACTGAGTTTTTTTAATAGAGTAAAGTTATTTCTTTAGGCAGAAGAAAAGTTGACTTTCGGAAATTTTTTACTTAAAGTTTGTGGTTGTCAAGCACAAGTGTCACAGGCAATGGGGTTAAGCAGCTACATTTCTGAGAAGCACTTTCTGAGCCCTGACCCCCACTCTCACTCCAACTCCTTCCAAGAGGTCTAGTCCAAGCACCTGCTTCACCAAATTAAGAGTTCAATAGATTTTCACTCTTGGGAAACTAAAATTCAAAGGCATAAAGTAACTCAACCAGGTACACAGAACTAAGAATGCTAGAACAAGAATCCAAACTAAAATCTAATTCCAAAGACAGTGTTTTTCCTTTTCTACCACCCTTGTATAATAGACTTGCCCAGGGATGGTCAGGAAATGGCAGAGCCCTCTAAATTCACTACAGCCTCTAATATACATGAAAGATATGGATACCAATGACAGGTTTTGGTGCCTTGGCAAAAATAATTTAAGCCATCCTATTCACAGGCTTCCCTTGACTTTCCGGGTGGAATGGAAGAACATGAGAAATACCCATGAATGTGGCCAAACCTCACAGGAAAAAAACCATCATTACTTTACTGTGCACATATAGGACCAATATCCTTCACAACCACTGAAAACATCAATTCCTATGCCACACGACATCCAGAGCCACAGAGATGGCTCTTCTGAGCTTCTCTCATAGAATGTTCCAAAAGGACTGGGAGCAAAAGCATGCAAAATAATACCATATACATATAATTTTTAACTTGCACAAATCAGTCTCTTCATAATTTTATTTCCTCATTTTAAAACATATACAAAAATAATATAATACATAACGAACCCTACATATACCCATCACCCAGGCCCAACAACTACCATCAACCAACCCATAACTAATCTTACCCTATCTACTTCCCCCCTTTACTGGATTATGCTGAAGCAAATCCCAGGCATCACATCATTTCATTTGTAAATAACAAGAATTCCTTATCATAAAATATCCAGTTCAGATTTCCAATTATTTTATAAATATCATATACTTTTTAAATATTTTTAAAAATCAGTATCCAAATTAGGTCCATACATTGCAACTGGCTGAGACATCTTATATTTTAATCTATAGCGTCCTTATTTTTTCTTGCAACTTATTTGTTAAAGAAACAATATCATAAACTGTATATGCATAAATACATATGTCATTAAATTATAAAAACATGCATAGAAACAAGAAACACCAAATTCAGGATAGTAGTTACCTCTGGTTGTGGGAAGGGAAGAGGAATAGCATGTGGTATAAGAGTTTCAATTCTATATACAATGTTTTATTTTAAAAAAGACCTAAAACAAATATGGCAACATAAGATAAAGCTGAATGGTGGGCATAATGGTATTCATTACTGTTGGTATTCATTTCTATAATCTTTATATGCTTAAAATATTTAATAATAAAAACACTTTAAAATTAGAAATCAGTAGGGATACAAAGATTACATTCTGAAGTTTCAAATGTCCTCCCCTGTAATATAGAAACCATCATAATATCTACCTCATGGGGTTGTTGGAAGAATTAAATAAGATCATGAATACAAAGCACTTAGCATACTACCGGCACAGTACAAAAGCTAAATAAGTAGGGGCTACAGATATTTTTTCACCCCACCCTCATCACCACTCTGAACCCTTAAGAGTCTTAAGAGAAGCATAGGAATAGTAGGAAAAAAAGAGTGCTGAACTGGTAAGGAACTTCCCCTAGTCCTTGCTTGTTAAGAAATTATCCAGTATGCTCTAATCTCTTCTAGTCAAACCCAGTATTCAACCATTTTGTCACTAAAGTAAAGACCAAGCTGTATGGGCATCTGAACTATATTCTGTAAATTAATAAAGAAGTATCTTGTATATTAGAACTAAACTAAAATTCAGAAACTTCAGCAATTCACTTGAAGGCTCTGAACCTTAAATCAGATGAGAACACTCATCTGAAAAATGGGAATTATTCACTGTTAACTTTGAACACGGATTATCACGAGGATCAAATGAGGGCAAGCTTATGAGAGCACTCTAAACCTAAAAGCCCTATACTAATGAAAGTTGATATTTAATTAATTTGCAAGGGGGGTTGGGAATCTCAGATAAAACTGAAGTTCTAAAGTGAAGTTCCACAACACAGCCTTAGTACTTCTCTGTCTGCCAATTCTACCATTACCTGCCTTTCTTGGCACTTACTTTGTAACCTCCAGCAAAAATATGAGGATCTCTTTATTTGTAAGGGAAGAATATTTTTCCCATCTCCCAAGTCTCTCTCTTAATTCCTCTGCTCCCCATCCCTTCTGTGACCCTATTCTGTCCTTCCATGTCTCTCACCTGTCCACCCCCTTCTTCACACTTCAGTGTACCACGCCCACCCTGTTCTCAAACCTCCTGGTTGCAACCTCAGAAACTGGTTCCCTTTCTATTTTTATCATACCTCTGAAACCTACTGCCTTAGAGCACAAAGTTTTATTTTATTCAGGCCACTAAAATTGCAACACCAGATACAACCCCATATCCCTCTTTCAAGACTCTAAAACCAGAGCCAGTACCAAGCTGAATCTGACAGATATGGTGAAAGGCAAGGATTATTTTCAAGGGACAGGATTTCCCCACTAATCTGTGATTTCCAACCTTCCCCATTTGCAATCCCTGTGAGGCACACTACACAAAAGGCACCCAGTAGGTTTTACCACTCCATGAAAGGGACACAACGTTTAAACAAAATCAAAGTGAACTGAAATTATCTCTAAGAATTGTGCAACTCCCTTTGAGGTAACTGAAAAAGCTTCAGGGCAGAAAAACAACCCAGAGCTGGATATCTCTGCTTGAAGTAACATTTCACCAGATAAGAGCCCTAGGATTCTCCTCCCACATAGGCATGGGAGACCAAATGTCTAAACTGTAGCAACAGGTTTCTTTTTTATAAAGAAAAAATTTTAAATAATAATTTAGACAGGTTTGCTAAAAGCTGGACCCTCTAACACATCCATAGGAAACTGGAGGTCAGGTGGGGGCAGCAGGTGGGCAATTCAATCCCTTTCTGGGCCCACTCCAGGGCCCACCCTACGTGCCAACTGCCTTCCTTCCAGCCCAGGAAGGAACTGGTGCGGCGCCTCCAGTTCTTGAGAGCCAGGAGGAAGGGTGGTCCAAACCCACCCTTCGGAGGTTGCGCTTGACCTCTCCCTTAGAAATGCCAACGCCGCCGGCACGGCATCCCCCGGGGCAAGGCCTTCGAACTTCGCTCCTCCCTCCTACGCAAGGACCAAGAATTCCCGCCACCCCGCGGAAGGCGGGAGAAGCGTGGGCTCGATCCCCGCCCCTCCCCCAGCACGGGCAAAACCTGCCCGTCGGCAGCCCTCTTCCTGAGGATGGCTACCGGCACCGCCCGCAGCGGGACCACGGCCCCCACTCTCCCGAGGGGCAGGTTATCCTCTCCTTCCCGCACCGGCCAGGCGCGGCAGAGAGACCACGATCTCCTCCCTAGCTGCACCCTTCCCACAAAGGGGTAGGGGCAGCAGCATAGCGGCATCGCCCACCCGCCTACACTTCCATCCCTCCCCGCCGTTACGGGCTGGGAGAACCGACGTTGCTCCCCGCCCCTCAGGCCGCCAAACCGCCTCCCTTTTCCTCAGCAGGGTGAGGGGCACTTAGAGCCCGCCGACGTGGAGATGGGGGCAGGGACACTCCCCCCCCTCCCGCCGCCATCACCTTAGGAACGAAAATGAGCCCGTCTCTCAGCTGGGCGAGGGCCTCCCAACCCCTCAACGGGGCGGACGGCGTACGCGGTCCCCTGAAGAAGCAACAGGCGCCCCCATCCTCCTCCCAGCCGGGGAATGACGACCCCCTCGCCCCTCCCGCTCTTCACCTCCGGAAGCGGGGCCGAAGCCGGGGCAAAAGACCTCGCCTCACTCCGCCCCCTGCGCCATTTTATCGCCCCTCTCCCCGACCTCCCCCTCCGCGAGGCAGCCGGGGCAACGCCAGGGGGAGGGCAAAGAGGCAGTGATTGGCAGGAAAACGCCCCGCCTCTTAGAAGGAGGAGCCTCACGCAGGGGCCGTAGCCCCGCCCTACGCACCGCCTACCCTGACTACTGGCTCCACCTTTTCCCGTCTCATCGACCCGCTCGACTTTCTGTTGCTCGTGACTTCCTACCACTTCCAGGCGAAGGGCCCAGGCCGAACAAGCCGAGCGATGAGCTCAGCTGATGCAACCTGACTGGACCCGCAGTGCATTTCCCGGCACGCAGCGACGGCAGCGGCGGCAGCGGCGGCGGCGACCGTGGAAAGGGCGCAGGTGCTGGACTGACCCGGGGAGACAAGGGCGACGGAGCCATGGGGGATGCTCCGAGCCCAGAAGAGAAGCTGCACCTTATCACCCGGAACCTTCAGGTCGGACCCTGGAGTTGGAAACGCGTTGTTGGGGACTGGGGACCCGAGGTTCAGAGATCCTGAGTCCCACCACGGGATCTTAAGTGTATGGGGTGGGGGCTCCGCGCCAAGGCAGCTATGAGAGAGCCTGCAGTCCTCACTGCTGGCCGGTCAGTCATCAGTAAATTAATTGTTTAGGTACCACAGAAACCACTTTGGGCTTACCTCCTGTGTGCAGTTACCTGTGTTGATCCTGACTTTGAATCCAGGACTCCCACCCCACCCACCCTATTATGTGCCAGGCGCGGTGTTAGGCGCTGGGATACATCAAAGCCCTGCCTACCCAGAGCTTGTCTGGAGGGAATCAGACGTTAAAAATGACCTGCAACCCAAACAATTACAGTTGAAGAAAGTACTGAAAGTTACTATACATGAAACTTTGAAAGGAAATTAGGGGAGAGGGATGGGGTGAGTGTCAGGGAAGATTGAGGAGGTGACCTCTAAACTGCACCCTGGCCCTGGGCGGTTTGGCTCAGCGGTTAGAGCATGGGCTTGCGGACCAAAGGGTCGCGGGTTGGATTCCCGGTCAAAGGCACGTGCTTGAATTGCAGGTTCGATCCCCGCCCCCGTGGGGGAGCATACGGGAGGCAACCAATGGATGTGTATCTCTCATATCCATGTTTCTCCCTCTCTCCCATTCCTCCTTTCCACTCACTCTAAAAAACAATCAACCGAAAGAATATCTTCAGGTGAGGATTAACAACAACTAAATAAACTGCTTCCTGATGGCTGCGGAGAACACTCCACATATGTTCCTGCTGTTTCCAGGAACAGCAGGAGTGGAAGTTAACCAGAGGAAAGCCCTGGCCCATGTGGCTCAGTGGTTAGAGCATGGGCCTGGCGTGGCGGTTCGATTCCTACCCGGTTGTCTCTCACATCGATGTTTCTTTCTCTTCCTCTCCCCTAAAAATCAATGGAAAAAAATATCCTCAGGTAAGGATTAACATCAATAAAAAAAGACCCAGAGGAGAGAAGAAAGAACACTGGAGAAGGCTAGAGTGAGCAAAGTGTAGATCAAGAACTTAATAAATATATATATATTGCTCATTCCCTTGCCTCCCCCTTCAGGCCTTTGACTATTGTCACATTTATCAGGAAGGCCTTTCGGGAACCACTTTATTTACGTAACAAATCCCCTGCCACGGAACTGGCTCATCCCTTACACTGCCTTTTTTTGTTGTTGTTGTTGTTTCTTCATCGAACTTATCACCATCTGACATACTATACATTTTACTTGTTTATTTAGGAGAGGTAGCAGGGATCAGGTCTTCAGGGCTTTGTAGGCTGTTTAGAATTGGGGTTTTATCCTAAAAGCAGTGATTAGGCCACAGCTTTTTTCCTCTCTTTTTGAGATACGATATACATACCATAAACTTCACCCTTTTGTTTTTATTTATTTATTTATTTAATCCTCACCCGAGGACATTTTTGCATTTATCTTCAGATAGAGCGGGAGGGAGAGAGGGAGGAAGAGAGAAAGAAAAATCAATGTGAGAGACATATCGACTGCCTGCCACCCACACAACCCCAACAGGGGCCGGGTGGAACTGCGACCCAGGTTCCTGCCCTTAGCGGGAACCAATCCTGGGACTCTCTGGTCCGCAGGCCGATGCCCTAATCGCTGAGCCAAACTGGCCAGGGCAAACTTCACCCTTTTAAAGTGTAAAATTCAGTGGATTTTATTGTTACAAGGTTGTGTGAGTATCACCATTATCTAATTCCAGAACATTTTCATCACCCTCAAAAAACCTATACCCCTTAGCAATCACTTCCCATTCCTCCCCTCCCCCCAATCCTAGAGAAACACTAATCTCCTTTGTCTCTATGTATTTGCCTATTCTGGACATTTCACATAAGCGGATCATACAAAATATGGCCTTTGGTCTGATGTCTTCCATTTAACATAATGTTTTCAAGGTTAATCCATGTTGTTGTACCTGTCAGAACCTCATCCCTTTTTTATGGCTGAATAATATTCCATTACACGCAGTGGTTGTCAACCTTCCTAATGCCGCGACCCTTTAATACAGTTCCTCATGTTGTGGTGACCCCCAACCATAAAATTATTTTAATTGCTACTTCATAACTGTAATTTTGCTACTGTTATGTCTTAGGCGACCCCTGTGAAAGAGTCATTCGACCCTCAAAGGGGTCGCGACCCACAGGTTGAGAACCACTGCATTACAGGAATAAACCATATTTTGTTTATCCATTCATCAGCTAATAGACGTTTGGGTTATTTTCACTCATAACTTGATCTTAACTAGAGATTCTTGCATGCTTCCCCTTAGCCAGATCCTTTGTTTCCTAGCCTCTTTCCATAAAATAGTGCTGTTTGGAAACAAAGGATGTACAAAGCTAATGGTATTGGCTTACTCAGGTTTTAAAGGGTAAGTAATATGACTTTTCCTTGGTTAGTAAGAACCCTCCAAGTGTCCAAATAGTCAGGGGCCTGAAGAATGCAGGATCAACCTCCAGCCAGCTGGGAACACAGAATTTTAACAAATTCTGCTAATAGATCACTCAATCCAGCAAAACAGTTTTTGTCACCATGCCTTCCAGCAGCCTCCTGAACCATCACTTGAAGAAACACTATAATCGCCCTGGCCGGTTTGGCTCAGCAGTTAGAGCGTCGGCCCGCGGTCCAAAGAGTGGCAGGTTTGATTCCGGTCAAGGGCACGTACCTCTGTTGCGGTTCATCCCCGGCCCTGGTTGGGGTCATGTGGGAGGCAGCCAGTCGATGTGTCCCTCTCACATCAATGTTTCTCCCTCTCTCTCCCTTCCTCCCAGTCTATCTAAAGATAAATAGAAAAATATTCTTGGGTGAGGATTTAAAAAAGAAAGAAACATTATAATCTCTTTATCTGCAGCATACTGGCCTATTAGGATTTTTCCAGTATGTCTTAGGGCAAAAGGAAATTATTAAAGTATTTAAATGGGTAAATGAGTTTATCAAATTTGGGGTTTTCAAGATCTCTGGCTGCCTTTGGAGCGTGGATTGGAGAGAGCAAGAGTAGTCATGGAAGACCTGTTAGGCTGCTGTAGTAATAATCCTGGTGTAATCTAATGATGGCCTAGACTAGGGTGGTGATGTAGAGGTGGAGAGAAGTAGGAGGGTTTAAGAGCTGTTTCAGAATAACTTATGCAACTTGGTGAATGATAGTACTGTTTACTGAACTAGGGGTGAAAAGATGGGTGGGGAGTAAGGTAGAAAGGTGAGAGCATGAGTTTTTCATTTTGAACATGTTGAGTTTCAATTAACTGGATTGATAACAAGTACATGGTTCTATACATGGGTGTGAGCAGGAGATTTGGGAGTTACTAGCTCATAAGTAGCCACTGAAGGGGATCCAGGAGAATGCAGAGTGAGAAGGGGTAGGGCTGCAAGAATTGCTGGTATTTAATGATTAGGGAGAAGAAGAACAGATGCAAAAAAATCTGAGACCCAGCAGCCGAAATAGGAGGAAAACTAGGAGGATGAAATAGAGGAGAGTGTTTCAGGAAGGGTGTGAGAATTTAAAAGAATTTGTTGAATTTAGCAATGTGGAGACCATCTATGATCTTAGTAAGAGCATTTTCAATGGTGTGATGCTATATGGAATTCAAACTCGAATGGAAGATAAGGAATGGAGACCAGAAGAAAAGATAACTATTTCAAGAAGTTGACTTTGAAAGAAAGGAGCATGAGTTAGAGGTAGTTGGACAGGAAAATGCAATTAGGGACATGCCCCATTCCCCTAATATCAGTCATTTCACAGGAGTGGTACTAGTAATAACGCCAACTTAGATTGGCTCTCCCTCTGCACTGAGAGCATGGCTGGACCCCCCCTGCTGACTCTGAGCCTGGATCCCCAGTGACACATGCCTTTGTTTTCCTTGTCACAGGGTAAAGGATGAGCAAGGTGGGGCACCAGCATTAAACCAGCTCTTCTGCTTCCACAACAGGAGGTTCTGGGGGAAGAGAAGCTGAAGGAGATACTGAAGGAACGAGAACTTAAAGTTTACTGGGGAACAGCAACCACAGGCAAGCCACATGTGGCTTACTTCGTGCCTATGTCGAAGATCGCGGATTTCCTGAAAGCAGGATGTGAGGTAAGAAGTAATGCATTAAACCAAGCAGTTGCCCTTGGGGAATCGCCAAAAGAAAGACTTAACAAGGGCAAGGCAGGGAGGGGGTTTGGTAAGTACTTGGACAAATTCACATTTTGGTGGTTCCTTTTCTTTTATGTCCAGGTAACAATTCTGTTTGCGGACCTCCATGCATACCTGGATAACATGAAAGCTCCATGGGAACTTCTAGAACTCCGAACCAGCTACTATGAGAATGTGATCAAGGCAATGCTGGAGAGTATTGGTGTGCCTTTGGAGAAGCTCAAGTTCATCAAAGGCACTGATTACCAGCTCAGCAAGTAAGTACTTGATCATCCACTTCCTCGTGGCTCTGGTGCTTCTAGCTAATTACAGGTCTGTGGAGTCCAGGCACTCTTAAATTTGGATTAGAAGCTGTTTGGCTCTACCTGTTAACCATTAAAAAATTTATACCCTTTGTCCTTTTAATTCATCCATTAAAAATGTACTGACTAGTAAATGCCTAGGTACTCTCCTGTTTGCTGGAGATATAAATGTAACCATACAAAGTCCTTGGCCTTATAGAGCTCACAGCATGTGGGAGAGCAATGATGAAGAGTTCAGCCTCCCTTTCTCCTTCCAGCCTTAGCAAATATTGATAAAAGAATTGTGAAAGAAAAATATTTCACTTGCCCGGCCTGTGTGGCTCAGTGGTTGAGCGTCGACCCATACACCAAGGGGTTGCCGGTTCGATTCCCAGTCAGGGCACATGCCCAGGATGTGAGCCAAATCCCCAGTAGGGGGCATGCAGGAGGCGACCAATTGATGTTCTCTCTCATCAAGGTCTCTATCTCTCTCTCTCTCTCCCTTAAGTCAATAAATAAAAATTATTTTTAAAAAAAGAAAAGAAAAATATTTCACTTGTTTATCACCTCCCCAACAACTTTTATTGCTTCTTTGTCAGTTTTATTCCTATTTGTAATGTTAGAATACATATAATTTTGTGTTCTACTCTTTTTAACTTAACAATTTCCTAAGTAATTCCCCCCTGCTGCCTCATAGTTTCCACATATTTTATTAAAACCTTTCAAATAAGTCATGTATCACTCTACCAGTCATTTTCTCTGAGAACAACTTTTTAAAGTAAGCATTGTTTTATCCTATTTCACAGATAAGGAAATAGATTCCTATTTAAGTTCATACAGCTAATAAGTAGAAGAGCCAGGACGTGAGCCCAGATCGCTTGCTTAGAGGTTAATTTCTCTTTTATTTCATCTAACATAATTTTCTTTACCATTCCCTATTATTGGACATTTAGAGTTTTAAATAAAGCATATAAACATCCTTATATAAACAAATGTTTGAATCTACAGGCTCAGTGGAGTGCCTGAGATTTCATTCATTTTTACATTTATTCTACGGATATTTAGGGAGCACTTACTATATGGTGATAGGTGCTACAAAGCAGGCAGATGGGAGGAAAGTTCTCGGTAAGTAGGGAGTTTCTATTTAAATAGAGTGGTTAGAGAAGACCTCTGTGATACGATGATACTAGACAGAGACCTGACGAAGGTGAGAGAGCAAGTCATGCAAATATTTTACTGAGTTCTTAGTATATGCCAGATAATGTTATCTACAGTAACTCAGACAAAGTTTTTATTCTAGAGTAAAGGTAGGATACATAAAACTATCTTGCTTCAAAGTCACTTGATCTTTTTCTGTATATAAAAGTGACTTAAAAGGAAAATGGCTTTGTAAGTGCATGCTTTGATGCACTCCCTCTATTCCAAACACAGCAATGGTAGATAAAAATAAAAATAACAAATGACATAGCCAGGTTCAAAAACAAGCTGAACGTCTCTGTGGTAAGAGAAATGATTGAAATGCAAATTGGTGAATTGAAGTTACAGGTCTGCAGGGATCCAGTCTGGAGGGGGCCTTGGGGACAAACCAGGCTTACTGCTTAAACCCAGGGGATAAAGTAGGGCTTTTCCCCTTTTTCCATTCTCACCCCTACCCCTCAAGGAAAATAGAGTCGGGATATGGGGCACTATTGGCCACCTGCCTGGGTCTTTAGGGACTTTTATCAGTAATTGAACCAAGCTGCCCATCACTTATATAAGTGTTATATCCCTGATATTACCAAAAAGACAAGTTCTCAAATGCCAAGGAATTGCACCCATTAAAAAAGGAAATTATAAAACAGAGACAGAAAGGAAACATGAATATTTAAAAGTAAAAATAATCATTTCAAAATCTTGGAAATGTAAAAGTCATTAAAGTAAAAACAATGAAACAAAAGACTCACAAATGAACCTCCAGTAGATGGGATCAACTCTAGCCTGGACACAGCTGAAGAGAAAATTTGAAATTTGAAAGGTAATTCTAAGAAATTCACCTAGAATGCAGTGCATAGAAATGGACAGAAAACTGTAAAAGTGTTTTGAGATGTTGATAAGGACTTTTGTTTCCAGCAATCTGGCAAACTAGGTACTCTGTCCAGTCTGAAAACAACTTTCTGCTGAAAACAACTAAAAATGCTGGATAAAATGTTTTTAAACTTTCTAAATGCTTCAAATTAGTCACTTAACAAATTAGTCAAGAATATGTACTCAGCCCAGCCAGAGTGGCTTAGTTGGTTGAGTGTCCTCCCATACACCAAGAGGTTACCAGTTTGATTCCTGGTCAGGGCATATTCCTGGGTTTCAGGCTCGATCCCTGGTAGGGGCCGTGCAAGAGGTAGTCAATCAATGTTTCTTTCTCATCAATGTTTCTATCTCTCTCTCCCTCTCCCTTCCTCTTTCTAAAAATCAATAAAAACATTTTAAAATAAAAAGACTAAACCTTTAAAAAAAATAAGAAGATGTACTCAGTGGCCAGAAACCAAGTGAAAGTGGAAATATAAAGAGATATATTTAATTAATTTAAGATGTCTTATAAATAATACTTAAATTATTAAATAATTAAAATAATAATCTATAGTATACCATTGTTTAAAAGGCTTATCTAGATTTAAGAGATGTTAAATGTTTAAAAATATGCATTGTAAGATCTAAAAAATATGGTAAGTAGTATACCGAAGGCTATTTGCATCTCCAGGAGGTCCAATATTTGAATAATCAAAAGGGTAACCTCGTCACTTTAAAATGTCAGGAATCAGGACAGTTTTACATTTCTCAAAATGAACACTGAAAACCGCCCTGGCCGGTTTGGCTCAGCGGTTAGAGCGTTGGCCTGAGGTCCAGAGAGACCCGGTTCGGTTCCCGCTAAGGGCATGTACTTCGGTTGCAGTTTGTCCCCAGCCCTGGTTGGTTGTGCAGGTGGCAGCCACTCGATGTGGCCCTTTCACATCGATGTTTCTCTCTCTCTCTCTTTCTCTCTCTCCCTCCTACTGTATCTGAACAAAAAATGAAAAAGTGTCCTCAGGTGAGGATAAAAAAAAAAAAAAGGAACACTGAAAACCAAAAGGCAATGAAGCAAATCCTTTACAATTCTGAAGGAAAAGAGTTTCCAACTTAAAAGTCTGTACCTACTCAAACTGCCATTCAAGTGTAGGGATAAAATATCTGAAGAATTTATTTTCATGTTGTTTTTGTTGTTGTTAGTCCTCACCAGAGGATATTTTTTTCAGATTTTTAGAGAGAGTGGAAGGGAGAGAGAGAGAGAGAGAAAAACATTGATGTGAGAGAGATGCATCAATTAGTTGCCTCCCGAACTACCTTGACTGGGGCTGGGGATCGAACCTGCAACCCAGGTACATGCCCTTGACCGGGAAATGAACCTGTGACCCTTTGGTCCACAGGCCAACACTCCTAACTGCTGAGCCAAACTGCCCAGGGCTATTTTCATGTTTTTATTGGTCATTTGTGTTCCTTCTTTTTTTTTTTTTTTTTATCCTCACCCGAGGACATTTTTTCATTTTCTGTTCAGATAGAGTGGGAGGAAGAGAGAGAGAGAGAGAAACATCGATGTGAAAGGGACACATTGAGTGGCTGCCACCCGCACGACCATCCAGGGCCGGGGACAAACTGCAACCAAGGTACATGCCCTTAGCGGAAACCGAACCCGGGTCTCTCTGGACCGCAGGCCGACGCTCCAACCACTGAGCCAAACCGGCCAGGGCTGTGTTCCTTCTTTTGTCAAGTATCTATGCAAGTGTTTTTTAGGAGTTCCTTATGTGTTCTGGATACCAAATCTTTTGTCATTTGTATAGCATGGGAATCAAGAATTAACTACTGGAACAGAATAGAGAGTTCAGTAATAGATCTTCACAAATATGGAAAATTGATATATGACAGAGCTGTCATTGCGTATCAACAAATTAAAAATAGTCTTGGCCGGTGTGGCTCAGTTGGTTGGAGCATTGTCCCATACACCAAAAGGTGGTGGGTTCAATTCCTAGTCAGGGCACATATCCGGGTTGTGGGTTTGGTTCCTGGTCATGCCATGTGTAGGAGGCAACCGATCAGTGTTTTCTCTCTCTGTCTCCCTCTCTCCCTTCCTCTCTAAAATAAAAAAGAAAAGAAAGTATAAACTTTTTATTGTTGTTGTTAATCCTCACTTGAGGATATTTTTCCATTTTCTTAGAGAGAGGGGCAGAGATCGAACCTGCAACCCAGGTACCCACTGCTCTAACTGCTGAGCCAAAGTGGCCAGAACGAAAGAATAAACTTTTTAAGAAAAATGGTGCATGTTGTAACCCTTGAGAAGCAAACACTCAGGCTTCACTATAGGTCAAATTGAAAGAGCTTTATTACCTGCGCAGGGACTGTTCCCAACCTTCGCAGAGGAGGGAAGCAGCCCCGAGCTCAGGGAGGGGGGTGCTTATATAGGGCAGGGTTTTTGCACTCCATGGCAAGCAAGCACGTACAGAAGCAGATATCATGGTTAGCAATTAGCAATTTTGCAGAAAGATTCAACAGTTCTCAAGGTTACTGTATGCCTCCCTAGTTCTGTTTATCTTGAGGCAAGGTTATTGTGTGCCTTTCTCCCTTTTATATAGTTCTTACAGCTGTGTAAAGACTTAGGGTTGGGGCGACCCCTGCAGAACAAAGTTTTTCTCAAAAACAGCTCACAGAGACTGTTTAACATTCTTAAAGCTAAAGTGGCCTTCAACAGTGCAGAGGCAATTGGTTATCCATGTGGGGAAAAGTGATCCCTCCATTCCAAGTGGATTAAAGATTTAATTGTAAAGGCCAAACTACAAAATACTTAAAAGACAATATATAAGACTATCTTGTGATCTCAGGGCAGGGAAAATTGAACAAAATGCACCAAAATCATAAATCACAGGAAAAGATTGATGAATTCAACTACATTAAAATTAAGACCTTCAAAAGGGAAATAAAGTATAAGGACAAGTCACCAACTGGGAGAAGATGTTTATAACACGTGTAAGTGGCAAAAGATTAATATCCAGTATTAGCCCTGGCCGGTTTGGCTCAGCGGTTAGAGCATCGGCCTGCGGTCCAGAGAGACCTGGGTTCGGTTCCCGCTAAGGGCATGTGCTTCGGTTGCAGTTTGTCCCCGGCCCTGGTTGGTCGTACGGGTGGCAGCCACTCGATGTGTCACTTTCGCATCGATGTTTCTCTCTCTCTCTCTTCCTCTCTCTCCCTCCCACTCTATCTGAACAGAAAATGAAAGAATGTCCTCGGGTGAGGATAAAAAAAAAAAAAAAAATCCAGTATTATATGTCAAAAACAGCAAAATCCACTCTCAAAAAATGAGTCATTCCAGTAGAAAAAAGAAACCAAATGACCAATCATATATAGAAAGATGCTTAGCATTCTTGGTTATTATTTAAAGAAATGTAGATTAAAACTGCAGTGAGAAGCCACTTATGCTTACCAAATTGGCAAAATTTAAAACAATGACAATATTAAGTAATAAAATTGATAAAAACCACTTTGGAAAATAGTTTGGCATCACCCACTAAAGTTCAAGATGCAAATCCTCTATGATCCAGAAATTCTACTCCTAGGCAAATATGTAGCACATGTACACATATAAGAATGTTCACAACACATTGTTTAGAGATACAAGCAGTATAAAACTGGAAAAAGACAAAGGTTGAGGATAGTGGTTATTGTGGAGGAGGCGGAAGTGGGACAGGATCGTGGAGTGGTGTACAGGAGCTTAAGAAGTAACTAGATCCTTTTTCTTAAACTGAGTGATAGGTACACTATTCTTAAGACATGGAAGATAGATTGAGAAATTCTGGTGTTTGTTTAATAGGCATTCCAGAAGAAGATAATGGAAGGGAATAGCAGGGAAGCAGTATTTCAAGAGATAAGTGAGGAAAAAGATTAATTAAAGCCATCTTTAAAAATGAAGTAATATTTTGAATGAGAGGATGGGCCGCTCACATTTAGAAGCTACTAGGTAGTGCTCTCTTTTTTTTTTATCCTCACCCGAGGACATTTTTACATTTATCTTCAGATAGAGTGGGAGGGGGAGGGAGGGGGAGAGAGAAACAACAAGTGAGACACATCAACTGGTTGCCACCCACAGGACCCCAACCGGGGTGGGGACAAACTGCAAACCGAGGTACATGCCCTTATGGGGAACCGAACCCAGGACTCTCTGGTCCACAGGCCAACATTCTAACCGCTGAGCCAAACCAGCCAGGGCGGTAGTGCTCTCTTGAAATGTCTTGCCCTGGCCGGTTTGGCTCAGCAGTTAGAGCATCGACCTGAGGACCGAAGGGTCTAAGGTTTGATTCCTGGTCAAGGGTCCGTACCTGGGTTGCAGGTTCGATCCCCAGCCCCAGTTAGGGTTGTGCAGGAGGCAACCAATCGATGTGTCTCTCACAATGTTTCTCTCTCTTCTCCCCTCCTCCCTCCCTCCGTACCACTTTATCTGATAAAATCAATGGAAAAGTATCCTCAGGTGAGGATTAACCAAAAAAAAAAAAAAAGAAATGTTTTAAGATTGGGAGAGTGAATTAATGTGCTTTAGAATCAAACTGAGGCCTGGGCTCAGTCTTAGCTATCTCCTTTTCCTTTCTTCAGAGAGTACACACTAGATGTATACAGACTCTCCTCCGTGGTCACACAGCACGATGCCAAGAAAGCTGGAGCTGAGGTGGTAAAGCAGGTGGAGCACCCTTTGCTCAGTGGTCTGCTGTACCCTGGACTACAGGTATTTACAAGGATGGGGTTGCCCAGTGACCTTTTAGTTCTGTTTCTAACCACTGGTTGAAACTTCTCTCTCAGCCCAGTTAAACCGATGCATTTGCTGTTCCTTGACCATGCTGCAGGCCTTCCTTTCTGTCTCCCTCCTTCTCCCCTGCCTCCATTTCCTAGAACCCTTTTTGACTTTTTCTGTTGCAAATCTCTCTACCTGTCTGTCCTTTAAAACACTCCTCACCTTGCAAACCTTCTTTAAGTTGATCACAATCTCTTCATTGAAAATTAATTTCACAGAGATGTGTGAAAATAAATTTTAGGCATGATCCTATTTTCCATTAAACAAAACAAGCACGTCCTATTTCATGTGTGTGCAAGGAGAAAGATGGAAAAATACAGATCAAGCTAGTAATACTGGTTACTTTAGGAAGGCAGGATGACAATATAGATAGACTTAACTTTTTCTTTGTAGATTTCTATAATGTTTGGTGTAAGAAAATTCTTCCCTTGTCACCTCCAAGTGGTCTTTCCAAAGGTTAAACCTGGAGACATTCTAGATCTACACTGTCCACTATGGTAGCCTCTAGTCATAGCCATATGTGGCTATTAAAAGTAATTAAAATTAGCCCCGGCTGGGTGGCTCAGTTGGTTGGAGCATCATCTGGACACCAAAAGGTTTTGGGTTCAATTCCTGGTCAGGACACATCCCTAGGTTACGGGTTTGATACCTGGTCAGGGTGCATATGAGAGGCAACCGGTGAATGTTTCTCTCTCACATCGATGTTGCTCTTTCTCTCCCCCTTTTCCTGTCTCTAAAAATCAATTTTAAAAAATGTATCCTCGGGTAAGGATTACAAAATAATAATAATAATATATTGTTTAAAGTAATTAAAATTTAAAATTTTAGTTCTTCAGTCATATCAGCTATATTTCAGTTGCTCGTGCGCCACATGTAGCCAGTGGCTATCGTGTTGAACACCACAGATATAGCACGTATTTACCATCACAGTAAGTTCTGTTGCACAGTGCAGATTCTTCGTGTTCACGCATCTTTCTCTACCTCGCCTTCTTCCTCTTCCTCCCATCCAGTCAGACACTAAATTTATCAATTCTACTTCCTGGAAATCTCTTAAATTCAGTCTTGCTCTACATCCCCACTGACTTGCTTCATCATTGTATCTCACCTGGACTATCACCGCAGCCTTCCAGATACTTTCTTTTTCTCCAACTCGTAGGCCTCCACTCCATGCTCTGCCCTCTTACTGGTGGGATCCTTTAGAGTGCAGGTCACGTTTCTCCCCTCCTTCAAACCATTCACTGACTGGGATAATGCTAGGCACCCTAGCATGACATTTAGGGTCCTTACCTACGTTTCTAATATCATCACTGACACTTTCCACATCCCTTGAGGTTGTGCTTTTGCAGACTGCATCAGTCATAATTTCCCTAAACACTTCACACCTCTGTGCCTTCTCGCATCCTGTTTAGAGATAATCATTTTTCCTTTGTGTTAGCACTGTTCTTTAAATGAACATCTAGGTTAGCCCTTAGCACACTGTATTGAAGTTATCTGTTTATATGTCTCTCTCCTAGACTGGGTAATTGGTTTCTTGAAGGCAGAGTCTGGGTTCGATTCATCTCTGCATCCACAGGCTGGTACTAGGCCTGGCTGGCATGTAGTAAGTGACAGTAACTCTTGGCTTACTACTAGCCTTGCCTTTTCCCCTGAGCTCTCTCAGCACCTTCTACTGCCAGTTATTTAACATTTTTCATAGGCTGCATTCTTCAGTAGGTACCTTTGACATGACTGTGGTTTGTTGTCTTCTTTTCTCCCTTCCCTGCTGGACTGTGAGCTTCCTGAGGGCAGAGACTTACTTTTTACCCCATGACATCCACATGGAGGCAATGTTCACCGCAGGCTCTCAGCAAATGTTTATGCAGCTCTTGAGGCCAACATGGAGACCGAATGCTGCTTATTCGCTTCCTAGCTCTACCTTCTGAAACATGTAGTGATTTTCAAAAGTTTCTGATTACTCAGACGCATATAGAAGAAATACAGTAGGAGTTTATGCTCATGTGTTTCTATCCACAGGCCTTGGATGAAGAATATTTGAAAGTAGATGCCCAATTTGGAGGCATTGATCAAAGAAAGATTTTCACCTTTGCAGAGAAGGTTAGTATCCTCTTTCCTATCTTTTTTTCTTTTGAGCCTCAGAGGTATGCAATGAAAGGTTATTGAAAATGCTGGTCCCACCACTCATAACCATGTTGTATGGTAAGTATTCCTTTCCTTTGTTTTGCAGATGAGAAAACTGAGAATAGAAAGAGTAAGAAAGTTGTCCAGTATCTCAGTTAATCACCAAGCAGGAATTAGCACTCAGATCTGTCTGACGCAAAAGCTCATGCTTTTGCTTCTACCAGGCAGCTGCCCCAGACCTGTTTGATTTGCTTCTTTCCTAATAGCTCAGTTTCCAGGGAAAGGCACTGCTGTTCTTTCCCAGAGCATTTAGTCTGTTTGCTCTGGATCTTACATAAACCACTCAGCTCTAAGATGAGGTTTAACAGAGTTTAAAGGAGGAAATTAGCACAAGCCCATCATAGTTGTTTTTTTTTTTTTTTCTGGGAAAGAACTTGAGTAAGTTGAAAGGGGCTTTTGAGGAGCAGTTGGTATTTTTGAAAGCATCTCAAAACCTCATATTGGCAAGAGTGGAGAGAAAACACTGCTAGTGGAAATTGCTGGAGGGTGGTTTGACAACACTGCCCTTTGCCCTAATAATTATACAACTTTGTACTAAGGAAATAATTTTAAAAGTGCAACTTGAATTATGTATAAAAGTATTTATTATATTATCAATTTAAAGCAAAAATATAGAAATAAACATATCAAATGACAAGGGGTTGATTAAATACATTATGATAAAGCCTCACAATAGAATATTATATAATATTTTTAAATGGTTTTTGGATATAGTTAGTGAATGGGGAAATGTTTACAATGTAATTTTTTAAAAATAATTTTTATTGCCTGGCCAGTGTGGCTCAGTGGATTAAGCTTAGTCCCATGGACTGAGAGTTCCCAGTTTGATTCCCAGTCAGGGCACATACCCAGGTTGCTGGCTCGATCCCCACTAGGGGGCATGTAGGAGACAGTTGATCGATGCATTTCTGATATCGATGTTTCTATCTCTCCCTTTCTCTCATTTTTTTTAAAACTTATCTTTATTGTTGAATGTATTACAGATGTTCCTCATTTTTCCCCCATTGACCCCCTCTTCCCCATTCCTGCCCCTCTCCTGCTTTTCCCCACACTGTTGTCCGTGTCCATTGGTTATGCATATATACATATAAGTTCTTTGGTTTATCTCTTCCCACCCCCCAACCCTCCTTCCCTTTGAGGTTTGTCAGTCTAACAACCAGTTTGTACTTCTTGATCCCTTCACCTTTTTCACCCTTCCCCCCAGCCCCCTCCCATCTGGCAACCAACAAAATTTCTCTGTATCTATGAGAATGTTTCTGTTCTGCTTGTTCATTTTGTTTGTAGATTTAATTGTTGATAGATATGTATTTATTGCCATTTTGTTTGTTCATATTTTTTTATCTTTTTCTTCAAGAAGACCCTTCAACATTTCATATAATAATGGTTTGGTGGTGATGAACTCCTTTAGCTTTTCCTTGTCTGGGATACTCTTTATATGGCCATCAATTCTAAATGACAGCTTTGCAGGATAGAGTAATCTTGGTTGTAGGTTCTTGCTTTTCATCATTCTGAATATTTCTTGCTACTCCCTTCTGGCCTGCAAAGTTTCTTTTGAGAAATCAGCTGACAGTCTTATGGGAACTCTCTTGTAGGTAACTAACTGCTTTTCTCTTGCTGCTTTTAAGATTCTCTCTTTGTCTTGAACCTTTTGCATTTTGATGATGATGTGTCTTGGTGTGGGCCTCTTGGGGTTCATTTTGTTTGGGACTGTCTGTGCTTCCTGGACTCGTATGTCTATTTCCTTCACCAAGTTAGGGAAGTTTTCTGCCATTATTGTTTCAAATAGGTTTTCGATTTCTTGTTCTCTCTCTTCTCCTTCTGGCACCCCCAAGATGCGAATGTTGGCACCCTTGAAGTTGTCCCAGAGGCTTCTTACACTATCCTCATTTCTTTGGATTCTTTTTTCTTTTTGCTGTTCTGATTGGGTGTTTTTTGCTTCCTTATATTCCAAATCGATGGTTTGCTTCTTGGCTTTACCTACTCTACTATTAAATCTGTGTAAACTATTCTTTATTTCAGTTAGTGCCTCCTTCATTTCTGACTGGTCCTTTCTTATGCTCTTGAGGCCCTCACTAAGTTCACTGAGGTTCTCACTAAGTCCATTGAGCATCCTTATAAGTAGAATTTTGAACTCAGCATCTGTTAGGTTGCTTAACTCCATTTCACTTAGTTCTTTTCCTGGAGTTTTGTTCTGTTCTTTCATTTGGGACCTGTTTCTTTGTCTCCTCATTTTGGCTGCCTCCCTGTGTTTGTTTCTATGTATTACTTAGCGAGAGGTATAGGGCTAGCTGAGACCAGATGCTGCTTGTTTGAAAGAATTTAGGAAAAGCTGAAGCAGGATCCAAGACAGGCCAATCCTATGGTAAAGCAACTGGCAACAGCTTGGGTGGGCCTGAAAGTTGGTTGAGGTGGGACCTCAGGGAATCACCAGGGCGGGGCAAACAGTGTGAGCCAGGTTGCTGGAGTCCCAGATATGGCACCTGTTTGCCGCCCCAGGGAAGGGCTCACCAAAGGAACAAAAGCCTCTGATAGCACATCTGTCCAGGAGAAAGCTGCCTCTTCACCCCTCGCTCCAATGCCAAATAGCTCAGTTCTTCCCCATACAACTCTGGTGCCTTTCAGGCTCCCTCCCCCACGCTGGAGACTGGAGGGTGTGAGTCCGAGTAAGTCCATGCGCGGGCCCTTTAAGAGGAGCTGCGGGGGCTCCAGCTGCCTCAGCCTCAGTTCCCGCTGGTTTTTCCAGCCAGAAGTTATGGGGATTCTCTTCCTGGCACTAGAACCCTGAGCTGGGCGCCTGGTGTGGGACGGGGACCCTCCAGTCCTCAGGGAGGACCTTCCCAGCCGAGGTGTCCTCCTAATTTTTATCCACCACACGTGGGTGTGGGACCAGCCCGTCCGCCCCCGCCCTCCTACCAGTCTCGATGCGGCTTCTTCTTTAATTCTGTAGTTGTAGGACTTCCATTCAACTTGATTTCAGGCAGTTTTGAATGATGGTTGTTCTGTAGTTTAGTTGTAACTTTGATGTGGTTGTGGGAGAACGCGATACCGCATTTACCTACGCCGCCATCTTGACCGGAAGTCACCTCTCTCTCATTTTTTAAAAAATAATTTTTATTGATTTTTTTGTTTTGTTTTGTTTAGAGAGAGGAAGGGAGAGGAGAGAGAGAGAGAGAAACATCAATGTGAGACTGAAACATCAATCAGTTGCCTCCTTCACGTGCCCCACAACCTGGGCATGTGCCCTGACTGGGAATTGAACCCATGAACTTTCGATGCATGGGAGGATGCTCCAACCACTGAGCCACACCAGCCAGGGCTACAATGTGAACTTTTTATATTTATATTTTTTATTATTGATTATTAGAGAAAAAGGAAGGGAGAGAAATAGAGACAGAAACATTGATGTGAGAGAGAAACATCGATTGGTTGCCTCCTGTATGCACCCCAACTGGGGATCAAACCCACAACCTGAGTATGTGTCCTGACCAGAAATCAAACCTGTGGCCCTTCAGTGCATGGGACAATGTTCTAACCAACTGAGCCACACTGGCCAGGGTGGATTTTATATTTTTGAGGGTTATAAAAAAATGAAAAGTGTGCAAGAGAGACCAAATGTATGGCTCACTAATCCTAAAATATTTATTATCTTGCTACTTACAGAAAAGTTTTGCCCATCCCTCCCCTGGAGATGACATGTATTTTTGTAATTTATTACAATTTAAGTTAGACATTTTTACCATTTCCCAGCAATGCAAAAACCTACAATTATACTTTGTTTAATACCCTTCTGCCCTTTATGCTATTGTTGTCATATATTTAACTTTTTTTTTTCCTTTATTGATTTTAGAGGGAAAGGAAGTGAGAGGGAGAGAGAGATAGAAACATCAATAAGAGAGAACATCGATTGGCTACCTCCTGCATGCCCCCCACTGGGAATTGGGCCTACAACCTGGGCATGTGCCCTGACTGGGAATTGAACCGGTGACCTCTTGGTGCATGGGTCGACGCTCAACCAATGAGCCACACCGGCCAGGCTATATTTCACTTTTATATATATTTCACTTTCCAAAGATTTACTATGTGTCTTTTAAACAATTTTCATGCATACTTATCATTACTTACCCTTTCTGATATTCTTGATTTCTTCCTGCAATTTTATGTCTCTCTGTTTCCATGTGAAATCATTTTCCTTTAGCCTAAAAAGCCCCTCCTTAGTATTTTGTGTTTATAGTGCAGATCTCTTGGTAATGAGTTCTTTCACCTTTCTTTTGTCTGCAAACATCTTTCTTTTGCTTTCACTGGGTTATAAAATTCTAGATTGGCAATTATTTTTCTTTTAATACTTAGAGAGTTGTCCCATTGCCTCTGGCTTCCATAGTTTCCACTGAAAAATCACCCATAGGTATTATTGTTTCTCCTTTGTAGATAATATATCTTTTTTTTCTGGCTGTTTTTAAGGTTATCTCTTTGTCTCTGATTTTCAACAATTTGACTATATGTTTTCTGCTATAGTTTTCTTTGTATTTATCCTGCTTGGATTTTGCTGAGTTTCTTGAATCTGTGGGTTGCTATTTTTATCAAATTTGGAAAATTGTCCCCTATTATTGCCTTAAATATTGCTTCTGTCCTACTCTCTCTGTATTCTCCTGGGACCCTAATTACATATAGGTTAGACCTCTTACATTTGGTTGTTTTCCTTTCTTTGTTCCCTCTGTGCTTTAGAGTGGATATTCTCGATTGACGTTTCTTCAAGTTTATTAATCCTGTCTTTTGTTGAATCCATTCAGTGTTGTATTGTGCCATTTTAGAACTTCCATTTGATTCTTTTTTTTTACAGATTCCGATTCTCATTTACAGTTCTCCATCTTTCATCCATCTTCTCTATCTTTTCCTCTACTCACTTTAACACACCAATCATAATTATTTTGACACCCTAATCTGCTTATTCCAGTATCTGAATGGTTTCTGGCTCTGCTTTTGTTGTCTGTTTTAACTATCAGTCACTTTTTTCTGCTTTCCATTTCTGTTTTTTAGTATCAGAGTTATCATAGATATGTTATAGAGGCTGTGGATTATGTTTATAGAGTGCTATGTTTTCTGTAGACTGTTGTTAAATTACTGATTTATCACCTTGATCCTGTCATGGGTTGGTTTTAGATTTTGTTAGAACAGGTCTATTACAATTTTGCCCTTGTTCCCATGATGTGTTTTTTATTCTTAGGCTATGGCCTTCCTGGAGTCTCATGCTGAAATTTCAAGGTGTTCACAAAACCCTCTCTACTTTGATTGGACTTAAATTTCAAGCTCTGTCTCCCCAGCACTGTGCAGCCTCTGAAATCTCTGCTCAGATCTTCAGCCTCCCAGAGCCTGTTCTCTGCTGAGCTTCCTGGATTCTCTTTGTGTGCATGCACAGCTATGAGTCAGCTGTTTAATCAGTGGGGAATTTTGACTTAGATTTTTGGGGGGGAGGGGATCCCTTCTGTCTAGAACCTTCCCAAATCCTAGCCACCTGACAACCCTTAACTTCAGTCTGCTTAGTTAGACTGCTGCTTTCTGCTTGGTCTCTTTTTCTCAGCACCTTTTTTGGGGGAGAAAAATGCCCTCAAGGGGAAAGCCAGGGTAAATGTGTGGTCACTTTTGCTTTCCCTTCTCTCAAGATTTATAGCTGTCCACCTGTGGCTGTCAATACAAATGGTTATTTTATGTTTTGTCAGATTTTATAGTTGTTTATGGTGGTAAATCCAGTAGCCTCACAATATAATACTAATAAAAAAGCTTTGGGGGGGGGAATTTTTGTTTACATTATGATCACCATCGAAAGTTATGTATTTGGTCCGGCAGGTGTGGCTCAGTGTTTGAGTGTCGACCCATGCACCAGGAAGTCGCTGGTTCGATTCCTGGTCAGGACACATGCCCAGGTTGTGGGCCCGATCCCCAGTGGGGGGCATACAGGAGGCGGCCAATTGATGTTCTCTCTCATGGATGTTTCTATCTCTCTCTCCCTCTCCCTTCCTCTCTCTCTAAAATCAATAAAGGGGAAAAAAATTTTTTTTAAAAGAAAGTTATGTATTCAGTAGGAAAAAAAAAGAAATTGGAAGGAATACATGAAACTATTAGGTTGCTGGCCAAGTTAGGTGAGATCGGGGTACCGAGGAGGAATTTATACTAATATCTGCTTTGTGTGTTTCTTTCTAACTCCTCAGTATCTCCCTGCACTTGGCTACTCAAAACGAGTCCATCTGATGAATCCTATGGTTCCAGGATTAACTGGTAGCAAAATGAGTTCTTCAGAAGAGGTAGGTTGCCAACTCTGCCTTGAGTTATAAGTAATCTTAAATAATTTAGTTAATTCCAGTGGTTCTTGAGTATTGAAGGACCCAGAAGCAGTCCTGATGATTTTCATTTTACTGCTACTGATAAAAAGCACAAGCAAAAGTAATTTCTTTATTCATAGAACTGTGATAACATTCAGCTTCATTAATGGGAAGGCTATGGTTGCATTTCACCAACTAGCATCTTGATTCTCAGGGTGATGTTTGATATAACTAATATGATATGTATGCTATCTTTTAACATTTACAAGTCCTGTTTAAGGAATGTGCACTTTTGTTCACTAAGGGTACAGAATAGAGGACTTAGTGGAACCCAAAGATGTGAAAGGTTGAGTTCAGTGTTCCCAAACATGGCTGATCTTCAGAATCACCTAGGAAATTTTTTCTTTAAGTTGATTAGACCCTGTCCTTAGGTTCTGATAAAGTGGTTCTGGAAACAACTCAGGAATCTATATTTTCTTTCAAATCCTACTAGTTGAATCTGTTTAAAGTCGTGGGCGCTCATCTGGTTCTTTAAGTCTGATTTCTTGATCTTTGGTCAGAGATTAATAAATGTATGCATGGAAACTGTTATTGTTATTTTTAAAAGAATATACTCATTCCTTTTTCTCTCAAGTTACAGTGCTCCATATCTCAAGTATTTCTCTGAGACTAAGTATCATGTTTCTCATCCTATTTGGTGACATTCACCATATTTTAATCCTGGAAATCAGTGTTATCAGCAGTTCCCAAACATGAAGCAGCAGAATTACTCGGAAAGCTTTTTAAAAATATAATACCTGGCCCAACCCCAGGAGAATTTGATTCATGAGATTTGGGTGGAACCCAGTCATTTATATGTTTTTAAAAGCACCCCAGGTGATTCATATACAGTCATATGTGGACCACAATTTAGTAACCACTGAACTTAAATGAGCATGAGCTCACTCACTCCAAAATAAGAAACAAATTTTGTTGCCCTAAAAAGGAAAAATGGCTCCTGATAATTCTTGATACCTGGTGTTGGTGGTTGTGTGAAACAAGTATCCTCACACATTACTGATGGCAATGTCAATTTTGTACCCTTTTCAGAAAACAGTTTGGGGCCTGGCAGTTTTTTTGGTAGTTTAAGGAAATAATCCTAGAGAAGGCAAAAAAAAAACACTTCTGCTAGGATATTCATTGTAGCATGATATATAATGTGTAACAATTGAGACATAATTTGAAAGTTTAGAAATTATTATATAATTATGTTGTCACTAATAATTGGGAATATAATACACCATAAAAATTATAACCGAAAACTAAGTAGCCACTCAGAACTACTTATGATATAGCCTCAAGTGAAAAACCACAGGACATTTATTTTCTAACCATAAATTTGTAATGATTCCATATGCCATAGACAAGGCCTTGGAAGAACACAGAAAAATTAAAATAGTTTTATTTATTGGGTGGCAATACTGTGAATGATCCTTCACTCTGATTAATTTTACTTTTGTTAAAGTTGTTCAATGTTTAAATCTTTGTTTTCAAAGATTAAAATATAGTTGACCCTCGAACATGTGGAGGTTTGGGGCACCAACTTTCCCCCTCCACATGTAGTTGAAAATCTAAATATAACTTTGACCCCAAAAACTTAACTACTAATAGTCTGCTGTTCACTGGGACCATATGGTAACATAAACAGTCGATTAACACATATATTGTATGTTACATGTATGATATATACTTTATTCTTACAATAAATTAAGCTAGAGAAAAGAAAATGATATAGAAGAGAAAATACATTGACAGTACTGTACATATTAGAAAAAATCGCATATGAGTGCACCTGCGCAGTTCAAACCTGTGTTGTTCAAAGGTCAGCTGTGCACAGATTAGTTGAGCATATTCTCATTTTCAACCACAAGAGGTCCTCTTCCCCTCCATGGCTTCTAGGAGTCCAAGATTGATCTCCTTGATCGGAAGGAGGATGTGAAGAAAAAACTGAAGAAGGCCTTCTGTGAGCCAGGAAATGTGGAGAACAATGGGGTTCTGTCCTTCATCAAGCATGTCCTTTTCCCCCTCAAGTCTGGTAAGACACTCCCTGTTTTCTTTTCAGAGGCCAGGCTGAAATAGCAGAACTAGTAGTGATAATACTTAGATCATACACTGTATCATACTTGTGATTTGTGAGTCTTCCTCCAGGGGTGGCTTCCCTGATTCTCTGCTCTGAATTCGTACATATTAATAATGATTGAAGTTGAAATACCATTTAGTTGTCCATGTGTTGTTACCAGGTTAGGTTCTAAGTGGGGTGTCAGGTGGGCAGGAGTGGTAGAATTGAGGGTGGGGGCAGACATGAACTAGAGGAATAAGAGGAAATGTAAGACACCATCCTCCCCCTTGAGTTTAGATTCTAGCTGGATATACAATATGGCCACGCATCCAATTTAAAAAACAACAATAATAAAGTTCAAAATACATATATGGCAGAAACACCAGATACCCATGTAGTTGGGCTAGGAATGCTGACTCTGCCATTAGCAGTGAGTTTGTTGGTGTGGTTCCTTTTTCTTACAGAGTTTGTGATCCTTCGGGATGAAAAATGGGGTGGAAACAAGACCTACACAGCTTACTTGGACCTGGAAAAGGACTTTGCTGATGAGGTAATACCAGAGGAGGCATAATCCCCTCTGAACTCATTCTTTTTTTTTTTTTAATCCTCACTCGAGGATATGTTTTAGAGAGAGGAAAGGAGAGAGAGAGAGAGAGAGAAGCATCAGTTGGTTGCCTCCCATACACGTCCAGACTGGGGATTGAACCCGTAACCTTTTGGTATACAGGATGATACTCCAACCAACTGACCCACCCAGCCTGGGCCCCACAGAACTTATTCTGACACCACTCCGTCTTGTCCTAGCTGGGTTTCTGGTTATGTACCACAGGGTTCTGACTTGATACTCTCCTGGGCTCTGTATTTTGTTAATGGCTTAGATGAGTATTCAGATGGTTCACAGATTAGATGGGCAAATGGCAGAAAGTTAATGTATTGGTGTCCTAATCGCTCTCCAAAGGACGTAACCTGGAATGAAGGACCAAACCCAACCCAAAATGAAGCATTTCAAGGACAGGTGCAAAATCAAGGTTCAAAAAAGAGACATAAATATAACAGGACAGAATAGAGGATACCATTCATTTCACCGAACAGTTTAACAAGATTTGCTCGGTGGCCATGTGTTAGGCACCATGTTAGGGGCTGGCAATACAAAGAGGACTAAATCCTCATGAAGTTCATAATCCAGTAGGAGAAGCAAACATATAAACAAATATTTCCTGTCTTACTGCACAAAGAAGATATATACATGGTCTAGAAATAAAATGGAGGAAGTGATTAACTGGCTGTCTGGGAAGCTTTGTAGAAGGGATAGCATCCACTGTTTCACCTGAGGAGCAGGAGTTCATGAGGAAATCTGTGAGGGAATAAATTGTGCCAAGACTTGGTAAGATGAGCCTGGCCAATGTGGCTCAGTGGTTGAGCGTCGACCCATACACCAAGAGGTCGCCAGTTCGATTCCCGGTCAGAGCACATGCCCAGGTTGTGGGCCCAATCCCCAGTGGGGGGCATACATGAGGCAGCCAATCAGTGTTCTCTCTCATCAATGTTTGTATCTCTCCCTCTCCCTCTCTCTAAAATCAATAAAGAAAAAAACTTTTTTAAAGACTTGGTAAGATGAAACAGCATGGTATATAAGGCATTGCAAGTGGTTTGATCTGACTAGAGTCTAAAAGGTGAGGTGGGGCATTGTGGGATATGTAGGCAGGGCCAGATCATAAAGGGAAGATGTAATAGCACATACGGGGAATGATGGGGAGTTTTGATTGACTCTGAATTTGAGTTGAGTCTGCAGTGTGTTAGGGCTGTCAGAGATATTAGTTAAGTCTTGGTCCAAGTCATCAGAAATGGAGGTCCTGGAACCAGGGAGTTGATAGTCCGTTCAGTTCTGCATTGTTCTGAGTACATTTGGGGTTGTGCGTAGAGCCCTGGACTTCAATTTTATGAGGTGTATTTGACAAGCTGGATGTGTTGGCGGGGAGAGGAAGGATGCCACCACTATAGGCAACAGACTCAAAACCATGTCACAAAAGCACAGTTGAAGGAACTGGGCGTACGTAGCTGAGAAGCGAGTATGGGTCCAGTCCTCCTCAAATACATGAAAGACTCTCCCAGGAGAGGGGTTAGGTTTCTTGTGGCACCAGAGGGTCTAGCATCAGGACTGCGGGTGGGGACGACAGGGGGGCCTGCTTAAGTTCAGCTTCAGCTAAAACTTTCTAATGACCTCAACTATGTGGCGATGGGCAGGCTGCTTCACTTGGCCTTCCATGCCCCACCACTGAAGTGTTCAGCCAGAGGCCAGGGACCACTGGAGGCAGTGTTGTATGAAGGTTTGGGCATCGAATGGAGGAAAAGACTCGGTGACCACTGGGGTCTGAGGGCCCTTAAGGCCCATGTTTTGGACATTTGACAGCCGTTGCTCTAAAACCCTTCTAGCTGCAGTCTGAGGCAGGCCACAGAACCCACAATCCCCTCCCTCCTCCACCCTGTGAACAGTCTTCTGTGGGAATAATGAGAAGGAAGAGAAGAAATGCTTTTGAATAAAGAACCTGTAACAGCGGTAACCATAGCACTTTCTGTGAGGGCGGGCGTGTTCCACTTGCACTTACATGTGACCAGTGCAACTGAGTTGACTGAATCTTTTTTTAAAACGATTGATTTTAGAGAGAGAGAGGAAGGGAGGGAGAGAGAAACATCGCTTTGTTGTTCCACTTGTTTATGCATTCATTGGTTGCTTGTATGTGCCCTGACTGGGGATCGACCCACAATCTTGGTGTATCAGGATGACACACTAACCAACTGAGCTACCCGGCCAGGGCTCTGAATCTTCATTTAAATTTTTTTTAATGTTTTTTATTGGCCCTGGCCGGTTTGGCTCAGCAGTTAGAGCGTCAGCCCGCGGACCAGAGAGTCCTGGGTTCGGTTCCTGCTAAGGGCACGTACCTCGGTTGCAGTTTGTCCCCGGCCCTGGTTGGGGTCGTGTGGGTGGCAACCAGTCGATGTTTCTCTCTCTCTCTTCCCCCCTCTTTCCCTCCCACTCTATCTGAAGATAAATGCAAAAAAAAAAAAAAATGTCCTCAGGTGAGTATGAAAAAAAAAAAGGTTTTTTATTGATTTTTAGAGAGAGAAGAAGGAAGAGAGAGAGAGATAGAAACATCGATGAGCCCTGGCCGGTTTAGCTCAGCAGTTAGAGCGTCGGCCTGCGGTACAGAGAGACCCGGGTTCGGTTCCCGCTAAGGGCATGTACCTTGGTTGCGGTTTGTCCCTGGCCCTGGTTGGTCGTGCGGGTGGCAGCCACTCGATGTGTCCCTTTCACGTCGATGTTTCTCTCTCTCTCTTCCTCTCTCTCCCTCCCACTCTATCTGAACAAAAAATGAAAAAATGTCTCAGGTGAGGATAAAAAAAAAAAGAAAAGAAACATCGATGAGAGAGAACATTGATTGGCCTCCTCCTGCATGCCCCCCACTGGGGATCGGGCCCACAACCTGCGTATGTGCCCTGATGGGGAATAGAACCAGCAGCCTCTTGGTGCGTGGATCAATGCTCAACCACTGAGCCACATCAGCCGGGCTTCGTTTACATTTAAATATCCACATGAAGCTAATGGCTACCATATTTGACAGTACAGGTCTAAAGCTTTTATAAAACGTTCCCAAGGAAATTAAAGAATAGCATCAGAGACAAAAATGGAGGCATTGTTGTATCACAGGTATTCATACCTAAGGGATATCCCCTCAGAATATTTAGAAGGTTCTTTCAGGCCAGGTTTGGGATATAAAAGTGAATTATATCCCAATTAATTGAAATTGAGTTACTGAACTTCCATGTACTAGCACTACTGACCATTTTCACCCACATTATGTGATTTAATCCTCATTTTGCCTCAATGAGATAAAGGTATTGTTATCTTCATTTTTTTTTTTTAATTTTTTTTTTTTATCCTCACCTGAGGACATTTTTCCATTTTTTTGTTCAGATAGAGAGAGAGGAAGAGAGAGAGAGAGAGAGAGAGAGAGAGAGAGAGAGAGAGAAACATCGACGTGAAAGGTTCACATCGAGTGGCTGCCTCCCGCACGACCAACCAGGGCCGAGGACAAATTGCAACCGAGGTACATGCCCTCAGTGAGAACCAAACCCAGGTCTCTCTGGACCGCAGGCCGACGCTCTAACCGCTGAGCCAAACTGGCCAGGGCTGTTATCTTCATTTTTTAAGCAAAGAATCCAGAACTTAGAGTGTGCCTGGTTCAGGGTCATACATCTAGCTGGGACTCGGACCCCAGTCTGTCTAACTCCAGAGCCCTTGTTCTTTCTTGCTCACTCAGCTCCCCCTCTGGCTTTTAGCCCTACCATTACCTTTGTGAATGTTTCTCTGTAAATGACACCTGGTTTATGCCACTACTCTCAGCATGAATGGAGGGACCAGAAGATTTTGACTAGTAAAAACATTTAGCCTCTAAAAACCTTCAAGTTAGTATCGAATTCAGAGTCAAAAGACCTGGATCCCAGACAAGTCAGATAGCCTTTCCGAACCTATTTCCCCTTCCCTGCTCTACCAGCTTCACGAGGTGGTTCTGACTGCTGGGAAAACACCCTGCAACCTGTACGCACACTAGTCTTCGTAGATTCAGGTGTCCTGTGCCTGTTTGAGGGCCTTATCTCATCAGGCCTCGTACACATTTGCAGGTTGTACACCCCGGAGACCTGAAGAATTCAGTTGAAGTCGCCCTGAATAAGTTGCTGGATCCCATCCGGGAAAAATTTAATACCCCGGCACTGAAGAAACTGTCCAGTGCTGCCTACCCAGATCCTTCGAAGCAGAGTAAGGCCAGTGGGGGGGTGGGGGGGTACGTCATTCATCTGGATAGATAGCCTGTCCGTGTGCCTCAGAAAAAGGTCTGTCCTAAATCGAGGGCCCAAGAAGCCAGGGGGTCTGAAGTGCAAGAATGTGTACCCCCTTGACGCCTGGAATGGAACTTGATTTCGGTTTGGTGGATACTGTGCCGTGGTTATATCCTATTGTACCAGCACTGCTGGGAGATGCTGGTGTAGGACATGTACTTGGATCCTTTCACTAAATCCTCTTCAGCTAAGGAGACCAGTTGGGTTAGACCATGAGGGTGATACAACTGCTCGGGTGGAGCACACACAGCTTCTGGGGAAGCTCATCTTCAGGTTCACCAGTTCCCTTCCGTGTGCCTCTGACTGGCTCTTAGTTGGCCAGCCACCCCTCCCAGAAAAGACTCAGTAAATATGTGGAATACCTGAATGGAAACACCTAAGGGCAGAGCTATGATTGTCCCCTCCCCTCCCCTCCAGCCTAATAGCTCAGTAAGAATAGATGATAATCTAGTGTCACTTCTCAAAGGTTGCCAACCCTGTTTTAAAGAAGATGTAACTCAGAAATAGCATTCATGGTAAGGTAAAGTTGAATTGGTCAAGAAAAGTCGAGACCACTGTAAAATAGAGGCCAGGACTCCCACATTCTATAAAACTTAATAATATTAGCGATGTTTCCTATTCAGGTCCTCAGTTTGCTACTTTCATGAAATCCTACATGACTAATATATAATTCTGTAAATCTTTCCAGTAAAGTTAAATAAAGAAGAATGATTAGGTGATGATAGATCAGTAGGTAGGTAGATAAATGAAGGTATAACTGGTGGGTAGATTCGGTGACTCTGCATAAAAGCCTGCTAGTGTCTTCATTTGGTGGGATCAGCAGTTGGCCTACCATGGGGAAGGACAGTTCTGACTCCTGGGGTTCTCATTCACAGAGCCAGTTGCCAAAGGCCCTGCCAAGAATTCGGAACCAGAGGAGGTCATCCCATCCCGGCTGGATATCCGTGTGGGAAAAGTCATCAGTGTGGACAAGGTACTCATTTTCACTACATTCCAGAGAGGCAGATAGGGGTCAGGTTTGTCTCTTTCCATCTGGAGGAAACCTGGCCTGGGATGGGAGGTAACATCCCTGAGGTCATATTGCAAGTCAGAACCCAGGTGTCTAATTCCAGGCCTCAGGCTTTTCCCTTTGCTGCCTCTGGGCCTTATGCAACCAAACATAGCCAGAAACTCAGAGTGGGGAGTGGATGTTAGTCAAAGGGAACTTGTTTATCTATTAAATCTGGTCTGATGGACTCACCTGGTCTCCACCGACCTGTCTGGACTAGCTGCTAGCTGCTGGCCTTATCTTTTATCGGTCACTTTGTTTCCCAAACCAGCACCTTCTCAGCCCCCAACACACAGAGAGAGAGAGAGAGAGAGAGAGAGAGAGAGAGAGAGAGAGAGAGAGACAGAGAGAGAGAGAGAGACAGAGACAGAGAGAGAGACAGAGACAGAGAGAGAGACAGAGAGACAGAGAGACAGAGAGACAGAGAGAGAGAAATGGTGAAAGGAAAAGAACTTCCTAAGACAGAAGGTTATGCAACCAGTGGCTGGGACCATTTTTGTGGGCTTTTTTCTTCTCTTCCCAGCTTGATTGGATTTTCAGTATATAGACCAAACCACAAAACTACTTTGAGAGCTGATGGTGCTTTCAGAAGGCGACCCAGCGGTGTCCTCCTCCATCTTTCACTGCACCTAGGACTGATCTGGGGCAGCTGTTGCCATCATGGCAGCCACCCAGAGAGTCCAGGCCATTTCATCTCTCTGAGGTTCTTTCCACCTCTCACACAAGTAATTAGGCTCATTTTACTCAAATCTCATCTCTTGGTTGAGAGGAGAATGTACCTTCAAGGCCCGGTCTACTGTGTGCTGTCTGGGACCTGGAAAGAGAATTCATTCTAGAGGGTCCCTCAAGGGCTTCTCTAGGGAGCAGGTGCCCCTTTCTGGAGCCAGAGTTCACCGGGCCCCATGATCTATTGTATTATGACACTCTCTGGCACTGACATCTCTTGCTGGCAGCACCCAGATGCAGACAGCCTGTATGTGGAGAAGATTGATGTGGGGGAAGCTGAGCCACGGACTGTGGTGAGCGGCCTGGTGCAGTTTGTGCCCAAGGAGGAGCTGCAGGATAGGCTGGTGGTGGTGCTGTGCAATCTGAAACCCCAGAAGATGAGAGGAATCGAGTCTCAAGGCATGCTTCTGTGTGCTTCTATGTGAGTGAAGGCTTGGGGTGAAGCGCAGGACCAGGGGAGGCCAAAAGAACGGGGACTTGGCCCACGTGGTGCCCCTCCATGTGCCAGGTGGAAGGAAGCCCTGAGAACACTGGCCCAAAGATGGGTCATGGAGGAATTATTTATTGGACAAGTACTATGAGTGAAGCACTTTACCTTCAGTTAACTTTATTAAAACAGACATTGAAGGTTCAAAGTAGTGTGTACATGCCCACCTCTCACCACTCGTAAGAGGCGGAGCCAGGATTCAAACCCAGTTCTGATGAGCTAAGGACTTGCTCTCTCTGTTATATCGTACTTCCCCCCTTAAGAGCCCAGATTTTGGTATCTCTCCTGACATAGGATTTCAGTTTAGCCCTGGGTAATCTAACCCTGATCCTGTCCAGACATGTAGTACAGCCGTGAGGGCCTCCTGGTGATGCGGGTGACCGAAATCCCGATAGGGCCTCCATGCGGACGCTCTAATGCTTTGGCCTCCATGCAGCTGGAAGCAGCCGGTAGCCTCACTCTTTCCTTGTCCTGTGTGTCTTCTCAGGGAAGGGGTCAGCCGCAAGGTTGAGCCTCTGGACCCTCCTGCAGGCTCTGCTCCTGGTGAGCGAGTGTTTGTGAAGGGCTATGAGAAGGGCCAACCAGACGAAGAGCTCAAGCCCAAGAAGAAAGTCTTTGAGAAGTTGCAGGTAAAAAGCTACAGTTGTTTCCCTCTTCCCTGGCCTGTCTGGACTGTGTCCCCAGACTGTGTTAATGAATCCAAACCTGCCTTCTTCCCAGCTGCGCCTTTCTGCCGAAGCCCCTCTTCCTTCATTTCAGACCTTTCTGAACGAGGTGCCTAAGGAGCAGGGGGCCTTCGCGTGCACTGAGCACCCCCAGGCTACTTGGGGCTCTGCACGAGGGAGTTCAGACGCTTCCTCATCTGATCTTCAGTCTGATAGATGATTCCAGTTTACCTGGCAGGATACCTGCCAAGGCCACACAGGGTCACCCGAAGTGGGGAGCCAGGATCAAAACCCTCCCAGGGTCACTGTCGCCCTCCTTGATCTTGGAGCACTCGTTCGTTCTTCTCTCTCTGGGGCACTGATTTACATTCGGCCTGCCCCTGTGCCCCTGAATTCATTCACTCAGCAGATACTGGGTCCCTAATATATGCCTGGCATTGTTCTGGGTGCGACATCAGTGAATAAAGCAGCGAAAATTCACTCCCCTCAGTAGAACTAACACTACATGTGTGACTTTTTCCTGTTAATAACTGTTGCTAGTTAATTGTTTGCAGCAAGTGTACTAAGATACCTTGTTTCCTCAATCAGACAAAGGGTTTCTGGAGGGCATGCCTAGTGATTTCTCCCTCTCCATTCTCCTGCATGTGCCACATGGCTTCGTCCCCTCCCTCCTTTCCTGGTTCTCCAGGATGGTTTTATGAATCACTTTTTTTTTTCTGGCTAGAAAATAAATTTTTGATGTAGATATGTAAAAAAAATATATAGGACAACATGAAGAGAACAAAATACCCATAGTCCTACCACCTAGAGACACTGAAAATGTCATTAGTGATTTATTTCCTTCTGGACTTTTTTATACAGAGATAGTTACAGTGTGAATCATACCTTTTAACTTTATGCCTGAAAACTTCCTTATTTTCTTAAATATTGAGGGGGGGATCTTATTGTATAGTATTATATCATAATTATCATAATTTAACCAAATTATTTCCCCTTACTAGACATTGAGGTTGTTCTGTTTTTCACTATTAGAATGTCCTGGTACATAGTTCTTCCTTTTTTTAGGGAGAGAGAGAGAGAAACATCGATGTGATCCACTGGGGATCGAGCCTGCAACCCGAGCGTGTGCCCTGACCGGGAATCAAACCGACCTCAGTCCATGGGATGACGCTCAATCCACTGAGCCACACCACCCGGGCCATGATTATTTTCTTAAACTAAGTCCCTAAAATGATCTTTGTGCCATTGAGTTGGCTCCGACTCCCGGTGGTCCTGTGAATGAGTGATGTCCACAGTGTCCTGTTCACAGTAGCCCTGCTCAGCTCCTATGGATGTATGCCTTCGGCTTCTTTTATCGTCAGTCCGTCTCACATTTGGGCTTCCTCTTTTCCTGTTGCCTTACTGTCTTTTCCAAGGAACCCTGCCTTCTCATGATGTGCCCAAAATAGGACAACTTCGGTTTTGTCATTTTTTGCCTCCAGCAAGGTTTTGGGCTTACCTGATTCAAAAGATGTGAACGTGGAAGCTTAGAGAAGTTGAGTCGCCGTGCCATCACCGTCACTATAATCGCTTTTTTTGTTTTTTGTCCAGGCTGACTTTAAAATTTCTGAGGAGTGCATCGCACAGTGGAAGCAAACCAACTTCATGACCAAGCTGGGGTACATCTCCTGTAAATCGCTGACTGGGGGGAACATCAGCTAGCTAACCCGGCATCTGCCACCCTTCTGCCATCGGCCTAAGTCATCTGTCTCCTTAGTTTGCTCCATCTATCATCCGTTTACCCACCTCCCAGGACACTGAAGCAAGAAGTTTGGGGCTTTATTAGCTGCAGCACTTGCTGAGGCGGCTCAGCCACCCCCGAGCCCAGGATTGTAGCAGTCTGGCCACGGTGGGAGGCTGACCTCCCAGGTAGTAACGAGGCGGCAGCAGCAGGGCGTCTAGCTCTACCTTCTTCCCTTGGCAGCTGAGTTGAGAAATCTGGTTTTAATATAACTCACAGAAAATGTTTATGTCACAATCCTTCTAATTGGAAAAATACTGGTTTCCAGGTTTTCCTAGAGTTATCCCAGCAGCTGTACCTCTGCCTGGGATCTGGTGCCTGAACTGGGTTAATTACAGCTTCTCCCCAACAGGAAATTGTGGGATTTGAAAAGAGAAGGGAAAGCAGAACCTAGTGGTCTACCACGTGGTTGGCAGCATTTGCCAATGCCTGCCAGCCCTAAGGCTTGGCACTGGAGGCAGGGCCTGCCCTGGGCTCCTGGCATTTCCCTTGACTCTGCTAGTTTGGGAGAATCCCTAAACCAGCTGTGTTGTTAATGTCAGGAGTAGGGGTGGATGGTAGGGCCTGATTCTTTCTTCACAGAGGGTGGGGTACTTCTCCATAAGGCATCTGAGTCAGTATCACTAACCATCACTGTCATGAATTCAAATAAAATGTCCGGAAAAGGGTGTCTGGATGAGGCCTGTGAACTGGACCATCTCAGGAGAGAGGAACACAAGTGTGTAGCAGCTGTTGAGCCCCTCACCCAGCCTGGAGCTGCTTGTATATTGTACTTTTGACCCTGTGGGGCGAGGGAGGGAGGCGTGGAGGATGGAGGGTGGACACCTGACCTTCTCTTTGGCTGTGCTAAGCAGAAGAGGCCTACTTTAAGGGGTCCATTGTTTGCAGGGAGAACATTTTCCCTTCTAAATGTGGACCCCAGCCACCACCCTGCCCCTCCCCCACCCCAATAAGCAGCAGCAGCCAGCCTGCGTACCAAAGAGTCGTGGGTTCAATTCAGGTTGGGGACATGTACCTCGGTTGCAGTTTGGTCCCCAGCCCGTGCGGGAGGCAACCAATCAATGTGTCTCTCTCACATGGATGTTTCTCTCTCTCCCCACCTCCCACTCTATCTGAAAATAAATGGAAAGGAAAAAAAGAAAAAAGCAGCAGCAGCCACAGCCAACTTTTAATCATTTAATTAACACCTTGAAACACACAGCTTTTTCATGTGTCTCATTCAGGCTTCAGGGCAGAGGGGATGGATTGTTGGTACAGACATATCAAAGACGAAAAAATTTAAAGAAATATATATATATTTCTCTAACATTTTTATGGAAATAAAAATCAGAGGCTTTTGGTCTCTCCATTTGCACTAGATCAAGCTCATTTACCCCAGAGGACAAAGAAGGGTTGCTTCTAGATCCTCCCTTCTCCTTTGTCCTGTCCCACCCAGTGGGGAAATAAACTCAGAAGATTCTAACTGAGGAAAAGGAGCTTGAGTAACATTGAGAGGAGAAGGGAGGGAAAGAGACAGAATTTGGGCTCCTTCCCACCTTCAGCAGCTCCAAGGCTGCTGCCAGGACCTGGTTTCAAGGAAGCTTTGGCCCGGTCCTGGTTCCTGGGGGTTTGGATCAGGAGCTCTGAGCAGAGCGATGCTTATTGACCACCTTCTTTCCCCGACTCACTGGGCAGGCACAACACGTACCCAATAGCAGCTCTTCATTACCCAAAGGGCAAAGGAAGAACATTGGTTTACAGCTACAGGGAGGAAGTGGTGAGAGAGGGCCAGAGGAACCTGGGCTCTCGTACCACATCCTGTGTTCCCAGCTCTTGCTCTGGGAGGAGGTCAGTCTCCTTGATGGGACAGAACAGCTAATGGCAAGGTTCCTTGCCAGACTCAAGCCTGGGTCACTGTGGAGCCATAGGGGCCACCTACCTAGATAGGCGGCACAGGCTGAAAACAGAAAGGTCATTAGAATTCCTGGAGGAAATCAGTAGCAGAGACTGTCTGAGGGCAACCACCCAGCCTGCTCCGTTGGAACACTGAGTGCCCCCCTCCATTGCCTAGGGAAGAGTCTAGAATAGAATGCACCTTTGGCTTCCCATCCTTGTCACTCAGCATCAGCTCCCCCCAGTGGAACCACCTGTGCTGAAAGCAGCTGCACAGCAGACATGCACCCAGGCGAGGAAAGAAAGGTCAAGGTATGAAACCTGGGGCTGGACCCACTGCCCAAGTAAGTTCTCCCCCTGCCACAGCCTCCCCTCCATCCACCTCCTCAGTACTACCACGGCCTAGCTGAAAGGGAACACAGCTTTGCCACAGCCCACTCTGAAGTGCTATGCCTGCCCCCCAACCTGATCAGGAGAAACAAGGAACAGATGCTTGGCATTGCCAAGTGTCCCCCGAGATGACTCCCTATTGTTCTGAGGACAGAGCCTGTGGACCTCCTCTCTGGTTCTTTCCATACCCATTGGGGCCCTGGCAGTCTCCCACTTCTTGTTCCCTGCATGGAGCACCAAGCATAACTGGAAGGCAGGAGGGTGGTTGGGTTGGTGGTAAGTTGAGGCACAGAAGGCTAACCCTTGCTGCACCTTTGTGCTTTAGAATTCCACAGCCTCACTCTGCCTCCAGCCTAGGGGAATACAATGACTCACCCACCTCCAAGAACTAAGAAAAGGAGCAAACTGGATGGGAGGGAGGGGGTGGTCCCAGCTATGGCTGGCTACCGCGGATCGATGCTGCTGCCATGTAAACAGGCCCTTGGAATGTGGCTTCATGGGCCCTGGAGGATGGACATGCAGTCTCTTTTCAAAAGTGCTTTGATTCTGGACTACAGTATGTGCTTGATTTGGACATGGAAAAAAAAAAAAAAAACTCAAGTGGGGTGTTCTCCCAACTCCAACCTCAGAGCCAGCATGGGGCACAGCCACCCACTCCCACCAGCTACCTCCTTCAAGATGAGGCTAAGGCCAAGACAAAAGTGGCAGCCGCCAGAGGTGACTCTGTTTGGGAAAAGGCATGAGAGCTGGATGACTTGGAGGACAGGGTCAACACCAGGCTTGCATAAATATTGAAGGCCGTGGAGGTTAAGGCTGCAGGCATCCTCTCCGTTAGGTTAAGTGTCTGCCGTATCCTCTCATCCTTGGAGCTGCTCAGGTCCCTGAGATTGTATTCCTGGGATGGGTCAGCAGTGCCAGCGAGATGCCTGGTGGTTAGACCAGCTCTTTCTGTGGGTCTGTGGGGAAAAGAGAAGGGGTACTCAGCAAGGGCCACCCCACTGGCTCTGGAAGAGAGCCAAGGCACATTCCTACCTCACCCCCTCAATTTACTGACCATACTAGCAGCACTGCACTAAACACGTTACAAATACTGCCCGGCTGGTTTAGCTCAGCAGTTAGAGCGTCAGCCCGCAGACCAGAGTCACAGGTTCGATTCCAGTCAGGGTCATGTACCTCGGCTGCGGTTCGTCCCTGCCCTGGTTGAGGTCATGTGGGAGGCAACCAGTCGATGTGTCCCTCTCACATCGATGTTTCTCTCTCCCTCCCTCCCACTATATCTGAAGATAAATAGAAAAATATCCTCGGGTGAGGATTAAAACAAAAACAAACACTTTACAAATATTATCTCTATAACGTAGGCACCATTGCCCACACTTGACAGTGAGGAGCTTGAGGCTAGGATGGGTAGATAAAATGGCAAAGTTGGAATTCAAATTCAGTAGTTCTGACTCCAACGCCCCACACACCATACTTCTTCACTGGATCTCAAGGGTGACAGTTCACCCTTCCCAGGCATCCTGGGACCTGCAATCTTGAAGATCCAAGAGAAATCCCTAATGGTGAGCGAGATATCTAGTCCCACCACCAGCAACGGAACCCACATACCACCACTGCCCTCTGTACCTGAGCCAGGCGGACCCAGCTTCTCCTCTGGGCCCACCAGCTGCACGACACCTCCGTTCTCCGCCGGCTCCCCCTTAGTCCTGCCCTCAGCATGAGGGAGCCCATTGGTTGGAGGAGCATTAAGGGGCTCAGCCCGAGGAAAGCTGGGGGAGGTGGGTGCAGGTACTCCCACAGAGGGCTTGCGGGCCACAGGTGGGGGAGCCTTAGGTGACTTCTTTGAGGCCTGGGGTGGCCGCTGCTCTGAGATGCTCCGAAGTTCAGCCACCAGATTCCGCTGGAGGTCAGCCTGGTTCTCAGGGGACACGGGCCGCTCCAGCTGTAGCTTCTTAGTGCCCTTGGAGAAGATGAAGCTAGCCGTAGAGGCAGGGGACTGGGGAGACCGTGGCTCTGCCTCAGGTGGCCCATTGGGCTGGGCATTCACAAGACCCTCACTGGCAGCCAGACTGGAGGCCTTGAGTCGAACAGCAGCATGGAGCCCCGGGGAGGGGGCAGGTGCTGGGCTGGCCCGCCCCGACAGGGCCCTTCGGAGCGGCTTCTGGGGGGCTGATGGCCCCAATGCTGAGGTTGGAGCCACTGTGGGAGCACCCACAGAACGCAGTCGAACCATCTGCAGGAGTGAGGGCGTTACCAGGGGTGCACCGGCATCCTCCCTGGGTACCCCACTGCCCTTGCTGCAGCCCACTGGTTCCTTCCGAGGGAGCTTGGCCAGCCCTGTGACAGAACCAGCAGGGGGCGCTGGCAGAGCTGGAGGGTCTGGGGTACCATGGGACTGGCTCTGAGAAGAGACAGTAGCTGAGGGTGAAGCAGCCAGGGAGTTGACAGGGGCAGAGGGGTCTGAAGGACCTGCAGGTTCAGGGCCAGCCACAGAGAAAAAGGCCTCCTCTGGTGGGGGGAAGTCAGCCATGGACAGGTCCTGCTCGTCAGGTGTAGGGGGTGGGGGTGGGGGCCAGCTGGGATCTTGGAGGGGCTCCGCACCAGTCTCTGGGGCAGATGGGGCCTCCTCAACCACCTCTAACTTCTTAGTGGGTGGTGGGGGTGGATGATAAGATGGGGGTGGGGATGGTGGGGGTGACTGGTCTTTGGAGGCAATGGGAGATTCCTGTGATGGAGTCAGGGATGTCTGGGGGATGGGAGGGGACTCAGGACTGACATCAGTGGTAGAGACGGGCCCAGGGGCAGCCAGAGCAGGGGCAGCCGCAGAAGGGGCAGCTTGGTTAGGACTCTTGGACTTGGAGGGAGGTGGGGAGAAGGGAGCAAGCACCTTGGGATGAGGAGGTATGACAAACCTGTCACTAAGGGTGGTTGACATCTGGGGACCAGAACGGTCTGAAGGGGCTGGGTCAGAGAAGGAGGAGCACAGAGATGTGAGGGAGGAGGAGACAGAGGCCCCAGGAGACTGGAGGGAAGTGACTCGCTCTGGTTTAGGGGGTTGGACCTTGCCTGGGGAAGCAGGGGCCCCAGCTAGACCCTTGGGAGGCAGGGTAGGGGTACCACTTTGGCTCGAGTATCCACTGGAGGGTGAGAGCGTCCGTTCTGGGGAGCGTGGGGGGCGCCGGGAGCCACCTGGAGACAAGCCAGGCACCCAGCTGCCTGCTGAGTTGGATGGACAGGGTGCTGCCCCTGTCCCTTCTGACCCACCAGTGGTGGGTGGCCGAGGCAGCTGTAGCTGCTGCTTCCGCTCTGGCTTGGGGGGCAAGCCCAAGGGCCCATCAGGGGCTGCTGAGCCCCGTTGACGGAGTGAGTAGGTCCGGCGGGGTGGTGGGGGGGGTCGCTTCAGCTTGCGCAGGGACACACTCCGGCCAGACAACTGCCCACTGCTCCGAATGCTGACGGTGTCCGAGGCCTCCGCAGTGCTGCCCCCACTGGGAGAGCCCCTCCCGCTGCCCCCCTGGGGAGGGAGTGCCACACTGTTACTAGCTACAGAGCCCTCTGGCCGGCCCTCAGAGCCACCCTTAGAGGACAGGGTGGAGCCGTCAGACACGATGGTCTCTGAGGACTGAGAGTGGCTCCAGGTGTCACTGGAGGAGGAAGGGTGGCGGCTGCGGGGCTGCGGGCTGGAGGCGGAGGAGAAGCGGCCGAATGAGCGGACGGAGGCCGGGCTGGCGGAGAGCAGGCTGCAGCGGCTCAGGGTGCGCAGGCTGCAGCGGCCCAGGGCCACCACGTCCACGGTGGGTGGCAGCACAGCATGTGGGATCAGTTTCGACAAGTAGGTGGCCTGGGGCGAGATGGACATGGCCGGGCTCAGAGGCTCTGGAGGCCCTGCCCCTCCTGTCAGTCCGGGCACTGCTAGGGACATGGGCCGTGGAATTGCCGGGGGCTGAGCCCCTGTGGACCGGCCAACAAAGGTGTCATCCCGGTAGACACGGCTGATGTGGCGCTGCAGCATGGCCTCTGCCTTGGCCCCAGCCTCCGCCTCTGCCTCTGCCTCCAGCGCCTGCAGGGACACCCGGACCCCCGATCCTGATCCTGAGGCCAGACTCGCCGGGCGGCCATCCACCGTCGGGATTCGCACAGCATCCCGTGGACCAGGAGGCCGAGGAGTACCTGGTGCCTCACGCTCATTCCGCAGGCCTGGAACGGACAGGAAGGGCTTGGGAGTCAGCAGAGAGGCTGGCCAGGGCTCCCCCCACACCACCGTTGCCCCCCTCCTCCAGGGCTCACCAAGTTCCTTCTGCACATGCTGCGGCAGCCCCAGCACCGTGCTCCGCCGTTCCCGCCGCCGCCGCCCTGACTTCCCTGATGACTTGGGAAATGAGTCATGGGGTCGGAAGGTGGAGCCTGGGGGCCAGTACAGGGGAGAGAAACTATTAGAGCAGGTCTCAGGACATTCTGCAGAACAGTACTTTTGTAAAACGTTAGTAAGAACTCTGTAAAAAAAGATTTCCATCGTCAAGTAGGGTAGAGCTAGGTTAAACAAAACTAGATGCTTTTCTGTAAGACTTCTTTACCATTTACTAGGTGAATAATGATAATTTCCATTTAGTGAACACTTATTATGTTAGCATGCTAAATACTTGGCTTTCATTCCAATAACATAAGTACCCTTGTCTTCATTTTTATAGAACATCAAACAGCTCAGAGAGGTTAAGGGTTGACCCAAGGTCACACAGCTGATAAGCAGCAATATCAGGTTCAAACCCCAGTTTCCCGACTCTTAACTATTCTGCTTTGCAGTTAATGTGCATCATGACTCTCCAAGAGCACACGGGGTACTGTGTTTCCTGAATTCCCTGAATCACAGAGCCTTGAGAAATATCAGATTAGGAGGAAAAGAAGAGGCTGCAGGTGTTGGGACTCAGATGGTGCCCACCACCCCCTCCCTGTCCAAGAACCCCTGCTGACGAGCAGCAACCTTTGCGCTGAATCATCTCCGTGCGGATGGAGAGAGCATCCTCTGCCGTGGAGCTCTCAGCAGTGTAGGATGTGGTCTGGCTGCAGAAGGAGATGCTGTCTTCATCTGGCCCGGTCCTGGAGGACTGTTGAGGGAAAAAGGAGATCAGGCCCTGGCCTCAGACCCAAGACCACCCCAGAAGCCTGGATGGGGCTTACTATTGCCTCTTCAGGGTTCCCCCTTGGAACTTCTGACTCAGCTTGCCCCCCGCATCACCTAGCACTGAGCAGACAGCAGCTGGACTAGCCCTCAGGGGTCTTCATCTAGCCTAGCCCTTCATGATACAGGAAGGAAACTGAGATTCAGAAAGGTTCAGAGACATACTTGCCAGCGGTCAAACAGGGAGGAAGAAGTAAGAGTCAGACTGGGGGCAGGGCTCACCTGGAGGCTCTGGGTGTCTCCATGGTCCCAGCCACCCTTGTTCAGCTTCTGTTTTTCTGGAAGATACCAGAAAGGTGTGTTGGGCTAGGCCTCTCATCCTGTGAGCTGAGAGCAGCGCTGGAGGGAGGGGAAGGTTACCTTGGTGCTGTAGGGAACGGAGCCCCTCCTGGGCCTGTGTGTGCAGCTCTTCCAGGTGAGGCGGTCGCCCACTGGGGAAGAAGACATTGTCCTGGTGCTCATCCACTACAGACCCTGGCCCCTGGCCGGGCCCCGCACTTAGACGTTTGTCACTCTCAGCCTTGGCTGAGCCTGGTGGGATGGAAGAGGAAGAGAAGTGAGGCCTGGAGGCACCTGGGCCTTCAGGTGCACAGGCACCACAACAAGGGCACTCACAGTGCCCAGACTGCACATGGCCCCTGCACATACATGCAGTGCCCACTTCTGCCAATCTGTAGACACAACCCACAGTTCTGGGGTATGTACTCAATACACACATAGCCCCATGTACATATACAAACTACACCCAAGCGCACATAGATCTGAGTACCCACACCACACAAAGGGCCCCATACAGGGCACCACAACCAGGGCGCACAGGCCCATCGTATATTTACGTAACACCCACAGGCTTCAGTATGTATACAAACAAAACACCCAAGTATAAATACATCTGTGTACACACACTGCACACAGGGGCCCACAGAGCACACCCATCCACCATGTATAAACACAACACCCACAGTCTCCATTCTATACATATACAAATAATACCCAAACATACACACAGCTGCGTATCCACACAGCACTCAGGGCCCCACGCAAGACACCGAGTATACATACAGCCCATAGCAAATACATTTCTCTGATCTCCAGACCTCAAGCTCCACCTCACAGGGGAAAAACAAATACCCTTTTCATAAACACCTTGGCCCAGGTCCAGGCGGAAGAGACCATGGGACACTAGGAAGAGGTGGGGGCTAGCAGGAGTCATAACCAGATTACCGAGAAGTCTTGGGAGGAGGGACAAACCAGGGATACGGCCTCTTGGTTCCCCTACTCACCCATGTGGCTGTCCTTTAGTGGAAGAATAAGCAGGGCAGGGGAAAAGAGGGACCCAGGCCCCTACACCCCCAGTAAAGGAAGCTCCAGCCTCTCTTGGGAGAACAGTCCCAGTTACTCCCCTCTCCTGGAAGCCCCCCCTACAGAGGAGCCAGAGATCCATTACAAATGATCTTGTTACAGGCCCCGCCCACTGGGAAGTTGGTCATCTAATCCTGGGAATGGGGGCCTGTGTCAGCACTTTGCAGCCCCAGCCCCTGCCTTTAAATGGAACCCACAATACAAGCAAAAACACTGGGAGGGTCAAGTGACTTTGGCAGCACCTTGTAGAGCAGCAGGAACAAAACAAGCCCTGAAAAGGCCACGCCCTGGGATGAGGGTCTTTAGTTCAGACACCTGCCTGTCTCTCCTTCCTCAGTCCATTCTTCAACAGCCAGCTCCTGCCCAGGGAATCCACAGGAATCCCAAGGTCAGAGCTACATCTCTCAGAGATCCTTTCGCCTAATCCCAATCCCGATTTTATACATCTGGAAACAGGCTCAAAAAAGAAAGGTCTTGTTTAAGGTCAGCAAATCAGAGTCAGATTAAACTCCAGGACTAAATTCTGGGTTCCCAGAGGGGATTCCTGGGTCCTTTGGCCCCCCAAAAAGTCCAATAAACTCTGGTCCCCATGTCTTAATCCAGGCCTGAAAGCCCAGTTCCTAGGACAAGTAAATGGGTACAGGTCCCTCCTTCCAAAACTTCACCCCCAGGCCTCTAAACAGAATTTCATTGATCATGCTCCCCAACTTCCAGTGGTACTATTTCCCCCTCTACTCTGCTCCCCATATTCCTTCCTCCCAGACATTAATGGGAGGGGGTGCCCTTCCTCTTGGCACTGAGGTACTGGGATGTACCCAGTAAAGCATGGGTACCCCTGCAGGGAGGCAGTCTCCTCCCAGGGCTGCAGGTTTCAAGGTCAGAGACACCTGGATCCATCCTCCCAAACACAGGCAGAGCCCAGACAAAGACAGCAGCACAGCGGCTGGACAAAGGCAAGGCAGTGGACAGGGGAGTCTGGTCTCTCTACTGACCCCCACCCCCCATCCATTTCCCTTCCCCTGCCTTGATCCCCCCATTCTACATCAGGGTCTGGCAAATGGAGGTGTCGGGGAGCCCTCCTCTCCCCCGACCCAGCCACACCCACTCACCCTTCTTCTTAAAGAGCCCGAGGATCGCCGGGAGGTGGCGGCCCAGGAACACCACCATGACTGCAGGCCCCACTCGGACCGTCCCTATCCCGATCTCTCCAGAACCCCAGGCGACGCCGTCACCACAACCCCGCACTAAGAGATGCCTGCCCGCCAGCCCGCCCAGCTGCAGAGCCCCAGAGCCGGGCTGGGGGGGAGGGGCTGCTCTCCAGGTCCTCCTCCTACCTTCGCCACTGGTCCCGCCCCTCTACCGACCCCGCCCCTAAAGTAGAGTGCAGGGGCAGGAACCCTCTCAGACTCACAGAGCAACTGAAGGCTGCAGCCTGTGGGTGCTGGGCTCTGGTGGACAGTATTACTAGGAGGGCTGAAGACACTCACTCCCAGAGGCAGACCACTAACCCTGTCCCCAAGTCCTTTTCTAAACAGTCAGGAGCCAAAGCTAAGGCAGGGCTCCCAGCTGCCAGATGGTAGGTAGAAGAGCCACTAGATTAAACTTGGCATGGTGCCCACCCCAGGCCCTCCCGGCTGGTGAGGGTAATTCCCTGGGGAAGGAGTTCGGACTATGGAGTAGCCAGGCAGCAGGCCAGAACTGCCTGTGGGGATGGTGCCTGAGGGGATGGCAAGGCCACTGATGGAGGTGCCTGCAGAGGTGGGAGCCAGCCCAGGACACAGTACTGGGAAGCCAGGAGCCGCTCAGAGTGGCATCACATTGGCTGGTGGTAACCCTCATGTGTATGTTCAGCCTCATACTTTCCAAAGGACTTTCTTCCCACTTTGGTAAGGTGACATCAGCAGCCCAGAGAAGCACTGTGAACTCTCTAAGGTCACACAGCAGAAACAGTCCTTCAGTGCAGACCTCCTGCTCCTCCAGCCCAGGATTCTTCCTGCTGGCCTCACTCTGTGACTCAGTGTCTCTGCGGGATGACCAGGCATGGAGACCAGAATTAGCCAAGAAACAGCTCACAGGTGAGGGCAGTAAGGGAAGCGGTACTTGGAGGGAAGTCAGGTCCAGGTTCAAATCCAGTTCCATCACACACAAGCCATGACCTCATATAGAAACTAGGCCAATAACTCCTTTTTATAAAGTTATTGTATCCATTCATTCGATCAGCAAATATTTATTAAGCTAGTACTGGGGGCTGTATCTAATGGAAACCTTTATCTTGTACATCCCCAGTGCCTGAATCCTGGTACATGCCGTGAGCTCAATAAACATTTGATGACCACATGAATGAGGTAAACTAACAATATAATTTTAGATAGTGGAGACTGAGGAGCTGTGGCAGGAAGGGGGTGCCTTTAGGGGGCATCAAGAAAAGACCACTGGAACTGAGACCTGAAGAATAAGAAGGATGGGGGTGGACACCAAATCCTCAACCTGAATTGTAGAAATTCAACTGTGTTGGAGAAAAATATCAAAGCCTAGAAACTGTGACTGGGTGAAGAAAATTTCCCAGCCTATGGCTGAACTCCTTATTCAGAGGGTGTAGTACCCTGTCCATCCATTTATACAAAATAAAAGATTAAGATTCAACTTTGCTTTAAAAAAAAATTCAAACAAACAAAACGAGGAGCCAGCCAGCAAAAGTACAGAGCCTTCTAGACAGGGGCATCAGCATAAAGACCTTGAGGCCGGAGTGGTGGGTTTCCCAGAACAGAGGCCAGTGTGGCTGGAACACAGTGAGCCAGGGAGAGAATGGCAGGAGGTGAGAGGAGGGCAGGAGTCAGATCTGGGCCCCACAGGCCTTGACAGAGCCTGAATTTTATTCAGAGCCCCAGGAGGTTGGTCAGTAAAAATGAAGGTTAAGCTGGGTAATGACCGTGTTAAAAGAAATACATCCCTCCAGAAGGTGTAGTTAAGACTGCAGTAGAAAGTCTGTGAATTATAAAGTGCTGCCCCTCCCCAAACTTGCCTGAGGACATCCCTCTGAAAGAGCACCCTTCTCTCTGAGTCCCCAGGGATCTAAGAATTCACAATGGCTCCCATGCTCAAGGCCCCTCTGCAGCCCTTCCCCCTTTGCTGCCCCACCTCTCAGAGACCACTCAAGCAGATGGCTGAGCCTTTGCTCTCTGGAAAACAAACTCTATGGAGCTAGATAGCATATTTCCACAAATCACTGAAATGTAAACAATCCTAAGAAGCTGGCACTTTAATCCTCATTTTACAGATGAGAAAATTAAGGCCAGAAAGGGCAAGCATTATAACGCTGGTAAACAGCAAGGTAGCTTTTGCACCCAGGATAACTTGAATCCAAAAGTCATGATCTATCTGTCCACTGTGTCAGCTACAAACCTGATCTCCCCTCTGCAGAAGGGCTGAGGAGACCCCCAACCCCATAAATTCGAGGTTTCTGGACTATATACTTCCCTCTCCCCTCTCTTAAGCCAGACCCATCCACCCCTTATTAGTCCCACTCAACCAGAAAAAGAGCAGTAGACTAACACTTGCAGGGTGATTAATTCATGCCAGGCACATGCCAGTTGCTGGTGGAAGGCAAACAGTCTCTGCCCTCATGGATCTTACAACAACAGCCCTTCCAGGCAGGTACTCTTCTGGTAATTGATCATGGATCCGAAAGACTCAGAGAGCTAAGTGACTTCCCAATCTCTGGCTGGCTCCAAAACTGAAGCCTTTAACCACACAGGACACAGTCATCTTCAGCCTCTCTAGCCAGGGAAACCAAAGGCTGAGCTCCTACTAAATCAGAGATGGGGGCACATCAGCTCCTCAAGGTCCCAGGCCCACAGCTGAGAGTCAGGGCCACAGCTGCAAATTCCCCAGCCAGATCCAAGGCTCTCACTCCTGATAACGCCTGGTTGCCCCAGCAACACCCCTCCCTTCACTCACCCACAGCTTGGCCAGAGCCTGAGGCCTCTCTGAGCCACCCTAGACACAGGTCTACACACCTGTGACTTGCTAGGGGAGGGGCTCAGCAACCGGAATCTCAGGTGGAGGGCAGGTTCCTCACAAAGAAATTCAGCCCCAGAGAGTAGAAGGACCTTGCCAAGGGCACACTTGGGAGTCCCTGTTCCAGGACCTCTGCTCTGGGAGTCCAGAGGTACAGCCTAAGCCTCCCCTCCTTCTCTATCTGCTGGAGGGAGGCTTCCAGGATCTGGGAAGACACCGTGCTCCGGGCCACGCCCCCCCACCCCCACAGCACACCAGGAAGCACACATGCAAGTCCGTGAGCTTAGATCCAGTCTACCAGTGAGGTAGATGGACACACACCTCCAAAATGTCCACTGGGGCCAATCCCACAGGTGGGTGCTCTCAGGACCACATCCACAAAGCACACCTAAACCACCCTAATCCACGTCCTCTTTATACACGAGCTGGACTGCAGACTTACACAGGGCCCTGCCAGGTGACTGTGTACATGAAGGTAGGTGCACGTACCCACCACTCTGGGGCTTTCCTGAGCCTGGGGACAGGGAGGAATGGGGGAGGAAGGCCACATGAACATTGTGCGCATGTGTGCTCACTGTCCTGGCAACATCCTCCATGGGGTGAGGCCTCAACCTGCCCCATTCCAGAGCAACGGGTGGGGGTGGTGGCGCACCCACAGCCAGGCAGGCCTGACTCAGGGGAGAGGAATGAGGGGGCGGGCACAGCTGCCCAGGTGGCCTCGCTCAGGAGCTGAAACCCTCCAGGCCTGACCTTGCCCCCTCCAAACCCCCCCTCCACATTTTGACTGTGCCGCCGGCCAGCCCAGGAGCCAGGATTCAGTGTTCAGAGACTCTAAGTCTCAACCCCTTGCTGTATCACACTGTACCAGTGGACAAACCAAGGCCCAAGGGGGCTGGGCCTTCCCATGGGAACAGAACCCAGAGCATATGTAGATTCTATTCTCTTAGAGGCAAGACAAAGAGAAATGAACATGAAAACTTTCAGGTGGAGGCACTTTTACAATTCTCAAAACACTTTCTCTTCTACAGTTTTGTACAACACCTAACAAGAAACCTGAAAGGTACCTGTGACATTTCCTTTTTACAAATGAGCAAAAGGAGGCACCAGGGAAAGTGACTTGCTCAAGGTCACCCGACCAGGAAGTGGACCAGCCCACATTTGAACCTGGGTCTCACTCCAAACGCCTTAGCACACTTCAGTCTAAGGGAGTTAAGGGGTCAGGGCTGCAGCATGGGTCCCTGCCCAAACAGGGGAAACTCTGTACCCTCCCTCTGCAGAAGGGGAATCCCCCTCCTTCCTTCCCTCAGTGGAAAGCCCCACCCAGCAGGGACAGAGCTGACAGGCCGGTTCTAAGGTAAATATTGGGGGGCAGGGAGTGCCCCAACAGGGAGGGGAAGATCCCATCCCACAGGCGCCTTGGGGAACAGCAGTAGTGCAGGGAGGAATTAGCTACAATAATATTAATAAATGTCATAATGAGTTTCCAGGTCAGTATCTGCTCCCAACAATGATATAATAATCTCTTTGGGCCAGGAGCAATTCTGACTTTCCAAAGCCCTTTCCTTTGTTCCTTCAAGGCATGATTATCCCCATATAAATGCTGGAGAGGCCTATATTTTGCCACCATGAAGTCAGGAGAGGAAAAGCCTGGGAGTCAGGTCTGGATTACAGGCCTTGGACAAATGAATCAACCTCTCTGGGCCTCAGTCTCCTCATCTGTAAAGTGGGATTAACCCACTTCACATAGTGCCTGGGAAAGCTAAAGCCATGCAATCAAGTGTAAACGCAAAATGTCATTCGAGGGAGCCTCTGCCTCTCAGGGTGAGGGATAAAGGGCCCTCTCAGGCCCCTCTGCCGCTCCACTTACACACAAAGATAATAAACTAGCAGTTATAGAGTGCCAATTAATTGAGACCCATGTAGTCTCACTAAATCCTCATCATACAGAGGCATTCCCCAAGGGTCAGTGACTTGCCCAAGGTCACAAAGCCAGTAATGGCAGAGTCAGGATGTGAACCCTCTGACAGGCTGAAAACTCAAGTTCTCATGCTCCCAGAGGCTTCCTCTCCCACCCACTTCCAGAGCTCTCTTCAAATCTCAAGTGGAGTTAAGGACCATTAAGATAAGGTCTGATAAGGGACACTTAACATAAGCTCCCTATCAGGTCCTCAATGACTTAGCCCTATCTGGCAGACCTGCACCCCTGTTTGGGAGGGAACGGGATTCGAACCCAGACCAGATATCCCCCTGCTCTGGGAGTCAGGAGTCCTAGATTTGAACTCTCACTGCCCCTCAATTGCAGCATGGTCCTGAGCCAGGCACTGCCCTTTTCTGGGCCTCGGTTTCTTCATCTGTGAGGTGGGAGGGTTGGAGAAATGCTCTCTAAAGAGCCCACAGTATGTATGACTCTGCTCCTGGAAGGAAGGCGGTGGTCCCTCACTCTGACCTGGGGCAGCTGGGGGTTCAGCTTATCTCAGACCCCTCAGACCAGAGAGGGAAGCCCAGGGCTCCCACATGCAAGTTCAGACATACAGATGGTCATAAGTCTGCCCCCAGGAAAGGGGAGGAGACAGAGAGAAGCTGGGGTGGGGGTTGGGGGGCAGGTAAGAGGAACTGGCCTTCTCCCAGGTGTGGGACCTATCAAAGACCCCTGGTGCTCCTGGTCCAGAGGCAGGGATGAAAAGAATTTCAGGTGGTCTGACTCCACCAAAGACTTGGTCATTCCCTCAATCTCCTCATCTGCAAAATGGGAATGATAAACCCTACCAAGAGGAGGGCCATGTGGAAACCTGACAGGACAATGCATGGGCAAAGGAGGGCAGTGGGAAAGGGGGAAAGCTCCCTGGGCTCCCAATTCCATTCCTTCACCAATCCCTCAAACTGTCCAGGACCAAGTGCCCAAGAGCCTGGGGAGGCAAGTGGAGGGCTGGGTCGGACAATCCCAGCAGGATACAGTATCTTGCCAGCAGTGAGGAGGCCTCTCCCCTCCACCTTCACTCTCACTCTTCTCCATGGTCCAAGGGCCTTTGATCCAGGGAAGGAACCCTTCCTGGAATCTGGATTTTCTCTACACTTTCCACCTGCTCCTTCTCTGGGCCCTAGGGGCTTTCATGCTTAGTCCTTAACCCCTTCCCTCCCCTCACAGCACTTCCTCCACTTGGGTTCTTCAGAGTCCAAATCCCCCAGGGTCTCAGGCTTTCTCTGCCATGGGGACTTGCAGACCCCTCAATCATAAAAGGAAACCCATCTATCTCTAACCGGATTTAGGGCACAGGCTTAGGAATCTGACAGGCTTGGGTTTGAATCATGATTCAGCCATCTCCTTGCTGGGTGGCCTTGGGCAAATGACTTCACTTCTCTAAGCTCTACCTTCCTCATCTGTAAAATGGAGAGAATAACAGCTTCTAGCTTGGAAGACTACTGGAGGACAGATGAAATGATGTGAAGGGTTTAGCAGAGGGCCTCATTTTTATCTCTGCATTATTATCTCTGCTACCATCCCCCAGCCAAGCAGCCTCAAGCACAGAGCCTTCACAGCCCTCTCTGGCCCTTACTCCCAACATCTGATGAATCCCAGGTCCTAGCACTTCTGTCACCTCCTCCGCAGTGTCTCTGCAGCTGCCACTCCTCTCTACTCCCACAGCCCCCACCCTGTCCCTAACCCTCACCTCATCACCTCTCCCCTGGATTACTGCAACAGCCTCCTGACTGCTCTCGGAGCTTCTACTCTCACCACCCCACCCGCCAACCTGCCCTGCCTTGCACCTGCCAGCACCCAGAGCCGTCTTCCTAACACACCACTTTCATAGCCTCCTCCCTTACTCAAGCACCTTCACTGGCTCCCTATGGCCTATAGAGGTGGACTCTGCTTGCCTTGCCTTCTTTCATTCATCCTTTCACAGACTAATCAAATGGGTAAGTACTCAAGTCCCAGTCCCACACCTGGGCCTGTGACAGTAGAGGCTGAGGCCAGGGAGGCCTTAGAACCCTCAGCACAAGTAAAACCAAAGGGATTGAAGTTTGCATTCACAATGGAAATTCTCCCAGGCACAAGGAAAGAGCCTCAACTACTTTTCTCTCCAACCTCCATGCTCAATCTCAACTCCATGCATTGATTCACAACCAAAGCCGAGATTAAATGTATCTCTCATTTAATGAACAATTCAGGATTAATTCCAACCCTGCAGTTACTTCAAAGACCAAATTAAGATCATCTCCCTAGTTTTCTAAAACTGACCCCAACTCAAAAGCCTTTTGATATATGACCTAGAATATTCCCCAGCTCCCACACTTATTTGTATTGCCCTAACATTGCATTGGTTTTGTAGAAACGCCATGAAGACTGGTTGACTCTTGAGCTACAGCAGGAACTCAAAGAGCACAAGGGCTGCTAGAAGCCCCTGGCCTCTTCCTTCAGGGCCAGTGGGCAGGAGACTGTAAACACAGCCCTCTTAATCTCTCTCTCCCCACCACAAATAGTCACAAGTCTGGACCTACAGTTGGTTTTCAGGAAACCATCAGTTTAGAGTGGCCATGGGAGGGCAGATGAAGAGCCCCAGCCCCACCCCCTCAATGCAGAGCTCAAGAGAGACAAGTGGACAGAGCTGGAACAGGGAGTCTACTGGAAAGTCCTGGAGTCTCTCATCAACCCACCTTGTGAGGAATCCTCAGAGAGCCTACCGGAAATTAACCCTTTTCCTACTGTTATTTTGATTATCATGATTAGTCTTCAAACCATAGCAGGCAAATGACCTTGGACAAGCCCACTCTCCTCTCCAGACCTCAGTCTCTTTATCCATGAAATGGCTAGCCACACTATAAGGGTCCCAAGAAATGACCTAAGCTGAGTCCCCTCAATTTCAAATATAGACCCCCCCCATAGGAGTCAGGTAGGTCCAGAGAAGTGAAAGCAATCTGCTCAAGGTCACCAGAGCCCATACCAGAGCCACAGTGAGAACCCAGACCCCAAATTCCCAGCCCAGGCTCTTTTCATGGCCCCCTGCGTGGAGGGATGAGATCATCAGGCTCAGTTCAGAATTTTCTAGGAATGTGGGCCATCCTGGGAAACCATGGGTGGATTCTCCCACCACAGCAGAGTGGGCCCCCACCCCACCCCACCCTCTCCCGGATTCTCTCACTCCCAAAGACCAGCTGATACCCACCTCTGTTGGAGACCCCTTATCTTAGGGGGGGGTTTGAATCCACAGTCCCACCCCTACCCCACCTCTGGATTCACCAGGTGGGGGAACTAGACTCCCTCCTCCAGCGCCCCTTGGGACTCTGAGGGATACCCTGAACTGCCATACCCACTAAGGGAAACCAGGAATCCCATCTCCCAGTTCTGGGGTAGGAGGCCTTCCCCATTCTTCCCTCCTCCCCCTCACTTGGAGGCTGGAATGTGACCCGCGGAGGGATCCCGCAGCACGCTGGGAAAGGCTGTGTTCCAGCTCGGTGGCTGCACTGAAAGGGGGTAGATGCGGCAGCAGCGACCATGGGGACCGCGGGGGGTGGGGGGGGGCAGGAACTGAAAGGCTGCTGCGGCTTTGGTGGGGGTGGGGAGGGAGTCTAGAGAACCAGTCTGACTCCCGATCACGCCAGATGGAGGTGGCCCGGAGCCTCCAGCCCCTGGTTTCCTGCTTCTCCCCTTCACCTTTGTCTCCCCTCCATCCTGCAAACTTTCAGCCTGTTGGGGGCTAAAGCCTGAGAAACAAGTGTGTGTGTGTGTGTGTGTGTGTGTGTGCGCGCGCGCGCGCCTTAGGGACTGTCTGTAATCCTGAGTGTCTGGTTGGTTGTGCAGTTCTGAATCTGTGGCTACATCTGTGTGCCTAACACGTTGGACAACTGTACCTACATGACTCATGTGTGTGTACGACTGTGTCTGAATCTGTGATGTGATGTAGTTCATGAGGCTGTGCAAATCATATGCATAGGTGTTATGTGCCTGTGTCTCAGATCTGTGTGTCCTACAGCGATGGTTTGGGTGTAAATGTGTATGTGGTTTTGTGTCTGTACGTCCATACATCTGCATCTGAGTGGGTGTTGCGTGTGAGACTGTAAATTGTGAACATGTACATGTGCCTGCCTGTAGGTATTCGTGTGTACATGTGTCTCTGTGTGCATGTGAGGAGTCGGGTCTATGCGGGGAATACCCGGTCCCCCACACTCACACCCGCCAAGCCCCGGGAGGGGGCAGCAGTGGTGGCGGCTGCTGCAGCAGAGAGACCCTCCTCCCCGCCTGCCCCGCCCCCACCCCGGCCCCTACCTGCCGGCCGCTTCGCCGACCGCCCGAACCGCCAGAAGCTGCGGGTCCGGGGGCCGCTGGGGGCCTTCCTCTTGTGGTGTGAGTTGCCCATGATGGGTGCAGGAGCCGGCGCGGGAACCCAAGCGCAGCCCAACCAGCCGGGCCACCGGGCCGCAGCCCCGGGACACAGGCAGAGAGACTCCTGGGCGGCCACCGCAGGCGCCCCCAGCCCCAGCTCGGCCACGCCCCCGGGCCCTGCGGCCAATGGCTGGGCCAGGGACGGGGCAGGCGGAGGGGTGGGGCCTGGCGCGTGTCCCTTAGGCTCCGCCCCCCAGGACCTGGGAGACCAGCTGAGCCGCCCAGCCCAGAGCGCTCCGGGAAAGGCAGGGCCAGTCCAGGTGAGGCAGGCAGGTAGCTCGCTCTCCCAGTCCAGGGACCGCCAGTCTGAGGGCTGCAATGGAAGGGAGATAAGGAGGAACCGGGCTCCAGACATGCGGGTTCTGGAGCCCTCCTGCTGCTAAGGCCCACCAAACACCACACCTTGAGTGTCACGTGGCTGTGTATCTCCGGTCTCCGTGCCTGTGTGTACAAATGTATCTATCTGTATTTCTGTAGTAATAGTGTTCAAAATAATAGTAGAACCCTTTTATATAGTGTGTACTATGTGCCAGGCACTGTGTAACCACTTTCATGCATTACTTCATTCATCCACAAAATAATTATGTAAGGCAGGTACTTTTATCATTCCCATTTTACAGATGGGGAAATCGAGGTTCCATAAAGTCAACTGATTAGCCCAAAGTCAAACAGCATTAAGCTACAGAGCTATGACTCAAACCCGGAATGACTCCACTGCCCACCGCTCCGTGCTACCACTTCTCCAGTTTATCTATGGCCCTGTATGACCTTGCAGAAAGGCATGTAATTGGGTATTTGTAACTGTGTGCTTGAATATGGCTGTGTTACTGTGTACCTGTGTATACATCTGTGACCCTGAATATATGGTTTCCTATGTAATCCTCTGTGTGTGATTGTGTGCCTATATCCATACCATTTAGTCTATTTTCTTTTTTTTCTTTTTTATCCTCACCTGAGGACATTTTTCCATTTTTTGTTCAGATAGAGTGGGAGGGAGAGAGAGGGAGAGAGGGAGGGAGGGGGAGAGAGAGAGAGAGAGAGAGAGAGAAACATCGAAGTGAAAGGGACACATCGAGTGGCTGCCTCCTGCACGACCCAACCAGGGCCGGGGACAAACTGCAACAGAGGTACGTGCCCTTAGCGGGAACCGAACCCAGGTCTCTCTGGACCGCAGGCCGATGCTCTAACCGCTGAGCCAAACCGGCCAGGGCTAGTCTATTTTCAAAAGTCTGGATCTGGTTTTTTGTGTATCTGCCTACGTAACTGTGACATTCTCTCAAGGTGGCTGGATATCACTGGTTTTATGTATTTGAGTGGGGTAACAACCTGCCTGTGTGCATGTAAGTGTAAATATGTTTATCTATAAATTGTGTAATTGCATGTGCTTTTGTGTATTGGTATGACTGTACAATTATGTACATATTGTATGCCCACATCTACATTTGCGTAAGTTTAAGTAATGGAGAGTATAGTAGGTAGACATATGTGAAACCACCCATGTCTGTGTACATCTGTGGAGCTGTGTGTTCCTCATGCAAGTCTTTGTTTTTCAACCCCAGGCCAAACTTCACCTCTTCTTAAAGCCTTGTGTCCTCACAAGCACCCTTGTGTCCAGGGACCTTCCCAGAGCACCACAGCCTGGGAAATAACGCTACCATCACTCTGCCCTGCCTCTTCAACTAGGGGCAGCATAACGTAGCAGAGAGAATGCTGGGCTGGGAGTCCAGAGCCCTCAGTTCTAATCCCCATATGGCTCATCCTTTCTGCCACCTGGGCTAACCCCTCCACTACACCATGCTGCCTCTTATGCCCAGTGGCTCCAGAACATCCTGTCTCTGCAAAATGGGAGTCAAAGCTGTTCTCCCCCCTCTCCCCAATGCCCATCTCTTGCTACGAGTCTGAGGCTGACAACAGTGCAGTCTCTGAGGGGCTGTATTTTATTCATCCATCCAGAAAGTACTCACTGAGCACACACTGTATACCAAGCTTTGTGCACAAGGCTCCCTGCTTTGTACAGAGAAGAAGGTCCTAGTGTCAAAGCTGGAAGATACCTCAGAGATTGGCTAGCCCAATCCCTTAACTTTCATATGGGACAACTGAGGCCCATAAGGAGAAAGGTGGTGTGGGGGAGCAGAAAGAACACTTAAGGGTAAAGTCCAAATCCCTCAGCATGAATTGAGTGAGGACAGATATGCAAAGAGCCTTGAAAGATGTTTTTGTAGCAGGTGCCTTGGCTTTCACAGGAGGCTGTGCAGGAGCTGCCCCCGCCCACCAGTTCAACCTCATCTCCAACCACACCCCTCTCATTCTCAGAACTCCAGCTACACAAAACTGCTTGCCACTCCCCAGTACACACCTCCAGACCTTCACACATGTCCTTCCTCTTCCATCTTTGCCTGGAAGATTCCTTGTTATCCTCCAGGCTCGCTCCACAGTCTACTCCTCCATGAAGTTTTCCTTGCACACCTTCCTCCCCCGGTTCAGTTCTCTGTACTCCCACAGGCATTAGTGCTGCCTGTTGATATAGACCTGATCACAGCTCAGGACTCCTCAGTAGTTGTCTCAACCAGAAAGCAAATTCCTCAAGGGCAGTGATGGTCTCACTTCTCTCACTAACTCCAGGCTCAGCCTAGTGTCTGGCACACAGGAGGAGTGTCATACGTGCTGAACAGAAACTAGAGGAGGTGGAGATGTGGGGCTTGCATACTGGTGAAGGTGGTAATAATGATGGCACTTAAGTACTGGTGGAGGTGAAGAGGCCCGGGCAGGGGAGTCCAGGCCAGTCTCCCAGTCTGACGCACTTTCACTATAAAGACTGTGCTTGCTCCAGGATCCTAGAGAAAGAGTACTGCCCATAGCCAAGAGCTTGGGGTAGGACTGCTGGGAAGAAGTAGGTAGTATGGAAGGCATATGAACCAGAACTCCTGGAAACACAACACTGAGTCTGAGCGCCTCATGACCCTCCTGGAGAATGGTGGTGAAGGCCTCGCCTGGCTAAAGGCTTAGGACAGGGTGTCCTAAGCAGACAGGAGGCCCTTCTTGGAGACCTGACCAATAGCCTCCTGGGAATCATGCACTTTGCCAGAAGATTTGAAGTTTAAACCCTTTGCAAGCAATTTTCAACCTTTTTCATCCCATGGCACACATAAACTAATTACTAAAATTCTGCAGCACACCATACCAAGCACAGAGCCGGGCACCCCGTGAATGGAGCTGACAGCCTTTGATGAACTGGCCCCCAAGGACAGTGGACACAGTGGACAGTGTCCAAGAGCATAGGCTGCAGTGGAATGTAATAATTGGGGAAGTGGACAGAGACCTCCCCCTCCCGCCCAAGGAATGTTTCTACCTGCTTCCTTCCCCAAGTCAGCCAAAGGGCTAGATGTGGCCATGGGGTCTGCAGATGGAAGGTAGAGGTGTGTATACCTGCCCTCACCACCCACTAAGTTCACTGTGGCCCACATAATAGACAGTGCCTCTTCTCATTAGTTTTCGGCAGCATGTGACAGGCCAGGAGCAGCTGAGACAGCTTTCAGGGTTAGGGAAGAGGGGGATTTCCAAGGGGCAGGTGGTGAGGGGAGGTTGCCTCTCGGCCCTCTGCTGAAAACAGAATGTAGATTTTTCTGGTCATAGGATTTAGCCACCCCAGTTCAGCAAACCTTCCTGGCAGCCCTGCTTCAGGGGCAAGAGTAGAAGAGAATAGTGGGGGGAGGAGCCCCAGCCTGAGGGGATTTCCAGGAGAATGCTGGGATGTGTGCCATGGATGCAGATTCAGGGCCTCCACAAGGAGGGAGAGGCAGCTGGAACCACTGCCCCGGAAGGTGTCGGAAGCAGGGGAGGAGATGGCGGCCTTCTTGGCCTCAGCTTCCTGCTCACCTCATCCCACCCGTTAGAAGCACCTCTCTGGGACGAGACTTTGCATTTGAAGTCTGAACACAGAAGTGGGAAAGCTGAGGTCGGCCTGGCAGGTGCAGGCTCCTGTTCAGCCTCTAATGCTGACCGGCTCTATGACCTTGAGCAAGTCACTTCCTCCTCTGGGCTTCAGCTGCCCACCTGCATGTGCCATGAGGGCTCCCTGCGACAGCTCAGGCCATCAATTCTGAGCATCTAGGACTCAGAGATGCCCGTGCACTGGGGGCCCATATCGGATCACCCACCTATCACCCAAAGCCACTTAGTGCCAGGCCCTGTGCTGGACAGAGGGAAAAGACAGTCAACTCAGCTCCTGCCCTCAGGGTGTTCAGAACAGTGAGGTATGGTGATTTCTGTACCCCACAGGACCCAGCCAGCCAGCTGGTCCCAATCCCCAGAAGGTGCCTTGCCTTATTCCAGTGCTGCAAATCCCTCAAACCCAGCTTCTCCTCATCCTTCCATTTTAGTTCACATGTCACCTCCTCAGGGAAGCCATCCCTGATCTCTCCTGGGATCCCTGCACTCCCTCTTTTGTCACATTTTTTGACCCTTAATTGCCTCCTTGACCCTGGTTCCTGCCCTCCCTCAAATTGTGAGGTTCATGAGGACTGGGACCTTGTCTCTCATTCATCCCCAAGACAGCGGCACATAGTAGGTACTTATACTTAATATTAAATACTTAATAAGTATTTGTGAAATACACCAGTGAGGCTCCCTCTCCCATCTGGACCCAAGGCAGACAATGCCCATCCCTTCACAGTGGTCTGGAGAAGATGAACCCAGACTCCTCTATGGAAGTCACTCCCCCACTGGATGATACACAGGCCCCTTCCTCAACAGGGAGATGTGGCATTATTACACTGCACTCTTCTCATCCACCTTCCTATGACATCCAGGCCACTGGGTCCCCATGACTTACTTGTCCATGACCAAAGGTAGGCTCTCCTTTCCTAGACATAGTTCCCACCCCCACACCCTAAGCCCCTACCAGCTTGCTCCTCAGCCCATTCTTGAACCCACAGAATTCTAGAACTAGAAAGGATCTCAGAGGCCATAAGACCCTATCTTTCTCAAGACAGGGCATGACTTGCCCCAGGTCATATACAGCAGAGCAGAACTCAACCTCAGGAGTCTCTCCACAACCCCACACCAAGGGCAGTTCTCCAAGCGAGTGGCCAGAGTTCCTCAGGTTAAATCTGCTGGGCCTGGCAAGATGGCTCCTGAATTCTCACTATCAGTGCTGGAGCCATCCACACTCCCACCCCCCAGCCACTGCCCATTCCCCAAAAGGAACCTTCAGGAGTGCTACAAACTCGGTTCCCCAAAGCTGGTCCTATCTTAGACGCTACAATGGTTACTCCTCTCCAGAATCAGAAACACATCCAACCTCACATTGCTTTGTTAGGAGAGTGTAACATCTGGTAGCAGACTGAGTGCTTCTGTCACTGCCATGCTGTGACATCACTTCCAAGCAGGTGTCTTGGCCTGACTTGGCCCAGGTATTCACATTACCCTGAACAATGCTTAACACTATTTAGTAAAGAATATGTCTTTTTCAAATGAATGAAGCTGAGTGACCTTGATCAACTTACTTTCCCCCTCTGGGCCTATTTCCTCACCTATAAATGGTAATAAATGCCTATCTCCCAGGTTGTTTTGAGGACAGGAAAAACATTCATGAAAATGCCTGGCCAGGGTCTAGCACATAGAACCTTCATGTTACTTCTCTTCTTCAAATTAGCTAGCACCCTGCCCTTCTTCCACACCCTGCTCACCTCCTCCAGGAAGCCTCCCCTGACTACTGGGCTCCAGTCCTGACATCTGGCCCAGAAACACTTCCTTCCTACACTTGTCTAGAGACCAGAGGATATTTCTGGAAAATATGGATTCCCGTTTGTTTACCTTTTTTTTTTTTTTTTAATCCTCACCAGAGGATACTTTTTTCCCATTAATCTTCAGATAGAGTAGGAAGGAGGGAGGGAGGAAGAGAGGGAGAGAGAGAAACATCTACGTGAGAGAGACACATTGATTGGCTGCCTCCCGTACTACCCCAACCAGGGCCGGGGACGAACCCCTGGACTGGAATCAAACCTGGGATTCTTTGGTCCCTGGGCCAACGCTCTAACTGCTGAGCCTGCAACCTCCTGTTGGACAAAGGTAAGACTCCACCTTCTGTGGATCCCCCCTCAATAATCATTATCACCACAGGTATGTGAGGTGTGACCAAGTGAGTTGTTTTCCAAACATGGATCAGGATGAACTTAGCTAATGCCAAGTCCTCAGCATCACAACCAGAGAAACCTGCTACTGTCTGGACCATGCTCCACTGTTCACAAAGCACTTGCATGTCTGTTATCTAATTTGATCTTTGAAATGGCCCTGTAAAGCCAGGATTTATTATCTCTATTTTACAGATAAGGAAACTGAGGCTTGGAAGGGTTAATAACCTGCCGGGTGTCTGAGGGGGCAGACTGAGGCAGCAGAGTTGTCCAATCAACCCCAGGGCCCATTCCTTCCAGACTGGGTCCTCAGATTGCAGGTGATTAAACCTATAAACACAATAATAGCAATCCCTTGCATTTCTATGGCGACTTTACTTTCATATAATCTTCACAACCACTCTTGTGAGAATCTCAGAGAAATAGAAAGGTCATAGACACATCAAGGCAATATCCCCTTTCTTTCCTGAGACATTAATAGAATCAGTGAGGCCACAGAGAAGTTGCTTGCCCTATGTCAAGGGGCTTGTTAGTGGCCGAGCCAGAATTTGAACTCTGACTTGCCTGACTCTGATACTCTTCCCACTCTATCGAGTTCCCTCACTTCTCTCCGGGCCCTTCCTATCTGCAGAATGGGTTGGGTGAGAATATCTTTAAGCCTTACCCACTGGTCCATGTCCTTGTGAGTGTTATGAAAACAGTACCAGTTTGGGAGGCAGATGAGTTGAGTTCAAATCCTAGTTTAGGCCAGCGATAAACTAATTACTAAAATTAGTTTATCTCATGGCACACATGAACTAATTACTAAAATTCTGCGGCACATCAAAAAATATATTATGTTTTGCAATCTGACAAAACAATAGGTATAATTTTGATTCATTCACACAGGACAACTATTGTTGTGTTGGCTGTTGTCATATTTTTATTTGACAATCTAAGGGAAAAGAGGTCAGTGCCTCTGACTAAATATTGCATGTTTTAAAAATTCTTGCAGCCCAGCTGGTGTGGCTCAGTGGCTGAGCATCGATCGACCCATGCACCCAAAGGTCACCAGTTCGATTCCCGGTCAGGGCACATGCCCAGGTTGTGGGCCCGGTCCCCAGTGGGGGGCATGCAGGAGGCGGCCAATCGATGTTCTCTTTCATCGAGGTTCCTATCTCCCTCTCCCTTCCTCTCTCTCTAAAGATCAATAAAGAAAAAAAAATTCTTGTGGCACACTGGTTAAGACAAATCACTCACTCACTGTTCCTGAGCCTCAATTTTCATCTGCAAATGAGATCATGGATACAGGCCTCGTGGCACATTCAGAATTACCAATAAATGTCAGATTTCCTCTCTTTTCTTTATAAGCCTTTGCAGGCCAGTGAGGGAAGCAGGGAGAATCTGGAAGACGGGTGCTCAAAATTCTATTCCAAACTCAGTCTTCCCATTTTATAGTCAGGGACTCAGATTAGGGGAGCCAAGACCTGTATCTCTGGGTCCTTGGTTCCGAGAATGTGATAGGGGAGATAATGGCCTTCCGAGCAAAAGCCAACCTCCCAGGAATTTTCTGTCTATCTCTCCTCCCCATCTCCCCCAATCTTCACTTGAACATTTTCCCCAGAAAGAGTTAAGCCTTCTTTGGGCTTCCCCTTCCAGACCAGTGGAGATTAGAAAGATCGGATTTATTTCTCTTAATAAACAGTAAAGAAGTAGAACCAGGCAGGTGACAAGGAAACAATTGGAATAATAGGAGGTTGGAGCAAAAAAGAGCAGGACTTCTTCCAATTGTACCTGGGGCCACCCCCAGACCTGTGGAAACAACAGCCAGGGGCAGGAGAGGTATTTCCTACACGTGGGCTCAAATCAGGCTGACCAGCTGCCAGGAAAGCCCAGTACTACCTGATATCAAAACACAAGGCAGGGGGCGGTCTGGCCACTGACCCAATGACTTCTAACCCAAGCTGTTGGAGCAGGGACCTACAGGTCACCTTTTCCAACTTCTGCCTCAGGCTGGCCTCCCTGAAAAGGGTCCACTGTCGTGGGGTACACCATTAGCTTGATCCAATCCCGATAGTCTGACCACAATCCATCCTGTTGCAATTCTGATCCATGCCTCTTGGCCTGATCCATGGCCTCCTGAGTGAGACAGAGATGACTTCAGACTGAATCCCAGTGGGGCAGCCCTGGGACAAACCCGTGGACCTGCAGAGCACTTGGAAACACCCCTCATCAAACCCTTCCTCAGAACGTAGCCCAGCCATCCTAGCCCCAGCACCCTGACTTCTATTTGTGGCTGGGCTGCAGGGGAGCAGGGCTCTCATCCAAAAGGAAGATCAGGCCGGATGCAATCACACAAGAGGCTTTTCACCCTCTTCCGGATCCCTAAAGTGTTCCTTTAATTCTGCTCCAGAGGAGATGGTTAAAGGACACTGGGAGGGTAAACACGGGCAAAATGGGATGGGCCGTACACACCGCCATTTCCTCACCTCCAGCACAGCAGCAGATCAAGGCAAAGCTAGACTGGGGAGCCCCAAGGGATCCTCACCCTCTTACAGAGACTCATGCCCGCCCCATCAAAGGAGGATCAAAAACATAGGGGGAAATGAGGGAAGAACCAAGCAAGTGGCCAAAAGAAAAGTGACCCCAGCTGGGATGGGCCAGGTCAGCCTCCCTTCTGGCTGCCCATCCATCAGGCCAGAGGGAGCCCAGAGGCAGGGAATTAGCTGTTGTATTTTGAGTACCCACCCCAGCCCAGGTACAGCCTCTCAGCTGACTTGGGCCTCAGTTTCCCCCACCTGTAAGCACACATCCAACACAGGCATGTTTCTAACAGGGCTGAGGGAAGGAGTAAAAGGGAGGGGTGATTGGCTCACATCCTTGAGCTCACCACCCCAGAAGGTGGATGTTTGTTTGGCCCAGGTAAATGGTGAGAGGGACCAGGTGGGAAAAGCTACACTGTTAGCTTTTAAGAACCTAAAGCATAATATGCTCCACCATGAGTCCTTTGTGGGGCTGGAAACCCAGATCCACCTAGCCAGCTGAACCACTTTTTGAGTGCAGTTGACCTTCCAGAGCCAGAGGGACCCCCCCCACACCCCAAAGCTACAGGGCCACTAGCCTCTCCTATTGGCCTCAGGCCAGAGTCAATCTCTGAACCCCTGACTCAGCAGAGGGCAGAACCTGGGTGAGCCTGGGGGATGGGGGATTGCCTCACCGATCCAAGAGCCAGACTGCCAGCACTTTGTGATTAAGCCAGAGATCCCTGCCCTAGCCGAGGGTCCCCCCACACCCCCTTTAGAGTGAGTGGGGCAAGGCTGAGTCTAGAAAATGCTGCGGGGGCGGCGCAGAATGGGGTTGCTCGGGCTGAGCCCTGGGTCCTTCGCTGCCCCAGCACCAGCGCCTGGGCTCACCCGCCTCCACCGGCCGCGCACCCCCAGCGAAGACACCCTGGCTGCAACCTGGGCGCCGTCCAGCGCCCAGCCCAGGTGCCGGCGCCTTACCTCGGCCTTTGCCCTTGGCCCTCCTGGCCTTGTCGTCCGCCTTCTTGGCCCGGGGGGCGGCCGCTTCGGCCCCCTCGGCCCCCGCCGCCTTCTTCTTGCGCCGCTTGCCCCGCAGCCAGTTGAAGGCGCGGCGGAGGCCGGACGCGCCGGAGCGGGACTTCTTCCTGCGCGGGGGGCCGCCGGGGCCGCCCGGCTCGTCGGCCGCAGGTGCGGCGGGGGGCGCGCGGGCCGCCATGGCGCGGCGGGCGGACCTGGCGGCGGGGTCAGGCCCCCTGCGGCCGGGCGCCCATGCGTGGGGCGGGCGGCTGCCGCGGGAGACGCGCCGGGAGAAAAGTTTGGGCGGCGGAGGCCGAGCGAGCGAGGAGCGAGGAGCGAGCGGGCGGCGGGAGGGGCCGGCCGGCGGCGGGCGGGGCGCGGGGGCGCCCGGAGGGAAGGAGCCGGGAGGGAGCGGCCGCGGGGCGGGAGCGGTGCTGCCAGCGGCCCCTCCCCGCGCCCCGGCCTGGGCGCTCCGGGGCTGCAGGAGGGCGAGGTCTGGGCCCGAGAGACGGCGGCCCGAGCCCCCGGGGTCGCGCGGACTGCCTGGGACCGAGAGGGCGGGGTCGCGGGCGGGTCCGGAGGGGGCGGTACTGAGGTTCTGTCCCGCCGGGGCCACTACGGGGTGCTCGGGTCCCTGGAGGGAGGCTCTGGCGGTTGTGGGAGGATGGGGCATTGCTCCGGGAAGGGGAAGAGAGCGGCTGGGGCTGGACCCCTGGAGAGCTCGGTGTCCTGAGTTTGGTCTGGGAAGAGATGGGGGATTCTGGAATTTTTTTTACCTGGAATAAGGGAATTCTGATCATTCTTTCCAGGACCCAGACAGTATTGGAAGTTTTGCCCTAGAGGTTGGGGATTCAGAAGCGCCTGAGGCCTGTGATGGACAGTGGACATTCCTCTCCCATGTGGCCATTAGGACTCACTCCTTTGCCCCTTTCCTCTCCTTCACCACACCTTCCCCCAGCTTCCTACACTCCTCATTGTGGAGCTGGGATCCGAATCTCCTGGGTGAGGGGGATGAGGAGAACAGTGCCTCAGTTTACCCTTTGGCTAGGCTGTGAGACCCCAAGACACCCCTGCCTGGGTCTGGGTTTCCCACTGAGATGCTCCACACTGGGGCTGATCTGGGCTTCATAAACTCACAACACATAGAGTGCTTTGAGATGCTCTGTAGATGAGACGTGACTGAGGAAACTGGTAGGGAAGAAAGCCTTTAAGAATCAAGAAAAGGCTGTCTCATTTCCTCCAGGCCTCTGGCTCTTTATTATCGCTGACCAAGTTCTTTTATATCATTTAATCCCACAACAAGGTAAGAGGGAAGCAGGGCAGGGAGTCTTACCCCATAGTATAAGAGGGAAACTGAGGCCAGGAGGGGACAGTGATTTCTTGAGAGCACAGAAGTGGTAGCAGCAGAGGAGCCAAGACCAGCAATCTAGGTCTTGTCTGTGCCTGGTCCCCAGGGGCTAGAAATTGCCCTAGGGTTCAGAGGTCTTGGACTCCCTCCCTGGATCCCCAGAAGGCCATCATCATCACTCCACCAGTTAGTTTGTCTTAGTCACTCAACCTGACCCTGATCAGGTAGCTTTCTCCTAGTCCTGGTCTCTAGGAGGGCAAAGACCCATTTGTGTGGGGCACCCAGCCCAGTCAGCCCTGGCTTAGTATAGACAGCACTCACTATAATATTGTAGGATGATTAGAGTATAGAATGTGGCTCCTTAACCTGCTTTAGCCCCCTGAGTGACCCCAGGGGCTCAGCTGTGGCAAACTTGGGCCATCACTGACACTCTCCCTACCTGGGGGGCCTGGGGCAGACCACTGTCTTTGCTGGGCCTCAGTTTCCCATCTAATAGCCATTCATTCTGGTCCAGCCCACAATCCCAGAGCACCCTTTCTGGCTCAAGCACTATCATGCACAAGAATGACGCAGCCCTGTCCTCATGCTCTCTACCCAGCCCAACACTAGCCCTAAGGACCCTGCCTATCCCTCAGTTGGTGAATATCAAAGGAAAAGTGTTATAGGCAGGGCTGAGACTTGGAAAGAGAGCAGTGTGCGGGCCTTGGCCTGTTGAATAGTCTAGATGCTTTGGGTAGGGAGGAGAGAGGAAGGTTTTTGGGAGGGGTGATCAGGAGAGGAGTATTGGTTAGTCTTGCCCCCACCAACCCTTTCAGCACCCTCTTCTTCCCAGTTTGCAGAGTCTAGTACAAAATGAAAATGCAAGGCCTTTTGTTTAAAAAGTATTAAAAGTTTCAAGAGGGCAACAGCAGAGCATTCAACCAAACACGAACCATTCCAGGAACAGGACAATGTGTGCCTACACCCATGAAATTGGCCCTGCCAGTGGCTAATATACTCTTTCACTGAAGGTTCCCCTCAAACCAGAATGCCCAGGAGTTAACCCATAGATTGGGTCCCCTGATTTGGAGGTTAGGAGAGGAAGGTGGAGGAAGGTGGTGGAGATGGAAAGAGGTCCAGGTTATATTCCCTTCAGTGTTCCTAACTACAACACCCAGACATTCTCACCTCCCACCTCCAACCTGGATCACTTCAGGCCAGTATCTGCCAGCTTGCCCTCTGACCTAATGGATAGACATGCTTCTAAGATACCCAGAGAGGTCTAGCCTGGGGAGGGCTAGCCTGCAACCCTGCTCTCTGGATTCATGATTATTCAGCTCAGCTACATTTCTTTGCTGGCCCTACAAGCAGTTGAGGAAACTGACTTCCCAGCATTCCTGTGGGCTGGGACCAAAGTCCATCCTGGAGCCAGGCTGTCATCTGACCAGGAAGTACCAGCCTGTCCCCAGGGTGGAACCACCAACAACCAGGTTTGGGGCAGCAGTCCCCCAACCCTGCCCTCTAGCTTTGCCCCCCCTGTTTTGGAAAATCCAGGACCACCCAGATATTGCCCTCACACCCATCCAACTCTCCCTCACCCTCCACCTTGGGAGACCTGCCTCCCACAAAGGGACAAAGGCTCTAGTGTTGTCCCTTTCTGGGGGCCTGGCCTCCTCCCCGCAGACTCCCCCTGCTCTGGGAAGCCAGGCCAAAGTGTGGCTGAGCCTCCTTCGTTTTATAGGGACACCAGGAAGGGAAAGAGCCTGCAAATCACACAGCCAGGAGCGGGAGCGCCTGTGGCTTCCCTCAGTGTTTAGACCAATTGGAGGGGCCAGAATTGTAGTGGAGGGTGGGGCAGTTCTGCAAAATTGAAGATGTTGAGAGATTAATAGTATTCCATGGACAAGAAAGCCTAAGGAGCCTGGCCAGTGTGGCTCAGTGGTTGAGCATCGACCCATGCACAAAGAGATCGCAGGTTGGATTCCCGAGTCAAGGCACATGCCCAGGTTGTGGGCCTGATCCCCAGTGGGGGGCATGCAGGAGGCGGCCAATTGATATTCTTTGTCATCGATGTTTCTATCTCTCTCCCCCTCTCCCTTCCTTTCTCTCTCTCTCATATCAATAAAGAAAAAAAAATTTTTTTTTTTAAAGAAAGCCTAAGGAGAGGTAGAGTGACTTGCCAGCAGTCACACAGCCACCTCTGGGCAGAGGTGAAATTTAAAACTGATCTGTGTTCACGTGTGTTTGTGTATATATTTGTGACCGAGCACCTGCTGTGTGTCAGGCACCCTCCTCCGCCCCATGAAGCTGCTTTCCAGAGCTGGCAGTTAAGACCCTGGAAAAGCGGAGTAGTTATCCTGGGGCCACAGCTGGGCCTCCAGAAACCTCCAGAAGTGTTCTGATTCACTTTGAATGAATCCTTCATGTATTTATCTGGAGAGAGGGTCTGCAGCTGTTTCAGAATGAAATCTAAGAATCTACCATTTGATCCTTTTTTAAAAAAAAATATGTTTTTATTGATTTTAGAGAGAGAGGAAGGGAAAGGGAGAATGCGCCCTGACAGGGGACCTGGGTGTGTGCCCTGACCGGGAATCGACCCTTCAGTGCATGGGACAACACTCAGCCAACTGAGTCACACCAGCCAGGGCCCATTTGGTCCTTTTTAGTGGGAGGAGAAGATAGACGGGGTCTCCTTGCATCAGATGCACCTCCCCCTTCTCCTCCCTGCCCCAAGGGTAGGGGAGAACCCTGCAGTTCCACCTCTACAGTGGGCATTCCGCTGTCCTGGCGTCTGTGGCAGTGTGTTAACATTTCAAACAACCTCCCTGCTGAGGTCTTCTTTGATCCTCCCAGCATTTCTCAGAATCAGGCCCCAAGCCTAATTCCACCCATTTTCCCTGCTGGGTTGAGAGGTGAAATACCCACAAGGTGTTAGTGGTGTGTGGCTGGAATCTATACTGTGTTGTGGGCTCCTAGGAGGCTGAGGGAGGAAGGGTATGAGAGGAGGAGAGGTGGAAGAGCTGGGGGAGACTAGAGAGAAAGGAAAAGTAGCTGTTGTCCAGATCGACCAGATTCTGTGATCAGACTGTCACTCTCATAGCTATACACAATGTAGAAAAGTGGTTTTCAAGCTTTTTCTTTTAGCATTGGATCTTTTTATTTTTCCCCTCAAACAAAAGCTACCTGAATTTTATCTGAAAGATAAAGTGGATTAAAAAAATGTTTTATAGGTACAAATTTATTTTATAACTCAAAACGTATAACCTTTACTTACCACAAAGTAAATCAGCAGGAACAATGATGACATTTCGATGGACTAAAAGTTTGAAGCCCTGAGTTATAGGCGATGGTTATGGCTTTACCTGAGAGCCGGCATTCAGTGTATTTCTGCGGCAGTTTGTCTCAGGCAGTAATTAGAAAATACTGTGCTTCATCGACAAGCAGAGGCACATAGTAAGAGTTTTAACAACTTGGCAGAAATGTCAGGAGAAGCTTTATCCTGAAATCTGCACAGAAATGAGTTATCCAGTCAACCCAGCTTAATGGCTTATCAAAAGTTAGACTAAGCTGGTTCTCACCTCAGTCCTGCAACTAACTTGCTGGGTGTCCTTAGGCAAGAAACGTGCCCTCTCTGGACACCAGTTTCCCCATCTGAACCTCTGATTTCACCTAGGAAGTGTGGCGGTATTTGAGCGTGCTGCGGTGCTGGGGGTGGGGTGCAGTGCACTAACGCAGAAGCTTCATTACTCATCCTCACCATCCACCCCCCTCCCAGTGCTGGGCCTGAAGGGGCCACAAAACCACTAAACTGCCTAAGTCCTAAGTCAGAGGTGGGTTGCCATGGAGATGTGCTTTGTTTCCCAACTGTCTGGCTGCATCTGACAAGCACAGAAAAGGCCAGATGGACACTGACCTTGGCAGAGAGAGCAGGGATTTCCTGACCCTAAGACCCACAGGGCTCACTGCTCTCTAAGGACACGGACTCAGTGCTCAGTTCTCACCCCCAAAATAGGGGGATGACCAGTCTGGCCTGTGAGCTGATAAGGCTTTATGTAGGGGGTTGCTGGGTGGGGCCCTCAAGGTGTTTGCAGACACCCACTCCACCAGTCCTGGGCAGCAAGACTGGCCCTGTGCCCAAGGGCAGGGCTAGGAGGGAAACGCCCATACCCAGGGCCTTCTGGAAGCTGGAGGAGGGGTAAAGATGTGTGGGCAGAGCTCTCTGCCCAGGATCAGAGCGAAACAGCTGGACGTGGACTCTCAGAGACAACCCTCACCATCCACACAGGGTCCCACACAAACCCACTAAGACACAGACAGGTTGGCACACCCACATGCACACCAGTTCACACTGGCTCACAGATACACACAGCAAAACAAAGCCAGATATGCACTGACACATCTAGGTAACTGTAGACACTTAGGTACAGTCAGACAGACTGACATCTAAACACATAAATACAAATACAGAAACATACAAAAACACAAACTCATGCACAGATGCAACCCCCACCCAACACAATTATACACAGGCTGATACACAGACACACATAGATACACCAGAGCACACATTCCCAGATGCATACACCCTTATACACAGACATCCATTGATACAAAAACACACGGATACTCACTGGCCCATAACCAGAGAGAGATATACAGAAAGCCTTGTTACACAAATATAAAGAGACGAGAGAGTTACAAGTAGAAACACAGATACACAAATACCCAACACAGATCCAGGAAAGGGAAAGATAAGAGAAGGGAACTAATACTTGGTGAGGGTCAACTCTTCAAGGCAGTATGAAAGGACTGTTATCTGTAGGATCTCTTAAAAAATCCTTCCAACAGCCTAGTCCGTGTGGCTCAGTGGATTGAGCATCGTCCCATGCACCAGGAGGTCTCCAGTTCGACTTCCATAGGGGTGCGTGCCTGGGTTTCGGGCTTCATCCTCGGTCTGGGATGTGCAGGAGGCAGCTGATTGATGTTTCTCTCTCTCTTCCTCTCCCTTTCTCTCTCTCTAAAAATCAATAAAAACATATATTTTTAAAAAATCCTTCCAACAATCTGTGAAGGTGGTAGTACTGGCCCTGCTTTTTGCAATGTGATCATGTAGACAGAGTACACATGCCTATAAAAGGCCCAAACAGCCCGGCCAGTGTGGCTCAGTGGATTGAGCATCGCCCCACAGACAGAGGTACCGGTTCTATTCCTGGTCAGGGCACATGCCTGGGTTGTGGGCTCCATCTCCAGTAGGGGGCGTGCAGGAGGCAGCCAATCTATGTTTCTCTCTCACATCGATGTTTCTATCTCTCCCTCCCTCTCTCTCTAAAAAATCAATAAAAACATATATATATATATATATATATATATTTTTTTTTTTTAAAGGCCCAAACAATGCTGAAGTAAATTGGGTAAAATGTGAAAGTGCCTCTATAAACACATTCCCCATCTCACCCCAACCACTATTATTAGTGGGCAGTAGATACTCTTTCTATGACTTTACATACAAACATTTAAAGATGCTACAAGTTTGAACATTTCCACCAAACCAACTCAAGAGAGGTTAAGAAATTTGACCAAGGTCATCATGCAGCTAGTTAGTAGCAGAATCAGGATTTGGATTTAGCCCTGGCTCACTCCAAAATGCTCTTTCTGCTGCCTCAGCCCACAGACAACCACAGACACAAATTCACAAAGGGGAGGCAGGGGCAGGGGGAGGGGCGCACCTCTAGGCTAGAGAGGAAGGGAGGCCCAATAGGCTCTCTGCCTGAGGGCTCTGGGTCCCTTGGGTGGCTCCTCTGGTTAAAGGCGGTGTCCCTGTAAATTCCTGTTAAGGGGCAGGCGTATTCCTGGGACTGGAACCTTTGAATCATTGACCTAAGGTGAGTACATGGCAAGTGACTAAGTGATACACACACTCAGAGCTCTAACCCCTGGGACTATCATATCAGCTTCCCCCAGTCTCCTAACCCGTCCTCCTCAGTCAATCCTTTCTTTACGAGCCCCAGAGGGACCCTTTCTAAGGCTAAATGGGGACCTTGTCCTTCCACTGCTTAAATCCCTTCCTGTTATCTCCAGGATAAATACCAGCCTCTTGGACACACAGGGTCCTTCACTCTCTGACCTGACCTGCCTCTCCCCATTTTTCCATTTGGCAAAGCACTTCTCCTTTATAACCAGCTCAAATACTCCTCTTATTGAGTTTCCCTGACTTCCCCATGCAGGATCCCTCCCTCCTCCCACTCCCCACCACCAGCCCCACATACAGTTTGTCCAGGAAACATCCACCACAGGACTTCTAACCATTATTACAATAGCCCTAAAGAGACAAGTATTGTCCCCATTTTGCAGATGGTTAAATGGAGGCCCCCAGAAGTTAAGTTCCTTCCTCAATCACATTAGAGCATACATGTTCCCACCGCTCTCCCAGCAGCTGGAGTTGATGCCCTAAGAATAGGGACTGGCCTCCTTCAACTCTGACTCTCTGGTGCTGGCACAGGCTTGACATAGTGGGGAGAGGTTCAGTGAATGGTTGTTGAATGAGGTACCCATCCATGTGCTGTACCTGTGAGTGACAGAATCAGAGAGGATAGGAGAGACATGTTGGGAGGCTGGGGTACCCCGAGAGAGCCCCTGCTAGCTGGGTTTCCCCAGAAAGTCACTAAAGACATAAGTTCCCTCGGGATCTGGCTGTGGTGCCCCTGGGGCCTAGCAGACCCTGCTGGGGGAGCAGGTGTCCTCTGGCTCCTTCACATGTCCCTTCGGTCAGGAGCTCTCAGTCAATCTATTATTAAATATTTACTGTTTCCCACCCTGCTCAGCTCAGTGGCAGGCCCTGGAGGAGGAGACCAGAAAGCAGGGGACAGGGAACTGTTTATAGTTAATGATCACCTACTAGGTGTCACATCATCATCCTGTTAGCCCTGTAGATTGGATTCCCAGCCCTATTTTTACAGCTGAAGAAATGAGGCTCAGAGTGGGAAACACGCTGCTCCCAGAACACACAGATGCTGGTCCCTGCATCCTGCACCCCGCCCCCCAGCAGGGGAGGATGTGGGCCGGCTCAGGAGAGAGGCAAGGAGGCCATTTTTGAGGTGGGGCTGCAGCTAGAACACAGCCGCCCTGGCCAATTGTCTACAACAACAGCAGCTTGCATTTGTCCAGCACTTTCCCTGCCATTAGCTCATTCCGCCCAACATCCCCTCGGGTGCCTATTATTATCTCCATTTGACAGATGAGGGATGGAAGCCCAGTAACGTCAAGTGATTTTCCCAAGGTTGCACAGCCTGTGCAGAGCAAAGCACAAGAAAACTTTGGACCCTAATTCTCCTCATTTTCATCCCCTCCCAGTAGTTCTCCATGCTGCCCAGGAGGAGCTCTCTAAACCACAAATGTGCGCTTCTAGTTGTAAAGACAGGCCAGGCTCTGCCCTCTGTACCTCACACGGCCGCACCTTTGCCCGTGGGTGACTCCTCAGCTCTCCCTGACTTGTTCACCTTTCAAGCTCCTATTCAGCCTACAAGTGCCGACTCAAATGCTACCTTCTCTAGGGAGGCTTCCTGGGTTGGCTTCCTCCATACAAACCTCTAATAGAGCAATTATCTTATTATATTTAAGTGTTCGTGTGTCTGCCTCGCAAGACTGTGAGCTCCTTAAGGGCAAAGGCAGTGACTTTTCAGCTCTGTCTTCCCTGCACATAGCTTTACATTCTCAGTAAGTACTTGTTGAACTATGGATGACATCCCTGGGGGCTAGGCCTGGTGGAAGATGGTGGGCAGTAACAGAAATAGGGGCATCAGGAAGAGAACCTAGTGTTTGGGAGGAAAGAGAAGGGGTGGGATTTTGCTTTTGGCCATGTGGAGTCTGAGGTGCCACCAGGACATCCAGCTGGACATGCCCAGTAGGTAGGAGCTGGGGTTGGGGTGAGGAGGAAAACTGACCAGGAAGAAAGAATATTAATAGAAACTTACCATGTGTCAGACCCAGTGCTGAATGCTTTATGTGCATTTTCTCATCCAATCACCAGGAGGTACAGAATATCAACCCATTTGATGGAGGAGGAAGTTGAGGCTCAGAAGAGTAAATTAAAGTATCCCAAGTTACACAGTTAGTAAAAAGCAGTCAGGATTTAAACCCAGGTCCATGTGATGCCAAAGTCCATTCCTATAATTCCTCCTCCATACAGTAGATGAGGAAGGACTGAGCTCATAGAACACATACCTTTTTTTTTTAATCCTCACCTGAGGATATTTTTCCATTTATCTTCAGATAGAGCGGGGAGAGAGAGAGAGAGAGACATCGATGTGAGAGAGACACCGATTGGTTGCCTCCCACAAGACCCCAACCGGGGCCAAGGATGAACCGCAACCGAGGTATGTGCCCTTGGACGGAATCGAACCCAGGACTCTTTGGTCCACGGACCAACGCTCTAACCACTGAGCCAAACTGGCCAGGGCATAGAACACAAACCTTTAATGGGGAGAGAGGAAGCTGAGCTCAGAGGGGGAACTAATTGTCCAAGACAGAGACGGGGAACCAGCAGGGTGGTGTTTGAAGCAAAGAAAAGAGCTCCAGGATGAGCCTGCGCAGCAGTGTCTGTTGTCCCTGAGAGATCAAGCTGGGTTGGGTGAGGGATTTGGCAGCTAAGAGGCACCTTCCAGGGACAGGACTTGCAGAGTGGGAGAGGAGGAAGTGGAGGTGGTTGGCTGGCAAGAGGAGAAAACAGGGAAAGAACAGAGCAGGCCCTTGGGTATGGGTATGCGGGCCCAGGAAGGTGGGCAAATGGGTTCAGGCTGAGCTGGAGACACTGGGGAAGGGATCCAGGCAGGTGAGAGGCAGAAGGGTGAGCAGTAGAGCATTTTAGGTTGGGTCAGTGACTACAAATTGACTCAAGGACACCCTCAATCTCTTCCGTCCCATTCCCATCTTGCAAGCCAACCCAGCTATCCCCATTCCTCTTCTCCCTTCCCTCCCCCACCCAGCCCCTATCATTCCCCCGAGGTTGTTCAGGACCAGCCACCCCCACCTCCAATCTGCTGTCTCACCCTGCCTGGCCCAGCCTGGTGAAGCAGGCAGGGAGGAGTTTCCAGGCAGGAAAGGGCTGAGTCACTGGCCACACATCTGGTCTCAGATCTTGATACCCAGCTGGAAGGGGCAGGAAGGAAGAGGGCTCCTCCCCCACAGGCTCTCCTGGCCAGTCCTCACGTTACCAGCTGTGTGAGACAGGCTGGGAGAAGGGAGTCCCTGTCACATAACAACCACATTTTGCTGGGCTGCTTCGCCCACTCCCACTGAGATCCTTTGCTTCTGTGATTGCTTTTAATGCTCAGAGCAGCCCTGAAAAGTACAGGTTGTCACCTCCATTTCCCAGGTGTGGAAACTCAGAGAGAGACCAAGTGGCTTGGGCAAGATCACACAGATTTGGAAGCTGGTCCATTGGTGCCCCCATCCCATGCTCTGGGCACACAGGAGGGGATGATATTTGGAGGCAGTGGACAAAGGGACTGAGGGGCTTAGGCATACCAGTGGGTCATGACTGCAAAACTGGGGGGGGGAGCACTCGGCCATGCCGCTGCCATAGAGCCCCTTCTCATGGTACCAGTGGAGCTGGGACTCTTCCTCTTCCCCAACCCCTGCTCTGCCCCTGCTGTTGTTGGCTCAGCTTTGAGCGGCCCCGACTGTCTTCCTCAGCATCTTTCGTCCTCCCGTCTCCCCTCCATGCAGGGGCCTTGGCGGGAGGTGGCCTGCCGTCCTGCACGCTGCTGGAGCACAGTGTTCCCATTGTCCTGAGCACAGGGAGGTGTCCAGGTCTCAGGGAGAGGCGATGGGGGGTGGGGGATCACGCCAAGCCTCTGTCTCTCCCCAGGCTGATGCCCAGGCTGTTTTCTCACAAACAACCAGTGTGACCGTGGGCAAGTCACCCCCCGCCCCGCAGTGGAGCTTCCCATACGTATTATACAGAACATCCACATCAGCATTCTTCTATAGGCCCAGACCATCCCTGATATGAACTTCTGATTGGTTTAATTATATTTAATGTGGCTAGAGTCACAACTGTGCCATTTGCTGTGTGACCTTGGGGCAAATTTTTGGACTCCCCTAAGTCTTGTTATTTTCCTCTTAAAAATGGGAGTAACAGTAATACCACCCGCCTCCCAGGGTGGTTGTCAGGGTTGATTTAAGTAATGTCTAAAGCAGGTACTGCGTAGTGTTTGAAAAAATAAAAACAAAAGGCTAGTATTCTTACTGAGGGGTTTCTGATTACAAAATAAATTCATGCTCAAAGAGAATATGGGAAATGCGGAAAAGCACAAAGTCATAAATAAAGATCGCCTGTAATTCCACCCAGAAGGACCTTTTTGTGATGATTTTCTTACACAGAGTAGAACTGCCCACCCTCACCTTCCAGGGGAATGAGCCATGTGTTTCCAGGCAGGGCAGGTAGGGTCAGGGGTGGATATAGTCTGCATTTTCTGCATCCTCTCTGGACCTCACTTCCCCCGCCTGGAAAGGAAAGGGTTGAACTAATCAGGGAAGACAAATTGATTTAATTTTACATGCCAACTGCTGCCTCAGATGAAGTGGCTCCAGGCTTGCTCAGAGTGCCATGATCAATTAATCATGCCTGCCATGGATGCAGAAAGGGACAGTATTTGTATCCAGTATAGCCACTGGGTAGGGTCTAAGAAATCCCTAAGAACCACTTCAGGTTTTAATATTCAAAGACCCTTTCCCACTTCTGAGTCCCTGTTCTGAATCCTGGCTTCCTCTGGGAAATGAGGAGGACTCCCTACCTCAGGCTTGTCCTCAGCATACTCCTGGGATCTAGTACCCAAAGTAGCCCCTATTTAGCATTCTCCCATTGTTGTACCGTCTCTGCAGAGCTCAACTCAGGCTCTCCTCAATTCAGGCTCCAAACAGGGGAGCTAGGGAGGGGAGAGGGTTTGAGTGTTTTCTTTAACTAAAAAGCACGCATACTAGCAGACATTTCTTACCAGCCCAAGCTAGGATATTTGAATATTAAATGGTACCATGCAAATAAATGCAAATCAGCACCTGCTCTCTCATTAGCAGCCCCTGCAGTTCTTTGGGCAATAGGGCCTTGTCCCAACCTGAGTCGATGGGTCCAGGGTCAAGACAGCCCTCCCTGCAGGTGAGAAAGTGTCCTGAGGGCTCAGTGAGGGGGACCTGGACTTAGTAAGGGGACAGAGACTCGAGCTAGGAACTCTCTAGGAATGGGGATGGGCTCAGTCAAGGGGGAGTTCCTCTGTAAAAGAGATGGGGACTCAGTGATGAGGATGGGGCTGGTGAGGAGGCAAGAGAGAGCGAGTTCACTGAGGGAGAGATGTCTCAAGAATTTGAGGTGTGGTCCCACTGCCTATCCCTTTCCCTCCCTCCCAGTCCTCGAGGCCAAGGAACAAGTGGGGCATCTTCAAGATCCCTGGACAGGGCCATCCCAGGATTCCAAACGCCTTGCAGGAAGCTGCCTCCAGCCCGATAGGAGCCCAGAGGTGGGAGGAAACCCCTGGGACTTAAGAAAACCTGGGAAAGGCTCCCTAGCCCTCCATGGCCCCAGGCCAGACCTCCTTCTTACTGGCTTCCAGGGCTCACTCTCACCCCCAGCCCTTCTCTGAGCTCCACCCCCTCACTGAGCCCCACCCCCTCACTGAACCCCTGGGACCAGTGTTGCATCCACTTGGTCTCTGGCCATAGCCATACCAGCCACAGCCTTGTCTTCATCAAGGCCCAGGGCACAGAGTGTGAGAGGGAGGAGACAGTGGCAAAGGGATCAGTAACAGCCTGGAAGGAGAGCCCAGCTAAGGGACTGCTTGGTCAGCTTCCACGGTGGCTCTGGGCCTGCTCTGCCAGGCGGAGGGATGTTGAGAGGATGCTGCAGGCAGGGAGGCAGCCCCCCCTTCCCCCAGACTCAAGCCAGGGGCTGAAACACAAGAGCAGACATTGGTCCCACCCTGATCCCCTGAACAAGAGCTGCACTGTGCACACCCTCCCATCCCCCCACCCCACCCCTCAGGCCAGGCCAGGGTCAGGCAGGGCCACCCATGGAGGCCAGAAACAGAACACTCAGGCAGCAAGGGAGCAAGGGAGAGAGGCTGTGAGTTCCAGGGTCAGGGATATACAGTCAGACCTGCAGGCAGAGAGAGGCTGTGTGCTCCCACCCTGGAGTGACAGGGATGGCCACCAGGTGTCCCAGGCATCTCCAGGCTACAGAGACGCAGACCCATGTGAGGGAGACCCAAGCCCACAGTTACAGAAGCAGGGAGGTTCCAGGTGATGGTGACCCTGGAGTGCCTAGGACGAGGACACAGGAATCACAGGCCCCACTGCACAGCCATAGCCTTCATCAGCGCCCCAAGACTCCTTGGCTGACTTCACTCACTTGTTCATCAACACAGTCATTGCAATTCAATTCTGCCAGCCTTGTGTTGGCACAGGGGCAAAGAGATAAAAAGACACTGTCCCCTGCCCTGGCTGGTTTGGCTCAGCGGTTAGAGCGTCGGCCCTCGGACCAAAGAGTCCCAGGTTCGATTCCGGCCAAGGGCCCATACCTTGGTTTCGGTTGGTCCCCAGCACCTGTTGGGGTCCTGCGGGTGGCAACCAATCGATGTGTCTCTCTCACATCGATGTTTCTCTCTCTCTTTCTCCCTCCCTCCTGCTCTGAAGACAAATGGAAAAATATCCTCGGGTGAGGATTAAAAATAATAATAATAAAAAAAAAAGACACTGTCCCTAACTTCATGGAAGCGGCTGAAATCAGGGTCTGGATTCCAGGGGGCTATTTATATTCTAAGTGCCTACCTTGCCCTCAGTCCTTTCTGCTGGTTTCTTTTCTTTTCTTTCTTTATTTTTTAAATTATTTATTTATTTTTGTTGCAGATGTTTCTCCTTTTTTTTTTTTTTTAAATTTTTTTTCCTTTATTGATTTTAGAGGGAGAGGGAGAGAGAGATGGAAACATCGACGAGAGAGAACATTGACTGGCCGCCTCCTACATGCCCCCCACTGGGGATTGGGCCCACAACCTGGGCATGTGCCCTGATTGGGAATCGAACTGGCGACCTCTTGGTACATGGGTCGACGCTCAACCAGTGAGACACACCGGCTGGGCTCTGCTGGTTTCTTATGTCACCATACTGTGAACCAAGTGACCCAATTGCTCTGCCACTACCTGGACCAGAGTTGGGCCTGGCTCTCACTCAGTTGGCCAGAGGCCCGTAAAGTGGTCTGGCTGGAAACTGCCCTCCAGGAATCAGATTCACTAAACCAGGTAGATCCTCTCCTGGGGAGTAAGGCAGAAATCCGAAGAAAGCTGTGAGCAGCAGCAAAAGGCCACAGGGGCCATGCAGGGCAAGGATGCTAGGCAGGCAGGTCCTGCAGGAAGAACAGAAGCAAGGCTCAGAATGACTGAGCCTTTGGGACCACTGAGCGTCAGACTTGGAAGCATCTGCGGCAAAGACGGGACATCCACGCCAGTGGAGCTGTCCTGCTTCCTGCACATCCCTGGAGATGCTGCGGGGTCTGGACGTAAGGGGCACCCTCCCTGTCTTCCTTATCTCCCCATGGAGCCTCGCGACAAGTCCTGTCTCCTAAAGCACTCGGGTGAGCGTTTGTCTGGTCCTTGTGGCCCAAAATAGCCAAACAAACCCTGCCTCTCACATCCCTGCCTGTCTGGCCTCCTCCCAGCAGACGGCCACCGTGGGATCCAGAGGGAGCCATGGAGGGCAGCAAGAGTCCTGGACCTGAAGTCCAAAGATGAGATTTAAATCCTGCTTTTGCCATGTATCTGCCTCTCAGAGCCTCAGTTTCCTCATCAGAAATTGGGAACGCCTGGCCAGTGTGGCTCAGTGGTTGAGCATCAACACGTGCACCAAGAGGTTGCCATTTCGATTCCCGATCAGGGCACATGCCCAGGTTGTGGGCCCGATCCCCAGTGGGGGGGCATACAGGAGGTGGCCAATCCATGTTCTCTCTCATCGATGTTTATATCTCTCTCTCCCACTCCCTTCCTATCTCTAAAATCAATAAAGAAAAACATTTTTTAAAAAGAAAGAAATTGGGGAGGAAAGCCTGTTGCCCCAGAGGCTGCTGGGAGAGTGAAATGAGACAGCCTCCCCCAGGGGTCCACCTTCACACTCCCTCTGACCTCTCTTCCCATTTTCATTGCTTCCATCCCTACTCCAGAAGGGCACCTAGAACTTCCATTAGTCTGGGACCCTTGCTCTAACCAGACTCCCTCAGGCTGGGTTGGGGGCTCTAGATTCCTCCCCTGGAGCCTGGGTTCTGATCTAAAAGAAGAGCCTTGAGGGGACAGAGGTCAGTGGATAGTGGAATTTCAAATACTTGTGGCCAGTCGGTGAAGAAGTTGCTCAAGCCTGGGCCCACTAAGTCACACTGTCCCTCATCCCAATGCCTCAGCCCAGGGAGGGAGGGAGGGGGCCCCAGGGCAGGGAGCGGGGCTCCAATTAGAACAGGAAGTCCTGTCAGGATGTGGGGCCTCACATGAGGCTGTGTCACCCCAGCTCTGGATGTGATGTCCCATGAGAACTGTCACAAGTTGCCCTTTCTCATTTCTACCCATGTCTCATCATCCTTCCGCCTTTCTCCTAAGGACTAGTGGCCAGTCAGCTCTGGTCTGACCCCAACCCCATCCCTGCCCCTAGTACTCTAGTAGCATGAGTTCTGGGTTCAAATCCTGACTTGGCTACTTTCTTTTTTGTTAATCCTCACCCGAGGATATTTTTCCATTAATTTTTAGATAGAGTGGAAGGGAAGGTGGGGGAAAGAGAAAGAGAGAAACATCGATGTGAGAGACACATTGATTGGTTGCCTCCTGTACAACATTGACGGGGCCTGGGCATCAAACCTATGACCTAGGTACATGCCCTTGACCAGAAATTGAACCTATGACCCTTTGGTCCTCAGGCCAACACTCTAACTACTGAGCCAAACCAGCCAGGGCCTGACTTGGCTACTTTCTGACTGTGTGACACTGGACAAGCTGCCTCACCTCTCTGAGCAAGACAGTGAATGAAACGACAACATGGGAAGGGCCAAGCAAGTGGCTGGGGGTTCCTCCAATGTCAGTTTCCTTTCTCCTTCCCAGGTCCGGAGCCCTGCCCTAAGGCCATGGAAGGTGCTGGAGGAGGCCAGAGGTGCTGGCCTGAGCTTTAGGAGTCATGGGATCAAACACACATGCCCACCGTGCCACCTGCAGCAGGGCACTGCAGGCCTTTGAGCCTCATGTTTTCATTTATCAAGTGGGGGTACAATGCAGGCCTAGCTGATCTTAGGGCCTCCTTCTCTGATCACAGAAGACTGCATGCAGGAAGGGACTGAGATTCCATTTGGGTGGGAAGAGGGCAAACTGGGCAAGAGAGGGACTACCCTTTAAGGTAGGAGGCTGGAGGAGGAGGGATGTCAAGAGATGAGTCACCAGGAGGGGGGCACATTGCTGGGCTTTTCTGAAGGGTGGGGCAGGCTTTATACCTCTGTCGGTCGAGGGGTCAGGTGGAGGAGCTGCTCGATGGATGTGGACTCACAAAGGCTCAGACTTATTCTGAGAGGACTCTGCTAGTGACACAGAGTCACACACACACACCTGTCCATGTGGTCACAGAAAGGCACTCTGGACACACACATTCACACACTCCTTACACTCGGGGACATTCACATAGTCACCCACAGACAAAAAGACACACTCAGAGACATTCACAAACTTATCTACAAGCATTTTTGCACCCAAGTACAAGCCACACAAAGGCACACATTCACACATGCTCCTGTATACAACATCCACACACAGACAAAAGGGCAAACACAAAGACACACACTCGTACACTCAAGTACATTCACACAGACACCAACGGGAACACAACCATACTCATTCCTTCACACCCAGGACATCTGCACAGACACAGAGGCACACACAAAGAGGTGTTCAGACACATTTACACAAGCTTGCACACTTGAGTACATCCTCACTGTCAAAGGCACACACTTATTTTGGACACACTCCTGTATACTCTGGAACATTCACAGACATTCAAATACACTCACTAACATTCTCCCTCACCCAGCCCTGCAGGCATCCCCAGCTCTCCAGCCAACTAGGTTCAATTATTTCTCCCCACCCACTTCCCACCATCCTCTGGGGCCTCTGGGACCTCCCTCTGGAGCTGGGGGAGGGGAAGGGGCGGGGCTCACCCTGCTGATGTGGCAACTCACCTGCAGCCTGGCCTCACCCTCCACTGGGAAAGGCTTAAAGGAGCAGGAATCCCAAGCACTGACCTCACTAGGTCTCTGCTCTTGTTTCTCAGATGGGGAAAGTGAGGCTCAGAGAGGGGTTAGGTGGTGAATGGAATTTGAATCCAGGACTCCAGTGCCAGGAGCAGAATGTGGGGAGGGGTGATGCTTGTGCTGTGAATGGGGAAGACTGGGTTCCAGGCTCACCTGCCTGCCCTGGCTGGCTGCCTGTCGAACCTGCTCCTTTTCACTGTTCCCAATTTTCCTGACAGGCACTCCCACCCTCTGGCAGTCCGTGTCTCCATAGCAAACACCATAGGGCCTGAGCCAGAAACCTGGGTGTGTGACACACACACACACACACACACACCCATGACCAGTCCCTGCAACCTGTCAAACCTATCTCCCCAGTGTTTCTCAAACCTAGGTGGGAGGCAGCCTGTGCAGTGGGCAGCCCAGCTCTGCTACTTCCCAGCTATGTGACTTAGGGCAAGTCACTGCTTTTCTCTGAACCTCAATTGCCTCATCTATAAATGGGGTGATGATCACACTTACTTCCCAAGATTGGATTGGTGAGAGAATGAAATAACATAGTAGAAGTAGAGTACTGCAGGGCCATGCCCAGGGACTCCAGACAGGTTTGGTGAGTGAATCGAAGACATATAGATACGTTGCCAGGATATACTGACTTGGACCAGGTCATACCCTCCTAGCAGATCCCACAGGACCAGCCTCTTGCAGTATAGTTTGCCATTAGGCGTGTTGCTGCTTCCAAAGCCCTGCCAGCCCAGCCACCCCTAATCTCTGTACCATGGTGGGAGGAGGGCCTAGCTGGTGGGCAGGTGGCAGGGGTTGAGAGGGGTCAGGAAGACACAACCATGCCTGTGAGAATGGCTAGTCTAATGGGGGAGATCCAGCTCCACTCCGCTCCTGGAGTGCCCAGCTTAATTAGAGCCATTCTGTCCTCAGGGCCCCAAGACTAGTTAGTGGGGGAGTTGTAGCTCTGCCCCAAGGACTCCAAGTCTGATAGAAGACAGTCTAAGCCAAGAGCTCCGAGGCTGGTGGGGAAGATGCTTCCTGGCCCAGCCCCTTAAACTAGTTGGGGAGATATAATACTTCCCCTGGGATTCCCATTCTAATGGGGGCAATTCATCGTCTTCTATGGCCTACCAGGCTGGTAAAGGAGACACAACACTTGTTCTCAGTGACATCAAGTCACAAAAGAAAAGAGTGAATACATACCTTGGACACACAGGTACCCAGACACAGAGAAACAGAAATGAGCACAGATGAATTTAGCTTTGTGTGTGTGCCTCTTGCACATGACTGTTTATGACTCTGTGCAAGTATGTGACTGTGTGTGACTGTGCCTCTGTTTCTGTAACTGTGCATGGGTCTCTGAGCTGAGGGCTGTTGCAAAAGCTCAGTGAATGAACCCAGCTGGGATGAATCACTCATTCATTGGATATGTGTTCACTTTGTTCTAGTCACTGAGCCCTACAATACCACAGAGCCCTTAACAGGAGTGGTTCCTGCTCTCAGGGACATCGCTATGTAATGCAGGTAGATGAAGCACGAAATAAGCACGAGGACTGCAGGAACACAGGGGAGGGAGACTTCCTGGAAGAGGTGATATTTAAGCTGTACCCTAAGTAATAGGCTTTAGAGCTGGGAGAAAGGGTGTTCCAAGTAGAGAGAATAGCATGTGCAAAGGCTGTGCCCTGCGGGGAGAGAGCCCAGAAAAGGTTTTCTGAAGGAGCTGACTGGATGGGGTTTTGGAAGAGGTGGGTAGGCAAGAAGAGGGGCATAGCTTCAGGGTTGGGGGGGGGTTGTAGTGGAAATAGCCAGAGTTTGCTCTCCTGAATCTGTACCTGGGAATGAAAGGACAGTGTCCAGAGAAGCCAGAGGGTCTGAGGGTGAAAGAGCAACTCCAGAGAAATGATGCTGCTGGATGGTGGGGTTTAGAGGCTGAGCTCCTGGACTGGCCTCTGGGCTGTGCTAGGAGAGAGAGAGAGAGAGACAGAGAGAGAGAGAGAGAGAGAGAGAGAGAGAGAGAGAGAGAGAGAGAGAGAGAAAGAGAGAGAGAGAGAGAGAGAGAGAGAGAGAGAGAGAGAGAGAGAGAGAGAGACCCAGAGAAGCTGGGGGAGCCTGGGAAAAGGTCCCCAAAAGTCCCCAGCTGTAAAGGGAATTTAATAATGGCTCCCTCACGGGGTAGAGGTGAGAATTACATTGCATGCACTTTCCCAAGTTGCTCTCCAATGAGCCCTCTAGGAGTTCATCTGTTCCTCTCAAGAGCTATATTATTATGTTTCCCATTTTTAAGCCAAGGAAACAGGTTCAGAAATGCCCGAGGTTACAGAGCAGAGCGTGGGAGTGAGTGGTATGGATTGGAACCCGGTCTGAGACTAAGCTTGGCTCCTTCCCTTGAGTCTCCCAGCCTCCCAGCACTCGAATGCGCCTCTTAAGTTGGTTACCAGTGGATTTGGTGCTATTACTACTATTGTTGTTTATTATTAATTACCATGGTGATCCGAAAACATCCTTGATTCAGCTCGGGCTCGGACCTCCCTGCCTCCCTCACGTAAAGCTCCGGGCCCGGGCGGCCCCGCGCGGCGGCGGTGAGAACAACAGTCCCCGGGGCGCGGGGTCGGTGTGGTGGCGCCCCTGGAGGCCGCGCTCGGCACTGCCACGAGAGCCCGAACGCGGGTCCTCTGCACGGTGGTCAGCACCGGCATACGTCCCTGGACAAGGGTCCCAGCTGGAGGGGAGGAAGGAGGAAAATAAAGAGAATAACACGTGGGGGGTGGGAGCGGGGAGGAGGGGGTCAATGGGGGAAAATGGGGGGACATCTGTAATACTTTGAACAATAAAGATGTTTAAAAAGAGAGAATAACACTTATCAAGCGACTCTTGTATACTGGTCAGGTGCTGGGCATTTCCTCTGCATTTTCTCATTTAACACCCAGCCAACCTCATTTCCTAGAAGTGGAGGCTGAGGTTCACGGAGGTTAAGTAACTTACTCAGAGATGAAGATCTGGATTTGAATCCAACTCCACCAAAGTCCGCAGCCATGCCCAGGACCCCTCCCAGCTAAGTCCAAAGAGGAAATGGCCACCGGACCCTTACTAGACTATAAGCCTCTGGAGGTCAGGGAAAATAACAATGATGAGAAAATAAATCCAGTCACGCCCTGGCCCTGGCCGGGTGGCTCAGCGGTTGGAGCGTCTGCGGACCAGAGAGTCCCGGGTTGGGTTCCCGCTAGGGGCATGTACCAAAAAAAAAAAAAAAAAATCCAGTCACTAGTGGAGGCAGTGTATGGAATTTGAGTGTCAGCATCTCCTGCATGTGTGTCTTTGGCCAACTAAGTTGCTTAACCTCTCTGAATCTCTATTTTACCACCAGTAAGTGAGCATTCTTAAGGTTTTTTTTTTTTTTTTAATTTTTTTTTTCTTTATTGATTTTAGAGGGAGAGGAAGGGAGAGGGAGAGAGAGATAGAAATATCGACGAGCGAAAACATTCATTGGCCGCCTCCTGCATGCCCCGCACTGGGGATTGGGCCCACAACCTGGGCATATGCCCTGACCAGGAATCCAACCAATGACCTCTTGGTGCACCGGTCAATGCTCAACCAGTGAGCCACACTGTCTGGGCACGGTCTTTTTTAAAAAATATGTTTTTATTGATTTTTTAGATAGAGAGGAAGGCAGAGAGAGAAACATCGAGATGAGAGAGACACATCAATCACCTGCCTCCTGCACGCCCCCTACTGGGGATTGAGCTTGCAGCCCAGGCATGTGCCCTGACCCGGAATTAAACCAGGACCTCTCAGTCCACGGGGACAACACTCAATCCACTGAACCACACAGGCTGGGCTCTTAAGGTCTTATGTTAGGGTTATAGCTGTTCTGAGGATTTACTGCAATAATGCAGATAAAATGCTTAGCTTAGCACCTGGCATGTAGTATTAATAGGTGCTCAAGAAAACAGCCAATATCATTTACTCATTCAGCCACTATTTACTGAAAACCTAGGAGCTAAGGATACAGCAAAGAAGAAAAACAAATATGGTTCTTGCTTTAATGAGTTCCTAGTCTCTGTGTTCCTAGGATATAGCAAATTATTAGCTTAATAAATGTTGAAATGAATGCATAAAGGAACAAATGAATGAATAAATGAACAGATGTACTGCAATAAGTCACTCCCTGGCTATAGTTTCAGTGAGAGTAAGAGGAGAGAAGGGAGGGTTTTTGTTTGTTTGTTTTTTGAGAAAAGGGAGTTTTAAAAAATAATAGCTAAGCCTGGCCGGTGTGGTTCAGTGGATTGAGTGTCGTCCCATGGACTGAGAGGTCCCCATTCAATTCCTGGTCAGGGTACATGCCCCGGTTGTGGGTTCGATTCCCAGTGGGGGGCATGCAGGAGGCAGCTGATCAATGTTTCTCTCTCACATCGATGTTTCTCTCTCCCTTCCTCTCTCTCTAAAAAATCAATGAAAACATGAAAAAAAAATTTTTATTTTATTTTATTTTTTTTATATCCTCACCCGAGGACATTTTTTTCATTTTTTTTGTTCAGACAGAGTAGGAGGGAGAGAGAGGAAGAGAGAGAGAGAAACATCGACGTGAAAGGGCCCAGGGCCGGGGACAAACTGCAACCGAGGTACGTGCCCTTAGCGGGAACCAAACCCGGGTCTCTCCGGACCGCAGGCCGACGCTCTAACCGCTGAGCCAAACCGGCCAGGGCTGAAAAAAATTTTTAAATAATAGCTAATATTTCTTGGGCACTCACAATGCATCAGTACTGGACTAAATGCTCTTTGTTTCTTGTTTTGTTTTTTTTGTTCTGTTGTTGTTTTGTTTTGTTTTTTATAGAGAGAGGAAGGGAGAAAGAGATAGAAACATCGATCAGCTGCACAACCCCTACTGGGGATTGAGCCCGAAACCTGGGCATGTGCCCTGACCAGGAATTGAACCAGGACCTCTCAGTCCATGGGATGAGGCTCAATCCACTGAGCCACACCAGCAGGGCAACTAAATGCTTTTTGTAGTCTCAGTTCATCCTCACAGCAAACCTGTAAAGTAAAGTGTTACCTAATTTTACAAAGAAAAAAATATCTGTGAGGTAGAGTGACTTTCCTAAGGTCACACAGTGAGTAAGTGCAGTGGCAGGTTTTAGGCTTAGGACCACCACCTCCAAAGCATTCCCTTGAAGCAATGGGCTGGAGGGCCCTGCTGGGGCATCTTTCACCATCCTCCTGCCCCCTCTAGATGGTTGGCTGGAGCTCTTGGCACACAGAAACTCAGCAGAATGGCCTCCACCTGTACCAGTAATAATGGGCAATGTGCTACTCTCAGCTTTCGGAGCAGGCTCACTTCCACTTGCTCGTGTGCTGAGCCTCACATGTGACTGTTTCACAACAGTCCTGTGAAGAGAGTATTAATCACCCATTTCACAGACCTGGAACGGACGTTCAGGAAGGTTGGCTTCGAAAAGTCATGTACGGCAGGTTCTGGGGTATGGTGGAAACTGCTGCCCTCTGGTGCTTCTCTACTTCCAGGCTCACCCTGCCAGTCATCCCCGATCCCTCCCCACTCTCATAGCCCCTCCCTGCCGTTCTCCTGGCCAGGGTAACTATAGGCCTAAGACTGAGTAAGGTGAGCTAAGAGAGACCTCTTGGGACCCTGCCTGGAGTAGTAGTCAGGGGTCACTGTTCACCCAGGATGGGATTTTGATCTGTTCACAACTTTTCTGATTCTGGTGTTTGGTGGTTTTTAAAGAGGGTACCCCCCAAATTCTCTGCCAAGGGCTCATTTTCTCTGGGTGTAGTTCTTACCTTAGGGGTCTCAGCAGGAAACAGGGGAACACTCAGAGTATTTGCCAGAAGAGGGTTTAATGAAGGGACTATTCATAGAGATGTGGGCAGGAATCGTGAAGCACCCTGGGGCTCACCACAGTGGAATGGAGACATTCCCCATGGCCAGAGGGGCAAAGGGAGGGAGCCTTGTTAATGAACTTGGAGAGAGATGTATCCATGGGTGCAAGCCAACCAACAGAAACTGGGGGGTGGAGGTACCAAAATCACAGGGGAAGGAGGGTGTTATAAATATCCTGATCTCACTCTCCTCCTTCCCTCTGATCTCCCACCAGTGTATCATTTGGCCAAACTCCACCTGAAACCAAAGGCAAGGGGGCCTAGGTGAGACTGTCAGCAGGAGTCAGCCCAGGACAAAGAGCAGGGCAGAGAAGCTTGGAGAATGGAGGTTAGGCTGAGAGTAGCTAGCCCAGAGCTTCTCTTCTCTTCTTGGACTCCACTTTGTGGATGGGCTGAGAGACCAAGGCTGTGCTTGTCTTTTAAAGCAGACTGTGCCTGCCCTGGCCAGTTTGGCTCAGCAGTTAGAACGTCGGCCTGTGGTCCAGAGAGACCCAGGTTCGGTTCCCGCTAAGGGCACGTACCTCGGTTGCAGTTTGTCCCTGGCCCCAGTTGGGTCGTGCGGGAGGCAGCTACTCGATGTGTCCCTTTCACGTCGATATTTCTCTCTCTCTCTCTCTTCCTCTCTCTCCCTCCCACTCTATCTGAACAAAAAATGGGAAAATGTCCTCGGGTGAGGATAATAATAATAATAATAATAATAATAATAAATAAAGCAGACTGTGCCTGTCACAGAACCCCTATTCTCATCTTTCCAGGCCCAGGTTACTTTGTCCATGAGGCTGTCCCCAGTCCTGGAGTCTCTCCCATCCCTGGCTTCTCTGGTTCTCACATCACTCAGCTCAGTGATTTGACATTATTCTCTGCATGGGTTCGTCTCCCCAGGAAACAGTTCTAGCATCCTCTACCCTGTGAGCTCTTTGCAGGCAGAGGTCTGAGCCAAATAAAGCCATTTGCTCTGACATAGGGTCTGGCACAGACCAAGTAGCAATGTTTGCCAAGTGAACTGAATCCTACAGCCTCACCACCTTACAATGCGTTGGTATACACGATCTGGGCACATGTGTGTGTCTGTTTCCCTGAGTACACTGGGACTCCTTGGTGGTGAGTGGCCCAGGCCTGGCACATAGCAAGCATCAAATGTTGCCTGAATTGGCCTAGGTAGGACCATCCTTCTTTCCTTCATTCATTCAATATTTTTTTTTTTTATCTTCACTTGAGGACATTTTCCCATTTTTTTGTTCAGATAGAGTGGGAGGGAGAGAGAGGAAGAGAGAGAGAGAGAGAGAGACATCGACGTGAAAGGGACACATCGAATGGCTGCCTCCTGCACGACCAACCAGGGCCGGGGACAAACTGCAACTGAGGTACTTGCCCATAGTGGGAACCAAACCCGGGTCTCTCTGGACCGCAGGCCGATGCTCTAACCGCTGAGCCAAACTGGCCAGGGCCATTTATTCAACATTTTTTAAAATTTATTTATTTATTTATTTATTTATTTATTATCATTATTATTTTAACCCTCACCTGAGGACACTTTTTAAAAAAATATTTTTTCTTTATATTGATTTTAGAGAGAGAGGAAAGGAGAGAGAGAGAGAGAGAGATAGAAACATCAATACGAGAGAACATCAATTGGCTGCCTCCTGCATGCCCCCCACTGGGGATCTGGCCCACAACCTGGGCATGTGCCCTGACCAGGAATTGAACTGGCGACCTCTTGGTGCATGGGTCAACTGCTCAACCACTGAGCCACACCGGCTGGGCTCACCTGAGGACATTTTTACATTTATTTTCAGATAGAGGGGGAGGGAGAGAGGGAGAAAGAGAGAGAGAAACATCCATGGGAGAGACATCGACTGGTTGCCACCCACACAACCTCAACCAGGGCTGGGGACAAACTGCAACCAACATTCGTGCCCTTAGTGGGAACCGAAACCAGGACTCTCTGGTCCGCAGGCCGACGCTCTAACTGCTGAGCCAAACCGGCCAGGGCAACTTTTGTTTTTTTTGAGATCCTACTATATGCTAAGCTCTGTGCTGTGCCATGGGACATAGCCGTAAACAAGACACACAAAGTGATGGGGCTTCATTCTAGTGGGGGAAGCAGAGAAGGAATGGGAAGAAACAATGTTATTGCAGATGGTAATATGTGCTGTACAGGAAATAAACAAGGTGATGGGATAAACAGTAAGTGGGTGGACATTCATTCGAGGGGAGGGGCCATATCAGGGAAGGCCTTTCTGAGGAGATGACATATAAGGTGAGACCTGAAGAAGAGTAGAAAATGGGATGTGAAGAGTTGGAAAGGGTGTTCTAGGTAGAGGGAACAGCTAGAACAAAGGCCTGGAGGTGGAGCAGTTTCTAGGACCCTGGGGGATTCAGTGTTTCAGCCTAAAGAAGAGAAGGGCTTGGCAAGGGAGACTAGGAGGGGTTAAGGAATTCAGTCTTCAGGACTGCTCTGGACCAGCTCCTGGGCTAGGGGTTTGGATGGGAAGCGATGACCTTTTTAATGCCACCCTTGCTGCCCTGCCCGTTGCCTAGCACCAACTGCAAACAGTGCTGCTGGCAGGCCTTACCCTTGCTCCCTGGGCTCCCCTCTGACTGGCAGCAGCTGTCAAATGACCAGCAGCTGAGGCTGTGCCAACCTCCTCCCTTGGAATATTTCAGGGGTAAGTCAGAAAATGACCAGCAGCCTCCAAAACCCAGCTTTTTCTTGTACATACCTTACAAGGGTGTATTTGGCTGCCCTGGGTGTTAATCTCCCACCCCCTTGCATTAGACAGAGAGATATAAATATACAGCCACAGGCAGCACACTCAGATACATGAATTAATGAACACAGACGCAGGCCTCATAGTCATCATAGTCACATATGGGCACACAATCCCACAATCTCCTGCTCTGCACTCCACAAACACAACCAGGTTGTGTTCATACAGCTAGCAGTGGGCACATTGATCCAACACACAATCCACACACATTCAACACATTCGCACCATTACCCCACCTCCACACCCCACTCAAGGCCTCTTTGATTAAACACACATCCAGAATCTAGGCTTGTAACAGTGCACAGCATTCTTCTGCGATTGAGTCAAAGACCTCCCCACACAGAGGGGTGAAGTGGAAAAAAGGCATCAGAAGGGAGAATGCCTGAGGCCCTGGTCTGGGAAGGGACGGGCAGCTTCTCTCTTGGGGAGAGAAAGACTTCAGTGCTGGAAGTTTGACCATGACAGCGGTGGGCCAAGGACTTGGGGGAGAGGGCATGCCTCGGAGTGCACAGAAGCAGGGCTGGGTGGGGGTGACAGGTGAAGCAAGCCGAGGGACCCCAGAAAACTTTGCAGCGTGGGGGCTGAAAGCTGTGTTAAATATGGACTCAACCTTTTAGGCTTAAACTCCTCCTACACAGTCCCTCCCTAACCCTGACCACAGGCTCCCCACTGTCCCCAAACGCATGCGGTGTGCTTGTTAGCCCTCCTCCTGCAGTCCTCCAGGACAGCTGCGGGGCCGCGTTCCTTCCCCTGCGCGGGTGGAGACCGAAAGGCGCCCAACTGCGGCTGACATTCCCCAAAGGGTGGGGGCGCTGGGTCCCTCTTAGTCCCCCACCCCAAACCGTGCCCCCTCTCCCCCACCGGCCGGGCGGGGAAAGTGCTCTCCTGGGGCTGCAGAGCCACCCTCCTCTCCTAATTGCCCGCAACTGGGACCCTTGGAGGGGAACGGTGGAGAGAAAGAAGGTTCGGGAAGATCTTGAGGCTGGCTCGTTTCGGAGACGCCCATAACTGCCCCCCACTACTCCCACCCTTGGCTGGTCCCAGAAGGTGCGGCCTCTCCCCGCCCTCTGGCGGTGCGGCCGGCTCCCTCCTCCCGCCGGCAGGAGCTCGGGCCAAGTGGGCGCGCCCGCCGGGGCCGGGATCCGGTGTCGGCTGCAGCTGTCAGTGCGGCGGGCGTGGAGCTGGCGGCCGGCTAGGCCGCCTATTAATAACGCGGCCACCCAGCCGGGGGTCGCGCAGCCATGGCCAGCCAGGAGCCCCGGCGCGGCAGGGACGGCGCCGCCCAGGCCGCGAGGTAGGATCGTCCAGAGCTCGCGTGGCCACCCCTGTGGGGAGGGGAGGCTGGATGGATTCCCTTCCCCCACCCACCAGCACCTTTCGCTTAGAGGGGGTAGTGGGCCCGCGGGGTGCGGCAAAGGGCGGAGCCACCCAGCGAAGGGAGATGGGGGAGTCCCGCCCGGGGTCCTGGCACCTCCGTTTGTCTGTGGCTTTTTATAATACCCCCTCCCCTCCCACGGGCCCTGTGAGAGTTAACCGGGCCCTGTGAGAGTTAACCCTTTGAACTGTTAAATGCCATTTGGCCCATAGTAGCCAAAGAAGTTACTTGTTTCTCTCAATCCTTACCCCAAATACAACTGGAGATGGAGGCCTTCAGTTGCTGAATTCGCTGGGTGGAAGACACTTGGTGCAAGGTTGGGCATCTGCCAGCTTGGAGTTAAGAGTCTGTTCAGGCAGCTTGTTCTCTGCTGTCTGGGGCTGGAAAGCGGGGACAGGGTCAACTATCCCAGACCAGCAGGAGGGCCCTTGGGTGGAGGCCCTCCAGCATCCATCCACTCTGTCAGCTTACCACAGGTTAGGAGGGGGCAGGGACCTGTGGCTGAGGGATCTGGGGCAAGCAGGGAGTATTTCTGCCCCAGGTCAGACTGTAGCCCTGGACTTCCCAATGCACCAAGAGGTGGAGGTGCAAATACACACACCTGACATCCCTTCACTGTCACACTCGGCACAAAGCTGAACAGTCTTACACATACACTCACCTGTACTGCCTGCCATACAGCTACAGTCACACACACACACCAACTCATGCCTGCAGTGTCACAAATACTTCTAGTCACAGCCCTGATAGAGTGGCAGAGGCAGGCTGTTTGGAGCCCAAGGCAGTCTGAGGTCAGGGGCCCCAGCTGAGCTGTCTCCCTTGCCCCTGGGCCTCCCATAATCTACAGCTCCCCCCCACCCCCGCCCCAACTCCTTAGACAAGAGGCAGCTGTGTGAGGACAGAATCCAGCCGAGTCCTGGCACTGTGGGTGGGGCAACTCAGGCAACATGGTGTGTGGTAACAGCACCACCTGGAAGTCAGGAGGCCTGGGTTCTACTTCCAGCTTTGCCACTCGACCTTGGGCAAGTTTCCTCCTTGGATCTCAGTAGGTTTCTGCCTGTTTTCCTTCTACAGAGCCCCACCCTGGGATATAGAGAGAATGAGAACTATACTTGTCCTTAGGAAATTGACTGTCAGGGGCAACAGACACATGCACTTCTATAATACAAAGCACTAAGTGCAAAGGTGAGCTGCATACAAAGTTCCTTGAAAATACAAGAATGGGGGTGGTCTGGGAAATATTCACAGAGATAGACTTTAGCAGGGCTTGAATGATGAGTAGAAATGTGTTAGGCAAATAGATACAAATACATTTTGAATGCTTGTGCTAAGCTCTAGAGTACCTGCCTTCCTAATTTTACCTCTTTTATTAGACCTCATGCCTATTCTAAGAGAGTGGTCAAAAGGAGCTCTGGCCCTGGAGGAACCTCCAGTGAGTTCTTTACTCTGTTTATGCGTTGGTTTCCTCATCTATAAAATGAGGATAATAGATAAGCATCATATAAATGAGTATTGGGGTAAAATGCGTAGAATACTGCCTTGAACACAGTTAAGTCATTCCAGGGTGGAGGACTCAGCAGGAAAGTTATGTGAGGACTGTCTGCTGTCTGTTGAGGATCAGGGTGGATTCTGGCTGGCTGAGCAGATGCATCCTTCCTGGCACTAGGAGCTCTACCTTTCCAGGACTGTTCTGTAGTCGGGTGGTGTACAAAGAGCTGTATTTTCTCAGCTGGATCCTTTAGACATTGTGGGCTAGGACTAGGTATAAAAAGTTAATCCATGTTCCAGATTGCCAAGCATTGGGTAGGCTGTGGGGGAGTAATGTGAGATGAGGCTGAAAAAGTATGCTGCGGCCACATCTTTAAGGGCCTTGGATCTCTGCTAAACAGTGGCTATCTATGGGTGAAGTGGGGCGACATGATTTGCTTTATGTTATAGCAAACTGTGGGGTTGTAGAGCATAGACTAGGATGAGAAGGAAGGCCTGTTGGAAGGTTGGTATAAATGTGCAGGTGAGAGATGATAACTTGGACTAGGGCCCTGGCAGTGGATGGAGAGGGGGATGGAGACTGGAGACAGAAAGGTCAGTTCCCGGTAAGTAGGCTGTCCAGGGGAGGGAAAGATTCAAGATTTCTTGCCTCATCAACCTGGTGTATGCTGATGTGTTTTTCTGAGCTGGAGAATACAGGTACAGCAAGCTCGGGGAGAATAATAATTTAGGGCAGTTGAGTTTGAGGTGAAAAGTAACATCTGGGAAAGATGTCTAAGAAACACTTCCTCTCTGGTAAAGTGATGTGAACGGACTAGGTGACTGTTGAGGTTGTCTTCAAACTTTAGATTTTGGTGTGGGTGCTAGGTTGGAGGAGGCCAGTGATGTCTGGGGCCTGATGAAGCTATACTTTTGTACTTTCCAGAGGGCCAATGTGAGAAAACAAAGGGCAGCCAGAGATTCCCAGGATGTTAGAGAAGACAGAGTACAGGATGATTTAGAGTAAAAATAATCTTTACTGGGCACTTGGGAGTTAAGATATAGATCTTAAAACCTGGACACAAGTAGGCTTTTTCAAGACAGATCAATCAAATTATTTGATATTTGGGACTTTTTATTTATACTTCATGTCTAAAAAAATGTTTCTTGAAAGCTACAGTCAAATTTAGTCTGTTTTATAACTGGTGTACATTAAATATGAGTTTCCTTGAACAAATGACTTAATCTCTTTTAACCTGTTTCCTGATCTGTAAAATGGGGATAAATGTAACTACCTCATAGAATTGTTATGAGGATTAAATGAGTTGACATACATAAAGCATTTAGAACAGGTCCTGGCACATAAGTATAATAATTATTATTATTTCTATGGTATTTTATATTTTCAAAGAATTGCTTAGAGATCCAAGGTAGATAAGATAGATGCATTTGAAACAGGAAAGATCAAAGTCACTTGAGGGCCAAAGAAGCAGGGGAGCAGTCCTTGACAGGAACTGATTGGGCAATGGGCAGCTGGGGTACAGGGCTCATTTGTTAGAATCACAGAATCTGTATTTTAAAATAATTAATTAATTATTCCAATTTTTATTTATTTTTGTTACAGATGTTTCTCCTTTCCCCCCCAGACACCCTCCTCTCCATCCCGCCCCCCCCCAACCCCCCAGCATTGTTGTCTATGTCCATTGGTTATGCATACATGCATATAAGTTCTTTGGTTCATCTCATCCATCCCCCCCACCCCCCTACTCTGAGGTTTGTCAGTCTGAACCATACTCCTTTCTATGTCTCTGGGTCTATTTCGTTCATCAGCCCACCTTGTTCATTATATTCCACAAATAAGTGAGATCATGAGGTATTTGTCTTTCTCTGATTGGCTTATTTCGCTTAGCATAATACTCTTGAGGTCCCTCTATGTTGTCTCAAAGGATGAGATCTTTCTTACAGCTGCATAGTATTCCATTGTATATATGTACCACACAGAATCTGTATTTAAGAGCCTTTACAGGCTAGAAGGATGGGCCAATTCTAACAAGATGATTGACATTTTACAGGAACAAGAGATGTGGTTTAAAAGGACTTACTGTGAAAAAGCCTTAAGGATTTTGGTCAAACTCAGCATTTGTCAAGAATATGATGGGGCTGCCCTATATGCTAAGGGAATCTTGACTACATCAATAGTTTAGTGCTCAGAGCACACTTGGTATTGCTCCAATACCCATCCCCAAGGGACAGTGACAATTTGGAGCCTGGTCAGAAAGAAGTGAGCCAAATGAGGAGGGCACTGGAAGCCTTGGCATTCATGGAATAACAAGTTAGTTCTCTTTAAGTGTTTAGAGAATTTATATGGAAAAGAAGTTAGATTTGTCTGATTCTAGAAAGAAGAATCAATTCCAGGTAAAAACTGCAGGGAAAGTTTTACCTCAACATTAGAATTTTATGTTAGTGAAACAAATAGTAGTGGCTCAGGTGTGAGTTTCCTGTCCTTGAAGGTATGTAAGCAAAGACTAGACATTGACATCTCGGTTATGTTGTCAGGGGCTCTAAGTAATGGGCTGTGTGGGGATAGATCAGTGGAGGGAAGGAAGCAGACAAGTGCTGAGATGTGAGAACCTGATATAATCTAGGTCTGTGGCCTAATGGCTCTAGTCACGAACCATCCTGGGATCATGGCTGCCCTCTCACTTTAGGTCATTTCTCTTGCAGGGAAACAAGAGCAGAGGTCAATTCTTCTTTTCAAGAGGAAGGGCACTCTGAATCCCTAGACGATACTCTATGTTTGGAGGGGACCTTGAATTTGGAGGACATTCTCTACCTGGGGGACACAGATGACTTTGATGACACACTGTATGTGGAAGAGACTGAGAAGCCAGAGGAGACACTGTATGTGGAGGAGTCTGTGAGGCCGGAGGAGACACTGTGTGTGGAGGAGCCTGTGAAGCCGGAGGAGACACTGTGTGTGGAGGAGCCTGTGAAGCCAGAGGAGACACTGTGTGTGGAGGAGCCTGTGAGGCCGGAGGAGACACTGTGTGTGGAGGAGCCTGTGAAGCCGGAGGAGACACTGTGTGTGGAGGAGCCTGTGAGGCTGGAGGAGCCTGTGAAGCCGGAGGAGACACTGTGTGTGGAGGAGCCTGTGAAGCTGGAGGAGACACTGTGTGTGGAGGAGCCTGTGAGGCTGGAGGAGCCTGTGAAGCCGGAGGAGACACTGTGTGTGGAGGAGCCTGTGAAGCCGGAGGAGACAGTGTGTGTGGAGGAGCCTGTGAAGCCAGAAAAGACTAGCCCTGAGCAGATGGCTTATGGGGGAGAGATGGTCACAAATGAGGAGAAACCTAACTCTGAGAGCCTCAGAGCCGGGCCTAGTCCCAGCACAGAGGACAGCCTGAGCATAGAGGACCTGGAATTGCTTGAGGGGCGTTTCCAGGAATGTGTCCAAGCTGTGGCCCAGCTGGAAGAGGAAAGGGATCAGCTCATCCATGAGCTTGTGTTGCTCCGGGAACCAGCTCTCCAGGAGGTGCAACAAGTCCATCAAGACATCCTGGCTGCCTACAAACTGCAGGCTCAAGCAGAGCTGGAGAGGGATGGGCTAAGAGAGGAGATTCGGTTGGTCAAACAGAAGCTGTTCAAGGTGACGAAGGAATGTGTGGCCTACCAATACCAGCTGGAGTGCCGCCAGCAAGATGTGGCCCAGTTTGCCGATTTCCGGGAAGTGCTGACTGCACGGGCAGCCCAGCTCTCAGAGGAACTGGCCCAGCTCCGGGATGCCTATCAGAAGCAGAAGGAGCAGTTACAGCAACAACTAGAAGCACCTCCAAGTCAGAGGGATGGGCAATTCCTGCAGGAGAGCCGGAGGCTCTCTGCCCAGTTTGAGAACCTCATGGCAGAGAGCCGCCAGGGCCTGGAGGAGGAGTATGAACCTCAGCTGCTGAGGCTTCTAGAGAGGAAAGAAGCTGCTGCCAAAGCCCTGCAGAAAACCCAGGCGGAGATCCAGGAGATGAAGGAGGCTCTGAGGCCCCTGCAAGCAGAGGCCCAGCAGCTCCACCTGCTAAACAGGAACCTGGAGGACCAGATCACACTTGTGAGGCAGAAACGCGATGAGGAGGTGCAGCAGTACAAGGTAGGCCCATCAGGCATGAAAGGAATTTCAGTCTTTTAGCCTGGGGAAGGAAAAGGTGATGAGAGTCAAGTATCTTTTGGGCTGAAGGACACTGTCATATATAGGAAGAACAACTTATTCTTTAGGGCCATTCATTCTCATCTTTATTGCATTCTTCATTTCATGCATTTAAGCCTGTGCTAGGAGCTGAAAATGATCAGAACTCTTAGTTTATACTCTTACACCAATTATCTCATTTGATCCTCTCATTAATCCCCCAAGTCCATTTTTTAAAAAAAGAGTTTACTGATTTTTAGAGAGAGGAAGGGGGAGAGAAACATTTGATGTGAGAGCGCAACATGGACTGGCCACCTCCTGCACGCCCCTTACTAGGATTGAGCCCCAAAACCCAGGCATGTTCCCTTGACCCCAGCAACTTCCCGGTGCACAGGACAATGCCCAACCAACTGAGCCACATCAACCAGGGCCCCAAAGTCCTTTTTTTTTTTTTTATATATAGAGGAAACTGAGGCTCAGTGAGCCAGAGTAATTTGAACCCTGGTCTGATCAACCCCAAATATACCATTTTCTTTCCATGGCACAACTTCCCAATTCTGAGTCACACCTGGGCTTAGAGAAAAGGAAAACAAGGCAAGTTGGAATTCTTTCCCTTCCTCCCATATGTAACCTCAGGTCCCACTTACCTATCTTTGCCTTGAAGTTTTCCAGTCTTAAAACTTGTATGAAATCTATAAATCTCTATTTCTCATTTTCCTTTTTTGTACATGTCACCATTTCACTTGTTTTCAAGTTATTTCTGGTTAAGTGTGGGCCAGTTCTAATCCCTTTATGAAACAGTGGGATATAGATATTAGTGAATAAGCAATGTCTCTCCCACAGACTATAAATTTTTGTAAAGTAGGGAGTATATTTTACTTATCTCTGCCACTCGGGCTCAGAGTTCACATCAGTTAAATGTTGATTTAAGTGCTGCTGGGCACTATGAGAAGACTATAGTGTGGTGCTTTTTAAAAAAAAAAAATTTTTTTTTCTTCATTGATTTTAGAGAGAAAAAGGGAGAGGGAGAAAGAGGAAAAGAAACATCGATGAGAGAGAACATGGACTGGCTACCTCCTGCACGCCCCACACTGGGGATTGGGCCCACAACCTGGTCATGTGCCCTGACTGGGAATTCAATCAGCGACCTCTTGGTGCATGGGTTGATGCTCAGCCACTGAGCCACACCAGCCGGGCCAGTGTGGTGCTTTTCAGAGCAGTATTTTTGTCTTTTGAAACACATGTTCCTTTGGATAGCTTAAACATTCTATGCCCTCCCAGACATTCTGATACATCCTTAAGGGAACATGTTTGCATTTACTTCACTCAATATTTTGTCAAGCTTTCTGTAGCTTGTATTATGAAAACAGTAGGGTCTTTTGGTCATAACACTGAATGTTTTTAAACTATGCATACGTGTAGTATCCTCACCCCCTCCATTGCTTTTTTATTGGTTCACAATCTAGTGAAATGGCACTTATTTTAATAGCTTATACTCAGACATTACATTAAATGTAACCCAGGGTAGAAAGTAACATGTGATTTAAGAGAGGTGCAGGTAAGAGTGCTATGGGAGCCTGGCTAGTGTGGCTCAGTGGACTGAGTGTCATCCCATGGACCGAGAGGTCCCAGTTCGATTCCCGGTCAGGGCACAAGCCCGGGTTTTGGACTACAGCCCCAGTAAGGGGTGTGCAGGAGGCTGCTGATCACTGTCGCTCTCTCACTTCGATGTTTCTATCTCTCTCCCTTCCTCGCTCTCTAAAAAAAAATCAATAAAAGCATAAAAGAAGGGGGGGGGTGCTATGGGAAAATGAGATTACTTTTAGCCACGGGTTAAATCAGAGAACCCTTCATGGAAGAAGAGGTGTTATTTGAGCTAGGTATCTAGACAAGTGCTGTACAAAAGAAATATAAGGTGCCCTGGCCAGTTTGGCTCAGCGGTTAGAGCGTCGGCCTGTGGACCAGAGAGTCCTGGGTTCGGTTCCCGCTAAGGGCATGTACCTTGGTTGCAGTTTGTCCCTGACCCAGGTTGGGGTCATGTGGGTGGCAGCCACTCGATATGTCTCTCTTGCATCGATGTTTCTCTCTCTCTCTTCCTCCCTCTCTCCCTACCGCTCTATCTGAAAATAAATGCAAAAATGTCCTCGGGTGAGGATAAAAAAAAAATAAAATAAGGCAAGCCACATATATAAAATATTGTAAAACCCACATTACAAAGGAGAAATAGGTGAAGGTAATTTTAATATATTTTATTTAGCCCAATATATCCAAAATATAATTAGTAACTTGGCTGCATGTGAAAGGTGGAAAACTGGAAGGTAAATTAACTGTAAAGGTAGGTTGGGAAAAGATCACATTGGACTTTGAAATCCAAAAATAAAGTCCATGAACACAGAACTTGTAAGCATGTACTCATAACCAATGGACATGGACAACAAAACTGGGGACAGGGCAGGGAGGGAGGGGGAGGAGGGTGTCAATGGGGGAAAAAAGGAGAAACATCTGTAACAAAAGTAAATTAATAAAAAAATAAATAAAATAAAATAAAGTCCAAACTTTATTTAGTCAGTTGCATCATTAAAGGTATTAAAATTAATCAATGCTATCCCAATAATTTAATTAAAAAATAAAAAACATTTAAGTATTTAATATGACTGTCCCTCTACTTTTAGAAAAAGTACTGGTTGAAGTGTGTAAAATGGGCTAAAGACTCAGAGGCAAGGGAGATGAATTAGGAAGCTACTGCAGGTAAGAGGAAACAATGATAAGTGGGAATAAAGGAAGAGGATGGATGCAAGAACATATGTGGAATGAACTTGGCCATTGAATGAATGGGGCAGAGAGGTGAGAAGTCAGAGAGGATGCTGAGACTTCAGGCAAGGCTAACTAGGATGGTGGTACCATAAACAGGGAATTCTCTGGATTTGTTTTCTAACACAGTACTAGAGTTGTAGAATTTTTCTCCCCAGTGATTTTCATCACTGTACAGGATTTATTTAGATTTGTTGATTGTGAAACTTTCCAAAGATCATTCTATGAAAAACACTCTTAATGAGTGTCTCCCAATGCTTTACCATAATTAAAGTAGGAATCAAGGTCTGAAGGAGTTAATCTTTCTGAAATGGCTTCCTAAACTGTTTGCCAAAGGTCACTTATGGCACCTGATTACTTTTCAAAGGTACACTTCACTCTTAGAATTGTAAACACTGCCTCTTTCATCTGTTTATTAAACAGATACTGTCTAAGTGCCTATTTACTATGTGCCAGGCAGTGAGCTATGTGCTGACAAAAATGAGAAATGGGGAGGAGTTCCTGCATTCCAACAGTTTACAGTCCAGGAAGGATACCAGATAAAAAATGAACATAGTTCATAAAACTAAGACTTTTTAAAAAAATCCTCACCCGAGGGTATTTTTCCATTGATTTTTCAGATAGACTGGGAGGGGGGGAAGGAAGAGAGAGAGAGAGAGAGAGAGAGAGAGAGAGAGAGAGAGAGAGAGAGAGAGAGAGAAACATCAATCGGCTGACTCCCGCATTGGACCGGGATTGAACCCGCAACTGGAGGTATGTGCTCTTGACCAGGAATCGAACCTGAGACTCTTCAGTCCTTGGGCCAACGCTCTAACCACTGAGCCAAACCGGCCAGGGCTAAGACACTTGTTTTTAAGATGCATTCTGATCTGTTAAAATGTCAAAGCCTTTGCCCTGGCTGGTTTGGATCAGTGGTTAGAGCGCTGGCCTGAAGACCAAGGAGCTGATGATTCTGGTCAAGGGCACGTACCTCGGTTGCGTTTCATCCCTAGCCCTGGTCGGGGTCATGTGGGAGGCAGCCAGTCGATGTGTCTCTCTCACACCGATGTTTTTCTCTCTCTTTCTCCCCCTCTATCTGAAGATAAATGGAAAAATATCCTCGGGTGAAGATTAAAAAAAAAAGTCAAAGCCTTAGAATCAATTAAATAATAGACTTCAATGTGATAAACACTGTAATAGTTATAGGAATAAGGCACTGTACCAGTAAAGCAGGTATAATTACCTCTGCCTGGAAATTTTATGAGAGGATTGATTAACAGATGATTAAGTACCTGAAGTTCTTTACATGTAGTAATTCATTCATTCATTTATTTATTTTTATCCTCACCCGAGGACATTTTTTCATTCTTTGTTCAGATAGAGTGAGAGGGAGAGAGAGGAAGAGAGAGAGAGAGAAACATCGACGTGAAAGGGACACATCGAGTGGCTGCCACCCACACGACCAACCAGGACCGGGGACAAACTGCAACCGAGGTACATGCCCTTAGTGGGAACCGAACCCAGGTCTCTCTGGACCGCAGGCCGACGCTCTAACTGCTGAACCAAACCGGCCAGGGCACATGTAGTAATTCATTTAACCCTCACTTCTCTGATTGATATGTACTGTCATGTGAAAAATGAGAAAGGGGGTGAGACAGAGAAGTCATTTGTCCACAGTTATACAGCTAGGATGTGATGGAAGGCTATAACCCTTAGTAGTCTAGCTCAAGTCCATAGTCAACCATTACAAGGTGTTTGTATAAATTAATTCATGGGGTAGACAAGGGAAGGGCATTCCAAGCAGAGGCAATAGTTTATACAAAAGCATGAAAACACAAAAAGATGTTATAGAAAGTGAGGGTGGCTGGATCATAAGGAATGCGAGTAGAGTGATGAGGCTGGAGAGGTAGATGGGGATCAGAATGTAAAGGGATTTATGTAATCTTTGGTAAGTAGTTCTCAAAAAGAGGTTTTCTCCAAAGCCACAGACCGTTTCCACAAAACAAAATTTTATATGGAATTCCAATATATAAAATAGGCAAAGTAGAGCTACTTTCTAATTAGAGTGGCAAGGGTACATTTTGGCTTCCTCCTGGTGTTTCACGGGAAACAGTTTGAAGATCACTAAAGAGCCCATGTATATGTAGGCAAAAAAGCAGTAAGAATACGAGCTCCAAGCCAATGGCAAGTTCTGGTTCTTCCTAACTGGAAAACGTTGGATAAATTACTTAGTCCATGTGGCTCTGCTCCCTCACATGTAATACACATCATAGGACTTCTGCAAGGAATGAACTAGTTAACGTTTGTAAAGCATCTGTAATGGTGCCTGGCACATAGGTACGTAATTTTTTAAAACATTTTTTCTTTCTTGATTTTAGAGAGAGAGGAAGGGAGAGGGAGAGAAAGAAATATTGATGAGAGAGAACACTGATTGGCTGCCTCCTGCATGCCCCACACTGGGGATCAGGCCTGCAACCTGGGCATGTGCCCTGACCAGGAATCGAACCCACGACCTGTTGGTGCATGGGTCGACGTTCAACCACCGAGCCACACTGGCCGGGCCATAGGTATGTACTCTTTTTTTTCTTTATTGATTTTAGAGAGACAGGAAGGGAGAGGGAGAGAGAGATAGAAACATTGATGAGAGAACATCAATTGGCCACCTCCTGCATGCCCCCCACTGGGAATTAGGTCCACAACTTGGGCATGTGCCCTGGCTGGGAATCAAACTGGCAACCTCTTGGTGCAACCACTGAGCCACACTGGCCGGGCTAAGTATGTACTCTTAAGTGGAAATGTGGTAGGTGGATTGAAAAAGCCTGAAAGACAACTTAGACCTTATGAGGGAGACATAATGTGAGATATGTGTAGTAAAATGGGTAGGACTTAGTAACTGGCTACAGTGGGTGGGGTGAAGAGTTTGCTGAGAATGATTTGTTTTTAACTGGAAATTGGTAAGTTGCTAATGCTGAAATATAGAATATGCTTCCTATCTGCAAGTTTCACATCAACAAGCATTATGTGTAGGGTGCTAAGAACCAGGAACCTACAATCTGATTAGGAGTTAGACACAAATTTAAAAGATAAATAGCAAAATCAACAGCAGATGCTGTCTAGGTGACACAAGTGGCAGGAGCAAAGGCAGAGATCTGAGTTGGTCAGGCTACAGCAGCACTGTCCGATACAAGTCTCACGCAAGACACAGATGCCATTTAAAATTTCTACTGCTCACACTTAAAAAATGTAAAAAACAGGTGAAATATTTTATGTAACCCAGCATATAAAAATATTATAATTTCAACATGTAATCAGTATCAAAATTTGAGGCACAGTCATCCCTCGCCACTTCGTACTTTGACGTTCACGGCTTCACTCTACCATGGTTTTTTCAAATAGTATATTTGAAAAAACCGTGATAGAGTGAAGCCGCAAACGTTGAAGCGTGAAGTGGCAAGGGACGGTTGTATAAAGAAAGAATCCTACTTCGCAGAAATTCATTTACCGTGGTAGAGTCTGGAACTGATTAACCGCAATAAACGAGGGCCAACTGTATTTTATTTTTGTGTCTTATACTTACAGCACATTTCAATTTGGACAAGCCATACTCGATAGCAACATGTGGCTAGCGACTTCCATATCAGACAGTGCAAGCTAGGAGAAAATGTTCATATGAAAGAGTAATGGAGATTCTAGTTATAGGGGTCAAACTGGAGGGCATCTGAAGGTCAGACTAAAAAAAGTGGGAAGCTTCTGAAAGATTGACATAAAGCAGCTTTTTTTTTCCTATTTAAAAAAAAATTTTTTTTTTAATCCTCACCCGAGGACATGCTTGCATTTATCTTCAGATAGAGCAGGAGGGAGAGAGATAGGAAGAGAGAGAGAGAAACACCGATGTGAGAGAGACACATCTGAATGGTTGCCACCTACACGACCCCAACCGTGGCCAGGGACAAACTGCAACCAAGGTATGTGCCCTTAGCGGGAACCGAACCTGGGACTCTCTGGTCCGTGGGCTGACGCTCTAACCGTTGAGCAAAACCGGCCAGGGCGACATAAAGCAGGTTTTAGAAAGTTAATCTAGTGGTGCTCCACAGGATTGAGGCTGGAGATTGTTTTTAATGTCAGTCACTGTAGCAATACATCCTTCACTCTGAGACACTATTCCTATCAGAGCACTGATGGTGCGGACTGCCTTCTCAAGCATGTACTTTTTTTTCCCCTTTATTGATTCTAGACAGAGAGGAAGGCAGAGGGAGAGAGATAGAAACATCGATGAGAGAACACTGATTGGCTGCCTCCTGCATGCCCCACACTGGGGATTTGTCCCACAACCTGGGCATGTGCCCTGACCAGGAATTGAACCGGCGACCTCTTGGTGCACAGGTCAACGCTCAACCACTGAGCCACACCAGCCAGACTTAAGCATGTACTTTTTGTGCCTCGCCAAAATAACAGGTTTGCTAGTGGTATGCAGATGCTTCCCTTTAGATGACACACTTAGATGTTAAGGCTGAATCTGTGTGTGGTGCCAAAGCATGGCTAGGCACTAAAAAAGGCCTTTTGATAATGTTTATGTAAGCTGAGATTTAGCCGGAGTATCAACCATTGCAGACTGATGTGCCACAGGTATATCAAGGATGACTCAGAGAACAAATTATTTAGATCCTTCTAATACTAGCATGTACCCAAACGGGATTCCTATCTTACTGTTCTTCAAAATTTGAGAAGTCATTGCCCCTTTAAAATATGCCTTCCAATTTCAACCGCTTCCTAACTCCCTCATGCTTCCTAAGGATCCATGCCAGCTAGCAACTAACACCAGACTGATTTGCTGACATCCTCCTTACCTCATTCCTCAGGCATTAACCCTCAGTAGAGATAATTTACAGAATGCATCCTGCCTGGTGTTGGCAGAATAGGAAACAGACAGTTATCTGAAAGCTCCTGAGGGCCCCCAGAGCATAGCATCTTTTTCCAACTTAACATTTTTAAACTAATTCAGTCTTAATGGAGACAAACTTGCACATAGAGCAACAGGTCTATAAAATTCTCAGCTCACCAAGTAGGGGATCAAAATCCTCCCCAACAATTCTTAAAATTGTGAAACTAAGTCACTCTGAGTACCCGTCTGCCCATTGCAGGGTTCTATTAAGAAGCTGTGGTTAACAGACAAGACTCCTTTCAGGTCACCATCTTCAAATGGAGTATCACTGTTATCAAACACAACCTCTGGAATCTGTTTCAACCTCAATACTTCTATGAAGATTGAACAATATACAAGAAAGTGCTTTGTAAACTATAATGGACAATGTAAAATTTTTATGGTTTGGCTCATAAGATATATTCTTGGCTCTCTCATGTAGGAAGAGATGGAGAAAATGGAAGAACGACAGAGGCAGTTACGGAGTGGGGTGCAACTACAGCAACAGAAGAACAAAGAGATGGAGCAGTTAAGGATCAGCCTTGCTGAAGAGCTCTCAACTTACAAGTCAGTTTTTGCTCCTACCTAAATCTCAACTAACACTGGCTGAAAGGACGGTGGGGAGGGTAGATTTGCTCAAGGGAAATTTCACTGAACAGAGGGGGAAAAAATGATCTGGGAAATAATTTCATCTATTGACAGACGGAAAATGGCTTTTTTTTCCTTTTCTTAAAGGGCTAAACTACCCAAGAGCCTTGAACAGGCTAATGCTCCCACTTCTCAGGCAGGTGGAATCGAGACACAGTCTCAAGGTGATCCTTGTGGTTACAAGACTGGTGTTTGCATTGTTGCTTTCTTAACAATACTAATGGCTTAAAAGAACTTAAGTGTGTGTCTAATGACAAATCATTTAGGGATAACATATACATCCAAATTGCCTGGTTCAAGCATTCAGGGTTCATTTGGAATGTTTCAGTTTCTGGTAGGACTCAAAATATACCCTAATTATCACCAGGAATTCTGTAACAGGATAAAACATCTAAACTCTGTGCTTTCTTACTTTCCTCCCACCTTACCCCATTTGCTATTCATCAAGTTTCCTTACAATAGCAGAGAAAGCAGTTATGCTACCTAAAGTCAGACTATGATGAAAGAGGCCACAGCGGCTAAATTAATCTGTATAAAAAAGCTGAAAAATCTCGGGTGAGGATAAAAAAAAAAAGCTGAAAAGGGTGTCGTTTACAGGCTGAAGGACAGGATTATTGCTTAGTATGTGAAACAAGCAACACACCTATCCATTAATTTCTCTATATACCTATATGCTCTCATTCTTCAAGTTTTAGATTCTTTTAGATAAAGAAACTAAGGATAAAAAAGGTCTGTCAAGTGTATATTAGTTAGATGCCCATACATTTATTTTACTCTTAATTTCCTAGTTAATCTCACAGCTTGGATACAAACTCACAAAAAACTATTGTAACTGACACTTTTCCTAACTTATTAGGATTTTCTTTTATTGTATTTTACCCAGGCATAACTGGTTACGCTTATTGTTTGGGAGATTACTAGAAACTTGTAATTGAGGAAAATGATCTGCTAAACACCTTTGTGTGATCAGATTAAAAGTACAAAAGGGCAAAAGCAATGATTAACTCAAAGAAACGAAACTACAGAATTTCAGGCACTGTAATACCTGTGTAAACTTAACCTGGAAAGAGAAAAATTTTAGCTAGCCCCTCCCATCACATAGATTACTATTCGTTTTGCAAATAAGAGGCACCTAAATATTTGCTAGGGGAAAGTCATCCCCGGTATTATTATGTGAGTCATGGTCTTGCAAGCTCTTCCCAACATAGCCTGCACTAAATTTCAGAAGTTCACTGTTATTAACTTTATACTGTATTATTTCAAGTTGTAGAAAATATAAACTTATTCTTTTTTCTTTCAACTTTACAGGGGCTGTTTAGAAACATATGGCCGAATCTGTAACCCAGAAACAACCAAAAAAACTTCTTAGCAAAGGATCACTAAGTACCCTTTGGACATACTTTTTTCCAAACAGAGAAGAGAATGCCAGGGACTTGCAAGCAATTCACCCTGGGAAAGTTACAAGTACTGACTGACCTGTTTAAAAAGATTCTAGGACTGGCTGGAGGCAGAACACATCAGTCAGCTCTTAGCTGGATTCTATTTCATAGGCTGCTGGTACTGATTTCAATGCACTGAGGAACTGAAAAAACGAGCCTCTTCTCCTCCAGCAGCAACATACACATTGAGTAAAGGATGAATGTACGCACACCTGCAGTCTCGTGCAGAATGTATCTTGCCTTGTGTTGACCTAAACCAAAAACATTTTTTTTGGAGCACAGGTGGGGTCAAAAGGCAGCCAATTTTCATTATATGGGTTTACAATTTGAATTCCTTTGTGCCATGAGTGATGGACTTTAAACGAATCCTTCTACAAAGTTTACTTTTAAGTCTACGCTGACATATAGTTTACTCTTAATTGTGTCACGATAACTTTCACTATACTCGAAAAGAACTATTGACTTGGAAAAGGGTACGAATCCAGATTTGAATCTAAAGGTTAAAGATAATCAAATTTCCCTAAAGATCATACCTCATGAAAATGATTTTTGATCAGAGTGATCTACTCAACTGAGTGACTGCAAAGAATCAGGCATTTTATCTGGTTATGGCACTTGGGTATAAAGGCTTTCAAAAGCCTATTATTTCTAACCTCTAGGTATAGGCCCCAGTGAAAAACATACTGGGGAGATTCAACCTCTCTATGAGAAAAGGATTGAATACCTTTTCCAAATTTAAATTTTGCCTTAAAATCTTTCTGCCACACTGCCTTTTACATTCTTACAAATCCACGCAGTTCTCTAGGGATAGACTTCAAAAAGATGTTATTGTATCAAAGACTAATCTGTGCATCTATGATTCCGTGTTTTATGCCTTTCACTTTCCCTGGAAAGGAGTAAAGCTCTTTTCTATAACTCTGGGTCCATTATAATTAATTCTGCTCTTGATAGTCAAAGACCATAGAAAACAACCGTCATCTGAAGAATTTTTCTAGAAGCCAGAGAATGGGGTTTGATAGATATTATATACTAAATAAAGCCCATCAGCATGGGGTTATGTAGAAAAGCAATTTATTCCATTATAAGCACTTACACAGTTAGTCATGGAGAGTAACAGGCCTGCTGGTAAAACAGGTCACCCAAAACAGAGATGGTATCAAACTAGTGGTCAAGGACTAACTCCTAAAAAAAAAAAAGCAACTCTTATCCAGGATTAATTTAATATTAAAAACAAATACAAGCGATCGATTCACTCTTCTCAACTTAACTGGACAGTCTACCTGTGGTATAACTGTCAGGTAAAAACATACATCTTTACAACTTGGTGGTCCCAAGTTTTTTTTAAAAACCATTTCACAGAAAGGAAAGAAATAATATGGAAACAGCTCAAGAAATACACTAATAAGCAAAAATATATGGAAAAGAGGAACACATAGTTTTGTCTTAACTCAAGAAACTGAGAGGAGACTGGTCTACATAGGAAATGTGCATTTTGAAAAGTCAGGTGTGAAGATTTCAGAGTAGGAATTTATACGACTTGAATCTCCCCTAATTCCTGAATAAAAACAACATCTTGCAGTACTTATACTTCATGGCTCACACACCTACCTCACTTGGCTCTATTCCTTACTTCTAGCCTTTACTTAAATGAGCCTGAAGAACTTGGGGATAGAGATACGAAGAAAAATAAAATAACCATACACAATATTCACCTTTCGGTGGCTACTTTAGATCTTTGTTACTAGAAAATTCCTGAAGAAAATTTAAATATAAGTCTGTGGCTTTGCTGAATCAAGTCCCCAGTTAATATTTAGAAAACACCCTTGGTTTGGGCTAATAGCATTGTTGATGGTACCTATTATAGAGGAATAGCTGAACAAAGTCTGTGTCTCAAAACCAGTGTTAAATCAATATCAGGGTTGAAAGGGAAAAAAGGGCAGTCTAAAATTACAAGTGCAGACGAATCTAAGATCCCTGTCCTTCTGGATCCACACTTCCTTCAGGGTCTTCATCATTATAAATGTTCTCTGCCTGCCCAAAAATAAGGAGAGAAAAAGGTATTTAGTAAACATGAAGGCAAGTTCTTGAAGTTAAAGTTTCAAAAATAGATTAGACCAGGTAAATAGTTATGGGCCATATAGTCTCTGATGCAACTATTAAATTCCGCAGTTCTTGGATGAAAGCAGCCTAGGCAATCTGCAAATGAATGAGTATGTCTTTGTTCCAATAAAAACAGACAGCTGGCCCACAGGCCAACACCATGAATCGCGACATTCCCACAAAATTGAAGTATGGTTACTGAAAGTCTTGATAATCAACTTTCTTGGTTACTTCAGCCAGATATTATTCATAGTCCAAAGTAAAAAAAGCTCTGGCCAGTTTGGCTCAGCAGCTAGACCACCAGCCCTCGGACTGGAGGGTCACAGGTCTTATCTCTGGCCCTGGTTGGTGTCCTGCAGGAGGCAACCAATCGATGTGTCTCTCTCACATCGATGTCTGTTTGTTTCTCTCTCACCGACCCCCCACTTCCCCTTCTACTCTTTCTAAAAATCAATGGAAAAGTATTCTTGGGTGAGGATTAACAACAAAAAAGTAAAAAACAGCCCTGGCTGATGTGGCTAAGTTGGTTGAATATTGTCCTGTGCACTGAGAGGCTGCCAGTTTAATTCCAGTCAGGGCACATGCCCAGGTTGCAGGCCCAACCCCCAGTATGGGGCACACAGGAGGCAGCTAATCGATGTTTCTCATTCCTTCTCCCTTCCCCTCTCTCTAAAATCAATTTTTTAAATGGATAAAAACAACACAAATGTCCATAGACTGATGAATGGATAAATAAAATGATATATATCCATACAATGAAATATTATTTGGCAATAAAAAAGAAGCCAGTCACCTATGGTATGATTTTATTTTTTTAAATGTCCAGAATAGGCAAATCCATAGAGAAAGTAGATTGGTGGTTGTTTAGTGTTGGGTGGATTGGAGGAAAATGGGGAGCGATAGCTAATGGATATGGGTGGTTACAGGGTTTCTTTTTGGCACAACTGACTGGGGTAATGGTTGCATAATTCTGTGAATATATTTAAAAAATCACTGAATTATGTATTAAAAAAAAAAAGAGGAACCCCACCCCACCAAAACTGTTCAAATCTCAATTTGTAATTTTTAAAAAAATCCTCACCAGAGGACATTTTTGCATTTATCTTCAGATAGAGCAGGAGGAGGGAGAGAGGGAGGGAGGGAGAGAGAGAGAAACATTGATGTGAGAGAGACACATCGAGTGGTTACCACCCACACGACCCCAGCCAGGGCCAGGGACAAACTGCAACCGAGGTACGTGCTCTTAATGGGAACTGAACTCGGGACTCTCTGGTCTGCGGGCCGACACTCTAACCGCTGAGCCAAACTGGCCAGGGCAATTTGTAATTTTTAAATGAAAATTGCTCTTGCATAAAACAAACTATTTCTTTAATTTTTTTTAATTCTATTTCTTTAATTCTTTAATCCTTTAATTCTATTTTTTTTAATTCTATTTCTTTAATTTTTTTTTATTTCCCACCTGAGGATATTTTTCTACTTATTATCAGATAGAGTGGGAGGGAGGGAGAGAGACAAACATCGATGTGATAGAGGCATATCGACCAGGGCTGGGGGACAAACTGCAATTGACGTACGTCCCTTTACCAGAATTGAACCCACGACCCACTGGTCCATGGGCCAACGCGCTAACCGCTGAGCCAAACCAGCCAAGGCCTACTTCTATTTCTTGATGAAATACCTCCAAAGGCATAATGTTAAATACAGAAACCACTTTCATTCAGGCAAAATTTACTGTTCTCAGTTTAGCATCTGCTATTCACAAATCACTAGGCTACGCGCTATTAAGGATGGGATAGCATTGTCTTCAAAGAGCTTGTGATATGAATGCAGAGAAATGTATACAATTGTGTGATGTTTTCTTTTTTTTTTTTTTATCCTCACCCGAGGACATTTTTTCATTTTTTGTTCAGATAGAGTGGGAGGGAGAGAGAGGAAGAGAGAGAGAAACATCGACGTGAAAGGGACACATTGAGTGGCTGCCACCCGCACGACCAACCAGGGCCGGGGACAAACTGCAACCGAGGTACATGCCCTTAGCGGGAACCGAACCCGGGTCTCTCTGTACCGCAGGAGGACGCTCTAACTGCTGAGCCAAACCGGCCAGGGCAATTGTGTGATGTTTTCTAACAACGAATGTGTAGTGTCTTCTTCCCTGACACCAGTTCTCTGATGCCAACTGGGTATCCAACAAGTCAGTACAATCCTGACACTAACTACTTAGAGGCAGTGCCAGACTCCACAGGTTTAAGGGATGTGACTAAGGGCTTGGTCCCACAAGTCTATCCTCACTTCAGAGGCCAGTGACAAGCTCTGAGTGCCCAGGCTGAGTACTTCTGTCCAGCTTATCGGCTATAAATTTGGGGATTCCCACAACCCCCTACTCAGGTTTGATAATTTGCTGGAAAGACTCACGAATTCAGGTAAGTGCTTTATTTACTATTACTGGTTTATTATAAAGGCTAGAACTCAGGAAGAAATGGAAGAGATGCATAGGGGAAGGTGAGCAAAGAGCATGGAGCTTTGTCTTCTCGGGGTGGCATCTGGAAGTTCATCAGATCAAGAACTTTTTATAGGGCTTTTCCAAGAGTTTTTATAGAGCTCAATTCTCCATCTGTGGGTTAGTGGAACTGAAAGTTCCAACTCTCTAATCAAATGTCTGGTCTTTCTGGAGACCAGCCCCATCCTGAGGCTCTATTTAGGGAGTCCCTTAGTCATTTTAGTCTAAACTCAGGTGTGCCCAACAGGGACTCCTTATAAATAGCAAGAGACTCCTTATAATAACTATGTATGGTGTCGGATAGGTACTAAACTTACTGGGTGATTCTTAAGTCAGCAATTTTTAACCTGTTTCATCTCATGGCACACATAAACTAATTATTAAAATTCTGCGGCACACCAAGAAATATATTTTTTTGCCAATCTAACAACAAAAAATTTTTTTGATTCATTCACACTGGATGGCTGTGGTCATTTAAAAAAAATAATCTGCCCTGGCCGGTTTGGCTCAGCGGTTAGAGCATCGGACCACGGTCCAGAGAGACCTGGGTTTGGTTCCCCCTAGGGGCATGTGCCTCGATTGCGGTTTGTCCCCGGCTCCAGTTGGGGTCATGTGGGTGGCAACCAGTTGATGTGTCTCTCTCATATCAATGTTTCTCTGTCTCTCTCTCGCTCTATGCAAAAATGTCCTCGGGTGAGGATAAAAAACAAAAGAACAATCTAAGGGGAAAGAGGTCAATGCCCCTGACTAAATAGTCAAGTACCACATGTTTTAAAAATTCTTGTGGCAGCCCTGGCCAGTTTGGCTCAGTGGTCGGCCTGTGGATCAATGAGTAACAGGTTCAATTCCGGTCAAAGGCACGTATCTTGGTTGTGGTACATCCCCGACCCTGGTCAGGTTGTGCAGGAGGCAGCCACTCGTTGTGTCCCTTTCATGTCAATGTTTCTCTCGCTCTTCCTCCCACTCTATCTGAACAAAAATGGAAAAATGTTCTCGGGTGAAGACAAAAAAAAAAAAAAAAAAAAATTCTTGTGGCCCACTGGTCGAATATCACTGTCTTCAGTTATACAAATGTCTAATCAGTATGTTGTACACCTAAAACTAATATAATATTGTATGTCAACTATAATTGAAGCATTTTTATTTTATTATTTTTAAAATATTTTGTTTTCTTTATTAATTTCAGAGAGAGAGGAAGGGAAAGATAAAAACATCGATCAGAGAGAACATCGACTGGCCGCCTCCTGCATGCCCCCCACTGGGGATCGGGCCTACAACCTGGGCATGTGCCCTGATAGGGAATCAAACTGGCGACCTCTTGGTGCATGGGTCAACACTCAACCACTGAGCTCACCAGCTAGGCAATTTAAAAATTTTTTAATCCTCACCTGAGGGTATTTTTCTATTGATTTTCAGATAAGAGTAGGAGGGAGGGTGAGAGAGAGAAACATTGATGTGAGAGAGACACATTGATTGGTTGCCTCCTGCACAACCCTAACCAGGGTGGGGGGTCGAACTGCAATGGAGGTATGTGCCCATCGGAATTGAACCTGTGATTTTTTGGTCCACGGGCCAACACTTGACTACTGAGCCAAACTGGCCAGGGCTTGAAACATTTTTATTTATTTATTTATTTTTATTTTTTATTTTTTTTAATCCTCACTCGAGGACATTTTCCCATTTTTGTTCAGATAGAGTGGGAGGGAGAGAGAGGAAGAGAGAGAAAGAGAGAGAGAAACATCGACATGTAAGGGAAACATCGAGCGGTTGCCCCCCGCACGACCCTGCAACCGAGGTACGAGCCCTTGGCGGGAATAGAACCTGGGCCTCTCTGGACCGCAGGCTGACGCTCTAACCGCTGAGCCAAACTGGCCAGGGCAGGCTTGAAACATTTTTTTTTTTCCTTTATTGATTTTTTAGAGAGAGAGGAAGTGAGAGGGAGAGATAGAAACATCAATGAGAGAGAACCCTGATTGGCCGCCTCCTGCATGCTCCCCACTGGGGATCTGGCCCACAACCTGGGCATGTGTCTTGATCGGGAATCGAAGTGGTGACCTCTTGGTGTATGGGTTGATGCTCAACAACTGAGCCACACCGGCTGGACCATTTTTATTTTTTAAATTTATTATTCTTTTTTATCCTCATCCGAGGACATTTTTTTCATTTTTTGTTCAGATACAGTGGGAGGGAGAGAGGGGAAGAGAGAGAGAGAGAGAGAAACATCAACGTGAAAGGGACACATCGAGTGGCCGCCACCCACACAACCAACCAGGGCCGGGGACAAACTGCAACCGAGGTACATGCCCCTAGCGGGAACCGAACCCGGGTCTCTCTGGACCGCAGTCCGACGCTCTAACCGCTGAGCCAAACCGGCCAGGGCCCGGCCGGACCATTTTTAAAGTTATTTCTTAAAAAATAGCAAGAGAGCCCTGGCCGGTTTGGCTCAGCAGTTAGAGCGTTGGCCCATGGACCGGAGAGTCCCAGGTTCGGTTCCCGCTGGGGGCGTGTACCTCGGTTGCAGTTTGTCCCCAGCCCGGGTTGGGGTCGTGTGGGTGGTGGCCACTCAATGTGTCTCTCTCACATCAATGTTTCTCTCTCTCTCTCTCTCTCTCTCTCTCTCTCTCTCTCTCTCTCTCTCTCTCCCCTTCCCTCCCACTCTACCTGAAGATAAATGGAAAAATATCCTCCGGTGAGGATTTAAAAGGTAATGGAGTTCAACATCCTACAATGATCCCATGGCAACTACTAAAATACTTTTAATTGAGAGATTATCCAAGGCAGCCCATTTCACCTTCCTGTTAGAACTCTTAACTTTTTATATTAATATTCTGTGGGTGAGGTGGATTTTCCATTTACACATGTAACACATTCTTGGAGGATATAAAGAAACCAAGAACTTCCTAAATGTACCAACCATATTTTGGCAAACAGACTTCTAAATAAATACCTAAACATAAGACCACATACACATACTTTAAATATGAGGGATTCCACCCATGCTGTTCTGCAACCTGCTTTTTCTTTTCTTAAAAGCATTTTATTTTTTAATACGTTTTTATTGATTTTTTTAGAGAGAGGAAGGGAGAGAGAGATAAAACATTGGTGTGAGAAAGAAACATCAACCAGCTGCCTCCTGTACACCTCTCACTGGGGACTGAGCAACCCACGCATGTACCCTGACAGGGAATCAAACCAAGACCTCTCAGTCCATGGGATGATGCTCAATCCGTTGAGGCACATTGGCTGGGATGCAACCTGCATTTTCTCTACTTAATAGCATGTCATGAATATCTTACAAAACTGAAGCATACTTCTTTGATACATATTATTCCAAAGTATGGATGTAGTATATAATTTCTTAATCTCATAGGACACAAATACTCTCATTAATAGTGCTATTCTATAGGGAAATTTTAAAACATTTTTCCTATGTTGAGCCAAAACTTTCTCTGGCGTTTAATCCTGGCTCTAGCTCTACCCCGAGACACCAAAAGTTTCTTTGGAATTCTTTTCATTTATCACGGTACCATCATTGAAAAATTATGCAATTGTGTCCTGGTTGGTTTGGCTTAGCGGTTAGAGCATCAGCCTGTGGTCCAGAGAGACCCGGGTTTGGTTCCCATTAGGGGCGCGTACCTCGGTTGCAGTTTGTCCCCGACCCTGGTTGGTCGTGCGGGTGGCAGCCACTCGATGTGTCCCTTTCACGTCGATGCATCTTCTGCATCTCTCTCTCTCTCTCTCTCTCTCTCTCTCTCTCTCTCCCTCTCCCTCTCCCTCTCCCTCTCCCTCTCCCTCTCTCTCCCTCCCATTCTATCTGAACAAAAAATGAAAGAATGTCCTCAGGTGAGGATATAAAAAAAAAAAAGAGAGAGAATTTATGCAATTGTGTGGGTTTTTTAACGGTGGTAAAATACACACATAAAATTTACCATCTTAACCATTTTTAAGTATACAACTTAGAGGCATTAATTCCATTCACCTGTGTGCAACTATAACCACCATTCATCTCCAGAATACAACTGTTTTCTTGCAATATACCAGAGATTACAGTTATCTCTATTAAATTTCAAGCACGCTTAAAATTTTGAAGGCAATAATATCTAGTTGGAGTATAAAGGCAAGGAATGTTTCTGAAATCTAGTAATGTTTCATGTAGAAATGGTAGTATTTGATGCTGATACATTGTCGTAGGAACTGTTCATAGATCATTTCAAGGAAATGACCATTCCTAGATATTCAACTGCTACAAAAGAGGGAGAAACAGGAGGCAAGCCAACAATTAGGAGGCTACTGCAATAGTCCAGCAAGTGGTAATGAGAACCTGAGCAAAAAACTAGACTGTGGAATAGACAGGAACGTTGGGTATGTATGTTTATACTTGTAAGATGAGTACAGATTAGAGAAACATCACAGAGATAGACAACATCAAATCTGATAAGTGAACTAGGCCTAAAGGTGAACAGATAGTGGAGGAAAACTCTTGAATTTTTAAGTGTGGTAGATGGGGAAACACTAGAGCCATATAGAAAACAGCAAAGTCAGGAGGAAAGAGGAGTAGGGAGAATAGGGAAAGAAGGAATTTCAGTTTAGTTGTGTCTGAGATACCAGTGGGATAACCAGATAAAGGTAAAGAACAGGTAGTCGAAAATGATACTGAAAATGATGTGATAATGTACAGGCAAGCACTAAAGTCACAATAAGGAGTACACTGAACAGAGATGCCAGTTGTATTCATGAAGTATATAAATATGAAATGATACTATACCCCCTTTATTTAACCTCCTCAAAATGACTAAATACATACCATTTGCCACACTTGCATGATATTGTCTTCTGACACAGAACAGATCACCCAAGGTTCATTGGGATTCCAGGAGAAATCAGATATCTTGGCAGTGTGACCACCATGAATAAACTGAGGAAAGGAGGAAAACAAGATATAAAAAGCAAATAGAGGATACTAAATTACAGATGATTTCAACTGCTCAATGTTTGTAACATACCAACAACTCCGGTGGCCCATCTTCTGCATCTTCCGGGGATTGTTCCTCTCCAATTTTACTAGCACAAAAATATTTTTAAAAGTTAAAACAGATTTATCCTGAGTAACTAATTTTGGAAAGCACAAATAAAGAAAACAATTCCACAAAAATTCCACTTACCTTAAATCCCAGACATTCAGTCTGCGATCAGTACCACTGGAAGCCAAAATAGTCTCATTGTGAGGCGACCACTGAACCTACACAGAGAATGAAGAAAACAGAAAAATATCAGCTTTTATTTGATCTTACATTTTTGAAGACTTTATTTTACTTATTCCTGTGCAATTCTGGTCTCTAGCCAAATGAAATCAAATTTTGACCTAAGAACTATTAGTACAGATCACACACAGTATTTCCAAAATACTTATTATGAATTCAGTATTATACATAAGATCAATTAAAAATGGCTCCTGATAATTTTATTTTTTAAAATTTATTCACTTAAACATTTTTTTTTCTTTATTGGTTTTTAGAGAGAAAGGAAGGGAGAGAGAGATAGAAACATCAATGAGAGAAAACACCGACTGGCTGCCTCCTGCATGCTCCGTACTAGGGAACTGGCCCACAACCTGGGCATGTGCCCTGATGGGGAACCGAACCGGCGACCTCTTGGTGCATGGGTCGACGCTCAACCACTGAGCCACACCAGCCGGGCTCCTTACAATTTTATTAAAGTTAGCTACTACAATCATATAATTGTTAAAAATGTTTGGTAAGAGGCTGCCATCAACAAATCATCAACAAGTGCTGGTGAGGGTGTGATGAAAAGGGGACTCTAGCACACTGCTGGTGGGAATGCAGACTGGTGCACCCACTATGGAAAACAATATGGTGTTTCCTCAAAAAATTAAAAATTGAACTGCCATTTGACCCAGTGATCCCACTTCTAGGAATATATCCTAAGAAGTATGAAACACCAATCAGAAAGAATATATGTACCCCTATGTTCATAGCAGCACTATTTACAATTGCTAAGTTCTGGAAACAGCCGAAGTATCCATCAATAGATGAGTGGATAAAAAAGCTGTGGTGCATATACACAATGGAACACTACGCAGCTGTAAGAAAGAAAGATCTCTTATCCTTTGAGATGACATGGAAGGACCTCAAGAGTATTATGCTGAGCGAAATAAGCCAATCAGAGAAAGACAAATACCACATGATCTCACTTATTTGTGGAATATAACGAACAAAAAAAGCTGATGACAAAATAGACCCAGAGACCCAGAAAGGAATACAGTTCAAAATGACAAACTTCAGAGATGGGGGCAGGTGGGAGGGATGAAATAAATCAAAGAACTTATATGCATGTATGCATAACCAATGGACATAAACAACAATGCTTGGCTGGGGAGTGGTGGTTGAGGGCAGGATAGTGAGGAGGATGTCTGGGGGGAAAAAGGAGAAACATCTGTAACAAAAATAAATAAATAAATAAATAAATAAATAAATGAATAAATAAATAAATAAATAAAATGGTAAGAAAATCCTAGCTTCATGGTACAGTTAAGAGGGCATAAGCAACCAGTATTTAGGAAAGAATCTGGATACCCTCCAGGCAACAACACCATTATAAGCAAGGACAAAGAGATAGGATAAAGACAAAATGTTCCTTGGAGCAAACTGAAGAGGAGAAAATAAGGTTGAGACTAAGTGTGTAAGAGTATGGCTCACATAGAGGTGAGTTTGGATGACACATTCACACACCAAAATTAATTCTGACCACCCTTAGGGTCTTAACACTAGACATAACAATGTTTTGTTTTAATGTGGTTTTTACTGATTTTAGAAGGAGAGGGAGATACAGAAACATCAATCGGCTGCCTCCTGCACATCTTCTACTGGGGATTAAGCCCGAAACTCAGGCATGTGCCCTGACTGGGAATCGAACCCGCCACCTTCTGGTGAATGGGACTATGCTCAACCAACTGAACCATACTGGCAAGGGCCAAAGCAATGTTTTATTAGAGTGATACTAAATGGGTCTTTCCTCACTGTAACATTTTAAGTTCTTTGACAGCAAAGACTAGAACGTATTTCTCATAGTACCCTTGCAATCAGCTTTTAATGTAACAATTATTTTTTTTTAAATCCTTACCTGAGGATATTTTCCCATTGATTTTCAGATACAGTGAGTGGGAAGGAGGAAGGGAGACAGAGAGAGAAATACATCGACTGGTTGCCTCCCGCACGACCTCGACCAGGGCCGGGGACAGAACTGCAGCCGAGGTATGTGCCCTTCACTGGAATCAAACCCGCAACTCTTTGGTATGCGGGCCGATGCTCTAACCGCTGTACCAAACCAGCCAGGGCTAACAATTATTTCTTGAATTGAGCCAGAGAGCTTTGCATGCTAAGAAAGGAACTTAGGCCCAGCTGGTATGGCTCAGTGGATTGAGCCTTGTCCCATGGACTGAGAGGTTCCAGTCTGATTCCCGGTCAAGGCACATGCCTGGGTTGTGGGCTCGATCCCCAGTGGGGGACAAGCAGGAGGCAGCCAATCAATGTTTCTATCTCACACTGATATTTCCATCTTTCCCTTCCTGTCTCCCTAAAATAAATAAATAAATAAATAAATAAATAAATAAATAAATAAATAAAAACATATATATCTAGTCCAGCCGGTGTGGTTCAGTGGTGGAGCGCTGACCCATGCACCAAGAGGTCGCTGGTTCGATTCCCGGCCAGGACACATGCCCAGGTTGTGGGCCAAATCCCCAGTGGGGGGCATGAAGGAGAGGGCCAATTGATGATCTCTCTCATCGATGTTTCTCTCTCTCTCCCTCTCCCTTCCTCTCTCTCTAAAATCTATAAATAAAGGAAAAAAAATATATATCTTTTTATTGATTTGAGAGAGAGGAAGGGAGAGGGAGAGAGAGACAGACACATCAATGAGAGAGAACATCGACTGGCTGCCTCCTGCATGCCCCTCACTGGGGATTGGGCCCACAACCTGGGCATGTGCCCTGACCAGGAATCGAATTGGCAACCTCTTGGTGCATGGGCTGATGCTCAACCACTATGCCATACTAGCTGGGGAAAAAAAATAGAAAAAAAAAAGGAGCTTAGCCCTGGCCAATGTGGCTCTGTGGTTAGAGCATCAGTCCATGCACTGAAGGGTCTTGGGTTTGATCCCCAGCCCTAGACCGGGCACATGCGGGAGGCAACCGATTCATGTGTCTCTCTCACTTCCCTGCCTCCCTCCCTTCCTCTTGCCACTCTCTGTAAAGAAGAAGAAAAAAAAAGCCCTGGCCCGTTTGGCTCAGCGGTTGGAGCATCGGCCTGTGGACCAGAGAGTCCCGGGTTCGGTTCCTGCTAGGGGCACGTACCAAAAAAAAAAAAAAAAAAAGAATGGAAAAAATATTCTTAGGTGGAGATTAACAAACAAAAAATAGCCTTAGATTCTCTTACCTGGAATATTTCATCCTTATGTGATTCAAAGGAATGCAACTTAAGTTTCAGATTTCTCAGATCCCACAAGGCAACAGTCTATATACAGAATGGAAAGAGTAATCAATCATTTTTTTATGAGAAGAAAAATAAAACCCATAAGGAAAGGATCTCTGTGCAGAGAAATCCACTCTTTCTTTTAAAATAAATCAAACTAACCTTATCAGCTGATCCTGTGGCAAGAATGAATTCACTGTAAGGATTGAAAGAAAGGCAGTTCACTTCAGCAGTGTGAGCATCAACTGAGTGGCTTGGTTTGGAAGTATTGTTTGAACGAGTATCCCAGCTTTAGTGAAAAAAGGAAAAACAGGAAAAAAAACTTGAAATGGGTAACTAAATATAACTTGGATAATTTATAAGAAAAAATTTAAAAATGGAGTCTACTCACATCATAAGTTTCTGATCATCAGCAACGGACCCAAACAGAGACTCATGAAGTAGATGCCAGGAAACATCTTCTACTACTGCTGTATGCCCTGTAAAGATGGTCTTCGCATCCACAACTTTTCCTTCCTTTGGAACAGCACTGATGTCCCATAGGCAGATGGTCTTAAATGTAAAATTTTAACTATTATAGAAAAGGAAGATTCTCACTTCCCCACATACCCCAGAAAAGAAACAAACTGATACCAAGCCCAGATTTGCTTCAAAACAGGAAGGATACACACATGGTCATCTGAGGCACTAAGTAAGTGCCCACTGAGATTTGGGTTCCAAGAAAGCCCATAGCCTTCCTTCTGATGTCCACGGAGACGCAAGTCTGGGTTGCATTCTCCAGAAGGATCTGCAAAGTAAAAGACACATCAAAACTATCCATTTCATTGCCTCTTTGTCTAATGAGCATAATGAAAAAAATTTTTTAAATTTTTATTTCCTTATTGATTTTAGAGAGAGAAGAAGGGAGAAGGAGAGATAGAAACACCGATGAGAGAGAACATGGATTGGCTACCTTCCACATGTCCCCCACTGGGGAATGAGCCCACAACCTGGGCATGTGCCCTGACCAGGAATCAATCCTGTGACCCTTTGGTGCATGGGTTCTCTCTCAACCACTGAGCCACACCGGCCGGGCCATAATGAAAAAATTTTTTTAAAAACCCTCACCCAAGGATATTTTTCTTTTTATCTTCAGATAGAGTGGGAGGGAAGGAAAGAGGGAGAGAAAAGGAGAGAGAAACATGGACGTGAGAGGGACACATCGACTGGTTGCCTCCCACATGACCCCGACCAGGGCCCGGGACAACCTACAACTGAGGTACATGTCCTTGGCCGGAATCAAACCCGCAACTCATTGGTCCTTGGGCCAACGCTCTACTGCTGAGCCAAATCGGTCAGGGCCATAATGAAATTTTTATCAAGAGGTCTTAACATTCATAAGCAATACCAAATATATAATGCTTAAGCTGCACCATCATTCTGTTCTATGTAGAGAAGCACTTTTTTTTCACCTAAAGATGAATATCCACACATATCAATATAAATCACAAGAAAACAAATTACACAAGGAATAACAAGCAACTAAAAGACTGAGTGGAGCAATGTATTCTCACAGTGATTCATTATGTATATTTGAATTGAAGAGGGCAGGTACCTACCCGGTTTAGAAGGATGTTTTGTATAGTCAAAAACAAGAACATCACTGGATGGGGTCTTTGTTGCGATGATGCAAGGATTTTGCGGCATATAACGTGCCCTGTTTACTTCTCCTTCATGGTTGATCTTGATTTCTATTTCAATTTTTCCACTAACAGAGCCAAAACCTCCAAATTCTGTAAATAATAAATTGCAAATGAGGACAAAGCAAGTGCTGCTCTATATATGTCAAAGTATTACACAGACAAGGCTTTTTAATCAGCGAAATGGCATAATACTAGAAGGAATCTAAACATCTGTTAGCACCACAAAGTTCTTTCACACCTCTTATTTTATTTTTTTAAAATTTTCTTTCTTTTTACTGATTTTCACAGAGAGAGAGAGAGAAAGGGAGAGGGAGAGATAGAAACATCGATGAGAGAGAACATCAACTGGCTGCCCCCTACACGCTCCTCACTGGTGATTGGGCCCAAACTTGGGCATGTTCCTTGACCAGGAATCAAACAGCGACCTCTTGGTGCATGGGTCAATACTCAACCACTGAGCCACACCGGCCGGGCTCTTACTTTATTTGATAACCACAACCCTACATAGTAGGGAAGACAATTATTATCTCCACAAAGTTTATATAGGAGAACAAGTTCAGAGTACCTAAAATTGTTCATAGTGAAATGACTATGGCAGAACCTAAACTGAATTCCTATTTTTCTGATTCTTAGCCTAATACTCTTTCAGCTATACCTACAATGACTCTAGGTAGTTATATACTTAATAAGAGTATTATATTACTATCTAAAATTAAATTAAGGAATACTATGGACTCTACTTCAAAAGTAGGTTCTCTCACCCTGGCTGTTCTGCTCAGTGGTTAGAGCATCAGCCCGTGGACCAATGAGTCGCAGGTTCAATTCCAGCCAAGGGCACGTACCTCGATTGAGGTTTAGTACCCGGCCCTGGTCGAGGTCATGTGGGAGGTAACCAACTGATATTTCTCTCTCACATTGATGTTTCTCTCTCTCTCTTTCTCTCACTCCCTCCCCTCCACTCTACACTCTATCTAAAGATAAATGGAAAAAATATACTCTGGTGAGGATTAAAAAAAAAAAAAGAAAGAAAGAAAAAAAAAGTAGGTTCTCAATAAGCAGTTTTCAAACCTCATTTAAATTACCAAAAAAATGTGCTGAATAAATAAGACCTAAGTTACTATTTTAATCAATACTAAGTATACAAGGTACTGGGTAGTAAAAATTCCCTCTTTTATTTTTTTTAAGACAAATAATCTTTTTACTTTTTATATTTTTAAAAAATCCTTACCCGAGGATATTTTTCCACTAATCTTTAGAGTGGAAGGGATGGAGCAGGAAGAGAGAAACAAAGATAGATGTGAGAGACATACATCAATTGGTTGCTTCCCACACAACCGCAACTGGGGCCGGGGAATGAACCCTGCAACCCACGTACACGGGAAAATCAAACCTGCAACTCTTTGGTCCACAGGCTGATGCTCTAACCGCTGAACCAAATAAGCCAGGGCTTCCCCCCCCCCTAATGATTTTAGAGAGGAAGCGAGAGGGAGAGAGACAGAGACATCAATGAGAGAGAGAACATCGATTGGCCGCTTCCTGCATGCACCCTACTGGGGATCGGGCTCACAACCTGGGCATGTGCCCTGACCGAGAATCAAACCAGCGACTTCTTGGTGCCTGAGTTGATGCTCAACCACTGAGCCACACCAGCCGGGCAAGAGTCCCTCTTATACTACTTATTTGAAGCTCCAGTTTGGGATAACCTTTCTGAAATACCATCACACCGTATCTTCTCCCTACACTTTGTCTTAGCCCAGTGAGGAAAAGCAGAGCCACAAGTGGAGTTCATTTTCCTAACCCCCACTTATAGTTGCCAACCATAGTCCTCGGTTGAAACAAACCAGATAGGGAAAGACTAGACAAAAACATTTTAAAAATTCATATTTGACTATTGCATGCCCTTAGAGTTCTTCCAAGTACCACTATAAAATGTATAACACAATATAATTTGTGGTTATGTAAATCTTGGCAAGCAATATATATACAAAGGCAGTTAATGATTAGTCAAATTATACAACGCAGTACGATAAGGGACCTAAATAAGAGTAAGACCTTAGCCTAAATGACTCTGCCCCTTACTAGCTTGGTGTTTTGGGGAAGGCCTTCAATTTCTCTGAGCTCCAAATACCTTATCCATAAAGTAAGTTCTAGGAGTAAATGAAAATACTATCAATAGTATTGTTATACAAGTATTATACTTTGAAGGACAAAATCTTTTCAAAAAGCAAGGACATAGATGGGTAGTATAACTAGCAGATTAGATAACTTTCAACTTCAAAATAACTTTTACAAGTTGAAAACCAAATGTTTCAAAGATGTTAAAAAACTAAAAATAAAAGTTTAAAATAGACCCTAAAAGAGAAAAATCCACATTAAACAAGTTTTTTTTGCCCGGCCCGTATGGCTCAGTGATTGAGCGTTGACCTGTGCACCAAGAGGTTGCCGGTTTGATTCCGGGTCAGGGCACATGCCCAGGTTGTAGGCCAAACCCCAGTGTGGGATCATGCAAGAGGTGGGCAATCGATGTTCTCTCTCATGGATGTTTCTATCTCTCTCTCCCTCTCAAATCAATAAAGAAAAAAAATTTTTTTTCAAGACCTCTAGACCATGGAGCACCTACAACATAAGAAAAGAAGGCATATGATACATGATTTCAAGGAACTTTTAGTCCAAACACGGGGAGATAAGCACACAATTACAGATGACTATGACAAAAAAGTACAACTGCAAAAAAACAGATACCAATAACAAGGAAGAGCAATAGCTGGCATGGAGACCACAGAGCAGTAAGTAATCATTACAAAACATGGGTTATTTCAGTACTGGGTATATACTAAACAGAAGGCCTCCCTAACTATAAAGTACATCAATAAGAAATCATCACAGAGGATTTATAATTGGGGTTTTATAAAGATGAGGACTTATCTATTAAAAAATAATTAGAAGTTCCCAAGTTGAAGCTGGTATGTCAAAGGCCAAATTTGAAGTAGGAAAGAAAGACTGCACTATTAATGTAGTCAAGGGTCACTTAACGCCTGGGAAAACATTCTAATAAATGTGTTAGATAACTTCATCGTGTGCACATTACAGAGTACACTTACACAAACCTAGATGATCTAGCCTACTACACACACAGGCTAGCTATATGGTATTGCCTACTGCTCCTAGGCTACAAACCTGTACATATAGCATGTCATTGTACTGAACATTGCAGGCAACTTTAACACAATGGTAAGTACTCTTCTATGTATCTAAACAAAGAAAAGGTACTGTAGAAATATAGCTAAAGGATAAAAAATTGTACAGGCGTGTGAGGTATTTTTCATAAATGGAACTTGCAGGACTGGAAGTTGTTCTGTGAGTCAATGAGTGGTGAGTGAATGGCCTAGGACATTACTGTACACTACCGAAAACTTTATTATAAACACTGTCCCATGAGATCTACCCCTGCTTTCTTCTGACAGAGTAAGAAATAGAGTATCGAAGCTGTCAATACTGCTCTGTGAACAGTGATGTGTGCTGGATTGGAAATATAGAGGAGAAACTGGCTAGGTAAAGTGCAGATCACCATTAACAGTGACTGTCAGGAAGGAGTAAAAGGTGGCCTGAGGATTAGCAGGAATAAGAAATCAAGATGGAGAGAGAAAGTAATGAGGAATTGTCATGGCAATGCGGTTTTGATTATTGCATGTTGAAACTGGTCAGATTAAGGAACTTTGTGATATTCATTAAAAAAAAAAAACACCTCATTCAATATGGAGAGAATGTACAACTGAGGACTCAATTTATTTTATTTTATTAATCCTCACTCAAAGATATGTTTTTATTGATTTTTAGAAAGAGAGGAAGGGGGGGAGAAGAAAGGAGAGAGACATTGATGTGAGAAACATCGATCAGTTGCCTCCTGTACACACCCTGACCAGGAACCCCCAGGGTTCAAACCCCAACTATTTTTGGTGCAACGCTCCAAACCAACTGACCCACCGGGCCAGGGCTCTGCATTTTGACTTTGGAAATTTCTTTTTGGTTTCATTATATTTATTTGGTACAAAGAAAGGGCTCTCTCTGGCACTGAATTGATGGAAGAAATAAAACTTACCTATGCTTTACATCATTACAACCTGAAAATATTTCCAAAGTACTGGGACAGGATGGCTCCACACTACCAGAGAAAGCTTTTACTAAAGTGGCAGTGGCAGTTAATACTTGTTAAGGTAGATCCTGTGTCCTTGTACAGGATATTAGGTCCTCAACAAAGAATGCAGAGCAATGTACTCTGAAGACCATTCAAGCTAGAACTGGAAGGGATTAAGTGCCCTCTGAATATATAGCGCTGGGAGGACAGACTCTTCTGTACTGAAACAGGTCAATGGCTGGCTGATTGGGATGTTATCTGCACACTCAAAATTTAGGTGCTGTGAAAGGGAATCTACTGCCAAGCTCCACAGATATTGTTCCTGTCAGAGAGAAAAAAATTCCTCCTAAACCATATATCCTTCCATTTCTTACAGGAAATTCAGCTACATTATAATCTTATGGGACTACTGTTGTATATGTGGTTTATCACTGACCAAAATGTCATTATGTGGTCTATGACTGTACAGTAAACGGAATGACTATCAAGGTTTAACTGTATTTCTATTTTGTTTGCTTCTCTATATAAAACATTATTTTAAAAATCTGAGGTATAGCCCAGCCGGTGTGGCTCAGTGGTTGAGCATCGACCCACGCACCAAGAGGTTGCCGGTTCGATTCCCGGTCAGGGCACATGTCCAGGTTGTGGGCCAAATCCCCAATGGGGAGCATGCAGGAGGCGGCCAGTCAATGTTCTCTCTCATCGATGTTTCTCTCTCCCTTCCTCTCTTTCTAAAATTCAATAAAGGAAAAAAAATTTTTTTTTTTAAATTTGAGGTATAACATAACACAGTAATAGTGTCTAGCTTGACAAATTTTTACATTAAGTATAATACACCATGGGAACCACCAACCATCAAATATAGAACATATAGCCCCCCACAAGGCACTATCATGTCCTTCCCAACCAATACTCCCCCCACCAAACTAAGGTAATGAGCATTCTGATTTCTACCACACCAAGTCACTTTTTGAGCCCATAAACATTTTGAAACTACGAAGAGTAAATTCTAACTTCCTGAGTCAAACATTTATTTCACCATGATTTAATAAGTTTATTATATATAATTGAGACAAAAGACTAAAGATACCCTTTTAAAAAAACACAAAGCCAATTTCCTAAATAAGTTGCTAAAAACAAACTTGTTGATACTTGAAGATCTTGGTAACACAATCTCAAGTAAAATTTTACATCTATTCTATTTTCAGGGCTTAAAATGTGACTACAGCCAGGCTAAATCTCATATAAACACACAAATTCTTTCTAATGTCAAAACAGACCTGAGCCAGCTTTTAGTTCTTTCACTTTGAAAAGTTCAACGATCTTTTGACGCTATTTGCCATCAATTACTTCAAATCAAATAAGGTCAGGTAGGTGATAATCAATTACAATAGTTCAATCTCATAATCAAGAACATTTTATCTGGCCAAGGATAGACATTAGGAAGCTATCTACCTAACAGCCAGTCAAGAAACTTTAAGAGAAATAGGATATATCTATTTCCACCACAGTTGAGACCATATGGAGAAAAGTCCCTGCCCTTTAAGCACCAAGCCTATCTAGTGATCTGAAGATTTTTTTTTTTTGAGGAGTGAGGGAGAAAAGAAAAGTAAAAAGGGGAGAAGAGGTAGGACTGGGAGATGATATGCTGTGCAACCTTAGGGCAAGTTACAAAACATTAGAGTATCAGTTTCCTTGAGGATTAATTAAGATGATTTATACCATATAACCATACAAATATATCATATATATTACTAGTATTTCTCATTGTTCTTTTACTATTAAGCATTAGGAAGAGGAATAAAGGTATCATTGGTATATAAAAGTGAATTGATTTGATGCCACTCAAATCACTTGGTTACCAGAAAAAGACTTGAGTGTGTGTGTGTATACATATATATGTGTATATATATACACACACACACATACATACACACATATATACACACACACATACATACACTCACAGATGTTAGAAGATGTCATTTCAAAAACTAGTGGAGAAAATGGATTAGTCAGCAGATGCTATTTAAAAAATTGCTAACTGCCATCAACAAATCATCAAACAAGTGCTGGCAAGGGTGTGGAGAAAAGGGGACTCTAGTACACTGCTGGTAGGAATGCAGACTGGTGCAGCCACTATGGAAAACACTATGGTACATATACATAATGGAATACTATGCAGCCGTAAGAAAGAAAGATCTCTTATCCTTTGAGATGACGTGGAGGGACCTGGAGAGTATTATCCTAAGCGAAACAGGTCAATCAGAGAATGACAAATATCACACGATCTCACTTATTTGGGGAATATAATGACAGACCACAGAACTTACATGCATGTATGCGTAACCAACAGACATAGACAACAATGCTGGGCACCAGGTGGGGGGAAGGGAAGGGGGGAGGGTGTCAATGGGGAAAAAAGGAGAAACATCTGTAACAAAAATAAATTAATAACAGAAATTTTTAAAAAATTGCTAACCTCTTAGAAAAACGCTTGAATTCCTATTCCATACCTAACACCAGAAGGATTAGTTTTGTTTTTTTAAAAAATCTTCACCCAAGGACATTTCTGCATTTATCTTCAGATAGAGCGGGAGGGAGGGAGAGAAACATCGATGTGAGAGAGACACATCGAGTGGTTGCCACCCACACGACCAACTGGGCCGGGGACAAACTGCAACCAAGGTACGTGCCCTTAGTGGGAACCAAACCCGGGGCTCTTTGGTCTGCAGGCCAACGCTCTAACCGCTGTGCCAAACCGGCCAGGGCCAGAAGGGTTAGTTTTAATAATGGTCAAAACATAAAAAATACCAGAAAACAACAGCTATTTAAAAAACTTGGAATGACAAAGGCCTTTCAAAATCTGAAGGACATTAGAGGAAAGTTGGACAGTTAAAAACACACAGCTTTCAGATAAGACTTAAGATTATAAAATAAACTTGGAAAAATTATCTACAACCTATTTATTGGGGGTAACCTACCTTATACATAGATAACTCAAAAGAAAAAAAATGAGAAAAATCATGAATAGGCAGATCAAGATAGACAAAAGATAAATATTTTTTAAAAAGTTCAATATCATGAATAACTTAAAAAGCAAAGTGAAATAAGACTGTAGTGTTAAGTTCAATGTTAGTGAAGGCATGGAGAAACACAAATATTTCTACTGGCAGTCAATTTAGCAGTACCCATTACGAAAATGTTCTTGCTCTATGATCAACATTACACTCAGAAAATTATTCTACAGAAAAACTACATAAATTGCATGTATAAAAATTGTTTTTGAAACCAAGAGATTGGAAACCACTTAAATGTCCATAAATAAGGGTGGCCAGCTATGGCATAGTATACAGCCATCAAAAAGAGGTAGGTTTCCACCCTGGCTGGTTTGATCCTCAGAGCGTCAGCCTGTGGATCAATGAAGTTGCAGGTTCGATTTGGTCAAGGGCCTGCACATAGGTTGCAGTTCATCCCCAGCCCTGGTCGAGGTCGTGCGGGAGGCAATCTTTCTCATGTCCATGTTTCTCTCTCTCCCTCCCTCCCACTCAAAAAAAAAAAAAAAAACAAAGGTAGGTTTCCATATGCTTACACAGAAATTTGTCCAAGATACATCAGGTTGGAAAAGAATATTCTATGCTGCCCAGCTGGTGTGGCTCAGTGGTTGAGCATCAACCCATGCATCAAGAGGTCGCCAGTTTGATTCCCAGTCGGGGAACATGCCCAGGTTGTGGGCCTGATCCCTAGTGGGGAGGGCATGCAGGAAGGGGCCAATTGATGTTCTCTCTCTCTCCCTCTCGCTAAAATCAATAAAGAAAAATTATCAAAAAAAAAAAAAAAGAATCTTCTATGAGGTATCCCCAGTACCAAGAAACATGTCTGGCATACAGTAAGTAAGTACTTAAAAAAAATTTTTTTTACTTTATTTATTTCAGAGAGGGAGGAAGGGAGAGAGAGAGAAACATTGATGAGAGAGGACATTGATTGGCCGCCTCCTGCATGCCCTGCACTGGGAATTTGGCCCACAACCTGGGCATGTGCCCTAACTAGGAATCCAACCGGCAACCTCTTGGGGCATGGGTCAATGCTCAACCACTGAGCCACACCGGCAGGGCCTTAACATATCTTTTGAATGAGTAATCCAATAAATGGGATAGATAAATCATTTAGAAAACGATCAATTTAACAGTGAGCTATGGGGATAGGTTTATGGGGGTTCCCACATTGTTTTGTATTTGCTTTGATATTTAAAAATAACTTTCCAATAATCACAGTCTATAGTTACACACTTGGATCAGTGACAAAATATATTTGCTGACCTTTATCCTACGAACTTATTTTGCATTCTGCATCACCCTAATCTAAATATAGAATGATCAAAAGATCAATTGCACCTTACAATCCTGGAAAATAACTGAAGCCCAAAATAAGTTAGATAAATAGAATGGATTCCATCAATCAGAAGAAATCTAAGATAATAAACATTAAACATCCATATTTTTAGAGTACAAATCTCAACGAGAGCCTATCTCTACTTCTCAGTAATAATTTGAATTAAATGACAACAATAAAGGAAACTCATTCATTTTACCTCTTCTGAAAGGGAAAGAGTATTTCATGAAAAGTTAAACCCTTAGGTTGTGGTTATTTCCTAAAAATAGGATATAATTAAATGACTCATTTTATTTTTATGTATGCATTGAGTGCCATGGTTAAGTCATTTCTACCACTTCAAACGTGGAAAGGTAATTTAAACCAGTGTTTCTCAATCTTTTTTCTATTGCCCCTCTAAGAAACATCGTAAGACATTTTCCTGACACCCATGATGAAATTTTAATACCAGATATTCTGTATATCTACTTACATATGCTATGTATATCTGTGCTTTATACACTGAAAGAATAAAACTGTTTTTAAACACACCTTTTTCCAAAAACCAATTTTCACCCCCCTAGGGGCAATATATCCCATGTTGAGAATGCATGTATGAACAGCAATAATATATAGTGGATTTTTGTTTCTTTCAATTCTAGAAATCCCTCCAGCACCAAATTTAGTAGAGGAAGACTTATAGAACAGACACAGAACCAACTGTGTTAAGTATATCTTCTGACAGCTAATATCTCTACGGTAAACTCAGGCTTTGCAAAGCTTAAAATCTTGTTTCTATCTTGAGGCTCCTTTATCATACTGTGCATCCTCTTTTTATGACAATTCAAAGATATGAAAAATATAACCCATAGATTCCTTCTTTCACCTTTAAAATTCCTACCTCCTTTCTCACTGTCGTAGTGTGAAGCATCAAACTGAGCATCATCATTAGGGAGCTGCACACTGGCTATCACAAGGTGGTTTTGTTCATCCGACGTGTGTGTCCCCAGGACAAGTCGATGAATGCTGAAATCTTTCCCTTCTGGTCTGTAATAGCAATATATGGTCACTATTCAAATTAGTAACACTAAGAGAGACTTCAAAGTCAGTGATATACATCTATGCAAAAGGAACTATTACAACCAGGTCTTGGGAGGAGAAAGTCATTTTCTACCTTTTTTTTTCTTTATTGATTTTAGAGAGAGAGGAATAAAGAGGGAGACAGAAACATCAATGAGAGAGACCATCGATTGGTCGCTTCCTGCATGCCCCCCACTGAGGACTTGGCCCACAACCTGGGCATGTGCCCTGACTAGGAAATAAACCGGTGACCTCTTGGAGCATGGTTCAACGCTCAACCACTGAGCCATACCGGCTGGGCTTTTTTTTCTACTTAAAAAAAAAAAAAAATTATATATATGGTTTTATTGATTTGAGAGAGAGAAACCGATCGATCAGTTACTTTCCACATGCACCCGACCAGGGATCAAACCCACAACCTGAGTACGTGCCCTGACTGGGAATCAAACTGGCAACCTTTTGGTGCACAGGGACGATGCTCAACCAACTGAGCCACACCATTTTCTACCTCCTCTTTTTTTTAAATCCTCACCCAAGGATATTTTTCCATTCATTTTTAGATTGAGTGGGAGGGAGAGAGGGGGAGATTGAGTGAGTGAATGAGAGAGAGAGAGAGAGAGAGACATTGATGTGAGACACACATTGATTGGTTGCCTCCCGCACAACCCCCGACTGGGGCTTGTGTAACCCAGGCAGAATGTGCTTGACCAGGAATCAAACCCAAGACTCTGGTCCGTGGGCCGACACTCCAACCACCGAGCCAAACTGGCCAGGGATTTTCTACCTTTTTTTTTAGAGTGGGAGGGAGGGAGGGAGGAAAAGAGAGAAAGAGAAATATCGATGTGAAAGAGACGTATCGACTGGTTGCTTCTCACAGGACCCCACCAGGGCCGGGGACTGAACCACAACCAAGGTACATGCACTTAACCAGAACCAAACCCGAGACTCTTTGGTCCGCGGGCCAATGCTCTAATGGCTAAGCCAAACCAGTCAGGGCAGGATTTTCTACTTTTAATGTAACTGCCATAGAACCAAGTATAAGGAAAACCACATAGCACTTAATTTTGTAAGTACAGTAAATCCTAACTTAATGTCATCGATAAGTTCAGTGACTTTAAGCAAAACAACAAAAAATAAAGCCAATTTTATCACATGCTAACTGATATAAACAAGAGTTAAGTTCCTACAGCATCTCATCAACTTTATAATAAACAAAACGTTATTCAAGGACCTGCTGTATTTAACTTGATCAAAAATTTACAATTACTTTGGGGAAAAGGGCTAATTGAAATGTGAATTAACTACCCATCCTTTACAATTGGTTGGATATAAAGAAAAAATTATTGGGTACTCTACTACTTCAGATTACTTCTTTAGATTAACCTCATCAGAAGGGAAAGGAAATAATGTTAGGTAAATTAATTGTTCAAATATTTCCTAACTGCCTAAACAGACACATTACTCCAAATACTATGAAAGTATAATGATTAAGATGTGATTCTCGCCCTGACCAGTTTGGCTCAGTGGTTAGAGCATCGGCCCGTGGTCCAGAGAGACCTGGGTTCGATTCCCGCTAAGGGCATGTACCTTGGTTGCGGTTTGTCCCCGGCTCCGGTTGGGTCGTGCGGGAGGCAGCCACTCAATGTGTCCCTTTCACATTGATGTTTCTCTCTTTCTCTCTCTCCCTCCCTCCCACTCTATCATAACAAAAAATGTAAAAATGTCCTCAGGTGAGGATTAAAAAAAAAAAAAAGATGTGATTCTTGCCAGGCCAGTGTGGCTCAGTGGATTGAGCGTAGTCCCATGGACTGCGAGGTCCTGGATAAATTCCCATTCAGGGCACATGCCTGGGTTGTGGGCTCGATCCCCAGTGGGGTCATGCAGGAGGCAGCTGATCGATGTTGTGCTCTCACATCAATGTTTCTCTCTCCCTTCCTCTCTAAAAAAAAAATCAATAAAAACATATTTTTAAAATAAATAAATAAAAATAAAAGTCAATAAACTATTCTTTAAAAAAAAAAAAAAAAGATTACTTCTGTAGTGAAGGAAGTGTTCATGGAAGAGGTGATACCTGAGCCGGTCTCAAAATGAGAGATAAAACCTGGAAGAGTGGGACATGGGCTTTGGAAGAGAAGTAGGTATTCCAAGAAAAATGGAACTGAGCAAAAGGGAAGGTCTACAAAGTGCCAGAAAGCATGTTAGGCACTGTACACACACCTTGTATCATTTAAATACTGTATTAAACAACTTGACTTAGATCACACAACTACTAAGTAACAGAACTAGGACAAGTCCAAATTTGACTCTGGGTATGGGGAAACACAGTGGGAGAGAAGGCTAAAAAACATTAAACTCAGACTCTAGGAGAAAGTTGGGATGGGACCTTCCCATAAAGAATATATTCAGTCTGAGCCCAGCCGGCATGGCTCAGTGGATTGAGCATCATCCCATGGACTGAGAGGTCGCAGTTCGATTCCAAGTCAGGGCACATGCCCCAGTTGTGGGCTCGATCTCCAGTGGGGTGTGTGTGTGCAGGAGGAAGCCAATCAATGTTTTCACATCGATGTTTCTCTTTCCCTTCCTTTCTCTAAAAAAATCAACAAAAATAGCCTGGCCAGTGTAGCTCAGTGGTTAAGCATTGACCCATGTACCAGGAGGTTGCTGGTTCAATTCCTGCTTGGGGCACATGCCCAGGTTGTAGGCCAAATCCCCAGTGGGGAGCATGCAGGAGGTGACCAATCGATGTTCTCTCTTATCGATGTTTCTATCTCTCCCTCTCTGAAACCAATAAAAAAAAAAATTAAATCTAGTGCCCTGACACCATAGTTCTTACAATGTTACTATATCCCCTATGCTGTACTTTACATCCCCTTGACTACTCTTTTTTTTTTTTTTTTAATGTTTTTATTGATTTTTTAGAGAGACGGAAAGGGAGACAGATAGAAACATCGATGTGAGAGAGATACATCGATTGGCTGCCTCCTGCATGCCACCCACTGGGGATCGAGCCCATAACCTGGGCATGTGCCCTGACCAGGAATTGAACCAGGACCTCTCAGTCCATGGTATGACGCTCAATCCACTGAGCCACACCGGCCTGGCTCCTTGACTATTCTGTAACTACCAATTTGTACTTCTTAATGCCTTCATCTTTTCACTCAGCCCCCCAACCCCTCTCCCATCTGGCAACAGTCAAAATGTTCTCTGTATCTGAGTCTGTTTCTGTTCTGCTTGTTGTTGTTTTTCTGATTCCACATAAGTTAAATCATATGGTACTTGTCTTTCTCTGTCTGACTTATTTCACTCAGCACAATACTCTCTAGGTCCGTCCATGTTGTTGCAGATGGCAAGATTTCACTCCTTTTTATGGCTGATTCTGATTATCAGTTGAATATGGGAACTCCTGGTAATAGTAAAGAAGCTTCCAACTCTAAATATCTAGACATTTATTATGGTTTTGCTTAACAACCTCAGGACAGAATTATCCTTTTATTTCTTTTCTTTATTGATTTTACAGATAGAGGAAGGGAGAAGGAGAGACAGAAACACTGATGAGAGAGAACATCATTGGCTGCCTCCTGCATGCCCCCTACTGGGGAGTTAGCCCACAACCTGGGCATGTGCCCTGACCGGGAATCCAACTGGCGACCGTATGGGTCGATGGTCAACCACTGAGCCATACTGGCCGGACAGAATTATTCATTTTTTAAATGCCACCGTGGAGGTAGTGGCTTCATTCTTAACTAATTAGTAAAATTTATATTAGATTTCTATTACTTGAGCTAAAGCATAGACTTCTAAAGACCTAAGACTGAAGGAGTTTATTTTTTAGTATATATAAAATATAATTTTTAAATCTTATTCTGAAACTAAAACAATTTTATAATAGGAAATCCATTATTCCAACAGGCACACTGCTTTTGCTAAAACCTGAGCATTTCCTCATATTTCCCAAGTTGAGGTAATTTTTCCTTCCTCTCATCTTTTTTTTTTCTTTTAATAATCCTCACCAGAGGTTATTTTTCATTTATCTTCAGATAGAGTTGGGAAGAAAGAGAAACATCGACTGGTTGACTCCGGCACAACCGCTACCAGGGCCAGGACTGAAACGCAACCAAGGTGCACGGAATTGAACCCATTACTCTTTGGTGCACAGGTGAATGCTCCAACCCCTCAGCCAAACCGGCCAGGGCCCTTCCTCTCATCATTTTATCTTTGCCACTCTCATGATAATTTTTTAAATTTATAGGTTACACATATGAAGTCAAGGCAGGGAAGGATCTTATCTAAATTTGTAGGCCTCAGCAAGTGGCACCTAGACCTTCAATAAATGTAAGGCAAATTAAGTATTTTATCTCCTCTGTTAGAGGTAAGCTACTCACTAGTAAGAAATACATGTGATTAATTTCTCACCATGCATAATTCCCTCATATGCAAACCATCCCACCTTCAGGTGTTAGTTCTAATAAGCATCCTAAGTACCTCTCTAAAACTGTTCTGAGCACATGCCACTATAATTATTAGTTATACCTGCGTCTTCAACTAGACTGTGCTCCTTACAGGCAGGTACCATGTCATATTCATCCTTTTATTAACCAGCTACAACCAATGGCTGTGAGATTAAAAGAACTGGACACATCATAACACTTTCTGAAAGCGGACAAGTTTTCCATTATTTGGTTCACTATAGTTATAATATGGCTATTCACCCCAGTATCAGAAAAAGGGAACAGCATGTTTTCTCTTATCAGGTAAAAGAAAGTAATTTTTACATTTTGCCCACTTTTTGGCCTAGGAAAAAAAAAAAGTCACCAATAGATTTTGATCACGTGCCCCTAAAGGTGCCTGGAGAGAAAAATAGGGAAAATTAATGTGAGAAATCTACACTGAGGACACACCAAATAACGTTCATGAGATTCGTATCACCTGGTTACATCTGGAAGCCACTGTGCAGTTAAGCTGGGCCACTCCAGAGCATGGGTCATCACCAAATCGTAAAGAAAAGGGGTGTTCTTTTTCCATATTTTGTACTCTTCGTTGATCACACGTTCTTCTACTGCGTCATCAAAGGCTGCTAAAAAATAAAAAACAAAATAAGTTAGTGAACACAACAGAAACCGAGTAAACACCTCCAAAGCTACCGGTACAGCTCCGGAGTCCTGATATGGAGCAGGTTTGTCTAAATTTCCCCTAGGCGGAGGCACCAACAACCCCGCCACCTTCGCGGGTTGGCACTACCCTCGGGTCAGCCCGGCCACATACTCCGTTAGCCTTTCGGGTAACGGCGCCGGGCCTCGGCAGCACGCTCCCCTCCGCGGTAAGTCTTCGGGACCTGCGAGGAGGCCCGAGTACCGACCATCGGGTGTAGGGAGCGGTGCAGGACAGACCGGGCGAGAGGCATGTAGACCGACAGGGAGCGCAAGAAGGGACCAAACACCCGCCGGGGCCCGCACCGCCAGCTTCACGCCGCTGCGCCGGGCCTCCTCTCCGGAGGAGGTGGCGCGCCGTTAGCCCGCCTCGCGGGGTGATTTCGCCTCACGCCTTCGATGGTGTGGACGGCACTCAGCCGACTCTCGGGCCTGCTCTCACTGTTAGGCCGTGTGGAGGCCGCGGCGCAAGCCCGGCACCCCTCGTCCTCCTGGGGCAGCTCGGGCATCCTCACCTTCCTTGTCGGCCATGGCGTGCAGGCAAGCCAGTGGGATCCCGAGGTCTACCGTTGCGGGAGGGGCGGGGAGGCTACGAGCGCTCGCTCTCCGCGCGCGGCCTCTATTGTTTCCTGCTGCCCCTGGGTGAGGGCTGACTCGCGTACCTTCGCGCCAACACCAGCCAATCGGAGCGCACGGAATGGCGGGGTGGGCGGGCAATCCGCGTTCGCAGCCTATCCAGACGCGTGGAGTCGCTCTCCGCGAAGCCGAGGCGCGCGCTCCGCTCCTGCCCCTGCCCCTCCCCACCCCCCACCCCCTGATCACGGCCTGGAGCCGACTTCCTTCGATTGCGCGGGCGCGGGGTTGTGGGAGTGCACCCCCCCGGGGTCACGTGAGTGGTTTAGTCGGCCCTCTCCCGGGGGCAGCCATTTTCTTAAAGGCTGTTAAGCTAACGACCTCTGCAAAGTACTCAGATGAGAAACCTCCGATGCTTTCTGGTCTGGTAGTTATCAACTGAGGCACCAAGAAAAGGCCTCTATCACTCAGACCCAGGAGTGTCTAACTCAGGTGTCCCTCACTCCCAGGTCCTCCAGTTTATTTGTTTCCTTAGTCCTCAGAACCATTGATGAAGCAAGCCCAGAAAATGGGGTCTTGACTTTTTAAAGGTGTGCTCTACGCGACGCCTAGAATGGAAGTCTTAGGAGATAAAGTATATCCCTGAGAAGTCCCGGTGCTTTAAGGGTGCATGCCAAGGGGCGGAGTCTAGAGCGGAAGTTGTAAATCAAAACCGAAGTCCAACTGATGAAGGGCGGAAGGAGAGCGTTCACTGCTGCAACCATGGCGCAGGAAGAGGAGGATATTAGGGACTACAATTTGACTGAGGAGCAGAAGGCGACCAAGGCCAAGTACCCTCCAGTCAATCGGAAGTACGAGTGTGAGTAGGTGGCTAATTTCTTTCATCTAGTCGTCTTGCCTGGGGCTTCCGGCCTCGCTTACCACTTTTCCCCATAAGGTGCTTCAGGCATGATCCCGTTTCGCCCTGTGTTATAGTCTCACTTGTACTTGTTGGGGAGTGCTGAAGAAAGAAGCCACCCGGGAAACTGGGCTCTCACTTTTACAATCTCTTGAACTTTTTCTACATATGCCTAATCACATTTATCTTGTCGGAATGCTAGTGAATTAATTCTAAAGATAACCATATTTTCAAGAGTTTGCATGATTGTCCCCCCCTTGTATCACCAACAGTGGGATAGAGTGTGTCTAGGTTAGAGGACTCGAAAAGCTAAGTAGGGGACTTCTAACTTGTTTTTTTTACCTGCGTCGTGTTAATAAAATGACTTGGCGAACTTCTGGTAGGCGTTGCCCTGCCGCTGGATCACCGGCCTCCACATCCACCACTGCCCTAGTTTGTCAACTAAAGAATACCTAGTGCTTCAGCGCTGCGTCCGCCTCTGCGGGTGCTCCGCCCTCACGCTCCTCTCACTCCCTTAGTAATTAGTCTGCTGTCCCATCGTAAGGCAGACGCTCCCCAGGCTCAAGAAATGAGATGATACATACAAAAGTATAGTGCAGATCTTCGATGTTTTATATGAACGTTAAACTCTCATCCCTAAAAGTGGCTATGGTCTGGGAGCAGCAACCTGACTTAAAATCTTTCTTTTTTATTGACTAATTTTAGAGAGAGATGGAGAGAGAAAAAAAAAACACATTAGTTTGTTGTTCCACTTACTGGTGCATTCATTGATTGATTCTTGTGTGTGCTTTGACCAGGATGGAACCTGCAACCTTGGCATATCTGGAAGATGCTGTAACAAACTAAGCTACCTGGCCAGGGCTCTGCTTAAAATCTTCATTAATTTCCCATTGCCCTCTGTGTCTGTTTACCATAGCATACTAGTTTTGACCTTGCATATTTCCCTAGCTCATTTTTTTTTCTCACGGAAAAATAATTTTTATTTTATTTATTATTTTTTCCTCCTTTATTGATTTTAGAGAGAGAGGAAGTGAGAGGGAGAGAGAGATAGAAACATTGATGAGAGAGCCCAGCCAGTGTGGCTCAGTGGATTGAGCTTCGTCCCATAGACTGAGAGGTCCTGGTTTGATTCCTGGTCCGGGCACTTGCCCAGGTTGCAGGCTCAATCCCCAGTAAGGGTGTGCAGGAGGCAGCCTATCCATGTTTCTCTCTCATGTTGATGTTTCTATCTTGCTCTCCCTTCCTCTCTAAAAAAATCAATAAAAAAATATTAAAAAAATGAAAAAGAAAACATTGATGAGAGAGAACATCGACTGGCCACCTCCTGCATGCTCCCCACTGGGGATCGGGACCACAACCTGGGCATGTGTCCTGACCGGGAAGCAAACCGGGGACCTCTTGGTGCATGGGTTGACGCTCAGCCACTGAGCCATACCAGCCAGACTGAAAAACAATTTTTTAAAATTACTTTTCATAGGTTGTATATATGATTCAAAATTCAGAAAGTACAACAAATATGCATTGAAAAGTCTTTCAGCCCTGATCCCAAGCTACCTAGTCTTCCTCACTAGAGTCAATCTGTGTGCATGCAAAGACTTTCTAGAATTTACTTTATTGAACCAATTTCCAACTGATGCACATTTATGAAATTTTCACTATTTTGCTATTAGACAAAATGCAGCAGTGAATATACTTGTACATGTTGGTTTTGTACATGTACAAGTATCTGTAGGATACATTTCTAAAAGTTACATTGCTTTGTCAAAGGATATGTGCATTTTTAACTTCAAAGTTATTGCTAAATTGTTCTCCATTGAGATTGTGCCAGTTTATACACTTAATAGCATTGCATTAGTGTGCCTCTTTCCTCACACCTTTACCAATTTACTAGTTTAACATACTTTTTGGTCTTTTCCAATTTGTTAATTATTTTATACTAATTGCATTTTTCTCATTATAGGTAAGGTTGAACATATTTTAATATGTTTGGAGCTATTTGTATTTCCTCTTCTGGGATGTGTATATTCATATTCTTTTTTTTTTTTCCTTTTTTTTATCCTCACCCAAGGACATTTTTTTTGCATTTATCTTCAGATAGAACGGGAGAGAGAGAGGGAGGAGGAGAGAGAGAGAAACATCAACGTGAAAGAGACACATCGACTGGTTGCCTCCTGCACAACCCCAACTGGGGCTGGGGACAAACTGCAACCGAGGTATGTGCCCTTAGCAGGAACTGAACCCGGGTCTCTCTGGACCGCGGGCTGACGCTCTAATTGCTGAGCCAAACCGGCCAGGGCTGTATATTCATATTCTTAACCCATTTTTCTTTTTAATTTTTTCTTTATTTATTTTAGAGAGAGAGGAAGGGAGAGGGAGACAGAAACATCGATGTGAGAGAGAAACATGGGTCTGCTGCCTCCTGCACACCCCCCCACTGGGGGGGGATGGGGTCCAAAACCCCATCATGTGCCCTGACCGGGAATCGAACCAGTGACCTTTTGGTGCATGGGTCACCACTCAACTACTGCTGCACCCGGGCTTGAATTCTAACACCGTAAAATTAGCCTTGCCTGTGGAGTCATTATGTATTCCTTTTGTGTTCAGCTTTTTTTTTTGTTTTTGTTTCTGGTTAATCCTCATCCGAGGATATTTTTTCATTAATTTTTAGATAGAGTAGGAGGGAGGGGAGAGAGAGAAACATTGACGTGAGAGAGAGACACATCTATTGGTTGACTCCCACAGGGCCCCAACCAGGGCTGGGGACCTGCAACCCAGTTACGTGCCCTTGATCAGGAATCAAACCCGTGACCCTTCAGTCCCCGGGCCAACACTCTTAACTGCTGAGCCAAACTGGTCAGGAACTTACAGACTTTTCTACCACACAAGATAGAGTTAAGAGTTCATTGTTACAGCTTCAGATTTCACATTGTTAACTAACCTTTAAAAAACTACCATGTTTCTAGTTTTGGTATAGCATCAAGGAAGACTACAACCGTTTTTTGAAAAGCTATTAAAATATTCCTCCCTTTTTTTAATCCTCACCCAAGGATATATTTCCACTTACCTTCAGATAGAGTGGGAGGGAGAGAGAGAGAAACATTGATGTGAGAGAGATACATCGATTGGCTGCCTCCCGCACGACCCCAACAAGGTCCAGGGACCAAACCTCAACCAAGGTACATGCCTTTGACCAGAATTGAACTCACAACTCTTTGGTCCTTGAGCCGATACTCTAACCACTGAGCAAAACCAGTCAGGGCAATATTCCTCCCTTTTACTTCTGCATATCTGTGAGGTTGGCTTTTATGTTCTCCACCTAAATCAACATATTGCAGCACATTGAAAGTCAAATATTAAAAATATTTGTGCTCTGGCTGGTTTGGCTCAGTGGTTATTGCATCGGCCTGTGGACCAAAGGATCACGGGTTCTATTCCCGATCAAGGGCATGTACCTGGGTTGCAGGTTTAATCTCCAGCCCTGGTCAGGGTTGTGCAGGAGGCAGCCAGTCAATGGGTGTCTCTCACTCTCCCAGTGATATTTCTCTCTCTTTCTCTCCCCCTTCCACTCTATCTAAAAATCAATGGGAAAATATCCTTGGGTGAGGATTAACAAAAATAATAAATAAATAAATAAATAAATAAATAAATAAATAAATAAATAAAAATACTTGCAAAAATGCTAAACAGTGACACTTTTCTCACTAAGTTTTTTTGAAAATACCATTATTTTTCCATAAAATATGCAATTTTATGTTAAATAAAATATACTTGTTAATTGTTTTGTCATTAATTCTTCATTGTTGTCATATGTAATCAATAATTTAGCTTCTACCTTACAGTATTTTGTCTCTTATACATTATTCAAAACTCATAGATTAGTTCACCATATTATGATACAAAGATTTCACTTGTTATTACCATTATATACTTGTTCCTGGGGTGAGGACAAATGCATCTTCTGTGATCATCAGGATATTGAGTCTTTCTGGCCCCTATAAATGTAACACTTGGCCTTGGATAATCTTTCTTATAGAATTGTATGGTAGTCATTGCATTATCATCTTATTTGCATCTTTAAATATTTAGTCATAGGTAATATTGGCCTATAAAATAAATTTATAGACAATTATGAATTGCCACAGTCACAATTATTTATGAAGAAAAAAACATTTAAAATGGCAAAGGAGCCCTGGCCAGAGTGGCTCAGTTGGTTGAGCATCATCCCATGCACCAAGAGGCTGCTGGTTTGATTCCTGGTCAGGGTACATGCCCAGGTTCCGGGCTCAATCCCCAGGGGAGGGCATCCAGGAGGCAGCCAGTTGATGTTTCATCCTCTCTGTCTCCCTTCGTCTCTCTCTCTCTAAAATCAATAAAAACATAAAAAATAATAAAAATAAAATAGCAAAGGACATCAGCAACAATAAGTACAGATATTGAGGACTTGGAAGTATAAAACTGAGTACCTTTCTTCATGTAGCATCATAGTTCTTTGCAGCTAGAAAACACAGGTTCCACCCTGGCTAATTTGGTTCAAGTTAGAGCATTAGCCCTTCCTTACCTTGAGGTAAACACTGTTCTAATATCTGTCATCATAGCTTAATATTGCCTGTTTTAGAGTCTTACATAGCCCTGGCCGGTGTCGCTCAATGGTTAGAGCATTGGCCCTCACACCAAATGGTCACAGGTTTGATTCCTGGCCCTAGTCTGGGTGCATGCAGGAGTCAACCAATCCATGTGTCTCTCTTACATTGATGTTTCTCTCTCTCTCTCTCTCTCTCTCTTCCCTCCCTTCCACCCTCTCTAAAAATTAATGGAAAAAATATCCTCAGGTGAGAATTAACCAAAAAAAAAAGAGTCTCATGTAAGTGGAATCACAGTATATATTTTTTTATGTCTGGCTTATTCACTCAATATTAAAGATAAACACAGCTGGATGTTAAAGTGATGAATGGATATTATTCAGTAACTACTGACAGTAGGGGAAAGAGCTGAGCTCCATTCTGATTTGTGCAGAGCTGAGTGGGCGTTTTAAAGGAAGAATGAGGGACTTTGGAAGAGTGGGGAGCTCAGTAGAGACTGAGAAGTGAAAATTTACAAAAGGTTGGGTCAGTGTAAATTCGATTAGGCCAGCAGTGTTTGCTAGCTGGCAGTTATCAAAGTTAGGATTCTATCCTCCCACAGAGACATAGTCCTTTCTGGTGATTACATTTCCAAGGAATGGCTCTGGAGTCCTTGAGAAAGACACTTCTGAGCTAAAAGAGATAAATATTCACAACGTAAGCCCTTTTTAGTAAGTGTTCTAAGAAACAGAGGTCAAGGGCCTATGGTCAGGTGTTGGCTAGAACAAACAGTAAATTCTTCTGGCTATGTTTCACTTTCTCAGGCAGACACTGTAATGGGGATAGGGATGAGGTGTCGAAGGCTTTAGGCTGCTAGAAGCCATGGTCAAGTTCGGCCAGGTCTCTTAGTGCAGAGCGGTTTGGATGGAGTTGTTAGGTGCTGGGAGTTCTGCAGTTTTCACTTAAGTTTTTGAGATTCATGTTAATATAGTATCAGTAGTTCATACTTTTTTATTGCTGAGTAGTATTGCATTGTATTCCTCAGTTTGTTTTATCAGTTCTTTTGACAGACATTGGGTTTTTAACTTGGGGGAATAAAATTGCTGTGAATATTCTCATATGTCATTTTGTGGATATGTGCTTTCATTTGTCTAGGGTTAACAGTCATTTTCTTTTAACTTGTCATCTCTGCTGGTCATGAGCTCCTTAATGCCTGAAACATTACATTCTCAGTAATATATCTGAGTGAATTAGAGATGAGTTTGAACCTTGAGTGCCATCAGAAGATGATATGTTATAGTGTAAAGATTACTAAATTGGGAGTCAGAAAAGCGCAATTCTAGTCCCAACTCTACCTCTAATCAACAGTGTAATCCTGAACAAGTCACACAATCTCTGGATTTCAGGTTTCTTCTTGTAAGTGAAGGAATTATATATTAAATGATCTCCAAGACTTCCTGCCATCCCAAATATTCTGTGATCCTAAGTGGGAAGAATTGATGGAAGTCATAATATGAGTGAAGATAGACTGAAATGTTGAGATAACAGGTCCACTGGGAGCTTGCTATAGTGGCAGTTGTTACCGGTATTCCTGTGAGAATATCAGGAAAAAGCTCATAATACATATTGTATAGTTTACTTTCTAAAACTATTTTATTGGCCAAGGATATCATCGAGGAGCACTTCAAATGCAAGAAATCAACAAATAAAAAACTTGGCACTTGTTTAAAAAAAGAGCTATCTAGAATTTGGCTAGCTGTTCATGAAATGGTGAGACAGGGAAATCTAGAATTTTATATCTTTGATGATGATATAGTTTCTAGAATTTTGATCATTCACACAGTAGCTATTTATTTATTTATTTATTTATTTATTTTTATCCTCACCCGAGGACATTTTTGCATTTATCTTCAGACAGACTGGGAGGGAGAGAGGGAGGGAGAGAGAGAGAAACATCGATGTGAGAGAGACACATCAACTGGCTGCCACCCACACGACCCCAACTGGGGCCGGGGACAAACTGCAACCGAGGTACGTGCCCTTAGCGGGAACCGAACGCAGGACTCTCTGGTCCACCGGCTGACGCTCTAACTGCTGAGCCAAACTGGCTAGGACCACAGTAGCTATTTAGAAAAGATACTGAGCCCGGCCAGTGTGGCTCAGTGGTTGAACATCGACCCATGCACCAAGAGGTCGCCAGTTCGATTCCCGGTCAGGGCACATGCCCAGGTTGTAGGCCAACTCCTCAATGGGGGGCATGCAGGAGGCGGCCAATCGATATTCTCCCTCATCGATGTTTCTATCTCTCTCTCCCTCTCCCTTCCTCTCTCTCTCTCAAGTTAATAAAGAAAAAAAATGATTTTTAAATGCTTTACATTTGAAAAAAGGAAAGAAAAGATACTGATTTGTTTTGTGAGGAAAAGTAACTAATGTCAGGAAATGACATTTGTTTATTGGGAAACTATGCTGTATTAGACATTTTTTAGGTCACCTAGAAGACCTTGGCCCTGCTGCCTTCCAGAAATTGTCATTCTTTTAAATGTAAATTTGGGGATTATTGAAAAATAACCCTTTATCATTAATATGCTAATATTATGTTACTATTAGTTCTTTAGCCATTTATTTGATTCATATTAACAGAATAACAACTGTAAATGCTTAGAAGAAATTTTCATAATTAAAAATAACCCTTGCCCTGGCCGGTTTGGCTCAGTGGTTATAGCGTTGGCCTGTGGACCAAAGAGTCCCGGGTTTGATTCTGGCCAAGAGCACATACCTCGGTTGCGGTTTGTCCCTGGCCCCGATTGGGGTTGTGCTGGTGGTGACCAGTCGATGTGTCTCTCTCACATCGATGTTTCTCTCTCTCTCTCCCTCCCACCCTGCCTGAAGATAAATGTAAAAACAATATCCTCAGATGAGGATTAAGAAAAATAAAAATAAAAATAACCCTTAATAGCCCTGGCCAATTTTGCTCAGTTAGAACGTAGGCCCGGGGACCAAAGAGTTGTGGGTTCGATTCCAGTCAAGGGCACGTGCCTTGGTTGCGATTCAGTCCTTGGCCCTGGTCGGGGTCATGCGGGAGGCCACCAATTGGTGTGTCTCTCTCACATCAATGTCTCTCTCTCTCTCTCTCTCCCCCCCCTTCCACTCTGTCTGAAAACCCCTTAGTAAAGCAATTAACTTTTGTGTAAATGGATAGCAAAAGGTATGATCTGTCCACATTTTCTCTCTCTTTAAGGTTGATGTTCTTAATAATGAACTAGAATTCTTTTCTTATGATTAGCATATCAGGTTTAGTTACTTATAAGTGTTTTTCATTCTCTCCCTCAGATTTGGATCATACAGCAGATGTCCAGTGAGTATAGCTGGAGTTTATGCCTTTGAAACCATGTGCTTAAATAAGAAGTCTGATGTTTTAATCTTGGTGTCCCAGTTTTAACTTTCCTCCTGTTTTGGTTCCTTTTAGAACATGAAAATGATGGTTTAAAAGCACTCAGTTTCAGTGCCATTAAACTGATTTGAGGCCTTTGATTTTATTTTATATATATATATATATATATATATATATATATATAATTTATTTTTTTAAATATGTTTTTATTGCCTGGCCGGTGTGACTCAGTGGTTGAGCATTGACCCATCCACCAAGAGGTCGCTGGTTTGATTCCCAGGCAGGGCACATGCCCAGGATGTGGGCCTGATCCCCAATGGGGGGCATGCAGGAGGCAGCCAATCGATGTTCTCTCTCATCGAAGTTTCTCTCTCTCTCTCTAAATATCAATAAAGACAAAAAATTTTTTAATGTTTTTATTGAGGTTTTTTTTAATTTTTTTTTTCTTTATTGATTTTTAGAGAGAGAGAGAGAGAGAGAGAGAAACTTCGATGAGAGAGAACATTGATTGGCCTCCTTCTGCATGGCCCCCTCTGGGGATCAGGCCCACATCCTGGGCATGTGCCCTGACCAGGAATCGAACCAGTGACCTCTTGGTGCATGGGTCAATGCTCAACCACTGAGCTACACCGGCCAGGCTTTATTGAGTTTTTTAGAGAGAGAGGAAGACAGAGAGATATAGAAACATCGATGTGAGAGAGAAACATCAGTAGGCTGCCTCCTGCATGACCCCTACTGGGGATCAAGCTGTCAATCCCAGTATGTGCCCTGACCTGGAATCGAACTGGTATCTCTCAGTCCATGAGACGAGGCTCAATCCACTGAGCCACACTGGCTGAGCTTCATGTTAATTTTATTTTGACTTTGCTGTCAAGTTTTCTCTCTTGCCATGGATTATATTACACAGGGCATGAATGTATTTCTTTAGGTTACATGCATGGGGAAATACTCTGGAGGAAGCATTCGAGCAATGTGCAATGGCCATGTTTGGTTACATGACAGATACTGGGACCGTGGAGCCCCTCCAAACAATCGAAGTAGAAACACAAGGTAACCCGTTTATTTACAAGTGTGCAGTGTTCTACATAGTACTTTCATGCTAAGAACAACAAAATTGATTATGAGCCTGCTCTTCCTCTTTCAGCTTGCCTAAGAAATTCATTGCACTTTAAATTCAAACAAGTTTTTAGAGATGAGAATTATTAAACATCTTACTATTATGTGTTTTTTTTATTCTGTGTAGGAGATGACTTACAGTCTCTTCTGTTTCACTTTTTGGATGAGTGGCTTTATAAGTTCAGTGCTGATGAATTCTTCATACCCCGGGTAAGTAAGGATTTTTATAGAGCAAATGGGTTCTTAGTTCATATTTTAAAATAGAACAAGTGACTTAAAGTATATAGAACATGTGATGTACAACCACACCATACAGATACGTAATGATGATATTAATTTGCAGAGATTATAATGACCAAAGGCTCTTCTTGGTTAACCTGAGTTTGCCTATGTGTATGCTGTTTGTATTTAGACCTCATATTATATAATTGTCACTAATCAGGATTGTGTGATAAGAACGCATCTACTGTCTTTATAGACACTTTTTACGTTTCCCAAGTTTGAGCTATATTTATGTCCATTTATATGTTCTTTTTGCCCCATTTGAAATCTAGCAGCTCTGCATGTTGGCCTAAGTTTAAAAATTGGTGCTTTTAGTTTTCCTTAATGTGAAAAAAGAAAAGCCAGATGGAGTTTGCTTGTTGCCATCAACTTCTAGAAGGGAACACCTCTCAGGCATCCTCATTATCTAGTACATATGGCCCCTCCTTCCTTCCATAATTCCTTCATTCTCTCCCTTACCAGCTTCACTACATATACCCTTCCAACTAAGTCATGTCTTACAGAGTTCAAGTGCCTACAATATTATATAAAAATAGGCTGAGAGCGATTGAAATCTTGTCATCCTCTGTCTTACAGAAAAATTCTTTTGATTCATGTTTTTAGATTATATATTTTTAAGAATACCTTCCTTGAATATGTAAGAATAAAATATTTTCTTGAAATATATTTAGTTTATTGTTCTATATTGGTTAACATTTTAATTTTCTTTGCATGATAGAAATTGTATGCTATTATCTGGAAAAGGTGATAACCTAGACATGTTTAGTAGATAGTCTGTAATGAACATTTTTAAAAGTGAAAATAATTTGTTTTTCCTCTTTAGGAAGTGAAAGTACTTAGTATTGATCAAAGAAATTTCAAATTACGGTCAATTGGGTAAGTTTTGAATATCTTTCAACTAGCAAGTCATGACAGATGTTTAGTTATATTCTTCACTAAACTTAGCAGACAGGAAGACAGAAAAGTCAAAGGACCAATTGCATCCCAGTAGGTAGGGCTTTTCAATTAGTTAAGCAGGTTAAGCTTTGTTAGAGACCTAGGAGGGAAAGCTTACTTTAGCTTTGGAAGATCAGAAACTTGTCAGAACAAACTTGATTTGAATTGTTAAACCTGATCTCCAATTTGTTGATTTTTAGCACAAAAAATATATAACTGCTAGTTGGCACAAATATTTGCATAAAGCCTAGCTTGGTGATGGGAAATACTTATTTTTGTTTTCTCATAGATTCTCACACCTAGACTCTATTCAAACCAGGGTCTTCTATTAAATTATTCTTTTCCTCCAGAGTTTGCAAACACTTGATTAGGTCACTTTGATTACACTTGGTGTTTCCCAAGTTACTTTAGTCACTCAATGATATCTTGTGTTATTTTTATATAAAGCCTATCTTTTCCATTTTATGTTGAATTTTATTTTATAAGTTTCTTTTTGTAAAGTGAGGTCTTTTATTATTATCTCCTCTTTTTTGGGGATGGGATGAGGAAATAGGCTTGTCCAGGGTACTTAGCTAATAAATGGTTGAACAGATTTTAAAACTTTCCTTTTTTCACTACTGCTTCTACTACTGTGATCTTCAGCCACATTAGTTTGGAAGGGAGAGAGGATACTTAGTTCTAGGAGAATACCTTTGTAGGGCCTTCTATATATAGACCATGGACATTTTTTGAAAAGTTATAAAATGTAAACCAAGTTCAGACCGTATTATAGAATCTGTTATTTTGCTCTCTCAAGTAGGAGATGATGTTTCATTAGTTCTATAGCCTTGAGAACAGTGAAAATTTTGGACACATTACTCTGTTATGAAATAATATTAAATAAAGATTGTTTATTGAAATTCTACCTATGTACACTATACTAGGGCACTTTTTTTTACATTAACTATTGACTTTGTTGAAATGGCTGTTGCACATAAGTCCCTCAGTAGCTGTATCTGCTGGCAATCAACCTGACATATATACCCCTTCCATTTCCTGGCTTTCTAGTATCTTAACTACATTTGGAAGGCTTATTTTAAAATAGGTAAAGAGCCCTGGCCGGTTTGGCCCAGCGGTTAGAGCATCGGCCTGCGGTCCAGAGATACCCGGGTTCGGTTCCCGCTAAGGGCATGTACTTCAGTTGCAGTTTGTCCCCGGCCCTGGTTGGTCGTGTGGGTGGCAGCCACTTGATGTGTCCCTTTCACGTCGATGTTTCTTTCTCTCTCTCTCCCTCCCACTCTATCTGAACAAAAAATGAAAAAAATGTCCTCGGGTGAGGATACAAAAATAAATAAATAAAAAATAAAATAAAATAGGTAAAGAGAGAACAAATATTAAATTTTGGAAATCTTAATCATGTTTTAATTTTCCTTTTCAAGGTGGGGAGAAGAATTCTCATTATCCAAGCATCCTCAGGTATGTTTTTATTCCAGCCATTAAAAACATTCTATACTTACCATAACGTTTGGTATATATAATAGTAAATTTCAATGAATTCTAATAAATTGGTGTAAACTGGTAAGTTTTTTTCAGCCAACTTTGACCTGTCTGGACATAATATGTTAAAACAGTGATTTCATACATCTGATTTGGTGGATTAAGAGTCAGCACTTGGGTTCTAGGGTCAGGTTTGTTACTGGTGGTTGTGGGACTTAAAAGAAAGTCCGTTTGCCTTTTTGAGCTTTGATTTCTTCCTCTGTGATGAAGGTTTTGGACTAGGTGTTCTCTAAAGGACTTTCTACCTTCTATTCTCCTCTAGATTCTGTATTTGCCGACCTGTATGGCTTTACTCTGTATTAGTCACATCTGTTGAAATAGGGAAAGGCAAAATTTTCCTGTAAAGGGCCAGATAATATTTTAAGCTTTGTGGGCAGAGAGCAATGGAAGAACCACTACTCACTTCTTTTGTTACACTACAGCAGCATAGACAAAACATAAATGAATGAATGTGGCTGTGTTCCTTCCAATAAAGCTTTATGGGCACTGAAACTTGAATTTCATATCATTTTCATCTTTTTTTTTTTTTTAATCCTCACTTGAGGACTTTTTTTCATTTTTTTGTTCAGATAGAGTAGGAGGGAGAGAGAGGAAGAGAGAGAGAGACAGAAACATTGACGTGAAAGGGCCACATCGAGTGGCTGCCACCCGCACGACCAACCAGGGCCAGGGACAAACTGCAACCTAGGTACATGCCCTTAGCAGGAACCGAACCCGGGTCTCTCCGGACCGCAGGCTGACACTCTAACCGCTGAGCCAGACTGGCCAGGGCTCATATCATTTTCAAATGTCATTAAATATTCTTTTGTTTTTTGTTTTGTTTTTTAATTGTTTAGAAATGTAAAAACCATTCTTAGGTCATGAGGCTGTACAAAAACAGGTGGCAAGCTGGATTTGGCTTGTGATTTGTAGTTTGCTGACCTCTGCATTTAGGTCAAGGAGATCTAAATTAGTTGGAGGTGACTGGGAAATCCTAGTATCATTTTTTCAACCATGGTATAATGAAATGAAGCCTGATGCAGGATCCTCAGGAGAGAGAAGCATAAAATGAAGAGAAACCAGTAGAGGGTAGTGTGCAAATATAAAACATTATGTTTATAATACAAATGACACAGTGGATTTTTTTGAACATGTTATAATTTAGATGTTTATTAGATATCCAAAAGGAGATATTGGATAATAAGCATTTGTCTATAGAATGACTTGTTCAGGCGATAGGTGTGTCTGGAAGTACAGATTGAGGAGTCATCACTGAATAGATGATATTTATAGCCATTGATCTAGATAAAATTACCAAGGAGGGAGGGTAGCTAAGAGAGAGTAGAAAAGAGGACTGAGCCCTTGAGGCACTAAGTTTGGAAGAGCAAGCCAAAAAAGAAAAGAGGGAGAAGGAGAGCCTAGTGAGAAGGAGCAAGAGAAGAAGGCTGCCCTAGAAACAAGATATCTAATGCTCTTGAGGCTGCTCAAAGGTTGAATAAAGTAAGGTCAACTAATCAGTGGAATGATGTGTATAAATATTTGGGGTGCGTCAAAGAAGGAATGAGAGGTGACAAAATGGAGGCAGTATATTGACACAGTTCTTTTGAAGATTCCACAGAAAAGGGGAACATATGGATAGACCAGTAATAGCTAGAAGGGGTTGTGGCTAGTAAGGAAGTTTTGTGCTCTTGTATTAACTAGGAGATGTAGTAGCACCATTGCATGGTAAGTGGAAGTGGCATAGTATATTGGGAAATTTTGATCATGCTGGAGTGGGAGAGAATGATTTCGAACAAAGACCTTAAGATGGTAAGGGCAGGGGTGGGGGAGTGTGGGATAGTGTTAAAGTGAAGTTGACCTTCTGATAGGACCAGGGACTGGCCATTATAACAGGATGAAAGGCTGGTGGGAGTACAGATATAGTAAGATGGTAGATTTGATGGGGGGAAGACGAGTCAGTTCTTATTGAGTGCTCTTGTTTTCTCTAGAAAGCACAGTTGAGAGAGAATGAAAATGAAGGATGGAGGCTAGAAGTGAAGATGTGAAATTTCAGTTGCCTCAGAGTGAGAAAGTGAATTTAGCGGTAAATGTAGGATTACTGGTCAGTGCAGAGTATCCTTTTGAGAATTGTGGACAGACTTTTAAGGTGATACCAGTTCGCATGGTATGTGCTGCTACAGGCAGAAAGTTGAATTTGATTGAGGAGGTTGTTTCCCCAGAGGATTATGTTGGGTGGGGTGGGCAGAGGAGCAGGTGCCATTCAGTTTCATCTGAAGTCTTCAAATTTCTTTGGTGCCATAAAGCTAGCAAATGCCACTCCCTCGTCTCTGATACATTTTGTGGTGCACAGAATTATTGTAGAAGGTACTAAGAGAACATCAAATCCTGTGGCTCTAAATTGAAGCGGGGTGTTGTCATGTATCAGAAACATGTGGAGAGAGAAGGATCCTAACAGGTAAAGTGAGTATTGGCCGCTGAGGAGAAGAAAATAGGCCAAGTTCCTAGGCCCCAGGTTAGACTGCAAGGAGGAGTCTTGAGAAGGAGCCCTGAGCAAACATGTAGGAAAGCTTTGTGTTGTTTGATTCAAACCATTTCATAAATGAAAAAGCTGATGCCCAGACAGGTCAGACAGCTTCCATATCCAGGTGGAAATAAAGCCAGGATTGGAGTTCTGTCTCCTAACTCCAGTTCAGTGCTCTTTCTACTGTACGCTTGCTTTTAGTGAATCAACATATAATACTATACCAATTTGATAACTGTTTTATGTGAGTTTTTAGTTTTTCAGAATAATGATAAAAATTAGACTTCTGCCAAATGTTGCTAGAGTTAATTATTCTGATTTCAATGTCCTTTTCCTCCTATTTGTTTTTTCTCTAACCCGAACTTTAGGGAACTGAAGTCAAGGCAATAACATATTCAGCAATGCAGGTCTATAATGAAGAGAAACCAGAAGTTTTTGTGATCATTGACATTTAAGATTTTAAAAAAAAATACTCCTATGAAGAACTGTTTTTTTCTCTTCCTTTTGAGAAGATACCATGATATAAATTATACAGTGTCTGACAATGTATGATGGTTTACAGAACAGAAATATTTGACTTAAAGTGTAACTTTCACAAATGGGAAATCAAGGCATAGACTTGGTCTGCATTAACCAGATATTCAAATGTTAAAGAATTCTTCAGGTGGCAAGTATGGTTCCTCATTTATTAATTCCCTGATGTAGCAGCAGGTGCTTCACACCCTTCCAATGGAATGCCAGCCTCCAGCCTGGTCCCAAAAGGGATCATTGATGTAAGCAGCAGCCAGAGAGACTCTGAAGCCTCCACGCTCTTATCGAATCCAATTTGGGGGGAAAAATGGTAATTTGAGAAATCTTACAATCAGAATTTTGCTTTCAAAAAGGAGAAACATCTGTAACAAAAATAAATTAATTAAAAATAAAACATAAAAGAATTTTGTTTTCCCTCCAAGTTGGTTAAGACATATTGTCTATACGTATATTAAGAGGTTGTATTTTAGATTGCTGTAGGACAGAGCCATCTTGTATTCTAGTTGGTTATCTTAGAAGAAGTAATTATAATTGAACAATTGGAACACCTCTAGAAAGAGCCCTGATTTTCTATCTTACTTTCTTTTTTTAATTTATTTTTTTTAATCCTCACCCGAGGATATTTTTCTATTTATCTTCAGATAGAGAGAGAGAGGGAGAGAAAGGGGGAGAGAGAGAAACATTGATGTGAGAGGAACACATCGACTGGTTGCCTCCCGCATGACCTGACCAGGGCCAGAGACGAACCGCAACTGAGGTACGTGCCCTTGGCCGGAATTGAACCCGGGACTCGTTGGTCCACAGGCCGATGCTCTACCACTGAGCCAAACCAGCCAGGGCCTATCTTACTTTTTTTTAAGCACTGATATATGACACTTTTTTGTTTTCCCATTAAAAAAAGCGTAATGCCCTTACAAATGGGCCCTTCTAGCATGTAATTTTATATTAAAGCCTGTATTTTTATACAGTTAGAGATGAATGGGAGAATTTTTTTTAATTCCTTTGATTTTTAAAAATTATCTAAGGTCTTTATTTCTAAGGAGACAGGAGGCCAGGAAAACAACTGTAAAATGATCTAAACACACTTCTGGTCAAGATGGCAGCATAGGTGAACACAGTCCTTGCCTCCTTCCACAACCACATCAAAATTACAACTAAACTACAAAACAGCCATCATTCAGAACTACCTGAAATTGAGCTGAATGGAAGTCCTACAACTAAGAAATTAAAGAAGAAGCCACATCGATACTGACTGACTCATCAGCAGTCAGAAGGTTAAGGAGGAATGCCATGCTGATCTGAACTGCAACTCCGAGCACATCCTGTGGGTTTGGTGATCTTAGAAGCCTGCACAAGCAATCATCTTCCATGCCGTGACTGAAGCAGGAACTCAGCTGGATGTCTCTCACCCACTACTCACACCTTCAATAACTAACAGGCCATTGACTGCACAGTTACAGTATCAAACATTTATTTTACTAGTTTCCTGTAGTATAACCATTAACTACCTGCATTTTCACTTTTCAAAGAGCTTCAATAGCTACTGGAATCTTTCTGAGACCTGAAAAATAAAAAAATGAGTGTTAATTATAAATATTGCAATAAGATTTTTTTTTTTTTAATCCTCACCTGAGGATATTTTTCCATTTCAGATAGAGTGGGAAGAGTGGGGGCAGAGAAAAGAGAGAGAGAAACATCAATTGGTTGCCTCCTGCACAACCCCGACCAGGGCAGGGGACGAACCGCAATCAAGGTATGTGTCCTTGACTGGAATCGAACCCGTGACTCTGGTCCACGGGCCAGTGCTCTAACCACTGAACCAAATCGGCCAGGGCAATAAGATTTTTTTAAAAATCTGTAATGACTACATTAACAAAACATCTAAAAGTTACTATCAATAATAGATGAAGTAATCTCTGGAAAAATAAAATCATACTAAAGGTGATTGCTAGTTTAACTGTCAACATTAAACTTTATTTTGTTTTAAATGGAAAAAAAAAAAGATCTGAACTTGTCAAAGTAGATAACCTTTAAAAAATTAAACTGTTGCCCTGGCTGGTTTGGCTCAGTGGTTAGAGCGTCGGCCTACAGACCAGAGAGTCCCAGGTTCAGTTCCTGTTAAGGGCACGTACCTCAGTTGCAGTTTGTTCCCGGCCCCAGTTGGGGTTGTGTGGGTGGCAGCCAGTCGATGTGTCTCTCTCACATTGATGTTTCTCTCTCTTCCTCCCTCTCTCCCTCCCGCTCTATCTGAAGATAAATGCAAAAATGTCCTCGGGTGAGGATAAAAAAATAATAATGATAAATAAATAAAAATAAAAAATTAAGCTGTTGCCCGGCCGGTGTGGCTCAGTGGTTGAGTGTCGACCCGTGCACAAGAGGTCACTGGTTCCATTCCTGGTCGGGGCAAATGCCCAGGTTGTGGGCCTGATTCCCAGTGGGGGACATGCAGGAGGTGGCCAATTGATGTTCTCTCATCGATGTTTCTATCTCTTTCCCTCTCCCTTCCTCTCTCTCTCTCTAACATCAATAAAGAAAAACAAATTTTTAAAAATTAAACTGGTTTGATTTGCAACATTATTCTATTTCCTTCATTAATTGAGGTATTCTATCCTGTAATACAAGAGTTTGCAAAGTTGCTGCTCACACGTACGTGAGAAAAGATTGCCACTGGGTGGTGCCAGATATCATTATAGTAGGCTGAATTTGACCTAGGAGGAAGAGATTGTGAGCTTTCTAAGTGTTCTCTCTGAGCATTGCATTATTTCCCCCTGAGTATTGCACAGAGTAGGGCTAAAGAAGGCTAGGTGAAGAGTCTGTAGCTCTTCAAATTAATACCTAGCAGGATCACTGGGGTAGTGCTACTTAACCTTTAATCTTAGGCACATTTTGCAAATTTGGAGTGTGGCCCTCCAGGCAAAAAAATGTCTGGAATCTACCTTTGTTAGGATGAATTTCCAGGCTGAGATGGGGCTCTTTTTTTCATAGACTCCTTTGCTCCTCAGGGGCTATTTGGGGGGTTGATTGTGAAAATGAACAAGGGGAGGGCACTGGGAGAGCCACATCTAGAGCAAGACCTCTTGGGATGTATTAAGCCAAGTAGGGTGCAAACTTGACTAGGAGAAAAAGCACAGCCATTTCTCTTATCATCAGTGCTATGTAATGGGGTTCAGTGAAAATACATCAGATGTAATTATAGAATACAAATTATGTTTCTTTTTATTTGTAATAAATATCTAACTTACTACAATTTTAAAAATTAGTTTGTTGCCCTGCCAGTGTGGTTCAGTGGATTGAGCATCTTCCCATGGACTGAGAGGTCTCGGTTCTATTCCCAGTCAGGGCATATGCCCCTGTTGCAGGCTCAATCCCCAAGAGGGGGCGTGCAGGAGGCAGCCAATTGATGTTGCTCACACCAATGTTTCTACCTCGGTCCCTCTCGCTCTAAAAAAAAAATCAATAAAAACATTTTTTAAAAATTAGTTTGTTAGTTTTAAAATACGTCAAAACAAAAATACTGCATTAGTCCGGCCAGTGTGGCTCAATGGTTGAGCGTTGACCCATGCACCAGGAGGTAGACGGTTCACTCCCGGTTGGGACACATGCCCAGGTTGTGGGCCTGATCCCCAGTGAGGGGCATGCAGGAGGCGGCCAATCGATGTTCTGTCTCATCAATGTTTCTATCTCTCTCTCCCTCTCTCTCTCTCTAAAATCAATAAAGGAAAAAAATAATAAAAAATACTGCAGCCTTGGCCCGTTTGGCTCAGCGGTTAGAGCTTCCGCCCGAGGACCAATGAGTCGCGGGTTTGATTCCGGTCAAGGGCACGTATCTCAGTTGCGATTTCTCCCCGCCCCGGTTGGGGTCATGTGGGATGTGGCCACTCACTGTGTCCCTTTCACGACGATGTTTCTCTCTCTCTCTTCCTCTCTCCCTCCCACTCTATCTGAACAAAAAAAAATGGAAAAATATCCTCCGGTGAGGATTAAACCAAATAAAAAATAGCCCTGGCTGGTTTGGCTCAGCAGTTAGCACACTGGCCCACCGACTAATGAGACCCAGGTTCGATTCCAGCAAAGGGCACGTACCTCGTTTGCGGTTCATCCTACGCCCTGCCCTGGTCAGGGTTGTGTGGGTGGCAACCAGTCGATGTGTTTCTCTCACATCGATGTTTCTGTCTCTCTCTTTCTTCCTCTCTCCTTCCCTCCTAATCTGTCTAAAGATAAATGGAAAAATGTCCTCTGGTGAGGATTAAATAAATAAATGAATAAATAAAGTACTGCATTAAAGGGAAATGAGTATGTTACCCTTTATATGTGAAGTTGGCTTTTTTCCCCCTATCACATACACTTTTTAAAAAATAAATATTTTATTAAAGTATAGTTGGCATACAAGTATCCCCAGCTTTCCTAGGATAGTTAAGAATCTTGTTTTGTAAATGAAGAGAAAGGGAGTCATCTTGGACTTAAACTTGGAGCTGTGGAATTTAAACACTGCTGTGCTGATATTTTTATTTTGGGGTTGTAGTGATTAATAGCACAAACTGGAGCCAGATCACTGGAGTTCAAGTCCTGGTTCCGCCACTTAATAACTCTCTACTTTGGGCATGTTGCTTAATCTCTCTGTGCCTTAAGTAGTGATGTTAGTACTTGCAGGGTAGTTGAAAGGATTAAATAAATGTATACACACAAAGCTGTCAAAACAGTGCCTGACAGATAGTAAATGCTCAGTAAATTAGGGCTATTATTATTATCATTAGGGAAAGCATAAATGCTAACAGCCCCCTTTTCTCCTTAATTTTAAAAAGCCACAGTGCTTGGGTAGGGGGTGTGGCCATCCTAGAGACAACCCTAGTACCCAGTGCCATTCTGCTAGAGTCTCCATTTATTAAGAAGGGCAAACAAAGCCACTAGTCTCTGCTTCTCCCTCTCCTGCTCTCTACTCCAAGTCTTAACTGTGTTAATCAAATTTTCTTTGTAACATATCCAAGTTGAGCATCGATTTTCAAAAGCTGTGTGCCCATCCTCTTATGCCAAACCAACTGCCCTATGGGGCTCCCTTTCATTTACTGTCCCTGATTCCCTTGTAACTCACGGTATGAAGCATTCAAGGGCTGTATCACATTGAGAAGAAATATAAACAAATTATTGGGCAGCTTTGTTTCTGCCTTTATCATTGTCCCCATGGCCTCTCCTGATCTCTCAGTACCAGTGCAGCCCATCCACATGCACCAGCAAAGATCACGTAACACCAGTTTCTACCTTTGAATTTTTGCCCAGATTCTTTCTCTTTGTTTTAGTTTTTGTTTTTTATCCTCACCCGAGGACATTTTTTCCATTTTTTGTTCAGGTAGAGTGGAAGGGAGAGAGAGAGAGAGAGAGAGAGAGAGAGAGAGAGAGAGAGAGAGAGAGAGAGAGAGAAACATCGACGTGAAAGGGACACATCAAGTGGTTGCCTCCCGCACGACCCCACCAGGGCCAGGAACCGAACTCGGGACTCTCTGGACTGCAGGTCGACGCTCTAACCGCTGAGCCAAACTGGCCAGGGCTCTCTTTGTTTTTATAACAACTTTATTGAGATATAATTCATATACCATACAATTCTCCCATTTAGAGTACAGTTCGGTGGTTTTTAGTATGTTCACTTACACAACCATCACCATGATTTTAGAACATTTTTCCTCCTAAAAAGAAACCTACGCCCTGGCTGGTTTGGCTCAGCGGTTAGAGCATCGGCCTGCGGTCCAGAGAGACCTGGATTCGGTTCCTGCTAAGGGCATGTACCTCGGTTGCAGTTTGTCCCCGGCCCTGGTTGGTCGTGCGGGAGGCAGCCACTCGATGTGTCCCTTTCACGTCGATGTTTCTCTCTCTCTCTTCCTCTCTCTCCCTCCCACTCTATCTGAACAAAAAATGAAAAAATGTCCTCAGGTGAGGATAAAAAAAAAAAAAGAAACCTACTATCAAGCAGTCATCTCTCCCATCCCTCCAGGCCCTGGGCAACCACTAGTGTACTGTCTGTTCTGTTACCAAAATTCTTACCTGCCCACCTTGTCCTTTGTTTTTGTTTGTTTGTTTTGGGGGGTTAATCTTTATTGTTGAGTGTATTGCAGATATCCCCCCCTTATTTTTCCAATCTTGTCTTTTTTCAACACAACTGGAAACTCACCTGTTGGAAGTTATTTGGACTACGCCACTTGCTTGATTCCCTGCTATACTGGGTCCTCTCTGTTCCAGTGAAATACTCAGCATTTTAAATTTCTTAGTTTCTTAGTATATGTAGTAGTCACAACTTCCCTTTTAAGTAGCAAGCACCTTAAAAAGCAAAGGAACTGGCTTCTGGTTATTTTATGTACCTTCTTTAAACTTTCCATCTTTTAGTGGTCTGTTTTCAGTGACACTTAATCCAGGTCTTCCTGATTCCAAGGCCCCTGGTGACATGGTACTTGGGGAGAGATCTTTAATGTCATATTTTCATATCCAAATTTCAGGTTCCTTATTTTATCAATAGCACTCTATCCTCGCACAAACCCAGACTGGAGTTGTCTGGAACTCCTCTTACACTTCCATTTCCTGCACTCAACTATTTGCTAGTTTTCCTCAGTAATTGATCATTGATCAACTCTCTTCCGTTTATTGTCTTACTAATTAGATGTCCTTTCCATTTTTCAAGGCATTAGCTCAAAATTGTCCTTAAAAACATGTCAGCAGAGGTTATTTGCATGTTGGGATTAAGGACCATTTTTGTTTTTACGGAAAACGTAAATAAATATGATACTCTCACTGGGTAGTTGGAAGAGAGTGCAAATGGTAGATACTAAGATAATTTATGAAGAAAGAAGTGGATGACTTCTGGCATCTGGCACTTTCCAACTTACATCATTATCGGCCATATATAAGTCTCCACCTGGAATGTAAATTTCCTCCAGGATGTCATTTCATTCCTCCACCTTTCATGCCATAGGAGTTCCCAAAGTCATTATAAGTGCCTCATCTTACAATATGTGGGTGGATGTATATACACACACGGTAAAGGTAGGAGCCAAAGCCTCTGCTTCCAGTTTCCTTCTTGATCTTGGCGGAGTCTTTTCACCACATTAGGCCTCAGTTTCTTCATCTGTCATAATAGTACCAACCTTACATGGCTGTCACGATAAAACTTGTTGCTCAGCCCAGCCAGTGTGGCACAGTGGTTGAGTGTCGACCCATGCACCAGGAGGTCGCCGGTTCAATTCCGGTCAGGGCACATGTCCAGGTTGCAGGCCTGGTCCCCAGTGTGGGGCGTTGGGGAGGCGGCCTGTCGATGTTCTCTCTCATCCATGATTCTGTCTCTCTCCCTCTCCCTCTAAAATCAATAAAGATTAAAAAACAAAATTAAAACAAAAAAAACTTGTTGCTCAATATTTCTCTTTAAGAATAAAGACTCCCTCAAAAAGAAAGGAAGGGAAGAGGAGGAAAAGAGAAAAGGCAGGCACTCTGGGCAAACCTGACAACAGTGAGCCAGGATCCAGCGAACCTTCTGATGGCTCAGTGGAAGTCATTTTCTCCAACTGCGGGTCCAGGCCCCGCCCCAGTGCCTTTTCCTGGCTCCTATTGGCTCCTCCCGCAGACTCCTGGAGCGCCTAAGGCTCTGATTGGCGGTCGGGGCCCACCTCTCGGAGCAGCGAGGGTTGGGGGTGCAGGGGGTTTCGGGACGCCCAAAGCACTGAAGCGCTTTGTCGCACAGAGACTATCCTAACTAGAGTTGGGATAAAATAGACTAGCTCTCCCGGCAGTAAGGCGATGGTTTTCTTTTTTCTTTATTGATTTTAGAGAGAGAGGGGAAGGGAGAGGGAGAGAGAGAGAAAGACATTAGGATGAGACAGAACATGGATTGGCCACCTCCTGCATGCTGCACCCCACTGGGGTTTTGGCCCACAACCTGGACGTGTGCCCTGACCCAAAATCGAACCCACGACCTCTTGGTGCATGGGTCCATGCTCAACCACTGAGCCACACTGACTGGGCAGGGCGACGGTTTTAGGTATCCCATGGCATGGACTCCAACGCCTGCGACGCTGGGAGTCGTGGGTGGCTTTGGGGTCATTTCTCAAGCCTCAGCTTCCCCCTATTTTAAATGGAAACAGCAAGAGTGCCTACGTGAGTCCTGGGGTCTAGTAGATAACTGGCAAACGTAGGCTCCTTACTGGGTGCCCAATACATACTACAGAAAATTTCTATTCAACCCCCCACTCCCCGCCAGCCAGACTAGCGTTAGTGGTGTCTGGTAGGTCGGGGGCTTCTCCAAGGGTCTAGCTGCCGGTTGTAGCCTCTCCGGTCACCGCCTGAGCGCCAATAAATGTCGCTATGGGTTGGGGGAGGGGGGTCAAACTCCGGCTTTCACTTCTAAACATGCCCCAAAATAATGGAGCGTCTGGGGCAAATACCAATACAGTAGGCACCGTTTTCCACTGCTGCGTTCCCGTGGATTTTTCCTCCAGGAGGAAGAAAAGCTTTACATCAATTCGCGCAACAAAAGGCACAGTGTTTTTATTTAATTTCAGCATTTAACCTTTTTGAATTATGCAAGGAAGTGCCACTTCGTTATTGAAATTTGGGGGGGAGGGTAATGAGTGGGAGATTAAGCAAAAGAGTGTCTGTATATATAATACTGTTGAAGGGATATACTTGTGTTTGAATTGCAAACATAACCTTAAACATGGGAATGAGGATGGTACTTTACTCAAAAAGACGTTTCAAGTTATTTTCCAAAAAATTTGTAATGACAATACCCAAAGAAGTAAAGCTAAGGATTTTTTGTTTCCTAATTTGTTCTAAGTCTCCTTTACATAACACATCTTAGTATTGAGTACTATTTCTCTAGTGCAACATTTAACTTGAATAAAAACTGTTTTTTCTTTATTGATTTTAGAGAGAGAGGAAGGGAGAGGGAGAGAGAGAGATAGAAACACGCCTCCTGCATGCCCCTCACCGGGGATTGGGCCCACCACCTGGGCATGTGCCCTGACTGGAAACCGGCGACCTCTTGGTACATGGGTTGACACTCAACCAGTGAGCCACACCAGCTGGGCATGAATGAATAAAAAATCTTTCAATTCAACTCACTGATGGAATTCAAATGTGTAGCAATTAAGTTTCATAATGCTTGGAGAGTGTTCTGGTTCTTTTTTTTTTTTTTTTGAAGTAAAAACATTAAAGCTTGCAAAATTTCAGAATATGGTATTTCAGTCACTTATTCCTAATGTAGTTCTTTTATTAGTCTGAAGTACTATGTGAATTCCCAGAATGCAGTGCCAATTAAAAAATGCAAATACATCCCAAAGTAAAAATGGGCTATTTTAAGACTATCCACTAACCCAGCCAATGTGGCTCAGTGAAGCATCCACCCATGCACCAAGAGGTCGCCGGTTCCATTCCCGGTCAGGGCACAGGCCCAGGTTGTGGGCCTGATCCCCAGTGGGGGCATGTAGGAGGCAGCCAATCGATGTTCTCTCTCATCAATGTTCTTATCTCTCTCTCTCTCTCTGAAATCAATAAAGAAAAAAAAAAGACTACCTACTAGTTTAGTGTTTATATTATTTGTCCCTAACAAAAATGTTAGTTAAGGGAACATGTACAAGTATCTTGTAATTTCACAACACTTATATTTTCTTGAACTGGGCATCTGTATTTAAAATTTTTTTTATTTTTTATCCTCATCCGAGGACATTTTTTCATTTTTTGTTCAGATAGAGTGGGAGGGAGAGAGGGGAAGAGAGAGAGAGAGAGAAACATTGACGTGAAAGGGACACATTGAGTGGCTGCCACCCGCACGACCAACCAGGGCCGGGGACAAACTGCAACCGAGGTACATGCCCTTAGCGGGAACCAAACCCAGGTCTCTCTGGACCGCAGTCCGACGCTCTAACTGCTGAACCAAACCGGCCAGGGCTGTATTTTAAATTTTTATTTATTTATTTATTTTTTGTTCAGATAGAGTGGGAGGGAGAGAGAGGAAGAGAGAGAGAGAGAGAAACATCGACGTGAAAGGGACACATCGAGTGGCTGCCTCCCGCACGACCAACCAGGGTCGGGGACAAACTACAACCGAGGTACGTGCCCTTAGCGGAAACCGAACCCGGGTCTCTCTGGACTGCAGGCCGACGCTCCAACCGCTGAGCCAAACCGGCCAGGGCTTAAATTTTTTAAATGACAGGATTGAGAACTAGTGGGCTGGAAGGTCAAATGGTCTGACTGTCCTTCTCTAGCATCTATATAGAGAAGATCGAGGGAAACTGAGTAGGGGATCTATTTTGCACGTAAAAAATGCTGGGAAGATTTTTTTTTTTATCCTCACCCAAGGACATTTTTGCATTTATCTTGAGCTAGAGCAGGAGGGAGAAAGAGAGAGAGAGAAACATCGATGTGAGAGAGACATACTGAGTGGCTGCCACCCACACGACCCCAACTGGAGCGGAGACAAACCGCAACCGAGGTACGTGCCCTTAGCGGGAACTGAACCCAGGCCTCTCTGGTCCGTGGACCGACGCACTAACCGCTGAGCCAAACCGGCCAGGTCAATTTTTAAAAAAATACTGCCCTGGCCCGGTTTGGCTCAGCGGTTAGAGCATTGGCTTTCGGACCAGAGAGGCCCTGGTTCAGTTCCCCCTAAGGGCACCTACCTCGGTTGCAGTTTGTCCCCAGCCCCGGTTGGGGTCGAGTGGGTGGCAACCAGTCCATGTGTCTCTCTCACGTTGATGTTTCTCTCTCTTCCCACCTCTCTCCTTCCCGCTCTATCTGAAGATAAGTGCAAAAATGTCCTCAGGTGAGGATTAAAAAAAAAAAAAAAAAAAACTTATTATGCCCAGACCCCATCTGCCAGAGATTCTAATTTGCCTAAGCATCTGTATTTTTTTAAACTTCACAAGTAATTCTAATGTGCAGCCAAGATTGAGAATTATGGTCTACAAAGAAATCTTGTTCCATTTGCTTTCCTTATGGGCTGAATAAAGTAAGTTATTCTTGCCCTGTCCAGTGTGGCTCAGTTGGTTGGAGCATAGTCCCATATGTACACCAGAAGATGGCAGGTTCGATTCCTGGTCAGGGCACATACCCAGGTTGTGGGTTTGATCACCGGTTGGGGTATCCGGGAGGCAATCAATTGATGTTTCTCTCTCACATTGATGTTTCCTTCTCTCTTTCCCTTCCTCTCTCTCAAACCAATAAAGTTACTCTTTAAAAAAAAAAAAAGAAGTTATTCTTTAACAAAGTAATTAAGCAGTTGTAAATAATATCAACTAGGGGAACATTTGAGATCTTGCTCCCTGACATAAGTCATCGGTTTTGGCTCAAATAAACTCATAAAAATTCTTTACCCACCCCCCGCCCAAAATATATATATATATATATAAATATCTCAACTAGGAATTAAAAGATCTTCCCAAAGGGAAAATCAAGAAACTATATAATAGATTTCTGTATCTAGAAATCTGAAAGAGCAAAGCAAAGTTTAATAAGTTCTCAGATGTACTTTACAAGCTGTATTCAATGTAATAATGTTTTCAAATGATCTAATCAATCCTAGAGGTAAAGAGGTGACTGGCATTACCCTGGTCACTGGTTTCCTTTCTAAAGGTAAATATCCAATGGCTTTTGCTGATATGAAAAAACAAAAAGGGATGGGGGAAAGTGTTTATCGTACTATTTAAGTAAACGCATTTAAAACTATTTTGCCTTGTCTGACCGGTGTGGCTCAGCGGTTGAGCGTCGACCCATGTACCAAGAGGTCGCCGGTTCGATTCCCAGTCAGGGCACATGCCCAGGTTGTGGGCCCAATCCCCAGTGAGGGACGTGCAGGAAGCAGCCAATTGATGTTCTCTCTCATCAATGTTTCTATCTCTCTCCTTCTCTCTCTAAAATATCAATAAAGGAAAAAAAGTTTTAAATAAATAAATATAAATAAAAACATTTTGCCTTGCCTTGGTCAGTTTGGCTCAGCAGTGAGAGCACTGACCAGCGGACCAAAGGGTGGAGGGTTCAATTCCGGTCAAAGGCATGTACCTCAGTTGCAATTTGGTCCCTGGCCCTGGTCAGGGTCCTGTGGGAAGCAACCAGTCAATGTGTCCCTCTCACGTCGTTTCTCTCTCTCTCCCTTCCTCTCTCTCCCTCTCTCTCTCTCACTCTTTCCTCCTCCCTCCCACTCTATCTGAAGATAAATGGAAAAATATCCTCAGGTGAGGATTTAAAAAAAAAAAATTAGCTCAGTTAGTATGGCTCAGTGGATTGAGTGTCCTCCCAGTCAGGGCATATGCCTGGGTTGCGGGCTTGATCCCCAGTAGGGGGCCGTACAGGAGGCAGCCAATCGATGTTGCTCTCTCACATCAATGTTTCTCTCTCTCTAAAAAATCATAAAAACATATTTAAAAAAAATATTTTGCTCTTAAAAGTTAAGAGTCCCTTGGTTTCTTTTGTGTGTGGTTTATTGCTTATTAACGTATTTGACTTTTTGTTGGCATTAATACAAGTTCTGTGGGGAGAAGACTGACATGTTAGAAAATGAAGTTTATAGATCCTTTGTGGATTCCATTTTTCTTAGTGTATTTGTGACATTAGTATGAATAGTTAAGAATTCCTGTATCAAAATAAAATATTAATTATACTTCACAAGATACAAAGAAGCTGACTAAACAGTGCCATTTCTGTGATAACCTGAATTTTATCATTAAAACTCTTGTAACTGTCCCGGCTGGGAGGCTCAGTTGGTTGGAGTGTCATCCCTATACATGCAAGAATCAACCAATGAATGCTTAAATAAGTGGAACAACAAATCAGAGTTTCTCTCTCTCACTCTCTCTCCCTCTCTAAAATCAATAAATAAAAATTTAAAAAAAAAACATTCTTGTAACTAAAGTCACATACTTTACATAATATTTATTCTGTATAGGATTTATCCACATACAATGACGTCAGATTTAGAACAATTGACTGTTATTTGTATAAAGTCATCATATAAAACAAAGTAATACTCAACACACCTCAGTGAATTAAGCTGATATTCCAGGATTCAAAATATTGGGTTATTCTAATTCCTATTTCTACCTGTGTTCCACTGGGTTGTCTTAGGTAGGCTGCTTAACTGTTCTGTGCCTCGATTTCTTTTACTTTCATGTGGGATAACTGTCCTATTTCATAGATATATAAAGAATAACAAAAATTATTAAATACTTTGCAAATATAAAATGCTATAGAAATGATAAATAGTAATACTGATTCACTCTAATATAAAATAACATAGAACTTTCCATTTATAATCTAAAGTTTGGCCCTCTAGTACCTATTATTATCATCCTTTCCAGTTAAACACATGTTCTTATGTGTTTAACTACTAAACTACTAAAATAGTAGCTGTACTACTATTTTTAGTAATTTTCCACAGTATTAATTTTAGGACTCAAAAATATATGTGAATAAAAAATATGAGTGGAAATTTCAATATATCTTAGCATGACTTGGCAAAATAACTTTAATGAATTGAATTCTCAGCTCATAAGTAATTGAAAAAAGAAACTTTTTTAGCCCAGCAGTGTGGCTCAGTGGTTGAGCATCGACCCATGCACCAAGAGGTCGCTGGTTTGATTCTCGATCAGGGCACATGCCCAGGTTGTGGGCCAAATCCCCAGTGAGTGGGCATGCAGGAGGCGGCCAATTGATGTTCTTTCTGATCAATGTTTCCATCTCTCTTTCCCTCTCCGTTCCTCTCTCTAAAATCAATGAAGAAAAAAAATGTAAAAAAACCTACAACCTTTAAATCCATTAAGCACTAGTTTGGCCCCCCCAAAAAGCAATAACTATGTTTCAAAGACACAACATTGAAACATGTGTTCCTACAGTCTTAAGATATGATAACTACACAAGGAACACTGAATAATAAGGATGATTTGCTGCTCTAACAGAATCATGGTTACCAGTGTATAAGTGCAGTGAGAAACAGGAGTAATAAAGTGAGATTAATGCTCAAAGAGAAATGAGAAAGTTATGTAGTTCCAACGTTTTCAATGCTGTACTCCTGAGTTCTGCCATGGTGCCTGGAGAAAGGCACGTAGGGGGCTTTAACGAGAGCAGCTCTGATTTTAGAGTTTCTTCCTTAAATGTTGGGCTTCTCTATGAAACAATTCATTGGAAGAAAGGGTTTTCTTGGGTAAAAAAAAAATCTTTTAAACCACTGATCTAGTCTGTTTTGCTTCCTCCAGACAATAGGCATGACTACAGTGGTGCTTTATTTTTGCAAAACTTCATCCCGTGAACAAGACAGCGTTAAGGACCACAGAGTTAGAAGGATGTTCAGAAGCCCCTAAAACAACACTCTTGCAAGAGCAAACTGGTCTAACCAAGTCCTATTATTTTCCAAATATTAAAAATAAAAATCCTGCCCTGGCCGGTTTGGCTCAGCGGTTAGAGTGTCGGCCTGCGGTCCAGAGAGACCCGGGTTCGGTCCCCGCTAAGGGCACGTACCTCGGTTGCAATTTGTCCCTGGCCCTGGTTGGTCGTGCGGGAGGCAGCCACACGATGTGTCCCTTTCACGTCGATGTTTCTCTCTCTTTCTCTCTTCCTCTCTCTCCCTCCCACTCTATCTGAACAAAAAATGGAAGAATGTCCTCGGGTGAGGATAAAAATAAAAATAAAAAATAAAAAATAAATCCTTGGCATAAATAAAGCTTATATTAACAAATTATACCCCTATGTAACATTTTCCCACATTTAAAAGCCAAATAATTCAATTTTCTCAGAAATCAATAATAGACAGTTTCACTCTAGAAAAGAATTGGTCTCTAAAGTTTTATTAGAGACATATAATAACTGGAGCATTATTTACAACTTGCAAACATGTTATGAACGTTCTTCTTTTATGATACTAAAATGATAGAACAGATGTGCTGTCTGGTTTGGTAAACTTGGTAACTGTTCTGTGGGAATTGCTGTTGCTTGTTATAAACAATTGTGAGACAGCATTATTTCAGATAAGGCTCTACAAGTGTGTCCAGTGGACTTTGCTGACATTCATGCTGCTGTATGTAAAGTTTGCATGCAGAAGATAATAGCATAAAAGAACATTTAGATCATAAAGTGCATTCGAGTATACACATGCAAGCACTACCACTTCATTTCTATGAATAATGTTCAAATCAGCAATTTTTCCTATTGGCTCCAAATGACTAAAATCAGATTAAAAATTTGAAAGATGTTATCATCATCCGGTGAAACTAGAAAGTGACACCTATTCCCTCCCTCACTGGGATACAACTTAATTGCTAAGACTGCTTATTCAGGAACAGTCACATTGGGAGAACAATGAACTCAATGCATACCATCCAGTCTTGAAACAACTGGAAATTTACCATTAGAAGAATCTTGAAAAAGTCTCAGAATTAAGTACCATAAAACAAAGTGGTTTTTCATGTACTTATCAAATTTTTAAAGAAGAAATGAACCATTTTAGCCTACAAATTGGTATCAAGGACAATCATTAATTAAATAAGAGAAAATAATAACATAAAATATATCATCTTGAGGTATGTCAGGCTGCATTTAAAAATACAGTATAATAGCCCAGCTGAAGTGGCTCAATTGGTTGAGCGTTGTCCCGTGTACCAAAACGTTGTCGGTTCAATTCCCGGTCAGGGCACACACCTGGGTTTCAGGTTTGATCTCCAGTCGAGTCACATATGGAAGGCAACTGATTGATGTTTCTCTCTCTCTCTCTTCCTCTCTCTAAGCATGTCCTCGAGTGAGGATTAAAAAATAATAATAAAAATATAGTATAATACATGGAGCCTCTATCAAAATTCAATTATGTGAAGCTTTATTGTGATAACTTACAGAGATCTTTATGGAGGTCAGTTCTTCTGGTACTGTATATAGATTTTATCTTTAGAACTAAAATAATGCTTCTTCATTTTAACTGTGATTTTGGAATGTTTCATAACTCGTACAGGGAAAAGTTTAAACTAAACTTTGCATCCTAAGAGAAAAGTTTATTCTAAAAAATTACATATAAAAGATAAGCAAAAATGCTAAAAGTGTTTAAGATAACTTGTTCAAATAGTTTTATATATAAAATTTACATATAAATAACAACATCAAAACATGTCAATAGATACTGTAGGGACATTACTTAGCACTGTTTGAATAACTCTAGTTCAAAAAAGCATATGTTGTTGAAGACGATTAAATTCCTCTTTTTTCATATTTTCTAATTCTGATAGGCTTCTTTTATAATTACTGTAGACTGGTGAAGTGCAACTTCAATTCTTCGCCATTTCAGGGGACAATATGAGGAGAAAAGGTTGAAAGAGGACTGTTTAAAATCAAAACCTGTCCAATCACCAGTCCCACCACTTAAACTTTCTGACCTTAACTTCCACATTTGTAAATCAGAGACGATAATATTTATCTTGCTGACCAGGTGAGAAAATGTGTGAGACAGCACTTTATAAATAACATAGCAAGCAATACACAAATGTTAGAAACTGTTCTTAAGAACTGATAAGAACCTCCAGTTTTTTTGTTTTGGGTTCTTTTTTTCTTTCTTTAGAGAGGAAGAGAACTATATTGACAGATCTTCACAAACTGCCTTGACTTTTTGCTTTAAGAAAATGATATCTGTATATAATCTCTGGTCAGCCTCTACTTTATTACTGTGTTGCTTTTTCCTAACACTACTAACTACATAAATTTTTTAACTTAATGACAGGAAGTTCAAATATGAATGAGTTCAAACATTTTAGATTTGTCTTCTGTCATAATCCTAAAACATTTAGGATATCGGAATAATGATAGGTTGGTGTGGATCTTAAGTTAATAGAATGACATTAGTTCAGTCAGGTTGGGTGCCTGACTCTTAAATGTGCTCTTACCTGGTTCCCTGTGAAAATTCAATATTGATAGTTTATGTGTTTTTGAAACATCTTGAAATTATCTTACATAAAGTTTGGTTGTGGTAAATTTATTTAAAATATTTTCTTTGAAAAAGGTTTGCTAAGTAGATCCTCCAATATTAAAAGAAAAAAGGTATCTCTGTAATAAAAGTAGGAGGATTAATTGTTTATCTGTCATGCCAACTCAAGCTAGGTCTTTCTTTCCAGTGCAGCAACATATTTTAGGGCAACAAAGTTCAGAATGGATACAATGGCCTGTTCAGAAATCATGCAAGTTATATCAGGTCATTTCCTTCAAGTCAGTCTGACAATTTGTTAACCAGTCTCTGACCATGGAAAAGAGAGAGATACACACAGGAAGTCAATGGAAGTTGCAGACATGCCGGCGATTGGTTCACATTACAGCTACCTAATGTTGGGCTTCATTTCCTTTTCTTCTTCTTCTTCACTATCATCAACCTGTTGTATGACCAGATCAGCAGACCCATCCTCTACAATCTCCACATATGATCTATTCTCATCTTCACTCAAGTGCCATCTGGAATCCTTATCTCCATCTGATGGCAACACAAGATGCTGTTCAGCTTCCACGTCAATGGGGAGGCTGTCTATGCCAACTTCAGCAAGGCACTCATTACAGAGTCTGTAGCGCCTGGTTCCTTCCTGTACCACCTGACCTGTTAGATCAGTCACATGGCGTTTGCATTTTCTGCAGATTAGTTTGCATGCCTGGTGAATCTGTGGAGAGAGTTAAATAGTGATAAAAAAGGATTTTTAAAAAGCAGGACAATTTGATATTCTAAGTACCAGTTCATAAACTTAAGATGTTCAAAGCCAAGCATTACTATTAAATTAACATCTAGTAATTAGAAAAAAATACAGGTTTGGTGATAAATTGATATCGCAGAAATATTACGTACCACTTTTCTCTCAATAATGACTATAATGTTTTTATGGTTAATATTACATATTTAGCCCTTGGCTCAGTGGTTGGAGCGTCGGCCAGCAGACCAGAGTCATAGGTTCAATTCTGGACAAGGGCACATACCTCGATTGCGGTTTGGTCCCCAGCCCTAGTCAGGGTCGTGCGGGAGGCAACCAATCAATGTCTCTCTCTCATATAGATGTTTTTCCCTCTCTCTCTCTCCCTCCCTCCTTCACTCTCTACCACTCCATCCAAAGATAAATGGAAAAATATCCTCAGGTGAGGATTTAAAAAAAAAATTACAGCCCTGGCTGGTTTGGCTCAGCAGTTAGAGCCTCGGCCCACGGACCAATGAGTTTCAGGTTCGATTCCGGTCAAGGGCATGTACCTTGGTTTCGGTTTGTCCCTGGCCCTGGTCGGGTCCTGTGGGAGGCAACCAGTCGATGTGGCTCTATCACATCGATAATTCTCTCTGTCTGTCTCTCTCCCTCCCTCCCACTCTATCTGATAATAAGTAGAAAAATATCCTTAGCTAAAGAATTTAAAAAAAAATTACATACTTAATAATTTCACACATCCCTTAATCCAATAGTATTTTGATATCTGAGGTAACACAGGACACCTTTTCTTTTTTTTTAATTAATATTTTTCCTTTATTGATTTTAGAGAGAAAGGGAGAGGGAAAGAGACATAGAAACATCGATGAGAGACAACATCAATTGGCCGCCTCCTGCATGCCCTGCACTGGGGATCGGGCCCACAACCTGGGCATGTGCCCTGACCAGGTATCAAACCGGTGACCTCTTGGTGCATGGGTCGACGCTCAACCACTGAGCCATACTGGCCAGGCACAGGACACCTTTTCAGAATAATAATAATTGCAAACACTTAATATATGCCATGTACTATTCTACTGACTTCACATATCTTAATTTGGGTGTGGGAACCTCATTTCAAATGAATATTAAGTTTTTGTTATTTTGCTAGAGAAAAAAAAAAAATATTGTCCCAAATTTAATTTTATCAAAAAGTATTTTTGGATAGAGAATTACTTGCCACTATTATTAATGAAAGCTCGATCTAGTAGAAAGAGGACCAGACTAGGAATTGGAAGGCTTGAGTTCTAGTCCTGGTTTGTCATTTACTAACCTTGTCATTTACTAATCATGTATCTTGAAGCAAGTAATTTAAAACATTATAAACCTGCCTCCAGGATGATAGTCAAAATATTTAACAACTTGTAAGGTACACAGACCACCCAAACCAAATAGAAGTTGGCTAATCAGAATGGATACTGGTTATAAACAACCACTATGGTGGTTCTGCTACATATCAGACTATTATTATCTCTGCCTACTTCCTGATTATTAATGGGGCTACAACTCAGGTTGTAAGGACCAAATGAGTTAATATGTGTGAAATGCTTTGGGAAAAAATTGCAATTGATGAATAATTATGTATTGTAGTTAGTAATAAACAACATTGTTCAATAGCTGTCAGAGCAGTAGATTACAGGGTCTAATATAAAAATTATTACAATTAATTGAATAATGCTAAATCATTGTTTATGATATATTCATTTAGTGGGAACAGAACCGGTGTCTCTCTGGTCCGTGGGCCGACACTCTAACTGCTGAGCCAAACTGGCCAGGGCTCAATATGTTCATTTAGATAAAGTCAGAACAGTATGGAAGTAGGCCACCAAACACAAATAGTCAAAAAAAACAAACAAACAAGAAAACTAATGTACTCCAGTAAAATATCTAAGAAAGTATATGGGACAATCACTCAGTGCAGTTATTACTTTCTCCTTAACCACTGACGTCTTAACTAGTAAATATTGGAAGTACACAATTTGAGGGTATCCTTATTTCTCCTGATAGAGTAATATTATGATTATCATATGTGGAATTGTTTTTGTTACAAAGTTCTGACACAGATTCATGTTCTCCCCCCCAATTCCAATACAATTATTAAGTCAAATTAAGTAAAACACTATGTCAAAATTGAAAATATCAGGAACTCATTATTAAAAAAAAATATATATATATCTTCTAGCTCTATTCACTGAAAACAGTCTAAAAAGAATGATGCCCTAGCCCTGGCCGGTTTGGCTCAGCAGTTAGAGTGTCGGCCCGCGGATCAAAGAGTCAGGTGTTTGATTCCGGTCAAGGGCACGTACCTCCATTGCGGTTCGTTCCCAGCCCTAGTCGGGGTCATAGCCCTGGTTGGGGTGGTGCAGGAGGCAACCAAGCGATGTGTCTCTCTCACATCGATGTTTCTCTCTCTCTCCCTCCCACTCTTCTAAAGATACATGGAAAAATATCCTCGGGTGAGGACATAGGTGTCCAAATATTGGTTTCAAATTTCATTCCCCACTAAAAGGAACCAAAACACTTTGAGAATTGTGCAAAGTAAAAACATTAAGTTGGAAAAAATTTTAATATGGTAGAGTTGTGTGAAAGATTTCCATCATATATTAGATTATCCTAAAGCAGATAAATGCATGTATTTAAGAAGCAAAATGATGAAAAATCAAATACATACTGTTCGAAAATGGCTACTTAGATGGTCCAGCCTGCTAAATCTTTTTCCACAAGCTTGACACGGATAGGGCCGTTCTCCTGTATGACAACGAAGGTGGCGCTTTAGGTCTGCTTTCCGCTTTACCACATGTGTGCAGTATGGGCACTTGAATCTCATCCTGGGCAGATCATCTGTCAGGAGACAGTTTGATTAAATCACTGGAAAGTTCATAATAACAATTCTAATAACAAAAAGAATCCAGAAGGAGCTGGTGAGCCCTATATTGAAAAGGTAGAAGAAAAGGAGAAGAAAGAGATTAAGACTTGGTTGTCAATGTAACCCTAAGTACAGAACTATAACTTCAGTATTGGATATATTTACAGTATGGATAAATTTAGACTATCACACTTACCTTTTTATTAAATGTCAACAGATACTGAATGCAAAGAGGTAGTACTGGATTTTAAAACTGTAGATACAATCCAAAAATAAAAAATACTTAATATTGAAGCTTTTAAGTAACTTGTTTTACTTACAAGTTTTTATTCCCCTTGTCTTTATTTTTAATACAATTGTAATACTTTTATTTTATTATTATTTTTTTTTTTTAGAAAGAGAGGAAGGGAGAGACTAGAAACATGGATCAGCTGCCTCCTACATGTCCCCAAATGGGGACTGAGCCCCCAACCCAGGCATGTGCCCTGACCAGAAATCGAACTGGGACCTCTCAGTCCATGGGACAATGATCAATCCACTGAGCCACAGTGGCTGTGCTTATTATTTTTTTAATATGTTTTTATTCATTTTAGAGAAGGAGAGAGAGAAACATCAACTGGCTACCTCCTGCTCACCCACCACTGGTCATCGGGCCCGCAAACCCAGGCATGTGCCCTGACTAGGAATCAAACCTGTAACCTCTTGGTGCATGGGACAACACTCAACCAACTAAGACACACCAGCCAGGGCCACTTGTAATATTTTTTTTCTTTCAATTTTTATTAATTTATTTTTGTTACAGATGTTTCTCCTTTTTCCCCCCTAGACACCCTCCTCCCCATCCCGCCCCCCACTTGTAATATTTTTAAAGGTGATAAATTTCAAAGATCTTTAATTTTTTTTTCATTCTGGAATGTAAAGTTCTTTTATTTTATTTTATTTATGGTTAATCCTTTCCAAGGATATTTTTCCATTGATTTTTTCTTTTTTTTAGATAGAATGGAAGGGAGGGAGAGAGAGAAACATCGATGTGAGAGGGATACATCGATTGGTTGCCTCCTGCACGACTCCCACTGGGGCCAAGGATCAACCTGCAACCCAGGTACATGGCCTTGACCAGGAATCAAACTCTTTGGTCCATGGGCCAACGCTCAAAACACTGAGCCAAACTGGCCAGGGCAATTTAATATTATTATTATTTTTTTTTAAATATGTTTTTATTGATTTTTTAGAGAGACAGGAAGGGAGAGAGAGAAACATCGATGTGAGAGAGAACCATCAATCAGCTGCCTCCTGTATGCCCCCCACTGGGGATCAAACCTGAAACCTGGGCATGTGCCCTGACCGGGAATCGAACTGGGACCTCTCAGTCCATGGAACAATGCTCAATCCACTGAGTCACAGCGGCCAGGCAATATTATTATTTTTAATCCTCATGCAAGGATATGTTTTCATTGATTTTTAGAGAGAGTAAGGGAGAGGGAGAGAGAGAGAAACATTGATATGAGAAACATTGATTGCTTGCCTCTCATATGTGCCCTGACTGGGAATCAAATCTGCCACCTTTTGGTGCTTGGGACAACACTCCAACCAACTAAGCCACACTGGCCTGGGCTAAAGCTCTTTTATTTATTTATTTAAAATTGATTTTTAGAGGGAGAGAGAGATAGAAACATTGATGTGAGAGAGAAACATTGATTGGCTACCTCCTGCAAGTCCCTACTGGGGATCGAGCCGGCAACCTGGGCATGTGCCCTGACCTGAATTTGAAGCAGGACCTCTCAGTCCATGGGATGACCCTCAATCCACTGAGCCACAGTGGCTGAGCAGGGCTAAAGCTGTTTTAAAGTAAAGTATAATTGAGCCCTAGCAGGTTTGGCTCAGGGGTTAGAGCCTGGGCCCATGAACCACAGAGTCGTGGATTTGATTCTGGTCAAGGGCACATACTTCAGTTGTGGTTTGGTCCCTGGACCTGGTCAAGGCCCTACAGGAGGCAGTCAATCAACGTGTCTTTTTTACATCGATGTTTCTCTCTCTGTTTCTCTCTCCCCCTCCCACTCTGTCTGAAAATAAATGGAAAAATATCTTCGGGTGAGGATTTAAAAAAAAATTAAAGTATAGTTGACATAAGGGATCTTAAATTTTTTTATTTTAAAACTCATTCAACATGTTAGCTGTGACTGGAGGCAAACTTCATCAACTTAATAGCTCTTAATTCAGTTGTTTTTTACTAAAGTTAGATTTAAATAACCTAGAACTATAAAAGGACAGAGCCCAAATAAAGGATGGCTTTATTGCTGCTTTGTTTTTAATTTTTATTTATTGATTTGAGAGAAACACCAATTTGTTGTTCCACTTATTTATGCATTCATTGGTTGATTTAAAAAAAATTTTTTTTAATCTTTATTGATTTTTAGAAAGAGAGGAAGGGAGAGGGAGAGAAAGATAGAAACAGGGAGAGGGAGAGAGAGATAGTAACATCAATGAGCGAGAACACTGATTGGCCACCTCCTAGATGCCCCCACTGGGGATCGGGCCCACAACCTGGGCATATGCCCTGACTGGGAATCGAACTAGTGACCTCTTGGTACATGGGTCGACGCTCAACCACTGAGCCACACCAGCTGGGCCATTGGTTGATTCTTATATGTACCCTGACCGGGGATCAAATCCACAACCTTAGCATATGGGGACGACACTCTATCCATCTGAGCTACATAGCCAGGACGAATTTATTGCTGTTTTAAAATGCAACAAAGATTTCCTATTTTTCTATGTTATTTGTTTGCCTTGGTCAATGGTTAGAGCTCAGCAGAATTTTCAGTCAGCTCTATACTATGATACAACTTCATATATTTCCATGTTAGTATCCTACAGGAAAATGTGATTAGTAAAAATCAATCAGGTTGCTATTATTTAAAAATATTCTTTTGAAATTTAAATGATAACATGGGAAATGTGAATACCGACAGGCTAGTTAGTGATATTAAGAACTTGTTAATTTTGTGTAGGTACAATAATGGTACTGGAGTGTGGTTTTATTTTTTTATTCTGTTTTAGGGACACATTCTGAAATATTTACAGATTAAAATATACAATGTCTGCCCGGCCAGTGTGGCTCAGAGGATTAAGTGTTGTCCCATGGACTGAGAGGTCCCAGTTCAATTCCTGGTCAGGGCACATGCCCGGGTTGTGGGCCAAATCCCCAGTGGGGGGCATGCAGGAGGCAGCTGATCAATGTTTCTCTCTCACATTGATGTTTCTGTTTTGTTTTGTTTTTTCCTTTATTGATCTTAGAGAGAGAGGAAGTGAGAGGGAGAGAGAGACACAAACATCAATGAGAGAGAACATCGATTGGCCACCTCCTGCATGCCCCCTACTGGGGATTGGGCCCACAACCTGGGCATGTCCCCTGACCGGGAATCGAACCGGCGACCTCTTGGTGCATGGGTTGACGCTCAACCACTGAGCAACACTGGCTGGACTCACACTGATGTTTCTATCTCTCTCTCCCTTCCTCTCTCAAAAAATCAATAAAAACATATTTTAAAAAACCCAAAAACATATGATGTCTGAGATTTGCTTAAAAATGATAAAGAGGGGTTAGGGGTAGAGGTACATATGAAACAAGACTTCCTATGAGTGGAAAGTTGTTGGGACTGGGTAATGGGTGCATGAAAGCTAATGATACTATTCTCTTTACTTTTGAAATTTTTCTACAATTAAACATTTTAAATATATAATCTAAATCTTATACTCTGCAGGAGTTTCATTTTATCCTAACTTTCCTTTAAATTCACATGTAAACTATTAAGCAAATTTGCTAACTGATTAATTGGGGAGAAGAACTGGATGATATGCATTTCTAACTTCTGTTCTCTACTTCAGTCTTAAGGGATGAGGGGCGAATTGCTTTGAAACTATCAACCTACATAATCTCTCTGCATTTTGCTATTACCATAAAGATGAGCTGTCTCAAGTTATTGCACACATGAATTATAGTATCAATCAATGCTATGGGTTAAATGTTAAGTTTTTAAAAATTATGTATTTATACCATAACAAATTCAGATTTAGTCTAATTTCTTTTGGATACTGGGGTCTATGAACCTTTGCAAATATGCATGGTTGCTCTATTTAACTTTTCTGTGTAAAATTACTCTTCCCAAGTGAATAGTCAGAAAAAAGTAAACTATTTAAAGTGAAAACATTTGTCTTAGGGATTGAACCATTTAGAAAAGAGCTTTAAACTTTTACCAGTAATCTAATCACTCACAGATACAGGTTTGGAAAATCATGGATTTTGACCCTCAGCACTCTATTGTTTTGTTTTGTTTTTTTATTACTCACCTGAGGGTATTTTTCTACTTATTATCAGATAGAGTGGAAGGGAGGGAGAGAGAGAGAGACAGAGAGAAACATCGATGTGATAGAGCCACATCCACTGGTTGCCTCCCACACGAGCCCACCAGGGCCGGGACAAACCGAAACCGAGGTATGTGCCCTTGACTGGAATCGATCCCATGACCCATTGGTCTGCGGGCCGACGCTCCAACTGCTGATCCAAACCGGCCAGGGCAATTTAATTAAATATTTTAAAGTTATGTTTTATTAAATAAATTTTATTAGAGAAGTTTGACTTTTAAAAAAATCACTTGGTGCCCTGGCCGGTTTGGATTAGCGGTTAGAGCGTCAGCCCATGGACCAATGAGTTGCAGGTTCGATTCCAGTCAAGGGCACGTACCTCGGTTGCGGTTTGTCCTCGGCCCTGGTCGGGGTCGTCAGGAGGCAACCACTCGATGTGTCCCTCTCACGTCGATGTTTCTCTCTCTCTCTCCCTGTCTTTCTCTCCCTCCCACTCTATCTGAAGATAAACAGAAAAATATCCTAGGGTGAGGATTAAAAAAAAAAAATCACTTAGTTCAACTGCCCATAACACCTAAAAGTAAGGACATGTTGAGATAGGCTTGATTTATATAGGAGTATTGGAACCTGAGTGAGGGGATAGGGTCTCATTTTGTGTACCTGGAAAACTTCTTGATGTGACATCAGGGCCTTGACCATACTGAAAGCCAACAGGAGTAGAGTCCATTTCAGCATCAATTTGTGGTTGTTCTTCAGACTGGGAAATGTGGCTGGAAGAATCAGATGTTCGTGCTTCTCGCTTGCTTGACTTATAATGAGTAATTTCAGAAGGCTGTGACAATTTCAAATGTTTGGACTTTTTAATGGAATCTTTCCTTTGTTCATGCTTGGCCAAGGGTTGCTGAGTGTTCCTTTGGGAAGTCGGATGGTAATTATACTTATTCCAAGATTTCCCGCTTATTACACCTGTTCCTTGATCTGGGCTTAGGTGAGAATGTGGAGAACTGCTTTCTTCTTGCCAGCCACCGCTATAAAAAGAGGAACGTTCTATACCATTAGAATTGGCATCTTTATCAGAGAGACTGAAATAGCGATCTTTTTCTTTCTCACTAATGTCTAATGAAGATTTAATAAAGGTCTTACATACACTAATGACATCAGTCATCTGAAGGAAGCTAGCAGCTGACATCACTTCTATGACATTCTGACCGGTAAGAGAGAGTTTGCCGGAATAGACGAAGTCTAGGATGACTGTAAAAGTGTCAGGGGAGAAAGCCTGAAACGTCGCTGTGGTCGGCTGACTTGTCTCCTTTGAGTTCTGAGAAAGAAGCATTTTAAAGTAGCCACTACTGGCAAATAGTACATTTCGATGTGCTTTGAAGACCTTCCCTTCAACTAAAATACTGCAGTCACAAAACACATCTTGCCGCCGCTGCTCATTCAGTTGCTGCAAGAGTTGAGACTGATGAGAGGAGATCTCCATTCTAAAGAGGAGAAGACACATGTGGTTACCAAACACAAAATAACACTGTTTTTCTAAGATGAGTCAACTGTCATTACAATCAGAAATCTCTTTTTTCCATGAAAACCACTTGCTGCTTAGAGAATACAGTCTCTGAGGCACAAAGGATGATAAGTTTCAGAATATCATTTAATACTGTACTATTAGTTTTTAGATTTTGAGATAATGATTTGTACAGTCACCAAACTTTACTGAGCATCTTCTCTAAATGAGGCCTTCTGCTGAACAGGCTTGATTCTTGCCTTCATGTCGTTTTCAATCTAGAGAGGAAATCAAGCATTAAACAAATACTCATATGAAGTTATAAACGACAGGTTAAGTGTTAAGACAGAAAGAGGGTGCTATGAGAAATATAAAAGGGTAAACTAGTTTAAACTGGGATGGCGCGTGTTAGGGAATATCTCTCTGAGAAGTAACATTTAAGCTGAGACCTCAAAGACGACCAGGAGTAAGCCAGGTGAAGAATGAAGGGAAAAGATTTCTGATTCCAGCAAAACGGTGGTCTGGAAAGTGCTGAAACTTTCCTGCCACAGACCTCTAGAGATGCTGCCTGAAATTTAACCAAAACTTTAAAAATGTATGGCTATGCTTGTAAGAAAAAATATGAAATTCCTAGATGCCAGATGTGAGGAGGGACCCGAGCTGGAACAGCCAGGTGGGCTTAGGTTTTTGTTGGTAACATAAGTTAGAACCCTCTAAGGCAGTGATTTGCAACCTTTTTCATCTCATGGCACACATAAACTAATTACTAAATTTCTGCAGCACACCAAAAAATACATATTTTTGCCGGTCTGACAAAAATACAGGTATAATTTTGATTCAATCACACTGGATAACTATTGTTGTGTTGGCTGTTGTCATTTTTTTATTTGACAATCTAAGGGAAAAGAGGTCAGTGCCCCTGACTAAATAGTCAGGTATTACATGTTTTAGAAATTCTTATGGCACACCAGGTGAAAATCGCTGCTCTAAGGACCACAACTTTAACGAAAAGGGACTAGGAAACTTTGCCTGTAAGTCCAGAGAAAAAGTAAAGAAAGTTTGTCTTTGCAGGGCCTCGGTTGGGGGAAAAAACTGTCCCTAGGTAAGATATAAAATCCAAGATTGAACCTTTTGAGGTTCTGGAGTCCAAATTTATTTTACCTGCTTGGTGTGGGAAACCTCAAGCTGAAAAATTAACAAGAAAATTAGTCCTGGCTGGTGGTACCCATGGAGCTTCCTGCAGAAACAAATGCAAAAACTGCTGAGGAAGGATGCCCTCAGAACCCAAGCCAGGTGAGCAATACACTCTGCTTAAGCTGGACTCAAAATCATTCCCCTCTTGCCCTGGCCAGTTTGGCTCAGCGGTTAGAGCGTTGGCCTGCGGTCCAGAGAGACCTGGGTTTGGTTCCCGCTAGGGGCATGTACCTCAGTTGCGATTTGTTCCTGGCCCTAGTTGGTCGTGCAGGAGGCAGCACTCGATGTGTTCCTTTCATGTCGATGCTTCTCTCTCTCTCTCTCTCTCTCTCTCTCTCTCTCTCTCTCTCTCTCCCTCCCACTCTATCGGAACAAAAAATGGAAAAATGTCCTTGGGTGAGGATAAAAAAAAAAAATCATTCCCCTCTTTACACAAAGCGGATCATTTCCAACATCATACCACCAAACTGTCTAATATTTCCTATCGTAAAAACAAACAAATAAGCAAACAAAACCTCCCCTTGATTTCATATCTACCTTTGGTTACTACTCCATTCCTCTGTTCCCTTTACACAAAATTCATCTAAAGAGTTTTTTATTTTGTCATTTTCATATGCTATCCACTTTCCTCCCATTCTTTCTTGAAACTATTCGAATCAGGTTTTCATCCTCATCCATCAAAACCATTTTTTAAAAGATCAGTAGTGATTGCAGGCTGTTGAGTCCAATGGTCACTTCTTTGTCCTCATGTCACTGGCGCAGTGCATCACCCTCATCCTACGACACTCGCACTCGACCACCAGGACACCCTCCTTCATGGCCCTTCTCCTGTGGGCCACTGCTCAATCAATGTTGTTAAATGAATAAATATAAAATGTTAGAATATACAAGGAAATCGTTCATTATAACGAAGAATGAGAAAGCATACAAACAGGAGAATTAGAACCCCAAGAGTTTCAGAAAATAGAATAAAAACCTGACAGACTCTGAATAAGTATGTTAAAAATGGTCAAAGAGATAAATGTTGATACAGATCACAGTTATAAGCATAGGCACTGGAGCCAGGTAGCTCCCCAGTACACTGTAGACCAGTTGGGTTGTCACATAAAATTAATCATCACACCTCTCCAGCTGACAGCTATTCTCCTTTTGAAAAAGAGCATTTTGGAATGCCACCAGGCTCTCGTAGAGCTTGATGCTGACCATGGCACACCAAATGGCCGTGCCTGAGTTACCTATCATGAGTGTTACTAATGCACCAAATTATACATTTGGGCATGTGCAGCAGTACTCCGTCATCAAGAGAGGGTGTTATGTTCCACATTAGACAGCAGGTCCTAAATCCACAATAAGTTTGTGAGTAGCCAGCACAGGTCCCATAGCACCTACTCCTAGTACATCGCTGCCTTCCTCAGCTCACACATATGGTCCGATGGTGAGTTCCCTACAACTAACTGACTGAGGAAGAAAAAGTTAAGGCCTCACTTAGAAATGGTTCTGCACAATATGCTGGCAGCAGCTGGAAGTAGAATCTGAAACATCACAACTATCAGGAGTGTCCCTGAAAGGCAATGGGAAGGGAAATCTCCCCATTGAGCATCTGGTTGTCCGCTGGCATGGACAAAGAGACAGACACAGGTATGGATTTTACCCTGATTCATGGACAGTGGCTAACAAGTTGGTCAAATGCTCAAGGATTTAGAAAGAACCAGATAGAAGAATTGGTAACCGAAAGGTATATGAAGAAAAGATAGATGGATATACCTCTTGGAATGGGCACAGGGAAAGAGGTTTTAGTGTCTTGTGTGAATGCTTAATAAAGTGTACTAGCTACTGAAGAGGCTCTCAGAAATCAGGTGGACAAGGTGACCTTTTCTGTGATGTCAGCTGGCCTCTTTCCCTAGCCACCATGAAGCTTGCCACGTACTCCATCACCCAGAAGCAGTTTGCCTGATAAAACGGAGGAATAACCAACTGAATATTCCATTATGGCCCCCATGCAACAGATGATACCCTGAGAGATTGGGGTGCTATCCAAATACATGTGGTATATGCTTTTAACTACCACCATAATAATGCTATTTTTTTCCCGTAGATAGAAGACTCACTTCTCGAAAAAAAGAAGTGGTAGTGCCTCCTTTCACTTTTACCTCTAATAACACACTTACAGAATTTTTGCTTCCTGTCCCTGCAGAGGTTTTAGCTCCCAAGACAAGAATGCTCACACCAGGGAAACACTGCATGGTTCCATTAAGTTAGATTGTGACTGACCTAAAAGAAAAATTAACATCACCCATTTTGGGGAGAGCATGAGCGTGTCTTTGTATGAAGAAAATATGCATACTGTAAGGCAGACTCGTAAACTTGTTGTTTAGAATTTTAAATATGGGACGAGCAGTGTGTGTGGATGCCAAGTAGCCAAAATGATGGACTATGCTGGTCATTTTCCTGTTGTCTCTCAGCTCAACACCCTCCATGCTCTACTCGCTACTGATGGAATCGGAATTCTGCAAATGATCTTTCCCAGGCTTCCTTCCTTGCAGCTGGCTTCCTGTTAAGATTCTATCAATAGAAGGCACTGATAGAAGATCAGAAAAAGGAAAAGAAATTTCCTGCTTTGGGCAGTGGCAATGCAGCATTGCTGGCTGTTGGGGGAGTGGCAGCAGGGCCGGGGTGCTTCTGGACTGCAGTAGCCTTTCCATCGTTTGGACTTTCCATCTCTGACAGAAGTGGCACTTCCTTGGCAGATCCAGAACTGACTGTGACAACAATTCCTACTGCACAGCAGCAGGGACAGACTTATGGGCTCCAGCTCAGGGGCACCGTAGCTTCTGATCTATGATCAGAATCCTTCTTCTAGCTCCCCAGGGCCCCTCTTTTCCCTTTTGCTATTCCAGTCTTTCTTAGACATTTGGAACCAATTCCATATACTAAATTATCTCTTTGAAATACCCAGAGTGGTTTCTGTTTTCCTGAGTAGAACATGACTGATACCATTTCTAGCACCAAAAAGAGATATATCAGCTGTCTAAGAAAAGGATCTATCATCTTGAGACTTGACCTTCTGGATAAATGACATATAACCTTCCCTCTCAGCATCTCCCTCACCTTTTACTTCTTGTAAATAACCTTAGTCAATTAGAAACTGCATTTATTTTGATGCCTTATTGTTGGGGCTTTGTTTTTGTCATTAACTTTTTAAGCAAAAATTTAAACTCACCAAAGCAGAGTAGATAATATAAAGAATGCTGACGTACTTACTACCCAGCTTAAATGTTGATCAATTATGCCATTTTTTGTGTCTTCTATCTGCCTCCACGCCCCCTCCCTCTTCCCCCCGCCCACCACCAGAATATTTAAAAAATAAAATCACACCCAGCTGGTGTGGCTCAGTGGTTGAGCATCGATCCATGCACCAAGAGGTTGCTGGTTCAATTCCCAGTCAGGTTGTGAGCCCAATCCCCAGTAGGGGACATGCAGGAGGCGGCCAATCGATGGTCTCTCTCATCAGTGGTTCCATCTCTTTCTCCCTTCCTCTCTCTCTGAAAATTAATAAAGAAAAAAAAAAATTAAAATAAATAAATAAATAAATAATGAAATCACAGCCGGGCCAGTGTGGCTCAGTGGATTGAGTGTTGTCCCGTGGACTGAGAGGTCCCGGTTTGGTTCCCAGTCAGGGCACATGCCTGGGTTTCGGGCTTAACCCCCAGTGGGGGATATGCAGGAGGCAGCTGAACAATGTTTCTCTCACATCAATGTTTCTATCTCTCTCTCTGAAAAGTCAATAAAAACATTAAAAAAAATAAAATAAAATAAAATCACAGGCATCAAGTCATTTTACCCATAATATTTCAGGTGTACTTTTTACATGAGCCTTCTTCCATTTCTGTTATTATAGCTGGACCTCCATTGTCTTTTGCCTGAACAGCATCCCTTTCTCTTCTTCAGTATAGGATTCTTTTTCATTTGGGAACTGCCTGCCACAATTTGGTGATGCTATTCATCCTTTGGCCTTCTCGACCCCATGGGCACATGACCCAGACTGGTCAGTCAGTCTTTCGTTGGGGTATGTCATGGAAACTAAGAATGATGGTCTCACTACACGACAGCATGGGCCTTAAGAATCTTATAAGCCTAGAACTACAAAAAGTTATCTTCAACAAGTAAGAAAGCCCACCTAGGAATGATGCTAACACAAAAGAAAGCCAGACAAAAGTGTTTTAGAGAGTCCTAATGAGAGTATGTTAATTCCCAGATTTAGCTGTGCCTAAAGCCAATACTACCTCTGGATTTTTAGTTATGTGAGACCATAAATCTCCTTTTCTGCTTAAATTTAAGTGACCGAGAATCGTTTATTCCTAATTTGTGACACTTTCCAAGGCTGTAACTAGAGCCCATTCAAGAATACTCTATTTAGCAGGGAGAACACTATAAATACGAATATTAATGAAATCAGTGCAATTAAAGTCATCATATCATTAAAACATAGTCTCTAATGTTGCTATATTTTCCTTCATAATCTTTGAAGTCTTAGAATGCTTCCAGGTGAAGCTTCTTTTAACTTTGTTCACTCAGATAGTCGTGAGTCATTTCTTCTCAGGCTACAGTAACTTTTATGACACCTTTCATGATGTTGGAAGTCTGCCACCAATATCTAATTAACAGCTGATCAGTTTTTAAAGGCGTTTCCCTGGCTCAAGCCACCGTAAAATATCCATTTTAACATCCAAAGTAATATTTCTGTTTACTTATATAGTGACTTTAACCTTAACACTTGTATACCTGTGATAAGGAGTTATGTCTTTAATGAAATTTCTTCCATGTTTAATGTGATCCAGGTTCTAGCTAATACTGGGCTTCATAATCCCAAACCTCCTAGAAATTATTATATAAAAAAGACTCTATCACTTGACTAGAGATTGAGATCTTCACTTTCTCGTTATGTGCCCAAAGACCCAGATTTTGCTGAGTCCTTATATGACCATGTCTCCAGAGTACAGACAAACTAGGGATACTATGTTAACAGAGATAGAATATACTTAGGGTTGTGTCATACAACTGTCAAAACAAGACACCTGGGAATATTGCTAGAGAAGCATCAAATCAATACTCAATCCCTTACTATAAATATCCTGTCAGTTAAAACTTCATAATTCCTTATTTGAAAGATGGTAGTGGGTCATGATGACTTTACAATTCTTTGCTACTATAAATAATACTGCAGTGAGTACCTTTCCATATAAATCCTTGAGCACTTGTAAAATAATCTGATTCCTAGAAGTAGAATTGCTACGTAAATACAGACAGATTACCTTCCCAAAACATTACATCAAATTATTTTACCAAAACCATATGCTAGTGCCCTTTTCCTCTAACACTTTCATTAACTCTGGATATTATCTCATTAAAATGCTTTCCTATCTACCCTTAGGGAAAACTACCAGGAAAATATAATACTATTATTTAAGACTGCCCTGCAAGTCCTAGCCAATGAATTAGGGAAAATAATTATATATGAAATATGAATATTAGAAAGGATGAAACAGTTGTTATTATTATTGCAGGTAATATTATATATCACTAAAATGCAAAAGTAAACTTAGAAAACTATTAAAGTAAAATTCTTGGGCTTTTGTCATGTTTGAGCAACTGGTACTAGACTTAGCCTTCTGCTATAAATAATTAGAAAACTGCCCTGGCTGGTTTGGATCAGCGGTTAGAGCATCAGCCCTCAAACTGAAGAGTCACAGGTTTGATTCCCAGTCAAGGGCACATACCTGGGCTGTAGGTTCAATCCCTGGCTCCAGTCGGGGTGGTGTGAGAGGCAAGCAATTGATGTGTCTCTCTCACATCCATGTTTCTCTTTCTCTCTCTCCCTCCCTCCCTTCCACTCTATCTAAAAATCAATGGAAAAATATCTTTAGGTGAGGATTAACAAAAAAATGAAAACAGTCCAGCCGGTGTGGCTCAGTGGTTGAGCACTGACCCATGCACCAAGAGGTCGCCAGTTCAATTCCTGGTCAGGGCACATGCCCAGGTTGTGGGCCAAATCCCCAGTGGGGGGCATGCAGGAGGCAGCCAATCGATGTTCTCTCTCATCAATGTTTCTATCTCTCTCTCCTTCTCACTTCCTCTCTCTCTGAAATCAATAAAGGAAAAAAAACAAAATTAAAAAAAATAAAAACAAGTAAAATAATTTAGAACACTGGACAAAATGCATGAAAAAATTGTTTTCAGACCATGAAAACAAGGAAAGCGGTACGGTGATCTCTGACAGAAGAAAAGAAAATGAGGTAAGCCTATTACCACTTTGGTTTTCTGGATTCAGGGAGGGGGAAAGCAAACTTAGTTGAGCAGAGTAGATGGTCAGGAAGGCTGAGGTGCCTGGAATTTGGGGGACAAAGTACCAGAGGAGGCAACTACACAGGCAAAAAATATCAATAAATTTTCATAGTACTCCAGAGTCTGTGCTGAATACTAACGTGTGCGTGTGTAGGGTAAAACTTCAAGAGTATGGGTAAAGAATTACTGGGAAATCATGAGGAGAAAAATTCTCAGAGCTCACAGAAGGTTGGGAGACACTTGAGTTTGAAGCAGCCATAGTAAATAATTTTTTTTTTTAATCTTCACCCGAGAACGTTTTTCTGTTTATCTTCAGATAGAGTGGGAGGGAGGAAGAGAGAAAGAGAAACATCAATATGAGAGAGACACATCAACTGGTTGCCTCCCACACGACCCCAACCAGGGCCAGAGACGAACCCCAACCGAGGTACGTGCCCTTGACCGGAATCAAACCCGTGACTCTTTGGTCTGCAGGCTGACGCTCTAACCACTGAGCCAAACCGGCCAGGGCAGTAAATTATCTTTGCTGAACACCCAGGGCCTTTAGAGGAGACCCCAGAAGAGTAACACCTTAGTAATTGGACTAATCTAATTCAACAGTAAAGAGCACTCTAGAACTGCCCCAAAGACCAAAAACATGTCTCAAAATCATCAAACGGATCCACTAGCAACATAATTAACAAGGAAACCAAAATTCAGTCTTCAAAAAAAGACAATAAAATTCAGACACTGAAAAACATACTTACAAAGTCAATCATTTCATAAAAAATTACTAGACATGTGAAAAAGCAAAAAACCAAAACAAAATCACCCAGATGTCAGAAGAAAAATTAGTCAATAGAAACAGATCCAGAAATTAAAGAGATGCTGAACTTAGCAAACAAGTAAGTAAAAATACTTTATATAGATAAATAGATAGATAGATATAGATATATAGATCCTCAAAGATTTAAAGAAAAACATGACCATACTGAGAAACAGAAGATATAAAAAATAATCAAATAAAATTTCTAGAAACAAAAATACAATATCTGGCCCTGACTGGTGTGGCTCAGTGGTTAGACTTCAACCCATGCACTGAAGGACTGCAGGTTCATTCCCAATCAAGAGCACTTACCTGGGTTACAGTTTCGATCCCCAGCCCAGGTTGGGGTGCGTGTGGGAGGCAACTAATCAATGTCTGTCTGTCTGTCTGTCTGTCTGTCTCTCTCTCTCTCTCTCTGCACTCCAACCACTGAGCCAAACTGGTGAGGGCTGAACTCCATTTAAAATCATTATCACACAAAATATAAAATAAAAAATAAAATGATTATCAGACTAGATGAAAAAAGAAGACTCAAATATATGCTATCTACAAAAAATATACTTTATCAGTTTTTTTAAATATTTTTATTGATTTTAGAGAAAGAAGAAGGGAAAGGGAGAGAGAGAGAGAGCGGCTCAGTGGTTAAGCACTGAACCATGCACCAAGAGGTCACCAGTTTGATTCCCAGTCAGGGCACATGCCCAACCCCAGTGGGGGGCATACAGGAGGCAGCCAATCGATGTTCTCTCTCATCGATGTTTCTATCTCTCTCTCCCTCTCCCTTCCTCTCTCTCTAAAATCAATAAAGAAAAAATATATATAAAAGTAAATAGATGTTCAAAAGTATGGCATGAAAATACCAATTTACTGTAAGAGCTGGAATTATTGTGTTAAATATCAGACAGAGTAATGCCAGAGCTATAAAGGTATTTTATAATGATAAAAGGATTAATTCATCAAGAAAATATAACAACCTTAAGTACCTATGCACCTAATAACAGAGCTTCAAAATACATAAAGCCAAAAATAGCACTTACCATGAATGGAGCTTGCAGGACTGGAAGTTGCTCTGAGTGAGTCAGTGAGTGAGTAGTGAGACAGCCCAGGATATTAATGTACACTACTGTAGACTTTATAAACACTGTAACTTAGGCCCTGACAGGTTTGGCTCAGTGGTTAGAGTGTCGGCCCACGGCCCAGAGAGTCCCGGGTTCAGTTCCCACTAAGGGCACATACCTCAGTTGCAGTTTGTCCCCATCCCCGGTTGGGGTCGTGCAGGTGGCAACCACTCGATGTGTCTCTCTCATGTAGATGTTTCTCTCTCTCTCTCTCCCTCCCTCCCTATCTCCCTCTTGCTCTATCTGAAGATAAATGCAAAAATGTCCTCAGGTGAGGATTAAATAAATAAATAAATAAATAAATAAATAAATAAATAAAATAAACACTGTAACTTAGGCTACACTAAATTTTATAAAACATGAGATCAAGCCCTGGCTGGTTTGGCTCAGCGGTAGAGTGTTGAGTCACGGGTTCGATTCCGGCCAAGAGCATGTACCTTGGTTGCAGTTTGTCCCCGGTCCTAGTCTGGGTAGTGTGGGAGGCAACCAGTTGATGTATCCCTCTCACATTGATGTTTCTCTTTCTCTCCCTTTCTCAACCTCTCTCCCCCTCCCACTCTGTCTGAAGATAAATGGAAAAATATTCTCGGGTGAGGATTTAAAAAAAACACGAGATTAAATCAAGCATAAGAGAAAATGATGCAATCAAGAGACAATAAACACAGAATATGAGGCTGCTGCCACCATAACAGGACATACCCTTTGACAGCAAACTTTTTTTATAACTAGAAAGAGTACACTCTAAAATAACAATAAAGCCCTGGCCGGTTTGGCTCAGCAGTTAGAGCGTCGGCCAGTGGACCAGAGAGTCCCGGGTTCGGTTCCCGCTAGGGGCACGTACGTACCAAAAGAAATTATAGTATAGTAAATATATTAAGTAGTAATAATCATTTATTATCATTATCAGCTATTAAACACTGTACATAATTGTATGTGCTATACTTTTTTTCTTTTTAAACTTATCTTTCTTGTTGAATGTATTACAGATGTCCCTCATTTTTTACCCCATTGAACCCCTCCTCCCCAATCCTGTGGTAACGCCACTGGAAACAGCTTGGGTGGGCCTGAAAGTTGGGTGGGGCAGGGCCTCACGGAATCACCAGGGTGGTGCAAACAATGTGAGCCAGGTTGCTGGAGTCTGAGATATGGCGCCTGTCTGACTGCCCTGTGGGGGAAGGGCTCACCAAAGGAACGGCCTCCACCAGCAAGTCTATCCAAGAGAAAGCTGTCTCTCCAGCTCTCATCCCAATTCCAAACAACTCAATTCTTGTTGGTATGTCTCTGGTGCCTTCAAGCTGCCTCCCCCCATGCTGGAGCCTGGAGGGAGCGGGTCTGAGTAACTCCGTGCACGGGTCCTTTAAGAGGAGCTGCCTGGGACTCTAGAAGCGTCAGCCTCCCTCAGCCTAAATTCCTGCTGGTTTTTACAGCCAGAAGTTATGGGGACTTGTCTTCCTGGCACTGGAACACTGAGCTGGGGGGCCTGATGTGGGACGGGGAGCCCTTGCTCCTCAGGAAGGACTTTCCCAGCCGAAGAATCCTCCTGATTTTTATCTGCCACACGTGGGTGTGGGACCAGCCCATCCGCACCTCTGCCCCTCCTACCAGTCTCGATGTGGCTTCTTCTTTAATTTCATAGTTGTAAGACTTCCATTCAGTTCGATTTCAGATGGTTCTGAATGGATGGTTGTTCTGTAGTTTAGCTGTAATTTCGATGTGGTTGTGGGAGGAGGCGATACCGTGTTTACCTACGCTGTCATCTTGACCAGAAGACCTGCAAATGCTATACTTTTATATGACTGGCAGTGCAGTAGGTTTGTCTACACCAGCATCACCACAAACATGTGAGTAATGCACTGCGCCACCATATGACAGCTCGGATGTCACTGGACAACAGGAATTTTGCAGTTTCATTATAATCTTATGGGACTGCCGTCATATATGCAGTATATCATTGACCCAAATGTCCTTATGCGACGCATGACTAATAGCTACAGTCACAAGCCATATGAAAGATCCCTTTCACAAACACCGTTGAAATTAAATATTTTACTAAGAAATATGTGGGTATTTTATGAAGAAAATGATAAGGCTCTACTGAGGATCATAAAAAAACACTTGAACAAAAAGACTACTGTATTAGCTTCCTCACTGGTCTGGGCTTTACAAAAGGAATCTGTTAAAATGTAACTCAGATCATATCATTCCTCTACACAAAACCTCCAATGGTTTCCATGTCACTTAGAAAGAAATCCAAACTTTAAAAAAAATATGTTTTTATTGATTTTTAGATAGAGAAGAAGGGAGAGGGAGAGATAGAAACATCGATCTGCTGCCTTCTGCACACCCCCTACTGGATATTGAGCCTGCAACCTGGGCATGTACCCTGACTGGCAATCAAACTGGTGACCTCTTGGTGCATGGGGCGACACTCAATCCACTGAGCCACACCGGTCAGGTGGAAATCCAAACTTTTTGCCCTCATCTAAAAGGGCTTCAAGGTCTCCTTTCCTCACATCTCCCCACCACCAGCTCTAGCCTCACTGTTTTTGATGTTTCCCAATGTGCCAACCCACTCCTGAAGGCCCGTGTCAGGAACACGCCTCACCCAGATCTTCACATAACTTATTCGCCAACTTTATACAAGTCTTTGGTTCAGTATCACTTCATCAGAGGTTATCTTGACAACCCATCTTTGTAGTATGAAGAGTTTTAGTTGATCACCATAGCTCAATAGTTAGTATCATAGGAGCTATGTCATATGAGGCACAGTTTAGGAAACAGGAGAAAGGACTAAAAGAAACATTATAGTTGTTTTCCAAAGGTAACTTTGTGAAAAAGGAAGTAGAATTATTCTTCTAGTAGCTCTAGTAGATTAGTCCTCTAAAATGATCACTAGGTTGTAAGCTCCAAAAGGAGTGAAGACTTTTGGTCACCTCAGCATCCCCAACACACAGCCTAATCAGTATTTGTTAAATGAATGTTTATGAGGTACTGGAAAGCAAAATGGACCAATAGATAGGACTAAAGGGAGACATATTTAGTTCAATATAAAGAACAGTTTTTTAAAAATGAGAACCAACTGGGATTTTTGAATCTCAGGCATCTAGTGCCTTCATATCTATATGCAAGCAAACTAAGGCTTGGAAAGTTTTAAGTCAGTGGTTATCATACTGCTTGTCCCAATCCATTTGTAGGTTTTAAAATCAATTTAGTGGGTCAAAATTAGGATTTTAAATAACATAAAATAGAATTTAAAATATGAGAGCTATTGCGCTCTGGCCAGTTTGGCACAGCGGTTAGAGCATCGGCCCACAGGCTGAAGAGTCACGGGTTCGATTCCCGATCAAGGGCACGTACCTCGGTTGTGGGTTCGATCCCCAGCCCGGTTGGGGTCATGCAGGAGGCAGCCGGTTGATGTGTCTCTCTCACATCGATGTTTTTCTCTCTCTCTCTCCCTCTTCCCTCCCACTCTATCTGAAAAAAATCAATGGAGAAATATCCTCGGGTGAGGATTTAAAAATAAATAAAATAAAAAAATATTAGAGCTATTGCAAGTTGTAAGGATTCTTACATGATTTTTTTTGTTTGTTTCAGATATATAGAGAGATTAATATGCAGAATCACAAGTTTGTGTGTATTGGGTCATGATTTAAAATGTATTTCTTACTGTGGGCTGTGCCAAAAAAAAAAAAAAATTAATGCTGGGTTAAGCTGTTCAAAAGACTTTGCGCCCTGGCCGGTTTGGCTCAGCGGTTAGAGCGTCGGCCTGTGGTCCAGAGAGACCCGGATCCGGTTCCCGCTAAGGGCATGTACCTCGGTTGCGGTTTGTCCGTGGCCCTGGTTGGTCGTGCGGGTGGCGGCCGCTCGATGTGTCCCTTTCACGTCGATGTTTCTCTCTCTCTCCCTCCCACTCTATCTGAACAAAAAATGAAAAAATGTCCTCGGGTGAGGATTAAAAAAAAAAAAAGAATTTGCGCCCTTGCAAAGTAATCAGTTCTATGTCACTGTTGTAGCAGAGGCCGAATGTTACTGATTTAGGGTGTCTGCACTTGGACAGAGGTGGGATTAGGTGATCTCTCAGGATTGTTCCAACTTCTACACTTCTAAACTATTTTGTTGTAGTTAAATATTATACTACATATGTTCATGTGTCTTACAGTAAGATCCTGAAATAAATCAAGTTATATTATAAGCTGCTACTTAAGTTTCTTTTTTTTAGTGCTACTATATTTATTAACTGTTCTAGGTATATTTTGCTATTAAACATGTGCACTTAGGATATTTAGCCTTTTCTGGTTGTGGAAAAATCACAGACAGAGAAATAAATCCTTTCTCCTCAAGAAATATGGGCCAGCCCTGGGCCAGTGTGGCTCAGTTGGTTGAGCATCGTCCTGTGCACTGAAAAGTCACCGGTTCAGTTCTCCATCAGGGCACATACCTAGGATGCAGGTTCAGTCCCCTAGTTGGGGTGCGTATAGGAGGCAATCGATTGCTGTTTCTCACATTAGTGTTTCTCTCTCTCTCTCTCTCTCCCTCCCTCTCACTTCCTCTCTCTCTAAAATCAATAAAAATATATTTTAAAAAAAGAAATGGGCCAAAGGCCTGGTTGTGGTAAGGGATTTGTCAGCTATATCTGTAAAAGAGCAAATATAGAAAGAATTTCATTCAGCTTCTGAATAATTCTGTTGAAAACAGGCCCTTTACCTAATTTACTTACACATCTGTGTTACATTTCCACTTAGCTAATAGAGCCCCAGCCTTAAAGTGGCCAAAGAGTATTATGGCTGCATCACAGCTTATAAAATAAAAATTCTAACATATCCGTCATACTAGAAAAATCATGAAGATCATGGCAGTGATGAAGTAAGTATGGTAAATCCCATTTATCTAGACAGTTTAGGAATGAATTATTCCAGTGGCATAATTTTCTAGGGAGTGGAAACCTACTTAAAACAATAAAGTCCTTTATAGCCCTAAGCTAAATAAGTCACAGAGGAGATCACCAAGATGGCAGGATAGGAGGCTCCTGACCTTCCCTCCTCCCATGGACACGCCAAATATACAGCTACACAGGGATCAATTCCCCCTGAGAGAAACCCAGAAATAGTCAAATGATTCCTACCAACTGGGCAACTGAGAAAATACCAACAAACCAAATGGGTAAGCAAGGCTGGGACAGTCTTACCATAAGCCCCACCCCTGGCACAGCACCTTACAATGGGGAGAGAACCCCTAATTTCCAGTTTCTCCGTAAGGAATGAAGGGTTTGGACCATACATCTACCACCCCAACTGTTAAGGCTACCACCCGAGAGATGGGCCCCCAAATCACCTAACTCTGACAGCCAACAGATTCCGCATTCATGAGTCACACTGAACCATAGTAAACAAAGAAGCAGTTTTTAAACAGGTGCACAAGCACTTCCCAAGCCCCAATTCAGTGCAGAGGGAGCAGGCAAAAGCCCCACCTCCCAGTTTCTCCCTGACAGGGGCTAGTCGGCTAACGTCCTGACTTCCCCAGCTGCTGCCTGAAGGGGCAGGCTTCTAATCAGCCTGCATGGAGAACTGAAGGTGCAGTCAATTAGTAGTCCTCCAGGAGCCTGAACTGGCATGTGGGCAATTCCCACACCTTTGGGACACTGATGAGTCATGGCACACCCTAATCTCCTGGGAGCCACTAAGGACAAAGGCAGCAGCTTGGACAAACACAAAGGTTTGAGAAGCAACCAGGAGTTCGGGCCAGGCTGACTGACGACAAGGTTCACCTCCTACACCAGGCCAGTCTGTCAAGACTGGGAGAGGTGGCTGTTTTCTCTCATGTGCAAAAACCAATACAGAGAGACAAGGAAAATGAAGAAACAAGGGAAACTGTTCCCAAAAAAAGAACAAATTTCCAGAAACCAACATTGATGAAACAGAGATAAGTGATTTATTTACTTTGAGAGAGAGAGAGAGAGAGAGAGAGAGAGAGAGAGAAACTACTTGAAGGAAGTAAACCAAAATGTTACCAGTGGTTACCTCTGGGTGGTGGGATTTCAGGAATTTATATTTTTTCTTTCTATTTGTCTGTATTTTCCAAAATGATCATATACCTATGATCATTTAAGTAGTTTTAAATAAAATATGTATGCAACATTTTAAAAGAGAAATCAGAAATTTTAAATGGAGACAGTTTCTATACATTTACTTTTAGCACTATTTGTCCCAGAATCCAAGGCAAAAACACAAACAAAAAAAAAAACAAAGAAAAACACAAACAATTTCTATAGTGCTAACATTTCACCAGTAGAAATGAACATTTTTCTGGCACTAATTTCTAGGGGAAATCTGTCATGTGAATTCTTTTTTTTTTTTTTTTTTTTTTAATCCTCACCCGAGGACATTTTTCCATTTTTTGTTCAGATAGAGTGGGAGGGAGAGAGAGGAAGAGAGAGAGAGAGAGAAACATCGACGTGAGAGAGACACATCGAGTGGCTGCCACCCGCACGACCCAACCAGGGCCAGGGACAAACTGCAACCGAGGTACATGCCCTAAGCGGGAACCGAACCCAGGTCTCTCTGGACTGCAGGCCGACGCTCTGACCGCTGAGCCAAACCGGCCAGGGCTGTCATGTGAATTCTTATATGAGGACATTAAATGTCATCAGAGAGAATGTCTGGACTAATACAATCAACTTCCTAATTGGTCTTCTTGCCTTTTGTCTTTCTCCCTTCAATCTACACTGAAATATGTTATCTTTCTGGGTTCTGCTGTTTAAAATTATTTAATAGCTCCTTCTTTCTAGGTAAAGTCCACATTTCTATGAATGGATTTAATACCCTTTGGGACTCAACTTCTGCCAGTTTCTGCATGTTCATCTCCTACCACCTACCTCACCTGCCATTCTTAAGCTATATGCCAGTTCCTGGGCACACCATACCCTTTATGTCACCAAGTTTTTGTACATATTATTTCTGTGCTACAATAAAACCACCTTTCTCAATCCGAGAAACTCTTATTTCTCCTTCAGAGTCAGCTCAAACAGGGCCTCCTCTGAGAATTTTCCTTGACTTCCCTGGACCGACATTAATTGCTATTTCTTTCATGCCTGGTTGGACCTTACACATGTACTTCAGGCAAATGCTGGACTGCATTTTATTTACCTATTTTAATGTCTGCTTCTCTGCTACACTGTAATACCTGTATGAGTACAGATCATGTCTATGTTTATGCCCAGCCTTGGTTTAATGTTTGGTATGGTGGAGACATTCAATAAGTATCTTCACCAGTGTCCTTAATGAACTAACAAAGGTTCTTTCTGACTTTCCCTATATATTGCCTCTAAAGTCAAGGTCATCCCATGTACCTGGGTCGCAGGTTCGATTCCTGGCCCCGGTCAGGGTCATGCGGGAGGCAATCAATTGATGTCTCTCTCTCACATCGATATGTTTCTCTCTCCCTCTCTTCCCTCCCTTCCAATCTATCTAAAATAATAATAATAATAAAATAAAGTCAAGGTCATCCAATAATTAATTTAATGAAAACATTTCAATGGCACACTAAGCTAATATGCTTTGAGTTTGGAATTTTATCTTGACATGGGGCTCAAGCTGATAAGCTACCACCCATTTTATTTTTGTCTCCATTGTATCCTGTATATAACTTACTGTGACACCTGTAACACTAATTTTTGTTATGTCTTTTCCTCTAAGCTCTTTGAAGGCAAGTCGAGTCATACCCTTTTTTTTTTTTTTTTTTTTTGCATTTATCTTCAGATAGAGCAGGAGGGAGAGAGGGAGGGAGAGAGAGAGAAAAACATCAATGTGAGAGAGACACATCGAGTGGTTGCCACCCACACGACCCCAACCAGGGCCAGGACAAACTGCAACCAAGGTACATGCCCTTAGCAGGAACCAAACCCGGGCCTCTCTGGTCCGCAGGCCGATGCTCTAACCACTGAGAAGAACTGGCTAGAGGCTCATTTTCTTTTTAATCTCCATTTTATGGCACAGAATCTAGTTTATAATCTGTTCTTTTTTTTATTCCTAATCCGAGGATATTTTTCCACTTATTATCAGATAGAGTGGGAGGAAGGGAGAGAGACAGAGAGAAACATCGATGTGAAAGAGCCACATCGACTGGTTGCCTCCTGCACAACCCGACCAGGGCCAGGGACGAACCACAACCGAGGTACGTGCCCTTGACTGGAATCGAACCCGCGACTCACTGGTCCGTGAGCCGACGCTCTAACCACTGAACCAAACTGGCCAGGGCTATAATTTATTCTTAATAAAAGCTTATTGGTGACAAAATATATCTATTTAAGCCCCAAATCTAGCATCTTAATAGAGGCATTCCAGTAAAGTCAGCAAAAGAACAAGGACTACGCCCAGCCGGTGTGGATCAGCGGTTGAGTGTCAACCCATGCACCAAGAGGTCGCTGATTGGATTCCTGGTCAGGACACATGCTCAGGCTGTGGGCCAAATCCCCAGTGGGGGGCAGCTGGAGGCAGCCAACCGATGTTCTCTCTCATCTATGTTTCTATCTCTCTCTCGCTCTCCTTTCCTCTCTCTCTAAAAATCAATAAAGAAAAAAAGTAAAAAAAAACAGAAAAGAACAAGGATTACCACTCTTATTTACTGTTCTGGAGGGACTGGCAAATGCAGTTAGAATTGAGAAAGAAATTAGAGAAAGGGCCACTGGAAAGTAGAGGGTAAAATTATTGTTATTTGCAGATAATAGGACTGTATACCTGGAAATGCAAAAGAATCAACTGAAAAATTACCACAAACAAGAAGAGTATTTACAGGGGGATGAAGGTTATAAAATTATTAGAAATCAATAACTTTCATATAAACAAAACAATTTTCATACCTGGAAATTTACAAATGCTGCTCTCGAAACCCTGCTAAGTCAATTGAATGGAGTGAAAAAAGGGAAGAATCCAAGTCAAACACAGCGTGTGTATGAAGAATTGTCCTGTAGAGAGAAAATAATTATTTTTAATGTACTTTTGTAATAAGAGACATAAACATCTGCTAAGATACATAATATATATCTATTTAAATAAATTATATGGGAGTATTATCAAGTATCATGTTTTAGCATGTAAAAATACATAATCGGGCACAGATTATTAGTGAGTGGAAATTTATTTATTTATTACTTGAATCTTAATATTTAAATCTGCAAGAAGAGATTCCCAATATAAAAATATATTATGGCAAATTGAAAGCAAACATACTTTATTAACTTTGACAATAAAATAAACTTCTTAAAACAACAGCTAGTCAAAGGCAGGGCAGTAGATGAGACACCAAGACAGCAACATATGTCCTATTACCCTTTTCCTGCAAGTGGCATCATATGATTTGCAAGAAAACCAAACAGAACAGCATTCAAGATTCAGCTTGAAAAATTCAACATTACTTAAAAACTATATGGTTAAGAGAGAAGTGGAGGAAAGAATACTACTACATATGTTTAGAAGGTCCCACTGCAGTCACCCAGATCTTGGGCATCAACCATGCACTGAAAGGTTGCTGGTTCAATTGCCGGTCAGGGCACATAATCAATCCCCAGTAGGGGGTGTGCAGAAGGCAGCCGATCGATGTTTCTCTCTCACATTGATGTTTCTATCTCTCTCTAAAAAAATCAATAAAAACATATTTTAAAAATAAATAAATAAATAAAGTATAGTAAAGAAGAGAATTGGCTATGAAAAAGATTTTAAGAAACACCCATCATTAAAATAGCAGGATCAGCCCAGCCAGTGTGGCTCAGTGGACTAAGCATCGTCCCAAGAACTGAGAGATCCGGGTTCTACTCCTGGTCAGGGTCATGCCCAGGTTTGGGGCTTGATCCCCAGTAGGGAACATGTAGGAGGCAGCTGATTGATGTTTTTATCTCTCTCCTTTCTTCTCTCTCTAAAAAATCAATAAAAACATTTTAAAAATTAGCAGAATCAGCCCTGGCAGGTTTGGTTCAGCAGTTAGAGCGTCAGCCTGCGGACCAGAGTACCGGGTTCGGTTCCCGCTAAGGGCACGTATCTCGGTTGCAGTTTGTCCCTGCCCCAGTTGGGGTTGAGTGGGTGGCGACCAGTCGATGTGTCTCTCTCACATCAATGTTTCTCTCTCTCTTCCCCCCTCTCTCCCTCCCACTCTATGTGAAAAAAAAGGAAAAAAATAAAAATAAAAATCAGCAGAATCAGCTGGCCAGTGTGACTCAGTGGATTGAGCACTGTCCCGTGGACTGAGAGATCTGGGTTTGATTTCTGGTCAGGGCACATGCCGGGGGTTTTGGCCTCCACCCCCAGTAGGGGGCTTGTAGGAGGCAGCTGATTGATATTTTTATCTCCCCCTTCCTCTCTCTCGAAAAGATCAATAAAAACATCTTTCAAAAAATTAGCAGAATCAAATTGAGGCATAAACTAGAATTTTGTAGTAGGGGGAACAAGATAATTTTTGAGAACAACTCCTTGCTACACTAAAAACTCATCTATCTCCTAGCCCCAGTGAACTAGGAGGGCACTCTGATCGCCTTTAGCTTCATTACTTCAACAGTGCTACTTAAGAGCACACTAACCAGTACTGCCCAGTGTGCTGGGTCTTTACAGTGACAAACAAAAGTTAATTCTGTGGCTTTTTAAGAGAACTAATTTCTGAACCTAGTCTGTGCCCTAAACAGTTTTTACCCTCTAAGGAAATGTCATTTTTAGGGGCAACCACCAAGTTCTACCCTAGCAGATACTAGTTAGAGTAGATTTTTGGGTTAACCCTCAGCATCCTTTCGAACTTCTTTCTGGGAAATTAAAAAGTACATTTCCCAGACTCCTTTAAGTTTCCCCCTGTGAAATGGGGTCTATCTCTCAGAGGCTCTGCTGTGAGATTTGGAACCCAGAAATGAGGTGGGAACCATCTTTCTGCTGTTTGGACTGTTAATACTGGCAAGCACATCTGTGGAAACACTGGGTTCCTCTGCAGCAGCACGCCAGTGTCCAGACCATCACAGCTGTCAAGAGACAAGTTTGGTGGAGACAGACGTCACTAGTTGGTGGATGTTGAGGGGCAGTATCGGGTAGCAATTTCTTGACCCTTGAATTGAAGCGAGCAACGCCATCTGGAACTCAGCAGCACCAGTGGTTCCCTCCCCTGGAGGGCCTGTTAGGCAGTCTGTTTCTGGAAATAATTTCTGAAGGCCCAGCCTGGAGCCCACTCCTTCCAGCCCTTCCAATGATTTTGAAAGCACTCAATTCCCTTTAGTAAACAAATTAAAACACTAGAGTGGTTTTTCTTTTCTGAAGCTGGGCCCAGATGACATATTAGTACATCATTTGCCTCAACAGTTCAGCAGAAGGATGAGTAGTCTGAGCAGCAGTATTGGGCAATGTGCTGGGGGTACAGGCTTCGAATCAGGCTACCTAGGTACAAATTCTGGCTCTGCCACCCACTAACTGGATAACATGGGAAATTAACCTCTCTGTACCTCAGTTTCTTCATCTGTAAAATGGGAATAGTAATAATACCTATACCTAGAGTTATGGGACAGAGTAAATGAGAAGGTAGTTTAAGTAACGTGCTTACAACAGTTATCTGCCTTGTAACAAGCCCTTGATAGATATTAGCCATTATTATAGTAATAATAATCTCTATTATTAATTATGCAGATGAACCGCGGGGGAGCCCAGGCAGAGCGGGGGTGCCGGGAGACGCCCCCACCGCGGGGGAACCCAGGTGGAGCGGGGGTGCCGCGACCCCGCCACCACGGGGGAACCCAGGCGGAGCGGGGGTGCCGGGCGACCCACCCCACCGCGGGGGAACCCAGGTGGAGCGGGGGAGCCAGGAGACGCCCCCACCGCGGGGGAGCCCAGGCGGAGCGGGGGTGCCGGGCGACCCCCCCCACCGCGGGGGAACCCAGGCGGAACGGGGGTACCGGGAGACGCCCCCACCGCGGGGGAACCCAGGTGGAGCGGGGGTGCCGCGACCCCGCCACCACGGGGGAACCCAGGAGGGGCGGGGGAGCCCGGCGACCCCCCCACCAACGGAGGAAGCAGGCAACACACAGGAGAACTGAGCAAACTGAACAACGAAATTGACCCAGAGACATGGAGGGTGGAGTACGGGATGACGGGCCTCAGAGGAGGGGGGGGAGGCGGGGGAAAGAGATAAATCACAGAGCCTATGTGCATGGGTGCATAACCAATGGACATGGACAACAGGGATGGGGAGGAGGAGAAGGGGAGGGGGAGGAGGGTGTCAATGGGGGGAAAAAAAGGAAAAACATCTGTAACAAAACAAATTAAAAATAAAACTTTGAAAACTAAAAAAAAAAAAAAAAAAAAAAAAAAAAATTATGCAGATGAACACTGTTTTAACTGAGTAGAAAATGTAAACATTATAGAATTTTATTACCACACATGTTTCTTGAGGCCTACAGAATGCTAAGTTATACAAAGGTAGATACAAAAAATTTGACTGGTTCCATCATATTTGAGTACCCAGACAGAGTGATCATTTCAAAACCACAGCGTACCTGAGGGTATCAAAGCTCTACTCTAACTAGTCAACTAGTTACTCTATCTAGTTATTGCAGACCTCACCCTAAGGAAGAGTTATTCTTTTGAAACTATTTTTGCCATTTTCCCCGTTTCAAATGTTACCTCATTAATCATGCTCTATGAACCAGGGTGTTTGTTATTCAGATTTTTTTCACCTTCACTGAGATACACTTGACAAATAAAACTGTAAAGTATTTAAAGTGTATATCGTGGTGATTTAATATACAGTACAAATACACTGTGGAAGGATTCCTCCCGCTAGTTAATTAACATGTCCATCACCTCACATATTTATCTTTTTTTTAACAACATTTAAATTCTACTCAATTAGCAAATTTCAATTATACAATAGAGTGTTATCAACTATAGTCACCATGTTATACAACAAATCTTCAAACCTTATTCATCTTATAAGCTGAAAGTCTATGTACCCTTTTACCAACCTCTTCCTATTTCCCTCCCCGTCCCAACCCCTGACAACCACTTTTCTACTCTGTTTCTGAGTTTGACTTTTAAATTCTACATATAAGTGATAACATACAGTATTTGTCTTTCTCTGACTGATTTATTTCATTTAGCATAATGCCCTAAGGTCCATCCATGTTGTCTCAATGACAAGACTTCTTTCTTTCTCATGGCTGATTATTATTTATGTGTGTGTGTGTGTCTCACATTTATAGATCACATCTGCCCTGGCCGATTTGGCTCAGCGGTTAGAGCATCGGCCTGCGGACTAGAGAGACCCGGGTTCGGTTCCCACTAAGGGCGCGTACCTCAGTTGCAGTTTGTTCCCGGCCCTGGGTGGGGTCGTGTGGGTGGCGACCAGTCAATGTGTCTCTCTCACATCGATGTTTCTCTCTCTCTCTTCCTCCCTTTCTCCCTCCTGCTCTGTCTGAGGATAAGTACAAAAATGTCCTCAGGTTAGGATTAAAAAATTAAAAAATATAGATCACATCTTCTTTATCCATTCACCCATTAACAGACACTTAGTTTGTTTTGTCATTCATATTTTTTAAATGTTATCACAGAGATTTCATGAGAATGGGATCTGTATGCTCTAAGATTTGCAATCTGAAAGTTTAAAATCTAAACTATTCTAATGTATGTATTAAGAAGATCTTAGATAAAATTATGGCCTGGTTTAGTGTGCTGAAGTGTCCTCTGATGATGAAAAATACATTGTAGATTTTGGAATAAAGCTTCCCCTAAATATCCTTAAATTGTAAGAACCTAATGTTGCACCTTAGCCATCGGTGCCAGTGAAATGAGGAAATTGAATCTGATACAAAGGTGTTTGTTAAAACCCTCCATGTTTCAGATGCTACTAAGAACCAAGGACTCAAAGCAGTGGAGATTTTCTGAAGGGTGAGAAAAACAAAAGAAAGCAACTTCGTCCTCTGATTCAATAATTATTTTTACACTGCTCTAAACTCCATATAGCTATAAGTGCTTTATTTTCCTATTTAAAGCAAAAATATTTTATTCTATTTTTATGAGAAGGGCAGATGTTCAAACTGGAAGTTAAAATGTATTTGTTCATTCAGTACATATTTCTTGAGCACCTACTCTGTGCCAGGCTATCCTGAGCCCTGGGATTAGAGAGATGATGACATGTTAAAGGTCAGTTCTCTGGCACACCTCAATTTCTATCAGGGGAAGAGAGAGTCAGAGAAAGAGAGGCTTTTAAACAAAGTTACAATACAATGAAGAAAATACTCCCAGCAAAAGGGAACTATAAAACCAAGGAAGCAAATGATAGGGCCTGGGAGTGTCCAGAAAAGTTTCCAAAAGGCGGTAAACAGCTGAGTTGGGTCTTGAAGGATGAGTAGAAGTTCATACATGAAAAAGAGGACAAAGGGCATCCTAGACAGACAGCATTAAGCCCAAAGGCACAAACAGGTATTAGACAACATGACCTCTTCAGGAATGATAAAACGTTTGATATGGCTAGAGACTTAGAGCCTGTAGGATAGTGGAAGATAAAAAGAGAAAAATATGTAGGTACCAGATCCTGAAGCTCCTCCACTTTGTAGGTTCGGGGCACTTCTAAAGAATTTTAAGAAGAGTGATACGATTATAGGTCTACCAATGACTACTTGTGTGACTTAGTCAACTTTACTTAACTCTAAGCATCAGTTTCCTTTTTGTAAAATGAGGATCTTGACTATTAAGAGGCCCTAAGGAAGTCTGTTAAGAGGATTAAATAAGATAATAGCTCACATAAATAAGATTAATAGCAATAAGAAATATATTAAGACAAATAGCAATATGTTTAACATCATGAAGGAAATGCAAATCAAACACACAATAAGATACCACTTCATATCCACTAGGAAAGCTGCAGTAAATACACACACACACACACACACACACACACACACACACACACACAAATAGCAAGTGTTGGCCAGGATATAGAGAAATCAGAACCTTCATATACTGCTGGTGGGCTTGTAAAATGGTGCAGCTGTTTTGGAAAACAGTCTAGTTGTTCCTCAAATGATTAAACACAGAGCCACCACATAACCCCACAATTCCATTCCTAGGTATATATCCAAGTGAAATGAAAACATGTCCTCACAGAAACTTGTATACAAATGTTTATAGCAGAATTATTCATAACAGCTAAAAGTAGAAACAACCCAAAGGAAAAATGGATAAACAAAATGTGGTGTATCCATACAATGGAATGTTTTTCAGCCATAAAAAGGAATGAAGTAAATGAAGTACTGATACATGCTACAGTGTTGATGAACCTTGAAAATACTATGCTAAGTGAAAGAAGCTAAAGGCCATGTACTATAGGATCCAATTCATATGAAAGTCCAGAATCAGAAAATCTTATAGAGATAGAAAGTAGATAATTGATTACCAAGGGCTAGGGAGAAGGGAATAGGGGGGTGGGGGGGGCACAGATAGAGGATAGGATGAGGGATGTGAAAACTAAAGGGTACAGGATTTCCTTTTGAGGTGAGAAAATGTTCTAAAATTGACTGTGGTGACAGTTGTACATATCTATGAATATACTAAAAACACACACACACTTTAAATAGGTGAATTGTATGGTATGCAAATTATATTTCAATAGCTATTAAAAAAAATTATGTGAGGCCTGGCAGGTGTGGTTCAGTTGGTTGAGAGTTGTCCCATGCACCGAAAGGTCACTGGTTCAATTCCTGATCAGGGCACATGCCTGAGTTTCAGGCTCAATCCCCAGTAGGGGGCATGCAGGAGGCAGCCAATCAATGTTTATCATCCATGTTTCTCTCTCTCTCCCTCTCCCTTCCTCTCTCTCTAAAAATCAATTAAAAAATGTTTTTAAATTATGTGAGTCCACTCCTAGATATAAACCCAAGATAAATGAAAATGCACATCTACATAAGAACTTGTACGTATGAATGTTCATAAAGGCGTTATTCATAATAGCCAAAAAATAGTGTAACAACCCAAATGTCTATCAGCTGGTGAATGGATAAGAAAAATGTGATGTACCCATACAGTAGAACATTATTAAGCCCTTAAAAAGGAATCAAGTACTGATACATGTTACGACATAAACCGTAAAAAGATAAAGCTAAGTGACAGAAGTTCGTTATAAAAGACTATATATTTTATTATTTCATTTTTTTTTATCCTCACCCGAGGACATTTTTCCATTTTTTGTTCAGATAGAGTGGGAGGGAGAGAGAGGAAGAGAGAGAGAGAGAGAGAGAGAGAGAGAGAGAGAGAGAGAGAGAGAGAAACATCGACGTGAAAGGGACACATCGAGTGGCTGCCACCCATATGACCCAACCAGGGCCGGGGACAAACTGCAACCGAGGTACGTGCCCTTAGCGGGAACCGAACCCGGGTCTCTCTGGACCGCAGGCCAATGCTCTAACCGCTGAGCCAAACTGGCCAGGGCTTTTATTATTTCATTTATAAGCAATGTCCAGAATGGGCAAATGATAGAGTCAAAGAGTAGATTAGTGGTTGTCAAGAGCTAGGGAGGCGTGGGAATGAGGGGTGACTATTAATGGGCACAGAGTTTCTTTATGCAGTGGTGAAAATGTTCTGAAATTAGAGGGTGGCAATGGTTGTATAACTTTGTGAATGCACTAAAAAACAATGAATTGTATACTTTAAAAAGGTAAGTTTTTGCCCCAGCCGGTTTGGCTCAGTGATTAGAGCGTCGGCCCATGAACCAGAGTCACGGGTTCGATTCTGGTCAAGACCATGTACAGTACCTCGGTTGCAGTTCATCCCCCACCCTGGTTGGGTCCTGCAGGAAGCAACTAGTCGATGTGTCTCTCTCACATAGATGTTTCTCTCTCTCCCCCTCCCTCCCACTGTATCTGATGATAAATAGAAAAACATCCTCAGGTAAGGATTAAAAAGTAATAATAATAAATAAATAAAAAGGTAAGTTTTATAGCATATGAGTTATATATCTCAATAAAAATAGCTAATACTTTGTCAATGTAAGAACATCCAAACCTGTAGAGAATTTTTATAAAAATGTATTTGAATAGAGGATATACCTGGAAGCAAGATCTCAATAGACTGAGATAAATGCTTTCAAGAAACAGTTTGCAGCTTCTTTCATGCATTTGGAATTAGGGAGGGTGTGGTAGGCAGTCAGACAGACAAGAGCAGAGCAAGGATGATGGGCCAGGTACAGAAGGTCACCAGGGCAGAAAGCCCTGGGTGCCTAGCAACTAGGAAAACAAAGACCTCACCCCCCAAGGGTGACCTTTCCTTTCCCAGCATATCGCTGGTAATGCGGTTTAAACCCCCTGAAGATTCATATAGCTGGTCTTGCAGTTGGGACCTTCTCTTGACTTTTCATATCACTTGTCATGCAGTTTGAACCCTCCCCTCACTTCTCCTCCCCTGGCATGTTGCTAGTCATGTGGTAGACCCCGCAGAGGAAGAACAAGGGGGCTAGAAAATAGCCTCAGATGACCCCTGTACAAGCCCTTGCACAACTACTCCCTTAAGCATTAAGCCCTAGAGATAACATCTAGGCCTCAGTGTGTTTCAGCTCCAAGCCCAGGAAAGCAGCAAAACCAGACACAACAAAGCCATGAAGGACATCAGGACCAGATGCAATGACTAATGACACCCTGCCCTGGTGCCACAGCACCAACCAATCAGTGGAAACCATGACCCTGAGAGGATACACCTGGAAAGCTGGTAAATATCCATGAATATTCCATTGAGATCCTCCCCTGGAATCCCCTCTGAAAACCCTGTCTTTGGAGAGCAGATAAAAGCATTCAAGAGGAAGAACCCATGCCAATGCCTGTGTCTCTGTGTGTTTCCCTGTCTCTCTATCTCTCTCCTTCCTTCCCTCCCCTTCCACTCTCTTTCTCCCTCTCTTCCTCCCTTTCTCCTTTCCTGAGCCCATTTCTTCAATGGCTCACTTTTTCTACCTCTGTGACTTTCTAAATAAACTTTTGCTTGTATTTGAGTCTTGACTTTGAATTCTTTCTTAGCCAGAACTCAAGTACGGAGTTGATGAACTGAGATCCAATCACTGGTAACATTCTGGTGCCATTTCACTGCCAACACAGGCGATGTAAGGAAGATTAAATGATGGTGGGAGAAAACACGGCAGGAGATGGGATTACAGGATAGTTAAAATTATTTGTTTTTTTGAGGGTAGTCACCCTTTAGAAGGAGGGGTCTAAAAAAGGCATTTCAAAGAGGTGTAATATAGATGTACAAAAACAATCGACAGGGCTTGCTTAAGGCAAACATAAGGTTTTTTGTTTGTTTTTTGTTTTTTTAAGATAAGCCTTTTACTAAGGAAGTTATATGACTGCCCTGGCCGGTTTGGCTCAGCGGTTAGAGCGTCGGCCTTCGGTCCAGAGAGACCCGGGTTCGGTTCCCACTAAGGGCATGTACTTTGGTTGCAGTTTGTCCCCGACCCTGGTTGGTCGTGCGGATGGCAGCCACTCGATGTGTCACTTTCACATCGATGTTTCTCTCTCTCTCTCTTCCTCTCTCTCCCTCCCACTCTATCTGAACAAAAAATGAAAAAATGTCCTCGGGTGAGGATAAAAAACAAAAAAACAAAAAAAAAAAGAAGTTATATGACTGGGGCATGACTACCTACCATAACCTGTCCATTTAGGAATTTATGATCAGATTACCCTGTGAGGTTACTTTCCAGTGAACCCCTTTTTCATCCACAATTTGAATGTTTATTGGGCACTGTGCTACACACTTTGCACTCATTATCTTATTTCAGTTCTCACAATATACTTAGGAGGTAACTGCTGCTCTAATCCACATTGTATAGATAAAGAAACTGAGGCACAGAGAAATTAGAAGAAATGCCAAGACTGCTCAAGGGGCAAGTGAATAGATTGGAATTCAGGCTGACTAACCTCAAACTGACACTCCTAAGTCTTGTATCCTTCCTCTGATCACAGCATATACAAAACACCTAGCACAATGCATGGCATGCAGCTAGGGCTCAATAAAAAGTATTATTGGCCCTGATCAGGTAGCTCAGTTGGTTAGAGCAGTGTCCTGCTACACCAAGGTTGTGGGTTCGATCCCTGGTCAGGGCACATACAAGAATCAACCAATGAATGCATGGATGGGTGGAACAACAAATCAATGTTTCTCTCTCTCTAAAAATCAATTAAAAAATAAAGTAGGTATTACTGTTATGATGTTGCAATTTACATACCCATAAGAAAACCTGAGACAGCATGGAGAAAGAGGAATGGTGGGAGAGGCAGAGCCACGGAGACCAATTTAAAGGCTAAATGCAATTGTCAAAACAGGAAATGGTAAGGAACTGAACTAAGACAGTGGAGACAAAGAAAGGAGCAGAAATAGAAGTTTTCCAAGAAAATAGGAATTATCCTATAAATTAGGGTCAGTTATAACTTGAAAACATTTACATCTATAGGGCATTAACAAAATTTGCACTCATAATAGTACTTTATTTTTCCCCAATTCTTACCTGAGAATATGGGTTTTTTTGTTGTCTTCATCCATTCTAGAAAGAGAGGAAGGGGGAGGGAGAGAAAGAAACATCCCTGTGAGAGAGAAACATGGATGGGCTGCCTCTGGCACCTGTCCCGAAGGCATCTCCACCAGGGATCAAACCTGCAACCTGGGCATGTGCCCTGACAGGGAATTTATCCAGTTTTGGTGCAGTGGCCAACACTCCAGCTGAGACACACTGGCCAGGGCGGGGCTTTGACTTTTAATCTGAGTAAAACGAGAAGCCACTGACCAATTTTGAGTAAAAAAGTGACAGACCCTGGCCAGTGTGGCTCAGTGGTTAAGCATCGACCCATGCACCAAGAGGTCGCCGGTTCGATTCCTGGTCAGGGCACATGCCCAGGTTGTGGAGCATGGAGGAGGTGCCCAATCAATGTTCTCTCTCATCAATGTTTCGATCTCTCTCTCCCTCTCTCTTCCGCTCTCTCTAAAATCAATAAAGAAAAAAAAGTGACAGAAACTTCCCTCAAGGGGAATCAAATAAACTTAATCAAATCTTTTATTATACATATATAATTATGTCACTGAAAGGGTTAAGCCTATTAGAGGGAAATTCTGTATCTGGAAAATACAATTTAAATGATATAAAATGAATTAAGTGTTACCCTCTCTCACTAAGTTTTTTTCTGGGCCCAAGTCATTATCAACAGAAGGGCTGGTTATTTCAAGTCCCGGAGATAAGATCTGACAGGGTGCCCTCTTTCCTGGGGTCTGAAGTTTACATGACCTAAAAGGAGCCCAGGTGCTCATGATGCCTCCTCTGACATACCCTAATCCACATGGCCCATTTGGTCAGGGGTGGCAGGATAGATTCTCACTTCCCATCTACCGCTGGTAAGGCTAGGTAGGCTCCCAGGAATAAAGATATGAGATCCCTGGTTATCAGTGAAGGGCTCTTGTTCCTGGGGTCCCACAAACCCACCCATACCTGAGGCTCTGAGATTAGACTGGAGATAAAATTTAGCACATTCTTCCGCTGATGATTTTGAATTTTTTTCTGATAAGGATCAGTTAGGGTTTTTGGAACTGTAGAGCAATGTAACTGACTGGCTTTCCTGAAGACTGTGGAGGTGACTCTAGGTGGAAATGAAGAGCAAAAACAGGAGGAAAGGGCGCTGGGAGGCTGCCATCGTTCACCTCTTGGCTTAGAGGTGAGACTCCGCGTTTAACTCATTTCCTCGTTTGGAAAGTGGAATAACCATTGGCCTGCCTGGGCGGTGGTTTTATGTGAAAATGAAGTAATTCGTATAGGCAAAAACACTCAATTTACTAAATAAAGCTCAGCAAGTATAAACGTTTCTTAAAAATAGAAGTAACCTACCACTTCCAAAGACAACTTGACATATAAATTTCAACTATTACGATATTATGTGTCAATTATTATCTCATTTTTCAAAACTCCACTTTTTGAAAGATGTGGAGTCTGGCTACTGGCACAACCAACGATATATAAAAACGCTTTTTAAGGAAAAAGGGCTAAACCGATCACTTACAAAAGTGGCAGTCCACATCAGTAAAAGCTGCCTGTGCGGTTCCCTCGTAAAACAATAATCATAGCTCAATATTTGTTAGGTGCCTTCGGTTCTAAGCCTAGATCTGTCGCATGATATAAAAACCAAAGGGTGGAGAATGCACGGGAAAACTCGGACTACTGCCCAGGATGCCGCCTTCCCGGGAAGCAAGTGCCCGCGGCCTCGGGGAAGCCCCGACCCGCCGCCGCCCCATTGGGCGGGCCGCCTGTCACTCGCCGAGCAGCCCGAGCCCGGCCGACCCCCGAACCTCCAGGAGCCTGCGGCGCCCGACGGCTCCAGACACGCCCGGCAGTGGCCGGCGCCGCCTTCCCGCCGCCGCCAGGAGGCTCCGCGCGCCTTCCCGCCTTTGCCCCTCGCCGCCGCCGGGCCGAGAGGCGAGGCGAACGCGGCGCTCCGCGGGGGCGGCGAGCGGGCGGCGACGGCGCGGCCATTGTCCCGCAGCCCCTCCCGGGCGCGCAGGATGGGCTGCCGGGCGGGGCCAGGCGGGCGCGATGTCGGGGAGCCGGTGCCTCCCGGCGCCGCCCGCTTCTCCCGCGGGCCACCGCTCCGAGGCCGCGTCCTCCGCCGCCGGCTGCCCGCTCCGCCTTTGTGACCGTCTCCAGCCCCTCGGAGCCGGCGCGCCGCCGCTGCGCCCGGGGCTGCAAATGGCGCCCGCTCGCCTTTGCGCCTCCCGCCGCTCGCCCAGCCGGGGACGTCTGGGGCACCGCGCCCCGGGCCGCATCCCGCCGCCGCCGCCCGGGCGCTCAGAGCCCGCGGCGCCGCCCGCACCTCCGCGCGTAGCGAGGCTCGCGAGCCGGTCCCGGCAGCCCCGACGCCCCGCCCGCCCTCCGCCCGCGCCGCCCGCAGCCTCTTACCGCGGGCCGCGGCGCACCGGCGGGTCGCGCGCGCAGGCTGGGGGGAGATTCCTGGTCCTCCGCAGGGGAAATACCCCCTTTCGAAGCCGTTCCTTTGCGCCCTAAAACAGTAGCCCCAACGTGAGAGAAACAAAAGGTATTTGCTGACGTGGGCGTTGGACAGAAACGCCCGAGGGCTGAGGACACAATTAAAGGGGCAACGCACAGATTTCAGGCACCAACCAGCAGCTTCGCCCACTCCCCCTGCCCTTGCCTACACCCTGCTGCACCCTCCAGAGGCACTGGGGTGCCCAGCTTCCCTAGCAGTTGGCTACAGAATCATTATTTAGCCAGGAGCTGAAATTTAAAATTGTATTTTACGTTGGGAAAGGCGCCTCCGGAGGGCAGAAGGGCTGGGATTTCTAGGATCTGGGGAATTTGGTTTAGGAAAGAGGGAGGGACTTAGGCGTGTCCACAATTACTGTATAAGTACATGTGACATTATTGTACTTAAGTTTAGCAATGTCAACTGTAAGCGATTTCCAGAGAATGTTTTCCTTTATTGAAACACTTCTTTTAGTCGGAGAAAATCTTTTCTAAACCTCTACAGGTCACAAGCATTTTATTCAAAGAGGAAAACCTAGACAGGCTGACATAAGAGAAAATAATTATTGGTTAAGTTCAGAGAAAACAGAAACCTAGTAACAATAGTGGGTTTTGTGTTTTCAAATACAAAAATTCACTGTACATCAAGCCTTTCTTCTGATATATTTATGTCCCTAATAACCTGTACAAACAGGTTATATATTTGCTAAAATCTTAAATCATTGAATTTTCAATGTTACTACAGAAAATTAATTCTAATTAGTTTTCTAGTTCCTTATGCTGGGATCAGGTATTGAAAAGTGCTGTGGTGTAGTAAAAGTAGGGGGGCAAAAGACTTGAAGTTTAAAAATAGTTGTTTTTGTTTTGATAGATTCCTGTCCTGTCATACATAGTCCTATTGGACAAAGTTTATTCCTTTGTTTTCATCAACAATTAGTTATGTATTTTGAGGAGTATACTGCTCTGAGGATACAAAATATTCACAAATGTCTCTTGATGTCACTTCTGTATTACTGTAGGGGTGTTTTGCTATAGTCTAATTTCCTCACATTCCTCACATTGCTGAAAGAAAGGTAAATAGAAAAAACAACAAAAGAAACAAAACAAAAATAAAAGAAAAGAAAAAGTTTTTTTGTTTTTTTTTTAAAAGGAAACCAGAAAGGTAAGTGGAAACATGTTTGAAAGTCACTAGGTATCAGGAGAGTTGGATGTTCTCAAGCTACTCTACTAGCATCAGCATTGAGAATTCTAGAAAAACCTGGCCATTGTTGCAGCAAAAGGTTTTATTTTAGCCTTTGTTAATTAAAACATGCAAAAGAGTTCTACAAATTTGTTCCTTAAGAGAGCACATCAGATGGGTAATAAACTCTTTGTTGCAAGGAGGAAATAACCTAAGTGTTTTTCCTGTCCTTCCCCATCCTAGCTTCTGAAACTCATTCATATATTTGGAGAATTTCTTACATTATGATTAATTGGTAGGAGGTAGAATCTGCCTTCTGCAAAGAACCTGGAAATGCCAATACCTTGCTTTCCCAGAATCTCTTGCAATTAGGATCATGGTCAAGGTCTACATTTGATAATCAGATGGATCTACTTTGAAGAGGGAGTTATGACACCAAGAGGCAGGAACCTCAAAGAATCTTTTCTGGCAGTGGTGACATTTGCAGCAAGATAATATTTTTAGGTGCCATAGCTGCTTATGACAGCATTCACTGTCCAATGCTAGTCCTATCAGGGGTGCCAGCTGCCATGTCTCTGTTTGCTGAGAGCCATGTTGGTATCCTCACCAGGCCAGTTCTATGGTAGGACTTAGCTATTGCTTCTGCCTATTTAGCACAGGCTCTAATCCCTGTGTTCTGCTCTTCCCGTGATTCTGTGAACTTTTAATACATTCATTTCTGCTTAAATCAGCCAAGGCCAGTCATTGTTCAACTAAGAATCCTGAATGGTACAAAATGTTAAGAAGGCATCTGAACTTATGGCCTGTAGCTTAATAGAGAAAATTGTTTGTGATAAAATGTTGTCATCAGTGGTGTATAGATGGGAATTAAAACCATGGATATGGGCCCTGGCTGGTTTGGCTCAGTGGTTAGAGCGTCAGCCCGCGGACCAGAGAGTCCTGGGTTCGGTTCCCACTAGGGGCACATACCTCGGTTGCAGTTTGTCCCCAGCCCCAGTTGGGGTCGTGTGGGTGGCAGCCACTTGATGTGTCTCTCTCACATCGATGTTTCTGTCTCTCTTCCTCCCTCTCTCCCTCCCGCTCTATCTGAAGATAAATGCAAAAATGTTCTCCGTGAGGATAAAAAAAAAAAAAAAGACCATGGATATGGGTAAAGAGAATATAAAGTGAGAAGAGAAGACGTCTTAGAACCTAGCTTGAGCAACTTCATCATCTAGTGGCTAGGAAGAGGAAGGTGAAATTGGAAATAAAACTGAGAAGTGACTAGAGATGAACGAAGAGACCTGAGATAGTGTGGTGTTATAAAAACTAGAAGACAGTATTCAAGAAGGAAGAATTGGACAATAGTGTTAAATAATTCTCTTAGCAGACTAAGGGAAAAATGTCCATTAGATTTAGCAACTTGGACATCATTTACTTCAGAGACCATTATTAAGCTTGAAAGAAGGGAGCAAAATTCAAATTAGAGGAATAAGTGGGGGGTGAATAGAGATGATGAGAATAGACAACTCTTGAGAGATTTGATTGTGAAGGGGATGTTTCAGTTACTATTGCTATGGTACAAACCAACCCAATCTTCGTGGCATAAAACAAAAACTATTTTATTATGCTTGTGGATTCCAAGGGTCAAGAATTTTGACAAGTCACAGCAGGGATGCCTTGTCTCTGTTTCACAATGTCTGGAGTCTCAGCTGAAGAGACTCAAATGACTGGGGGTGACTTGAACTGCTGGGAACCGGGATCATATCTGGTACCAAGGGTGGTGGAATCACTTGAAAAATGGGCTCAGCTGTGACTGTCACCTGGAGCACCTATACTTGTCCTCTCCATGTGGCTTGGGCTTCTTGCAGCATGGTGGCTGGGTTCTGAGAAGGGAGTGTCCCCAAGAGGCAGTGTTTCAAGAGAACTAGGAAGGAGCTGCATGATCCCTTATACCCATCTACAGAAGTTGCACTGCCTCATTTGCCATATTCTATTGTGTAAAGTAATCACAAGCCTACCAAGATTCAAGCAGAAGAGGACATAGCTGCTATCGCTTAATGGGAAGAATGTCAGGGATTTTGGGGTCATGTTTGTTTTGTTTTGTTTTTTTAATTGATTTTTTAGAGAGAGGGGAAGGGAGACGGAGAGGGATAGAAACACCAATGAGAGAGAACATCAATTGGGTGCCTCCTGCATGCCCCCCCACGGGGGTTTGGCCCACAACCTGGGCAAGTGCCCTGACCAGGAATCGAACCGGCAACCCTTTGGTGTATGGGGCGATGCTTAACCACTGAGCCACACCGGCTGGGCATGGGTCATGTTTTAAAACTACTACAGGAGGGAGGGAGGGGGAGGGGGGTGTCAATGGGGGAAAAAAGGAGAATCATCTGTAACATAAGTAAATTAATAAAAAAAAATTAAAAAAAAAAAAAACTACTACAGGCAAAAATGTTTAAATGCTGAGGAAAAGCATAAAGATGAGAAGGAGATATTGGATATACAGGAAGAACAAATAATAGTGGCTAAATTTCTATAAATTCAGAGAGGAGATCAAAATCTCAAATAGAAGAACAGTCCTTGGATAGGACTGTCCCCACTGAAACTGGAGGGCAAAAAGAAGACCATGGATAGTTGTGGGAGATTTTGAATGCCTACATGCTATTTGACTGTGCTCCCTTCAAGAGGTTGATCCTAATGAGTGTGAGTTGGACTTAATAACTTGCTTTTAAAGAATAAATAAAGCAGAAATGATAGTGTGTGATTTCAGAGTCTTGGTGATAAAATGCAAAGCAGCTTCCTGCTTGTTCTCTGTCTTGAATCAGTGGTTCTGGGAGATACTCAGATAGCCCTGTGGTGATGAACTGAGGCTTTCTGCCAACAGCCACCTGAGTGAGCCATCTTGGAATGTATATTCCAGCCCCAGACAAGCCTTCAGCTGACTGCAGCCCCAGCTAACAGCTTGACTGAAATCTCATGAGAAACCCCAAGCCAGAACCAACCAGCTAAGATGCTCCCAAATTCCTGACCCTCTGAAATCTTGTGAAGTAGTGAATGTTTTTATTCTAAGCCGTTATGTTGTGGGGTAATTTATTATGCAGAAATAGATAACCTGTACAGATTGTGGTACCCAAAAGTGCTACCATAACAAAAAACCTAAACATGTGACTTTGGAACTGGACAGTGAGCAGAAGCTGGAAGGACTTTGAGGTGAGCATTTGTGAAAGCTTTTTTTTTTCTTTGAGCCTTTCAAAAAAATAGAACCCTGATGGCCTTTGAGGGAGCTTCAATAAGGGCTTAAAGTGTAAAAATTTTATTGGAGCCCTGGCCAGTTAGAGCATCGGCCTGCGGACCAATGAGTTGCGGGTTCGATTCCAGTGAAGGGTACGTACCTCTGTTGCGGTTCGTCACTGGCCCTGGTCGGGTCATGCAAGAGGCAACCAGTCGATGTGGCTCTATCACATCGATGTTTCTCTCTGTCTCTCTCCCTCCCTCCCACTCTATCTAATGATAAATAGAAAAATATCCTCGGATGAGGAATAAAAAAAAAATTATTGAGCCCTGGCTGGTGTGGCTCAGTTAGTTGGGAGTTCTCCTGCACGCCGAAGGGTTCCAGTTTGATTCCTGGTCAGGACACATGCCCAGGTTTCAGGCTCGATCACCAGTGGGTGTGTGTGTGTGTGTGTGTGTGTGTGTGCAGGAGGCAGCTGATCAATGTTCTGCTCTCACACTAGTGTTTCTCTCTCCCTCTCCCTCTCTCTAAAAAATCATGGGTCAATGCTCAACCACTGAGCCACAGTGGTTGAGCATTGACCCATGCACCAAGAGGTCACCGGTTCGATTCCCAGTCAGGGCACATGCCCAGGTTGTGGGCCAGATCCCCAGTGGGGGGCATGCAGGAGGTAGCCAGTCAATGTTCTCTCTCATCGATGTTTCTATCTCTCCCTCTCTCTTCCTCTCTCTAAAATCAATAAAGAAACAATATTTTGAAGAAGAAGAAGAAATGGGCTCTAAACAAAGATTATATCCAGGGCTAAAGATGAAGTCAAGAGAGTAGCTGTAAATCCTTTGTTAAGATCTAAGAAAGATCTAAGGTGGTACCTCAGAGTATTATTCAGTTTAGATAAGAAGTCCTCTAAAGATTTAAGGATGTATGATTCATGGATCCTCTCAAGCAAACAATAGAATTCTAAGAATCTTAAGTGTATTGTTCCTCAGCAGAAGACCAAGATAGATAAGGACTTATCTTGAGGAGTTTTATGAGGGAATCTTTTGTCAAATGGAGTGAACCTCAAGAAGATTTACAAGAGACTTACAATGTGGTGTTGTTTTTTTTACCCCAATCCTCACCTGAGGATTTTTTTTAATTGAGTTTAGAGAGAGGAAGGGAGAGAGAAAGAGAAATATCAATGTGAGAGACAACATCTATCAGTTGCCTCCTGTACTCACCTGACCGGGGATCAATTGAACCCGAAACCTAGGTATGTGCCAGGTTTGAAACCTGGGAATCAAACCTGAAGACTTTTGGTGCATGTGTCCAGTCGACTGAGCTACCCTGCCGGGCAAAACCTACAACGTTTTAAAGAGTGTTCAGAGGCAGTGCAAAATGAAAAGATATCTTCTGACCTCCAAAATTCTACTGGTAGGATGCAATCTGTGAAAACTACACAATTGCAAATATAGGCTGTCTTTCATGCAAAAGTAAGGATGACTCAGAGGGCAGGACCAAGAGCCCAGAAGATAGAACCAAGTACCATGAAGCATTAACAGCAGGTCTTGAGTCCTAATCAAGGAATCTCCAACATTTGCCTAGCTGGATTACAGAATTGCGATGAACCAGTGATTCATTTGTGCCTGCATTTCTGCCCTTTTTAATAGAAATTTGTATTGTGGTCATCCTATATGTACCACCATTGCCTGTTATGTGTGTGTGAGGCAGATAACTTGTCTCTTTAGTTCCTGGGTCTTCAGATCAAGAGGAACTGTACTCAAGGAGCTGTACTTAAGGAACTACACTCTTGGGAGTTATTGTAAGGTATGAATTACAGTGGTCAGAGTCTGAATGATATAGAATTTTAAAACTATCCCTGAAATATGAACTGGAGATTAATGGACAGAGAGGAAGGGTATGTATTTTCTTTCTTTTTAATTTTTTTTCTTTATTGATTTTAGAGAGAGAGTAAGGGAGAGGGAGAGAGAGAGAGAAACATCAGTAAGAGAGAACATCGATTGGCCACCTCCTGCATATCCCCCACTGGGGATTTGGCCCACAACCTTGGCATGTGCCCTGACCAGGAATCGAACTGGCGACCTCTTGGTGCATGGGTTGATGCTCAACCACTGAGCCACACTGGCCAGGCAGGTGTGTATTTTCTGAATTGCGACAATGGTTTATTGGTCATTAATTCATTTGAATTAGATTTGGCTGAGAGTGACAGAAAACCCAACCATCTTAGCTTAAACAAGGTGGAAGTTTTGTGTTTTTTTAAATTTATCTTTATTGTTGAATGTATTACAGATGTCCCCCCTTTTTTCCCCATTGACCCCCCCTGCTTCCCGCTCCTTCCCCCCTCCTGCCTTCCCCACACTATTGTCTGTGTCCATTGGTTATGCATATATGCATATAAGTTCTTTGGTTTATCTCTTCCCACTCTCCCTTCGCCCTTCCCTTTGCTGTTCCTCAGTCTAACAACCAATTTGTACTTCTTAATTCCTACACCTTTTTCACCCATCCCCACAGCCCCCTCCCATCTGACAACCAACAAAAAGTTCTCTATATCTATGAGTCTCTTTGTGTTCTGCATGCTCATTTTGTTTGTAGATTCCATTGTTGATGGATATGTATTTATTGCCATTTTATTGTTCATATTTTTGTTCTTCTTCAAGAAGACCCATCAACATTTCATATAATACTGGTTTGGTGGTGATGAACTCCTTTAGCTTTTTCTTGTCTGGGAAACTCTTTATATGTCCATAGATTATAAATGATAGCTTTGCAGGATAGAGTAATCTTGGTTGTAGGTTGTTGCTTTTCATCACTTTGAATATCTCTTGCCACTCCTTTCTGGTCTGCAAAGTTTCTTTTGAGAAATCAGCTGACAGTCTTATGGGAGCTCCCTTGTAGTAACTAACTGCTTTTCTCTTGCTGCTTTTAAGATTCTCTCTTTGTCTTTAACCTTTTGCATTTTGATGATGATGTGTCTTAGTGTGGACTTCTTTTTTTTTTTTAGTGTGGACTTCTTTGGGTTCATCTTGTTTGGAACTCTCTGTGCTTCCTGGATTTGCATGTCTTTTCCTTCACCAAGTTAGGGAAGTTTTCTGTCATTATTTTTTCAAATAGGTTTTCAATTTCTTGTTCTCGCTTCTCCTTCTGGCACCCCCATAATGCAAATATTGGTACGCTTGAAATTGTCCCAGAGGCTCCTTACACTATCCTCATTTTTTTTGGATTCTTTGTTCTGATTGGGTGTTTTTTGCTTCCTTATATTCCAAATCAATGGTTTGCTTCTTAGGTTCACCTACTCTACTATTGATTCCCTCTAAAATATTCTTTATTTCAGTTAGTGCATCCTTCATTTTTGACTGGTCTTTTTTTATGCTCTTGAGGTTCTCACTAAGTTCCTTGACATTCTCACTAAGTTCCTTGAAATTCTCACTAAGTTCATTGAGCATCCTTATAACCAGTGTTTTGAACTCTGCTTCTGTTAGATTTCTTATCTCTGTTTCATTTATTTGTTCTTGGAGTTTTGTTCTGTTTTTTCATTTGGGACATGTTTCTTTGGCTCCTCATTTTGGCTGCTTCCCTATGTTTGTTTCTATGTTTTCAGTAGAGTTGCCATGTTTCCTAAGCTTCCTAGGGTGGCCTATTGTAGTAGGTGTCCTGTAGGGTCCAGTGGCGCAGCCTCCCTGGTCACCCCCACTGGGTCCTCGAGGTGCACCCCTCGTGTGAACTGTCCACCCTTCTGTTGTAATTGAATCTTGATTGCTCTTGGCACGTCAGTGGGAGGGATTTACTCAGGCTGATCAGCTGTACGGACTGGCTATGACCACTGACCACTGACCTCTGACCACATTGGAGGATCAGCTGTGCAGTGCCCACAACATAGAGCAAGACTTACTTCAGCAGGGCTCTGGTACCCACTGAATCCACTCCTTTTTTTTTTTTTTGGCAGAATTTTATGGTTTTATTAACACAAATACAATGTGTACACAATCTGTCTATTCATTTTCTTCGCTGTGCAGCCTGGCATTGGGATTGGTGACTGATGGCCAGCTGGGCTGCTCTTTCCATAATGGCTTTGTGGTTCTTTGAGGAGACTTTGTGAGCAATCTCAGCACAGTAGGATTTGTTGCACATCAGCAGCACTTCAAGCTCCTTGACGTTGTGGACCAGAAACTTACAAAAGCCACTGGGCAGCATGTGTTTTGTGTTCTTGTTGCTCCCATAACCAATGTTGGGCATCAAGATCTGGCCCTTGAATCTTCTGCGCACCCTATTGTAAATACCTCTAGGTTTCCGCCAGTTCCGCTTAATTTTGACATATCGGTCTGACTGGTGCCGGATGAACTTCTTGGTCCTCTTTTTGACAATCTTGGGTTTCACAAGGGGTCTGAGGGCAGCCATGGTGCTGAGTAGAAGATTCCTGCCAACTCCGTAGGCAGCGCCGAGGAAGAGCTGAATCCACTCCTTGTGTGTGTCGCTTGTGGAGGTGGTTGGGTGATGCTGCTTCAACATGGTGTGAAGCTGTCCACTGGGTGTGCTGGCTCTGGGGCAAGGTCAGCCTCTGCTGTATTCTACCTGAGACCACCAGGCATAAGCTACAAAGCGATCTACAGATGGCTGCTTCTTGTGCTAGTCTTAGAGGTGCCCAAGCAAAGCCAAGGTGTTAACCAAGGCTGGCCTTGGGGCCAGTTAGCCAGAGGTATGGGGCTTGCTCAGGCCAGGTGCTGTTTGTTTGAGAGAATTTAGGAAAATCTTAATCAAGATCCAAGACAGGCCATTTCTATGGCAAAGCCACTGGAAACAGCTTGGGTTGGCCTGAAAGTTGGGTGGGGCAAGTCTCAGGGAATCACCAGAGTGGGGCAAACAATGTGAGCCAGGTTGCTGCAGTCCCAGATATAGTGCACATCTGACTGTCCTGTGGGGGAAGGGCTCACCAAAGGGACAATAGCCTCCACCAGCAAGTCTGTCCAAGATAAAGCTGCCTTTCCAGCTCTTGCCCCAATGCCAGACAACTCAGTTCTTGTTGGTATTTCTCTGGTGCCTTTCAAGCTGCCTCCCCCACACTGGATCCTGGAGGAAGTAGGTCCGAGTAAGTCTGTGCACGGGCCCTTTAAGAGGAACTGCCTGGGACCTTCGGAGCCTCAGCCTCCCTCAGCCTCAGTTCCCACTGTTTTTTGTTTTTTTTTAATCCTCACCTGAGGATATTTTTCTATTTATCTTCACATAGAGTGGGAGGGACAGAGAGGGAGAGACCGGGAGAGAGAGAAAAACATCCACATGAGAGGGACACATCTACTGGCTGCCTCCTGCACGACCCCAACCAGGGCCGGGGACGAACCACAACCGAGGTACGTGCCCTTGACTGGAATGGAACCGCGACTTACTGGTCCGAGGGCCGACGCTCTAACCGCCGAGCCAAACCGGCCAGGGCAGTTCCCACTGGTTTTTCCAGCCAGAAGTTATGGGGACTTCTCTTCCTGGCACTGGAACCCTGAGCTGGGCGCCTGGTGTGGGACGGGGACCCCTCAGTCCTCAGGGAGGACCTTCCCAGCTGAGGTGTCCTCCTGATTTTTATCTGCCACACGTGGGTGTGGGACCAGCCCGTCGCGCCTCCGCCCCTCCTACCAGTCTCGATGTGGCTTCTTCAATTTCGTAGTTGTAGGACTTCCATTCAGCCTGATTTCAGGTGGTTCTGCATGATGGTTGTTCTGTAGTGTAGTTGTAATTTTGATGTGGTTGTGGGAGGAGGCAAGACCGTGTTTACCTATGCCGCCATCTTGACTCGGAAGTTTATTTTTTCTCTCTTAAAAATCTGGAGGTAGATGATAAAGGCCAGGATGGTAGCTCCATTCTATGAAGACTCCAGAGAACCAGGCTGTTACCAGCTTTCTGTTCCATCATCAGTAGCCCTCATGCTCCGATTTTTAAATGGACCTCCAACCCCACATTCCTGTTACGCTGTTGTCAATGTTCTTCCCTATTGTCCATTGGCTAGATTGAGTTTTATTCTGCTGATTTAAAAGTTACGTATTTTGTTTGTATTGTGGTTGCCCTTAATGTATTACCTATATTCATGTTTTTTACCCTTATGGAGAGTTAAATGTATCAATATCCATTTCTTCCCCTTAACAAATTACTTAAGCATACCCTCACATATCTTTTTCTCCATGCCCCTCCACTATTGATATTACTTGTTATGGATGTGTTTTCTATTTGATAAAAACCTTTTCCTTTAAAGACAAAGATAGCCCGGCCAGTGTGGCTCAGTGGTTGAGCATCGACCCATGCACCAAGAGGTCACCGGTTTGATTCCCGGTCAGGACACATGCCCAGGTTGTGGGCCCGATCCCAGTGGGGGGCATGCAGGAGGCAGCCAATTGATGTTCTCTCTCATCAATGTTTCTATCTCTCTCCCTCTCCCTTCCTCTCTCTCTAAAATCAATGAAGAAAAAAAAAAAAGATAAAGATAAACTTTACCAAAGTATTTGAACACTTTTTAAAAGTATTTTTTAATGTATTTTTAAACAGTTGCTAGGCTAGCATAGGTGAAACTTTTGCTGGTTTTTATTTATTGATTTTTTAATCCTCACCGAAGGATATTTTTTTTCCCATTTATCTTCAGATAGAGTAGGAAGGTGAGAGAGAGAGAGAGAAACATCAATTGGCTGCCCCCCATCGGGGACTGAACTGCAACCAAAGTACGTACCCTTGACCGGAATCGAACCTGAGACTCTTTGGTTGGCAGGCCAACGATCTAACCATTGAGGGAACTGGCCAAGGTTTAATGTATCTTTAATATGTTTTTTAAATTGATTTTTAGACAGGAAGGGAGAGGAAGAGCTAGAAACATCAATGAGATCAACATCGATTGGCTGCCTCCTGCACGCCCCATGCTGGGGATCAAGCCCAAAACCCAGGCATGTGCCCTGACTGGTAATCCGTGACCTCTTGGTGCATGGGTGGTTGCTCAAATACTGAGCTACACCAGCTGGGCTATTTGAAAACTCTTATTTCTCCCATCTCTTGGAGCGACTCCCATATTTATTTCTTATCTTGAGTTCTTCAAGATTGTTTTCAATGTTTGTCTTTGTATGGCAAAACTTCTAAGGCTTTATGAGCCAGAGAATATTTTTATTATGCTCTAACATTTCAATGACAATTTGACTGGATATAAAGTTCTAGAATCAAAGTTGTCTTCCTTTTAAAACATATTGCTCAAGCCTGGCCGATGTGGCTCAGTGGCTGAGCGTCGACCCATGCACCAAGAGGTCGCCAGTTTGATTCCCGGTCAGGGCACATGCCCAGGTTGTGGGCCCGATCCCCACTGGGGGGCATGCAGGAGGCGGCCAATCGATGTTCTCTCTCATTGATGTTTCTATCTCTCCCTCTCCCTTCCTCTTTCTCTAAAATCAATAAAGAAAAAATATTAAAAAAATAAATAAAACATATTGCTCTGTCCAGCTGGTGTGGCTCAGAGGTTAGAGCATCAGCCCACGGACCAAAGGGTCATGGGTTCAATTCTGGTCAAGGACACGTACCTGGGTTGCAGGTTCAATCCCCTGCCCCAGTCAGGGTTGTGCGGGAGGCAACCAATCGATATGTCTCTCTCACATTGATGTTTCCCTCTCTCCCTCTCCCTCCCACTCTCTAAAAAATATCAGTGGAAAAATATCCTCTGGTGAGGATTAACAACAACAACAACAATAATAATAAAAGAATTATTTTTCAATTTCTGCAATTTTATTTGCATTTTATTTTATTTTTTTTCCATTTTTTATTAATTTATTTTTGTTACAGATGTTTCTCCTTTTTTCCCCATTGACACCCTCCTCCCCATCCCCCCTTATTTGCATTTTAAAAGAGTAGATGTTTAAACACAAATCATTCCGTAAATGATAGAGGAGCTGGATCAATCCTTGCCAACCATCAACACCACATCCTCCCGTCTTCAAAAATATATTTTCATCCTTAGGAGTTAGAAATAAAGTATATGCAGTTAGCCTTAGAGCCTCATCTTATTGCTCCTCCCCACTTTTGAAAGCAAAATTCAGAAGAATATTAGAAGCGCCAAATCTGGGGCTCCTGGGCTTGACACAACTGACTTCTGTGTACATTGTTGGCTGGCCCAGGCCTTGAGCAGATTGGCAGATGAGGCTGGTCACCCACAGACATAGTCTCCCCAGGACTGCTACTGTGGGAGAATTGTTTGGTTAGAGTGGTGCAGGCAGGGGTTTCCAAGGGAGGAGCCTAATGAGGAGTTTTCACCAACGGACAAGTCTGCTGGAGATGCACCCACATTACAATATTAGTATAGGGGGAAAGAGAGAGGGTGTCTAACCTCTCTGGTTGATCTCCCAGTGACTTCCACTTAAGTGCCCCAATAAAACTCAAGCCCATGGCTAGCTGAGGCTGAGTAGGCACAAGAGCTCATTGCAAGGTCTGCCCTATGCTGATTTCCATAGTGATCTCTCTCTTATTTTTTTTATTGTGTTTTTATTGATTTTTTAGAGAGAGAGATAGAAACATTTATGTGAAAGAGAAACACCAGTTGGCTGCCTCCCACATGCCCCCCACTGGGGACTGAGTCCACAATCCCAGCGCCCAACCTGGAATCAAATCAGCACTTCTCAGTCCATAGGACAACCCTCTAGCACTGAGCCACACCCACCAGGCCCACAGTGATCTCTGACAGGAAAACAGGAAGGGACTACCTCAGAGGCTGTGCAGGAAAAGTTGGCTTCCCCACAGTACTGTGCTTTAGGATTTAGCAAACTGTATTAATGTGCCTCTGTCATTCCCACCAGACCATAAGATAGTTGGGGGCAGGCTTTATCTCATTCACCCAGGTATCCCCATCACCTAAAGATCCTCAATGAAGATTAGAAGAAAGAACAGTGTTGAGGGCCCGTGGTTCCTGCCCTCGTGGAGCAGGGGGTTGGGGTAAGGAAGTCCACTGAAACTGGGTCTTAAAAAAAAAGTAATTTGCCCTGGCCGGTTTGGCTCAGCAGTTAGAGCGTTGGCCTGCGGACCAGGGAGTCCCGGATTCAATTCCAGCCAAGAGCATGTACCCCGGCTGAGGTTCATCCCCAGCCCCAGATGGGTCGTGCAGGTGGCCACCAATCGATGTGTCTCTCTCACATTGATGTTTCTCTCTCTCTCTTTCCCTCCCACTCTGTCTGAAGATAAATGTAAAAATATCCTCAGGTGAGGATTAAAAAAAAACAAAAGTAATTTTCACCAGGGTGGAGAAGTATATATGGATGTGTGGAGTGAGGAAGAGATAAGAAAGAGAGCAGAAGAAAATGCAACATGAAAGGGAATGGCATTTTTAGGGAATGTTCCAGAAGATGCAAGTGGTAGGGTGAGGTCACCTGTGAGGATGAAGCCGGTTTGGATGCATTTGTAGGAATATGACTCCCTTGAGTTAATATTTTTATGACTTTTCATTATGATTCTTTTGAGATTCTTTAAAGTGATCATTTTAAGAAGTATATTTCTATTTGGTAGAAATATTCTATTTATTTGATTATAGCTGCTAAAGGCTGGCAACACCTTTACTTTTTGAATTATGATCTAGACCTGCACTGTCCGATATGGTAGTCTCTAGCCACATGTGGCTGCTGAACAATTGCAATGTGGCTAGCCCAAATGAAGGAAAGTGTAAGATACCAATTCCTGAGACTTAGTACAAAGAAAAGAATGAAAAATATCTTCTTAAATAATTTCTTATATTGATTACATGTTTAAATTATAATATTTTGAGTTTTCTGAATTAAGTAAATTATTAAATAATATTAATTTTAATATTGTTATTTAATCTTTTTTTCTTTTTAAATTTGGCCATTAGAAATTTTAAATTTGTATTCTTTATTAACATACAGTAAAATTCACTCTTTTTAATGAGTTCTATGAGTTTTACAAAGGCATAGTCATGTAACTAGTACCACAATCAAGATACAGAACAGTTCTCTTACTCCTAAAAAAAAAGCCTTCTTTATGCTGAACCTTAGTAGTGTGAACCCTGAGGACTAAGAAGGGCTCCTGGTTAGAGCATAGTCCCTACACACCAAGGTTGTGGGTTCGATCCCTTGTCAGAGCACATACAAAATTAACCAATGAAGGCGTGGATAAGTGGAACAACAAGTTAATGTTTCTCTCTCTCTCATCCTTGCCCAGGAATTGAAACTGAGGCCCTTTGGTCAGTGGGCCAATACTCTAACTGCTGAGCCAAACCTGGCCAAACCAGCCACGGCTGTATATATCTTTATTTATTGATCTTAGAGAGAGGAAGGGAGGGAGGGAGAGAGAGAGAGAGAGAAGGAGAGAGAGAAACATCAATGTGAGAAACATGAAACAGTTGCCTCCCACACCTGCCCTAATCAGAAATCAAACCCAAAACCTGAGCATGTACCCAGACTGGAAATCGAACCCACCACCTTTTGGTGTACAGTTCTGATGTTCCAACCAACTAAGCCACACCAGCCAAGGCAGAACTATGTATATTTATTTATTTAATTATTTATTTTTTTAAATTGATTTTAGAGGGAGAGGGAGAGAGAGATAGAAACATCAATGAGAGAGAACATCGATTGGCCAACTCCTGCATGCCCCCCATTGGAAATTGGGCTCACAACTTGGGCATGTGCCCTGACTGGGAATCAAACCGGTGACCTCTTGGTGCATGGGTCGACGCTCAACCAGTGAACTACACTGGCCAGACCAGAACTATATTTATATGTTTTTGTTTTTTTATTGATTTCAGAGAGAGAGGAAAGAAGAGGGAGGGAGAGATAGAAACATCAATCAGCTGCCTCTTGCATGACCCCTTCTGGGGATCGAGCCCAAAACCACAGCATGTTCCCTGATGGGGAACCAAACCAGTGACCTCTTGGTGCATGGGACCATGCTCAATCCACTGAGCCATACCGACCGGGTGGCAGACTACATTTAATATTCAGATTAACTAACTACTTTTAGCTTTAATTATGCCTCTGTTCTCCGTGGCTTTTTATTGTTTATTCGTATTTAATGGCCTTACATGAAGTCCTTTATTGACGTGGTATTGTTCCAGTTATTATTGTTGTGTACCCATCCTAAACTTAGTGATAAAACAACAACCATTTTATTATGCTTATGATTGATTTTTTTATTGACTTTTATGACTGTTTTTCATTTTTATGATATGATTTATTATTGATTCTGTGGATCAGGAATTCTGAAAGGGCACAGTGGGGCATGCTCTTCTTTGTCCACCCTATCCTGAGCCTCAGCTGGTGACTAACAGCTAGGAGCTAGAATGCCTGCGGCTGGCTGCAGGAGTCTCTCTAAGGTGGCTTCTTCACTCATATGGCTAAGCCTGGGCTGAAAAGACTGAGGGCTGGGCTCAACTGGAACTGCCCTGCAGAGCACCTGTACGTGGCCTGTCCTTGTGGCTTGGCTCTTCACCACAAAGTGGCTGGGGTCCATTGGTGAGCAAACCCAGAGGGAGTGTCCCAAGAGCCAGCATTTCAAGAAAGGTAGGTGGAAGGTGCATGGCCTTTCCTAGCCTCAGAAATCACACAACATCACTTTCACAGTACTCTAAGGGCATAGCACAAGCCTACCCAGATTCGAGGGGAGACAACGAAGACCTCCACCTCTCAACAGAATTATTGAAATACTTTACTGCCACTTTCAAAAACTATAGACATAAATAATAAGAATAAGAAATTCATGACTGTTCTTTGGCCAAACAGATCTAAATAGAAAGTGTCTCAGTCCTGCTTAGCCCACAGGCCTGGGAGTTGAGGGAAAGACAAAGGTAGAAGAGGCCTCTTAGGCTCCCTACCACCTTCCCATGTTTGTTACAAAGCCATTTAAAAAATTCACCAAAGCCCTGGCCAGTTTGGCTCAGCGGTTAGAGCGTTGGCCTGCGATCCAGAGAGACCCAGGTTCGGTTCCTGCTAAGGGCACGTACCTCGGTTGCAATTTGTACCTGGCCCTGGTTGGTCATGCGGGAGGCAGCCACTCGATGTGTCCCTTTTACATCGATGTTTCTCTCTCTCTCTCTCTCTCTCTCTCTCTCTCTCTCTCTCTCTCTCTCTCTCCCTCTCCCTCCCACTCTATCTAAACAAAAAATAGAAAAATGTCCTTGGGTGAGGATAAAAAAAAAAAAAAAAATTCACCAAAGCTTCTGCAAAACTAAGCTAAAATTAGATGTATTACTAATTTGGTAGTGATGAGATTATTTTGGCCCCAAATAACTTTTTAAAAGGACATTTAAGAAGCTATTATTTTAGTCATGAAAGATTGATGAAAGACATCTTTCTTCTTAATGACTAGTGAGAAGACACCTTTTTACACTGGTTGGGAATAACAGGTTCAGCAAATGCCTGAAAAGAGATACATCTAAAAATCATTATCCCTCTTCCTCGTTTTCCTGCTAGTCCCTTCCCTTCCTGAATTATTTGGAAGAAATTCTTTTTTTTTTTTTTTTATCCTCACCCGAGGACATTTTTGCATTCATCCTCAGATAGAGCGGGAGGGAGAGAGGGAGGAAGAGAGAGAGAAACATCGATGTGAGAGAGACACATCAAGTGGTCGCCACCCGCACGACCCCAACCGGGGCCGGGGACAAACTGCAAGTGAGGTACGTGCCCTTAGTGGGAACCAAACCCAAGACTCTCTGGTCCGCGGGCCAACATTCTAACCGCTGAGCCAAACCGGCCAGGGCTGGAAGAAATTCCTCTATTAAGAACTTGCCCTGGCCGGTTTGGCTCAGCGGTTAGAGTGTCGGCCTGCGGACCAGAGAGTCCTGGGTTCAGTTTCCGCTAAGGGCACGTACTTCGGTTGCAGTTTGTCCCCGGCCCCGGTTGGGGTCGTGTGGGTGGCAGCCAGTCGATGTGTGTCTCTCTCTCTTCCTCCCTCTCTCCCTCCTGCTCTATCTGAAGATAAATGCAAAAATGTCCTTGAGTGAGGATAAAAAAAAAAAAAGAATCTAAAATGTGCTAAGTATTATTGTTGTCACTTCCGTAACATTTCAAAGGACAGATTTAGCAGCCAATTTAATAACGATTCAGATACAATATTTCAGAGGTTGACAAATTTTTTCTATAAAGGACCAAATAGTATTTATGCTTTACCAGCAATACAATTTGTTTTTCAACTATTCAACTCTGCTGTTTTAGTAAAAAGCAGCCATAGACAATGAAATTAAATTTGCAATTCATATAATTTTCACATCACCAAAAATTGTTCCTCTTTTGATTTTGTTTAACCATTTAAAATTTTAAAATCAGCTTTAGTTCATGGACAAAAACTAGCAGTGGGCCAGCTTTGGCCTGCCTACTGCTGTAAAATTGAGTGAGAAAACAGAGTACTGAATTGTGTTTACAGTATGATTTTCTGTAACTCAAAAAAGGAGATCTACATATAAACAAAAAGCTGGAAGTAAATCTATAAAATGTAGTTGTATTGTTATGCTGAGATTATGGTCGATTTTATTCCCTTTACTTTTTGGTAGTTTCCAATGTTATTGATGGCAATATTTTACGTTAATGATGGAAATAAAACATTTTTAAAGAATAAATGTGGTAATGTCCACAGTTACTAAAAATCATGAAGAGGGAGAAAATTAGAATGACTCCTGTGGTATTGGATTGAACCTGAAGTTATTTCTGTATGTCTATATATAGATATAATTGTCACTTTATTTATCTATCTAGCTATCTATCCATGGAAAATGTCCTCTGAGAGGGCATGAAAGCAGCAACACTTCAAAAGCAATGAGCACACCTAGCATCGGATTTTGGTTTCTAAATAACTGTTCACCACTAAAAAGAACCAAGGTTCACCCTGGCCAGGTGGCTTGATTTGCTGGAGTGCTGTCCCCTACAATTTCCAGTCAGGGCACAACCTTGGTTTTGGGTTCCATCCCTGGTTGGGGCTCCTTATGGAAGGCAACAGATCAATATCTCTCTCTCTCTCTGTCTCTTTTTTTCTCTCTTCCCTCCTCTCTCTAAAAATCAATAAACATATCCTCGAATTTAAAAAATGAAGTATATAAAAAGAACTAATGCTCCTTGGAGAAGTATCTGATTCCAGGGCTGGTGCAGGGATAAAATACAAGATGAGCCTGGAACATCTTGTGCAAGAAAGGAAGGAAGTAGGGACATGTCAAATGGACACAAAGGCTGGCTTAAATGAGCTTCCACTGGCCAAAGTGGGACAATTTGATCTTTTTTTTTTTTTTTTTTTTTTTGGTATGTGCCCCTAGCGGGAACCGAACCCGAGACTATCTGGTCCGCAGGCTGAGCTCCAAGCGCTGAGCCAAACCGGCCAGGGCCAATTTGATCATTAAAATAAATGACAACAACATATTATAGCCCAATTAATATGAGTCCATATGATATAAAAATAAATGAATAAAATCGTAAAAGGTTTGATAAGAAATAGGTGATCTGTGTAGTTTTAAAGTAACTCCATATGTAATACTTTATAATTACAAAAGGACAAGGTGCGACTTTACAGTGGAGAAGCGTGGCAGATAGCATCTTAACCAAGGATCAAAGTGCATATCATCAGCAACGAGACAAGTGACTAGCCGACATTGTGCGCGGCTTGAGAGGAGGCACGTTGAAGAGCGCGGCATCTCTTCCAGGATAGTCCTGCATGAGATGCATAACCTGAATCTCGTCGGGAGTAGAACGCAAAACCAAACAGAGGAAGATTCTACACATTAGCTGGCCCGGCCCCTGGCCGCCCGTCACTGGCCGAGCAGCCCGAGCCCGGTCGGCCCCCGACCCTCGGTGAGTCCGCGGCGCCCGACGGCTCCAGACACGCCCGGCACCGGCCCGCGCCGCCTTCCCGCCGCCGCCAGGAGGCTCCGCGCGCCTTCCCGCCTTTGCCCGCGCCGCCGCCGGCCGAGAGGCGAGGAGGGCGCGGGCGGCGACGGCGTGGCCATTGTCCCGCAGCCCCTCCCGGGCGCGCAGGATGGGCTGGCGGGGCGGGGCGGCGAGGCCGGGCGAGCGCGGGGTCCGGCAGCTGGTGCGCCCCGGCGCCGCCCGCCTCTCCCCACGGCCCCCGCCCCGAGGCCGCGTCCTCCGCCGCCGGCTGCCCGCGCCGCCTTGTGGCCGTGTCCAGCCCCTCGGAGCGGCGCGCCGCGGCCGCTCGCCTGGCCGGACCTCTGGCCACCGCGCCCCGGGGCGCACCCCGCCGCTGCCCGCGCCTTCGCTCTTCCCTCCTCTAGTGAATACACACGAGCATCCCAGAAACACTTAATATTGACTGAAACATTTTTTTAATTTTAAAAATATTTTGTTAAAATACATATAACATAATTTATCCGTTTAGCCCAGCGGGTGTGGCTCAGTGGTTGAGCGCCAACCCTGAGCTCCCCGGTTGGATTCACGGTCAGGACACATGCCCGGTTTCCCGCTCCATCTCCATTAGGGGGCGTGCAGGAGGCCACGGATGGATGTTTCTCTATCTCTCCCTCTCCCTTCCTCTCTCTCTAAATATTCAATAAAAAAAATTTTTTTTAAATTATCCTTTCAAAGGACAATTAGGTGGCATTAAATACATTCGCTGTGTTGTGCAACCATCACCACCATCTAGTTCTGGAACTTTTCCATCAGCTGGAAGGGAAAACACCCATTAGTAGTCATTCCCTCCTCCCTGCCCAGCCCAAGGCAACTGCAATTCTGCTTTTTTGTGTGTGTGTGTCTCTAAGGGGTCCAAGGACCCTTTCACAGGGGTCACCTAAGACATAACAGTAGCAAAATTACAGTTATGAAGTAGCAACGAAAATAATTTTATGGTTGGGGGTCACCACAACATGAGGAACTGTATTAAAGGGTCGCGGTATTAGGAAGGTTGAGAACCACTGCTAAGGCTTTGTCTATTCTGGATATTTTATCTAAATGGAATTATATAATATGTGCTCTGTGACTGGCTTGTCTCACCTAGCATAATGTTTTCAAAGTTCATCATATAGCCCTGGCCCGTGTGGCTCCGTGCTTAGTGTCCACCTGTGCACCCAAAGATTGTGGGTTTGATTCCCCTCAAGGGCCAATACCTGGGTTGCAGGTTTGATCATTGTACCCCCAAAGCCCTGTGGGAGGCAACCTATCACCTTTGGGGTGAGGATTAACCAAACAAAACAAGAAGTTCATCATATATATAGCATGTATCAGAACGTCATTCCTTACAATGAATGAATAATACTCCACTGCATGCATATAACACATTTTGTTTATCCATTCACAAAATGGTGAACGTGGGTTTTTCCACCTTTTGGCTATTGTGAATAATGCTGCTGTGAACATTTGTATTTGCGTACAAATTTTTATTTGAACATCTGTTTTCATATTCAATTCTTTTGGGTATATAACTAAATAGACTTTTGCTCCCCTACTAATGGAAAACCACACAACCACTTGCAGTGGTTCCCCCACTGATTCTGGGAACACCTGAAAATTTTCCTGTCTGCCTTGATTTTCTTGATATAGGAGACATGTAGGTACTTTCTTGCCCTCTCCAATGCCCCTTCTCAGGGGATCTGTTCCCCTTTACCACCACCCAGCTCCAACTTCCAAATGACATACTCTCACCCCTACACCCAGAGCCCTTGCTGCCTGACCCAAGATGCCATGTGACTCAAGAGAACGCTGTTTTTACTGGGTGAAAACTGGTGTTTTCCTTGGAGGTTTTCAACCAAAGGACAGGGCAGTGGTCACATCAGGGCTGGGCCAGCCATTTACAGCTAATGAATGGGCAGAAGCAAGCCAGTCTTTTGAGAGTGGCTGAGGAACTTCACATAGAAAGACAGAAGAGGACAAGGAGTGTAGACAAAGACCATGAGAGACAGGGGACAGTCTCAAGTACTTACTTTCTAATTTCAGGTGATTGGCCGATTTCCTCTCCTAGGATGCTCATAAAATTACTCCTTTTAATCTTGAACAAATTCTTTTAAAACTGCTCTCAAACAATTTGCATCATAATCCCCTCTGGGGCCCTAGCCGGTTTGGCTCAGTGGTAGAGCGTTAGCCTGCAGACCAATGAGTTGCGGGTTTGAAACCGGCCAAGGGCACGCACGTACCTGGGTTGCGGTTCATCCCCGGCCCTGGTCAGGGTCATGCAGGAGGCAATCAGTCGATGTGTCCCTCTCACGTCCATGTTTCTCTCTCTCTCCCTTTCTCTCCTCTCTCCCTCCCACTCTGTCTGACGATAAATAGAAAAATATCCTCGGGTGAGGATTAAAAAAAGAGAGAGAGAATCCCCTCTGGGGATGATGCTGAGGCTGCTGGTCCTGGGACCATACATTGAGGTCAGTTGTCTTAATTAAGCTTGCTGTCTGTTCCTTGATGCCAAAAGTACCCTGATCAAGACTGGCGCTTGGCTGCTGAATTCATAGGTGCCTGGAAAAGCTGAAATCCTAGCTGCCTCCAGTGTTCACTATTAGAGCCCATCCAGCTGGATTTAACCTCTCTTGCTACTGCCTGTGAGCCACAGCCATGCTAGGAATATACTGAGGATGTGCAGAGTTGAATGCTCCTGCCCTCCCACTCTGCATCATGCTTTTGACAGGTGTTCAAGGCAGTCATGCCCATTGAGCTCCCAGCATCTCATCAAGATTTTGGATCATGCTCCTTTAATTTCTGCCTGTAGCTGTCACAGTGAAGGCTCAGGCACACTTCTTTGGAGCTGAGCCAAGTGACCATCTTTTCTCTTGGTCAGATACATCTAGCAGCTTCCTCCTAAAAATTCGGTACAAATCAGCTTTGCCTCTCCACTGACCGTCATATATACTAGACATGTTTATATTTTAGTGATGCTAACAGATTGGTACATATATAACAGATTGGTTTAAAACCTAGTGATGCTCACCAGAATGGTGTGACCTACCCCACCTCCATTGTCCCTACATAAAGAACAGATCTCTTGTCTCCACCAACATTATAGATCACTGGTGGGCAAGCTCTGTAAAGCACCAGATAGAAAATACTTTGGGCTTTGCAGATGAAAAGTGTCTGTAGCAACCACTCAATGTTGCCATTGTAGTGTAAAATCTGGCACATACAATGTGCAAGGGAATGGGTGTGCCTGTGTTCCAATAAAACTTTACTTGTAAAAAAACAGACAGCAAGCAGGATTCGGCCCAACCTTAGATACTACTTTTAGATAGTACTTTTTTTTTCTCTTACTAAATAAAGTTAATGAGTCTGCAAACAGATGAAAAGTCTATTTAGCGTTTAGTGTTAGCAGTTCTATATAGTTATAGGGAATCTTTTAAAAATCTTTGGCTATTCTCTCTTATCGATGTTTCTCTCTCTCCCTCTCCCTTTCTCTCTCTCTAAAAAAATCAATACAGAAAAAAAATTTTTTTTAATAAAATTAAATTAAAAATTAAAATCTATAGGCTAGCCTGGCCGGTTTGGCTCAGTGGTTAGAGTGTCGGCCTGCAGACCAAAGAGTCTCGGGTTCGATTCCAGTCAAGGGCACGTACCTCGGTTGCGGTTTGGTCCCTGGCCCTGCAGGAGACAACCAATTGATGTGTCCCTCTCACATCGCTGTTTCTCTCTCTCTCTCCCTCTCCCTTTCTCTCCCCCCCTCCCTTTCAGTCTATGGGGAAAAAAATTAAATTAAAATCTGTAGGCTAGCCTGGCCAGTGTGGCTCAGTGGTTGAGCGTTGACCCATGCACCAAAAAGGTCACTGGTTCGATTCCCGGTCAGGGCACATGCCTAGGTTGTGGGCCTGATCCCCAGTGCGGGGCATGCAGGAGGTGGCCAATTGATGTTCTCTTTCATGGATGTTTCTCTCTTTCCCTCTCCCTTCCTCGCTCTCTAAAATCAATAAAGAAAAAAATTTTTTTAATCTATAGGCTATAAATGCTTTTCTCAAGAGCTGGAAGTGAGCCCAGCCAATCTTTCTATTTTTTTTATTTTTTATTTTTTATTTTTTTGCTTTTTTAGAGAGAGAGGATGTGAGAGAGAAACATCGATTGGCTGCCTCCTACAAGTCCCCCTACTGGGGATCGAGCCGCCACCTGGGCATGTTCCCTGACCGGGAATCGAACCAGGACCTCTCAATCCATGGGACAACACTCAATCCACTGAGCAACACCAGCCGGGCAGCCCAGCCAATCTTAAATGAACCCAACCTCAACATTTTTTCAAAATACTAAATTATATCAATATATTGCTAAAACTGAACCAACTTCCTGTCTTCAAAAGATAAATATTTGAGCCCTGGCTGGTGTGGCTCAGTTGATTGGAGTGTCATCCCATACACCAAAAGGTGGTAGGTTTAATTCCCAGTCAGGGCACATACCCAGGTTGCAGGTTCAATCCCTGGTCCGGGTGCCTACAGGAGGCAACCAATTGATGTTTCTCTCTCACATCAATGTTTCTCTCTTCTCCCTTCCTCTATCTCTAAAAATCAATAAACTATTCTTTAAAAAAAAATACACATATATCTTAAAGACTTATATTAAAAATGGAATACCACCCAGCTGGTGTGGCTCAGTGGTTGAGCGTCGACCCATGCACCAAGAGGTCACCAGTTCAAATCCCGATCAGGACACATACCTAGGTTGTGGGCTTGATCCCTGGTGGGGAGCATGCTGGAGGCGGCCAATCGATGTTCTCTCATCAATGTTTCTATCTCTCTCTCTCCCTCTACCTTCTTCCTTCTGTAAAATCAATAAAGGAAAGAAAACAAATTTTTTTTAAAATAGGAATACCAAGACAACAGAAATGAGAACTCAGATCTAGATTATATAGATTATAGACACTAATTTATTACTTTATTCTCTTATTTTTAGTTCTTTATATATAAAAAGTAAAAATAGCAAAACAACACACAACCTGGACAATATTGAATCATATAAACAAACTTGGTACTTAGTCACTTTAACATAAAGACCAATTCAGTTCTAAAAAGCAGAAAGTTTCTCACTCCTTAAAAAAGATATCGGTCGTTATTGTTTTAATGGTCTCCTAGGATCACTTCCAACTTCATCTCCTCTTTTTTCTATAGAAGTTTTGACAAGTGAGAGGAATTAATCCACTTGGAACCTTGGCAACCAAAGAGAGTCAGTTACTGTTTTTCTTCTGAGTTATTGGAAAGTGTGTGACTATAGAACTCAGAGTTTAGCATGCTTGTGTCTTTTCTGATCTTTGTGTCATCTGCCATTAGTTTTTGCTTATATTACATCCCATGAATGATTATCCATTCATCAAGCAGTGGTCAGTCTTCTTGTATAGTCTAAAACATTCTGGTTTGGGATACTCTGCCCAGAAACCATCTCATATAAGGAAGTAATTGGTCCTAACACCATTGGACAGAAAGGTGGGAAAAGATGTTTGATGGAAGCTTCTTTTGTTTGGAGCTCTATCTAATAGCTTGCTCTTTTTTTCCCTTAATTAATATCCTATTTGTAAAATTCCTCATTAGAAGTTCATGTAAAATAATTGCACTGAAAAAAACAGTCAACTAAACTGAAATTATGAAGAATTATTAACTCATCCCTGGTAGGGGATCAAACCTTAATTTTTTTCATTCCCTCTAAAGAAACTGTTTTAATCATTTTGACCTTAGCCATTCTAAAATTTGCAATTATCTAATTTAGGTCAATTTACAAATTCTGGAAGGTACAGAAAATAGTTAAATTACATTTGTTTCTGAAGACAAAATAAGCGATAAAGGAACAGAAGACTTTTTCTTAAACCTGGCCAAGGCTGTTCCTACTCTAAATCTGTCACTAGGGTGTCTCAATCTGACTTATGTAAACAAAAATTTAGTTTGAGTCTATTTCCTGTCTATCCTCAAGGTTGATTTAACAAAATTAAAGATGATTTGCATTAATTTTAATCCCAAACTTGATAAATATTTCATTAACAACCAGAAACATTGCTTCTAAGTATTTTTATTTTTATTTATTTTTTTTTTGAGAAGTTGGCATCATACCAGTAATTTCTAGGTATTTTTAGATCATAAAGTGGCTAATCTGTTTTACTAAAAACTGTTATATATTATCGTAAAATGTTAAAAAAAATTACTTTTTGCAGATTTATTAAAATTTACTGAATCAAGAAATATCTAAAATGTATTTTCACTCAATACCATATTATATGGATTACTGTCTTGAATATATGTGGGGGTTTTTTTTTGTTTCAAACAAGAATGTCCTTGTCAACTTCCCTGAATCATGCCCAATTTATATTTCAAAAATCAGTTATAGAGGTTGGCAAAAGTAATTTCAAGATAATGTTGTATTTTTTTATTTTGGACGGTTTTACAAGCAAAATGAATATATTAAAATCAAATACACAATACATATTAAATAAGTGGACAATAACAATTTTGATTTGCTGCGTGTGTGTGTGTGTTGATGGTGATTTATGTTGTTTCAGATATGTGTGGATATTATTGGCAAAGACATTAAATTAACTCCCCCATGCTCAACATGTGATTTCCCCCCTCCCTGTCTAAGCATTACAAGAATGCAGGCCATGATCACACAAAGCTACATGAGGCTAAAACAGCATTTTCCTTTTCTGTGGTTTCAATCTGATGAGTACCCCAAGGAAACAAATGCTATCCACAGATGCCCTTTGCTGCTTGCCCAAACATGTATGTTATCAGCATTGGCCTGGCAGGACCTGGTATCTGATCCCAACTAGAAGTGTGGGAACTTAACTAGGAACTGGTCATTTCATCTCCTGTAAAATGGAGTTGGACTAGACTATTTCTAATGTCCCTTTTATTTCTCAATCCTTGATTTAATGGTCCTGTCCCATATCTATCCTGGTTTCTGGGGTGTTAACTAGTTTACATGGCCAGCCAAGACCCAATCCACATTTGTCACAGTAACAATACCTTTGTTCTCTTATTACACTGGATCAAAATAGTGGGAAGTTATTCGTTGTTGTTTATTTCTTTTTAATAAAAAAAACCATAGCATCTGATGCATATTTTCTCAAGACTAGGATATTCTAAAATGCTTATAGTAATTTTACATACCTAAATAGAATAAGTAATTAGAACACCGTTAATGTCCAAAACCACCATGTTTGGAAAAGGCAGGAAATGCCAGAGACTGACAGTGGTTCTCAACCTTCCTAATGCCGCGACCCTTTAATACAGTTCCTCATGTTGTGGTGACCCCCAACCATAAAATTATTTTCGTTGTTACTTCATAACTGTAATTTTGCTACTGTTATGTCTGAGGCGACCCCTGTGAAACGGTCGTTCGACCCCCAAAGGGGTCGCGACCCACAGGTCGAGAACCGCTGGTTTAAATTGATATAAATGGTATCCCAAAGCTAGAAGTTTACTGGATGGGAAAGATCACAATAACAGTAGCTTAGACAAGAAAGCCTTCTCTGAGGCTCTAAAACTGGGCTAGGTGTCTATCCAAGTACTTCCAGAGCACCCTGTCCTTTTCCCTATTGTCTCGCCCAAAACTTGTTTAATCCCTAGTCTCCCTGATTACACACTGCAAATTCCTTGGGGGCAGAGATTTTGCTTATTCATTGATGTCCCCTGGTACCTGACACACAATAAGGACTACATAAACAATTGTTGGATAACTGTTGAATAAATAACCTACTAGCAACAGAAGCAGGCAAGAATAGTGCCACAGGATAGCAATAAGAGGCACCATTACCAAGAGCCTAGTGTTTGGTGGTTGCGAGGTGAACACAGATTCCCCTCAAATTACAACTGATGGGATCCCCAGAAATTTCCATTCAGTGTCCCTATAATATGTCATATTATACCTGCCTACTAGGAGTAACACCAAAGGATATATGACATTTTGACAGGACCGTTTTGACTGTTTATTCAACTCTTACACATATCTCAGTGAAATTTGCAAACAGTATATTAGTCACAAGCAGCTAAGCACAAAGAATGAACCCTCTTCAAGAGAGGAAAAGTTAGTGGTGTTGGCTATATCTTAATGGGAAATTCCCCTGGTTATATTTTATAGGAACTAGGTGGAGTATCTATTGTGCAATTGCTTAGGATACTGTTTGGTAAAGGATTAACAGAACCTTTTGCCCTTTAGTGTGAGAATTTGACCTCTGGTTAACTTGCTAGCTCTGTTCCCCTGACAACCTACTAAAAGAGTGGTATGTCAACTATGTTGCTAGGCAACATTACCTATGGTAGAAATGACCCCTAACTGGTAAATTGCATCCAGACTGGGAGAATAAATACCTGAGAGGAAGCCACAGCCCTGGGCTTCCCTAAGAAGTCCACTCTTGGAACAGACATGTCTCTTGTGGGAACCCTAGAAGCTATGTCTATGGAGTTGTAAAAGATACTTGCTCCCGTAGAATAAGAGGCTTTTTGGCCAGGATAGCTCCCGTACTTGCCTGATGTGGATCATCTCCTTGTCCAAAACTCAAGTGATGGATATAAAAATTGCTCCCAAATATCGCAGTTTTCGATGAAGAATTGGCAGTAGTAAAATTATCTACCTGGAGGGTCAGAGCAAATGCTAAATGTTCTCCTTAAGTTAGGAAGGTTCTATATCATCTGATCACAATGGTGTGAGTTAGTATTACCTTTTAAAACTAGGACATGTTAGAAACCAATCAAACTATTTTTACCAAACAAAAACCTCTTCATTTATCTCTACAGAAGCATTATTCCATGAAAAGAATTAAAATTTTCAGTGCTATAGTGACAGGTTTGAGGAACATAGTAACAAGGGATGTTGTGAATAGTGAATAAAAATCAGTGACAACACTGCCCATCAGAAGCAACTGAATAAAGTGCTCCTTTTTTGGGGTCAGAAGATAGTGTGATCACATGAAAGCACAAGGCAAGCTATAAGAGACCACCAACAACAGGAAGTACAGTGGTTATGCTCAAAACAGAGTGTAATAGGAATTTTACCCACCCAACCCTTTGCCCCTCCCTACGCCATTACACTAGACCTCACAGAGATAATTCTATTGTCAATGCACAAGGGACACAAGAAAAACCTAGAAGTCCAAGTGAAACAGTCTGAATTCAGTTGACCAAAGGCCACTCCAGTCTTTCCCACTGCTGTCAGAATCAGCACAGGTAGCCCTTACCTGTTGCCTTTCTATCGGGTTTGTCGTAACATCAGTTAACAACAACAATAACAAAAAACCATCACAGTATTCTGAACCACCAGAATACTCAATTCCACAACATCCTGCAGACCACTAGGTCAGTCATCTTCTTAAGGAATATTCAAAGTCTAATGGCCACCAAAATATTTACACCAGAATGGCATATTTCTGCCATTCAGAAGTCATGACGCTCTATGTCATTTCTTAATTTATTACAATTACAGGCCTTATTTACATTCCTCCCCAACCCTTGCTATGAAAGCCTGTCCCCTTCCCCCAAGAGAAACAACTTCCCAAGGATATCATTTTAAAATTCCATTGTAAGTAAAAATCCTGTTCCCATTCATGCAATATAGCTAATATAAGATAAAAGTATCCTTTGTGAACTTGGGCAGAATGTGCCAGAAAGATTCCAGAATATAACCTAAATCACTAATGGTCTGTGTTGGACCCAACTGTGAATTTACTTATTATAAAAATATCACCAACTCCACAAATTAAACCTCAAAGACACTGTGTAGATGATAAATACTGACCACCAAATCGGAACATAAATTTAAAACAGGACAGTTTATGATCTGATAGTCCAGATAAAGACTTTTAAAAGTGATAGAATTCATCGATCCTGTTATTATAGATGCCAACACACAAACTCTAAACAGCCAACCAGGAATGCAACAATCTGAAACATTATGGAAAAAAGAGAATCATTTAAATATTAAGCTTCATGTTCCCTAAGTTTTCCTTCAAATGATTCTGCTACTTTAAAATTTAATAAAATGATCAAAGCCTAGAGTGGTTCTGGGGGTATGAATCAGAGTCAGAATTTCGAAGTTTCCACATCACAGACCTAATCAGATCTTAGGCAAGTTGTAAATAATTTCGCCTCCGCTCCCCATTTTACTAATCCGCTATTTTCCAAAATTTGTGGAAGCATAAGAGTTTATTAATATATATTTTTAAATCCTCACCCAAGGATACATTTTTATTGATTTTAGAGAGAGAAAGGGAGAGGGGGAGAGAGAGAGAGAAACCTCAATATGACATCGATCAGTTGACTCCCTTATGCACCCCAACAGGGGATAGAACCCAAAAAGTGGGTATGTGTCCTGATGGGCAATCGAACTCGTGACCTTTTGGTGTACAGGACAATGCTCCAACCAACTGAGCCACACCAGCCAGGGCAGGGTCTATTAATATTAAGAAGGTAAAAAGGTAGTCTAAAATATAACACAAAATTAAGTTCACTCACTCAAAGTCATTTTAAAACATCTTACTTTTTAGCAGGGTTTCTCAACCTTGAACTCTTAACATTTTGGACTAGATAATTCTTTGTTGTAAGAGGCCATCCTATGAATTGTAGGATGTTTAGCAGCATCCTTTCCTCTCCCTACTAGATGCTAGCAGTACCCTGCCCCAATTGTAACAATTAAGAATGTTTCCAGACGTTGCCAAATCTCCCCTGGGTGGCAAAATCACCCCCAGTTGAGAATCACTGTCTTACAGTGACATCTCTAATGTAAATTTTTTTTACTTTACACCCAATGATATGAATAGGTCTTGGGGTCACTGAAGAGGCTCCTTGCTCTACCAGAGAAAGTAGGTAGAGAAGTTAAGCTGTGAGGTAGAAAAGTCTTTTAAAATATCAAAAATACTTTAAACAGAGAGCAAAAACATCCAACATAACTCCTTGCAAAGGATAGCTTCTATACATCCATTTAGGTTTGCCTTTTGCTAAGATCCCTCTTTTAAAACAACAGCTAATATTTTCATTTCAGGTTAAGAAAAATATTTCTGGTCCTTAATAAGTTTCAACTTGTAACTCTTGATCTAGAACAGTAATTTTCAAACTATCTGTGGTAAAAGACCAGTTTTTTACCTTTCCAATCTACTGCAGACCAGTACCTGATCCTACTGTGTGGGCTGGTACCAAACACCTCGTAGGCCAGCCCCTGTGTGTGGGCCCCAGTTTGAGTATCACTGGCTAGAGGGTAACTTCTACTGAGTACAGTTTAAACACCTTTTGAACTCTTCAATGACTAACATTTACAAGCTAATTTATGATGTTTTGATTATCTTTTTTCTTCAAGAGGCAGAAAAAAAAAAAAGCGATTTTACCACCTTTGGAAACTAAAATTAAAGGAAGAAAAAGGGATTTCTTTTTTTTTTTTTTCCAAAGTTCAAAGGAAACTGTTTTGTTTGCATACTTTGATCATTAGGGATTTCTTTTAAAATCCATTTTGGATAACTTGACATAAGACAAAATTATGAAAGTGCCTTAAATATTTTAAATCTCAAATATTTCCCGCTCGTTAGCCCTTTAAAGAAGCACAGCCTTTTGTTAGAATAACTGTATGGCTGCTAAGTGGGTGAAAAGCAGACTAGTTTTAAAAATTGTTCTTCTACCAAACTTCTCATTCCTTCCAGAGGATCTTTTAAAAGGTAAGCAACCTAGAAATATAATTTGTTTATATAGGCTTACACTTTTCCTCCAATTAAAGTTCCATTCATAAACTAAGTAAAAGAATGTCAGTGGTAGCTACATTTCCAGGTTATATAGCACTGTGGCCTTTGGAACTGGCTTGAAAAAGAAGGGGAGAAGTTTTAGTTTTGCCCAAATGGCTTTTTTTTATGATCACAAAACAGGTTATTTGTGTGTATAGAATCATCAAATACCAAACAAAGCAGGGAAACCATCCAGACCTGGGCTCACGGGCTCCCTTCCCAGGGCTAACTTAAAATTTAACTCAACTGGGCAAGACCGAGTGCCATGAGGAGGCTTTTAAGCTCATTTCCTTGCTTGTCTGGACACAACCACCCCAAGCTTTTAAAATTGCGTCTTAGATTTAGAAAGCACCACTTATAATCACGTATAAGGCAGCCCTGCCTGCCTTGTATCAATAAAGCTTTTTCTTAAATAGTTCAGAAAATCCGAATATGGAATTCATTAGGAGAGGCTTGGCAGAGGTAAGATTAATCTCAAAACTTAATATATTCTTGCCCACCTTTTCAGAGAAGAGAGGATGACCACCAAGGAAGGCAGAAGATTGAAACACTATGAACACAAGCATGGGGCTTTCCTTATCTTCCTCCTAACCCGAGTGGAGATGCACAACAGGAAAAACGGGAAGCCTGAGGGCCAGCCTTGACTCACTCGGAATTAAGGAAAGGTCAGCAAAGTCCTCAGAAACCAAGGGCACCGTACTAAACAGTCATTAGTCCTTTGACTAAGAAGTTTTTGACCAACCTCTTCTATGTAATCTAACAAAGACGCAAATGTATTAACAGTGAAAAAAATGTTCCTCTCAGGGTCCCACAAAATTGGACAAATGGTGCCTTTCAACCACGGAATGAGCAATAACAAATTCTAAAACCCCTTCCCACCAATTTACTGCTACATGAGCGTCTCTCGATCTGTTAGGTTGGGCTGAATTTGTGGTCTGTCGTCAGAATCATCTCCAGCAGGGTCGTTTTCCTCACCAGACTCCACATAGATTGGCCAGTCATTGTCTGTGTCACTCTTTTCTTGGCTTTCGGATGAAGCCTCTACCAGGCTAAGGTTGATGGGCATCAAATCGTACTCGTCATCATGTGTGTCTGCAACGCAGGTGCAGCTGTCACACAGCCCAAAGCGCCTCAGCCCCTGTGACAGGTGACTTGTGAAGGTTCTTCTGCAGCCCTTGCAGATGATTGGACGGTTGGACCTGTGGACCTAAAATCGCAAGTAGACATAGTAAATGTCACAGAAATGGGGTTGAGCCATGGCATTCAAGGCCCATGTGATGTGGCCCCTGGTTGACCCTCCAGCCTCATTTCTCACCACTCTTCCCCTTGTTCCATCTGCCACAGTCTCAGCCTCATCAAGGTCCTTTCCACCCCAGGGCCACCAGAGATCCATGGAATGTGTCCTCCTCCCCACTGTCAAGCCCTCCCCCTTACTAATGCCTTTCAAGGTAGTCTTCTCTGATGCTCCAGACCAGGGTAGGTCCCCCAGCTACATATTCTCTCCTATACTTCTTCCTTGATTGTGCAGTAGTCCCCCATTATTTATGGGGAATATGTTCCAAGACCCCCCAGTAGATGCCTGAAACCACAGATAGTTCCAAACCCTATATATACTGTTTTTCTATGTTTTTTTCCTATATGTATACTGTATACCTTTTCATATAAAGGAAGCACTTTATGGCTTTTCTTCGGCATATCCAAATTGCCAGAATCTCAACTCTTATGTTCTGTGGCCATTATTAAGTAAAATAAGGGTTACATGAACACAAGCACTGTGATACCACAACAGTCAACCTGATAGCCAAGACAGCTACTAAGAGATGGGCAGGAAGCACATACAGCGTGGAGACACGCCCAAAGGGATGATTCACATCCTGGGTTGGATGGAGCAGGATGCATGAGATTTCATCACATTATCAGAATGGCATGCAATTGAAAACTTCAGAATTGTTTATTTACGGAATTTTCCATTTAATATTTTCAGACCCCGGGTAAGTAAAACTGTGGAAAGCTAAACTACAGATAAAGGGAAACTACTGTATTATTATTATTTTTTTTGGTACATGCCCCTAGTGGGAACCGAACCCAGGACTCTCTGGTCCGCAGGCCGATGCTCCAACCGCTGAGCCAAACAGGCCAGGGCAACTACTGTATTTTTAACAAATAATTGGTAAAATTCACTAAACTGTAAGCTCTAAGAGGGCAAGGGCTGTCATTCATGTCCTTTGTCCTCTGTCACACTTGTTACTATATCCCAGGTGCCAGGAACATAAAGGGCACTCAGTGAACTGATTAGGATTTTAGGCATGGCTTCTTTTTTTTAATAATTTTTTTTCCCTTTATTGATTTTTTTAGAGAGAGAGGGAGAGAGAGATAGAAACATCGATGAGAGAGAGCATCGATTGGCCGCCTCCTGCATGCCCCCCACTGGGGATTGGACCCACAACCTGGGCACGTGCCCTGACTGGGAATCAAACCAGCAACCTCTTGGTGCATGGGTCGATGCTCAACCACTGAGCCACACCAGCCGGACGGCATGGCTTCTTGTGTACCTTGGATTGTTCAGTTTAGGGAGGCAGATTTGCTAGACAGTGTATTCTCCAAATGTGCTGGCAGATGCTTCACTCTCTTTTATCTCCTACCCCACACAGCCCCAGGGGTACCCCTGTGTAAGGAACTACTTTTCAAATGTGTGCATTCTTCAGGAACTCCAGCCAAAACGGGCTCTGTGAACCAATCAGAGCCTCTCTTTTAGAGAGCTTTTGGATGCAGGATACATACAAGTGGCAGAGACAGAGAGAGGCTGATTCAGAAGGGCCACCAATGTGATACCCAGGTTGCTGGAGCTGCCATTACATTCTGACCAATGTCCCTGCTTCCCATGAGGTTTCCTGGGCTTCTCACGCTAAACCCCCAACACTTGAGTCAAAATAAGTGTGTATCTTATCACCCTTCAATCTGACAGGGCTTGAATGTGGAAAAAGAGAGGGAATGAGGATTCCAACTGATAAAACACCTTCGAGGCACCCAGGGACCTATTGCTGCCAAGAGAAACTGTAGATATAAATTGGGGGGAAAAAAAAAGATAAAAACTTAGGTCCTTGGGAGAAGGCCATTCTCAGGTAAGGGTGGTGGGGCCAATACTTACTCAAAGGCAGTAACTTTGTATGTACTTATCTTAATGTGATGGTTTTTAGTATATTCACAAGGTTGTGCAACCATCACCACCATCTAATTGCACATTTCATCACCCCATAAAGAAACCCTGTGCCCACTAACTGTCATCTCTCTCCCATTCCCACATCCCCCCAGGCCCTGGTAACCCTTAATCTACTCTCTATCTCCATGTTGTACATTTCATATAAATGGAGTCATAAAATATGTGGTCCTTTGTGACTGGCTTCTTTCACTGAGCGTCATGTTTTCAAGGTTTGTCCACGTTGTAATGTGTATCAGGACTTCAATCCATTGCATGGCTGAGTAACATTCCACTGTATAGATAAACCTTCTGTTTGTTCATTCATCAGTTGATAGACATCTGGGTCGTTTCCTCTTGTTTACTAGTATGAATACTGTTGCTATGAACATTTGTGTGCAAGTTTTTGAGCGAATGTTTTCAGTTCTCTTGGTTATATACCTAGAAGTAGAATTGTGGAGTCCTATAGTAACTTTGTGCTTAATTTTTTGAGGAACCGCCAAACTGTTTTCCACAGCAGCTGCACCATTTTTTGTTGTTGTTGTTAATCCTCACCAGAGGATATTTTTTCCATTGATTTTCAGAGAGAGTGGAAGGGAAGGGGTAAGGGAGAGAGAGAGAAACATTGATGTGAGATTGGTTGCCTCCCGTACACACCCCGAATGGAACGTGCCCTGGACCGGGAATCAACCCGTGACCGTTCGGTGTGCGAGCCAACGCTCTAACCACTGACCCACACCGGCCAGGGCACAGCTGCACCATTTTACATTCCCACCATCAGTGTATAAGGGTTCCAATTTCTCCACATCCTTGCTAACACTTTGCTATTATCCATTTTTTCATGATAGTCATCCTAGTGGATGTGAAGTGGCATCTCACTGTGGCTTTGATTTCCTGATCTGACAAAAAAAAGTAGGTGTAATTTAATTAATTCACATGGGACGGCTATTGTTGTGTTGGCTGTTGTCTTTCTTTCTTTTAAATCCTCACCAGAGGATATTTTTCCATTTATCTTCAGATAGAGTGGGAAGGGGAGAGAGAGAAGGAGAAACATCAATGTGAGAGAGACACATCAACTAGTTGCCTCCCGCATGACCCCAACCAGGGCCGGGGACTGACCCGCAACTGAGGTATGTGCTCTTAACTGGAATCGAACCCATGACTCTTTGGTCCACCAGCCAACGCTCTAACCGCTGAGCCAAACCGGCCAGGGCGGCTGTTGTCATTTTTTAGTTTGACAATCTAAGGGGAAAGAGGTCAGTGCCCCTGACTAAATAGTCAGGTATTGCATGTTTTAAAAATTCTTACAGCATATGGGTTGAAAATCGCTGCATCAGACAAATGTCAGGAGCCAACACACACACACACACCACAAGAGAATTGCCAGCTCACTTACGCTCAGGGCATGGCTCCGAAGGTGCTCCTGTCGAGTGAACCTCTTGCCACAGGTCTCACAGGGGTAGGGCCGCTCACCCGTGTGTGAGCGGATGTGCCGCTTAAGGATGCCCTTCTGTTTAGCAGTGTAAGGGCAAAAAGGACACCTGTGGAGCTTGATGGGGACCACCAGCACATCACCTAGGAAACCAAATGGATTGATTTAGCTGGACTATAAGCAGCAACACACTGGCCACCCCTCCGATGGACGGGTTCTGGGGCTGGGGAATTTCATCAGGATAGACCTCTGGACTAGGATTCATGTTTTGACAGTAGCTCCTCAGAATAGCTTCCAAGCTGTACAGAAGAGGTTTGCTATGATGCAGACCTTAAATTGTTTGGAATTTACATTAACTCTATACATCTGAAATGATCAAATATCCAGGAATTCACTTAAATCTTTTTCCAACTCTTTTTTTTATTTTTTAATCCTCACCCAAGGACATTTTTACATTTATCTTCAGACAGAGCGGGAAGGAGAGAGGGAGGAAGAGAGAGAGAGAGAAACATTGACGTGAGAGAGACACATTGACTGGTTGCCACCCGCACAACCCTAACCGGGCCCAGGACGAACCACAACCGAGGTACGTGCCCTTAGCGCGAACCAAACCCGGGACTCTCTGGTCCACGGGCCAACGCTCTAACTGCTAAGCCAAACCGGCCAGGGCTTTTTTCCAACTCCTTTTGTTTGTGTTTACCTTGTTCTACAACCATTAAGGTGACACATGTATAGAAACTGTTCCTTTCAAGTTACGTGAGTTACCCTTACTGCACCATTCCAAAATTTGTTCCCTCTATGCATGCCCTTCAGGATTAGATAGATAGATATGGAACTTAGGGAAAGAAGGGAGGAACACAGTTTTGAGACCCCTTAGAAGATTGGAGTGGTTGCTCGACCTGAGCCCTGCCTCTCCCTTGAGCACTCTACCTCTCTTAACCCATAGCTCTGACACACCTGGACTGGAGGTGGGTAGGGTCTCTCTTGTGTTTCACTGTCATCTCCAGACCTGTTCCTCCTTCCATCCTCAAAAACCCTGAGATCTTTTTTTTTAATTTTTTTTCTTTATTGATTTGAGAGAGAGAGGAAGGGAGAGAATGAGAGAGATAGAAACATCAATGAGCGAGAACATTGATTGGCTGCCTCCTGCATGCCCCCCACTGGGGATCGGGCTCACAACCTGGGCATGTGCCCTGACCAGGAATCGAACTGGCGACCTCTTGGTGCATGGGTTGACGCTCAGCCACTGAGCCACACCAGGCGGGCAGTTTCTCCTTTTTCTTGAAAGACTTTCTTCTCTCGGCATCCATCACTCTCTCTTGATCCTCCTCCCACCTCACTGCCTGCCCCTTCTCAGTTTCCTTTACTCGTTTCTCCCTATTTTCCTGACCTCTAAAAGGATCCGTCCTTAGACCTCTCATCTTCTTCTAGATCTATATGTTCATGGAATAGATAGGTTTTAAATTCCATGGACCCATTAATGACTACCAAATTTATATCTCAGCTCTGACTTCTCCCCAAAACTCCAGCTTTATAGATGCAATTGCTTACTGAACATCTCCATTTGGATATCCAATAGACATCACAAACGTAACATGTTTAAACCAATTGCTCAAGATAAAAACCTTAGTTTTTATTCCTCTTTTTCTCATATCACTCATACAGGCCATTAGCAAATCTAGCTGACTCTACCTTTGAGAGACAGTATAGTCTTAATCCAACCACATCTTACCTCTCTACTGCTACCATACTGAGTCAAGGAGCACATCTCTCACCCAGGTAACTGCAGTAACCTCCTCCTAAGTGATCCTCCTGCTTCCGCCCTTACTCCCCTAGTCTATGCTCCCCTGTAGTCTATAGGTAGAGATCAAGGGTGGAAGCAAGAGGACCACTTAGGAGGTTACTGCACACAGTACCCAAAGGGATCCTTTAAATATATGTCATTTCAGCCCTGGCCGGTTTGGCTCAGCGGTTAGAGCGTCAGCCCGCGGACCAGAGAGTCCCGGGTTCGGTTCCTGCTAGGGGCGCATACCTCGGTTGCAGTTTGTCCCCAGCCCCATGGGGTTGTGTGGGTGGCAGCCAGTCGATGTGTCTCCCTCACATCGATGTTTCTCTGTCTCTTCCTCCCTCTCTCCCTCCCGCTCTATCTGAAGATAAATGCAAAAATGTCCTCGGGTGAGGATTAAAAAATAATAATAAATAAATAAATAAATAAATAAATAAATAAATATCATTTCAAGTCACTCTCAGCCAAGACCCTCTAATGGCTTCCCTTCTCAGAATAATGTCCTAAAGCTTTCTCATGGCCTTCAAGACCCTACCTGGTCTATCCTTACCCAAACTCTCTGATCTCATCCCCCAAAACTCTCTGCCTTGCTAACTTTTCTCCAGCCACACCAGCATCGTAGTTGTTCCTTTGGTTCACTCACCAAATGTGATCCTGCACCTGGGCCTGTGTGCCTTGCTCTTCCCTCTGCTACAATGTTTTCCTCCCTGATATCTGGACAGTTTGCTCTTTTACTGCCTTGGAGTTTCTGCTCAAAAGCAACTTGTTAAAAAGGGCTCCCTTGTCTACAGTAAATAAAATAGCATCCCCTTCACTTTCTATCAACCTTTCCCCTGCTTTAGTTCTTCTTCATATTATACATTTACTTACCAGTTTATTGTCTGTCTCCCTGCACTAGAACGTCAGCATCATGAGAACAAGGACTGTCTTTTGCTCTCTGTGATGAATAGTGCTTGGCATGTAGTAAGAGCTCAATAAATATTTGTTAAATGAATGAACGAACAAACAAAAATGATAAGATGTTAAAGAAACAAGCCAGTGATGTAATGCTGGATACAGTGAGAGTAAATGACCCATGATGAGGCTTAAAAGGAATGGGCAGAGGTAACAGCAGTTGGTACTCATTGTGTCAGAAGCCAGGGGAAGAAAGAATTTCATGGAGAGAAAGGTCAGAGTCCGCTACTGAGAGAGGTCAAGTAAGAGAACACCTGAAAATCATTCATTATGTTGGCTCTAGAATGCACATGGCTGACCTCATGACAGAGGTTTCAGGGGTATGTAGGGGGCAGAAACCAAACTGCAGTGGGCTGAGAAAAGAATGGGAAATAAAACAGTGGAGGTAGCCAATGTAGATTAACTTTCTTTTTTTTTTTCTTTTATTGATTTTAGAGAGAAAGGAAGAGAAAAGGAGAGAGAGATAGAAACATCAATGAGAGAGAACACTGATTGGCCACCTTCTGCATGCCCCGCAACTAGGGATTGAGCCCACAACCTGGGCATGTGCCCTGACTGGGAATCGAACCCAGACCTCTTGGTGCATGGGTCGATGTTCAACCACTGAGCCACACAAGCCGGGCTGTAGATGAACTTTCCAAGAAGTGATGGGAGGTGCTGGAGCTGGGGTTGGGAGGTTGGGGAAGGAGAGATTATTGCAGAACCTTATGCTTTGACAGTGTCTGCAAACTTTGGGATGAGAATGTTGGGATGGATACAGAACTACTGCAACAGCCTCCTGACCATTGCCCTGGTCTCCTAGTTTGCACACTATCTTGTGCTGATGCCAAATTAAACTCCCTGAAGCACAGATTCTGTCTACTCCCAAGCTTAGAAACTACCCCAAGTGCCCCCTGTGCCTACAGATAAAAACCTCATCTCTTGGTGTTCAAGATTTTCCATGATCTGACTCTAGTCAAATTCTTCCTATGTCTCTTCTTACCCTCAGATGCTACATTCATAAAGCCTCCCTGATCTCTCAGTAGGAACCTGGTCCTCCTGCTTTAGGACAACTGTGAAACACACTTCCAGCCCTAGTAGCTTTATTTATTTATTTATTTTTTCCTTTATTGATTTTAGAGAGAGAGGAAGGGAGAGGGAGAGAAAAATAGAAACATCAATGAATCTGGCTGGTGTGGCTCAGTGGTTGAGCGTTGACCTATGCACCAAGAGGTCGCCGGTTCAATTCCCGGTCAGGGCACATGCCCAGGTTGTAGGCCCGATCCCCAGTGGGGGGCATGCAGGAGGCAGCCAATCAACGTTCTCTCTCAGCGATGTTTCTATCTCTCTCCCCCTCTCACTTCCTCTTTCTCTAAAATCAATAAAGGAAAAAAATTTTAAAGAAAACAAAAAGAAACATCAATGAAAGAGAACATAGATTGGCCATCCCCTGCATGCTCCCCACTGGGGATTCGGCCCATAACCTGGGCATGTGCCGTGACCGGGAATTGAACCAGCGACCTCTTAGAGCATGGGTCAATGCTCAATCACTGTGGCCGAGCATAGTCCTAGTAGCTTTAGACCATGTGATACCAATTACACACATGTCTTATCTCCTCTAAGTTCTTTGAGGGCTGGATCCATGTCTGACTTATCTTTGTGGCTTCACCAAGAAGGTACTCAAATATTTGAGCAAATATATGAATGACCAAACAAATCAGTCCTACTCTGTGCCTTGGCACTTGGAATAAGTTTAGCCTGGAGCTATGTGAATGGAATCAAAACCTGGCAGACAACAGGCATGGCAGGGGCCAGAGTGGCTGCCTTGCCACAGCACCCGGTAGTTGGAGACCTGACTTTACAGACTGATAGACAGGACTTGAATGCAGATGGCACACAGCTGAATTACTTCTTGATACTTGTGCACACAGGCAGGGGGTGTTGAAACATAAACTCATTGCACTGAACTCCTCTATCCACTTGTGCTGCCTTCAGCTTATTTATGAGTGAAGCAAAGCCAGCCAGGTTTCTAGTTTTAGCTGTGCCACTTACCAGCTCTGCATTCTTAGGAACTCACTAAACCTTTCTGAGTCTCAGTTTCTCTACACATCCTCTGCCAAACTCATGGGCATGATGAAGGTCCAATAAATGTGAAAGAGTGATCACAGTCTGTGAAGTGCCATTATATACACGGAAATGAGATTTCAACAAGTTCCCATAGCGTGACCACTGAAACAGCCGCTACCTTCTAAATGTTGGGTAAGACAGTGTCTCTGAGGACCAAAAACAGCATTTTCAAGTCTAATTTTAATCAGACATACACAGTTTTCTTCCTCCAAAAAATTGAAATTAAAAAAAATCTAAAGACAGCTCTTTAGTAACAAGTAAAAGCAGCTGATCTCCCTTATTTAACACACTTTCACTGTTCCATATTGAAGGGTGTATACGAATTTTGATTCATTAATTTCGGCTTTGGCTTCTAGAAGTCATAGGGTACTTTCATCAGGAAGGTGACAGCCAAGTCTATTTCTATCTCCTACAAGACACGTTACAACACAATTAGCTCACTGTTAAGAAGAGTTAACTTATCTTTCAGAATTGTTCAGGGACACAACCAAGTTCTCTCTCTTTTTTTTAATTCCTCACCTGAGGATATTTTTCTATTTATCTTCAGATAGAGTGGGAGGGAGGGAAAGAGAGAAAAACATCAACTTGAGAGGGACACTTGGACTGGTTGCCTCCTGCATGAACCTGACCAGGGCCGGGAACGAACCACAACCGAGGTATGTGCCCTTGACTGGAATTGAACCCGCAACTCATTGGTTCACGGGCTGACGCTCTAACCACTGAGCCAAATCAGCCAGAGCACAACCAAGTTCTCTTAAAACAAAAAATCCTATCAAAAGATATAAGACATTTACTCACACCCAACCAGTGTGACTCACTGGTAGAGCATCCACCCATGCACCAAGAAAGAGGTCGCCGGTTCGATTCCAGGTCAGGGCACGTGCCCAGGTTGTGGGCCAGATCCCCAGGAGGCAGCCAATCAGTGTTCTCTCTCATTGATGTTTCCATCTCTCTCTCCCTATCCCTTCCTCTCTCTCTAAAATCAATAAAGGGAAAAAATTTTTTTTTTAAAAAAAAGACATTTACTTACATGGAGGGTTGAACATTGAATATCTGAGAGGTCAGGTTGCTATCAGAAGTGGCCCATGGACATGGTCATAGTAAACTGGAATTTCCAGATTATAAATAATGCAAGATAGAAGGGACACCATTAGAAACTATATAGGAAGCCCTGGCCCCTTTGGCTCAGCAGTTAGAGCATCGGCCCTCAAACCAAAGAGTCCTGGGTTCGATTCTGGTCAAGGGCACGTACCTCAGTCGCAGTTTGGTCCCTGGCCCTGGTCGGGGTCATGCGGGAGGCAGCCAATCGATGTGTCTCTCTCATATCGATGTTTCTCTCTCTCTCTCTCTCTCTCTCTCTCTCTCTCTCTCTCTCTCTCTCTTTCTCTCTCCCTCCCTCACTCCCTCCCATTCTATCTGAAGATAAATGGGAAAATATCCTCGAGTGAGGATTAAAAAAAAGAAACTGTACAGGAAAAGTGGGCTGTATGACAGCTAAGGGAGATACATGGAGATACATGGGTAGCATTGCAAACAACATTTGCTTTGTTGGTACATCATTAAAAGGATTCAAATGGGGATTTGCTGATTTTGTGGTAGCTGTAGGAGCTAAATATTACCTGGAGTCCCAGAATAAAGATAAGAAGCATCACTGAAGATAATACCTGGAAGTATTTTAGTGGCTTCTTAACTCTCTTATAAAAATAAGATTTCTTCACTGTAGCCTACTCATCTGTGTGTTTGTCCCTTATTAATGAACACTGGTAAGATTTGCCCTGGCCGGTTTGGCTCAGCGGTTAGAGCATTGTACTGCGGACCAAAGAGTCTCGAGTTTGATTCCAGGCAAGGGCACGTACCTCGGTTACAGTCGGTCCTGGCCCTGGTCGGGGTCCTGCGGGAGGCAATCAATTTATGTGTCTCCCTCACATCGATGTTTCTCTCTCTCTCTCTCTCTCTCTCTCTCTCTCTCTCTCTCTCTCTTCCTACTTCCCTCCCACTCTATCAAAGATAAATGGAAAAAATATCCTCAGGTGAGGATTGAAAAAAAAAAAAAGAATACTAGCATACTAGTAAGATTTAATAAAGAATACATGTGCCAGTCAAAAAAAAATTTATTCACATGAAGCCAAATACCAACTCTAAAATATTCTCAAGTAGATCACACCATCAACCATGACATGCTAACAAATGTCTGTTATGTGTCAGGCACTATGGTTGACACAAAGAATAAATTTCCTACCTATCTAAAACATATTATCATACGTGAGAAAAAATTATGAAAACCTTCTCAATGGGTCCTCAACCCTGTGAAAAGGATATCTCCTGAACAAAACAGGTTCAGAGAGATTTAATGATTTAACCAAAGTCCCAGTGCTAGTTAGTGAAAGACAGTAAGTAGGTTCCTTCCATGTCTTCAAACTGCCCTCAACATGCTTATACTTTAAGAGTCTCATGCTCTTCAAGTATAAGAGCTGAGCTAGCCAGGCACTCCTATCATGCTTATACTTTAGTTGGAGAGGTGAAATACTAACATACACAAAGAAACAATGCCCTACTCAACTGCTGTGGTGGTGGCAGTGATAGTAATGGTGGTGGCAATGATAGTGATAATGATGGTGGTAATGACAATGACAATGACAATGATGACGATGAGGATGGGAGACTATAAGGCACAGATGTAGGTGCTAAATGATCAGCAGAGACAACGAATGCTAATGGAACTCACCTGAGTCCTCCCCGTACCAGTCAGTCTGGACATCCATCACGGAACTCATGGCTCCTCCTACACCATCTGGTCTTCCCTCCAAACTCCGAGAAAAGTGATGGTCCGCATCATCTTTGCTCTGGACAGCACTGTTGCGCAGGAGGGCCTCCAAGAATTGCTTCACGTGGTAGTTACTGTAAGCCAAGTCCACAGGCTGGCCACTGGGCAAACCCTCCTCCATGTGGGTCAGGCTCAGTGGGGCAGCATACTGCTGTAGCTGCTCACCAACCTCCACCTCCACTTCGTCAGCATCAAACTCCACCTTGGGCTCGATCTGTTTGGGCAGAGTGGAGAGGTCACTGTCAGCTGACCCACTGCCTTGGCTGTCCTTCACCACCAGTTCCAGGGAGTGGCAGCCTCTGCAGTCACCGCAAGGGGACTCTCTAGGACAGTCCACACTCCCTTCTTCCTCGGCTGGAGAGGAGACCAAGCTCTTGGTATCACAGGAGGTCCCTTCCCTGCCAGAACTGGGGTTTCCACTGTCAACCGGATGACCTGCTGCAGCAGCTGCAGCTGCGGCCGCCACCGCTGCCGCCACAGCAGCCTCCTTCTCCATCTTCCGGCAGATATCGAGGGATGACCTGATGTATGTCTTGCAGAAGTTCACCACATCGTTCATCTGCAGGTAGCTCGCGGCCGACATAACTTCAATCACGTTCTCCCCACACAAATCCAACTTCCCAGAATACAGGAAATCTAAGATGATGGAAAAGGCATCGGAGGTGACAATGTCCAAGGAGGCGGTGCTGTGCCGCCCGCTGTCCTGGATATAGTGAATGAGCAGGGCTCGGAAGTAGCCGCTGTTGGCAAACAAAATGTTCCTGTGGGCCTTGAAGATCCGCCCTTCCACAATGATGCTACAGTCACAGAAAAAGTCCCTCTTTCGCTGTTCATTCAACTCCCCCAAGAGCTTGGCATAATAGGATTGCACCTCCATTTCTTCACCAGCTGTTGCTGCTCTGGAGTAGCCTGTATCTCTGCCAAGATTTTTTTAAAGTTAATTCACAAATCCCAACCTTACAAATAGGATGTTCATATTTATTTATTTATTTATTTATTTATTTATTTATTTTGAGTGAGTTATATTTTATTATTTTCTTACTTGGAGAGTGACTTGGAAGAAGAAGTTCTTTGTTTTAACTCTCAGCATTTTAGACTAAAATGGACTTTGAGATTTTACATTTGATGTTGCTTCAAAAGTATCTGTATGCCTCCTGATGTGATGACACCAGGATGTTCATTTTTAATATTTAAAAAAATATATTCCCGAAACATTGGTTCAGTAGTGTCTTTATGATGTGGGCTGTTTTGGACCTAACAAAAATCATAAGTTGTCCAGCTGGGGTAATTTATGATAAACAACAAAAATAACTAGAGCTAAATGCATGTGGGCACAGTACATAGTGTTTGATTCTTTCAGTTAATTTTTATAAAAACCCAATGACAAAACACCATTATTGTCCCCATTTTTCTGATAAGGAAATTGAGACTCAAAGAAGATAGATGACCCAGCTGTAACAGAGCCGGGACTCAAAACCAGATCTGTGAACCTCCAGAGTTCATGCTCTGATGCACTACACTCTACTTTCTTCAAGGCTCAAAATACAGCTAACACTCAAATCTAAGAATTACAGTTCAGTCTACAACGTCCTTACAGAGCTTAAAGACTGGCAAGTAGTCTCAGCTCACATCCATTATCATCATTTTGTGGAAACATTGGTGGATTCTTGGGCTTGCCAGCATGCATTTGCCATTTTTATGCTTTTAGTGTCCTTTTCAGCTTTGGTTGGAACCACCCTTCCCCCATTCTTGGCCAATGTGCTTTGCATCCAGCTGGTACCAACTGCAGGCTCCACCCTCTGACCACAGTGACTGGCTCAGAGAGGGCCACATGGCTTGGTTAGAACCCATGAAAAGCAATGAAATGTTTACTGGGAGTTCCAAAAAGAAACTCTCAGCTCTGTGGGCAGGTGGGATGTGAGGGATGCTGCTGTCACACCAACAGGGCAACCAATCTAACAAAGCCCAGCTCAGGCAGGAGCAACAGACAGACTCGAGGACACCATCTGAGCCCCAACTCCTGCTGTGCCAGAAGCCAATTAAGTCCCTTTTGCTAAGCTGGTCTGAGTTGGGTTTTCTATCTCTTGCAACTGAGAGACTCCTAACTGATTGGCTCAACTACCCTTGGTTCACTCCTCTGTATTTCTATGGACTGCAAGCCCTTTGAAGGCATGATCTGGGTCTTATTTCATTTGATATACCCCACAGCACTGGGCAGTGTGTTTTGGACAGGCAGGTTTGCTAAATGCAATGGAATACTCTTTTCTTAACTGCTAAGTAGAACAGGTATAAATCAAGTCCAAAATCCTTCTGCTAAAATCCCATTTGTGTATATGCTTTTGCTGGTGTCTGTATAAATTTTTTCTGGAAGGTTACATAAGCAAGAGTTACCTTCTTCCCGGAGCTCTCTCCTCCATCTTTTCCCATCACACAAACCACAGAGCCATCTATCAATACCTCTTTTACTTACTGACCCATTGAGCTCAGAGAAGTTTCTACAACCAAGTACATCATCTCCCTTTACTGAAATTGTAAAAAGCCTAGTCAGAGCTGCCAACCATAGCTAACAACTCTTTAGCACGCTTCCTTTCTACAAACGGAGCACAACAATGCCTCCCTCACCCAACCAGAAATCAGGCACTCTCTCCCGGCAAAAAGGGTCCTTCCACTGGCAGAAATAGATTCCCCAAGGCCTAACCCACTAACTGCACAGACTTTACTCATAAAAGACCCACAACAACCTTATTAAAGGGCAATTTACACCTACTTTATACCTATATATAACAAGTGATGCATTAAGTTTGGAAACCAGAGAACCAATTAGGGAGAGAGGAGCCTCTATAAGCAAGTAAACTGACAAACTTAAAAGTGAGAACTGACAGCTGGGAAAAAGTAAAAGAGTTCTAAAAACTAGACCTAGGAATTTTTTCAAAATATCAGCCTGAGGCCATTTAGCTCAGGGAATTAAAGTCTCCTACATATTCAAAATAGCCTAAGGACATCACTAAATTATAGCCCAGGGCTATAAATGATAAGCCTTAGTCGTCAGGAAGATTCTTATCTTTTTATATTATTTTAAATTCAAGAAAGTTATATCATAATTTTGGCAATTTTCATCCAAAGTAGTTAAAATTAACATTTTGGTTCAGAAAGAAAGAGAACTGTCAGATATCTGAAAAATTCTACTTTTCCCAAATAAATCAACCCTGTAAGTTTTCACAGGACTAAGGTTTTCACTGTTATTCTCACCTCTTCCAACAGCTCCAACCAAGCCTTCCCAGCAGTTCCTGCCACTGCCTTTGGTAATCAAAATGGTAAGGGAGCCTTGGCCGGGTGACTTGGTTGGTTGGAGTGCGGGTTTGATTTCTAGTCAGGGCACAAACCTGGGTTGTAGGTTTGATCCCCAGTCAGGGTGCCTCGGGGAGGCAACAGATCAATGTTTCTCTCTCACATCAATGTTTCTGTCTCTCCCCCCACCTTCCTCTCTCTCTCTAAAAATCAATGAAAGCAAATCCTGGAGGGAGGATTTTTTTTTTTTTAATGGTAAAGGAAAAACAAGATATAGGAAAATGCTACATCTAAATACCACCAATGTATTCTTCCTCAGAACTGAAAGCAAACCTATCAGACAGATAAAATTACATTTTTAAAATGTGATAATATCCACTGTTGATGGAATGTAACTTTGAACACCATTTTATTTATTTTTTATTTATTTATTTATTTATTTATTTTTTATCCTCACCCGAGGACATTTTTCTACTTTTTGTTCAGATAGAGTGGGAGGGAGAGAGAGAGAGAGAAACATCGACGTGAGAGGGACACATAGAGTGGCTGCCTCCCGCACGACCCACCAGGGGCCGGGGACAAACTGCAACCGAGGTACATGCCCTTAGCGGGAACCGAACCCGGGTCTCTTTGGACCGCAGGCCGACGCTCTAACCGCTGAGCCAAACCGGCCAGGGCTTGAACACCATTTTAGAGGAAAACGTGGCAATATTTATCCCAGCTTAAAACATATACATCTTTTTTTTTTAATCCTCACCTGAGGATATGTTTTATTGTGTTTTTTGTTTTTTTTTACTTTTTTTTTCTTTATTGATTTTTAGAGAGAGAGGAAGGAAGAGGGAGAGAGAGATAGAAACATCAATTGGCCGCCTCCTGCATGCCTCCCACTGGGGATCAGGCCCACAACCTGGGCATGTGCCCTGACCAGGAATCGAACCAGCGACCTCTTGGTGCATGGGTCGATTCTCAACCACTGAGCCACACTGGCCAGGCTGTTTTATTGTTTTTTTTTAGAGAGAGAGAAATGGCTTGGGGAAGGGGGGAGAAACATCGATGTGAGAGAGAAACATCGATCAGTTGCTTCCCATATGCACCATGACTGGGATTGAACCCACAACCTTTTGGAGTAGAGGACACTCCAACCAACAGCCACCTGGCCAGGGCGGAATGTACACATCTTTTGCCCCAGAAATTTCATTGCTAAAAATTTAACCTTTTGGATGTATTCTCAAAAATACATCAAACTATAAGTTCAGAGATGTCAGAGATTGCACCAGGTTTTTTGTACTAATGCAAAAGTAGAAACAATCTGAATGTCCACCCACAGGGAACAAGTTAAATCAATAAAGTACAATCAATCACACAGTGGAATGCTGGGCAACCATTTTTTTTCTTTTCTTTTCTTTTTAATCCTCACCCGAGGTTATGTTTTATTGATTTGAGAGAGAGAGAGATTGGCTGCCTCCTGAACACACCCTGACCAGGAATCTAACCCACAAACTAGGTACGTGCCCTGACTGGGAATCAAACCTGCAACCCCTTGGTGTGCTGGACGATGCTCCAACTAACTGAGCCTCCCAGCCATGGAGCAATCATGTTTTTAATGAGCTAGAGTTGTGTGTGTTTACATGAAAAAGATCACTAAGATATAGTAAAAGAGAAAAAGATGCAAAACAAAATGTACAGTATGATCCCTTCTGTGTATATGCTTTTATTGGTATATGCATACATTTTTTTCTGCAAGGTTATACAAGCAAGAGTTAACAGCAGAGCCTGGCTGGTGTGGCTCAGTGGTTGAGCATCGACCCATGCACCAAGAGGTCACCGGTTCGATTCCGGGTCAGGGCACATGCCTAGGTTGTGGGCCAAATCCCCAGTGGGAGGTATGCAGAAGGCAGCCAATCAATGTGCTCTCTCATTAATGTTTCTATCTCTCCCTCTCCGTTCCTCTCTCTCTAAAATCAATTAAAAAAAAAAAAAAAAGAGTTAACAGCAGACACCCTTGAGGAGAGGGACTATGGGTAAGAGATGCATGGAGGGACCCTCCCTTTTCCTTTGCAATCTTTTCACTGTTAGTATGTTCTACTATGTACCTGTATTGCTTTTATTTTTCTTTTTTAACAAAGAAAAAAAAAAAGGAGGAGGGGGCAAAAGGGTAAGTAGTTGGAGGAGGTGTGCAGGAGGCAGTCGATCTATGTTTCTCTTACTTCGATGTTTCTATCTCTCCCTTCCTCTCTCTCTAAAAAAATCAATAAAAACATATTTTTTAAAAAAGGGGGGTAAGTAGTTGGCAAACCAGGGAGATAAATATCTAACTAAGCACAATGCTTCTGAACTTATAGAATGATCTTATCTGTAGGGACTCCTCCCAGGGCATTTCCATTTTTTCACTGGAAGATACTCCTTTTCAACAATAGTACCCCAAATCCATTTCCTTTGGCTTTCTCTAGGCAAATTTTCTAAATTCTATTGGCTCATGCAAATACTCCCTGACTTTGCAAAATTCTATCCACAAACTTTCTTCAAACCTTTCCTCAATCCTGCATTTGGCATATAACATGAACATATTTATTCATGCCCAGCCAGTGTGGCTCAGTGGATTGAGTGTCATCTCATGGGCTCATTGAGATGGTCAGGGCACATGCCTGGGTTGCCAGCTCAAAACCCAGTGGGGGGCATGCAGGAGGTAGCCAATTGATGTTTCTATCTCTCTCTCCCTTCATTTCTCTCTCTCTCTTTTTTTTTTTTTTAAAAAATATGGAACGCTTCACGAATTTGCGTGTCATCCTTGCACAGGGGCCATGCTAATCTTCTCTGTATCGTTCCAATTTTAGTATATGTGCTGCCGAAGCGAGCACCCTTCATTTCTCTCTTTAAAAAAAAACAAAAACAATAAAAACATATTTTTAAAAATATTTATTCATATTAATCTTTCTTGCCTTTGATGCTCTGCATCCCTGAGACATGCTGAGGATCATCACTTCTCCTAGAAAAGAAGGTCTTAGAGCATAGTGCTCTCAGAAGTACATTTATCCACACTCTGGCAGGGACCCTCCCATTGTTGCAATTCAATTTAACAGTTACTAGCTATACACAATTCCTGATACAAGGAAGATGCCAAGAATAGAAAAATGAACCTAGTACTATATAGTGCAAGTCCTCCAGGAGAGGGCAGATGCCAACATTACCACCTGCAGTAAACACCCACATTCCCCTGAGGGGATCCTACCTAGCCAGGTCACAGGACTGTCTTCATTCAGGCACCAAATACAGCCTTAAATTCCAATCACTGACTGACACGACTCCTGCAGGTTCACTGACCTGAGAATAATAAAAACCTGCTCAAACACACACACACACACACAACCCTGCTCAACTGTTAGCATTTACTGAGAACTTCTTCTCATGAAGCACTGTAGGAAGTACTTTACAAACATTAATTAATTTTAACCTCACAATAACCCAAGACAGTAGTTCCAATCATTACATCCTCTTTTTCAGAGGAGAAAATTTCGTTCAGATGTATAGATAACACGCCCAAAGCTAGGATTGGAACTGAGATCGGTTTGATTGCAGAGTTGACATCCTTAACCACTATGCCAACCTGACTTCCCAAACCCTCCAGGACACAATGAGAAGGGTTGGGGAAATCACCCTTTTCCCAACGCATGGAATGGAGGGGAACGATACAGAAGAAGTTTCCATTTCCACAGAAAGAATTTCAGGGTCAACTGCATCTTTAGTTCACCTGCTAAACTGTTCACAAGACAAGGGGATCCTCCCTGTCCGGAGCCAGACGACCGGAACTAGTTACTGGACTCTATCTTTGGCCCTCGAGGATGGGGAACCGAGGCCTTGCCCCTCCCGTGGCCTCCGCGGACAAAGTGACCACCACTGCGGTGGACACTGCCTCGCGCCCCCGCAACATCCAGATGAACCCACGCCCCGACCACCCAGGTGGACCACGCGGGGGGACAGCCCAATGCCAGGGAAGGGGGGCATCTGCCCCCGCGGCGCCCCTCCCCACGCTGAAGGGGAGGCTGGTTGGGGGTCGGTCATCCAGCGCGGGTTTCCGCGGCGGAGATCCCAGGAGTCGCCAGGGCCGGGCGATCCGAGGAAGGCCAACCGAAATGGGGCTTCCCTGCTCGCTGACCCCCGGCCAGGGCCGACCTTCGGGGTGCCCGGGATCCTGCCCAAGTCAATGAAAGCGGCAGCGTGAACCCGCTTCCCGGCTCTCACCTTCCAGCGGGTTCCAGCAGCGCCGCCACCAAGCTACGCGCACCGACACGCCCCCCTTTCATTCACCTGTCGCCCCCTCCGATGAGAGGCGGGGCAGCCAACCAATCATGGGTGTGCCTGGGCTCAGGAAGGTGGGCCTTCGGCCAGCAGGTTAGTCAATGGCGCCGGCGCCCCCTCCGGAGGATGCGCTCTGAAGGCTCCAGTGCTCGTGGGGTGATGGGAGTTGTGGTCTCAGCGTTTGTTTTTCGGTGAAAGATATAGTGGACAAAACTACAAGTACCATGATGCCAAAAGAGGCAAGAACCAGCGCTTGTAAAAGGCTGGAGCTTCGTTCGGTCTTCTGAGTCCCACTTCAGGGACCTGCGAAGTATTGATCTCTTTGTCCGGAGAGCTAAAAGCGCGTCATGCATATTAATACAACCTGGAGAGTAAGAGCTATGACTTACCCTTGCACTCTCCGAAAGAAATCTGGAAATGAGTGAAATGGTTTAATCTACTTAACAGATTTTGTTTGTTTGTTTTGTTTTCTAGAGAGAGAGGGAGAGACATCGAAGGGTTGCCTCCTGCACGCGCCCCAACCAGGGATCGAACCCGCAACCAGGTCATGGGCCCTGACTGGAAATCGAACCCACGACCTTTCAGTGCACGGAGTGACGCTCAACCAACTGAGCCACACTGGCCAGGGCTACTCAACAGGTTTTGATTGAATACTAGCAACATTTTTTTCCCTTGAAAGGCAGGCTTATATACAAGTGAAACACTTAAATAGTGGTACAAGGTGCTAGTAATGGTACAGGCACGTTCTATGGTGGTTGTGGACAAGACAAATCAGGTTACTGCTTTCAGGAACTTAGTTCTAATAGGCGGTGTATTAGTCTGTTAGGGCATGCTGTAGCAAAGTATCACAAACTAGCTTAAACGACAAAAATGTATTGTCTCACAATTCTGGAGGCCAGAAGTCCAAAATCAAGGTGTTGGCAGTGCTGCTTCCTTCTGAGGGCTATGAAGGATCTGTGTTACAGGCCTCTCTCCTTGGCTTGTAGGTGGCCATCTTCATGTTCACATGGCATTTTCCCTGTATATATCTCTGTGTTCAGATTTCCTCCTTTTTATAAGGACACTAGTTATATTGGTTAGGGGTTCACTCTACTCTAGTACAAAAGTCATCTTACTAATTTCATCTGCAGGCAGAACTGTAAGCAGTTTATCTCATTGTCCACTTTGCCTAGGAGAGATGGCCTAAGATCAAGATCTATACCAGTTCACAGGCTATGACTAATGATTTGAGCAGCTCAAAGTTAAAAATTAGTTCACAATAAAGAAATTTGGGAGCCCTGGCCGGTTTGGCTTAGCCATTAGAGCGTCGGCCTGCGGACCAGATAGACCCAGGTTTCGTTCCCACTAAGGGCACGTACCTCAGTTGCAGTTTGTCCCCTGCCCCGGTTGGGGTTCTGTGGGTGGCAGCCAGTCGATGTGTCTCTCTTACATCGATATTTTTTCGCTCTCTCTCTTCCTCCCTTTCTCCCTCTCGCTCTGTGAATGCAAAAAGTATCCTCAGGTAAGGATTAAAACAAAAAAAAAGAAGTTTGGGAAAGATGGACTCCCTAGAATGGTCCTAGATCATGAGACAGCAGGCCCCCACTTGTTCAATGGATTCATGGACAAAGGACCGTGATGACAGGGGTGAAGAACAAGGACATCCCCTCACCAAAGCCAAGCAGGCAACCACCACTACTGATACACAGTTTGCCCACAGCAGCTACCAGCTCTGAAATGATTTGATGTCATACCTTGAGGGCACCAGCCAACTATTTGGTGGCAGATTGATTACATTAAGACCGTGTCCCTTGGGGAGGGGGGGCACAAAGAACTTATATGCATATATGCATAACCAATAGACACAGATAACAGTACGGTGAAGAAGAAGGGGCGGAAGCAGCAACGAGACTGTCAAAGTGGGGGAAAGGAGGGACATCTGTAATAAAACATATTAATAAATCATTTAAAAAAAATAAAAAGACTGTGTCCCTTGTGATGGAGGCAGGAATTTGTCTCACTAGATGAGGCGCTTACTCTGGATTTGGATTTGCTTTCCTTGCCTCACATGCCTCCGCCAGAACCTCCATGTGTGGACTTAATAAACAGGCTTGGTATCCCACACAATATCATGGAAGTCACTTCACAATAAAGAAGTGAGACACTGAGCTGTCACCCACAGGATTCACTGATCTTTTTTTTTTTTTTAAACCCTCACCCGAGGACATTTTTTTGCATTTATCTTCAGATAGAGCAAGGAAGGAGAGAGGGGGGAAGAGAAAGAGAGAAACATTGATGTGAGAGAGACATATCGACTGGTTGCCACCCACACGACCCCAGCTGGGCCGGGGACAAACTGCAACAGAGGCACGTGCCCTTAGCGGAAACCGAACCCGGGACTCTCTGGTCCGCAGGCCAATGCTCCAACCGCTGAGCCAAACCAGCCAGGGTGGATTCACTGATCTTACCATGTGCTCCATTAGCCAGCCTCCTGAAATAGTGGAAAGGCCTTTTGAAGGCTCAGATAAGGTACTGCCTGTTAAACACTCGATGAGACAGAGAGCCATCTACAGGATGCAGTAATGCTTTGAACCAGTGTGCTGTTTTTCCTTTAGCCGGATACCACATAGTTCAAGAACCAAGGGGCTAGGAGAGTGGCTGCTCTCACAATAACTTTTTGATTCACTTAAAAAGTATTTGCTTCTTGGCTCCATGACTGCAGAGAGGGGAGGAATGCTAAAGCTTTCAGTGTCTAAGGGAGGAATGCCTCCACCAACTGACACAATTTTTCTACTAAACTGAATGTTGAAACTACCACTCAACCATTTTGAATACTTCATGCCACTGAACAGAAAGTGAAAAAAGAAATCAAGGTATCAGCCAGGTTAAAAACTGTCTATCAAGGGGAAATAATCTATTACCATACCATAGGGATAGGGAAGCTTAGTGATAGACTCAATCATATCCCTAAGGATCCTGTTCCTACTACAAATCCTGTGATCAAAGTTACTGCAATTCTTTATGAGAGAACCTCCCAGGGCACAGCTCTCTCTCAGGAATGAAGGGTTGGGTCTCTTCCCTGGGCCAGGAACTTGACCATCTGTTGCTGACTGACAGCAGAAGAAACCTGGAAAAGATAGTGAAGGAGCCCAGCTGGCGTGGCTCACTGGTTGAGCATTGAGCCATGCACCAAGAGGTCACCAGTTCAATTCCTGGTCAGGGCACATGCCCAGGTTGTGGGCCTGATCCCCAGAGGGGGGCATGCAGGACGCGGCCAACCTATGTTTTCTGTCATCGATGTTTCTATCTCTCTCTCCCTCTCTCTCTAAAATCAATGAAGAAAAAACATCTTTTTAAAAAGATAGTGAAGGAAAAAAGTCATAAATACAAGATCAGCATTAGAATGGGTTACAGAGGTGAGGATGACCATCTCTATTTGAACTTCTTTCCTCAAAATATATATTTACATATTTTAAATACTTTTCCTTCTCTTTCTTCTCCTTTTCCCCTACTATTGTGTCTACGTGGTTGTCTTGGGAGATTAACTTCTACATTTAGTCATAAAGTACAGATTTTTGAGAAGAAATTGCAAGAAAGCTAGAGGAGGAACATTCAGGCCTTCCTTGGGAATTAAGGTTTTTGTTTTTTGTGTGTTTTTCCTAATGATAGGAGTGATAGCTGCTTTCTGCTAAGTGGGAAGCAAGTCTAAGTTGGGACACAGGGTATATGAGTTTGACAACAAGTGGAATACATAGGACAATTAATGTTTGGACCATCCACATTTTTTTTTTTTTTTTATCCTCAGCCGAGGACATTTTTTCATTTTTTGTTCAGATAGAGTGGGAGGGAGGAAGAGAGAGAGAGAGAGAAACATCGACGTGAAAGGGACACATCGAGTGCACGACCAACCAGGGCCGGGGACAAACTGCAACCGAAGCACATGCCCTTAGCGGGAACCGAACCCACGTCTCTCTGGACCGCAGGCCGACGCTCTAACCGCTGAGCCAAACCGGCCAGGGCTGGACCATCCACATTGTAAGGAAGGAAAAACTTTCCAGCACTACCCTTCCAGGTTCAATAGTTGAGTCTATGAAATAAACTGACAATAAGCAGATTAACTGGAGAAAAGGTATACAAATTTATTCATTTTAAAAATTGATTGATTTGAGGAGGGGGAAGGGGAGAGAGAGAGAGAGAGAGAGAGAGAGAAACATAGATTTGTTATGCCACTTATTAACGCATTCACTGGTTGCTTCTTGTATGTGCCCTGACTGAGGATCAAAACCACCACCTTGGCGTATGGGACAACACTCTAACCAACTGAGCTACCCAGCCAAGGTAAATTTATTCATTTTAAATATTATGTGCATGTGGACATCAGAAAGGGGAAAAGGTAATGGGATTTGAAAGCTTATATAGCATCTGATTAAGGGAATTGGTGGGGAGAGGTAGGCCACTTAGGGGACAGAGTAAATGATTTTTAGGAAAGATGAATGGACCCGTAGAAAAATAGATCAGAGCCCGGCCAGTGTGGCTTAGTGGATTGAATGTAGTCCCATGGACTGAGAGGTCCCGGTTCAATTCCCGGTCAGGGCACATGCCCAGATTGCGGGCTTGATCCCTAATAGGGGGCATGCAGGAGGCAGCCAGCTGATGTTTCTATCTCTCTCCCCTCCTCTCTCTCTAAAAAATCAATTTAAAAGATATTTTTTTTAAAAGAAGAGAAATAGATGAGAGATATGATAGTTTTTGTTAAAATTTGTCTGGGTGTGGTGTTTAGTGTCTTCTCCTGTGATAAGTCAATCTTCCCAGGCTGATGAAACTCCAAGGGAGGGAATTTATGACAAATGAGTTTCTCTCCCTGAATTTGCTGTTTTTCAAGTGTCTTCAACTCAAAATAATCAATATACCAAAGTGGCATATTTGGGGCTGGCATTTCTTGAACTAAAGCATCCAACCCCAGTGTCCCTTTGGGGAAAAACCTTCATTGTCTGTGATTACAGTAAAAAGGAAATACCAGTTCTCATCTCCCACTGCGGTGTCCGTTGTCCATCTGCAGAAGCAGAGGGGGCTAGATCTTTCCTATACCTACTCTCAGATACAGCCAAGAAGCAGGTTTAGGATGCATGGGTCCCAAGAATAATACTGGAGGCATTGGGAAGACTATTATTATTATCATCATCATCATCTAACCCAGTGATTTTCAATCTTTTTCATTTTATGGCACACATAAACTAATTACTAAAATTCTGCAGCACACACACACACACACACACACACATATATATATATTTGCCGATCTGGCAAAATAAAATAGGTATAATTTTGATTCATTCACACTGATCGGCTATTGTTGTATTGGCTGTTGTCATTTTTTTTTTTTTTTTTTTGACAATCTAAAGGAAAAGTGGTCAGTGCCCCTGACTAAATAGTCAGGTATTGAGTGTTTTCAAAAATCTTGCTGCAGCTGGGGGGGAGGGAGGAGGGCAGGATGGGGAGGGGGGTGTCTGGGGGGAAAGGAGAAACATCTGTAACAAAAATAAATTAATAAAAATTGGGGGGAAAAAATCTTGCCACACATTCATTGAAAATCACCGATCTAATCAATGTGGTGAAAGAGGCTCTGAAGGGTAACGTGGCTTCCTTCCCTGAGCCAGTCCACAGCGCCACCTTCTGGGAGCCTTGGTAACAGCCACCTTGCGGGAGCCAGGTCATCAGCTCTTTTCAGCAACATCCTTTGCTCTTTGGACCACAGTAATCCACCTCCTGGGTGGTTCTAAGAGTTGCATGAGACGACAGGGGCCAGCACACAAAGGATGCCCCCCTTTTTGTAAATTATAAAATAATACATATGGGAGGCTGGAAGGAATAGGACTTTGCTCAAGATCACACAGCATAGGCCCTGGCCAGGTTGCTCAGTTGGTTAGAGTGTCCTCCTGATACACCAAGGTTGCAAGGACAGGTCACATACAAGAATCAACTAATAAGGGAGAGAGAGAGAGGGAGAGAAAAAGGGACTAAAAAAAAAAAAAAAAGAATCAACCAATGAACGCATAAATAATAAATTGATTTTCTCTTTCTCTATTTCTTCCTTCCTCTCTCTCTCTAAAATCAATCAATAAAAATTAAAAAATATATATATCACACAGAATAGCACATTAGGAGTACAACAGGACCAGGGGAGAGTACTGGTAAAAGTTCAACAACAGGTGGTGGGGCATGATGTTGTAGTGTTTGTAGATTTTGGTGATGTAAGCACTCCCACCTTCATCGATTTTAAACTATCAATGTGACATCACTGAACGCAGAGTTGGGAAGAGATCTACAGTAAGAGGCACAGTATTATATATTATTTCCACAATATAGACACAATAAATTTGTCACTTCAAAAGCATAGATAATAGTGAAATGTATAAAAATAATTACATAGTGTGGATTTGGGATATTTATTACCTTTATTTTTATATAATTTATTCAGTTGTAAGTTTATATCATTTAAAAAAATAATGGCTGTGTTAAACACAGACTAAACACCAGCTCATAAAATTCTTGAAATTTTAACTGTCAGTTCTAGATAGTTGAACCTTTCTGCTGGCTTTTAGGCATGCCCTGTGCTGTCTCTTCCAGCAACTTAGGCATTTTCTTTTCGCAATGGGCCCCACAAATTATGTAGCTAGTCCTGCTGCTAAGTCGTTGCTGGAATCTCCACAGCAGAAATAGGGCGGCCTTTGGGAACGTTACCTCCCAGGATCATCCTGGGCCTAGCTGCCTTCCACTGAGGAAGCCCAGCCTCTCCAGAGGAGCCAGAAAGGCATCCTAGGGCCACTCCTGTAAGCCCTACCTGGAGACTGTGAGCCAGCTTCCCCTGAATGAGTCCACAGCAGCACCTGATGGCTTCTAGGTGTCATGGCTCCCTGGGAGTCAAAACAAGGAGAATCCTGGGATAGAAATCATCAGCCAAGAGGGGTTCAGAAGTACAGGAGGGGTGTGAGGGTCAGGGACCTGGTAAATTATGCATTCATACTTCACCTAAGAGCTAAAAGAGAGCTTAGAGGTCCTGAGGACAGTGAAAAAAACAGTTCTAGAGAGAAAAAGTGACCAATATCTACAGCCCAGGATGAAAATCTACCTCTGCTGACTCCCAGTCCAGTCTTCTTTCAACATACCATTTAATTAAAAAGATGCTTATTAATGCTCTGCCAGTGTCCAACATTGTATTAGGCTCTGAGGACAGGGGTAAGAGGCTAAGACAATAATAATTACTTCATTGAGGACTTTGCCATATAATGTGTTGGGTGTTCTACTTATTTTACTTAATCCTTATAACAACCAGGAATCCTATTCCCATTTTAATGATGAAGACGCTAAAGCCAGGGGAAGTTAACTGGCCCAAGGTCACATTGCCGGGAAGTGGCTGAGCTGGGATTTGAATCCAGATCTGCTTGATGACAATGAAGGGAGCCAACAGTCAAGGTGGGGAGGACAAAAGAAATACAAGCAGAGGGTCTCACTCACACATTGACGACCTCATGGGCAAGCACTATGCTACGCCTGAGGGTGGGAGAATAAATAAGGTGAATATATCAAATGATAGGATACAGTCCTTGCCTTTCTGTGGCTTATCATCTGGTTGGGGAGGCAGGACATGAGGCAGGATGAAGTTAAGATATATGTGTAGAAACTTGATTTTATAGACAGCATTGAATTCAAATCAGAGTTCTGTCATTTCCTAGCTGTGTGACCTTGGGAAAGTCACTCCATCTCTCTGGATCTCAGCTTTTTCAACTATAGGATGGAGATTAAAAATTGCTTCTACAGAGGCGCCCACTCGTCCCCATGGCAGCCGTGCCGGGAGCCCAGAAAGGGGAAGCCCTTTATGCTCCTAGGAATTTTAGATGTCGAGAACATTCCCTGTGCACGAGACTCGGTATTATATGGTTCATTAGGATCTGTTGCTGCTGGCCTTGCACATTTTTTGTTAACTAGTAGAATCAGAAGATCATGTGATGTTAGAGTAGGAGGGTTTATCGTGGTGACTTTAGGATGTTGCTTCCATTGTAGGTATAATTATGCAAAGCTAAGAATCCAGGAAAGAATAGCCAGAAAAGAAATTAAAAATAAGATTTTATATGAAAGTACCCACCTTGCTCCTGAAAGAAAACAAACCAACAGCAACAGCAGCAACTGAACAGAGTCAAACATAGAAACCCAAATACAACTCATGGACATCAGTGTGAACCAAGTTGAAATCAATTATGTAAAACATTGTATGTACCATAAGAAGGCTTTCCATCAAGTAAATAAAGTATGTATAAATTGTAAAAAAAAAAATTGCTTCTGCTTCATAGGGCTATTGGGAAGATCACACAAAGTACATTATATAAAATACTCACCTGTTTAATAAGTAGCCCCATTAGACCTATTAACCACAGCAGTACATGGTCATTTGATCATGTCACCTTCACAGCACAAGTCATTTCTTTTTATTTTATCCTCACCCGAGGACATTTTTGCATTTATCTTCAGATAGAGCGGGAGGGAGAGAGGGAGGAAGAGAGAGAGAAACATCGACGTGAGAGAGACACACTGAGTGGTTGCCACCCACACGACCCCAACTGGGGCCGGGGACAAACTGCAACCAAGGTACATGCCCTTAGTGGAAACCGAACCCAGGACTCTCTGGTCCGTGGGCCGACGCTCTAACCGCTGAGCCAAACCAGCCAGGGCACAAGTCATTTCCTTATTCAAAAAAATCTATGGTGACTCTCTGTACATGAATTAGGTTTGAATTTTTAGCCCTACATCCAAGGCTCTCAGGAATATAGATGTTAATGCCCTTTACAGCCTCACCTCCATCTTCTCTTCTTTTCATTTTAGCCACTCCAGTTTGCTCCAAATTAGTCCTGTCTTTGTCCTTACTCTCCTTACATTTATTCTTTTTTTTTCTGTTGTTCAAATTTTATTAATTTATTTTTGTTACAGGTGTTTCTCCTCATTTATTCTTTTTTTAAGTATATTTTTTATTGGTTTTAGAGAGAGGAAGGGAGAGGGAAAGAGAGATAGAAACATCGATGATAGAGAAACATCAATGGGCTGCCTCCTACATGTCCCCTACTGGGGATGGAGCCAGCAACCCAGGTATGTGCCCTAACTGGGAACTGAACCAGCGACCTCCTGGTGCATGGGACGATGATCAACCACTGAGCCACATAGGCTGGGCTCATTTATTCTTTTATTTGCTCAATAAATATTAAGCATCAATTATGTTCCAGGTACTGTCTAGGTGCTAGGGGAGACAGGTAAACAAGACAAACAAAAAGTCATGACTTCATGGAGGTCACATTTCTAGTCAGAGGGAGGCAGACAATATTTTTAAATGTATGCTATGTCAGGTGGTGATAAGTTGTGTGGAGAAAAAATAAGCAGAGGAGACTAATGGGAATGCTAGGCATGCAAGTTATGGTTTTAAATAATGTGGTCAGGGTAGGTAAGATGATATTTGAGTGAAGATTTGAAGGAGGCAAAGGTTTGAAGCACATAGTTGTCTGGGGTAAGCACAATCTAGCAGAGTGAGGAGAGTGCTGGGAATTTTCAAGGAACATCAAAATGGCCACTATGGTTGGAGCAGAGAAACTAAGGGCGCCAGTAGTTCACAGTCAGATCCACTATGTAGGGCCTTAAAGGAGATTGTGAGAACTTACCGGCTTTTTCTCTGAGTGAAATAAGAAGACATTAGAGAATTTTGAGCAGAGAAGGCTTGTGATCTTACTTACATATATTTTTTGGGGCAAAATATACATAACATAAAATGTACTATGTTAAATATTTTCAAGTGTACAGTTCAGTGGTATTAAGTACATTCACATTGTTGTAGAACCATCACCATCATCCATCTCCAAAACCTTTTCATCTACCCAAACTTAAACTCTGTACTCATTTCCTCAACACCCTAGCCCCTGGTAACCATTTTACTTCCTGTCTCTATGAGTTTGACTACTCTAGGTACCTCATATAAATACACTCATACAATATTCGTCCTTTTGTGAATGGCTTATTTCACTTGGCATGTCTTCAAGGGTCATCCGTGTTGTAACATGTGTCAGAATTTCCTTTCTCTTTAAGACTGAATAATATTCCATTGTATTGTATACCGTATTTTGTTTATCCATTCACTGTCAAATGGACATGTGGGTAGCTTTTACCCCTTGGGCACTGTGAATAATGCAGCCATGAGCATGGGTGTACAAATATTTGCTGGAGTTCCTGCTTTAAATTCTTTTGAATATATACCTCCAAGTAGAATTTCTAGATCATATGGTAATTCTGTTTAATTTTTTTGAACTATCACCATACTGTTTTCCACAGCAGCTATACCATTTTACATCCCCACTATCTTAAGTTTTTCAAAAGATTACTTTCAGAATGAATTAAGACTAGATTATAAGAAGGCAAGAATAGACACAGAGATACCGGTTAAGAAGCTCTTGCTTTATCCAAGTGAGAGATGATGGTGGCTTGGACCTACATAGTAGCAGTGGAGGTGGTGAGAAGTGACTGGATTCTGGTTTTGTTTTAATGGCAGAGCCAGCTAGGTTTGCTGAGAAATTAGCTTTTGAGTATGAAAGAAATGTCTCCCAGGTTTTGGGCTTGAATAACTGGAGGAATGAGGTTGCCATTTACAGCTTTGGGGAAGTGTGCAGTAAGTTGAGGTGGAAACATCAGGAGTTTGGGGGCATGTTAAGTTTAATATACATCCAAATAGAGATCAAGATCCTGGGGTTCAGAGAACATGTGTGGGGTGGAGAGAAAAGTTGAGAGTTGCCAGTGTATAGATGACATTTTTTAAAAAATCGTGAGACCTGATGAGATCACCTGAGGAATGATTATAGACATCGAAAAGGAGAGGGTCAAGGACTGAGACCTGGGACATTCTAGCAATAGAGGTTGATGAGAAAAGTAAACAGCAAAGAACGCGGAGAAGGAGATGCCAGTGAGACAGGAGGAAAGTCAGGAGGGCACGGTGTCCTGGAGGACGAGTGAAGAAAGTGTTGGAAGGAGAAGGAAAGTGATCAACTGTGTTAAATAAGATAATGATTGTTCAAGTAAGATAAGAATTGACAATTGGCCACTGCTCTTGGCACCCTAACAAAAGTTATTTCAAAAAATTCTGGGGAGGGAAAAACCTGGCTGAAGCGAGTTCAAGAGAGAACCGGAGCAGAGGGGAATTGGAGGCAGTGAGCACAGGGAAGTCTTTCAGGGGTTTTGCTGTAAAGGGGAGTAGGGAAATGGTGTAGGATCAAGAGAAATAACACGTGTGATGTCAGGAATCATCCTATAACGAGGGAGAAGGGAATGGAGTGGCACCTAACTACTAAAGCTACGCCCTTAAACAGACAAGAGGGATGGGATCTACAGCAAAGTATGTGGTCCCCTCCCCATTCTCTCTTGACACACGTACCCTCAATCCCCCTCCTCCAGGCTGTCTCTGCATTTTTCCTAACCACATCCACCTGGGGTTGAAGTTGTTCTGAGTTGGGCTGCCAAGAGTTGAGGTAACTGAATGTGTCTCCCGATATCTTGAGAGAGCCCCTCTAGAGGTTGCACTTAAGTCACCTCTGAATTTTTCTCCACACACCTCCAAACCCTGGCCGAGCCCCGCAGTCTGCGCTGGTTGAATTAGCCCGAAGAAACTCCAAACAGCTACTACGCAGCTGGTTTCATAAAGGGGGGCGGTCCTAGCCCTGCGCTCTGGGATCCACACGTTCGAGCTCCGGCCAGGCGCGCTCCAGCCGGGATCCCTCTCTTCCACCCCTCTACTCACAGTTTCCCACCGCCCACCAAGAGGGCCCATCGAGGCCCACAGCGGCCACCGTAGGGGACGATGGCTGACACACATAAAGAGTCGAGGTTGGTGGGGGAGGGGCTAACTCTTGGGGAGGGCCTTAAGACAAAACTGAGGATTGGACCAAGCACTCAGGGGAGGAGTTTAAGTGAGAACTCTGGACAGAGAATGGGCCAAACTCAAGGAGGCGGAGCCTAATTATAAAGCGAGGCGGAGATTGGACTGAGGGCGGTGTCCGCGCGAGGATTGGGCCGAGTGCTCCGGGGCGGTGCTTAAGGGGGAGGTGCCGTGTCGGAAGTCAAAGGTCAGTAAATAGTGGTGATGTCATGCAGGCAAGATGGCGGAAGGGTGAGCCCGTCATCCAGCTCTCGGGCGTTGGGGCCTGAATTTTCGCAGGGCGGGGGTGCTGGCTAGGGTCCCCGTGGGGAACAGGAGGGGAGCACGGCGGTGGACGCAGCTGAAAAGGCGGGGTGGAGTCGCAATGTGAGGGAGTGGGGAAGCGGTCTGCGAAGCCTCAGCCTGCGGGGCCACCTCTGAGGGGGAAACCGAGACCCCATCATTGCGCGGGCAAGAGTCGCACTGCGGGGCTGCCAGATGTGTCTGTCTTCCACAGGGAGGACGTGGGGTGGTGGCGGAGCTGGCTGCAGCAGAGCTACCAGGCAGTTAAGGACAAGGTAAGCCGGACCGGCGCCCTTCCTTCCCCAGGGCCCCGCGACGCTTCATTGCAACTTGGTCCGAGCGACCCCGCCCGACCTGTGTGGTTGCCGGGCCTCAGGGATGAGAACGACTCTGTCCCTACTTTTAACCCCTTTCGGTCTACTGAAGGACAGACCCCGACTCAGACCAGTGTGACACTAGCCACAGTGAAATAATGGCTGTTTTAAAGGCTGGAGCGACCCTTTCGTAGGAAATCCATAGGAAGGAGCTCGGGAAATTTACAACTTCGTAGAAGAGAGAACATTTAATGTAGGTCTTTAAGGTAAAGGATTTTAGCAATAGAAACTTAACTCTATAGTCATTTAAATATTAGCGTGCATGCCACAGCCACCACTCTATGACAGGTCCCGAGGATACCGATGTTAGCCGAACAAATGCACTCCTGGGCCCCCACAAAGCGCTCAGTGTAGTGGGGAGACAAACCCCTGTGCGATGAGTGAGACTTGGCTCTGCCAGTGAAAAATGTCATTGTGTGTTTCTGTTTCATTCCATGCTAGTCTGTGAAAACCAACCCAAAAGAATTCTGGAAAAAGCTAATTACTATTTACCTCAAGCAACTGGGATGAGTCTGCTTCAGAGCGGACTCCAGGAGGCTTCTGGCCTCAGTTAAATCAGTCCTCTACTCTGGGAGCATTTTTATGCTCTCCTGACCTGTGTACTCCTCTCAGCTCCAGTCCAGCAGATCTGAGAGTGCCCTGAGCTGTCTGTGTTTTGATGAGGACCAAGAAAGAGGATTTCACACTGAGATTTAATAGAAGAGACCTCCAAGTAGCTTGATTCCTGTTGATCAATCTCCTGAGAGTCCAACATTCATTTAGCAAATGTGTTTGAAGGCCTCCTCTGTGTTTCCCTCAAGACTGGTCTGCTATAACTCATGAAACACAGGTGGTTGATTAGCCTCCCATTTTTGTTCTTGGAGAACTCTCATTTAAAAGCAGGGGCTGAGAGGAGGTGAGTGTTGTTTCTGCCTTTAACAATTCCCCATTCCTAAAGAGAACTCATAATTTCCCTCTCTTAGTTACTTACTCTTATGTGAACCTGGGCAAGTTATTTAACCTCTCTAGGCCTCAGTTCCTTATCTTTAAAATGGGAATATTAAAACTTACCTGATAGGATTCATGTGAGGATTGAATGATAATATATGTAAAGCACTAAGAATAATACCTACACACTATAAGTATGATATAAGTCTTGGCTTTTTTTTTCTTTTTTTCAATCCTTACCCAAAGATATTTCTCCATCTATCTTCAGATAGAGTGGGAGGGAGGGAGAAAAAGGGAAAGAGAGGGAAACATCAGTGTGAGAGAGAGACATCGACGGGTTGCTTCCTGGCCCGGGGATGAACTGCAACCGAGGTATGTACCCCTTGACTGGAATCAAACCCGAAACTCATTGGTCCGCAGGCCGACACTCTAACCGCTGAGCCAAACCGGCCAGGGCTAAGTATTGGCTATTTTTATTGTGCTGAGAGTGATGGGGAACCCTCTTAAATACCATCAGTCCATTTTTCCTTCCATTTTTCCCTTAGTCTTTCAATGCTTTCCTGGCCTTGCTTCTTTCCTTTGTATCCTGACTCCATTTGGACCACCCAATTCCCAGCACCTTCTATTTTCTTGTATCCCATAACATACATTACCCCAAAGACTAGACCTCTGAGATGGTGCTATAATCTGCCTTCCTCTGCTCCTTACTTCCTATAGTGTGTTTGTGAGCTTGCCCACAGACACTGGTAGAGAAAGTTACATTGCTTTTTGGCCCTACCATAGATTTCCCAACCTCATCTGGGCCTGAGCACTCCCCAGCAAGCTTTATCTGTCTCTAATTTGCTTCTTCTCCCTTTGCCTTCAGAAACTTTCCCCAAACCTAACTCTTCCCTCAAGTTTCCTGTTCAACCACTTCCTCTTTTACTTCAAGGAGACAACTGTAGCTCCTACTTTTTATTTTTATTTTTTTGGTACGTGCCCCTAGCAGCAACTGAACCCGGGACTCTCTGGTCCGCAGGCCGACGCTCCAACCGCTGAGCCAAACCGGCCAGGGCTTAGCTCCTACTTTTTAAAGTTTGAGGTCAACAGCATGATCTCTCTAACTCCCTCCACACCCTGAAGCCACCACATGTAAACTTATCTATATACACACTCAGCTTTACGTACCACTTGCCAAATCCAGTGGATGTTTTCAGCCCTTATCTTCCTGCACCTTTCTGCTGCATTTGACACCAGTAATCACACCCTCTTTCTTGAAACTCTACTCTCTTGGCTTTTGTGACATGATTCTCTCTCAGTTCTCCACATGCTTCCCCATCTTTCCTTTCCTGACTGTTTTCAGGAGCTGTGTTTCCTCTGCCTGCTTCTTAAAGGTGTGGTGTTTGAGGGGCCTTGTCCTCAGCCCACTGCTCTGTTTATAAACTTCCTGGGTGATCTCCATTTTCATATTAGGGTGACTCAATCCTTTTCTCTGAGCTTTAGTGTTTGAGAATAGCTCCTTCTGGACAACTATTCCAGATATTCCACAGTCACTGCTGATTCTACATGACCAGAGTCATTGTCATCATTTTCTCCCTAAACCTGCCCCCCCTTCAGCATTCTCTCTCTGTTGGCAGCACTGCATCTACTCTAGTCACCTAGTTTAGCAGCCAGTGGCTCTTCTTGATTCTATCTTGTTCTCATCAATGCACCTATTTAATCACCAAATGCACCTTTTTTTGCCTGATACTTCTTTTTTTTTTAATATGTTTTTATTGATTTTAGAGAGAGAGGAAGAAAGAAACACGGATGAGAAAGGAACATCTTTTGCCTGCCACCTACAGGCCCCCTACTGAGGATCTAGCCTGCGACCTGGATATGCGCCCTGACTGGAATCAATCAGCAACCTCTTGGTGGATGGGTCAACGCTCAACCAACTGAGCCACACTGGCCTGAGCTGCCTGACATTTCTTGAACCAGTTCCATCCTCTCCATCCATACCAGCACTATCCTTATTCATATTCTTCTATTTTCTTTCCTGGACTATTGCAACAGCCTCCTGACTGGTCTTCTTCCCTCTTCTAATCTTGTCATCCTTGGACTGTATCAGTCCCTGAAATGACCTATAAAAATGCAAACCTCGTCATGTCCTACCTCTTTCAAACTTTTAGTGGCTCCCCATCACCCACAAGGTTCACCAGGCGCTCCATGGTTGCCCTTGGCAACCTCTTCAGCTTTATCCCTCACCACTTCTGCTTTACCTTTTATGTTCATTAGGACTAAAATGCTTGTCAGGTCCGGCCGGTGTGGCTCAGTGGTTGAGGATCGACCCATGCACCAAGAGGTTGCCGATTCGATTCCCGGTCAGGACACATGCCCAGGTTGTGGGCCTGATTCTCAGTGGGGGGCATGCAGGAGATGGCCAGTTGATGTTCTCTCTCATCGATGTTTTTCTCTCTTTCTTTCACTTCCTCTCTCTCTCAAATCAATAAAGGAAAAAATAAATAAAAATAAAATGCTTCTAGGCCTCAGTAAACCCCATGCCCCACCATGTCCAGCCTTCCTTAGCTGACGCCTACTCATTCTTTTGGGTGCAATTCATACTTCCCTTCACCAAGTCTTTCCAAGCTCCCTATACATAATACACTGGTCAGGGATCTGTCTTTGCTTGTCAGCACTGTTATGTGAGTATTTTCCCCAGTAGACTGTGACCTTCTTAAGGGCAAGCACAATGTTTATTCATATTTGTCCTCTCTGAACCCACAGTCTAGTGAGGGAGACTGCCATTCATCAAATAATCATGCAGATGGTTATATAATTAAAATTGTCCTGGTACTTGTAAATTTAACAAGCAAACATTTTTGGAGTACCTACTCGATACCCAACTCTATGTCAGACACTGGGGAAGCATCAGAGAACAAAAGACATGGGCTCTATATTCATGGAACTCACAGTTTATGCAGGAAAATAGACATTGAATGAGTAGTCATAAGTCTAAAGTATGAGAAATGTTAAAGAAGAGAATGTGCAGGCCCCTTAGAACATGAAGTAGGGGAGCCAATCTAGTATGGGGGGCATCAGGGAAGCTTCTCCAAGGAAGTGACATTTAAGTGTAGACCTGAAGGAGGAACAGGAGTTGGCCAGGTGAGAAGGCTCACTCATTGTGTTTGTTCTCTGCTTTGCTTGGAAGAGTTAGAATATGTTTCAAAGAGAGGAATAATGTGTTCAGGCACCCTGAGGTAGGGAAGGTGCTAGAGCATTTGAGAAATTAGAGGAAGGCCAGCTGTAGGTCAGTAAGGGGCACAGCAGTAGGGGATGAGAGTCTTCTAGAGGATTATATGGGTCTTGCAAGTGAGGGTAAAGATTTTGTACTTTCTCATAGGATGCTGTGTAACCATCAAAGAACTTACATGGTCTGCTCTGACTTACAAAGCTCCCACTGGTGTCAGGAAGAGAATGTAATAGAAGTATCTGATGCAACCTGGGAGAAGTTCAGGTTGGCCTGGATTAAGGTGGTGGCAGTGTGGATGGAGAGAAAGAATTAATAAACGACCCCTCTACCTCTATTAAGTAGTTCTGAGTCTGATATGGAGGCATAATGCCCACCCCCAGGGAAGCCTCTGGCTGATAGATGAGACTGTCCCACTCAGAGACTTCCAGAGCTGATGAAAACTGAGTAGGCCCTTCCCCAAAGAAAACACTACCAGCCCAGCTGGTGTGGCTCAGTGGATTGAGCGTTATCCCATGGACTGAGAGGTCCCAGTTCCATTCCCGGTCAGGGCACGTGCCTGGGTTGCAGGTTTGATTCCCAGTAAGGGGCGTGTAGGAGGCAGCCGATTGATTGTTCTCTCTCACACCAATGTTTCTATCTCATATCTCTCTCCCTTCCTCTCTCTAAAAAAAAATCAATAAAATTATTTTTAAAAATTAACACCACCAGAATACTCAAAAACATGCTAAAATACTGCAGGTGGTTATTGTTCTGAAAAATGAGAGGGCTTGCAAATTAGGACAGAGGTAGTCCAGGAAGGTGTCCCTGAGTGGTGAGGATGAAGCAAGATAAGGCAAGACTTAGCCAAGAGCTGAGAGCCTGCTGGCTCAAGCTGGTTCTGAGTACAGGGTAGGAGGCACTTTGGTCTAACAGAAGCAAATATCACTTCTGCCCAAAGGAGCTCTATGAATGAATGTTTGGGACCAAGAAAGCCTCAAAGAGAATCCAATCAAGTATTTCTGTTAACACCCCCTTTGTTATGTAAAAGTCACACAACTTTTTATTGGTATTAAATTGTCAAGAATTACTCATAAAAGCTTTTTCTAAACTACTATTGTTATTAACGCAACATGTTTTTTAAACCTTTCAGACAAATAGCTTCACGTACTGCCTCATTTCAACTGAATTTCCCTATAACAAAAAAAGTAAAAATAGAAACACTTTCCTTTTATAAAAAAAAATCACATACTTTTTCTTCATGTTATTTGAAACAGATGTCATGTCTTAAAGCATATCAAAGCAATGCAACAGAGTCTGTTTTGTTTTTCTTCCCCAGTCTGCTCTTGAGAACCACTGATCTAGTCCCCCTCCTTCATTTCATAGGAGACAGCTGAGGACTAGATGAGAGTTACTTATGGCTACATAGCTTGTAAGTGTCTGGGCTGACACTCAGTTCCTATTCTCAGAGCATCAGGAAGTTCTTTGCTCTCTGTTGTCAGATACCAAGTCATGAATTGGGACAAGTGAGCATTGTTTCTGAGCCTAGGCTTCCTGTGTCACTTGAGTTTTCCATGTATCTGTCTGGTACCAAAGAAGCACCGGGAATAGGAACAAAGGGTACTGCAGCCAGCTAGCCCTGTCATCCCTCTCTGTCTTCCCATAGTCCTCTGAAGCCTTGGAGTTCATGAAGCGGGATCTGACAGAGTTCACCCAGGTGGTGCAGCATGACACGGCCTGCACCATTGCTGCCACGGCCAGCGTGGTCAAGGAGAAGCTGACTGTGAGTACAACCTATATCTTCTAAGTGACAGTCCCTCACAGCCTGACCTGCTTTGGGACAGTGCGGGGGGGCTCCCAACCTTTCTCCCATTTTTCTTTTATGTGATTGTTTTCCCCATAGGCTTCCATTTTGAAAGAATTGTGTGTGTCAAGCAAACAAGCTACATATGTGTACTAAGTATTAATAAGCTTTCCCACTTCGGTATTGTCTTAGCAGATGTTTTCCTATTATCACAGTCATTCATTGTAGACAATTTAGAAAATACAGAAAAGAAAAGAAAGAAAGAAAGGCCTAGAGACACCCATAATTCTATCTCTCAGAGATAACTATTGTTATCTGTGGGGAGTATATCCTTAGGTACACTTTCTTTTTCGGAATTGGAATCAACTGAATACCATGTTTTGTAACCTACCTTTTTTTTTTTTTAATTGATTCAGAGGGGAAGGGAGGGAGAGAGAGAGCAAGAGAAAGAGAAACATCGATCGGTTACCTCCCACATGCGTACCAACCAAGGATTGAACCCGTAACCTGGGTATGTGCCCTGACCAGGAATCAAACCCGCTACCTTTAGGTGCATGAAAGGACACTCCAACAAACTGAGCCAGCCCAGCTGGTGTGGCTCAGTGGTTGAGCATCGTCCCATGCACCAAGAGGTCGCCAGTTCGATTCCTGGTCAGGGCACATGCCCAGGTTGTGGGCCAAATCCCCAGTGGGGGCATGCAGGAGGTGGCCAATCAGTGTTCTCTCTCATTGATGTTTCTATCTCTCCCTCTCCCTTCCTCTCTCTCTAAAATCAATAAAGAAAAAAAAATTAAAAAAAACAAACAAACAAAAACTGAGCCATACCAGTTAGGGCTGTAACCTACTTTTTTACTTAATCGTTGCAGACCTCGTTCTGCAACATCACAAATGTCAGGGTATTCTTTTATGTGTATTTAACCAGTTCCTAGTTTATTTCATTTTTTCCCAGTATTGTAAACGAAGCTACAGTGAATGATCTGATTGCTAAATCTTTGCCCTTAACATTTTTTTTATAATAAAATATTGGAAGGGATTATAGGGTGAATACAGTTTTAGGTCTTTTACTTTATTTATTTATTTATTTATTTATTTATTTATTTATTTATTTTTATCCTCACCTGAGGACATTTTTCCATTTTTTGTTCAGATAGAGTGGGAGGGAGAGAGAGGAAGAGAGAGAGAGAGAGAGAAACATTGACGTGAAAGGGACACATCGAGTGGCTGCCTCCCGCACGACCCAACCAGGGCTGGGGACAAAGGGACAAACTGCAACCGAGGTACATTCCCTTAGCAGGAACCGAACCCAGGTCTCTCTGGACCACAGGCTGATGCTCTAACCACTGAGCCAAACCGGCCAGGGCCAGTTATAGGCCTTTTAAAATCTATAGCAAAACTACCCTCCAGAAAAGTGTTTCAACTTATATATTTACTGGCTCTGATTTTATTAGTCAGAGATGTGCAGATAGAAGTTTGATTCTGAAGTCAGTGTGAAAGTGAAAATTGTGTATAGTCAAAGATATCCCTGCAAGTTTCCAGTTTCTGATGAAGTACAGTATACTGATATTATATTACAATTTTTCCATTAGTATTGGGACAGATTGCAGTTTTTTTCATTTGATTACCAGCTGAATCAACTGCCTTGTGACTAGAGGACATGTTATAAAAAACATGTTTTGGCATTTTTTAGCCAAGCTTGTTATGTTGAATGTTGTAAAATTCAACACTATCTGCCTGTAACCACAGCTACTGATGAGCATGAATGACAAGTGGTAATCCTGCTGAGCTGTGATAAGTCCAGCCATTAGCAGAGACAGCACTTGTTTCTTTCATTTGTTTATTCCTTTTTTCAACAAATATGATTGTACACCTGTGCTAACATGTGCCAAGCATTGTAATGGGTTCTAGGTTTAAAATGCCTGGGCAGTCTAGTTAGGAATAAATATTATAGGTTTCCCTGAGGTGTTTAGAACCTGACCCTGTCTCTCAGCATCTCATTCCTGCTTGCTTGAGGGCATTCTGAACACTGTGGCTCAAGCTTGGGTCCCTCTTGCCCTTCTGTGAGGTCCATACATTGGCCCTCAGCTGATCCTAGGCTTGCCTCTAGGCAAGACTATCTGTTCTGGTTCTGCCCATATTTTCTCAGCCTTCATAGAAAATATTCTACTTCCTGAGCAGTCATGATGATGAGATTATGATATTACAATATTGCTATTTATTAAATGTTTGCTATGTACCAGGCATTGTACATGCCTCATCTCTTTTTTTTTTTTGGTGCGGAAACTGGCATGCCTTATCACTTTTAATCTTTACAGTAGCCCTGTGAAGGAAATATATTTATCTGCATTTTACAGATAAGGAAACAGGCTCAAGGAAGGTTTAGGTCTCATAATCAACAACTGGTAGAACTTGGATTCAAATTCAAGTTTGACTCCACTGCTAGTACCTTTCTCATCACATAAGTCTTCCCCACTAAATGTCTATGGCATGGCTCCTCTCCTGTCAATTTTTGCTCAATCTAGCTGGCCTTAAGATTTTGATGAAACAGCCAATCAGAGCATTCTGTTCTAACCTATAGAGGCCTACTGCAGCCCTATTCTGCTCCCCCATCTGGGGGATGGAAACCCTGGCTGCCTCTCTTCTTCTCTAGCCCCAGATATGGGGTAAGAGGTCATGAGCACTTCCCTGGTCTCCACATACACAGTACACTTTTTGCCCCTGATATTTCACTCCTCCATACCCCATACCCCAGATTGTAGCCTGCTCCTGGGCCACTTGCTTCTTCTGCTGGCTTCTCTTTTCAGACTGAAGGATCCTCGGGGGCGACGGAGAAAATGAAGAAGGGTTTGTCTGACTTCCTTGGGGTGATCTCCGACACCTTTGCTCCCTCACCAGACAAAACCATCGACTGCGATGTCATCACCCTAATGGGCACCCCCTCTGGCACAGCTGAGCCCTATGATGGCACCAAGGTATTCACTATCGGCCTCCCCTGCAGTTGCCTAACAGCACTGGCCTCTAGCTTCCCACATGTACTCACAAAGGCAATAGGTGTTCAGGCTAAAAAATAAATATGTGTATATAACTAAATCAGAGAATACCAATAAGCAAGAAGATAATTGTTTCTAAACCCATAATCCCATTACTCAACAAGAACCACTGATTTCTTGTCCATGTATAGCCTGCCATTTCTTTTTCTTTCTTTCTTTATTGATTTTAGAGAGAGAAGAAGGGAGAGGGAGAGAGAGATAGAAACATCGAAGAAAGAACTTTGATTGCCACCTTGGCATGCCCCCCACTGGGGATTTGGCCCACAACCTGGGCATGTGTCCTGACCAGGAATCGAACCGGTGACCTCTTGGTGCATGGGTCGACGCTCAACCACTGAGCCACACAGGCCAGGCGGAATTGTGAAAATTTTTAAATTACAGGATTTTAAATTGTAACAGTAAATCACCAAAACCACTTGCTGAAGTTCTGATGCAGCCAGCCAGCACATGCTTCATGTAATACTGAGAAAGGAAGGTGGGGCTTTCTGTTCACCAGCTTAAGTTTGCCACTTCTGTGGCCCTAATTGGAACAGAGCTTATAGTTCACTTGGAAGACAGCTGTGAAATTAAGAGGTTCTGAATGAATGGTTTTAATTTGGGGAAGTTACATTATTTCAAAACTTGCCCATAAATTTGGACTTTGTTAATATTTTTGCATTAGCATTTTTCAGATTTCATATAATTCAAAAGCATTTTTTACATATAATTTTGTAGCCTGTTTGCACATATTTTCTTAGTTCCCAGGGGTGAAAGATCATTTTTCTCAGAGCCCCAGTGTTGGACTCCTGGCCCATCACTCCACTCCCTAGCCACAGTATTAATTGACAAGTACTCTATGGGTATGGTAGCCAACAAGGGAGGAGCTGGGCTATGGTTGATTGGGTACTCTGGCAGAGAGGGAGGCTCTTTCTTTGCCCAACCTCCCAGAATTTATGTTCTCTATTCTGTTTTTTGTTTTGTTTTTTCCACTCCTCCACTCAGTGAAAGAGAAACTTTATTGAGGCCCCAGGGCCACAGGGTTCAGGCAGAAGGCAGTCTTGTAGGCTCAAGGAGATGGAGGGTCCTAATTTAACCTTCCTCTTGGGGTACAGGTTGTTGGTGTGGCAGTGCAGGGGTGCAGGCAGGTGTAATACTTGCGGCAGATCATCTTGTCGCATTTGTACTTCTAGGTGAGCTGGCGGAGGGAGGGCTCCATAATACCACCCTGCAGGTGAAGCACCAAGTGCAAGGTGGACTCTCTGATTTCCATATGCAGCCATCCTCCAGCTGTTTGCCTGCAAAAATCAGATGCTGTTGGTCAGGCGGGATGCCCTCTTCATCTTGGATTTTAGCTTTCTCAATGGTGTCACTGGGCTCAGCCTCAAGGGTGATGGTCTTGCCAGTCAGAGTCTTCACAAAGATCTGCATCTCTGCGTCTGCTGAGGAGGCTGCTCCGCCAAGTCATTAAAGTGTCTTCTCTGTTTTTTTATAGGCTCGTCTCTATAGCCTGCAGTCAGACCCAGCAACCTACTGCAATGAACCAGATGGTAAGGGAGTAGTGGTGAGGTGTCGGGCTTACAGGGCAGGGAGACCATGGGCATTTGGGCTGTGCTCCCTGTTTGTTTCTGGTAGCAATGGCCAGGTACCCCCTGTGTAGAGGGACCAGAGTGGGGTCAGTGTGTACCTTAGATCTGGTGGGATGGATTGATGATCGCTTTTCCTCCCTGAACCCTGGCTATCTTCATCCCCGTCTGCAAAGGCTTTGACCCTCTCCTTCATCCTCAGCTCAGGCTCCCTCCCAGCCCTACTGCCTTGCCTGTTTGCTAAACTCCTGTGGTGCAGCAAGCTCCAGACTGGGAACTGGAGGTCAGACATGAGTCAAACTCTCAACCTGGTCCAGACCTCCAGGAATCTGCTGTTAGGGGAGGCAAACAGTGAATAAAGCACAGATACAGATTTGGAGTGACTTTCTGTAGAACGATGGGGGCAGTGGGAACCTAGAGGAATGGCACCCAACCTAGCCTGGGAATCTAGGATGTGACACTTGAGTTGAGGTTTTTTTGTGTGTGTTTTTTTTGGAGAGAGAAAGAGAAAAGGAATAAAGGAGGGAAGAAAGAAAGCTTGAATTGAGGTTTTAAGGATGAATTAGCAGTAAACTAATTTTACCTTTAGAAGTGGGGGGTGGGTATTCAAGCAGAAGGTTCAGAAAGAATAGGGAGTAGCTAGGTATTGAGAAGGCTAGATTAAAGGGTGCCTGTGAGGGAATGGAAGCAGTGAGAGCTGCAGTAGGAGCCAGATTGGAATGCTTTGGGTGTCAGACTAAGCAGTTTGAATTTTATCCTAAGATGCTCAAGATAGTGTTTCTTAACTTTTTTTTTTTTTAGTCAAAAGGCCTTTAATGCAACCTGGTCGGTTTGGCTCAGCAGTTAGAGCGTCGGCCTGCGGACCAGAGAGTCCCAGGTTCAATTCCGACTAAGGGCACGTACCTCGGTTGCAGTTTGTCCCTGGCCCCGGTTGGGGTCATGTAGGTGGCAACCAGTTGATGTGTCTTTCGCACATTGATGTTTCTCTCTTTCCCCCCTCTCCCTCCCGCTCTGTCTCAAGATAAATGCAAAAATGTCCTTGGGTGAGGATTAAAAAAATAAAATAAGGCCTTTAAAAATCTGTTGGAAATGATAAGCCCTCTCTCCACAAAATTTTATATCCAAAATGGGAATTCTTTGACCCTTTGAGGCCCATCTTTGGACCCTAGCTTTAAAAGCCTTCTTGTAGAGAACTATTGAAGGGTTTTGAAGCCTGGGGTGATCAGATTTTACATTTTATAGAAGAGCCCTGGGTAGTATTGTGAAGGATGAAATAGAGGGAGAGACAGAGACAGGAAGACCAGTTAGGAGGCTTGGTAGCAGTCCTTAACGTCAGCTGTAGGGCCAGAACCTAGGAATTGGCAGAAAGAATGAAGAAGAAAGTGTGCATGTCTAGGAGGGTCCCCAGATTTCCATTTGATCACTGGATTGGTCAGGTTGGGCAGGAAAGAAAATAAATTGGGTTTGCAGCATCTGTGCAAGTGGATGTGCCCAGTGGATACTTGGACCCCTGGATCTGGAGGGCTTCAAGAGCAAAGCAGTGGCTCCCAGTGTCAGAAACTGGATTGGTCACATGAGGGTGGACAGGTGACTGGTGACCTGAGAACAGCTGTTTCAGTGAGGAGATTCAGTGGCCAAGTGCAGTGGGCTAAAAAGCAAGCAGGCATGGCAGAGAATGGAGTCTGCAGCCCCTCCTGGAGATCACTTAGGTGCTACGCCCTGATATCAGTAAGGTTCACCCACCCCTACACCCTGCCTTACCCCCCACCTTGGGCCAAATTGCTTTTTAAAAAATCTTAAGTTCTCCTCATTGTCCATGTCCAGGCTTAGGTGTGTTTTCTGTAGGCCCAGTGTTCTTTCCCTAGACCTAGGGAACTGACCATTAGTGTCTCCCTCTACAGGGCCCCCGGAATTGTTTGACGCCTGGCTTTCCAAGTTCTGCTTGGAGGAGAAGAAGGGAGAGATCTCAGAGCTTCTTGTAGGCAGCCCCTCCATCCGGGCCCTCTACACCAAGATGGTGAGGGCCCAGCTGGCAGGACCTCAGCCAGCTCCCAGCTTGAGATGTCGGGAGGAGGGAGGGACATATCCCTAGTCATTTCAGAGTCGTCTGGCTTACAGAGCAGTGGGAGACACTATAGAGCCAAACAGGCCAGTTTCTGAGCCAAGAATCTGCATGGGGGAAACTGATTTGCCAGGTTTCTGGTCATCATGGTGAGAAATGGAAGGGCTGGCAAAGCCTGGTGGGATTTCTTTTCTCCCTTCTGGGCCAAGCTAGGCCACGAAGGTAGCAGGAGTGGGGTGTGGGGTGGGAGTGTTCAGATTCACTGCTCAGCCTCTTACTGTGAAATCCAGAGTGGCTAGGAGCTGGCTGATAAGGCTGGGGATGCAGACCCCACACAACCACTCCAAAAGTCTCATCTCTGCTGTCTCTCCCTCCAGGTGCCAGCAGCTGTTTCCCATTCAGAATTCTGGCATCGGTATTTTTATAAAGTTCATCAATTAGAGCAGGTATGCTGGCCTAGCCTGGGGAGGTACTTCACTCAGCCATGGGGGAAGTGGGCTGGATTTTGTTGAGGGAAGAAGGGGATACAGGATACCAAGAGTTCTGGGGTCAGGACCAGGGTCTGGGAAGAGGGTGCTCTGACTGCTCCTGGCCATCTGCTCCCCCACCACATTCAGGAGCAGGCCCGGAGGGATGCCCTGAAGCAGCGGGCAGAACAAAGCATCTCTGAGGAGCCTGGATGGGAGGAGGAAGAAGGTAAGAACTATTGAGAATTGATGGGCAGGTAACAGAGCCTGTCTGTGGGGGACTGTAGGCCATTCTCTGAAGCCTGGAGAGATGTGGCACCCCAGGGGAACAGTAAGGAATGAGTACAGTGTGTGTGCCTGCTAAGGATAGGCTGAGCTGATAGGAGATGTTTCCCAGGGCTGATGGAATCCTAGGTTTTGGTACAGAAAGCACATGTGTCAGTTACAGCAGATTCCCCTGCCAGCCGTGGACCAGCTACTTCGGAGTTACCTGGGATGCTTGTTGACATCCCAGAACCCCTTAATCCCCTCTTGTAAGATTCTGTGGCCAAACTTGTTTTTTGGTTTTGTTTTGTTTTTTAATTGATTTTTAGAGAGAGAAAGGGGGAGAAAGAGAGAGGGAGAAACATTCATGTGAAAGAAAAACAACGATTGGCTGCCTTCCACACAGCCCCAACCAGGGATCGAACCCGCAACCATTCGGTGCCCAGGACAACACCCAACCAACTGGGCCACACTGACCAGGGCAAATCTTGTATTTAAAAAGCTCCTCTGGTAATGTTAATGCCTAGCCAGACTTGGAAACCACTGGCTTAGGGAGGGAGCTAAGCATCCTCTGTGTGTTGGAGCCACCTTCGTGATATAATATTAACACATTTATTAAGTGTTTATATTATACACCCAACCTGTACTAAGACCTTTATATGTATATGTATGGTCATTACCACAACTCCATTATTCCTTGTTTACAAATGAGACAGGTAAGTTAAAGAAAAGCTAAGTGCCTTGCCCAAGATCATGTACCTAGGGTGTAGCAGAGCCTGACCTGAACTCAAAATGGCTGACAAAGAAAGAAAAGAAAAATAAAGTTTACAAGTTTTGGTTTTCTAATCTATAATACCATTTTGGGCTGTGTTTCTGGAAGCCAAGTGCCCACCAGATACGTGCTTGGCCTCAGTGGTGGGAGAGACTTTTGATGGAGTGTCTGCAGAAGAACCTGATGGAGAGGGGTGAGGAAACTGGCACCCTTTGGTCTTGATCAAAGTGAAGTTTGGTGGGAACCTGAGGCCTGTCTTCAGGTTATCTTGGTGCTGACCGGGGCACATTGCCCACTTTCCCTGCTTTTCTCTCTCGACAGAGGAGCTTGTTGGCATTTCACCCACATCTCAAAAAGAGGCAAAGGTTCCTGTGGCCAAAACTTGCACATCCCTTCAAGGAGGACCTGGCCCCCAGAGCCCCTGTGAAGAGAATCTGGTGATCCCAGTCGAGCCTCCAACAGAGGTGACCCCGTCAGAGAGCAGCGAGAGTATCTCCCTCGTGACACAGATTGCCAAACCTGCCACCACACCTGAGGCATCAGTGCTACCCAAGGACCTGTCCCAAAAGCTTCTAGAGGCATCTTTGGAGGATCAGAACCTGGCTGTGGATGTGGGCGAGACTGGACCCCCGCCCCCAGCTCAGTCCAAGCCCCACACCCCTGCTGGCCGCCCCAGTGGCCCAGAGCCCAGGCCTCCAGCCAGAGTAGAGACTCTTAGGGAGGAGGTGCTCACAGACTTACGGGTGTTTGAGCTGAACTCGGACAGTGGGAAGTCTACACCCTCCAACAATGGAAAGAAAGGTAAGTCAAGGCCAAAGCCGAGGGAGTGTGAGGCGGGACAGGGCAGGTGAGAATCGACACCTCACAAAGCAGACTTGTCTTCTTGTTCCTTGTGAGGCTCCTAGGAGCAGATGTCCTTCATTTGTTATACTGATGATGATGACAGCTGCTGTATATTATTTATTACCCTATTCCATCAATTCTAAGATACATTGGTTCTTAGAAATAAGGATGCACCTTATAATTGTTGGGATCTTTGAGTCAACGAAATAAGGTTTATGTCAGGACCTGTGCCGGGTTTGTACCATTGCCTTTAATTTCTTACTATCCTCATTTTACAGATGAAGAAAGTAAGGCTCAGAAATGTTAAGTTACTTGCTCAAATTCACATGGCCAGAAGTGGCAAGCCCAGATTCAAACCCAGGTCTGTCTGACTTGAAGCCCATGTCCTTAACTACTTAATACACTATACGGATTTCTATCCTTTTGGATAATTTAACCTTATCCTGGGGTGGGTATTCCTGTGACACTGCTGATTGATGTCAAGGGTCTTCTCTCCTGGGTGACCTTAGGAAAGTCTTTTAGCTTCCCTAAGCCTTCATTAATTATTATTATGAAATATATAAACAAAACTTACACGTGCAGTTTAAAGAAGAATAAAGTTAACACTCATGAGCTTTCTGTGAGCCAGCTTAAGTAATAAGCTTTAGCTTCTTATCTGTATAATGGAATTTGAGTCTGGAGACTCTTTGACTTTATGTCAAGAGGATTTCACTTGACATAACTCTTTAACTCCTGGAATTAAAGGACAATCTTAGCTCTGTTGTCAGTTTTTTTTTGCCACATTCAAAATACCTCTCCCGAGGTAGCTGATTGCAAAACCTTCCCTCTACTCCTCACACATACATGCATCCTGTCTTTGCCAACACTCGGTACCAGTCAGCCACAGCTTGCCCATCTCTGGTGAGTGCTGGCCTGCTGGCACAGTGAGTGACTAGTTTGCTGCAGTGGGTGGGAAACGGGCCCCACCACACCCTAACCTGCTCCCTGATGGAAACTGCACGGTTTCCAGTTTCCAACACAGTGCTTTCCTTCTGACTCTGGTTCAGTGAGGTCATCCATTGAGCTCCTACCTGTTCTTTATGAGACACTGAGGAGGGAGGGGCAAAAGCTGCAGTCTTTATGATGAAGCATGAAGCAGTATAGGACAGACTTGATATTGGAGAAGGTCAAAGAAAGAAGGAACCTCTCGGCATCAGCGAGTGTTCCATCGAGGAGACGGGCGTTGTATAGGAGAGTTGAAGAGTTTGGGGCAGGTGCGGGGAAGTAGTCCAGGCAGAGTGGGCCTACATATAGCAGAGGGCATGGGGTACATTGAAGGGATGGTAACCAAAGTCCACTTTTCTGTATTGTCTCCTAGGAGAGGGAGGAACAAGAAGGGTGAATGGAATAGAAATAGAACTTAAGAAACTTAAACTGAATTTAGAAGGTTGGACTTAGTGCCACAAAGCAGCAGGGCATGCTGCTTATATTATATGCCCAACCTGTACTAAGAGCCTTACATGTACAAGCTCTGGGTTCAAATCCCAACTTTGCTCATAAGCCATGTCATTTCAGAAAAGTTACTGATCTCTAAGCCTCCATTCATTCTTCTTATAAACGGGGGGTAATTGTTCCATGACAGGTGCTCAGTCAGGGAACAAATGTGAGTAGAGCCCTGCTTTGGAGAAATGATAATAAGAGCTACTATTCTCTGGGCACTTTCTGTATGTTACATAGCTCTGTGCTAAGCACTGGATATGCATAATCACTCAGTCTTCATAAAAGCCCTGTGAGATCTGTGCAATTTCCCCCATTTTTTACTGGTAGGAAACATCAATCACCTACCCAATAAGTATTTAGGAATGTATGAAACAACCCTTTAGGAGAGTGGATGAGTAGGTGATGGACCCAACAGGTAGTGTGTGGTTGCTGAGTGGGTGGTACTAAGGGCCCATTTGAAGTAGTGGTTAGGAGTTTTGAGACAGTCAGCAGTATTGCACTTTCGTCCAGCCCACATTCAGTTTGCTCGGGTGCAGGCACAGAGCAGGTTGGGAGTTGGATTTAACCAGGGTTCAAGTTTAGCCAGGTGAAATCAGTGGAGAAAAAGAAGAGAGTCCAAGTATATGCAAGAAGTGATCAGAATGATGGCTCATGGAATCTGAGCTGGACAAGGGAGGGAATAACAGTGAAACAGTTAGAAGGTTAAAGAATTATCGGTTCCATTTGGAGTCGGAATAGAGAGCATGACAGAAAAAATGAGTGGTGGGTAGAAGAGACTAGACAAAATGAGATTATGGGGAAGATACAGCAAGAGCTCTTAACCACCTTGTTCTACTGACTGTGATGCACTTGGGGATTCACTAAAAGGAGGGACTGGGGATTCGATGCAGGAGACCCACCAGAAATAGTTGAAGTTAGTGAGGGGAAGCCAGGGTCTTGGACTAGGGTAGGACAGTGGGAACAGAGTAGAAGGAGTAAATCTTAAAAAGAAAAATGGAGACATAGAGACAGAGACTCCTTTCCCTCTTACGTTCGCTTCCTAAGATGACGTGAGGGAAGCTTGGTCCCTGGGTGCAGCAGTCTCTCTTGGGGTCTAGCTACAGGGTCTCACAGGTCCCAGAGCAATCCCCATCATTGCAGAACTGCTTCCCACCTTAGGTTAGTAATCAAAAAACACAAACTCCATCATGAAGTCTAAAAATCAGGACTGTAAATACCTACCTTAGAAGGTGGATGTGAAGTGCTCCAAAAAGTTAGCTGATACTCTGTTTTCTACCCCCGGAAGGGTCTGCCCTAGCATTTAAGCCTGAAGAAGAGTTTCAAATCCCTAGAGGGCAACCTGCAGTTAGGGAAAGCTGTCATGGCCACAGGGACAGCTCTGAAGTGATGAATCATCCAGGAGTCTGGCTTTTAACCCACAGGAAGCCTGCACTCTCAGATAGACAGGTGTGTGCCACTAAAGTGTCCCGAAAGCACAGGGAGACTTAGATGTGGGGTCAGAAGAACTGGGTCTTGGTTGCAGATCTGCCCCTGACTAGCTGTGGGACCATGTGCAACATCACTTAACTTTGAGAAGAGGCCTTTAAGGACTGCATTTGTTAAATATCCACTATGTATATACATTACAGACACTTTACATTGATATCTCTAATGTTAATACTGTTGTGTATCAGACTGCAGGCTCTGGTCTACACAGAATCATCCAGGTACCTGCAGAATTCTCGGCCATCACCTAGATCTGCTGAGTCTGAATGAGGGGGAGGGGGGAGCAGGAATTTGCATTCTAATAAGCTCCTCCAGTGGTTCTTTGCAAAGAGGGTGGTTTTGTTCTTTTTTTTTTTTTTTTTTTTTATCCTCACCTGAGGACATTTTTCCATTTTTTGTTCAGATAGAGGGAGGGAGAGAGAGGAAGAGAGAGAGACAGAAACATCGAGGTGAAAGTGACACATCGAGTGGCTGCCACCCGCACGACCAACCAGGGCTGGGGACAAACTGCAACCGAAACACATGCCCTTAGCGGGAACCGAACCCGGGTCTCTCTGGACCGCAGGCTGACGCTCTAACCGCTGAGCCAAACTGGCCAGGGCGGTTTTGTTCTTATTTTACAGATAGACTAAAGCTCAGAATAACTTGCCCAAGACAGATAAAAGAGTAGGGATTCCACCCAGGTCTGCTTGGTTCCAGAGACCACACTCTTACCACAATGCTTATGTTAGCTAGGTGGCTAGGAAGAGAGAACAGTGTGAGACCCCTTATAAGGAATGCAGGGGGAGTCTTAGAGCCTAGGCACCTGGTGAGGAGCAAGCTAAACAAATAAAAATACTGCATGTTTGTGGGTCATGCTTTTGGGGGAATCAGGTGTCTACACTTTTTTTTTTTTTAATCCTCACGCAAGGACATTTTTGCATTTATCTTCAGATAGAGCGGGAGGGAGAGAGGGGGAAAGAGAGAGAGAGAAACATCGACGTGAGAGAGACACATTGAGTGGTTGCCACCCATACGACCCCAACTGGGGCGGGGACAAACCGCAACCGAGGTACATGCCCTTAGTGGGAACCAAACCTGGGACTTTCTGGTCCGTGGGCCGACACTCTAATTGCTGAGCCAAACCATCCAGGGCTCTACACTTTTTAAAGGTGCTTTTTTTTTTTTTTTTTTTTTAATTTTTATTTATTTTAGAGAGAGAGAGGAAGGGAGAGGGAGAGAGAGAGAGAAACATCGATGAGAGAGAACATCAGTTGGCCGCCTCCTGCATGCCCCCCACTGGGGACTGAGCCCACAACCTGGGCATATGCCCTGACTAGGAATTGAACTAGCGACCTCTTGGTGCATAGGTCGACGCTCAACCACTGAGCTACACTGGCCGGGCTAAAGGTGCTTTTAAAAAAGGATTACAGAGTATTATATGTTCCTTTTAGACAAAAAAAAAAGAAAAGAAAAATTACCCCATGACGTCATCACCTAGAGATAACTACTGTTAGTGTTTTTATGGCTATCTTGCTCATCTTTTCTGTATGCATTCATGCACCTGTGAGCATATTTCTAAAATGGAATCTTACTGCATAGACTTTTTTTTTTTTTACAGGAACTATTTTTGTAGCTTTCTTCTTAGTAATAATTTTCAATGTACATTTTTAAAATATTTGCCTGTATGAAGTCGTAACCACATGTGAATTTTTAGAGCAGTGGTTGTCAAACTTTAGCAGGCATCAGAATCACCTAGAACAGGGATGGGTAAACTTTTTTTGTATAGGGCCAGATCACAAATATTTTAGACTTTTTGGCACCCACAGTCTGTGTTCCAGGTACTCAGCTTTGCTGTTGTAGCCTCAAAGCAGCCATAGGCAATGTGTACACAAATGGCCATGGCCATGTGCCAAAATTTTATTTTCAAAACAAGTGATAGGGTGGATTTGGTCCATGGGCCATGGTTTGCCAACCCCTGGTTTAGAGAGAGTCCATGACTATTTATGAGTACAAGCTCTGTGTTCTGGTCACTTGGCATGTATAAGAAAATAAAACAAATATCCTGCCTGCTCTCATTCTAGCTCCTGTATTATTAGATAATAATCATATTAAATCTGATGATATATGCTAAAAGTGATAAAACAATGGAAAAAAGAACAACTAGAACAGAGTGAGGGGGATAGGTTGCAGTTTAAAAGGCTGGCCAGGCTCTGGCCAGTTTGTCTCAGTGGTTAGAGCTTCAGCCCGCGGACCAGAGAGTCCCGGGTTCTGTTCCCGCTAAGGGCATGTACTTCGGTTGCAGTTTGTCCCTGGCCCCTGTTGGGATCGTGTGGGTGGCGGCCAGTCGATGTGTCTCTCTCACATTGATGTTTCTCTCTCTCTCTCTTCCCCCCTCTCTCCCTCCTGCTCTATCTGAAGATTAATGCAAAAATGTCCTCGGGTGAGGATAAATAAATAAAAAAAAGGATGGTTAGGATAGGCCATACTTACATGGTGAGATTTGAGCAAAGGTGGGTAGGAAGTGAGGAGGTTGGCCTGTGGATATCTGAGAGTTCCAGGTACAGGGAACAGTCTGTGCAAAGGCCCTAAGGTGGGACTGTGCCTGGTGTGTTTGAGGAGTGGCAAGACCAGTGTAGGTAGAACAGAGTGAGTAAAGAGGAAGAGGTTCATTATTTATTTCTTCTAGAAGATCTTTGTGGCTCCCAGGGAACCTCTGAATCAAAATGCTTCTCCACTATTCAGTAACTTGCTTTTTCTCACTTAATAGTATAGTGTAATACTATTTGTCATGTATGTAAATGTTCTACAGCCTAACCTTTAAAAGCCATATAATGTTCCCTCACATCACTACACCACTTATTTATGTTTGTTATTCCCTTTTCTGTGGGTTTTCAGGTGGTTTTTTAAGTTTTCATCACTATAGCAGCCCTATAGTGAATTTTTTTTGCTAAATTTTTTACTGAATCTAGGATTTTTCCTTAGATTCCTAAAAGCGGTGAGAATGACTGCAGAAGACAAAGACCTTTGGTGTATATTTGTCAGGTCCTTTTAAAGAGTGCCATTATCCTCAGCTATGACCTCTTCATATACCCCTTCCTGACTTTGACACTGTGGATTATGGTTCTAGGCTCGAGCACGGACATCAGTGAGGACTGGGAGAAGGACTTTGACTTGGACATGACTGAAGAAGAAGTGCAGATGGCACTTTCCAAAGTGGATGCCTCGGGTGAGGTGAGTGGACCTGATTGGCCACAGGGAAGCAAGCCCAGTGATCCCAGGGTCTGAGGCCTCTCCCTACCAAGCCCAACTGTCCCCTCAGAGTGGATCCCTGTGCCTATCTGAGGTGACAGGCTGCAGGAAAGAGCTGGACCTCCCACTCAGGCCCTAAACAGTTGTCACTGGCAGGCTCTGCTTCCCCTCAGTTCCAGGATGGATGAGTATGAGTTCATGACGTTAGCTCTGTGTCAAAATCACCAAGGAACTATTAAAAAATACAGATGCTATACCCTTTTCCAGATCTCCTGACTCATGGTCCCCATTGTGGAACCTGAGCAGATTTCTAGCCTTGGACAAAGACAGTGTGATCTAGGGCTAATCACTTAACCTAAAACATGGAATTGATACTTACAAGCTTATAAGCTGTGATAGACAATGCATGTCGCCACAGTAGGCATAGTACCTGGGACATGGGAGCACTAGTAGATGTTACCAAAATCACCACAAGACCCAGTCCAGTTATGAACTCAGAGGTCTAATACTCTCTTCACTACCTCTCAAAATAAAAAATAGGTCATTTTGAATGAGAGGCTGGGGGAAAAGCTCTCATAGTTAATAAGTAATAGGACTGAGGTTCCAGCTCAGACATATGATTCAAGTCAGTGTTACTTCCACTGTCCATCATGTAGCTCATGCACCTGCTAAAAAAGTGTACAGATTAGAGGCACAGGGAGGGCCTCATTTTTCATATTAGTAAACTGAAGCCTGAGAGGAGGTAGTGACCTTTGCAAGAGCATTTTGCACCTGTGACCTCATTTATACCCATGGCAGAGAAGGCCCTGGTGCCCTGTCATGCTTCGGGAGCTTCGTGGCTTTTGTGTCTTTGCAGCCCTCTTTTAAAACCTGGCACACAGTCTCCTTCATAGCAGGGATCAGCAGGCAGCAGGCCAAGAGCAAGTTACCTGGGAAGACTTCAGCTGGGGACTAGAGTGCTAGAGCCCCTAGTGAAGACCCTGTGAGCACCTGTAGTGCAGGGCCACGCTTGCTTCTAATTATTGTGCCACTCTCAAGCTCTCTGCCTCTCTGAGCCATCTTCTTAGCTGCTCAACAGGAGACAAGTTTTCCTTAAGGAATTGGCTGACTTGGTTCCTGTGAGCAAGGCGTCCCCCTTATGGAGTCCAGTGTTGGTTGGTGGAAGCATTTCCCTTGGGTCTGGAATGATCAGAGCAGCAGACCCACCCCTTAGGCAGAGGGCAGCTCTGCTCCCAAGACACAATCCTTAAGACTAGTGGTTCACTCTCATGGGCAGTGTATGGCCCAGGTTGGTGGTGGTGGTGGAGGACTATCTGAAAAGGGAGGCAGCAAGGGGAGCTTGGGTCTGCGCTTGACTTACTGGAGTAAATTGGTGTTTGTGCTCTCCATTATCCCCTCCCATTTGCAGCTGGAAGATGTAGAATGGGAGGACTGGGAATGAGGGGAGCCGGAGCAAGCAGCTCCCCCTCCCACAGCACCTCCCATTTCCCTCGATCGTCTCAGCCCAGCCCTGGAAGATACTGACCAAGAATGTCCCCTGAATGGCCTCTGTCAACCAGAGCTCTAGGCATAGATTCTGGTTGCTCCTTGCTGGCCCTGTGGGCCTCTGCTCACATCTGGGAAGGGGCTCACAAAATCCAATCCAAGAACTCTGACTTGTGCCAACCATAGGATGACCTACAGGGGAGGAAACCTATCCCCTCACCAGAAGAGCCTACATTTCTCTGCTGAATACCCACTGTTCCTGGGGATTCTCGCTGGGAAGTCCCAAGAGATAGCTCCATCCCTTCTGCCTGTGTGGACAGAAGTTAAACCACCAGTCTCTTGGAAGAAGCCAAGTTAACACACTGTCCACCCATAAGCAGGCAAGAAAGGCCGTGCCTCCTGCCCTTGGCTAGACAGGGATGGCAAACATGTATTGGTTCCTATTCCAGTGGGTAAGAGACATTTGACTCTGGGAAATTAGCCTCTCTTGGGAGTCTACCTTTCCTGGGCATTTTCCATTCCTGGAAAGGTTCCTGTGGTTCAGAATCTAGAGACCAAACCCTGAGTTCCCACCTCCTTTCATCCAGCCCAGGCTGGTATGTCCCCAATGCCTTTCCCAGGGCTTCTTCATGTCAGATGCACCCAAGTCCTTAGCCCAGCTGTGCCACCTGCAAGACTCTGCTCTTGCTTTTCTTCCCCTCCCCAAGAAGGGAGGGGCCACTTCAGGCCCTTCTGAGCGTTGCCTGGCGGGGTACCTTGTCCAGCCAGCTACCCACCTCAATTCACCTGGAACTTAGGACACAAGCCAGCTCACAGCGGTACAGAGCAGTGATCAAAGCTGAGTACTTACAACTCTGGTAAGCCCAATTTCTCTGCCTCAACCCTTCTGCTTCTTGAAGGGATATACTGGGGTGAATTCTTGAGACTCTCATCGGCTTCTGAAATAGCTCTTCCTGAAGGCAGACCCAGTCTTTGTGGCTCTTACCCTCCACTCTAGTAAAGCTGCACCTCTCTTGGGGGAATGAGGGGCTGCAGGAATCCCTGGAGACCCTGGTGCTGCATGATGCTGCTCTGGTATTCTAGTACATAGTCTGGTATGTTCACCAGTGATTTAATGGGATCGTGGCAGGGATGCCAAGAGAGTGGTGGTCACTTCTACTTCAAACCTTCAATGAGGGGGTGGGATGGAGAGAATGCTGAATCTTTTTGATGGGATGGGGGTTTTCTCTTTGTAATTATTTCTTTAGTTTAACTAATCTTTTGGTTGTTTGTGCAATATTATATATTTTAAATTATAATGCATCTCCCCAGAGTATTTTGTAGCCGGGAAAAGAAAAAAAAAAGGGGGGGGGGATTCTAACAGCTGTTAGTTTTGTAATTAAAAAAGAAAGAAAAAAGAATTTTGTCCTGAACCTTTTCCAGACTTGCCGTTAACAGCATTAAAGAGATTCAGCAGAATCTGGAAGGTGTCTGGGGGTCCGTTCTTGTCCCCACAGCAGCTGGGGCAGGACACACACAATGTGCAGAGTGGCTTCCTGCTTGGAGCTGAGGGGTGGGGGAGGGATGGGGGTAGCCTGGGTCCTGAGGAAGTCCCTTGTCCTCATCCCAGACTCAGCTTGGCCTTTGGGATGAGGAAGGGACAGGGCCCCCAAGAAGCTTCTCACCAAGACTAGAAGTCAAGAGGCCGATTCTGCATTCCCAGTGCTTCTGCTTTTATTTGGAAAGGAAGTTGCGACAACAGTGTCTCCAATTGCTCTTGGTTATTGTTCTCCTCTCCTCCCCCTGTATGTGTATGATTCTGGGGTCTAATTTAATTAACTTTCCTTAAATACCCGTATGAAAATCACTTGTCAGTCATAATAAAAGGGAAGTCTGAATGAGGCCCTCTGGTTCCATGAAGATCTTTAAAGGGAAAGAAGTAAAGGCTGGGGAGGGTGTAGGTAAGTTTTAGGATAAGTAAACTTAAAGTGTAAAATATATATCACCATTTTAGAAGCAGGTTTTTGGGTTTGCTTTCTCCCCCTGCTTTATTGGGGAGGACTTGCCATTGCTTTTATGAAGTGCTTGCTAGCCATGGATGCCAACTAACTTCTTCGATTGAAGGCCGGAGGATCATGTCCGGTTCCAGGAGCTGCTTGAGCAAGTCCTGGCATTCGGCCGAGATGCCCAGGTGAGTGGGGAAGGACACCCCCTTCTGCTGCTGCCACAGCATCTTGGGAATGTCTGTGTCATCAAAAGGTAGGCTGGCACAGAGCATGACATAGAGGACGACACCCATGCTCCAGACGTCACCCTTCTTGCTATCATGGGGAATACCCTGCAGCACCTCGGGGGCAGCATAGGCTGTGCTGCCACAGAAGGTTTGGCTCAGTTCCCGGCGTGACTTGGGCAACACTTTGGCAAAGCCAAAGTCAGTCAGCTTCAGGTTGAAGCCCTGCAACAAGGCGTTCTCACACTTGAGATCCCGGTGGGCCACACCACAGCCATGGCAGTAGCAGATGGCCTCAACCATCTGACGGAAGAGGGCCTTTGCTCGGCTCTCAGGTAGTGGCCCTCCATTCAGCACGCAGTCAAAGACATCCCCTCCCTCAGCCAGCTCCATCACCAGGTAGATTTTACCATCAGCAGACTCCAGCATCTCATACACCTGGATGATGTTCTTGTGGTCCAGGGTACGGACGATCTGGAGCTCCCGAGGCAGGAATCTCTGGATAAATTCTGAGGAAACAAGGGGAAAAGAGAGAGGGTATCAATCCAGAAGGACCTAACTCCCTCCTGTCTCCTACCTTCTAACATGTGTCTGCCTGCCCACCGTGTCTGGGGCTGGTACCTTCTAATCACAATGTCAAGTTCCCTTTGACAGTCTTAAATGTCTAGATGCTTGAACAGTGCAAAGAACATTCATCTTATTATTGTAGTCAATATACTGTTCAAAGGAACTACTCCCTGCCAACCTCAGGGACTTGTGAGCAGCCTGTGAGACCATGAATATCCAAGTGCTTGGGGAACTGTTAGACAAAGCCACTGAATCTCATTATGAGGCCTGATTTGCCTAGAGTGTGGTGAACCAACTCCTCTCACCCCTGCCTCCTGACCCACAGTTCTTTCTATGAACCCAGTCTTTTCCCCATCACTGCCTGCCTCCACACCAGCTCCTGCCCTCTCGTAGCCCTGATCGTGGCCTCTCTGCCAATCTCTGTTCCCCTGATGGACTTGGGTTCTGCCTCTTGAGGACCCTTCACCACCTGCCACTTTATTTTTTTGGTACGTGCCCCTAGCAGGAACCGAACCCGGGACTCTCTGGTCCACAGGCCAACGCTCCAACCGCTGAGCCAAACCGGCCAGGGCACCACCTGCCACTTTAATCTTGGATTTTGGAGGGTGTGATGTTCCTGGACTCCCAGCATCTCTCTGTTCCCCACTGACTACTCCAGAGCCACAATTTTTTGTTTTCCTTGGTTTTAGACTAAAGGGGAGGAGGAATGCTCCTTCAGACTGGAGGAAGGCCCCACCCACCTCAGCCAGCCCTCTCTTCCTCCAAAGGGGTCCCAGCTCACCTTCTGGCCCTCCCATCTTGTCTATAATTTTAATTGCCACCTTTCTTTGGTGTTTTTTGGAAAATGCTTCTTTGACTTTTGAGTAGGTCCCTTCCCCAATGGTCTTGCCCAGCTGGTACCCATTGGAGAGCAGAAAGTCTTCCATGCTGTCTAGCGTCTCCTTCCTATCACCCTCTCAGCTCATGCTGCCTCTGTGAGGCAGCTCTACTCCACCATAGCCCTTGGCCGGGTCCTTTTCTCCCCAAGGACTTCATCCACAGCAGCCCCCAGCGCTAGAACATTCAGCCGCAGGTGGTGGGGAGGGAGAGGGCCAGACATTTTAAAACTTCAGCCCAATTGTGATGTAAATGTTGTGTGACCCATGGCCAAAATGGGTAGTGTCCCTACCTGCCCTCACCAGCACTACCACCAAACCCAGCACCCGTTAATCCTCGCTGCGCCCCCACGCTCCGAGCCAGATAGTGAGTTGCAGCCCAGCCTGGTGTGGAGGGGCTCTCCGTGCTGCCCAGAATGCCAGGCTCCTTTTCGTGGACACTGCCTCGCTACTGGTTGCTGTCGCCGCCTGTGCCCCCATTGGGCTGCTGGGGGTCTGTGCCACCCAGTCTCAAGGCTCCATGGCGGGAGCCCACCGGCTTCCTGCTCACGGTGGCGGGTGGTGGTGGGAGGGTTCTCCGGTGGGAGGAACGGGTTCTGTGAGGTCAGCACGCTGGTGCTCCGGTCATAATGCAGCCCTCCCCTTCGACGCCCGGGTCTGCACGCGCCGCAGACACCTGCCCGGCTCCGCTTGGACCGGAGCGTCCTCCAGCGGCCAGGGCTCAGGCAGCTGCTTCCAGCCTGGGACCGGCCACGGCCTCCCGCAGGTGAGCAACGGCCCAGGGGGCAGCCGCGGGGAGGGAGTGCCCGGCGGTCCGGGAGCGGCCTGACCGCCCCTCCCCGCGCAGAGCGACCCGGGGCCTGGACATGAGTGCCCAGGAGCCCCCTCAGGGTCGGCGATTCCCTATTGAGGCCGGAGACTCCCCTGGCCTTGCCGCCACCCCCGAGTCCCAGGACAACCCAGAGCCGGTAGCTACGGAGCACAATCCGGTCAGGTGAGCCAGTGCCCTCCCCTGCGGCCGCTCGTGTGCTCCCGGGTCATCCGAGTCCCATTTTCCATCCCCAGACAGCACCCCCATCCCCCCGCCCAAGTAAGGGTCCCACATCCACGCCCGAACCTCGGAGACCCCAAGTGCACTCCGCAGATAAATCCCCAACAGCGCCCTCTGTCGCACTGCTTTCCTCAGGCCGCTTCGACGCTGCCCGGGCTGCCACTGCCTGACGCTGCTGCACGTGCCCATCGACGTCTACCTGGCTATGGGCGGGAGCCCCCGGGCCCGCGCCACCTGAGTGCGCCTGAGCACGTCGCGCGCGCCGAGCATGAGACAATGATGCACATTTTAAAATAAAAGAATGATGCACATTTTAATAAAGCACAGCATAAACTGTTCTTTCCACTCCGGGCTGGCCGTGTATGTCTGTCCCGTCGGATGGGGCCCGCAGACTGCTCTGTCCCATCCCATAGTACCTTCCCTTAGGCTGCCTCCTCCCCCTGGATCCTCCCAGCCCCAGGGCTCACCCTTCCAGGTCCACTTTCTTCTGGCCGGGTGCCCACCCCTCCCCCCTTTCTTGCTAGTCATAGTGACCCCTTCTCTGGCAGCCTTTCCTCTCGGATCCTTTTCCCTCATTCTTCTCTCTCCCCAATCCTTCTCCTTAATCTCCAGTGAAAAGTACCGTTATCGTGCTGAACTCCACGAGCCTAGAGAAGCTCGGGATTAGATGGGATCGGCAGACAATTTAGAATAAAGAGAATGACCACCCACACCAGGCTCACTTAATTCTCCCAAGATGGAATTAGGTTTTGCTACCTGCTGTTTTGTGACCCTGGGCACCTCTAGTTTTGTTGGAAGAATTTAGGGGCTGCTCTGTCCATCTTTACCTTTGGTTTATCCTAGAACCGGTGGGACCAGAAAAAGATTGGGTAAGAAGTTGTTTGAAAAACTGATTTCTTATTCCTATTATACAGGTGAAAGAACTGAGCCTTGAGAGCCTTGTCCAGGATTTCCCAACTGATAGGTAATACTAGCACACTCCTGTGTCCTCAGCCTTAATGCTCTAAAAGCCATTCACAGAAAGGGCCCATGACACGAAGGTGCCTGGAAGTGTAGTATTTAAGCTGAACAAGTATTTTCCACTTTCCAATTTTGCTTTAATTAATCTGTATTATTTTAATATTGGGAAAAATATATGGAGCCAAAGATCAGGTTCAGTCTCCTGTCCCCTAAGATCTAAGTACAATGGACTCAATTTCCCTCCCCTAACCCACATAGGGTAGAAGGCCAAGATGTCCCTAGAGCACTTCAGAATCCCATGGTCACCTGAAAGGTGACTTCTTGACTTCCTCACAAAACACTCTCCCAGGCAGCGCCAAATGCAAGAGGCTTATTGAAGGAGAAGATGTTTGCCAAAAGGTCTACTTCGAAGTGAGGACTTTAGATGACCGCTCAGCCCCTGGTCCTTTAAAACATCCTGGCTCTTGAAAGCCCCTCCACATCTAGCTTTCCCCTTCACCAAATAATCCCTGGCTTCAGGCCACAGTGCTGGCTTCTCTCTCCCTCTTCACTCCTCCTCCACCCTTACCTCCTGGAGAACCCTGCAGGGGCTCTCAGTTCTTCTATTAAGTGGAACAATCAGCTGTTTCCATCCCCTCCAAACTTAATGTAGGCCCTATTCTGCCTAACAACCCATGCTGCTGCTCTGCATAAAAAGGACCTCACTCCCTGTAAATAGTACTCACCCTTCATAGGAGATCATTGTCATTTAAAATTTCTTTTTCTTTATTTATTTTAGAGAGAGATAGAAACTGATGAGACCATTGACTGGCTACCTCTTGCATGCCCCCCACTGGGGACCAGGCCCACAATCTGGGCATGTGCCCTGACCAGGAATCGAACCGGTGACCTCTTGGTGCATGGGTTGATGCTCAACCACTGAGCCACACTGGCCGGGCTAGACTGTTGTCATTTTAGAAAAAATTATCAGCCTTGGCTGGCTTGGCTCAGCGGTTGGAGCGTCGGCCTGCGGACCAGAGTCCCAGGTTCGGTTCCCGCGAGGGGCACGTACCAAAAATAGAAAAGAAAAAATTATCAAGCTCTATATTGATAGGTTCTTGCCTTTTGAAAGTAACTGAAGTTAGCTTAAGCAAAAATGGAATTGATTGTTTCAAGTGGCTGGGAAGGATATAAGCTAATGATTAAAGGAAGAACTGTAGGAACCAAGGTATCTATTGGGCTGGAACCAAGGATTCAACCCCACCAGGACTGCCCCATTTTTCCTCTCTCACCCCTGATTATCTCCTGGGCAGGCAACATGGCTCAGTGGATTGAGCATCTTCCCATGGACTGAGAGGTCCTGGTTCAATTCCTGGTCAGGGCACATGCCCGGGTTGTGGGCTTGATCACCAGTAGGGCTGTGCAGGAGGCAGCCAATTGATGTTTCTCTTGCACATCAATGTTTCTGTCTCTCCCTTCCTCTTTCTAAAAAATCAATAAAAACATTAAAAAAAAGAAATTCATGGTTGAGCCCTGGCCAATTTGGCTCAGTGGTAGAGCGTCAGCCCTCGGACCAATGAGTCTTGGGTTTGATTCCGGCCAAGGGCATGTACCTCAGTTGCGGTTCGTCCCCAGCCCTCATTGGGCTTGTGAGGGAGGCAACCTCACAGTCGATGTGTCCCTCTCACGTCAATGTTACTCTCTCTCTCCCTTTTTCTCCCTCTCTCCCCCTCCCACTCTGTCTGAAGATAAATAGAAAAATACCCTCCGGTGAGGATTTAAAAAAAAAGAATTCATGGTGGAGCAATGACCTACTGGGAGGCCTCACTCAGGGCCCCCTTCCTCACTGATTTAAAAAAAAAAAAAAAAAGGCACCAGCTGATCTCTTTGGGCCTTGCCAGCCCTCAAATGCCAAATCCTTCCCATCTTCCGTTCTCCCATCTCTCTTACTTCATTTGTCCCATCTTCTCAACCCTCCTTTCCTTTTTTTTTTCTTTATTGATTTTAGAGAGAGAGGAAGGAGAGGGAGAGAGAGAGATAGAAACATCAATGAGAGAGAACATCGATTGGCCGCCTCCTGCACACCCCCCACTGGGGATTTGGCCCACAACCTGGGCATGTGCCCTGACCGGGAATCGAACCGGTGACCTCTTGGTGCATGGGTTGACGCTCAACCACTGAGCCACACCAGCTGGGCCTCAACCCTCCTTTCCTTTAAAAAAAAAAAAAAACATATTGCCTCCTCCCATGTACTTGGATAGTGAGGGATGCAAAGATTCCAGACACACAGCTTTGCCAATGGGCCAGACCCTGGGCCTAGTTAGGTCTAGAATGTCCATGAGTAAGGGAAAAGGGCATTCCGGGTAGAAGGAACACTGTCAGCAAAAGCTGGAGGCAGGAAAGTGGAGGGCAAGTTCAAGGAATTCAGTTCAATCAACTTTCACCAATACCTACCTGGGCCACACCAGCTGCTGAGAGCCCAGGCCTGAATCTGATCCCTTGCCCTTGCAAAATTCAGAATTCAGGGGATCCAGGGATGAGTTCACAGGAGAGAAGCTGGATCGAGACATTGAGTTTGAACTTTGTTCTGTAAGTGACAGGGAGCATGACAAGCTCCAATCTGGATCGCTTCTCTCTCCTATTTCTCATCTCCTTTTCCATTCTGTTCTCTGTTGCTTCTTCTTCTTTCCCCCTGGAAAAGTCACTGGCCTAAATTCTAGTCCTGGGTTTGAGTCCTGAGACTACCATTTACAAGCTGTGCAACCTTGGGCTAGTTGCTTAGCCTCTCTGAGTCTCCATTTCAAAATCTGTAAAATGAGATTAATGACATCTGGTGAAAGGTTTCAGTAAAGTCATGTGAGTACAGCACCAGGCAGGAATCTCTGGCACAGCTGGCACTGTTGAACAAGAGAGGCTGCTGCTGGTGCTGCTGCTACTCCTACATTTGGCTTCAAGGGGCAGCAGAGAGCCAGCCAGCCATGTCCCCAGGGGCTGGGTGATGCCCAGCTGGAGGGGCTTGGGGAATCCCTCTTGCCTCCCTTTGCCAACTTCTCAGCAGTTCTGCTCAGGAGCCTAGGAACTTGGTGGGGGATGGGTTCCAGGGGAATCCCCAAGTGGTAAAAGCAGAGTTGCCTCCCTCACCCTAGACTCTAGGGCCTAGAGGGTAAAGCTGTCCCCAGACCTCTAAGCAAGACTCCAGATCCCAGCCTTGTCTGGACCTGAGGAATGGGGAGGGGCCCAGGAAAAAGGGGATGCTTGACTCACTGCCTTCCCTGACTTTTCTTTCCATAAGGGACTCCCTTTTAATTTTTTAAAATCAATTTTTAGAGAGAGGGAAGGAGAGAGAAATAGAAACATCGATGCGAGAGAGAAACATCATTGGCTGTCCCACACATACCCGCTACTGGGGATTGAGCCTGCAACCCGGGCATGTGCCCTGACTGGGAATCGAACCCGGACCTCTCTGTCCATAGGAGGATGCTCAATCCACTGAGCCACACCACCTGGGCAGGGGACTCCCTTTTAGAAGGAGGGGGTGAAGTACAGATGGACCCCCCAGGTTACCATGGAGATGGCAGAGAGAGAGTTGCTGTATCATCATGGCAACAATTGACTTCAGCTCTGCCCTTTCCCAAAGTTTGATATGCGATGGGGGCAGCCACCCCAACCACAAGCAAGTTCCCCACAAAGCCTCCTCCCCTTACTGAGCCAACCAACCAGGGGTGGACAGGCTTAATATAGTTCAGAAGTTAAAAGCTGAATGTCAGTCAAACCTTGGTTCTAACCCTCTCCCTGCCTCCTCTTAGCTGTGTGCATTTGAGCAAGTTCCCCAACTCCTGGAAGTCTCCCGTGTACAATGTAGGTACATAAGCTGTGGGCCTCCAGAGTTGGTGTGATGATCCAATCCGGGGGATCATGCAGGCAGTGGGCGACGGGCCCACTTGTGGGAAGTGTGCATTGAGTCTTGGGGACCTGTCAGGGGATGGTGGTCCTTCAGATATAGGCTCACAGCCCCCAGAAGGCTCCCAAGACTTCCAAGGACTGGACCCAGAGACTGAACATCTCAGAATTTGGGGCTTTTAGGGTGGAGCCAGAGACAGTGGAATTTCCATACTCTGAGGAAACCCCAGATGTCACTTTCCCTGAAATTCCATCACATATGGACTCTGACCCAACTTCCCTTTTCTCCTTGCCTGGGTCTTAGCAGCCTTCTACCTCTTGGGCCTCCACCTGCTCCTCTAGGAAAAATCATGGATGAGGACCCCTGGAAAGACATCAGGAAACCCAACACCAGATAGTTCAGTGAGCTGGACACCACAGGGATATCAGTGTCCCAGCTCCCATGACCTCTCCCCACCCACCTTGGGGGTAAGGGCACCAGAATCGTTTTCATTTCCTCTCTCTTTCCCAACCCCCAGTCTAGATGACCACAGTCCATTTTACTCCAATTCCACTGCCAACCCCCTGAACCAGGCCCCCATTGCTACTCACCTGGATCACTCCAGCAGCCTCCTAACCAGTCTTCCTAACGCCTTCCTTGCTGGATTCCTCCAGTCCAGACTTGTTTTATAAAGACCACAAACCCAGCCATGTCATTCTCCTGTTTAAATCTCATCAGTGGCTTCTTTCTTTTTTTAAGAGGAATCATTTTATTTATTTATTTATTTATTTTTTATCCTCACCCGAGGACATTCTTCCATTCTTTGTTCAGATAGAGTGGGAGGGAGAGAGAGGAAGAGAGAGAGAGAGAGAGAAATATCGACGTGAAAGGGACACATCGAGTGGCTGTCTCCTGCACGACCCAACCAGGGGCCGGGGACAAACTGCAACCGAGGCACGCGCCCCTAGCGGGAGCCAAACCCAGGTCTCTCTGGACCGCAGGCTGACACTCTAACCACTGAGCCAAACTGGCCAGGGCCATCAGTGTCTTCTTTACATTACTTGTACAGCCACACTGGACACACCCCTCAGCTCCTTTTTTAAAAAAAAAATTGTTTTTCTTTAAATATGTGTTTTTTTTCATTGATTTTAGAGAGAGAGGAATGGAGAAAGAGAGAGAGAAACATTGGTGGGAGAGAAAAACATCGATCAGCTGCCTCCTGCAAGCCCCCTACCAGGGATCAAGCCTGCAACCTGGGCATGTGCCCTGACCGGGAATTGAACCTGCGACCTCTTGCTCTTGGTGCATGGGTCGACACTCAACCCCTGAGCCACACCAGCCAGGCTAGCAGGCTAATTATTATTATTATTATTATTATTATTATTATTATTATTTAATCCTCACCCAAGGATACTTTTCTATTTTATTTTCAGATAGAGTGGGAGGGAGGGAGAGAGAGAGAGAGAGAGAAGAAGAGAGAAACATCGATGTGAGAGGGACACATCAACTGGTTGCCTCCCGCACAACCCCGACCAGGGCCAGGGACAAACTGCAACCGAGGTACGTGCCCTTGACCGGAATCGAACCCACGACTAGCAGGCTAATTTTTTTTTTTTTTTTTTATTCCTCACCCGAGGACATTTTTCCACTTTTTTGTTCAGATAGAGTGGGAGGGAGATAGAAGGAGAAAGAGAAACATCGACGTGAAAGGAACACATCAAGTGGCTGCCTCCCGCACAACCCAAGCAGGGCTGGGGACAAACTGCAACTGAGGTACGTGCCCTTAGCAGGAACTGAACCCGGGTCTCTCTGGACCGCAGGCTGATGCTCTAACCGCTGAGCCAAACAGGCCAGGGCTAGCAGGCTAATTTTTAAGTTGATAATTCTGTATAGCCTGCGAATTATGTTATAAATATCCAAATGGCACTTGGCAGAAAAGTTTCCCCACCCTTGAAAGAGATTGAGAGTGGCAGCAGGGAGACAATTCAGGAGGCTGCTGTAGCCTCCCAGACGAAAGGCGACGGGGACTTGGACGAGGTGTTAGCAGTGGAAATGGACAGAAGCAATGGGATTTAGGTATGTCCCAAAGAGGACAGGATTTTGCGGCTGCTTGAATATGAAAAGGAAGAGAAAGGGAAGAGTCTAGAACCAAGCCCAGATTTCTAGTTCAGGCCACTGAGAAAGGGCCAAACTGGGGAATATGAGAGGAAGGGCAGGTGTGGGGCATGTTTCCTGTGACGTGGGAAATCCAGGGGGAGGGTCCAAGAGACAGGGAAGAGAGGTCAGGGCTGAAAGAAAGAAGTGAGTCTCTGACACAGGTGGACACCAAAGACATGAGATTCTCTTGGGACAGGCTGCAGAGGGTCCCAGAACACCCATGTTTAGGCAGTGAGCAAACGAGCAAAAGATGAGAAATCTGCCATGAGGCGGCAGTCGGTAGGATAGCAAGAAAATCAAGAGTGTGCAGTGTCCAGAAAAACAAGGACACGAAACTACTTCAAACAGGAGGGAGTGTTTGACTGTGCTGAAGCCGCCACTGCTAAGGGGTCAAGTCAGATAAAGCCTCCAGAGCACCCTTTGGTCTTAACAGGTCAGCGGTGACCTTGATGAGCTGTTCCTGTGGAATGGTGGGGGAGGAAGCCCGGTTGCAGGGGTCCAGAGTGAGGAAGTAGAAAAGCATGTTTACACAGCGCTTTCATGAATGTTGGCTGTGAAGGGGATCTAGAGAAGGACACGGGGTTGAAGGAGGGCTTTCTTCTTTTCCAAAGATAGGAAAGACTAGATGGAGCCTGTTTGTTTGCTGCTGGGAAGGAGCCATCAGGGAGGGAAAGGTTGGAGAGAAAGAAAAGGAGAAGGAATGTGAAGAGATTCCTAAAGGAGAGAAATGAGGAGGTTAAATCCCCAAATATGGCTGCACAACTTGGGTGGGGAGCAAGTCAAGACCTGTACTGGACTCTGGGGGCTCAGAACAGCTGCCCACTCTCCCTAGCAGCCAGTATGAGTCACTGGGGGGGAAATAGCCCAAACTGGCAGTGTGGGGAAGGGAGCTGGGCCAGCACGTTCCTCAGGATCCCAAGGGGTCGAGGAGCAGGGCCCAGCCTGGGCTCTGAGCCATGAGCCCTGAACCCCATGCTCTGAGCAGGACAAGGGCACAGAAGAGTTGTTTCACCCTTTGTAGGGGGGCAAGCAGAGTAGTAGGAAGCCTGGGTTTTACTTTTGGCTTTTCTCTGACCCTCTCTGAACCTCAGTTTCCTTTCTTCAAAGAATGGGATAGACCAGATCAAGGACTTTTCTGGGGGGAGGGGAGGTAGGTGCCAGGGACGCTTTCTAGATTCTTTCCAGAAATATACTTATGTTTAGGACTTTGCCGACAGTTTAGGGGGTCCTGGAGCTCCCAGAAACTCATTCCTGGCCTCCAGGTAAGAATTCCTGAATTAGAGCTGGCTGAAAAGCCTTCTGCCTCTGACCTTTAAGAGTGCCCTGGAGCAAGGGAAGAGGCTCTTAAAGGGCCATGGGGGGCTCCTAAACCCCAGGGCAGGGAGGCCTTTTGAGGTGTGGGTTCTACCTGAGCACACCATCAGGGTGTGTATGTGGAGGCTGGAGGCCCTGGGTGGAATAGGGGAAGGGTTTATTCAACTGGCAGCTGACCTTCCTGCCCTCAGCCCCTTCTTGCTGCCTCTGCCTGTCCTTGCCCTTCTGTCCTAGGTCCTGGGGGGAAGTGTCTCAGGGGATCATTGAGATCTGGTGACCAGCTTCCTCCCACTAAAGTGGCTGATGAAGTCAGACAACAGACTAGACCCCGCTGCCCCCACTCCCCCTCTGCCAGCTGAGGTCTCCTGCTAAAAACAGCCGGGCCCAGGGGGACTATGGGCTTTCAGGCGCCCCCCTCCACGCCTAGGCAGGTATTAAAGAGGCCGAAGCCGGGCCAGGCGGCCTGGACACCATGCTATTCACCGAGACTGCCCACTTCGTGGTGAATTTTCTTCTGTCCCGGTGAGGGGGCCTGGGGGAGGCGCCAGCAATATCAAGGGCCCTGGTCTGGAACTGGGAGAAGGAGGCGCCCAGGTCCTTGGGAAGACCCCGATGGGGGCTTCCTATCCCTCCTTCCAATTCCTCTAAATCGACCAGGGGTGACCCCGGCCTTCGCCTCGCCGCATCTGATTCGAGGCGGTCCCTCTTCCCCGCTTGTAGAGCCCTCCTGGGGTGACTGCTGCCCCTTGTCCCCGCAGGCAACCCCGGGCCACGCCGCCGCACCGCTTGGACCAGGAGTTGTGTTTCTGGGGCTGCCGAGGCCCTGCCTTGCCGGCTCCCGCCGCCCGCCGAAGCCTGGGCGACTTCTGGCTGAGTCCACAGCGCCGCCTCCCGCCGGGGGCCGCCTGGCGCTGGCCGGCGCGCAACCTGCTGCTGCTGCCGGGGGCCACCGGCTTGGCCGACGTGCCCTCCGCGCGATGGCCCAGCTGTTACGGCGCGCGCCCGCGCCTCACGTGAGCGCGGGAAGAGGGGGAGGGAAAGGCCCTGGGAAATGGGCGGGGCCTATCGTCGTGGGCGGGGCTTGTGCGAAGAGGCGGGTCCCCAGAGCCAAGGGCCGGTCAGGGGTTGGACAGGCTACGCTTGACCGTGCCTGGGAGCGGGAGGAGGGGGCGGAACTGGGAAGGGCGGAGCTGGAGGGGACTGAGAGCCGAGTAGGGGGCGGGGCTAGCTGGAGTGGGCTTAGACCCCGAGGGAGTAGAGGAACCTTGCTCGCATCTTGTCTGCCACAATTTACCTCCCTCCAGGTGGAAGCACCGGTGGCAGAATATTAACTACCAATTCCTGGGCAAGAGGAAGAGACATCTAGTTCCTCTGCGACCGTGAGAACAGGTAAGGGGCGGGGCCCGGAGAGGGCGCGACCACGGGGGCAGGTCTATGGGAGGGGCCTAGAGGAGGGCTGGGAAGGGCAAGGCCTGAGCTTGGGGTCTTGTGCGGCAGCTGCAGCCTTGCAAGCTTCAGGACCTGGAGTTGAACCGAAGTAGGAGGGGCCCCAAGGGCTGGACAGGGGTCTCTGCGGGTTATTTAAAAGATTGGCATATTTGGGCCCTGACCGGTTTGGCTCAGCGGTTAGGACGCCGGCTGGTGGACTGAAAGGTCGCGGGTTCGATTCCCGGTCAAGGGCACATACCTGGGTTTCAGGTTTGATCCCCAGTCAGGAAGCCCGCGGAAGGCAACCAGTTGATGGCCCCCCCCCGCCCCCCCCCCCCCCCCACACACACTCCTTTCTCTCTCTAAGCATGTCTTTGGGTGAGGGTTAAAAATTTTAAAAGGAGCCCTGGCCGGTTTGGCTCAGTGGTTGGCATATTTAACTATATTTAAATGTTCATCAGAAGACACCTAAAAAAGTAAAATAAGAGTACCAAACAGGATTCCTCAAATGATGTCAACTTTGTGCCCTGCCCAGGATAGGTCTTGACTTTGGGCACCAACTAGGTCAGCTCCAGGACAGGAGTGACTCCAGCTACTGGCCTAGTGACCAAGCTGAATAACCTAAGGGAGGGAAGGCAGGCTCAGGGTCAACGTGACGGGCACTGCTGGTGATCATCCTGTGTGTCTGTGCACACTTACATTTTTGTGCACCTCTGAATGTCTGCATCCACCTTTCAGCATGGCTCTCTTTCTGTGTATCTGTCTCTGATCTCTGTGTCCATTAATTTATTCAACAAATATTTATCAAGGGCCCATTATCATGGTATGTGCCAGGTTTATACACTGAGTCACAGGGTTCATATTAGTGAAATAGGAATTGAAGTCCCTACTCTCATGGAGCTTAAATTCTTTTCTTTTTTTTAAAATATTTTTTCTTTATTGATTTTTAAAGAGGGAGGAAAGGAGAGAGAGAGATAGAAACATCAAAGACAGAGAAAGAACATCGATTGGCTGCTTCCGGCATGCCTCCCACTGGGGATCGAGCCCACAACCTGGGCATGTGCCCTGACCGGGAATCAAACCAGGGATCTCTGGGTGCATGGGTCGACGCTCAACCACTGAGCCACACCGGCCGGGCAGAACTTAAATTCTGACTGGGGAGACAGACAATAAAAGGAGGTCAGAGATTAAATGTTCTGTGTTTGAGAAGAACAAGGTGGGCCAGGTGCTACTTTATATGTGGCAGGCACTTGGTCTTGTTCACAGATCTATCTAGAAGAGTGCCTGACTCATGACTGGGGCTGTCAATGTTCAATGAATGCATTTGTTGGTCAGGAAGTCCTGGCTGAGGAGGTTAACGCTCAAACAAGGCCTGAAGGATGAGGAGGTCAGCCACTCTAGACTCTGGAAAGAGTGTTCTGGGCAGAGGAAACAGCATGTGTCTAGTGGGTGGCGTCTTGCCTCTGGCTGCCTGTCCTCAAGCACCCCTATTGCTGTGTCTCTGTTCCTGTCTGTGGTTTTTGTGATCTTGGGAGCCATGGGGCAGGTTTAAACAGGGACCCTCCAGGGTGTCTGGAAGTGAGGTCACTGCAGAGCTGATTCACCCCACTGGCCCATTCTGGCCCGATCAGCCTGGCCTGGCCATTTCCCTGAAAGCAAGCCCTCCCCCCAGCAGCCTTAGTCCCAAGACCTCTCTGGCTTCTTTCCAGGGTAGTATCCTGCAGCCCGGAAGGAAGTCCTTCGTCCTGTCTAACCACAATCCCTGCTGGCCAGCCTTTTCCTCTCATTCTTCCTTGTGGGCAGAGGGGAGGAGACGGGCTGGCCCTGCGGCAGCAGGTACTACCTGGACTGAGAACCCAGTAAAGACCTGACAGTCCTGGCCGGTGTGACTCAGTGGTTAGAGCATCGGCCCATGCACCAAAGGGTCCCTGGTTTGATTCCTGGTCAAGGGCAGTACCTGGGTTGCAGGCTCAATCCCCAACCCCAGTCAGGGTTGTGCTGGAGGCAACCAATCCCCAGTTGGGGTGTGTGCAGGAGGCAATCAATGGATGTGTCTCTCTCATGTCTCTCTTCTCTCGCTTTCTCCCTCCCTCCCTTCCAATCTAAAAATCAGTGGAAAAATATCTTCAGGTGAGGATGAACAAAAATAAATAAATATATATATATAAAATAAAAAATATCTGACAGAGTAGGGGTGACAACCCCCCTGGCAGCCCCAGGGAGATGAACCTCAGAAGGGCAAAGATAATTATTCACCTTAGAAGACTCTGCCACATCCATTATCTCATTTAACCCTTCAACACCCCATTTTACAGAGGGAAACTCAGGCAGGCCCAGAGAGAAAAACATGGCAGAACTGGGACTAGAACCCAGCTCTCTTGATAAAGTAGTAATCATAACAAATAATATTTATTGCACATTGACTCTCTGCCAGGTACCATGCTTAAACTTTGCATTCAACTATCTTTTTTAAGCTCATCACAGCCCTGTGAGGTGGGTACCATCATTATTCCCATTATCCTCAGATGAGGAGACTGAGGCTCAGAGCCATTAAATGGCTTGCCCAAGGACACCAGCTAGTTCATGGCAGAGCGGCATAAGAGGCCAGGCAGTCTGGCATGCTCAGCTACACACCCTGTGCCCTGGGGTTCCAGAGGAGTGTCACAGATGTCTGTTTTCCAGAGATTTGGGAAGACAGACTTCAGGTTCATTGCGTAATGGTGCCAAGGCTGACTTGTGCCAATCCAGGATGAACAGAAGGATGACCTGGGAACACTGCACAATCCTGCGTCCCCTCTCTGAGGGCGAAGATGACCTAACTCTGACTTCTCTCCTGGGCTTTCCGTGTTTCTGCCCTTCATTGTCCAAATAAAGCTGCTTTCACCTCTCTCTGGCTCTCTCAGTTCTCCTCATTCCCATACAAGTTCTGGGGGGCGCCTGCTGCCATCCCTGATCCTCCCACTGCACCCATTCCCATCCACAAACCCCCCCCCCCAGTAGGGTAGACTGGATGAACTGGCCCTGGCCCTGGTCTCCAGACTCTCACAGTGCCATCGAAAGAGAAAGGCAGAGGTATACTCCAGCTCAGTAAAAGGCCACAGGGGGTGACGCTGGTTTCTATGAGGTGGGTCAGAAAAGCCTTCAGGAGGAGTCCCTTGAGCTGAATCTTGATGGGTGAGCAGGAACTAGGAAGGCATACTCACGGCACAGCAGTGCAGACAGAATTGGCAGCATGGAGAAAGGTTTGGTGATTGGCAGGCTGAAATGGTCACCCCACTGATGGAATGGTGAGACTGGCAGCCAGGGGGTCTCCGCCTACAATGAAGCTAGCTGGGCTTGGAGCTTCAAAGAATTAGAAGGTCAAGCTAGGGAGCTCGACATTCTCCAGGAGGATGTAGGGAGACATGGACAGGTTTAAAGCAGGGGAGGGACATGGTCCCTTCATGGCATCTCTAGGCCTCGAGCCCTCCTGGGGTCTCAGATCCACTCTGGTGGGCAACAAGTGGTCTCCAGCCCTCAACTAGGCCCAAGTCCTCTGGCACCTGTCCTTGTGCCCCCCCTCCCCCTCCCCCACACACACTCTCCCAGGTCCTACCTAGGACTGAGGCCAGGAGTGGATCCTGCCCAAGCCTCCCTGCAAAGGCCGGGCACAGAGTGCTCATGCCTAAGGAGGGAGTCTTTGGACTGCTACCCAGACTCATCCATTTGACAGCCAACAGCACCCCCCTTCCTCCGCCCTAAGGCCCACTTATGACCCATCCCCAACCCCTTTGTGGGGGTCTCCAACACATGAACAGGTAACTGTGGGGCAGCCCCACTGCAGCTCCCCACACCCAGGGGACCCCTAGAGCTGTCTCCCTTCCTCCTCTAGCTCCCTCTCCCTCCACAAGGAACCCAGTCCCCATCTCTGGTGCTCCCTCCTCTCTGAATGTCTCTGGATTTGACCTTCTCTTCTGCCCTCAGGCCTCGCCTAGTTCAGGCCACTATTGCCTTGTCTAGACCAGTCTGATTGACTCTTCCCTGGTTTTCTTGCCTCCAACTCTGTCCTCTTTGATCTGTGTCCCACTGGGCCTGTTTGTCTGTGCCTTGTAGGTCCCTGTGGGACATTGATGTGACCTCTAAGGGCAGCTGGAGTTCTGGAGGGATCTGGGCTGGAGACAGTGATTTCAGAGTTGTGAGCATATAGATTATCTCATAGATATACATAGAGAAGGGGGAGAGATATCTTTTTTTTCTCTTTCTCTCCAGCACAGATTTTTCTCCAGACCCATAGACATCATTTGATCCTACTAACATAATGTGATCCTAATGCCATTCCAAAGACATCTCAACCCAACCTGTCCAAAACTGACCTCTCCATTTCCATGTGTACCCCATTGCTCCTCATTTAGACTTTCTGAGTGTGGCTTGGAACCTCCTTCCACCCATTTGCCCAAACCAGACCCTTGGGCACCATCCTCAGTCCTTCTTCCTCCTCACTCCCAACATCCTTAGTCTTTCCTAAATCCTGTCACTTCTGCCTCCTGAACACCTCCCATACCTTTCTCCCTCTATCTCCCTCCACCCTTCAGCCGCATTTGACATGGAGGATCACTCATTCCTCCTGGAACTCTTCCCTCAGCCTTCAGGACACCCCTGCTCCTGATTTTCCCCTTTCTTACCGGCCATCAGCTGACTCACCCGGCTGGCTCCCCTTCCAGAGTCAAAATGTTGGCGAGCCCCCAGCGCGGTCTTCACCAGCCACTCCTTCTCTCCAGTGGATCCCGTCCAGCCCTCTGGCTTCAGATTTGGGACACCCCCAACCTCCTCTGAAGTCCAGGCTTATTTTTATTTTTTCTTAATCCTCACCCGAGGATATTTTTCTATTTGTCTTCAGATAGAGTGAGAGGGAGGGAGAGGGAGGAAAAGAGAGGGAAAGAGAGACACATCGACTGGTTGCCTCCCGCACGACCTCGACCAGGGCCTGGGACAAACCGCAACCGAGGTACATGCCCTTGACTGGAATCGAACCCGTGACTCTTTGGTCCGGGGGCTGATGCTCTAACCACTGAGCAAAACTGGCCAGGGCAAGTCCAGGCTTATTGATTCATTAACTGCCAGCCTGATGTCTCCACTGGGATGCTAATCGGCATCTCAAACTTTAAGTCTGAGGCTGCACTCATAGCCCCAGCACTGAGTAGATGCAATGTGGGAAGTGCTGAGTGGGAACACTAAGCCCAGGGCATGGAGCGTGTTGGGGGAGAGCCGTTCCTTCCTCCTGGGGAATCTGGAAAGTCCTCGAGTGATTTGATCTGGGTTTTAAGAGGAAAGTAGAAATTCAGCAAGTAGAGAAGTGGAGAGGGGCATTCTAGGTGGAGAGAACAGCATGTTCAAAGGCCCTGAGGTGGGAGAAGCTCAGCACTCTGAAGAACTCAACAATCCAGTAACTTTGAAGTTCAGTGGACTGAGGAGAAAAGGAGGAAAATGAGACCAGGAGCTCAGTCTCTTTGGAGACATAACCTGGAGCACTGGGGGAGGGCCACTGGGAGGTCAGGCCCCTTGTGCAGATGGAAGGGAAGGAGAATTGTGGATGGACTGGGAGGGGACAGACAGATGAAGTGTGTGTTGGCGGGGAGCGGGCTCCAGAATATGACTTTCTGGGAAAAGTCTCTAAAAGGATGTCCCAGGGCACACTTCTGGGTGCAAGACAAGAGGGAGAGAATCCTCAGGGTTCTGGAGAGAAGCGGATTCCTTTACCATTTAAGGAGTTGATTGAGCCAAATAAATTTTCCTCCAACAATTCAGCATCTGGTTGTCCCTCCACCACCTGCCCCAGAAGAATGTTGATAGAGGGACCACAAGATTATCTCAGGGTGGGCCTAGACTCCCACCTCCTCTCTCCAGGGCAAGGAGGGAAGGGGAGGGAAGGGAGTGGACACACTGTTGAGTGCTACCTTTGTGTCAGGTCTTTGCCCGGCATGTCATGTAATCGCATCGAGGCCTACTGTTGAATGTCCTGGGTGCTCCGTGCCTCAGGTACTCGGTGTTAAGGGCTTACTGGCTGGCACTAGCTCATTTGTCTCACAATAACCCTAAGAAGTGGGTATTATTATCATTCCCATTTTACAGATGAGATACTGAGGCTCAGAGAGGGCCTAAAGCCACACAGCTAGGACGTGATGGAGCCAGCTCTTCACCACAACTGCCTCAACACAACAACAACTCACTGAACCCTTGCCACGACCTGAAGTGGCACCCAGTGTCCTCATTTTATAGAATGGGCATGGTGAGGGGAAGAGTCTTGTTGGGGTCACAGAGCTGGAAGGTAACTGTAGTTTGGGTCCAGATCATTTAGGGGAGGAGGCTGGATGGGAAAGGTGATGAGCAATGTGGACAGGAAGGGGTGGGACTAGGGACTGGACTAGGAGAGAATTTCAGTTTCCTTTTTAAGGGGACTTCCCCTAAGTGGGGAAATTTGCCCGGAAAGTTGTAAGCAATCCACATTCTGTCTCTTCCCCAAAGACACCCAGGATCTGAAAAGAAACTGAAAGTTGGGAAGAGGGGAGGGAAGGTGGAAGGGAGAGGTTCAGGGCAGCCATTGACTTCATCAAGTCTGGGGGAGATATGTAGGTGAGCTGGGATTACACACCTCTTGGCTATTGGGGAAACTGAGTCAGAGAAACAGCTCTGTTGGGCAGTGGCTGGGCCCTGTCCAGTTTACACAGCCACCTCCCACCACACACACACATGCACAGGGACCAGGGGAAGAGGCAGGGCAGAGGAGTACTGGGGTGCTCACTTAGTAAGTCATGTAATGTCTAATCACTGGGGTGTACACCTGAAACTAACATGAGAACATATGTCAATTATAATGGAAAATTATTTTTTAAAAAGTTCTGAGCAGCCTAAAATTCTGAAAGGAAACTTTCAGAATCCCTGCCCAACAGTGTGGTGGTTACCAGAGGGAAGAGGTTGGTGCGTGGTAGGGGTAGGAGGGGGCCTAATATATGGTGACAGAAGAGGGTTTGACTGGGTGGTGGGCACACAGTGCAATATTAAGATTTTGTACCATAGAAATGTATACTTGACACCTATATGATCCTGTTACCCAATGTCATCCCAATAAATTCAATTAAGAAAAGAAAAGAAACCCTGTCCCTGTGATTTGGTGACTGGTTGAATGGTGGGTCTCAGTGAAGGACCCCTGAAGTGCCCCAGTATCCAGACCCAGGTTCTAGGCCAGGTGATTGGCAGGCCTGGGTCCTCCTGACTACCGTCAGAACCCAACATACCCAGGGGTGCCGGAGAGTCACGTCGCTGGGGCCCCAGCCCTGTGATTGCCTTGCCTCTCCCTGCTGGCATCCCTAATGGCTCCTCCCAAACCCAAGCATCAGAACACTTTGTGGGTGCCTCCGACTGAACCTAGCACTGCCATGCTCCACAGAGCTTCTGAAAACCGCTTTCTGCTAGTCCTGACCTCCTCGTCTTCTGCTCACAGAAACTCTGCGCCTCGGGGCTTCGGTTTCCTCCCCTGTAAATGGGAACAAAGATGGTACATGGCTCACAGGTTGGAGATAATGTATGGAAAGCAGCATGTAATCAATGCTAGCAGCTATGATTATTAGTGCTGTTGGTCATCCCTGCCTTGTTAAAAATATCCCCAGTGGCCCGGCTGGTGTGGCTCAGTGGTTGAGCATTGACCCATGCACCAGGAGGTCGCCGGTTCAATTCCTGGTCAGGGCCATGCCCAGGTTGTGGGCCCGATCCCCAGTGGGGGGCATGCAGGAGGCGGCCAATCGATGTTCTCTCTCACTGATGTTTCTTTTTTTTATTTTTTTTTATCCTCACCCGAGGACATTTTTCCATTTTTTGTTCAGATAGAGTGGGAGGGAGAGAGGGAGAGAGAGAGAGAGAGAAACATCGACGTGAAAGGGACACATCGAGTGGCTGCCTCCCGCACGACCAACCAGGGCCAGGGACAAACTGCAACCGAGGTACGTGCCCTTAGCGGGAACCGAACCCGGGTCTCTCTGGACCACAGGCCGACGCTCTAACCACTGAGCCAAACCGGCCAGGGCTCACTGATGTTTCTCTCTCTCTCTCCCTCTCCCTTCCTCTTTCTCTAAAAATCAATAAAGAAAATAAAATTTAAAAAAATAAATAAAATCAATAAAGGAAAGCCCTGGCCGGTTTGGCTCAGTGGTTAGAGCATCAGCCCGCGGACCAGAGAGTCCTGGGTTCGGTTCCCGCTAAGGGCACGTACCTCGGTTGCAGTTTGTCCCCGCCCCAGTTGGGGTTGTGTGGGTGGCAACCACTTGATATGTCTCTCTCCCGTCAATGTTTCTCTCTCTCTTCCTCCCTCTCTCCCTCCCACTTTATCTGAAGATAAATGCAAAAAAAAAATATATATATATATATATATATATATCCTCGGGTGAGGATAAAATCAATAAAGGAAAGAAAATTAAAAAAATATATATCCCCAGTGGTCCAAGGTCTCCATGATTCTGTACTCTGGGATTTTTCCTCCCTTTCTCTGCTGGCTCCCTCCCAGTCTCCTTCTTGAGGTCCCCTCCTGCTGCCCGCCCCTCCAATGGCAGTGCTCCCCACTGTCCTGGTACTTCTTGGGTGACTTCATGTACTGTGTGGCTTCAGTTCCAAGCAGTGACCAGAGGCCCAGATTTTGTGGGGTCAGTTCTGACTTAAAACCTTCTGTCTGTTGTCCCTATATGATCACTAGCCAGTCTAGGCCCTGGCCTTTGTGATCCCATGTGTACGTGCTGAGCGTATAAACTTCAGGCTGCCTCCTGGTCATCCTTCCGAATGTTCCCTGGGCACCTTACACTCAACAAGGATAGATTCAGCAGACCCCTCCCAATTCGTTTTTTCCTCTGATGCCCTGTCTCAGTCAATCCACTTTGCCAGCTGTCACCCCAAACAGAAATGTGGGCAACAACTTCACTCCCTTCTACCCACTCAACCCCTCTACTCAGCCAGTCACTGAATCCTGGGGAGCCTGTCTCCTAGAGTTTGCTCCAGACTAGGCCTCTCGCTCCATCCACATCCTCACACAAACCATTTGCTATTCCCACTTTGTCTTGCTCTGAGCTCTTCCTCCATCCTCTGGCCCACCCACACGCCCCCTCTCCATGCAGCCCGTGATCCTGGTCTGGTCTTTCTTCTCCCCGTGAGGCACTGCCTGTCTCTTCCCTCAATGGGAAACCCCTGTGAACAGGCCCTGTGTGACTCACAGCTGACGCTGCCTCTGTGAGAGCAGGAGGAACGCCAGTCTGTGTGAGTTTGAATCAGAGCCCAGCCTCTCACTGTACAGATGAGCAAACTGAGGCCCAGGAGGAGAGGGGACTGGCTCAGTTACAGAACTGGGAGAGGCAGACCTGGGGTAGAACTAAGGTCTCTGAGTCCAGGTGATGCTCCCGGGAGGAGATGGAGACCCTGGGGCTGGGAACTGGGCTGTGCCAAGTCACCATTCCTGTGGCCTTCATTGGGACCTAGCCATTCGCTGATGTCTTTTCCCATCTCCAGGCCTTTCCTGACATTAGGAAGCCTATCCTCCATCTCTAATTAGATAGTGCTCACTCACACCTCACCTGGCATCTGATCTGATCCCCACCACAGGGCCCCCCTCAAAGATCCCAAAATGCCCCCCAGCCTCCTTTATGTGACAATGTTCTCTGCTGCCCTCCTCCACCTTCAGCCCCACCTGGTCTCTCTCTGCGGTCCCAGGCTTCCTGCTAGGGAAAGTCATTCCTTTCTGTCCATGGGGACTAGGAGCATCATAGACCAGGGCTGGGGTCTGAGCCTTACTGGAGAGCTGGGAACAGACGGGGGATGGATGAAAACATGGGGTTTCTAGGCTCTGCAGCTTCCCTTCCTCCTGCCCATCCTCGAGTCGCCCTGTCTTTCCCTTTCCTTGCCACTCTTCCTGGCCAAAGCTCACACCTCAAAGGTTCCGACCCCCACAGCCTCAGTGACCCACTGAGGCACACACAGCACCCATGGGCACACACACAAACACAAAGTATTCACTATTTGTCCACACATGCATAGACATTCTCTCACACAGCCACACACACTCATAGTTATACACCCAATCACAGTCAGACAATAGTCAGCAGCACACAATCTCAAGGACAGACAAGTACACACCCAGAAAGTCTCAGAGTCACCAAGAGTCACCCTAAATACACACAGTCAAACGAAGATGCAGACTCAACCATAACTGTACACACCTGGTCACACACACACATTCAGAGTCACAAAGTCTCACACACAGACAGATACAGAGCAATACACAGTCACACACAGAAAGAAACAGACACACACAGTTGCACACAGGCCCCTGGAGATGCAGAACAATGGGCACATTGTTTGGGCTGGCAGCAGCTGGGGAGGAAGGAGCAGCAGTGTGGACAGAGGAGGCAGTGGGGACTGCTGTACCCCCCTTCACCCCTGCAGCATCCTCTAAACCTCTTCCCTTTCCCAGAAGCCAGATTCTGCTGGGACCTGGATTTGCTGAGGGATTGGGCTCCCAGGCCCCCACCCCCACCCTAGCCTCTTGCAATATCTGGTGTGGGATGCAGGGTGGACCAAGCTCCTTCTGAGGCTCTGGGGACTCAGAGTCCTTTAGGCCTATGCTCCTCCCTCCTCCTGGGATTATCCAAGCAATTTGCTTCTCACCCCCAAAGGGCAGTGCCTGGAAATCAGGAGCCTTGGAATCTGCTCTTAACCTCTGACCTCAGCCTCTCCAGGATTCACACACACCCTTCATCTAAGCCCTACCAGCCAGGGCAGGCAGCTCCTGGCAACATTGTGGGTTCCCTACTGTGGCCAAGACAGAGATGCAGGTTGCTACGTCCATCCCTTAGTGGCAGTGGGTGGAGAAGTCACTGTCATATCAGAGCTGCAGTGGGGCATGGTGGCCCCCCGTCCCAAAGTTCTGACCAAGCAGCTCCAGATCACAACAGAGAATTCTTCCAGGGGTTTCCTTACAGCCCTTAGTCCATTTTAGCAGGTCTCTTGGATCTTTCTCACCCTCAGCTACTAGTATGTGCTGTGTGCCCTTGGACATGTCACTTCCCTTTTTTGAACTTGTGTCCCAGTCTGTAAAATGGGAGGGTGCTAATGAAGCTGAGAGTGTTCTGTAGTCTCCAAGTGGGGGTGAGAATGAAGGATACAGGAGAGAGTGCTGAATGTAGAAGCCATCTCAGCCTGCCTCTCCCCACCACCCCACACCCCGCTTCGGTGGTTAGAACTGTGGGGAGGTCTTGATTTCTCAGGTGGAGGTGGGTATCTGTACCCCTGACAGCCTCAGTCCTCCCAGGAGGCCTTACCCATTGCAGGTTGGAGGGAAGACGGATACCATGCTGAGCTAGCTGTCCAGGACACAGCCTTGCTTTTGCAATACTGCTTCCTCGGGGCCCCATCCCCTTCCTCCTATACAGCCAGACACACCCTTCACCCCAGGCAGCTAGACACACACACACATCTGGGGCCAGCCAGAGCTCTGGGGTTCCCATGGCCTGTCCAGGCTTGGAGGGAGCCTTGGTAATATCCTACCCCTCCTCTTCAGGAACTGGAGTGTTTTAAGGTTTCTTGATCCCTCCCCTGGGGTTCCTCTGCCTTCTTGGTGGGGAGTCCTGATGTAGGGGAGCAGGTGTGGATGGAAGAGCACCAGACAAGTCAGATTATGACAACGTCTCTGAGCCCCAGGCTCCTCAGCTTTCAAATGGAGATGAAGATGCCCTTCAAGGTCACAGGACCACCTTAGGTGGGATCCAGGCTGAGGGCTTGAGGGACCAAGGGTGAGCTTGTCTGTGGGGGCTCAGCAATGACTGGCCACCAAGGACTGATCGGAGGGATGAGGATCGGGCCTCACCGGTCTGACCAGAGTGATCCAGAGACGGATCAGACCCTCCAGGCTGGCTGGGGCAGGCCCGCAGGGAAGCGGGTGGGTCCTCTGACCTGTCTCAGGGCCTGAGGGGGTGCAGATCCTAGCGAGGGGCCCTGCAGCCTCCATGACCACATTCTCTGGAGTATAACTCAGGACCCACCAGCCGTGGGATGAGTCTGGGCATGTGAACTCTTCGAAGGTTTCTAGGGGAGACTGACAGGGACTGCGAGGGCAGGACCAAGGCAATGGGGGCCACTCCAGGTGCTGTGGAGTCTCGCTGAGAGGTGGGCCGTGAGAGGAGGAAATGATTGCTCTCCCCCTTCCTCTAGGAGCGCCCCTCTGCCCAGCTCGCCGAATAACCCGCCTCTCTTCTTCCCACACCAGACCCCACCTGCCGTGTGGGCTGCGGGGACCAGACCGCCAGCAGTCGCCCACTGCACAAGTGGGGCGCGCGACCTGAGCCCGCCTCCACCCCTCGATTGGGCGCTCATTTAAATGCCCGGCCCCGCCCCAAGCTCGGGGCGCGTATATATAGGCGGCTCGGCGGGCGGCGGGCGGCATTCTGGCGCGGAGCGGAGCGGAGCGGCGGCGGGTGCAGCTATCGGGTCGGGCTGAGAGGGGGTGCAGCTTGGTTTCCCCCCGATACCCCTCCCCCTCAGGCTCGAGCCCCACCCACCCCTTCGCCGTCCAGGCCCACCCCACCGAATTATCCCCTGCGGCGCGAGCCCGGGGCGGCTCCGGGCGCCCCCCAGCAGACCCCCCCATCATGGGTAGCCAGAGCTCCAAGGCTCCCCGGGGCGACGTGACCGCCGAGGAGGCAGCAGGCGCTTCCCCCGCTAAGGCCAACGGACAGGTGGGTGCGCTGGGCAAGGCCCGCCCCGGCCCCCTCCTCTCTCACCTCGCCCCCTCTAGGGCCCCGGGCCGGGGCCGCGCGCTTTGTCCGGCCCGGGACACGCGGCAACCCCCTCCCCCGCCCGGTCCCTTTGTTCTCGGCGCCGCAGCCCCCGCGGGCGAAGCGAGGGGAGGGGCGGGGAGGGGGCGCCGGTCGGGCCCCGCCGCCTTCTTTGTTCGCCGCCCCGGCCCCCGGCGCTGCCCCCGGGCCTCCCCGAGCGCCGCGCGGGGAACAAAGGGCTGCGCCAAGGGGGCACCCAGGGGCCATGGGGCGGGTACCCTACCCTCTGAGCCCTCCACCCGCAGCCCCGACCTCGGTGGCCCACCGTCTTTTTTCAGGGGTAGTCGAGATGAGGGGAGAGCCTACGTTGGGTGGGGGAATCATTTACACAAAGCAGGAAGCCGGGGAAATAGGCCGTCCAGGTGCAGAGAACAGCGCCCCGGGGCGGCTTCCCGCCCAATCTCGGCTGGCACGGCTCGCCCGCCTGCCGGGGCTCCGCGGCCGCCTGCGGGTCTGCGCGGAATGGAGAGCGCGCCCCGGGGGAGGTGGGTGGGGGGCCACGGGACCCCAGCGCCTCCTGCCGGCCGCGGCCTCAGCTCTTGGCCCCAGCACGACTGGAAGGGCAGGAGGGAGATGTTTGACGGGATCCCGGGTGTGGGGTGAGGCTACAACCAGACTCTCTCGGGTTGCAGTAGAATGAGTCGGGCCCCCGTTGTCTGGAAGGGGTCAGAGGTGGACTGGAGTGGGGGGTGGAGTCCTGACCCTTACTGCTGTCTCCTCTGCCCCGCAGGAGAATGGCCACGTGAAAAGCAATGGAGACTTATCCCCCAAGGGTGAAGGGGAGTCGCCCCCTGTGAACGGCACAGAGGAGGCAGCTGGGGCCACTGGTGATGCCATTGAGCCAGCACCCCCTAGCCAGGGAGCTGAGGCCAAGGGGGATGTCCCCCCCAAGGAGACCCCCAAGAAGAAGAAGAAATTCTCTTTCAAGAAGCCTTTCAAATTGAGTGGCCTGTCCTTCAAGAGAAATCGGAAGGAGGGTGGGGGTGAATCGTCTGCCTCCTCACCCACAGAGGAAGAGCAGGAGCAGGGGGAGATCGGTGCCTGCAGCGAGGAAGGCACTGCCCAGGAAGGGAAGGCTGTTGCCGTTCCCGAAAGCCAGGAGCCCCAGGCCAAGGGAGCAGAGGCTAACGCTGCCTCCAAGGGAGGAGACACAGAAGAGGAGGCAGGGCCCCAGGCTGCAGAGCTGTCCACTCCCTCGGGGCTGGAAAGTGGCCCTACACCTGCCAGCGAGCAGAATGAGTAGCTGGGTTGGGGCAGGTGGGTGATCTCTAAGCTGCAAAAACTGTGCTGTCCTTGTGAGGTCACTGCCTGGACCTGGTGCCCTGGCTGCCTTCCTGTGCCCAGAAAGGAAGGGGCTGTTGCCCCTCCCAGCCACGTTCCCTCTCCTCCTTTCCCTCCTGTGGATTCTCCCATCATCCACCTGGTCTTCCTCTTAAGGCCAGTTGAAGATGGTCCCTTGGTTTCCCAAGTTAGGTTAGTGATGTGAAATGCTCCTGCCCCTGGCCCTACCTCTTTCCCTGTCCCTATCCCTACAGAAGGCAATTGCTGGTTTTCTCCCCCAATTCTTTTCCAAGTAGGTTTTGTTTACTCCCCAAATCCCTGAGCCAGATGTGGGGTGCCTACACTCCCAAACCCTGAGTGTCCAGCCTTCCCTCTGTTGAGTTTTTAGTCTCTTGTGCTGTGCCTAGTGGCACCTGGGCTAGGGGAGGACACTGCCCCTGTCTAGGTTTTTATAAATGTCTTACTCTCAAGTTCAAACCTCCAGCTTGTGAAATCAACTGTGTCTCTTTTTTGACTTGGTAAGCAAGTATTAGGCTTTGGGTGGGGGGGAGGTCTGTAATGTGAAACAACTTCTTGTTGTCTTTTTCCCCCTCCCATTGTTGTAAATAACTTTTAATGGCCAAACCCCAGATTTGTACTTTTTTTTTCTAACTTTTAAAACCATTCTCTTCCACCTGGTTTTACTGTAACATTTGGAAAAGGAATAAATGTTGTCCCTTTAGTGGCGCTTTTTAATGAGTGGTCTTCTGGGGAAAGGGTGAGAGGATTGGTCAACTTCAGCCCTGGCCGGTGTGGCTCAGTTGGTTGGGTCCCGTACACCAAAAGGTTGTGGGTTTGATGCCTGGTTAGGGTGCAGGAGACAATCCATCACTGTTTCTCTCTCCTACTTCTCTCTAAAAAAAAAAAATCAATTTAAAAAAGATTGGTTAACTTTAAACCTTGAGGGAGGGATGAAGACAGGTAAGTTTGTGGGGTTCTTTTGTTGGGGGGTTGCTCAGATCCTCATGCACCCCAGAAGGGCAAGGAAGTGGAGTCAAAAATCAACCCAGGGATACTGCTAGATGCGCTCAGGAGAGTATAGAAATGTACCATTTTATTACAAAGATTCACACACACACACACACACACACAAAAAAATAGTATCTCAAAAAGGAAACTACCAGTCTCCACCTGCAGAACTGGGGAGGGAGGGGAGACAGGTCGGGCAGCATGAGTTTCTTAGCTCAGTTGTGGTCAGTGGGAAGGTATAAAAGAATCTAAATATGGCCGATGTTACTTTAAGGAAACTAAAGAACAGGGGTTCCTGAAGACCCAGCCACTACTAGAATGCTCAGTAAGGGCACCTTTCCAGACCTACTAAGCAGGAATTTGGCATTTCAGAACCCTTTATGGTTCAAAATTAAGAATTGGGGAGGGATGGCAGGGCAGCTATTAGAAGAGCTCACCCAGCACATGTGCCCTGGGCTCGGGGCCCTGGTTCCTGTCTAGTCCCTGGGGATATTTATATTTATATTTTTATATAAATACACAGAAATAGAAAATATAAAATCTGAGGGGTTGCAGGAGAAAGGTGGGGCACTTTGCAAGAAGCCAGAACTGGAGAGGTCTGCTCAGGCCAACTTGACCTCCTCTTTGACCCTGTGGAGAGAGCAGAGACTGGTATGAGATAACCCACCCCAGAGGCCTTGAAGTGTGGGTACAATGACTTACTTTCACAGGACCCCAGCTGCCCAGGTGACTGCTGAGAGCTGGGGCTTCCTAGCTCTGCCTAGAGCTGCAGAGACAGACTGGTCCCTGAAAGAGGCCTTTGTAAGCTAGACTGGCTGTCCCTGTGCCTTCCCCCTCAGTGTAGTGGGACAAAGGGGCTGGTGCACCAATGCCAGGGAGATGGCTGACAGACAGCTCCTTCCTCACCCTTTGGCTTCTTGCTTGTCCTCCTTGGTTTTCTCCTCTTCTGTGACTTCTGGAAAAATAAAAGTGCAGGGATGGCCAAGGACAGCCCCTCTGGAAAGACCCATGAGATCTCCACTTACCCAGAAACCCCTTCCCTACACTATAGCTCACTGGACATAAAAAAGAGAAAAGCCCATCCCAGGTCCAACCAGTGAGCCCTGTTGAGAACAAACAGGTCTGACCGGTTTCCCAACCTGCCAGAGCCTGAACCTGGTGGGAGGAGGCAGCCCCCTGGGAAACTAGGGTGAAGTGCCAGGAAAAGGGCTTGGGTGGTATGTGAGGGCCACACTCCTGACCACAGGGAGCCCAGGCATGTCCCTGGCTCTGGAGCCTGGCAGGGCTCAATAAGCCAGTGGAGATGATGAATCGAGTTTCATTCCTTTGTAAGCCCTGCCACTCTGGGAGCCACTGAAAGGCCCAAGGAGCTGAGGAAGAGCCCCACAGGAGCTGGCAGGGCACAAGTCAGCTCCCTCCTCCCAGTGCCCTACATAGACTCATCATCCACCAGGGCATGGGGCTCAAGACCCAAGTCCTGGCCCAACCCAAACCCACCTTTCTTCTCTTCTGGGTCTTTCTCTTTTTCATCCTCTGTTTTGACTCTCTTGGCTTTTTTGAAGTTGGAAGAGTTCTTGCGACCACCTTCCCCCTCCTCATCAGAGTCGGAGAACTCTTCCTCACAGGCAATTCGTTTGTCAGAGGAACAGACTGGGAAGCAATGGAAAATATTGAGAGGAGTGCCCAGTGCTTCCCTGTGAGTGTCCTCCAAGAGATACCAAGGGAAGAGGACAAAGAGAAGGGGTGAGGGAACTCAGGTTCCCTAATTGTTCCTACAGGCACTGGAACTTGGGTTTCCCAACAGATGGGTAGCTTGGGGGGAAACGCGGAACCAGGAACAGTGGAGGGAAGTCACAGCTGCCTACTCAGTGAGAAGTACAGGACCCTGGGTCTGGGTCTTACTCGAGATGCGCTTGTCAGGATCTTCTTCGTCCTCATCGCCACTCTCCTCTGGAATGGCATCCTCAGGAATTGCCTGCATTTGGACCCCAGGTGCGTGGGGCAGCATTCTCAGGTTCTCAAACAGTCGCTGTCTATGGCCAATGGTAGAGAGGGTGGCTGGGCTCTAGTTAGGGACAAACCACAGCCTAGAATGTTCAATCAAGGGCTGTCTGGGGATATACTCACTTGATCTTCTCTAGGTACTCATTCGTGTTCTGGTTAGTCATATTGGAAGGACTGATGTGAAGTTTGAAATCTGGTCCAAAGTATTCAAAGTAGTCATTGTATGGAAGCTCTAATTGGGGTAGCAGATAAGAATCATGAGACCTGGCTAAACCATGGGACTCTGAGAAAAGCATTTAAACATTTATCTGGACCTGTCAGCCCAACTATCAAAGAGAAGAATGCCTCTAAGATAGGATAAGAAGGGTGTCTACAGTATTTCAATCTTTTTAATGTCATTCTGCAATGTCCACACTAGTGGTGTGTGTGTGTGTGTGTGTGTGTGTGTGTGTGTGTGTGTGTCTCACTATGAGAAGGCCCAAGCCCCTGGTTTAGAAAAATTTAGGCAGTGCTCATTGGGAGCACTCCCTTACTCACTACCCCAATTACCCTATAGAGTAGAAATTCCAAAGCTATAAATAACCACTGATAATTTTGGTCAGATCAAAAGAGGGAGAGGGGACAGGGCCAAAAAGAACTCAGGGAAAACTGACGGTTATGGTCTGACAATCACAAGAGAATAGGCAGGAGAATCAGTGACTAGTGTTGGAGGAAAAGAGGTCATATGGCCAATGGGAAAGGAGTTATGAACTTGAGGACACAAGCTCGAGCTCCATCCAGCCCAAACTGGCCCTGGAGCTATTACCATTGGGAATCTCTGTGTCCAGGGCCACAGCTGTTTCATATGTCCAGCACCGGGCAACATTACGAATGGTGTAGCCACCTCCTCCCAGCATCAGCATAGGCAGGTTAAAGCTCTTCACAAATTCCACACACTTGGCGTGCCCTTTGGTGGAAGAAGGTGGTACTGGGTTACAGGAGCACCCAGCAGGACCCTGCCCACCCAGCCCTATGCTACCTGGTCTCACCTTTGATGGTCAGATTGAAGCAACCTAACCGATCCCCAGAAAGGGAGTCAGAGCCACACTGTAAGACGACCGCACTGGGCTGAAACATCTCCATTACTTTGGATATGACCTAAAGGACACATCCTGGTCACCGCCAGCCTCAAGAAAAGCAATGTGATGTTCTGGGCTAAAAAGAGTGGGTGTAGCACTTTCTTCTGTACCTCACCACCCACTCCAACCTTTCTACTCTCCCACATGCTGGGTGGTAGATAAAAGGAAGTATCAGCCTGAGGTTCTGGTTTCCCCCACTTTGGATTTCAGTTTTCCAGTCTGAAAGGATCTCTACGAGCCTCCTAGCTCTAACATGGAACCTAGAATGGCCTCTATCAACTCCGAGTCCCTTCTTTCACTCCCTTCTTTCACTTCCAGTGCCACTTCCTCTAGAAGTCTTTCTGACCCTTAGCTGTATCTGCTCTACTCCTCTGGTCCTGTAGACTTTGAGCCTGATATTGTGAGGAACCATTTCACTTTTGTGTATCTCATTCTCAAAACTAGAATCTAATGTTACTGAGGACAGAGACCATAACTCAGGCTTCTGTTGCCCTTACTACATACAAGGCACAAATTAGGCATTCAGTGTGTGCTGACTTTATTAGGTTACTCTATTAATGGTTCCCTGCTGCTGCTGACAAGTGAAGATTTAACTCCTCAGCATGACATTCAAGGCTCCTTCTGAAATACTGACCCCAACATACATTTCCTACATCCTTCGATACTCCTTCCACACATCACACTGGCCTACATACAGCTACATATTGGCACTACTCTTCCTTCTGATGAACGCCACCCTTCCCATCCAGCCCCCATGTCCTTCTTCACATGGGTAACTCGTCATTTTTCTAAGTCTAGCTCAAATGTGACCACCTCTGTGAAACCATCTGACTATACTCTCCCCAGCCCAGGTAGCAGTCTGACTCTCACTCCTCTGGCTCATCCCTCAAAAAAAAGTACTGTCTACACACTGTTGGGTATATGCCTGCCTCCCACCCTCTAGATTGAGGTCTTCAAGGCCACAGATCATGTCTTAGATATTCTCGTATCCAACAGAGGGCCTGACTCACAGAAGGCATCAACAAATATTTGGATGAATTTTGTTTCTCGAACTGAGCACAACACAGCATGCAATCCAGGGTTAAAACACATCTCCCAACCAGCCTCTCAGTGGGAAAAGATTCCTGAGATATGGTGGGGTGCTCTGCTACCCCTCCCTCAGACCCATCCCGTTTGTAGCCCAGGTGGTGGATAAACAACTTACCGGCTTAAAAATGGCCTCATAGGACTCGTCATCAATCCCATCTCGAAGCGGGTAGTTAACAGCATAATACTTGCCTTTGCCAGCCCCAATATCCTAATCAAGGGGACATTAAAGTAAAACTGAAAAATGGAGCGAGGAGGAAGTTCAAGGATGGGGGCTGGCTAAAAAAGATGCAGTGGTTCTAAGAGACAAGTTGAGCCAATGAGGTGTGCCAGGGACAGAACAGGGACACTTTGGTTAGTACCATTCCCCTCAGTGGCAAGTCTAGCTCACATCTAGCTCCCTAAGCCTGTACCCAAACTGAGAACTGTTTATGGGGCTAGAAATTAAATATCCTACCCCACAGTACAAAGACCTCTACCTTTGGATTGCATTAGAGCTGAGTAGTGACTGGGTCACAGAATACCTACCCACAACTCTTCCTCTCCAGAGAGCTTTATCGCTCACTCCTCTACCCATCCACCTCTCTCCTCCCTAGGGAGGTATGGAAGGGAAGCAAAGAAGGAAAAAACAGTTCTTCAAAATAGTAAATGCTCACTCTAATGCTCACCATACCAAACAATTGAATTAGTGCCACTTTTTCACCCAAGGGCTACTGGTATGACAAAGTGGCTGGTTTCACTACATTCATGCTAATAACAGAACAGCTCAATAAATTAACTTCCAAGGATTCTTAGAGGTCCATGGATGGACTTCATTAAGGGGAGATGTCTATTAACTATTCAATATCAGATGCAAAATTTCATGTACTTTTCTGGGAAGAGAGTCCATAGCTTTCAGTCAGATGGTCAAAGGGGAATTGACCTAATAATGTTAAGAACCCCTGAGACGGTTCATAAGGGTCACAATTCCTAGCCCATGGGAAAGAATCTGATGTTTGTAGCCTAAAATTCATGGCATATAGGACATCTGAATAGTGTAATGCAATTCAGCTGTGGCCAAGAGGGAACTACATGAGTCAGGTGATCCCTATCCCTCCCAATCCTTTATGTCCCATCGTTCCCTTCCTCCAGAATAAGGGAGGAAAGGAGACTATGGACAAGTGTCCCAGGCTGCAATGGTTTTCTGAACGCCAGCTTCTGCCTTCAGGCAGGAAGTGGTTTTTGGTGACATGAGATAGGAGAGCTACAGCTGGCAGCGGAGGGTGAGCTGGTTGGCCCCGAAGTAAGTTCTCACCCGTAGGTCCCCAGTTCCTGGGAAGTACTCTCCATATTTATGAAAGGACACAGTCATGACCCGGTCTGTGGTATAGAAGGCCTCTTCCACTCCATCGCCATGGTGAATATCAATGTCAATATACAGCACCCTCTGGTGATACCTAGGATCAAAAAGGGGTCAGGGGTCTGGGGGCTCTTTCCAAGTGGGACGCGCCAAGGGCGCCAGGTCCCAGCTTACCGAGCTGGCTGCCTCCCTCAGGTATCTCTAAGCACCAGAGACGTGGAAACTGGCTGAAGGAAGGTGGAAGAGCGGCAGGGTGTCTCCAGAGGCCTGACCAAGCCGACCAAGTCCGATCTTCCTACTCTACAGCCAGGGTCAACTCCGGCCACACAGGGACACTCTGGAGGCAGGATCTGAGCAGCGCCTGCCCCTGATCTTGCCGTGGGCTCAGATCAAATCAAGACCCCGTCAAGGAGAGAATGGCCAGAGACACTCACCGAACATATCCTAGCCAGCACACCGCTAGGAAAAGCAAACTAGGGAGGCAAGCCCAGGGCAAAGGTAAGTGGGAACCTGGCCTAAGGTGCTCCTCCAAAAGACAAGGCCAGGCAGGCATACTTTAGCAGTTCCAGGATGGCCAAGACGATATCATTGACGTAACAGAAGCCAGATGCCTCGGACTTCTTTGCATGGTGCAGGCCCCCAGCCCAATTCACAGCGATGTCCGTCTGCTGCTTATTAAGTTTCACAGCACTTGCTGGGTGTGGGAAGAGAGAACATAAGCCTATTACCAAGCCACTCTCCCCCTCCCCCCAAGAAGCCCAAAGAACCCAGTGAGAGGTAGGACCTGCCTATTCAACAGCTGTATTGTACAATTCATAAGCCAATCTTCTCCCTCCCATCACATTCCAACAGGCAATAAATATATTACTCTTAAAAAACTGTTTTCTAAACTGAAGGTGGTAATCCCTTAGTATGTCTTAAAATTGGTTTAGTGGGTCATGACCAGTATATGTATTTTTAAATGAAATGGCGTAGAATAAAAATATCAGAATAACAGTAAAGATAACTGCTCTTCTATAAAACTGGCTTCAGGGTAAGAAAGTGTTTTTGAGTGTGTGTTTGTGTGTGTGTGTATATGCACAACCTGGATTGTATAAATGTATTTCTTACCATGGTTCACAGTCAAAAAATTTTGAAGATACCAAAGGTGGTAGAGGCTCAAAGTACAAATAGGTCCCAGAAGTTAAGAAATACACACTCAAGTATTCAAGTGCATTTGTGGCATTTGTTAAAGTGTAATTTTAACAGCAATAAAAACATGAAACAATCCAAATGATCCAACAAGAAGGGACCAATTATATTAACTGAAGTGGGTCCATAACACGGAAAAATCAATCATGTAGTCACTAAAAATCATGCTGTATCTACTACAGATAGAGAAACTTAAAAGATTTACTAAGTAAAAAATGGAGACACAAATATATATATAATGCAACACATTTTTGTAAAATATAGGTGTATATATGTTATGTTCAGATATATACACACAGGAAAAAAATGGATGTATAAGTTCTAAAATGGTAACAATGGTTATCCATGGACAGTGTGATTGTGGGCAACTTTTTTTTCCTGTGCACTTCTTTGTTTTCTGAGATTACATTGGGTAGTGGAAGGGAGGGAGGAGGAGAGAAAACAACAAGCATAAGAAAATAAATATTTGTTAAGAAAAAGGGTCTAGAGTAATCCTAGAGATAATCTAGAAGTAACTAATGGAAGTGGGCAATATTTAGGGCACATTTCTGACCTCAAAGATAATTACCATGCTCTTTTGTAAGACACAAATTATGACACTTCCCATTTTTATAGCACTATGCAGTTCACAAATTGCTTTTATGTATAGCATCTCAACAACCCCATAAGGTTGACAGGGAATTCCTGTATATAAGATCTCTTGGTGGGAGAGGACAGTCAAGAACACTTGTCAATACCATGTCAGAGATTGCACCTGGGCTAGGACTGAACCAGAAGGACATTTGAAAGACCTAAGGCAAAAACCCACAGGGTTTGCCCTGGCCAATTTGGCTCAGTAGTTAGAGCATTGGCCCTCGGACTGAGGGGTCACAGGTTCGATTCCCAGTAAGGGCACATACTTGGGTTGCAGGTTCAATCCCCAGCCCTGGTCGGGGTTGTGCAGGCAGCAACCCATCCATGTATCTCTCTCACACTGATGTTTCTCTCCCTCCCTCCCTTCCACTTTATTTAAAAATCAATGAAAAAATATCCTCGGATGACGATTAATAACAACAGAAAAACCCACAGGACCACTTCATACGGTGACAGATCAGCCCTACAGGGACAGTGACCTAAAAGATAGACCCCACTATTACAACCCAGCCCAGTCCTCAAGGAGGGAGGTATGCATGTTCCTTACCCACAGAGCCACCAGTAGATAACTGACAGAACTCAAACAGGCCATCAAATACCGGACAGTCTTCACCAACGTTGACTTGAAAAACATAAGTGAAAGGTTAGTTTCCATAATTTCCTTTAGTTTTGTTTATATATTTATGAGCTGATGGAAAAAAACATAGTTTGGATTCATAAGGCTTGAGTTCTAGTCCAGGCTCCACTACTTACTGGCTGTGTAAAGTGGGTCACGTCATTTAACTTCTTTGAGCTTTGGCTCATTATCTATAACAAGTGATAATGATATCCACCTTACCCCATTGTTGAGCAGATTCACACAGAAATCTTATATGAGGAAGCATTTAGCAAATTACTTGGAAAATGTTGATTCATTCCTTGAGGAAGAAAAATTTAGCCTCTTCTTCCAGCCTGGATTTGTTTCTGGACTTCACTCCGGCTGAACGTTTAAAAACATGCCAGACACTGTGCTAAATGCTTTCAATACCTGATACGATTTATCCTCACACAACAATATGAGGTAAAATTTGGTCCTATTTTATAAATGGGGAAACAGGCTCAGACAGGTGAACTACTAGTACATGGCAGAGGCAATATTCAAGTATTGGTTTGTCTGTCCTAAAAGCCTATAAAATATACTTTGGCTTTTCCCCAGTAATTTCACATATACAATCTCATCTGATCCTCATAACAACCCCATGAGCTAGACAAGACAGATATCAATCCCACTGCAGAGGAAAAACAGATACAGAGAAGTTAAGTGACTTGCCCAAGGTTATACAACCAGGCAATGGCAAGAACCAGAATCAGAGTCCAGATGTCTTGACTCCCACGGTCCAGTGCTCTTTCTACTATACCCACAAATGACGACTGGAGTAAAGTTATTTCAGGCCTAAAGGGGTAAAAGTACAAACTAACACATAATGATGAAACACATGCAAACCATAATGTAAATGAAATGAAAAAGACAGGAAGGGAAGCACACCTGAAGGTTGTAGACTCACGGAGCTAGAGAGGAACCTTATGGCTCCAAGTCTCCTCTCACAGAAAAGGAAACTGCTGAGACATCGATGATATACAGGAAGTTAGAGGCAGGGGTGGGGTTAGAGCCTTATTCTCTTGCCCTAGCCTTCCCATTATGCATCCACTGTTATCAATAGTGGTTCCCAAATTAGACCAATGAGGAGGGCAGGAGAGCCCAGCTTGGATTGTAGAAACCTCTTGAGACACAGCTAAAGCTCAAGGTTTGCAATAATCACGAGTTACCACCTCTGGCATTGCCCTAAACTTGAAAGGTGCCTTGATCTCATGCCCTGACAAGACAAGTGCTCAGAGGAAATGTGGCCTGCATAAAGGGATGTGCAGTGGGTGGCTCTCTCCCCAGCTTCCCGGGTAAACACTGGGAGGCTGTGTCAATAAGAACTTTGGTCCCTGGGGCCAGGCTATTTATCCACTGGCAACCAATTTCCCCCTCTGGTTGATTCCTCCTGCAGTGGGTTTGGCCTGCCTGGGTTTCCAACATTTTGCTTGCATTCCCATTCAGGATGTGGAGCCTCCAGGAGAGGAAATGGGTATTTTATTTATTTATTTATTTATTTAAATCCTCACCTGGGGATATTTTTCCATTTATTTTCAGATAGAATGGTAGGGAGAGAGAGAGAGAGAGAGAGAGAGAGAGAAACATCGATTTGAAAGAGACACATCGACTGGCTGCCTCCTGCACGACCCCGACCAGGGCTGGGGACCGAATCGTAACTGAGGTATGTGCCCTTGACCAGAACTGAACCCACGACTCTTTGGTCTGCAGGCCGATGTTCCAACCACTGAGCCAAACCAGCCAGGGCGGAAATGGATATTTTAATGTTCTTTTTTTTTTTTATCCTCACCCGAGGACATTTTTCCATTTTTTGTTCAGATAGAGTGGGAGGGAGAGAGAGGAAGAGAGAGAGAGAGAAACATCGACGTGAAAGGGACACATCAAGTGGCTGCCTCCCACACGACCAACCAGGGCCGGGGACAAACTGCAACCGAGGTACATGCCCTTAGCAGGAACCGAACCCGGGTCTCTCTGGACCACAGGTCGATGCTCTAACCGCTGAGCCAAACCAGCCAGGGCCGGAAATGGATATTTTAGACACAACAAAATAATATTTTATTTCAGGCCCCAAAACAATATGTTGCTCAAATGTTCCCAGCTTAACAAGCTGTGTGATTAGAGATAGAAAGGGGGGGGGGGGATGGGAAAGCAGACCCTCACTTGGACTAATCTGTAAGGCTAGGAAGGACTTTTCTATGGGTTTTCCCTCTTCCTACCATAAATACTTTTCTCATTCTTAGGCTGGCTTTAGATTGAAGGTGAGCAATATTGGGTGAGAGATGGGGGAGTGGAGGTAGGTAGAAAAGCAGTAAAAAGCATATTGCAAAAAGAGATGCATGAAGTTAAACACTGACTTCAGGACAATGCTTATACCTTGGTGGTGGTGGTAATGGGCAAAGGGGAGTAGCAAAGAAAGGGTATATGATCAATGAAAGGTTCCCAGGGGGGCTTCAAATGTATTGGTGATGTTTTTATTCTTATGCTGGTAGTGGGTACATGGATGTTCATTATATTATTTTTTATACTTCTTTTGTGTGTCTGAACTATTTTATATGCAACATATTTAAAAACACCCCAGAATCAAGAGACTAGAATTCCATTCTCCATTCTACTATTGGAGAATTCCATTTTCCATTCTTGCTGTGTGACTCTGGAAAAGGCATTTTACCTTGCTGGGTCTCAGTTTGTACATCTATAAAATGGATAAGAATGGCTCCAAATTTTACCACCATAAGTCCTTTTTGTCATGTTTTCACCATAAGCCTCATGTTCTGATAGACTATCTGCCCAGAAACCTACATTTATTCATGTTCTCATTTTAACTTCTGATCAAGGTTCTAAAGACTCAAAGTGACCATGAAGCATTTATTACGTTCTAATCAAGAGCAAGGAAACCAGAACTTAGTTGGTCTTATTACAGGTATTATAGGTATAATTTCCTAGGTTAGGTGTTGGTAAATATTTAAAAAGAGCTCTTACATCCCTGGTATCTCTGTAGACAAACCTGGTTATAAAGCACTGTACTGACATCTCTCTATAATCCTATGAATCAAGCCAATAAGGTTCCTTGAAGTCCTTAGAGAGCCTCATCCTTCTTACTTGTCTTCAATGAGAGAAAATCCCAGACCTAAGTTTTTTTTTATTTTTTTATCCTCATCCGAGGACATTTTTTCATTTTTTGATCAGATAGAGTGGGAGGGAGAGAAGGGAAGAGAGAGAGAGAGAGAAACATCGACGCGAAAGGGACATATCGAGTGGCTGCCACCCGCACGACCAACCAGGGCCGGGGACAAACTGCAACCGAGGTACATGCCCTTAGCGGGAACCAAACCCGGGTCTCTCTGGACCGCAGTCCGACGCTCTAACCGCTGAGCCAAACCGGCCAGGGCCCAGACCTAAGTTTTGAATGCACAAGTTTAGAGAGCTGGTTTTAGGAAAATTAGAGCACCTGGGAGCCAGAGCCAACCTGTGCATGCCTGAGGGCCTAATATTCTGTCTGCCTTGACAGATTTGAGAATAACAAAAGTCACACTAGCAAAAGCTACTATTCAGTGATAGTTGGTACTTTGACTACATTATCTCACCTATGCCCCGCAACCTCCACTATGAGATAGGCACTATTGTCTTCTTTTTAAAGAAGAAAAAACAGGCTCAGAGAGGCTAGGAGACTTACTCAAGAACACATATCTAGGTGGCAGAGCTAAGGAATTCAAACCAAGACATCAAAGCTCATTTTCTTGCCCCAACACCAAGCTGCTTCTCTAATGAGAGCCCTCTCTGCTGACAGTGGAGCCTGATTGCTAGTCTAAATAGGTAATGGAAACCCCTAAAGCCATCTAGAGCAAAGGAATGAATTTGTCTCACCTTGAAAGGAAATAAGACCCTGTTAATTCAGAGAGCAAATACTTCACTTAGAGGGGGCAGCAGCTCCTGGAGTTGTGAAACTTAATGCTTCAAAGAAGGTCTCTGTGGTTCTGTAATCATTACCTGCACAATTACTGCAACGAATAAATAACTTTCTACCTTGGGACTCAGACTACCTTGTGGCCAATAGCAACAAACAAGTTCCACAGATTTCCTGATATTTCAAAATAAACTGTCATAAGCTATCAAAACCTCTTCTGGACAATGCTGTTACATTGTTTTACTGAGATCTTAGGTGCTAAGAGAGAATTGATAAAATTACACAAGGGCAAAGTCATATATGATAATTCTTCTCAAATTTGAACGCATTTCCCCCCCACAGCTAAAATAATCCCCGTAATTCCTACAAACTGAGTGTTGCTTCTGAGATAGAACCTGTTCTGAGTTTCAAGTCCCATGGGGCAGGGGCAGAATCACCTCAACGCAAAGATTACATCCTAAGTGGCTGCTAAATTCTCAATTAATACTCACAGAGTGGGAGCAGTTGTATATGTATGTGATGATATCCAGTCCATTTTACAAAAGAAAAATTTGAAGGAAAGTGACTTGCCCAGTCAGTTAAGAGTCAGAGCTGAGACCTATATCTCTTATCCCCTCTCCCAGATCAGTGCTTTTTTCTATTACAACAACTACAGTTTTCTTGGGAAAATGTTGTGAACCTAATGGGACGAGGTTCAATCTCTATTCCTTACAATCAGAAACAAGGAAAACCAGAAGAGAAAACAGAAGCACTTTGGCACCGTTGGGAGGCAAGGGAAATAAGATGTCAGCTGAATGGGAAGAACAAAAACAACAACAACAGAGTGGCCCCCTCCAATTAAAAGGGAGATCCAACTGGGGGCTTGAAAGTAGGAGCAAACAGAATGAACTTACATCTCTGCATCTGCTTGCTGTACTCAGACATGTTATCTGGACGGATAGAGCGCAAGAATTTTATGTAGTCATCGCTGTGATACTTGGTCATCTCCTCAGCATTGGCTTTGTGAGGGCGCTAGAGGGCAGAGAGGAGAAAGGGCATGTTATTCTTAACTATATGCCAGTCTTCACTCAGTCCAGTTTGAACACTTTTATCTGCCCAGCATTGAGTTAGATGCTGTAAAGGATAAAAAGAAATTACTGATTAGATTCAGGCCTCAAGAAATTTACAATCTAATTAGGAAAATAAGATTATCAAAGAAGATTCTGTATCAGAAGACCCAGACTGCTACTCAACCTCTGCTGCTTCAACAAGTCTACCTCTTGAGCCTGAATTTCTTCATTTACTACAGAGGGATAACAACAGCTATCTTACAGGGAAGTTGTGAAATTGAATGAGATTTTGTTAAAACTCTTTATAAATTGTAAAGCACTTTACAAATTATTACTTCTTTTAATATTAAGTATAATAATATAGCCCTGTCCGGTTTGGCTCAGCAGTAGAGCGTCGGTGCATGGACCAATGAGTCCCGGGTTCGATTCCAGCAAAGGGCACGGACCTAGGTTGCGGTTTGTCCCGGCCCTGGTTGGGGTCATGCGGAAGGCAACCAGACCATGTGTCCCTCTCACATCGATGTTTTGCTCTCTCTCCCTTTCTCTCCCTCTCTCTCTACCTGAAGATAAATAGAAAAATATCCTTTGGTGAGGATAAAAAACAAAACAAAACACAATATATAATTATGGGGACAAAAGTTCAAGAAGAAAAGATGACTGACTAATAATTGAAATAGATGGGACATCTTTTATAAATCATCATCACATCAACAATTCTGATGACATTCTCCCCATTAAAACTTGATATGGTAATTTCCTGGTTATCCCAACATTCTGATTTCCTCCTCCCCTCTTTTATTTATTTATTTTTTCTTTATTGATTTTTAGGGAGAGAGAAAGAAACAGGGAGAGGGAGAGAGAGATAGTAACATCGACGAGAGAGGACATTGATTGGCCGCCTCCTGCATGCCCCACACAACCTAGGCATGTGCCCTGACCTGGAATCGAACTGGTGACATCTTGGTGCATGGGTTGACGCTCAACCACTGAGCCACACTGGCTGGGCCTCCTCCCCTCTTTTTAAAAATTCTCTTCTCTTCCCCTCATCCCTTCAAGGTAGGTCTTCAAAGATGACCCTCTCCTTTTCTAATTACCAATATACTCTTATCATTTATAAAGCATTTTCAATATACAGCTAACACTGAGTGTTTCCTCTGTGCCAGTCACTGTTTCAGACATTTTATATGCTTCTCATGTGATCCTTACAACACCTTTTGAAGTTCATACTATTATTATCCTCACTTTCCAGTAAGGAAACTACAGCAGAGAGGTTAAGGAATTTGTCCAAGGTTACACACTAGTAAACTGGATTAGGAAACCTAGAGGTCTGGCTCCAGGTACAATCTGACTCTCATTTAATTCTCACAAAAAATAATGAGACATATAATACTGAAAGATGGATATTCAGATAGTTTTATTAAAAAACACCCATAACGAAAGAGGCAAGGCTTGGCTCCAAACACTAAGGTGTTGTTGTTTTTTTAAACTATATCAAGCCCTGGCTGGTTTGGCTCAGCAGTTAGAGCATTGGCCCTCGGACCAGAGTCTCAGGTTCGATTCCAGTCAAGGGCACATACCTCAGTTGTGGTTCGGTCCCAGCCCTGGTCGGGGTCGTGTGGGAGGCAACCAATTGATGTATCGATGTGTCTCTCTCACATTGATGTTTCTTTCTCTCTCTCTCTCTCTCTCCCTCCCTCCCTCCCTCCCTCCCTCCCACTCTATCTGAAGATAAATGGAAAAATATTCTCGGGGAGGATTTAAAAACAAAAAAACAACAACCAAAAAGACGGTACCAAAAAACTATATCAAGCTTTTTGGTCTCTTGGCAATGTCATCAAAGGTCCATTTTGCCCTGGCAGGGTGGCTCAGTTGGTTGAAGCATCATCCCTTACACCAAAAGGTGCAGGTTCAATTCCCAGTCAGGGCACAAGTCTAGGTTGTGAGTTTGGTCCCTGGTGGGGGCATGTATGGGAGGCAACCAATTGATGTTTCTGTAATATGGATGCTTCTCTCCCCCTCCCCCTGAAAATCAATAAAAAATCTTTAAAAAAAAATAACAACTCCACTTTGACTATCCCTTCTAGATAGGTGACTATCTAAACTCTCCATCTTTTTTTTTTAATTTTATTGATTTTTAGAGAGAGAGGAGAGAAGGGGAGAGAGAGAGAGAGAGAGAGAGAGAGAGAGAGAGAGATTGATGTGAGAGAGAAACATCGATTGGTTGCCTCCTGCATGTGCCCAGACCAACACCCCAACTGAGAATCAAACTTGCAACCTGGGTATGTGCCCTGACCAGGAATCAAACCCGCAACCTTTCGGTGCATGGGACGACACTCAACCAACTGAGCCACACTGGCCAGAGCTAAACTCTCCATCTTAATCTCTGTTCTAAACTCCACTCAGATTCACAATTCCAACAGCTTCCCAGCCAGCTCCACCCACGAATCCTAGAGGCACTTCAAATACAACTTAACTTCCAGAACTTCTCTTTTAATATTTTTGTGAATGATGCCAACATCTACTCAAGTTGAAAACCTAAGTGCCAACTTTAACTCCATCCTTTCTTGCTTTCCACTTCAATCCACTGCCAATCCCTTTCATTATTCCCTCATAATCTTTTGACTTTTAGATAGAGTGGGAGGGAGGGAGGGAGGAAGAGAAAAAGAAACATCAATGTGAGAGAGACACATCGGTTGGTTGCCTCCCGCATGACCCCAACCAGGGTCAGGGATTGAAGCTGCAACTCAACTGAGGTACATGCCCTTGACTGGAAATCGAACCTGCGACTCCTCAGTCCATGGGCTGACGCTCTAACCACAGGGCCAAACCGGCCAGGGCATCCCTCCATAATCTTGACTGCATCTACCACCTTATTTCTCCTATTCTCCTCTTTCCAAGGTTTCCTATTCTAACCACCATCCACCCAGTTGCTCAAGAGAGAAGCCTAAGTATCACCCTTGATTCCTCTTTCCTCAACTACTACATTCAACTTCTCTTGAAACTACTGCCAATGTATCTGTCAAATCTGTCTACTTCCATCCCCAGGCCACCACATTTTTAGGCTTGGATTGTGGCCATAAACTCCTAACTGGTATCCCAGTCTCAACCTTAAGAAGTGTGAATCCGTTCTCAATCCTACAGCCCTACAGCTAGAGTGATCTGTCTAAAATTCAAAATGAATCATGTCACACCCTTCTAAAAACCCTTCAGAGGCTTCATTACTTGGGAAACCAAAATAATCTGGACCCTGTTCATCTTTTTAGAATTCCTCTAAATATTTTATAATCTAGTCCAGGAAACACCAAATTCAGCACTTAAAAGGGCCAGTAAGTTTAACTAACTTGGTACTTTTTTTTTTTAATCCTCACCCAAGGATATTTTTCCATTTATCTTCAGATAGAGTGGGAGGGATGAGGGGGAGGGGGAGAGAGAGAGAAAAGAGAAACATTGATGTGAGAGAGACACATTGATTGGTTGCCTCCCACATAACCCCGACCAGGGCCGGGGACCGAACTGCAACCAAGGTACGCGCCCTTGACCAGAATCAAACCCGCGATAATTTGGTCCGCAGGCTGATGCTCAAACTGCTGAGCCAAACTGGCCAGGAAAACTCACTTGGTATTTATTTTTATTTTTTTATTTTTATTTTTTATTCAGATAGAGTGGGAGGGAGAGAGAGAAACATCGACGTGAAAGGGACACATCGAGTGGCTGCCACCCGCATGACCAACCAGGGCCGGGGACAAACTGCAACCGAGGTACATGCCCCTAGCGGGAACTGAACCCGGGTCTCTCTGGACCGCAGGCCGACGCTCTAACCGCTGAGCCAAACCGTCCAGGGCCTAACTTGGTATTTAAAACAAACAAAAATCTGGTGAGCCCAGCTGGTGTGGCTCAGTGGTTGAGCATCGACCAAGAGGTCGCCAGTTCGATTCCCGGTCAGGGCACATGCCCAGTTTGTGAGCCGAATCCCCAGTGGGGGCCATGCAGGAGGTGGCCAATTGATGTTTCTATCTCTCTCTCCCTCTCCCTTCCTCTCTCTCTAAAAATGAATAAAGAAAAAAAAATCTGGTGAACTGAGGGCCAATCTAGCTGACTACTGCCATAAAGGAATTTGGGTCCAACTACTAGTCTTTTGGGTTAAATTTTATTTTTATTTTTGATTTTTCTAAATCCTCACCTGAAGATATTTTTTCCATTGATTTTCAGAGAGAGTGGAAAGGAGGGAGGGGTGAGAGAGAGAGAGAGAGAGAGAGAGAGAGAGACATCAATTGGTTGCCTCCTGCATGCACCCTGACCGAGGCCAGGAATCAAACCCACAACCCTTTGGTGCATGGACCAACGCTCTAACCACTGAACTACACTGGCCAGGGCTTGGGTTAAATTTTATTTTGTCAAAGTATGGCCACTGCTCTGGCAGGTGAGGTTCAGTTGGTTGATTGTTGTCCCATGCACCGAGAGGTCCCTGGTTTGATTCCTGGCCAGGGTACATGCCCAGGTTGCAGGCTCAATCCCCAGTAGAGGGCGTGCAGGAGGCAGCTGATCCATGTTTCACATGGATGTCTCTCTCTCTCCTCTCCCTTCTTTTCTCTCTAAAAAAAAAAAACCAATAAAAATAAAATAAATTTAAAAAGGTCAATACCCTGCTCTAAAACATTCAATGATTCCCTAATTACAAAAGAAAAGATTCTAAATTCTGATATGGTAATCAAGGAACTTTGCAAGTTTCCTTTTCCAATCAAACTCCTCCCTGCCCTCTTTCATAAATATTATACTCTAGACCAGCGGTTCTCAACCTGTGGGTCACAACCCCTTTGTGGGTCGAACGACCCTTTCACAGAGGTCGCCTAAGACATAACAGTAGCAAAATTACAGTTATGAAGTAGCAACGAAAATAATTTTATGGTTAGGGGTCACCACAACATGAGGAACTGTATTAAAGGGTCGTGGCATTAGGAAGGTTGAGAACCACTGCTCTAGACAAACAGCTCTTCCTTAATAAGACAGAGCTTCCTACCTCAGTGGATCATGCTCTTCCTACAATTTGAAATTTATCCTTATCCCAAATCTCTGAAGGACAAAGCCCAACTCAAAAGCTGCCACTTTTACAAAGTAAAAGTAAAACTTTATTTTTTTAATATGTTTTTATTGATTTTAGAGAGAGGGAAACATTGATGAGAGAGAAACATGGATCAACCTGGACATGTGCTGACAACTAGAAACCATGTTGACATTATCTAATAAAAGTGACTATGTGTGTTGGGCTGGTGTGACTCAGTGGATTGAGTGTGTCCCATGGACCAAGAGGTCCTGGTTTGATTCCTGGTCAGGGCACATGCCCGGGTTTTGGGCTCGATTCCCAGTGGGGAGTGTGCAGGAGGCAGCCGACTGATGTTTCTCTCTCACATTAATGTTTCTGTCTCTCTCTAAAAAAAAAATCAATAAAAACATTTTTTTTCCTTTATTGATTTTAGAGAGAGAGGAAGTGAGAGGGAGAGAGAGCTAGAAACATCAATGAGAGAGAACATCGATTGGCTGCTTCCTACATGCCCCCCACTGGGTATCGGGCCCACAACCTGGGCATGTGTCCTGACTGGGAATCAAACTGGCGACCTCTTGGTGCATGGGTTGACGCTCAACCACTGAGCCACACTGGCTGGGCAATAAAAACATATTTTTAAAAATTAATTAATTTGAAGAAAAAAAAAAAGAGTGACTATGTGCATACATCCTGACCCAGCAATTCTACTCCTGGTAAATCCCCTAGTGAAACTCTGGCATATGTGCACCAAGAAACATGTTTGAGAATATTTACAGCAGTGGAAGGATTGAGCAAAAGAGAAAGAACTCAATGACTTGGACAACAGTATGGTGATTGTGTGGGGAAAGGTGGGGTGTAAGTGGACGAAGATATGGGGGGGATAAATGGTGATGGAAAAGAAAAACAAAAAAAAGAATGTTCACAGCAGCAGTGTTAATAATAGCCCCAAACTAGAAACAAACCAAATGTCCACCAATAATAAGATAGAAAAATTGTAGTATATTCTTTCAATGAAATACAGTGAAATAAATACAGCTACACGCATCAACATGTATGACTCTCAGGAACATGTTGAGCAAGAAAAGAAAGTCACATAATAAATACTGTATGGCTTCATTTATATAACATTCAAACATATAACACTAAAGCATGTACTGTTTAAGAACACACTGGTAAAACTATACAGAAAAGCAAGGAAATAATAAACCCTCCCAAATTCACAGCAGAGGTTAACTCTAGGAAAAAGACTGAGTCAAGGAAGGGAATACAGGGGCTTTAGTAGTCAAGAAAATGTTGCTCCTTTTTAAAAACTAGGTGGTAGGGAACCCAGGCGGAGTGGGGGTGCCGGGAGACGCCCCCACCGCGGGGGAACCCAGGCGGAGCGGGGGTGCCGGGAGACGCCCCCACCGCGGGGGAACCCAGGCGGAGCGGGGGTGCCAGGCGACCCCCCCCCACCCTGGGGGAGCCCAGGCGGAGCGGGGGAGCCCGGCGACCCCCCCACTAACAGAGGAAGACGGCAACACACAGGAGAACTGAGCAAACTGAACAACGAAATTGACCCAGAGACATGGAGGGTGGAGTATGGGATGACGGGCCTCAGAGGAGGGGGGAGGCGGGGGAAAGAGATAAATCACAGAGCCTATGTGCATGGGTGCATGGCCAATGGACATGGACAACAGGGATGGGGAGGAGGAGAAGGGGAGGGGGAGGAGGGTGTCAATGGGGGGAAAAAAAGGAAAAACATCTGTAACAAAAACAAATTAATAATAAAATAAATTATATAAAAAAAAAATAATAATAATAATAAAATAAAATAAAATAAATAAAAACTAGGTGGTATTGCCCTGGCTGGTTTGGCTCAGCAGTCAGAGCGTCGGCCCTTGGACCAGAGAGTCCTGGGTTCGGTTCCCGCTAAGGGCATGTATCTTGGTTGCGGTTTGTCCCCGGCCCCGGTTGGGGTCAAGTGGGTGGCAGCCACTTGATGTGTCTCTCTCACATAGATGTTTCTCTCTCTCTCTCTCTCTTCCTCCCTCTCTCCCTCCCACTCTATCTGAATATAAATGCAAAAAAAAACCACTACGTGGTATTAATTGCAATGTGATTCTTTATACCTAACATATTTTTAAAAAGTTATTACATACCTATAATATTTTATAAAAACACTTTTTAAAAAAAGAACAAAAGAACAGAAGGCCATGAATAAGAAGCCTGGGAATATACAAAATTAGCATCCAAGGCAAGGAAGAGAGCAGGATTTTTTTTTTTTTTTTTTATCCTCACCTGAGGACATTTTTTCATTTTTTGTTCAGATAGACTGGGAGGGAGAGAGAGGAAGAGAGAGAGAGAGAAACATAGATGTGAAAGGGACACATCGAGTGGCTGCCACCCGCACGACCAACCAGGGCCGGGGACAAACTGCAACCGAGGTACATGCCCCTAGCGGAAACCGAACCCGGGTCTCTCTGGACCACAGGCCGACGCTCTAACCACTGAGCCAAACCGGCCAGGGCGAGAGCAGGATTTTTGATTACGTAAACAGGAAGGTGCCTGGATGAAAAGTGGGGATGTAGATTCTGGGAGAGATTAATTAGATGTGTGGAGACAGAATTGGGGAAGGGGCCAAAAAGGGTGAAAATGTGTGAAAAAGACGTCAATACGTCTCAGAAACAGAGACAGAAGTACAGAAGTAATACAGCAACTTCCATGAAAAGTGTAAGAAGCATCTTTCAGGACTGACTCTCAAAAGCCAACAATTTCACGATAGATTCTAAAATGGCTATCTGTGCCCTAGCTGGTTTGGAGCGTCGGCTCATGGACCGAAGAGTTGCAGATTCGATTCTGGTCAAGGGCACATATTTTGGTTGCAGTTTGTCCCCGGCCCTGGTTGGGGTCCTGCGGGAGGCAGCCAGTAGATGTTTCTCTCTCTCTCTCCCTCTCTCTCTCCCACTCTATCTGAAGATAAAATAAGAAAAATATCCTTGGGAAAGGATTTAAAAAAAAATTGGGCCCAACCGGTGTGGCTCAGTGGTTGAGCATCGACCCAGGCAACAAGAGGTCGCCGGTTCAATTCCCGGTCAGGGCACATGCCCAGGTTGTGGGCCCAATCCCCAGTGGGGGGCATGTAGGAGGCGGCCAATCGATGTTCTCTCTCATCAATGTTTCTATTTCTCTCTCCTCTCTCTCTAATATCAATTAAAAAAAAAAAAAATTGGCTTTGGGAAAGGAATGCTAGGATCACAGCCCAGAGAAAGGTGAGGACAGAAGGGATGAATGTAAAGAAACAATGTTGGGGGAACAGGACCAAAGAGTCACACTCAGTGGAAAAGTAGGGCCAGAGAAAGAAAAAGATCACATTAAAGAGAACAAGGTCTAGAGGTTTCGGAAAGAGAGATAACACTGAGGTTTTGCTTTAGAAGTTTACAATAAGAACACCACACATATGACATAATTTCCAATAAAGTATTATTATTTTCTATGACAGCCACAGTTAGTTGCTTCCCAAAGAGCCATTCTCTCCCTTCTTTCTAGGTAATATATCTCAATTTGGTTAGGTGTTAATGTGCTCAGATCCTGGGATCAAATGTGATTAGTCTAATCCAATTGCTGGTGAATGGTCTAAGAACAGCAAATGACCCAATGAGATTTAAGAGGAAATCTGTTGGGAAATTTCTGAAAAGGGTTTTCTTCTTTAATAAAAAGGAATGTATGGGATGGAGACAGTGGACAGTGATCTATTTACTCCTCCTGTTCCTTTCCTCTTTACATTTTTTTTTTAATTAAAAAAAATGTTTTTTTCTTTATTGATTTTAAAGAGAGGAAGGGAGAGGGAGATAGAAACATCGATGAGGGAGAACATCAACTGGCCATCTCCTGCATGCCCCCCAGTGGGGATTTGGCCCACAACCTGGGCATGTGCCCTGACCAGGAATCGAACCAGTGAACTCCTGGTACATGGGTCGACGCTCAACCACTGAGCCACACCAGCTGGGCTCCTCTTTGAATTCTGTTATATAAAGACATGATACTTAGAGACAGCCATCATGTGACTTCAAGGCAAAAACATGAGGATGAAATCACATAAGCTAAGGATGGCTGAGCAGAAGGATAGAATAAGCCTGGGTTGCTGATGACATAGCCAAAAAAAAAAATCTTGTGATCATTTACCTCTAGACTTCTTGTTAAAAGGTTGTTTAGGAAGGAAAAAAAGGATAAATGGCCCAGCTGGTGTGGCTCAATGGTTGAGTGTCAACCCATGCACCAAGAGGTCGCCGGTTCAATTCCTGGTCAGGGCACATGTCAGGTTATGGGCCAAGTCCCCAATGGGGAGCATGCTGGAGGCAGCCAATCGATGTTCTCTCTCATTGATGTTTCTCTCTCTCTCTCCCTCTCCCTTCCTCTCTCTCAAAAATCAATAAAGAAATAAAAAAGGATAAATGAACAGATACAGACACTGGAATCAGACATGGGTTGGAGTCTTAGCTCATCTATTAATGGCTATGTGACTTTGGGCATGTTAATTATCCTCTCTGAGCTTGTTTTCTGATCTATAAGTTAGGGTTGTTATAAGGATTACATGAAATAAACAGGTAGCCCGGCTGGGCACCTAGCAATCATCAATAAATCTTAGTTTAGTTTTCCTCTCAATCAAAGATAGAATCCATTTTTTTTCAATGCTCACCCAAGGACATTTTTCCATTTGTCTTCAGATAGAGGGCGGGGGAACATCCATGTGAGAGAGACACATCGACTGGCTACCTCTCGCACACCCCCAGCCAGGGCTGGGGACCAAACCGAAACCGAGGTACATGCCCTTGGCCAGAATTGAACCCACGACTCTTTGGTCCAAGGGCCAATGCTCTAACCACTGAGCAAAACCAGCCAGGCTAGAATCCATTTTTTAATTTCTCATGAAGGTTAATATAGTCCCTGGAGTAAGACAGTACTCAAAATAAATATGTAGAACGAAAGAAAGAGGCCTTGAGGTGGTTCTTGAAGATAAGTAAGAAATGACTAGGCACCGTAAATAATCCTCCCAGTTAGCATGGTGTGGAAAGAAGCAGAATCTGATCTGGCTGACTTGGAGGGCTAAGTGGGGAGAGGCAGGAAAGAAGGCAATTTGGGGTCAGATTAGTATGGTGTAGTATAGGCAGTTCCAGAAGGTCTCGGTGCTTACTATTCCACATTCAGGTATCCTCTTTATCTAAATGCTAGTCTGCTCTCTAGAGTCCCTAAAATCCTTGCTACCTTTTATGTTTTTCATTCCCAGCTGCCTTTCACCTTAAAAAACCTTTCTGGTCCCAAGGTCTGACCTGCTCCTGTCTACCTTCCCTCTGACTTCCCCAGCTGCCTCTATGGGCTCTTAGAAACATAACACAGCCATCTGGGAAGGAAAACTCATCCCCTTTCATTCTCTGGAATGGTGAGGAAGGATACTGCTGTTGCTAGGTTACTGAAGCTGCCCGAACACTTTAACAACAGACTCTTATGCTCTAACCATAAGGCAACATGGGCCCCCAGATCCTCTTTATTTTCTCATTTGGACCTTTGCATCAGCCTCCTAACTGGCCTCCATGCTTCTAAAATGCATGCCTATTCTTCCTATCTCTTTTTCATGTAAAATCCTTCATCTGTTCTTCATTGCTTCCAGAAAAGGCTCAAACTGGGAACCTTTGGACCAAATTTGGTCCACAGATATAGTGATGTGTTTTTGTATGTACAGGTTAAAAAAAAACTTGGGCCAACAAGTTTTTGCTGGAGATTTTTGTTGGGAGATTTGATAATAATCTGGATCTCTAGCTTCTTTTTATTTTATTTTTTAAATCCTCACCCGAGGATATTTTTTTGTTTATCTTCAGATAGAGTAGGAGGGAGGGAGGGAGAGAGAGAGAGAGAGAGGAGGGGAAAGAGAGAGAGAGAGAAACAAAGACATGAGAGAGACACATCGACTGGCTGCCTCCCACACGACCCAAACAGGGCTGGGGACCAAACCGCAACTAAGGTACGTGTCCTTGACCAGAATCGAACCCGAGACTCTTTGGTCCGAGGGCTGATGCTCTAACCACTGAGCCAAACCGGTCAGGGTTTGTCCCCGGCCCTGGTCAGGGGTTCTGCGGGAAGCAGCCAGTTGATGTCTCTCTCTCACATTGATGTTTCTCTCTCCCTCTCTCTCTCTCTCCCTCCCTCCCACACTATCTGAAAATAAATGAAAAAATATCCTCGGGTAAGGATTAAAAAAAAAAACAAAACAGAAGATGGAGCAAAGATTAGCAGGAACTAAGTCAAGAGGTTAGACAGTCTATACTCTCTAGTAACTAGAGACTTGGTGCTAGTTCAACAATTCCAATCACTGTTTTCTTTTTAGGCATTGGATTTTTTGACCCTGGCCCATCAGAGCTGCTTAGTACAGCACATCTAATCCTTGCTGACCTCTTTAGCTCTAGCTCCCCTCACCCATACCTGTGAACTTTAAAATACAGCAATACCTGCACATTGAACTACTTACATTTTCCCCAAACACACCATATTGTTCTTATCTCTTTGCCTTTTTGTATATGTTCTTCCCTTGGCCTAGAATGCCAGCCCCCTTCTGAACTCCAGGCTAAATTCTATTCAATTTTTAAAATTCTGCTCAGGTATCACATCTAGGAAACATCCCAAGGCTCCCTTTCTCCTCCTTATCTCTGCATTTTGTACATTTTTTTTTTATCCTCACCTAAGGACATTTTTGCATTTATTTTCAGATAGAGTGGGAGGGAGAAGGGGAGGAAGAGAGAGAGAGAAACATCGATGTGAGAGAGACACATCGACTGGTTGCCACCCACACGACCCCAACCGGCACCGGGGACAAACCGCAACCAAGGTATGTGCCTCCAGCTGCAGGAACCATACCCAGGCCTCTCTGATCCATGGGACGATGCTCTAACTGCTGAGCCAAACCAGCCAGGGATGCATTTTGTACATTTAAAAAAATAGTTTATTGATTTTTTTAGAGAGAGAGGAAGGGAGAAGAGAGAAACATCAATGTGAGAGCATAATATTGATCAGCTGCCTCCTGCATACCCCCTACTGGAGATCGAGCCCTCAACCTGGACATGTGCCCTGACCGAGAATCAAACCAACAACCTCTCAGTGCACAGAATGATGCCCAACCAACTGAGCCACACCAGCCAGGGTTTATCTTATACATTTTTTAATTGTTGCACTTATATACTGTAGTACAATTTATTGGTGTACATATCAGCCTCCAGCACTAGAGTGAACTTAACAGAATTTCTATTATTTACAGTGGTGTCTGCCACATAACAGCTACTCAACACATGTGTGATGAATGGGTATTCAAGAAAACAAAATGGGGGGTGGAGCGGAGAGGAGGGGGTCAATGGAGAAAAAAGAGGGACATCTGTAATACTTTCAACAATTAAAAAAAAAAGATAATAAATGATGAGATTAGGGAGGGGTAGAGCTCCTGGTAACTCACATAGATTTCCATTTTTCGGTAGAGACCATAGTTAAGTAGCAAATTGTGAGTCATGCGGATTCGGTGAGGCTTCATTGGGTGGCCTTGTCCATAATAATAATTTCCAACATCCCCTGAAGAAGAAAAAGTGACAGTTTCAGTGACACAGACACACACTCCCAGGAGAACCCAGGAATTTTTCCAATAAACTCCTAGGCAAACTCTCTGTTTTGTTTTGTTTTTTAATCCTCACCTGAGGACACTTTTCCATTTTTTGTTCAGACAGAGTGGGAGGGAGAGAGAGGAAGAGAGAGAGAGAGAGAAACATCGACGTGAAAGGGACACATCGAGTGGCTGCCTCCCGCACGACCCAACCAGGGGCCAGGGACAAACTGCAACCGAGGTACGTGCCCTTAGCGGGAACTGAACCCAGGTCTCTCTGGACCGCAGGTTGACGCTCCAACCGCTGAGCCAAACTGGCCAGGGCCAAACTCTCTTTCTGATTCATTCTAGTTTCTTAAGAGTCTCACCCACCTTGAGGAAGAATAACTCCATAAGAAAAGAAAAGAAAGCAGGGACCCTGGAGAGGTCAGCACTTATGGATGTCAGTCTAGCCGAGTTTCTTCCCCTGTGACCCACAGGTACTACTAGAGAGTGTGAGGGGTTCATTCCAAAGCTACTTGGGAACAGCAGCCAAGAAGGTGACACTCTATCTCCGAGGAATCCACTCTCACAACAGAAAAATAACCATCAATACTCAGAATTATTATAAGCCACAGTTCACCTCTTGCACATTGACATTTTATGGTGTCAAAGCACATTCACAGTCATTTTCTTACAGGATCCTCACAATAACCCTGTAAAATAGTTAAGACAGGGAGTTTTATTCCCATTTTATAGAAAAGAAAACTAAACTCTTAACATCTCTTGCTTCATCTACTGCAACAGCCTTTTAACTGGTCCCTATGTCTTCAATTCAAACTATCTGCCACACTGTCACCAGTTATTCCCCTACTAGACAGCTTTGGTAACATCACCCTCCTGCTCAAAAATCTTTAATGGCTCCCCATCTCCTACAGGATGAAGAATAAAGAACAACTTCAGCCCTCGCCGATTTGGCTCAGTGGTTAGAACCTCGGCCCACGGACCAGAGAGTCCTGGGTTCGGTTTCCGCTAAGGGCACGTACCTCGGTTGCAGTTTGTCCCTGCCCCGGTTGGGGTCGTGTAGGTGGCAACCAATCGATGTGTGTCTCTCACATCGATGTTTCTCTTTCTCTTCCCCCATCTCTCCCTCTCACTCTATCTGAAGATAAATGCAAAAAAAAAAAAAAAAAAAAATCAATAAAACCATATTTAAAAAAAAAAAGAACAACTTCAGCAACCTGGCATTCAAAGACTTTCTTAATATACCTTTCCAGCTTCATCTCCTGTTACCTACCACCACCAACCTCCTCCATAACTATCTCCATCTCACTCCTCCAGCTGGGAGTAGGCAAACTACTACATCCCTTTGGGCAAATACAAGTGGCTGTTTTCTGTAAATAAATTTTTATTCTCTTTTTTTGTGGGGTTTTTTTTTTTTGTAAATAAAATTTTATTGGCACACAGCCATGCCCATGAGTTTATATATCATCTATGGCTGGTTTCACATTATAATAGCAGAGTCGAGTAGTTAAAAATTGCCACAGAGACCCACCCATATGGTATGCAAAGCCTAAAATATTTACTATCAGGCCCTTTACAGAAAGTTTGCCAATATCTGCTCTAAACACACTAGATTATCAGCATCCTGAACATGGCATTTGCGTTCACCAAATATCCTTAGTTCATACTGTTCCTTTGACCTGGAATGTCCTTCCTTCTCTGATAATCCTTATACTACACAGCCCAACTCAAGCTCCAGACATATTCCTGGTCAGAATATTGGTGTTTTCCTCTGTGTGCAATTTATATATAGCACTTAATTCATTTTGTTTTGTATCTAAATTACTGACATACCTATTTATATCCACAAGACTAGGTGCTCCTTCAAGGCAAGGACAAATATGCCCTGTATATCACAGGGGCTCAATAAAGATTCAAAGAATTGAACTATGATTCAGAGAAGTTAAGTGCCTACACAAGATCCCATAGCCAATGAGTGATCTGGAAGTCAACTCTTCTGATTCAGAATTCAGTATGCTAAAAGCTACACCAGGCCCTGGCCTGTTTGGCTCAGCGGTTAGAGCATCAGCCCTCAGACCGAAGGGTCGTGGATTCAATTCCTGCTCAAGGGCACTACCTGGGTTGCAGGTTCAATCCCCAGCCCATCGGGGTTGTACAAGAGGCAACTAATTGATGTGTCTATCTCACATAGATGTTTATCTCTCTCTCTCTCTCTTCCTCTCCCTCCCTTCTGCTCTATCTAAAACTTAATGGAAAAATATCCTTGGGTGAAGATAAACAACAAAACAAAACAAAGTCTGGCCAGTGTGGCTCAGTGGTTGAGCATCGACCCATGCACCAAGAGGTCGCCGGTTCGGTTCCTGGTCAGGACACATGCCCAGATTGTGGGCCCTATCCCCAGTGGGGGGCATGCAGGAGGCAGCCAATCGATGTTCTAGCTCATCGATGTTTCTCTCTCTTCCTCTCACTTCCTCTTCCTCTCTCTCTAAAATCAATAAAGGAAAAAAAACAAAACAAAACAAAACAAAACAAAACTTTTAAAAAATTTAGATACTACTTTTAAACTTTAAAAGAGCTTTTGCCACTGTTCTGATAGTTTTTTAATTTTATAGGAGAGTGAGCTGGAAAGGTAAGTGACTTGCTCAATACTGCAAAGCTTCTGATTGGCAGAGCCAAATCTGAGTCCCAAGCTAGTGACTTCAATGCAAAAATTCAGTTTCTTAAAAAGTATGAAGTTGGCCCGGCCGGTGTGACTCAGTGGTTGAGCATCGACCCATGCACCAAGAGGTCGTCAGTTCGATTCCCGGTCAGGGCACATGCCCAGGTTGTGGGCCTGATCCCCAGTGTGGGGCATGCAGGAGGCGGCCAATCGATGTTCTCTCTCATCGATGGTTCTATCTTTTTCTCCCTCTCCCTTTCTCTCTAAAGAGCAATAAAGAAAAAAAATTAAAAAAAAAAAAGTATGAAGTTGCCCTGGCCAGTATGGCTCAGCGGTAAGAGTGTCGCCCGCGGACTGAAGAGTCCCAGATTCGATTCCGGCCAAGGGCACATACCTTGGTTGCAGTTCGTCCCTGGCCTCGGTTGGGGTTGTGCGGGTGGCAACCAATCGATGTGTCTCTCTCACGTCAATGTTTCTCTCTCTCTCTCTTCTCTTTCCCTCCAGCTCTATCTGAAGATTAATGTAAAAATATCCTCAGATGAGAATAAAAAAAAAAACACACAAAGTATGAAGTTTCTCTTCTCTAAAGACTGGGTCTTTCTCTTTTCCTTTCTTCTTTTTTTTTTTTTTAAATCCTCACCCAAGGATTTTTTTCCGTTTATCTTCAGATAGAGTGGGAGAGAAGGAGGAAGGGTGGGAGGGTGGGAGGGTGGGAGGGAGGGAAGGAGAGAGAGAGAGAGAAACATCGATGTGAGACACACACACACACACACACACACACACACACACACACACACACGACCCCGACCAAGGCTGGGACCAAACCACAACCGAGGTACCCACAACTCTGGTCTGCGGGCCAATGCTCTAACTGCTGAGCCAAACTGGCCAGGGCCCTTTTTTTCTTTCTTTCTTTTTTTTTTTATCCTCACCCAAGGACATTTTTGCATTTATCTTCAGATAGAGCGGGAGGGAGAGAGGGTGGAAGAGAGATAGAAACATCTTTGTGAGAGATACAAATCGACTGGCTGCCACCCACATGACCCCAACATGGGCCAGGGACAAACTGCAACAGAGGTACATGCCCTTAGCGAGAACTGAACCCGGGATTCTCTGGTCTGTGGGCTGATGCTCTAACCGCTGAGCCAAACCGGCCAGGGCCCTTTTTTTCTTTTTAAACTAAGAGTGTGGAGATCACAAAACTGTGCAAACTGATATGGCTACAAAGTCATAGGATCCAGCCTCAAATGTGTTCTCACCACTGTCCAACAATCCTTCCAAATTTATTTTCCTAGCTCCCTCTTTCACAGCAGCTATATAACAGCTACCTCTCTTCAAGATTCCTACTCTATCAACTGCCTTCCCCTACTCTCAGGAAAAGGAATATTCTCCTAATTCATCTTGAAAACTGCCTCAACTCTCCCATCAAACTTACCTACATTTGAACTTTTTTTTGCCACTTACCCCCTCATCAAGAAGGAATTTCCTCTTGAAGGCTAGTGTCCTTACTTGTGCTCTGGTGTCCACCTTACCTGGCCTCCTCAGCATCCTCCATCATTACTAGCCCCTCTATCCTGTATCTTCAACCTCTCCTTCTCTCTGGCTATTTTCCATAAGAATTTAAACATGCTTAACTCTCAACCACTCTATCTCCCTTTTCTCAGCAACCCTCCACTCTGCCCTGGACAAGCTTTGTTAAAAAGGGTTCAACCTGATGTCTCCTCTTCACCCACTTCTTAATTTCCAAACCCTGCACAGGAACAGTTCTTGCCAACTCCCTCCCTCTTTTGGCTACTACTGTGACCCAACACTTTCTGGTTCACATATCTCAGGCCATTCGCTCTCTCTTTATTCATTTAGTTAACAAGTATTTACTGAGAGCCTGCTAGGAGCTAGCACTGTTTTGAGGGTTGAGCATTCAGAGGCAGCGAGACGTGTTCCCTTTTCCATATGCACTTACTATCTGTAAAAAGTATGAACAAGTAAATGGGCAATTCTAATACACAGTGACAAGTGCTGCGACAGCGGAGTACAGAGCATGAAGGACACAGGACTTTCCCTCTTGCCCCGCCGGTGTGGCTCAGTGGTTGAGCGTCAACCCATGCACCAAGACTCTCCCTCAGTCCACTTCCTTAGAATTCCACCATGGATCTCTTCTCTTTTCACCCTATAGAACTTCTTGGGTTATTGGTTTCATCCTCTTCTATAATAAAATTCCCATCTGTATGCTGAAGACTACCAAAAATCTCTCTCTTCCCCTTTCTGTCTTCTAAACTACAGACCAGAATGGCCAACTGCCTACGGGACACCTCTACTTGGATATCCCCCAGACATTTCAACAAGCATTTCTTAAACACACAAACACACACACACACCCAAAGTTATCAACTGACACGATCTCCTCCAAACACTCAGCATCAAATTGCCAAAACCCGAAACTTGGGCTCCTCCTTGCCTTCTTCCTTACTCTAGCACTCATGAATTTAATTTCTGTCCCAGAGTGATAGTTCTAAGGTATAAATCTGATGATGTCACTAACCTGCATAAAATGTCAATGATTCACAAGTGCCCTCAGGATAAAGTACAACTTCCTTAGGTTAGTACGTCCAGCCCTTCACAATCAGGTCCCCATTTACTTCTCCCGCCTCACCACTTGCAACCTTTCTCTTACCCCTGCTCCCTGCCCTCTACCTTCTACACTCTGCCCTCAAATCTATGCCTCAGACATACTGTACACATACCTACTGGTTTTCAAAGGTGCTGTCTGCTCTCTCCTCTCTAAACTTGCTGTTATCTTTGCCTTCCCTGTGCCAGGCTATTAACTCCTGCTGTTCAGGTCCTAACCTAGATGGCACCTCCTTCCCTAACTCCTGAGGCCGGGCTGGCTGCCTCTTCTCTATAACACAGAGTTCCCTTATCCCAGCAGCAAACTGGAGAGCAATTCTCCGTCACTACCTCCCGGTCCAGACTGAGCTGAAGATGAGAAATGACTCGATCATCCCTCTGGCCCCAGCACCTAAATGCTACCTAATTCAGAGTAAGCTGCTGTACATGTTTTTCTCACATGAAAAAGTAGCATCCTTCTCCTTCCAACCCTAGGGGCTCCATTTCCCAGGAGCAACTGCTCAGAGACTGGGGGAGGGACAGTGGTGCCCACTAGTTGGTGGTTCCCGAAGGGCTCGCCCCAAAAAGGATGAGGAAGGGGCAGTGAAAGGCCTTTGTACTCTCAGGAGGAAAACATACCCTTGCAACCTTCCCCATCATATTCTGCCTCCCCCTCAGACTCAGCCTCCCCTCCAGGAGTCCCACTCAAACTTTCCCATTAGACTTCAGAATTCCCACCAAGACTGCTTCGGGCTTCCCCAAGCGACCCCTCAGCCTCAGGCTCTTCCCTCAGTCCCGACCTCCTTTCATGCCTCTGAGTCGGCTACCTCAGGCCCGACCTCCTTCTCCCATCCTCCTCCCTCGCTTCGGTCTCTCTTCCTCCTGAGCCTCTTGCCTAAGTCTCGACCTCCTTCCCCAGCCCGACCTCATTCCTCTCAGCCTCCACCCTCAGCCCAGACTTCCAACCTCCGAGCGCCTCCCTCAGTCTCGACCTCCCTCCTCTCTCAGTCCCGACCTCCCTTCCCCTCAGCCTCCTCCCTCAGCCTGTCCCCAACGCCTCGCCTCTCCCAGCCTCCCTTCTCAGGTCTCCTCAGCCTCCCGCTCCCGGATTCGGCCCGCACAGGCCCCGCCCCCGCCGCGAGGACGGTGCTCACCGTCGTAGTAGTAACAGACTTTCCTCCTGGTGCCCTGAGTCTGCGCCATCTTGCTCGCCTCCCGTCCCTCCCGTCCGTCCGTCGGTCCGTCAGGCCTCCCGCCCGCGGCTCCGCTCAGCGTCCGACCCAGGGGGGAGGGGGCGGGCCTCCAGCCCGCTCCGCCCGCCCCTCCCAGGCTCACCTATAGCCGTGCAGCCCGGGCACTGCTCCAGCCAATCAGCTTGTGCAGGGACGGGCCCGGAACTCGGCAGGGGGCAAGGGCAGCCCGGAGAGGCAGCCCAGGGCCCCCTGGGCCTGTACCAAGGTCCGCGACAGGGGGGTGGGGGAGCTGCTTAGGGACCGTACCATTAGTCTCGGGGGAAGAAAGCCACTCTATAAACTTCACAGCCCCATTTCGGTGGTGGATGCGTATTTGGAAATCAGAGGACAACTTTGTAATTTTACAGAGAATCCACCAAGGCCTACGGGCGGGGGGGAGTGACTTGCACAAGGTCACTTAGCTGGATTAGAACTCGGGTTTAGAGAAGGGAGAAATTAACTGACAAAGGAAATGAAAGTGCTGTAGGCCAAGTACTGTGCAATACCTTTACCAAGGTTATCTCAATTATTCCGGTTATTCCTCACAACAGTTTTGGAGGAGGGCGTTTTATTCCCATTTTACAGATAAACATATTGAAGTTGAGACCTTTGTGACTTGCTCAGAGTCACACAATTAGTAATTAAATTCAGTTTTCAATTATGCACACATTTTGAATGCCTACTGTGCACCAGAGAAACTGTGACAAAGTGGCAGAACCCAGGCTTTCTTACTCCAAAGCCTACCTTCTTAATGCAGTCACCCAGGAGGACTAAGGAGTGCCTTTAGACTGGAGGAAACTGATTGTCCCCTGGCGCAGGGTTACTCGCGCTATTGAAGCTATTGACATTTTGTTTTTTTTTTAATCCTCACCCGAGGATATGTTTTTATTGGATTTAGAAAGAGAGGAAGGGAGAGGGAGAAAGAGAGAGAAACATCGATTGGTTGCCTCCAGTACTATTGTACCTGACTAGGGAGATACCTCAACCTGGGTATGTGCCCTGACTCGGGATCAAACCCAGGACATTTTGGTGAACAGGGCCAGGCTCCAACCAACTGAACCACACCAGCCAGGGCTGGGCTGGATAATTCTTTATGGTAAGGCGCTGTCCTGTGCACTGTAGGATGTTTAGCAGCATTCTTGGCCTCTACTCCCCTTCCATTGTCAACCAAAATTGTGTCTAGACATTGCATGTGTCCAGGGCAAGAGGGGAAGGGACTGGAGGGAATGTAAATTGCCCCCTACCCTACCCTTGAGAACTGCTGCACTAGATCAATTGGTCCTTGAAAGCTGAAAGACTATAAAACACTGTGATGGACTATGAAAATAACAACAGTGTTAATATTTAGTGGGTGCTTACTATGTGCCAAGTAAGTTTCTCACTCATGGTCCTATAGTGTATGAGATATATTTTTACACCTCTTTACAGTTTAAAGGGTGCTTGGGCACTTGTGTTCCTCACTTGGGAAATGCATTTGGGCCATTAATTATAAATAAAGGTAACAGATCTAAGACTGGGCAGTTCTACTATAGAAACAGCAAAGGGCCAGGGAATAAACCCTATTACCAGTTCTGTGTTGCTGCTCCTCCTTACCTAGGAATCTTTCTCAGCTTCCATTTCCCTATTCATAAAATGGAGAGGATAAGAATACAAAGTTCACTGACTCTGTAGTTGCACATAGTGTCCAAAGGAGGCCATGGGTGTGGCAGCATTTTATAAAATACAGACCAGAAATCACAAACTCAAATGCCAACAGAGGTCAGGCAGGTGATGTAAATGAATGGATTTATATTATATATATTAGTTTGATTCAAGCGCTTTGTTTGCATATTTTAAAAATGGAATTCTTGCCCTGGCCGGTTTGGCTCAGCGGTTAGAGTGTTGGCCTGCGGTCCAGAGAGAGCCGGGTTCGGTTCCCGCTAAGGGCATGTACTTCGGTTGCAGTTTGTCCCCGGCCCTGGTTGGTGGTGCGGCAGCCACTCAATGTGTCCCTTTCACGTCGATGTTTCTCTCTCTCTCTCTCTTCCTCTCTCTTCCTCCCACTCTATCTGAACAAAAAATGAAAAAATGTCCTCAGTTGAGGATAAATAAATAAATAAAAATGGAATTCTTTTTCACTTTCTTAAAGAAATGCTCTCCCCCATCTTTCTTTAAACACACTGCCATTTTCAGGTGTCTTTAACTTTCTCACTTTTTAATGGAAATATGGATGCAAAATCATTTTGTTTTTCTCTTTATTATAAGAACAACAGCGTGAATATGACAAAAAGCTACTAACAGTTTTATTGTCTGGGAACAACAGGGAGTGGAGGGGACTCTGGCAAAGGGAGAATTTATGCCTCACTTGAAGAGGTGGCCACTACTGAGCTCCATGAGGACAGATAAACCCAAGGGAACCAATTCTTCCTTTTTTTTTTTTTTAATCCTCACCCGAGGACATTTTTGCATCTATCTTCAGATAGAGCAGGAGGGAGAGAGAGAGAGAAACATCCATGTGAGAGATACACATCAACTGGTTGCCACCCACACAACCCTAACCAGGGCCAGGGACAAACTGCAACCGAGGTACATCCCCTCAGTGGGAACCGAACCTGGGACTCTCCGGTCCACAAGCCGACGCTCTAACTGCTGAGCCAAACTGGCCACCGGCCAGGGCCTTTTTTTTTTTTTTAAGAGAAGCAGAAATCTGGAGTTTCATGCAAACTCTCCTCAGCTTTATTTATTTATTTTTAGAGAGAGAGAAATATTGATTTGTTGTTCCACTTATTTATGCATTGGTTGCTTCTTGTATGTGCCCTGACCAGAGATTGAACCTGCAACCTTGGTGTACTGGGACTGCGCTCTAACCAACTGAGCTACCTGGCCAGGGCAAAATCTCCTCAGTTTTATAAATTGACTGTTAACTCAGTCTATTATCAAGAGAGCAATAAGAGCCATCCTTTCAAAATGTAAGTCAGATCATGTCATGGTCCTGCATAAATCCCTGTAAAGGCTCCTCAAAATGGCTCCTGCAAAGGCCACCTGGCCCTAGAGGACCCATCCCCTCCCTCAAGCAGCCATTTGTCTCCAAGCTGGCCAGGCAAGCTTCTGCCTCAGGCTGTTCCCTCTACCCAACCAGCTCCTCCCACCCACATAAGTGGCTCACTCATCTCCTTCAAATCTTTGTTCAGTCACCTTCTCAATGAGGCCTTCCCAGACCACCCTCTTTAAAAATGCCAAGCTCACCCTGGCCGGTTTGGCTCAGCTGTTAGAATATCAGCCCTCAGACCAAAGGGTTGTGGGTTCGACTCCCTGTCGAGGACATGTACCTGGGTTGCAGGTTCAATCCCCAGCCCCAGTCAGGGTCGGGCAGAAGGCAACCAGATGATGTGTCTCTCTCACGTCATGTTTCTTTCTCTCTATCTCTCTCCCTCCCTCCTTCCCACTCTATCTTAAAAAAATCAAAGGAAAAGTATCCTTGGGTGAGGATTAACAAAAAAAAAAAAAAAAAAAAAAAAATGCTAAGCTCCCCAAACATGACATTCCTAAATCCCCTTATCTTGCTCTATTTTCCCCTAGCACTCATCACCTTGCAGCATCCCATATCATTTACTACTTTATGATGTTTATTTTCTGTCTTCCCTTACTAAGCTCCATAAGGGCAGAGACTTTATCTACTGTGTATCCTATAAATCCTGAACAGTGCCTGGCACATAGTAGATGTTCAATAAATATTTAAAAGTGAGTGAATTAGCTCAATATTTATTGTTTGTTTTTTTGTTAATCCTCACCCAAGGATATTTTCCCATTGATTTTTAGATAGAGTGGAAGGGAGGGAGAGAGGGAGAGAAAAAGAAAAACATCAATTGGCTGCCTCCCGCACAACTCCAACTAGGGTGAGGGATCAAACCTACAACCCAGCTACGTGCCCTTGACCAGGAATCAAACCCACAACCCTTCAGTCCATGGGCTGGTGCTCTAACTGTTGAGACAAACCAGCCAGGGATAGCTCAATATTTGAGCAGGAGCCTGGCCAGTGTGGCTCAGTAGATTGAGCGATGCCCCTGTGAACAGAGAGGTTCTGGCTCGATCCCCAGTAGGGGGCGTGCAGGAGGCAACCGATTGAGGTTTCTCTCTCACATGGACGTATTTTTTTTGTTGTTTTTTCTCCTCACCCGAGGACATTTTTGCATTTATCTTCAGATAGAGCGGGAGGGGAGAAGGAGGAAGAGAGAGAGAGAAACATCAATGTGAGAGAGACACATCAACTGGTTGCCACCCACAGGACCCCAACCGGGATGGGGACAAACTGCAACCAAGGTACATGCCCTCAGCGGCAACTGAACCTGGGACTCTCTGGTCTGCAGGCCGACGCTCAAACCTCTGAGCCAAACCGGCCAGGGCTCACATCGATGTTTTTATCTCTTTCTCCCTTCCTCTTTCTCTAAAAAATTAATAAAAACATATATTTTTTGAAATTTATTTTATATTATTATTTTTTGTTAACCCTCACCTAAGGATATTTTTCCCATTGATTTTTAGAGAGTGGAAGGGAGTCCGGCCGGTGTGGCTCAGTGGTTGAGCGTCGACCCATGCACCAAGAGGTCGCCAGTTTGATTCCCGGTCAGGACACATGCCCAGGTTGTGGGCCCAATCCCCAGTGGGAGCATGCAGGAGGCAGCCAGTCGATGTTCTCTCTCATTGATGTTTCTATCTCTTTTTCCTTCTCACTTCCTCTCTCTCTAAAATCAATAAAGAAAAAAAATTTTTTTAGAGAGTGGAAGGGAGGGAGAGAGAGAGCAAGCGAGCTAGAAACATCAATGTGAAAGAGACACATTGATTGGTTGCCTCCCACACGACCCCAGCTGGGGCCAGGGATTGAACCTGCAACCCAGGTAAGTGCCCTTGACCGAGAATTGAACCCAAGACCCTTCAGTCAATAGGCCGATGCTCTAACCACTAAGCCAAACCAGCCAGGGCAATAAAAACATTTATTTATTTATGTATTTTTAAAGAAAGATCTCTTATCCTTTATTTTATTTTATTATTTTTTAATTCTCACCCAAGGATATTTTCTCTTTATCTTCAGATAGAGTGGGAGGGAGAGAAAGAGAGAGAGAGAAACATTGACATGAGAGGGACACATAGACTGGTTGCCTCCCACACAACCCCGACCAGGGCCAGGGACAAACTGCAACTGAGGTACGTGCCCTTGGCTGGAATCAAACCTGTGACTCATTGGTCAGCGGGCTGACGCTCTACCGCTGAGCCAAACTGGCCAGGGCAATAAAAATATATTTAAAAAAAATAAAAACATCTTGAAGGTGAATCAAAACATATCTGGGGAAAAAAAAAAAAAAGAGAACAAACAAAATATATCTGAGAAGTATAACTCCTGAATCAATAGATGTAAAAAATGCTGTTGCCCTTATATAATGGGAGGGGGAGGGTCCTGGGACACACCTACTCTCTAGGAGGTTCTTGGTAGGGATTGCCCTGAATCCTTCGGGGCAGGGCTTTAAAGGGGTTCAAAGAGCCCTGATAAGAAAGCATAGGGACCTCCTCTTGGCCCCCAGCATCAGCAGGGCTGGAAAAAGTTCAGACATCCCCTCATCCCATCTTTCATCCCAATTCATGGTTATCATCTTCTGAACCCCCACTCTCCCCTCCGAAGGAAGAAGAAATGGGAGTGGGGAGCAGAGAGATGCGCAATCTTCATCAACAAACAAACATTTATTGAGCTCCTGATGTGTGCCAGGTACCAAACAGGAGCATACAGAGGTATTAGATAAGGTTCCCCACTCAAGGAGCTTCTTGATGACCAGGGGAAAGAAAAGGGGGTGGGCAGAAGCTGGTGTCAATCACAGGTTTCTCTCCTTTCTCAGGAAGTGGGAGGTTCCAGAAAGGGATAGCTTGGACAGGTGTCCAAGACATATATGCACAGACTGCACATGTGTCTCGTACAAGACACATGTGCAGAGCCCACACAACTAAAGAACCAGTGTATAAGACACGAGAAGTATATGTGTCCCACGTGGGCAGGATTCACATGCAGAATCCATATGTGCATAGGCCACGTGGGTATGGCACAAGAACTGCTTCTCCCCAGCCAGGTTGACTAGATGAGGGCAGGGTTCCAGGTCCCAGCTCAGGCTCTCAGGGCTGGGGCTGGTACTGGCCCTCTGTGGCCGTGAAGAAGTCCTCCAGCACACTGCGCAGGTAGTCAAAGGTGGGCCGGTCCTCTGGGTGCTCCTTCCAGCACAGCATCATGAGGTGGTACAGCTCCTCTGGACAGTTGTCAGGTCGCACCATGCGGTAGCCTCGATCCAGGTTCTGAATCACCTCGGGATTGGTCATCCCTGGAAGTTAATGAGAAAAAGAAAATCAAGATTCCAGGCTTTGGAGGCCCACAAGCAGGAGCAATGTTCATAATATTTAACTGTTATGGTGTGAGCACCAATCCAAAAGGATCTTGGTCATCAATGGTAAGGCCTCACTATAGGTACCTGCTAAATGTCAGTTGTGCCCCTTGGAGTGTCTGCTATGGCTTAGACACTCAATAACACACACCTGGTGGCTGCGAGTCCTTGGGAGCCACCTCAACATTTAGAGCCTCAGTTTTCTCATTTGGAAAACAGAACAAATAATGGCTCCTATCTCACAGAGTTGTTATGAGGATTGAATGAGATAGTACATATAAAGCACCTAGTGCCTGGAGAGGAGATACTGCATAAATAACACTTGTGGTTGTTATTATTTGGTGGGGAAGGATGTGGTGGTCAGGGCCCAGGGCAGGATGGGAGCCCACAGCCACAACAGTGGTGAGACTTCTCTAGCTTTGGGACCAGGCACAGGAGATGCTGCATCAGGAAGCCAGATGGACTCTGGGCCCCAGCAAAGCAGACTCTGCATGGTGCAGAGATCTACCAGGTCCCTGCATGACCCAGATTAAATGATTTTGGGGCCAGTTCTCTCCCTTTTGCTGGTCCTGGCCCACCTGGCAGGCTCCTAGCATGTGGACCTGGACAGGACCTGATCTGGAGAACTGCATGATCATGGCAGAAACAGCTGCCTGTTTCTAAGTTTCCCATGAGGCCTCTTATTTCTCCTTCAGTCTTCTGAGGGGAGACTGTGACAGGCAGTTCCCAAATACTAAACCCTTATAGGGTCCCAGCAAAACAGAAGTTTTGCTCCTGCAAAGCTTGAGAATGGACCCTGCTCAATAGACACCCTCTTCCTCAGGCCCTTGGCCCTGGAGGCCTCCAGCTATGGGTCCCTCACACTTCAAAATTAGCACACTGGAGGACATAGGCCATGGAACTAAACACCCAAGTCTAGAGCCAAGGCTGTGAACCCATAGGATAAATCCAGCATAAATATAATTTATAGACATACTTTGGTCTGGCCTCTATAGTGTTTTTAAACACTTTGAATCAATCGTCAATGTTTGGGAATGGGCAAATTTTTCTAAAGCTGCCAGTTTTGGCTTCTCTTGAAAAAACAAAATCTGGTTTTTGGGCCTCCATGTCTCAACGGCCACCATCTGCTGGAGCAGATGCAAGTTCACCCAGGTCCCCTCTACTCCCCATTGTCTCCCTGGCCCTGAAGTCACGTGTCAGTTGCCATTCATCATCATGCTTTAAATGCCTTTTTTTTTTTCCTTCTAACAGAGACATTCTCTATGGGAACAGTGGAGGGTCATTGGCAGGATGACCAGAGTGGCCTTCTAGCCCTAGCACTCTCCCTGGACTATGATGGGGCAAGTCCAGGGCAGGGAAGTCCTTCAGGCTCTCACCTGATTCTAAGGTGCCTTTACCTTCCTAGGAGCAAAGTTCTGTGTACTCTGCTCTCGGGATGTGGGAAGCTTCTACAAATCCGGCCACTGTGCTCCATGACCTCTGTGCCCTGTCTTTGTGTTCCACTTCCTTTTCCCAGTTTCCTAGCAAGTTCCTTTCAAAAAATTCCATCCCTGTCTTGGCTGGATTCAAGGGTAAAGGACTTTGTCCAGAAGATAAAGGGAGGGGTGGGAGAGGGTGGGAATTTGTTGTTTATATGTCTGTCTCACTCTTTAGACAGAAAGCTTCAGACGGAAGGGAAGTCAGTGTTTAGTGAACACCTATTATGAGTCAAGCTCTTTCACAAATAGTCTTGTTTTTCATATCAGGAAACAGGCTCAGAGAGGTGAAGTCACCTGCCCAAAGTTACTTGCCTAAAGTGAATATTAATAACAAAACCTAACACTCTTAAGTGCTTAATATGGGCCAGGTAATATTCTAACCTTACATTTTACAGATGAGAAAAGAAGGAATGATCCGATCAAACAGAAAGTTAGTATCATGGCAGATCTGGTAATGAAAGGCAGGCCTCTTGTCTCCCAGGCCAGATCCTCTTCACCCATGCTAGGCTGCTGTGTCAGAACTAGAGAAGAGCTGGGATTATTGAAAGAAGAGAGAGAGAGAGAGATCCAGAGACAGAGATGGAAGCCAGTCATAGTTGGTGTGGTACCTCACTAGGGATATTGGAGTCACAGCTCTGAGAAGATGGAGGAGAAGCAGCTAGAAAGTTTTCAGATTCTGAGCCTGGGAAGAAATGAGTGGAAAAACATGGATTTTGCTGCCCTTCCCCATCACCCTTTTTAGTTCCTGCCTTTGGCCCTGACCTGGGTAAGGGATGCGGCCATGGGTGACAATCTCCGTCAGCAGGATCCCAAAAGACCACACGTCCGACTTGATAGTGAAGGTCCCGTAGTTAATGGCTTCTGGCGCTGTCCACTTAATGGGAAACTTGGCCCCTGGGGAAAGGCAAAGTAATGTCACCTAGGTCTGCTTGGCCAGACCCTATAGGCCCCAGACTTCCCTTATATCACACACCTACCTTCCCTGGCTGTGTACTCATTGTCCTCAATGAGGCGCGCTAGGCCAAAGTCTGCAATCTTGCAGCTCAGGGTGTCAGACACCAAGATGTTGGCAGCCCTCAGGTCACGGTGGATATAATTGCGCTCTTCAATAAATGCCATGCCCTCTGCAATCTGCAGGTTAGGTATAGGTCAGCATTATGGACCAGACATTCATACCCCACTGGCCTGTGCCCATGCCCAGCCCTCCCAAGACTCCTTACTTGAGCTGCCATATCCAAGAGTTTGTTGATGGTCAGCTTGATGCCTGCAGGGGTCTTGAGAAAATCCACCAGGCTCCCTGTGGGCAGAAACAAGAGTTGCTGACAGCCCGCCGGTGTGGCTCAGTGGTTGAGCGTCAACTCATGTACCAAGAGGTTGTTGGTTCAATTCCTGGTCAGGGCACATGCCCGGGTAGTGGGCCAAATCCCCAATAGGGGGCATGCAGGAGGTGGCCAATCGATGTTCTCTCTCATCGATGTTTCCATCTCTCTCTCCCTCTCCTTTCCTCTCTCTCTAAAATCAATTAAAAAAAAAAAAAAAAGAGTTGCTGACCCAAGTTGCCCCAGGGCGAGCTTCCAGACACTTCTCCCCTAACTGTGTGTAGGGAGTTTAGAAGCCGTGTCTGACATGTGGAAAAGAAGAGTAAGGGCTGAAAATGGAGGAGTGTGTATTCAGAGTAAGGATGTGTGGGCTTTGTGAATGTCTTTTCCCAGGGACTAGGATGGAGCATGCTTGAAGGGATCTGTGAACTTTTTGTCACCAGTGGGGTAGAGCCCAAACTCCTCAGCCTAGCATCCAAAGCCCTGCATGGTCCACTTTGTAGTTTCTTCTCTTCTCTCCACTCCTGCTACTCTTATTCCACACACAGTGGACAATTTTGACATTTTTCACAAAGAACATTGGGTTCTCACCCCAAAGTCTCTTTGTCCCATCTCTGCCTGATAAAAATTTTACTTTTATTTCATGGTCCAGCTAGACTATTCCTCTAGGAAGCCTTTCTAGATTCTACCAGACAAAATAAATTACATCATCATCTACATTCCCTGTGGCATGCTGGAACTTTCTTACAGCACAAACTCTGGTTTTCCTAGAGTGCATAACTAAAATGAGATTTCCCCGATAACAGCGCCTTGTTTTGTCCATCTGTGTTCCCAGTGCCCAACCCAAAGTAAGCAGCAATAAATGTGTGCTAAATGCATTAAAAAGAATATGGAAAGAAATGCAAAGAAATGCCTGGAGGCCTGAGAGGTTGGGAGTTGCTGGATTGGAACTAGTGACTGCTGTCCCTTCTCAAGAGATTAAAACCCTGTGTGAAGATGATAGCAACCTGAGTGTCCCCACTATGAGTGCTAAATTAGTCACCACAGGCCTCACCCAGACACAGCAAATATGTGACATATACTGTCATTCCTCCATTGTATCCATGGCAGATGCTGCTAATCAGCCCTAGCACAGCCCTAGCTCACTTTCAGTGAGCCTCAAAATCCTTCTCAACACAGAACTCTAAGCAACTACCAAGTAAAGTTGGCTAATATAATAAAACCTATTTGCCATTTCTAGAATCCATTAGTCAATGAACAGCTTTTTTCCCCTCCTGAAAGAGGGAGAGATCTTGTACTCACAAAGAATCAGAGCCAAATAACAACAAACTTACTGAGCACTTAATATATGGCAGGCACTGTCTAACTGCTCTATATGCACCAACTCTTTCATCTCCATAAAGACCTACGAGAAAGTTACTATTGCATTATAATCACCGTTTTACAGATGAGGATACCATAGCAGAGAGAAGTGATCAGCTCAAGGCCACACAATTGTGAAGCAGAATTCTGACCCAAGCAGTCAGACTCTAGAGACCTTAATAACTTCTCTATATTATTTCTGGGTGAACCGTTTAGATTTCTGCTGTTATACTTAGGGAAACTAAGTACCAGATGCAGGTCAGGAACTTGTCCTGTATCACACAGCAAATCAATTGCAAAGCTGAGCCTGAAAATTTCTATTTACCTTCCTACGGCTCTTACTCTGTCCAACAGCAGATCAAAGGAGGGGGAGGGGTTCACCCAAAACTGAAAAGGAGGGCTTTGGGGCAGGTCTGGCCTCCCAAGGCTCAGGGGCAGAAGAGAAAGAAATGGGACTAGGGACCCACTCATTTCCTGAGAACAAGCATCCTTAGATCAAGGTAGGGCTTTGAAGAAGGTAAACGGGACTACAGGTCAGGGAAGATCGGGGCTGAGTGCTCTTCCAGAGCCTGCCACCTTAGGCTGGCTCCCAGATGGGCTCGGAGGACACTCTTCTCGCCTCTAGAGGTGAGTCTTTAGGGGCAACTTTCAGTGCTGAGCCAGAAGAGAATGCAGATTTCCTCCACCCTCAGGAGCAGAGGAGGACGGCAGCGCCCCCCAGCGACCGCGCAAGGCGGCGGCGCCCACCATTCTCCATGTATTCCGTGATGATGTAGATGGGCTCCTGGGTGACCACCGCGTAGAGCCGGACCAGCCTCTGGTGTTGCAACTGCTTCATGAGGTTGGCCTCGGCCAGGAAAGCGTCGGGGGACATGCTGCCCTGTTTCAGGCTCTTCACTGCCACCTTCGTGTGCCCGTTATAGTACCCTTGGGTGGGGAGAGGTGGGAGGAAGTCACTCGGAGTCGGGCACCCAGAGCCGGGCACCCAGACTGTCGCGGGACTCTCCGGACCTCAGCGAACACCTCCCCTTCCCCTTCCCTTTCCCCTTCCCAGCAGTCTTGGAGGGCCTCACTCACCCATCCACACCTCCCCGAACTGGCCAGCCCCCAGCCGCTCCACCAGCTTCAGCGTCTCCCTGGGAACCTCCCACTCGTCCTCCCACCATGGCTTCTGAGGCTTCTGGGTCTGGCAGGGGCGGCTCAACCGCGTGCACAGCCCGTCCGGAGCATCTGAGAGGACAAGGGAGGGAATAGGGCGTTGAATATGGGGGGACTCGAGTACCCTCACCCAGTTCCACTTCACCAAGTCCCGTCTAGGGGAAATGGCCTGGCGGGGAAGGTGTGGGACACCTGTGGCTCTAGGGTACCGCACCTCATCCACTGCTGGGAATGAAGGCGCATAATTAGTGATGGGTAGAGGGTATCCCGAGAGGGAGTAGGGGGCGGCAGACTGACAGGGCAGGTGAAGGAGCCTCAGGCCCACGTCCCAGGGGAGACTGCCGCGCTCACTGGTGTAATGGCGGACCAGCTCGTGCAGGCCGGGAAAAGTGATGCGGGGGGAGATGTAGAAGCCTCCTTTGTCCAGATTACGGATCTTGTAATGTTTCACCACCTCTCCCTGGTTCTGGTCGAAGTCCCGAACCGACAGGGAAAACGATCCTGAATAAAAGAATGGGTAAACAAACGCAAAAGAGGGGGAGGGGTGGCCTACGGCGAGTGGCACCTCCGCCACCGTGCCCCCTCTGCCCCCGCCCCCGGCTCACCCCGCCCGCCCCGCCGCGGCCCCGCCCACCGCCGCCCCACCTGCCGGGGGCCCGCCCAGCCACTCACCCGCGGTGCTCTCGCTCTCCCGGATCAGGAAGGAGCCGTGCGTGTTCCCGGGAGCCAGGAGCTGTCGTTCAGCATCCTTGCGGCTCAGGTTTTTGAAGAACCAGCTGTGCAAGGCAGAAGCGAAAGCCGTCGTCTGTTGGAAGGTTCTTCCTCCATCACCCTCAAGCATTCACTATCATCCCTCTAGCAGCCTTCCTCTACTCCGGGGTCCATAGACCTGCTTGCTCCTCCACCCATCCCCACGACGAGTCCCCACTCACGGTTCGGGCTCCAGGCTGTTGGCTTTGGCCACGAAGTTGAAGGGGATGAAACCTTCCTGGCCGGTGGTCAGGGACTGCGCCTTCCACCACTCGCCGTTCCTGAGCAAGAGCGGTGGTCAGCGTGGCCTGTTCAGCCTTGGACTGGGCTGGAAACCCTCCCTCCAAAGCCCCAGTTATTACATGCCACCCCATCCTCCAGCTCACTGTCCAGCCTCTCATTTTGTCTCAAGGGCGCCTACTGCAAGCAGGAGGGCTGCGGTACTGGGGATCCCCGCTCTCTCACTCCCTCACTACCACAGGACAAAGATGGGTGGCATAGAGGGGGCACTCACTGTTCCAGGATACGGAGCTGTTCACCCTTCTCAAAGCCCAGGTCTCCATCATGAGAGGGCTCATAGCTGTGCAGGGCGATAACCAGGTTGTCTGCAAAGACAAGAGGGCATCAGGAAGAACCAGCCTGAAATAGGCCAGGAGCATGGAGTTCAGGAGTTACAGGGTAGAACACAAGACTGAGGGCAAGAGAGGCAGGACAGAGTAGAGAGTGAGTGGAGAAGAGATGGAATTCAGCAGCCAAAAATTCACAGGCCTTATCTTCCAGGCCCTGCTGGTTGAGGTCACCTTGCAGTGGGGAAGCTGGGGGGTTGGAGTCCTGGTAGGTGACCAGTGGATCCCGCACCTCAGAGCCATTCCGAATGGGAAGCTGTGGAGTAGGGGATGAGAGTGAGGTCAGAGAGTGGGAGGCTGGGTCAGACCCTGGCTCTCCTCCCCACCACCCTACTCTCCTTCACTTCTCCAGCTTAGCTGGGTCTTATCCCTGAATTTGCCAACTACTTGCTGTGTGACCTTAGGAGAGTCCTTTCCCTTCTCTGGGCCTCTTTTTCTTTTTGTATTGCAGGGGAGAGGACTACTCTGTTATTTCAAGGACCTACAGGGATGGTCCATTTCGTTCTTCGAAGTTGTACACTCCACCTAGCTCCCTCACCAAGCCCCGTGTCTTGCCTCTTACCTTGGACTTGCCATCCAGTGGGACTATAGGGTAGTGGCAGTTCTCACATACATCGATGTTTTCCATCCAGTCATCTTCAGGGTTTGAGCTGCAGCCACAGCCCATGGTCCCTGGGGGAATGGAGAGGAGCTTAAGGGGCTCCCCCAAGATCTACTGGCCCAGCATCAGACATGCTGGGGTCTAGGCCTGAAAACGTCCAGAAGCACCTGAAATTGTCAGCCCTCTTCCCCAGGTCCCTATTCACCAGCCATAGAAAAGCTGAAATGGGGCCCTAGCTACAGAATGATGAGCCCCCATGCCACAAGTAAAGTCACACAAGGCCCCCCACCCCCCAACTGAGCCCTAGGCCCCGCCTTCCCACCTGGATGGGCAAACCGACACAGGCACTTTGTTAGTCTGAAGCCCGCTTCCTGCCTCTCCCCCGCCTCTCCCCCACCTTCTCTCTCTCTGCCCATCCCCCATGTTGGGGGACTACCCACTAGAGATCACACACTTCTCCCAGACCCTGGGGGAGACCTAAGTTTTGATCCGCCCCTACCTGAGAGGTGTGTGCTCCCCGCCTCCTAATACAATTCCCCTCTCCAGCCCAGAAAGCTGAGTAAAAGACTCCTGCTCCCAAAAGTCAGCCATCAGGGCTCTGCCCCCTCACCCCTCCCACACACAAAGTCTCCTCCAGAGGGTTCCTTTTGCTTCTCCCCGACAGAAAAATCCTTCAGTGACCCTATTGGTTGTAACTTTTTTATTTGTTTGCTTGCTTTAGCAGTGGAAACTTTTTGTCAGATGAAATCAAGCAGAACCCCATAGATAAAGCAGGTAAAAATGCAGCTGTTCTGCCTGAAGCAAAGTGGGGCCTCTCTCTGAAGCCCCTGGGAGTCCCTGAGACACCTCCTTCCCTTGGCTGTTCCTCAGAACTGCTTGGAAAACACTAGGCCTCAGATAAAGTTTAATTTAGCATGCATTCAAGACCCTTTAATACCAAGATCAAATCCACCTCCTCACTTTGTTCTGCTGCAAACACACATACACACACAAGCATCCCCACCTACACACTCACACAGCCTATGTTTTGAGCTACTCTCGTCTCTCCCAAACACTCCGCACTATTTTCTTACTCCATGCCTTTGCACATGTGATTCTCCTGCCTTGGAATGCTCTCTTTTGTCCATCTATTGAACTCAACCTTCAAGGCTCAGCTCAAATATCATTTACTCTGTGAAGCCTTCCCAATGCTCTTTGCTTCTATAATTCCACACAGAGCACAATCATCAACTTAGGTACTGAGTGCCATAATTAGCCTGATTTATGTGTCAGTCCCACGGCCTCTTCCATTCCCTTGATGAGCTGGGGGAATTCCTCAAGAACAGAACCTGTGCTTTATTTGCTTGAATGCCCCAGCACCCAGAACTAGTTGTCAATAAATGACTGGGACCCAGGCCAGGTTGCTCAGTTGGTTAGAGCATTGTCCCAATACACCAAGGTTGAGGGTTTGATCCCTGGTCAGGGTCCATACAAGAATCAACCAATGAATGCATGAGTAAGTGGAACAACTTCTCTCTCTCGCTCTCTTGCTCTCTCTGTCTCTCACTGCCTCTCTCTCTAAAAGCAGTCAATAAAATAAATAAAAATAAATAAATGTTAACAACAGATGTGGAGGGTTAATGCACAGATTCTCTCCCAGACGAGAAAAAGCTGAAAAGTTCATCACCACCAAACCAATTAACAAGAAATATTAAAGGGACTTCTTTAAGAAGAAGAAGAAGAAAAAGAAGAAGAGAAAAAAGAAGAAGAAGAAGAAGAAGAAGAAGAAGAAGAAGAAGAAGAAATATGAATAATAAAATGGCAATCATTACATATATATCAATAATTACTTTATTTTTTTTAATTTTTAATTTTTTTCTTTTTCTTTTTTTATTAATATATTTTTGTTACAGATGTTTCTCCTTTTTTCCCCATTGACACTCTCCTTCCCATCCCCCCACCCTGTCCCCAGCTTTGTTGTCCATGTCCATCAGTTATGCATACATGCGTATAAGTTCTGTGGTTTATCTCTTCCCTCCCCCCCACCCCCTCTTCTGAGGGTTGTCAGTCTGTACCCTACTTCCACATCTCTGAATCTACCTTGTTCCTCAGACTGTTATGTTTATTATATTCCACAAATAAGTGAGATCATGTGATATTTGTCTTTCTCTGCTTGGCTTGTTTCACTTAGGATAATACTCTAGAGGTCCCTCCATGTTGTCTCAAAGGATAAGAGATCTTTCTTTCTTACAGCTGCATAGTACTCCATTGTGTATATGTACCACAGCTTTTTTATCCATTCATCCATTGATGGACACTTGGGCTGTTTCCAGATCTTAGCTATTGTGAATAGTGCTGCTATGAACATGGGGGTACATGTATTCTTTCTGATGAGTGTTTCAGGCTTCTTAGGGTATATTCCTAGAAGTGGGATCACTGGGTCAAATGGTAATTCAATTTTTAATTTTTTAGCCTTTACTTTTTTTTTTTTGTATGTGCCCCTAGCGGGAACTGAACCCAGGACTCTCTGGTCCACAGGCCAACGCTCCAACCACTGAGCCAAGCCGGCCAGGGCTCAATTTTTAATTTTTTGAGGTAACACCATAGTGTTTTCCACAGTGGCTGCACCAGTCTGCATTCCCACCAGCAGTGTACTAGAGTCCCCTTTTCTCCACACCCTTGCCAACACTTGTTGTTTGATGATTTGTTGATGGCAGCCATTCTGACAGGTGTGAGGTGATATCTCATTGTTGTTTTAATAATAATTACTTTAAATGTAAACTTATTAAATCTAATAAAAAGACATAGGGTGGCTGAATGAATAAGAAAACAAGACCCATACATATGCTGCCAACAAGAGACCCATTTCAGATCGAAAGACATGCACAGACTGAAAGTAAAGGAATGGAAAAAGATATTTCATGCAAATGGAAAGGAAAAAAAAAAAGCTGAGGTAGCAATACTTATATCAGACAAAACAGACTTTAAAACAAAAGCTATAGCTCTGGTCGGTTTGGCTCAGTGGTTAGAGCGTCGGCCCGCGGACCAATGAGACCTGGGTTCGATTCCGGCAAAGGGCACGTACCTCGGTTGTGATTCGTTCCTGGCCTGGTCAGGGTCACGCAGGAGGCAACCAGTTGATGTGTCTTTCTGCATCGATATTTCTCTCTGTCTCTGTCTCTGTCTCTCTCTCTTTCTCTCCCTCCCTCCTAATCTGTCTAAAGATAAATAGAAAAAAATGTCCTCGGGTGAGGATAAAAAAAATAAATAAATAAATAAATAAATAAAACAAAAGCTATAACAAGAGTCAAAGAATGATATTTCATATACAATAGTCACAATTTGATTTTAATCCTCACCCGTGTATATTTTTCCCTTTATCTTCAGATAGAGTGGAAGGCAGGGAGAGAGAGAGAGAGAGAGAGAGAGAGAGAGAAACATTGATTGATTGCTCCCTGCATGACCCTGACCAGGGTTGGGGACTGAACCACGACCGAGGTACATGCCCTTGACCAGAATCAAACCTTCAACTCTTTGGCTGATGCTCTAACCGTTGAGCCCAACCAGCCAGGGCATACAATAGCCACAATTTGGAAGCAACTTAAATGTCCATTGGTAGACAATTGGATAAAGATGTGGTACATATTATATACAATGGAATATTACTCTGCCATTAAAAATAACGAACTCTTACCATTTGTAACAGCATGGATGGACCTGGAGGATATTATGATAAGTAAAAGAAATCAGACAGAGAAAGACAAATACTATATGATTTCACTTATGTGTGGAATCTAAAGAACAGAATAAATAAAACAGAAACAGCCCTGGCCGGTTTGGCTCAGCGGTGGAGCGTTGTCCCGTGGACCAATGAGTTGCAGGTTTGAAGCTGGTCAAGGGCACGTACCTCAGTTGAGGTTTGTCCCCGGCCCTGGTCAGGGTTGTGCAGGAGGCAACCTGTCGATGTGACCCTCTCATGTTGATGTGTGTCTCTCTCTCCCTCCCTCCCACTCTATCTGAAGATAAGTAGAAAAATATCCACAGGTGAGGATTAAAAAATAATAATAAAATAAAATGAAACAGAAAAAAACTCATAGGTATAGATGAGAGGGGGTTCAAGGGACTAGGTGAAAAAGGTGAAGGGATTAAGAAGTTCAGATTGGCAGTTATAAAAGTTACTGGGTTGTAATGTACAGCATAGGGAATATAGTTAATAATATTGTAACAACTATCACTTTGTAAGTCATATAAATGTCTAACCACTGTGCTGTACACCTGAAACTAATATAATATTAACTGTCAACTGTGATTGAAAAATTAAAAAAAAATTTTTTTTAATGAGCAGATTTTTCCATCTGCAAAGGTCTTAGTAACCACCAAGTCTAATCTCTGATTTTAGGTGAACAAACCAAGGCCCAGAGAGGCCTGCTTAAACTCACACAACTTACTTGGGGTAGAAAAAAGCTAGAGCTGCTAATTCATGCTGGACCCAAGTAGAAGTGGGAGCAGTGGAGGTTTAAGTTAGCAAGACTTGCCCGGCCGGTGTGGCTCGGTGGTTGAGCGTCGACCCCCTGCACCAAGAGGTCGCCAGTTCGATTCCTGGTCAGGGCACATGCCCAGGTTGTGGGCCTGATCCCCAGTGGGGGGCATGCAGGAGGCGGCCAATCGATGTTCTCTCTCATCGATGTTTCCATCTCTCTCCCCCTCTCCCTTCCTCTCTCTCCAGAATCAATAAAGAAAAAAAAAAATTAAAAAAAAAAAAAAGTTAGCAAGACTTAAGGACATATATCAATTATACCTCAATTTTGTTGTTGTTGTTGTTGTTGTTAATCCTCACTTGAGGATATTTTTCCATTGATTTGCAGATAGAGTGGAAGGGAGGGAGGGAGGGAGGGAGGGAGGGAGAGAGAGAGAGAGAGAAACATTGTTGTGAGAGAGACACATCGACTGGTTGCCTCCCGCATCACCCAGACCAGGGCCAGGGATCGAACCTGCAACTCAGGTATATGCCCTTGACCTAAATTGAACCTGAGACTCTTCAGTTCAAGGGCTGACACTCTAACCACTGAGCCACACTGGCCAGGGCAATTGTACATCAATTTTTTAAAAATTGATCTTAGCCCGGCTGGTATGGCTCAGTGGCTGAGCGTCAGCCCATGCACCAAGATGTCGCCAGTTCGATTCCCGGCCAGGGCACACGCCCAAGTTGTGGGCCAAATCCCCAGTGGGGGGCATGCAGGAGGCAGCCAATCAATGTTCTCTCTCATCGATGTTTCTATTTCTCTCTCCCTCTCCCTTCCTCTCTCTAAAATCAACAAAGAAAAAAGAAAAAAAATTAATTAATTAAAAAAAAAATTGATCTTAGAGGAAGGGGAAGAGGGAGAGAGAGAGAAACATCGATGTGAGAGAAACATAGATTGGCTGCGTCCTGCACACATCCCGACTGGATATCGAGCCCACAACCTGGGTATGCATCCTGACCGGAAATCAAACTCGTCACCTTCTGGTGTAGGGGACGATGCTCCAACCGACTGAGCCACACTGACCAGGGCTATACCTTAATTTAAAAAATAAATAAATAAAAAGACTCAAGGACAGACCCTAGAGTTAGAGACACCTAAGTTCAAATCCTGGTTCTGACATTTATAGTGTGACTTTGCTGAAATCATTCCTCCTAAGCCTCCCTTTACCTCTTCTGTTAAATGGGTATTACTATCCCTTTCTCATAAGCTTACATAAATGTTAGCCTAGTTTAGAGCTTAGAAAGACTTCCACAGTGCCCATTCTTTGGAGGGTGGGAGAACAGTATGGGTAAATAATCCTCTTCATTTTAAGTTCCTGTTTCTTAAGCTGAGACACTCTATGGGTATCAGAGTCACCAGTGTGTATCTTCCCAGAGCATCTTCCTTGACCTTTATATAGTTAAGCAAACCCAGATCTATTATAGAGAAAAATGCAAACTATACATGGAACTTTAAGCCAAATCAAGGAAAAGGGAACACATTAACTCTTCCCCCCGCCCTGTTAGGAGTCCTGGAGGGTGAGGGGTAGACATTTGAAAAATCCTGCTCAGCCACAGTTCACCCATCAGTGGCTGCAAATGGCTTTTCTTTCTTTTTTTTTAATTAAAAAAAAAAATCTATTTATTTTTTAATCCTCACCCGAGGACATTTTTGCATTCATCTTCAGATAGAGCGGGAGAGAGAGAGGGAGAAACATCAACGTGAGAGAGACACATTGAGCGGTCGCCACCCACACGACCCCAACCGGGGCTACGGACTAACTGCAACAGAGGTACGTGCCCTTAGCGGGAACCAAACCCGGGCCTCTCTGGTCCACGGGCCAAGGCTCTAACCGTTGAGCCAAACTGGCCAGGGCTTAAATTTATTTTTATTTTTTTGTTAATCCTCATCTGAGTATATTTTTCCATTGATTTTTAGATAGAGTGGAAGGGAGGGGGGAAGAGAGAGAAAGAGAGAGAAACATCTATGTGAGAGAGACACGTTGATTGGTTGCCTCCCGCACAACCCCAACAAGGGCCAGGGATTGAACCTGCAACCCAGATATGTGCCCTTGACAGGAAATCGAACCTGCAACCCTTCAGTCCGTGGAAAGATTCTCAATTGCTGAGCCAAACTGGCCAGGGCTGCAAATGGCTTTTTGACTGCTAATCTTATTATGGCCAGGACCTGGTTAGTAGCAAAAGCCTCCAGAAAAGGACTGATGACTACCTGAAGCCAGCCTAAGATGAGCTAAGCTATCTAGTAAGTTTGTGAGCATCCTGTTGTTTGTGACACAGGCCTTGGAAAACCACAGGTTGATTATATTGTAGTGAGAATGCCAACATCAGATAGAGTGTGGACTGAGATCAGTAATGTCTCTTCCAGGCCTGACATTCTTGGAGGCTTCAGGAAAGGGTTAGAGAAAGATGAGAAAAGTTTGGGGTGAAGTGGGGTGAGGCAGTTAGGAGAGGCCAGTAGAAGGGCAGAAGGAATCTAGGCTGGAGATCATAGGGCTGGAAGCTGGTACTTGGTCCAGGCTGGGGTCCCCTGGGAAGGGAAAAGGAGCCACAAAGCCTTGGGCTAGGATCCAGGAGAGCACGCAGGCGGGACCTGATCCTGGACTGAATCTGGGCCCACCAGAGAGGACCTGACATCCCTAAAGACTGAGACCATGAGTGGAAAAAGTCAAGTCGTGTTAAATTAAGCTGAAGGGACCTCTGTAACTCTGCCAGTATCTGACCCCTAGTGTTTCCGCTGTAGCTTGTTTTGTGCGTCCGAAGCCCTCCAGCTGCAGGTAGCACCTGCTCTATACAAATGCCAGCTTTGGAGTGTAGGGCCTGGCAGCAATCAGAAGACCCTTGGACCTGTCAATGTCAGAGATTATTTGGTGAGTGGCTCCCAGCCTAGAGCCACTGGGAGCGACATGCTCTTAGGAGGTCCCAGGTTAATGTTGGAGGCCTGCAGGTTATTTCAATATTTTAAAAATCTGAAGGGAAATTGTGTTATGATTTGTTTCTTGGTTTAACAAATTGTATTATTGTTTCTTTAGTGAAGATTTAGTTTAATTTCTGATTAGAATTTGAACTAGGAAACAAGAAAATTAGTCCCTAAATGAGGTAGTTTAATGGCAAAAACTTCAAAGCATGAGATCCATGGGTGTGGGGGTGGGGGAGAAGGTAGAACAGGGAAAGGGCAAAGGAGTCCTTGAGAGAGAAGAGTTTAGAAGCATTAACGTAATTCCCCAAATTCACAAGCCTCATTTTAAAGATGAAGAAGCTAGGGGATCCGAAAGTTAAGAAATTTTTCCAATAGCACATGAGGACTCTTGGCAGAGGCGAAACTCAAATCAGGCGCCTACCTCGTTTATCAAGGCACTCTCCTCTACCCTTATCCCCAAGAAGTCTAAAGAGAGTGGGGGATCCTGAGAGGTCATGGAAAAAATGGTCAGGAAGGCAGATCTGACAGGATTGGGTCCACTCTCTGTCAAAAATGTAACCATCGTGCTGTTAACAAAGTCCTTTCTCTCCAAGACAATCTTCCTCTACCTAGAATGCATGTTTCTGAGTGTACATTTACCTGACTGGCGAATGTAAGTCTGTGCATACGAAGCATATGATTCAGTGAGCATTGTGCTAACGTGTGCATAGCTGTGGGGGTGTATGAGTCAGTTTGTGCAGAGGGATATATACAAAATAGGAGTGTGTATTGTTTGTGCCTGTCCCTGTGTAATTGTGAGATCTTATATGCACACATCTACTTATATAAAATGTGGGTCCCATTCTTATGGTCTTTGTTTTTATAGAGATTGCTGAGTAGCCATGATATAATCAGGTTAATAAATGAGGTCAGTAAAAAGAAAAGCAAAATTAAAGCTTAATATAAATTTCTCATTGTCTGTAAAAAAAAAAAATCCAAGGAATCCCTAGAGCTCTCAGAACCAGCAATGAGGGCAGAGTCTGGGGTGAATGAAACAGGACATTCTTTTCTCCCAACTCAGGAATTCAAGGTCAAAAGCAGAAATTTTGTAGATTCTAGACCTCCTCTGACTAGGGTCTGGAATGTTCTCGGTCAAACTCAAGGCTGCCCAGGATCCACAGAGCACTTTGTGCCATATAGAAAGGCCACCGTCCCTGGGGTTAAAAAATTTGGAGAGCAAGCCCCGGTTGATGTGGCTCAGTTGGTCGGAGTATTGTCTTGTACACCAGAAGGTGGTGGGTTTGATTCCCTGTCAGGGCACATACCAAGGTTGCAGGTTCGGTCCCGTCAGGGCGAGTACAAGAGGCAACTGATTGATGTTTCTCTCTCACCTCTCACATCCATGTTTCTCCTTCCCTCCCTCTCTCTCTCTCTCTCCAATAAAACAAACAAACAAAAATTTGGGGGGCGGAGTGAGGGCTAGATTTCAGTCCCCACCTCTTCTTGCCTCTCAACGAAGTGCCCGCCACACACAGTGGCCCTGCTCACACTGTGTAGAACTGATAAAAAATCCCAGGAAGTCCTGGACTAGATTTTCTGATCCCAGGCTTGCTTAAGAATCATATCACAATGAGTTCTGATTCTTGCTAACTCATTTACTTTGATCAACTCTAAAGACATTATCATAGTCATTATCTGGCCTGTCTGGCCCTAGAATGTATTTTGCCCTCTTAAAAAAAAAAAAAAAGGCAACACTTTTTCTCCCTTTAATTGTAGACCTCTTTATTTATTGAACTTTCTGTCCAAAGTGTGTGCCAGCTCCTTGCCTGGGTTTCTAGGGCTAACCCTTTACATCAGGAGCAGGCAGGCTCTTCGACTGCAGACCGCTGCTGTACTCTGGGCCACCTTGTGGCAAAATCTGTCAGGAATAATTTCAAACATTTCTTGCTCTTTTTCTTTGGCCAAGATTTAGTTATTAGCAAAGTTACAAATGTTCAATGAAAACCGTGCTTGTGGCTGCCCACCAGAACCCTCGTCACAGTAATCAGGGTTGGCAGGCACGGTAAATCTTTTCTACCAGGTACAACAGGGATGTGTCCTGAGTTGCCTCCTTTTTCATGTGTTCCCTTTTTTTTTTTTTTTTTTTTTATCCTCACTTGAGGACATTTTTGCATTTATCTTCAGATAGAGCGGGAGGGAAAGAGGGGGAAAGAGAGAGAGAGAAGCACAATGTGAGAGAGACACATCGACTGGCTGCCACCCACACGACCCCAACCGGGACCAGGTACAAACTGCAACCAAGGTACGTGCCCTTAGCGGGAACCGAACCCGGGTTTCTCTGGACCGTGGGCCAACGCTCTAACCACTGAGCCAAACCGACCAGGGCTCATGTGTTCCTTTTTGATATAATACCAAACAAGTTGGGTTTATTTTTAAAACTGAGAGTGGCTTTAACATAGAACTGATTCTGCTAGTTAATTGTTACCATAAACAAGGGCCAAAGAGCAGTTATTCTAAACCTGATATTTTTGGTAGAGTCCCTCCAACTAGTAACTCATATGTACCTAGTAATCCCTTGCAGTGAATCCCCTCCCTCAAGTACCTCTGTGTGCATTTTGCGCCATGGGGTTTTATCAGGATGGAGCCTTACTTACAGCTTGACAATCCATGCTGCTTTATTAAACTTTCTGGGAGTCTGCAGGTCATTGAAGGCTCAGCTCACCATGTCCATGTCATAGTGACCCAAGTTCAATCCCAAGGCCTCCCAGTCACTCACTGGCAGATGGTCTTTGGGCAGGTTACTAAATCTTTCCCAGCTTCCCTCAGTGACTTCATCTACAAAATGAGAATAAAAATAGGACCTGCTTCTAGGGCTATTGTGAGCATTACATATGATATATAGATGATCCCATATAATAAAATGTTTAACATGGTGCTTGGCACATAGTAAGGACTAAATAAATGAGAATAATTTGAGGCTAGCATGAACATTTCATTACACCAGCGTTAAACATTTTCCAGACTAAAATTATTTCATTTTTCTTTGCCATTTTTGGTACTTTCATGGACCACCTTTTCTCCTTTAATATATTTACCTAAAGTGAAACTTTACTACCATAAATGGAAAACCATTATCACCAGCCATAAATAGAAATCAGTACATGAAAATGAACACATAATATCATACACAAATTCGCATTTGTAAACATCCATTCATTACCCTCTAAAATCACTCACCCACATCAATGGGGCACAGGACATATTTTTGGAAATGCTGCACCATGAGACAACTTGAAGCTTGAGCCTCTGTCGGTGAGTTAGAGGAGGCACAATTTTCTTTTTTTTTTTTATCTCTTTTTAAAAAATATGCTTGTATTGATTTTAGAGAGAGAGAGAAAGGGAGGGAGAGAGAGAGGGAGAAACATCAATGGATTACCTCCTGTAAGCACCCTGATTGGGGACCAATCCTGCAACCTGGGCATGTGCCCTGACCAGGAATCGAACCAGTGACCTTTTGGTGCATAGGACGACGCTCATCCAACTGAGCCATACCGGGTAGGGCAGGCACAATTTTCTTAATCTGCCAGCCTATTGACAAATATTTAATAAGCATTTCTTGTGTGCCAAGCTCTGATCTAGTGCTGAGGACACAGAGGTGAGCAAACAGAGAGGTTCCCATCCGCCTGGCCCTGACCCCTGTAACCGAGGTGGGTGCCTCTCTGACAGTAACTCCATTTTCACAGAAAGCCCAAAGGCCTGTCTTCAACAATGATACACAAAACAGCAATACTTGCCAGGAAATAGCATCTCACAATCACCACCATTACTCACTTACCAAGTTAATGACAGCTGACAGTTAGCTCAAACTTAAAATGGTGGGGTAGATCTCCACGTATTGACATGGAAAGACGTCCCAGATAGAACACGATAAGAAGTTACAGAACAGACTGTGGAGTATAAGCCTATTTGCATTTAAATATGTATATATAGGGGACTCTTCAAAGCCGGGCTCTGTGTTAAGCCTTTATTTGCATGATTTCATGTAATTCGCATAATAATCTATGAAGTGCTATTATTATATTCATTTTATAGATGCAAAAACTGAGGCCTGAATGGGGTAAAGTGATTTGTCTGAGGCCTCATAACAAACACATAAGTGGTAGAGTGGTGATTTGAGCCTGGGTCGTCCTGCCTCCAGAGACTAGGCTCTTAACCTTGAGGCTTTTCAGTAGCCATACATAGGAAATTCTGGAAGAATGCACACCAAATTGTCCACAGTCAGCATATCCCAGGAGTGAGATTGAAGGGAGCTGCTTTTGTTTTTTCCTTAATCCTCACCCAAGGATATTTTTTCCATTGATTTTTAGAGAGAGTGGAGGGGAGGGAGAGAGAGACACACACACACATCGATGTGAGAGAGACACCTTGATTGGTTGCCTCCTACGATCAGACTGGGACCAGGAATTGAACCCGCAACCCAGGTATGTACCCTTGATGGGGAATCCTACCCAAGGTCCTTCAGTCCACAGGCCGATGCTTTAACCACTGAGCAAAACTGGCCAGGGATCTTGTATTTCTTTATATGCCTCTATACTGTTTGAATTTTTAAAATTCAAACCCTGTGCTAATTTTGTACTTGAAAAACAAAAAACAACAAAACCACCATCAATGCAGATACTCTGCTAAGAGACGCAGTCATTTGAGGAGGATCAACTCTACAGCCCGCCCTTCCATTCTTTTCCCTGTCTCAAAAGGTATAGGCGTGGAAGAGAGGATACTGGACAAAAAGGTTCTGTGACCAAGGAAGTCTGGGAAACACTGGATTAGACAAAATCAGCCTGGCTCCTTCTCTGGAAGGACTTCCAGCTTTTTTTATTTTTTTATTTTTTTTTTTATCCTCACCTGAGGACATTTTTTCATTTTTTGTTCAGATAGAGTGGGAGGGAGAGAGAGAGAGAGAGAGAGAGAGAGAGAGAGAGAGAGAGAGAGAAACATCGACGTGTAAGGGACACATCGAGTGGCTGCCACCCGCACGACCCAACCAGGGCCGGGGACAAACTGCAACCAAGGTACATGCCCTTAGCGGGAACCGAACCCGGCTCTCTCTGGACCGCAGGCCGACACTCTAACCGCTGAGCCAAACCGGCCAGGGCGGGACTTCTAGCTTTAAGAAGCTCACATTGACTGTGGAGCTAATACCAGACAGTTTGTAGCTGAGGCCATGTTGATTTGGCCCCAGAACCCTTTTCTATCCAGGCCCCTCACGGAACTAGTGCTGTCGGGAACAAGCGGGGGAAATGCAGCTCCAGATCATTTAAAACCAACACTAAAGTTTGTTGTTAGAGGAGGCCACCTCCCTGGATGGTATCTTGGTCCTGCCTGTCCCCATGCCACGCACACACCAGCTCCTGTCAGCACTGCTTTCACTGAATTATGCTTGGCCTTGAAGCCATCAGCTTGTGGGTGTGTGTATGGATTTGTAGGGTCCAGTGTGTGTTGGATGTGTAGTCCCTGCCTCTGCTTCTGAACATATATTTCCCAATGATGATATGTATGGTGTTTGGGATAGGGAGGGTGAGTGTGTGTGTGTGTGTGTGTGTAGCTGTGTGGGTAACCCTCCTCTAAGGTAGATCTATACCTTAATCTATAATTCTCACACCCACCATACACAGGAAACAAGCTCATTTACAAAGCCACACCACAAGTGTGAGGGAATGGGTGGTTCACTGGTTTGCCAAGGTGTTGGGTGGGAGTCGTTCTGAGTGTGGATAGCCCTCCCTTTGGTGCACACTTGCAAGAAGAGGGAGTGCCAAACTTTTGTTAAGCACCTACTATGTGTCAGGTACTACCCATGGCACATCATAGACGTTATTTACCCTTTGATTACCCATAAGCACTTTGTAAGGGAGAGGTTCATTATTGCCTCTTTACAGATAAGTAAACTGGAGTCCGGAGGTGTGAAGCCACTTATTCAAGAAAATGGCAGAACCGGAATTGTGCCTGGGTCTGCCTGCTTCTGAAACACATGTTTTTTGGGTTTTTTTTTTTTTTTTTTTTGCGTCAGCTCTCTGACATTTGGTTTTGCTCTGCAGTCTCATGGTATCCAAGCAAGAGAACCCAGGGACAGTGGCCTTGGCTTCATGTTTTAGGTACTCTCCAAAATGGGTCACTGTCCTTCTCAGAACTACCTTAACTCTTCCCGCAAGCCTTTCAGATCACCTAAGGGATGTCTTCTCCCATCCTTTGAGCCCCATCACTTGGCCCTTTTTCCCTTTGAGAAGAACCTCTGACCCTGAGCCCTGAGTCATCTATCAGCACAGGCTGGACTGGTGGGGAGGGGACTGCTTACGCCTGTCCAGGGTGTGGATGCGCCCCCTGAAGCGCAGGGAGAGCCAGTGTGTTCACTAGCCCCCACAAAGGTCTGCAGGCCTTGGAGCCAAGGACAGGAGAAAGGTTGGGACACGCTGACTAGATGGAAATTGTGTGTCAAGAAAAACTCCAGTGGCAGGGGAAACCTGGAAAGTCTGGTGCAGGTGGGGACTCCCCCTATAAACTGAAGGCTGAGAGATGGTGAGGGGGTGGGCAGTTCACTGACTATGCTTTCCTGGGCTTCCACTTTGCTGGGGTTTGAAGCAGGAATCCGCAGGACCAGTTGGTCCTGCACATGCAGTGGCTGTGTGTGTGGCTGCAGTGGGAGCTGGCGGGTGAGGCGAGAGGGGGGAACATCTTGTGACACTTGGCAGGGGCAGGAATGGCAACTTTCCAGATGGAAGTTCAGACGTTCCTGACTCAGGGCCAACTGCACCCCTGTCCAGCATAAAAATAGTTCTTCCTCCACTCCTGCCCCCCCCCCCCCATTCTCTCCAAGCCAACTTCCCAGCATCCGGTCAGATGAAGGCCCATCCCAGATGATAAATATGCCCTCCCATATCCATCCACTCCCAACGGGAGATTCTCCCTCTGTCAAGCAATGCTGGTCACTGAGGCTAAGATCACTTCCCTTATGTCCATCCAGATGCTCTGGGTGACTCCGATCTCTCTCAGGAGATTCTTGTCACTGGGGTCTGCCCCAGCAACCAGAAGGATGCCCGAGTCCCTTGACTCAAACCTGCCCATTACCCTGCTCCATGGGAGTCGCAGCCTAGACCATCACTTTTTCCCAAGACCTGGCTCTGCCACTGCCTTGCTGGGGGAGCGCAGGGAGGGAGTGCTTGGCCCTCTCTGGGTGTCAGGAGGCTCATCCATCATGGGATGAGGGACTGAACTTGGGGATTTCTTTTTCTTTTTTTGTGTATATGTGCTGCTGAAGCGAGCACTGGACTTGGGGCTTTCTGAAGGCCATTTTAATACCTGACCGTCCATGTGCCAGACCTCCCAGGGAGGTGGAGGCCAATGATGGGCAGTGTGGCAGAACCAAGAGCCAACAACTACACAGGAAAGAGGTGATCTGGCTGCACTGCATGCCTCTTCCCTGACCTCCAGCAAGGTTCTTCTGTCCCCCAGCCTACACAGCTGCTGCATACAAGCAGCCTGGCCCATGCCTGGCTTCAGTCCCCTTCTATCAGGGCCCCCACCACAGCCCCTTGACCCCTGTTCCCAGTACTCCTTACCTGCCCAGCCCAGGAGCCCTCTGGCCCCATTCACATGGTCCTCCTGGCCCGGCCTTGCGCCCAGACAGTTTCAGCTCCCCTTGCCGTCGTAGCCACCACCTGACTCTTCGCGCCCACGTCCCACCCTGACTTCCTGCCTCCTCCTAAGGGCTCCGCAGCCAACCGGGCCCCAGTAGCCCAACCACAAGCCTCCAGCACCCCAAGCTTCCTGTCACCATAGCCCCCCATGCCTCAGTCCCTGAGGGTCCTGTACACCTCCAGCCCCAGCCCTATTCACCTTGAGGCTGGCACTTGGAGGCGAAGGAAGGATATTTGAAGGACTCTCCCTCCTGCCCCCCCACAGTGCACCTGGACAAGAGATTGAAGGGCAGCCTTTAAACCCCAGTGAGCAGGGACGCACTCGGCTGTCAGTGAGAGGCAAGCAGCACTGCTCTCACAGTCTGAGAGCTAAAGGGCCCTTTCATTACAGTCTGAGGCAAAGGTCATATCACTTCAGGGTCAGAGGAGAGTCCAATATCCTTGTTCAGTAGTTGGAGAGCAGAACACCCATGTTATAGTCCGATGCCAGGCTAACATGGCTACTACAGTCAGACTAACAGCCATATCATTTCAGGGCACAGGGTAACAGCTTATTCTAGTCAGAGAGTAAGCTAACACTCCTCTTACAGACAGATAGTTGGACAAGAAGCCGTTTAAGAAAGCAGGCAGGACAACACTAATTATGGTTGGAGAGTACTGGACACTTCTAATTCAGGTAGAGGCAAGGCCACAGAACCTGTTAAGGGTGCGGGGCCTGGCACCATCTCCTGCAACAGGTGGAAGACAGAACAGACACCCCTTCCTCGGGCACCCAGGTGCAGCACTGGCTGCACTTTCTGTTATCGGCAGGAGGCAGGGACCTTGTCTCAAACAGCAAGCAGGTGAAGAATCTCCCTTTAACCTGGGGCCACACGGAGGGTGGCACCCATCATAGGCTGAGGGCCAGATCATCAGTGTTATGAGAAATGCTAGGTGGCCTTCATCAGTTCCAAGAGCCTTGACCCTTCCCAGAGGAAAGTATATGCGTCACCACCTCACCACCACCACAGCCTGGGCTACACTGAGTGAGCAGGTTGGGGGAGGGGAGCCCACAGAGCATTGTTGGGGTTTGTGAGGTGGAAGCTGATTCTGTGTGCACCTCAGCTGCGGAGGGAAGGGGAGACAGGAAATGGGTGGGGGGAAGAGGAAGCCTGAGTTGGAAAGTCAGACAAATTGTTTCTGGTAATACAGAAACAAAGGCTGAGAGATACAAAATTTAAAAAAACACACACACACACAAAAACACCCTACAGTGACACATAGCCCAGAGTCTGGGCTTCAGGCCTCAGCTCCCCTTCACAGGCCATCTCTGGGCCTTGGCCCAATAGTAAGTAATAGCACTGGTGATAGTAATGATAAGCAATGGATAGTTCACATTTATTAAGTGCTTACTGTGCATGATCACATTTAAGACATGTTTAACTACTTGTAGAGTGAGAATCAGCACTCCCGTTTTAGAGGTAAAGAAACAGATTCAGAAATTAAGGGACCTCCTCAAGGTCTGATAGAAATAAATGGTGGGGCTGGCTTTGAATCCAGATCTATCAGAGCCTGCATTTCTCAGCTGCCCACTTACCCAAGTCACCTTCCATGGAGGTCATTTAGGATTTTAAGTTCTTTCCCAGTTCTGATCTTGATAAGATAGATAGAGCTAGAGCTGTGGGGGAGATGGGATCCATTAGACAATGTCCACCCCCAACCCTGCCTTCTCTCCTGAAATGAATCCCTGGTCCCAGCAACAGAAGACACTCAGCCACCTTGACTAAATAAATGACTGCAGACGCCTTGATGGGAAGCAGAGAGGGCATTTATGGAAGACCCTGGGAGTCTGTGAGCCCCCCTCCCCCTCCCTCCAACACACACACACAGCTGGGGCAACAGCAGGAACAGGATGCTGGGGCTTTATGCTCCCAGAGCTGAGTATACCCATCAACCCCCACTCCTGCCAGGTGCTGGTGCCTCTGGGGCACACCTCGCTTCCCCCTTTCCAGGTGGGCTGGGGGAAAAGGGTAGCTGGTGGCTCAGTAGGCACGCAGGTTCCCCTCAGCAGAGGGTGAAGCGTCGGGCGCTGATGTTCATGCGTGTGAGGCCCAGGTGCCGCAGCGGCGGGGCCAGGGCCAGGCCGGCCCCCGGCTCCAGTTCCAGCTCCAGCTCGGCCTCGTCCAGCAGCTCTTGGTGCAGATGACAGGCTTGGTCCACTTTCAGCCGGTGCAGCTGGGCCCTCAGGCGAAGCAGCTGCCCTGCCAGCTGCCGGTCCTGAGCCTGCATCTCGCTCTGGGGCCAAGAGGGGGCATCAGCCGGCTGCACCGCCCTCGGCCTCTCTCGCCCGGTTCTTCCCTTCCTGTCAACACCCTGGCTCTTTGCACGGGCTGTGTCCTCCACACCCCTTCTCATCCCAGCTTAATCCCTCCCCATCTCTCTGCACTTGCTCCACACGGGTGGTTCAAAATCCAAGCTAAGAAGCCATCACTAAACAAATACAGATGCCTGGGGCCCCGTCCCAGAGAACTAAGTAGAATCTCCAACTGGGAGCCTGGACCTCATTGTATTTGCACATGTTGGAGATTCTGCCTCCAGCGTGGTGAGTGCCTCATTCTGCACTTCACAATGTCTTTGGGCATAGCAATTCCCAAAGTAGGGCAGGCCTTGCCTTTCCCATCTATAACTGGTGGCCCGAACAGCAGGCTCCGTCCCTTCAGCCACAGAAGCACAAGGTCAGTAGATTGAATGGAATCCTTCAGCAAGTCTCCTGAGTAAAACACTGAACAAATCCATTCCTGGCTCCTCAGCCCCCGGACACAGCCACAGGAATGGGCAGTTCTGGAGGTGGGGTCCGTTCTCATGCCTACCCTACACCTGTAGTCTTAGAGGACTGTCCCCAAGGCCCTCTATAGGGATGCCCACCCCACCAGACTCACCAGTTCCCGTCGGAGCCACTGAAGGGCAGAGTCCATGGAGTCGAAGCCGCAGATGGCCCCAGGTTCTCCCGGCCCAGGTCCAGCTTGGGCCCTACGCCAGGCCTGGCTCTGGACCTGGGCTTTCCACTCCAGATATGAGGGCCGCCGTGTTTGCAGCTGCAGCTTAGCCGTCAGCGCCTTCACGGAGTCCAGGCTCTCTTCTTCCTCATCTTCCTCATCTTCTTCGCCTACTGCCTGGAATTTCAGTGGCCCCAGGGACATAGTGGGTTTGGAGTGAGTGACAGAACAAGACTGCAGCTCTAGGATTAGGGAGAGGCTGGCAATATTGCCCAGGGAGAGGTGGCAGAAGCTGAGGGTGAAAGCAGTGTGCCAGGGAGTGTGCAATGGTGAATGTTCAAGGTGGGTCGGGGAGGCTGAGTGTGTCAGGGTGAGTGAGTATATGAGTGTGGGAGGCAGAGTGTGCAAGGGCTGGGATTTTCCTGGACTGCTAACCCTGGAGCCACGTGATGCCCATCCGTTTGGTGACAGAAGAAGCCCTGCTCCTTTGGCCCCTAGGATGAATTTTATTGTCTTTACCCAGAAGGAGACACCCAGTTTCCCAGAAAGGAAGTTGTTCCAGGACGAGAAAAGCATCACCAACACCAGCTTCTTGGCCCTCTTCCCAAGACCCAAGTAAGAGAGTGGGGAGGGGATAGGAGGCTGACAAGCTGCCCTCTGTCCTTACTCATGGCACTGGCCCTTTAGCAAAGGAAGTGTCCAGAGCCCTGGCCCAGGAATCACAAGACTTGGGTTCTGGCACTGGCTGTGTGGGGCCTTGGACAAGTCACTGACTCTGTTGGGACAGATCTTTGATTTCAAGCTATACTCTAAGGAGTTTTAGGTTCCCTTGGAAATCTCTCAGAGACTGCATGTAGGATAAGGGCACAGCTGTGGATGGGCTCCTAGGCCTGCTTCTCCTGGTCCCTACTAGGGCTTCAACCAGAGCAATTCCCTTTTGTAACCTTTGTATTCAAATATAACACACAGCCCTGGCCGGTTTGGCTCAGCAGTTAGAGTGTTGGCCCTCGGACCGAAAAGTCACTGGTTTGATCCCATGCCCCAGTCGGGTTGTGTGGGAGGCAACCAATTGATGTGTCTCTCTCACATCAGTGTTTCTCTCTCTCTCTCTCTCTCTCTCTCTCTCTCTCTCTCTCTCTCCCCCCTCCCTCCTTCCCTCCCTTCCGCTCTATCTAAAAAAAACAATGGAAAAATATTCTCGGGTGAGGATTAAAAAAAATGAGAAAGAAATATAACAAACATTCCTGGCCAGTGTGGCTCAGTTGGTTGGGCGTTGTCCCTTGCACTGAAAGGTTGCCAGTTCTATTCCTAGTCAGGGCTTGGTCCCCAGTAGGGGGCGTGCAAGAGGCAGCCAATCAATGTTACACTCTCACATAGATGTTTCTCTCTCTCTCTCCCTCTCCTTTCCTCTCTCCCTAAAAATCAATTTTAAAAATCTTAAAAATAGCCTGGCCAGTGTGGCTCACTGGTTGAGCATTGACTGGTGAGGGCACATGCCCGGGTTGTGGGCCCAATCCCCAGTGGGGATCATGCAGGAGGCAGCCAATCAATGTTCTTTCTCATCGATGTTTCTATCTCTCTCTCCCTCTCCCTTCCTCTCTCTCTAAAATCAATAAAGAAAAAAAAATTTTAATCTTAAAAATATATATAACGCATAGAAAAATTCACATATCATAAATACACGGCTTGATGAATTTTCCCTAATGGAACATACTTATGTAACCAGCACCCAGATCAAGCAACAATGTACTGTATCCCGCCAGTCATTCAAGCTGATTAATTTAGCTCTTTTTTTATACTTTCTAGTGGTTCTCAAACTTTACATGTGTTGTAATCACTTGGAAAATTTGTTAAAAAAAACTTCTGGGTCCCACTCCCAGTTTCTAATTTAGTATGTATGTGGTGGGGGGTAGCACATAATTTGCATTTCAAACAAATTCCCATCTCAGCAGCTGCTGCTGGTCTGGAAGTTTACAATTTGTACTTTTATGTCTGATTCCTTTCGAAGAGTAGTTCTACTTTTATGTTTATATTATGAGGGTCCACCTATGATTTTGGGTTTTTTTATTTGAAAGAAGGGTTTTGTGTGTCGGCACACACACACACACACACACGCACACACACACACAAGCTTGGAACCTAGTGGACCAGAAGGCCCTTTGAAGGCAGGAGTCCATCTTATTATTTTGTTGTTTTTTTTTATCCTCACCTGAGGATATTTTTCTGTTTATCTTCAGATAGTGGGAGGGAGGGAGAGAGAAACATTGATGTGAGAGAGACACACCGACTGGTTGCCTCCCATAGGACCCGACCAGGGCCGCGGATGAACCGCAACCGAGGTACGTGCTCTTGATCAGAATCGAACCCACGACTCATTGGTCTGCGGGCCGATGCTCTAACCACTGAGCAAACCAGCTAGGGCTATTTTGTTGTTGTTAATCCTCACCTGAGGAGGATATTTTTCCATTATTTTTTTTAAAACAGAGTGAGAGGGAAGAAGGCAGAGAGAACCATTGATGTGAGAGAGACACATTGACTAGTTGCATCCTGCACGACCGACCTAAGCCACGGCCAGGGATTGAACCTGCAACCCAGGTATAAGCCCTTAGTCAGGAATTGAACCTGTGACCCTTCAGTCCCAGGGCCAACGCTCTAACCGCTGAGCAAAACTGACCAGGGTAATCTTATTCTTCTTAGTGATCAGCACTTCACACAGTGTAGGCATCAGTGTTTAAGAAATGAAAGAACTGGATGGATTGATGAGTCCTCCAGTAAATAGGTTTAATCTAATGTAAATTACTATTCTAAGTGTGACTCTTGCCCGATGGAAAACCCTATGAACAGAACTCAGTCATCCTTTGGTTCCATCACTAAATATAGAGCCCAGCCCAGTGTATGGGCAATTCATATTTGGTCAAAAGATGGAGTGATAGGGGATGGGGCTCCAGAGGACAGGAATAAACCAGAAGTGGCCACCATAGAGGGCGCCCTTAGGCAGGGACTTCCAGCTGTGGTGGGGGAGGGGCACCAGCTACACAGCTGCTTGTATTTAAGGTAGACCAAGGAATTTCCCCCACCCAGCCTCAGATGTAAGGGAGGAAGTAGGCAGTTCCCAGTTTCACACCCACACTTTCCACCCCTTCCACCAGGGTCCATAAGAAGAGATGTTACTTTTATTTCTTTTTTAAGTCAGCAGGAGTGCCAGCACTCCAGTCTAAAAAGCCAAAAATATTGAGTGTCTCCTGCGAATCAGGAACGAGGTTAAGGGTTTAAGCAAGATTATTCTCCCCATTTCACAGATGGTGAAATTGAGGTTTCTTTAACAAGTTCTGGTTGGGGTCCTCACTAAAAGGTGCTGGCAATAAGAGGAGAAAATTCCTTTGAAACTGTGTGATCCCTTCCTCCAAGGGACCTCCTTAACAGCTGTCTTGCCGGCGTCGCCAGCTGCCCAGCCAGTTCCTGTCCCTTTCGGAGCCCGCGCTTGCCCCGCCTGACGCTTCTGAAGTCTGTCCTTTTGCTGGGCCCCAGGCCCACCAAAAGAGGAATGGAGTTCTCGGAGTTGATCCGTACTGGCCGGGCCCAAGCCGAGCTCTTGCGGGGCCCAGGGGAGCCCCCACTGCGCGGCACGCTATGCGTCACCGGCCACCACCTGCTGCTGTCTCCAGGGCCCCAGGCGACTCCAGATCTGTGGCTGCTGCTGTTGCGTAGTGTCGACTCCATCGAGAAGCGGTGAGCTTGGCAAGGGCGACCCCGGAGTTACGGACCTCGCGGTTCCGCGGGGTGAGGGCAAACACAGTTGGAGCTGGTGCAGTATGTCCAATCCTATAAACTGGTTTCTTCTCCCCTGATGGAGGGCAGGGTGCACTAAGCCTAAACTCGTCCATCCCCAGGGTCGCGGGTGACTCCGGCACCATCACGTTGCGCTGTAAGGACCTGCGCGTGCTACAGCTGGACATAGAGGGTGTGGAAGCGACGCTGGATATAGCCCGCTCCATCGAGGTAAGCCATGGGTGCACCCGAGGCCCTTAAGCTACCCCTATCCCTTAACGAGGGTAGTAAATAGGGGCTACTGAGCAAGAATATTCAGCAGCCAGTGTTATCCCAGGGCACAGCTAATGGCTAGGGGATGCAGGGTGGTCTGGAGTACTTGGAGAGGTGGGAGCTGTGGAACCGAGGGGCTGTATGGGTGTGGGTGAGATGATGCCACCTTTCCCAGATCCCCCGACTTCCTTCCCCAGGCTCTGTCCTCCCTGGAATCAGTCATCACCTCCTATCCGTTCTTCTACCGTCCCAAGGGTTTGAGATTGGGCGACGCTTGGCATTTCCACCCGCCCGAACATTACTACAAAAGAATAGCTCGCGAGGTGGGTGCGGTCTTTGGGGCCTGGGGATGTGGAAGCGCCGGGCCTGGGAGGGGCTCGGGGACGTGGCACGCACTGGGTACCCTAGACCTGGCCTTCTTCCCTCCCCGCGCCACAGACCAACGCGTGGCGGCTGAGCGAGGTGAACGAGGACTTCAGCTTGTGCCCCAGTTACCCCCGAGCGGTGATCGTGCCTCGCGCTGTGGACGATGATGCCCTGGCACGCAGCGCCCGCTTCCGCCAGGGAGGCCGCTTCCCTGTGCTCAGCTACCACCATGCTCCTAGCGGAACCGTGAGCCCTGCCCCTCCCCAGACTCCGCTGCTAGGACCAACCGCCTCCCTGCAGGACCCTTTTCTGCACTGGCCGGGCCAATTGGCTGTCCCGCAGCTGCCCCGGCTGCTGCCCGGGCTCCTGCCTTTTCTGCCTCCAACAGGCCCCGCGGGCTTGGCTCAATCCAGCCTTCCCCAACTCCGGCCCCGCCCCTCTCCCGGGTTTTGGAGACTGAGCTCTGTGGCCCCGCCCCCTTGCCGGTATGGGCCTTTGAAACCCAGTCTCTTCTTTGTCAACGCCGGGCCCGCCCACTGTCTACTCCTCGGGTCCCTCCCGGTCCCGCCACAAGCAACCCAGACCCGAGTCCGAGGCTTCCGAATTCCGCTCCTAAGGCTCCTGCGCCCCAGTCGGCTCCAGCCAACTCTGACCCACTCGTGTGTAGACCCGGCCCAGGGGCTCTTTGAGCGAAGTTCCGGAACCAGGGCTGGTGGGTACGGCTTCCGGACCTGAGTCCCTGTCTGCAGGTGCTGCTACGTTCCAGCCAGCCCCTGACCGGGCCCCAGAAGCGGCGCTGCGCTGAGGATGAGGAGCTGCTGCGAGCTGTACTGGCGGGGGCTCGCCCTGGGGCCCAAGGCTTCATCGTGGACACACGCTCGGCCCAGACCGCCAAACAGGCCCGCATGACTGGAGGCGGCACCGAATCCAAGGCAGCCTACCCTGGCTGGAAACGGCTGCACCGGCCCCTGGAGAGGTAAGGGGGCTTCCATCCCCTCCCAGGCCCTCCTGCAAGACTCTTCATGGACGGTGGTGATGGTGTGGATATAAGGGGAAGGGGTGTCTTACAGAAACCTTGAGGACTGTTAAGCCTTTCCTGGTAGCCCATCCCCGCCAGGTAGGCATCCCCACTTGCACACCCCCACTGACAGAGCTCATGACTCCCTGGATGCCCCAACTCTGCCGCAAAGAAAAAGCACCTCTACACATTAAACTGAAAATTGTCTTCCAGGAACAACCTCAACACACACGCGCGGGCACACACACACCCCTCCTTATTGGTCCCAGGCCCCTGCCTTGAGGACTGTACCTGCCCAGCTATATCTATTCCCTCTGTCTCCAGATGATGGCAGTACCAAGAGGAGGTCCTGAGGGAGTTTTTATGCTTCAAGGAGGGTGCACTGCTCCTCTACTCAGAAGACAAAACTGTTGATTCATTTATTCAACCAACATTGAGCACAGAGGCTGAGATGGTGGCTAGCCCAGACATGGCTGAGAAATCAGCAGTAAATGGGCAGTTAGAGTTCAATGTGATAATTAGCAGCACAGAGGAGCCACCCCTCTCTTAGTATAGGTTGTCCAAAGAAAGTTCCCCTGAGAGTGAGATGCTTTAGCTGAGACTGGAGAGAGGAGGAGGTAGCCAGAGGGTGCGAGAATGACATTCCATGTGGAAGACACTGCAGGTGTATAGGAGCAGGGAGCCTGGTCATTTGTCCTGTTTGGCGAACTGCAAGCACTTCAGTGTGGTGGGAGTGTAGTGTGGGAAGCGGAGGTAGAGAGAGGTGGAGCTGAAGAGGTGACAGAGCCAGAGCTACGATCTTAAATGCTATGATTATGAACTTAGACTTTATCCTAAAAGGCAGTGAGCAGTTATTGAAGGTTTTTAAAAATGAGATGTAAAATACAGCTAGGGGATATAGTCAATAATAGTTTAATAAATATGTATAATGTCAGATGGGTACTAGACTCATGGGGTGATTACTTTTAAGTTATATAAAAATCTAGCCCTGGCCGGTTTGGCTCAGCGGTTAGAGCGTCGGCCTGCGGTCCAGAGAGAACCGGGTTCGGTTCCCGCTAGGGGCATGTACCTCGGTTGCGGTTTGTCCCCAGCCCTGGTTGGTCGTGCGGGAGGCAGCCACTCGATGTGTCCCTTTCACGTCGATGTTTCTCTCTCTCTCTCTTCCTCTCTCTCCCTCCCACTCTATCTGAACAAAAAATGAAAAAATGTCCTCAGGTGAGGATAAAAAAAAAAAAAATCTAATCACTACATTATACACCTGAAACTAATATAATATTGTATGTCAATTGTGATTAAAAAATAAAAAATAGTCATTAAAAAGAAAAGATTTTCTGGGAGGAGGTCACTGGTGATTTTCAGCAGAGCAGTTTCTGAGAAGTAGGAGCTGATACTAGAATCCCAAGAGTGTTGTGTTTCTCTTGTCAGACTGGGGCTCCCCAGGGAGTATTGTTTTGCTCCCATTAGATTGGGTACTTCAAGGATACTGGATACTTCCATCTAAATGGAGGTTTCCCCGGGCATTCTGTGTTTCCCCAGAGCGCTGTGTGACCCCTCCCCAGGTAATGCTGTGCCTGCCCCCTTCTCCCACCAAACACAGAAGGTCTCCTCAAAGGGTCCTGGGTCTCTCTCGTCAGATGGGCTCCTCTTAGGGCTCTATGTCTCCTCTTTGGTCTGGAGCACTCATTCCCAGGCTGTGCTCACCAGAGCTTGGGCTGGGGGAGGGATGACCAGACTTCCACTTGTGTAGGGGGCGGCCCCTACAGGAAAGCTTTGTGCGCCTGATGGAGGCCTGTGGGGACCTGGAGCAGAGCATGGACCGCTGGCTTAGTCGACTAGAGAGCTGCCGCTGGCTGGCACATGTGAAGGAGGCACTGAGCACCGCCTGCCTAGCAGCCCAGGGCATGGAGAGGTAAGACCTACGCTACGGGACAGAGAACAGGGCGGGATGGGCAAGGCTCTCAATCCTTGGGCACAAAATCATATCTCAGTAAGCAAATACAGCCTCGAACTGGGCCCATTCTATTCCTGGCTTGGCCACTCCAGGCAGGGAAGTACTGGCTGCTGTTGATAAGCCCTGGGCCCACAGGGAAGGGGCCTGCATTCTGGTGCATGGGACTGAAGGCACAGACAGCACCCTGCTGGTGACTTCACTGGCCCAACTCATCCTGGACCCCTTGAGCCGGACCATGGCTGGATTCCAGGAACTGGTGGAGCGGGAGTGGATCCAGGTAAGTGGCCACCCAGCCACAGCCCTACCCCTCTATCCAGAAACCCCGCTTCCTTGTGCCCATTGCTCTGCCCCTCCTCAGGCCGGCCACCCCTTCCAGCTGCGCTGTGCCCACTCGGCCTTCTCCCACGCCCGCCCCAAGCACGAGGCACCCACCTTTCTCCTCTTCCTGGACTGTGTGTGGCAGCTGGGTCGCCAGTTCCCGCTGTCCCTGGAGTTTGGGGAGGGGCTGCTGTTGGCGTTGTTTGAGCATGCCTATGCCTCCCCTTTTGGCACCTTCCTCTGCAACAGCGAAAAGGAGAGGTGAGCTAAGGCGGTGTCAAGGTGGGTCAGGGGACAGGCACAGGACAGGGTCAGGTACCTGCTGCATCAGCACCTTACTTCCTTAGAAGACATCTTTTCCCTTTCAGATGAGTTTCTCTCTTAGGAAAACTCAGGGTCCTCTGCTTTCTTACCTCCAAATCTCATACTTCCCCCTAACTTCAGCAAACCCAGAGGTGGATGAGTCCAAGGCCAGTCCTTTGGACCTACCCACACTGTCCATAGTCAAGAGCAATTGTACCCTTTGCTTAAAAATAAGAACTGAACCCTGGTCGGTTTGGCTCAGCGGTTAGAGCGTTGGCCCGCAGACCAGAGAGGCCTGGGTTTGGTTCTCCCTAAGGGCATGTACCTTGGTTGCAGTTTGTACCCTGCCCCGGTTGGGGTCGTGTGGGCAGCAGCCACTCAATGTGTCTCTCTCACATTGATGTTTCTCTCTCTCTCTTCCTCCCTCTTTCCCTCCCGCTCTATCTGAAAATAAATAAATACTAAAATAAATAAATAAGAACTGAGCCCGGCCAGTGTAGCTCAGTGGTTGAGCATCGACCCATGCACCAAGAGGTCGCCAGTTTGATTCCCAGCCAGGACATGTGCCCAGGTTGTGGGCCCAATCCCCAGTGGGGGGCATGCAGGAGGCGGCCAATCGATGTTCTCTCTCATCCATGTTTCTATCTCTTTCTCCCTCTCCCTTCCTGTCTCTCTAAAAATCAATTAAAAAAATTTTTAAACAAGAACTAAAAGGGAAAGTTGCTGCAAAAAGAAATAATTTCGGGGGCTCTTTACCACATTGCAGGGTTGATTCTAGTAAAGCAATAAAGGTTGAAAAGCTGAGTGCAATTGTTTGGGCTCAGATTCTGGCTCTTAGCACTCACCTGCTGGGTAATCATTAGCAAACTTGAGTACTGATTTGTTCATCAGTAGCAAAGAAAGGATCATAATCGCAGCTCTAATCTATTGGGGTGTTGGTGGTGTGATTAGCGGAGTTAAAGCATGGAAAGTGCTTAGCGCAGTGCCTGGCATGTAGTGGACACTCGAGTGGGTTATTTTTATTATTTGGTTGGCTTGTTGCATATGCTCCCAACAAGCCCCCAAAAGCCACGTTTCTCTCATCAGACTGAAATGTGGGGTGGGTTCACTCCTCTCCAGGAAGGTGGAGATCATGCTTATCTTTTGTTGCCTAGTCCCCCCACCCCCTTGTTTTTACTAACTCCATTCATGGATCATCCAGGTTAGAAAACTTTGTTTACCTCCCTCCTTGCATCCTTCATATTTAGCCTTTCTCCTAAATTTTTTTTTTTAGCTTAGTCCACTCCTGTCAAAGGCTTCTTCTACCAACCCCAAATTCTTTCCTTTCCATGTGGACCATTGGAACAGTCTCCACACTGCTATACCTCCACTTTCATCATTCATCAGTTAAAAAAAAAAGAACTCACTATCCCTGACCGGTGTAGCTCAGTGGTTAGAGTGTCGGCCCTGGCACTGAAGGGTTGCAGGTTGGATTCCCAGTCAAGGGCATGTACCTGGGTTGCAGGTTCGATCCCTGGTCCCAGTCAGGGAGCGTGTGGGAGGGAACCAATTGATGTGTCTGTCTCTCATATGGATCTCTCTCTTTTTCCCCCTCCCTCTTTCCCTTCCACTCTCTCTAAAAATCAATGGAAAAAATATCCTTGGGTGAGGATTAACAAAAAAAAAAACCCTCACCAGTCCTGACCTATTAACACTCACATCGGGGCCTTTTCCACTTTCTCACTTTGCCCACGCAGTTCCCCCTCCTAAGTATCTCCATGTTTTTGCACACCTGGTGAACTTCTGCTGATAGACTTCTGCTGATATGCCATTTGAGCTGTCAAATGGCATATTCCTAATCGGCCTTCCCTGACACTTTCAGGCAAAGCTAAGCAGGACTCCGTAAGCACAGCACTTGGTCTTGTTCCACTTTAGTGCCCAGTACAGCATCTGACTGGCAATAACATTTACAGGAAAAAGGAGAGGTTATCACTGCCCCAGGGTGGCTGTCACCCTACTAAGAACCCCAGAGCACATAGCTGAGTCTGGAAACACTCCCTCACTCCCTACAGATGCCTGTGTGAAGTAAGAACTCGAACACACTCCTTGTGGTCAGGCCTCAACCAGCCAAAAGAGCAACGAAAACTCCGGAACCCACTCTACGTCCTCAATCCTTTGGCTATCTGGCCTTCTGTGGAGCCCCAGAGCCTGCGACTGTGGCAAGGTGATCCCCCACTTCTCTCCTAGGGAGTTATCCTCTCTGCTCAACTTTCTCACTTGTCCTCCTCGTCTTGTCTTCCTCAGGCCTGTTTCTGCGCTGGACCCGCCCACCTGAGCATTCAGAGGTAGCATGGGAGAAGGTGTGGCAAATAGTGACAGATAAGAAGACAGAAGGCTCTCAGCCAATGGTTTCAGCCTCTGAGCCCCAGCCCTAAGTGCTGGCATCTTGCAGAGTGGCTGAGATGTTCCTGAGACCTCTCCAGAGACCTCAGCACCTTTGGACCCGCAACCAGCTTCATAATACTGAAGTTCCAGGTTTGAACCGTCCAGTGTAGAGAGGTCCAAATAATAAAGGCATTCAAGACTGGGTATCAGTTCACTGGGGTGTTACACGGAGAAGGGAAAATGATTAAACAGACCCCTTACAAAATATCTGACCAGAAACCACTTATTTCCAAACTAATTTATTATTTCTCAGAGTCCAAAACTTTCTGTGAGCCTGACTGGGAAACTTTTCTCTGGCCAGGATGGAAATCCAGCTTCTTAAGCCTCAAACTCAAATTCAAAGTACTGTGGGTCGAAGTAGTGGATGCGCACATAACCATCTTCTCCACCACTGCTGTAGCTGGAAAGAGATAAACAGGGACCAGTCACATGCCCGCTCTGGGGGAGGCAGGCCTGTGGCCTGGGAAAGGGGTAGAGACCAGACCCCGGCTGAGTTCAGCTCCTTTCCCTGGGCCCTACCTCTTGCCATCAGGATGGAAGGCAACACTGTTGATAGGTCCGAAGTGACCCTTGACTCTTCCAAACTCTTCTTCAAAGGCCAAATGGAAGAACCTGGAGGAAAAAGGGTGGTAAGAAGGGGCAGTTTATTCACTTTCCATCTCCTTCCAAAATTCTCTGGAGATACCACTCCCCAATACAAACTATACAGTGGGGCAAGGGGAAATGAATGTGAACAACATTAAGTTAGGGGAAGATCAGGCCCAAATGTCTGCCTGCACACATAGCTAACCCTTACTGCACTGGGCAGTGCTTGGACAGTTTAACAAGTATTAGCTCCTTTGTTGCATCTGCACAATTTTATGAGATAAGTAATTACTGCTGTCCCCATTATACAGCCGAGGACAACTAGGCCCAGAGAATACAATGATGTGTCTAGGGCATCAGAGTGAGACCAAGAGTTCATGTTCTTTTTTTTTTTTAATCCTCACCCGAGGATATTTTTCTATTTATCTTCAGATAGAGTGGGAGGGAGAGAGAGAGAGAACATCAGTGTGAGAGGAACACATCGACTGGTTGCCTCCCGCACGACCCTGACCAGGGCCAGGACGAACCGCAACCGAGGTACGTGCCCTTGGCTGGAATCGAACCCACGACTCATAGGTCCGCGGGCTGGCGCTCTAACCGCTGAGCCAAACCGGCCAGAGAGAGTTCATGCTCTTAACTGCTGTATTACACACTTTTCACAAATCTGGCTGCACTTTCTAGTAACCAATGAAATAAGGGAACTCTCCTTGGTTACATGGTTTGTGTCTATTATGAAAGATACTCCATAAGGTTTCACGTGGAAGTGCTCCCTCCCCCTTTACCTGGCCTCGAACTTGCCAATCCTCGTGGAGGTGGTGGTTACATCCATGGCTTCCTGACCACCGCCCAGCACCACCTGAAGGGAAGAAGAAACTCTACACAGGCCCAAAGGGCAGGCAAGCCCATTTTCTGTTTTCCTCCCCATGCCATAAACTTTTAATACCTCCCACATCAGACTGGGAGGATACTAAGGGCAGGGACAAAGAGATACTTTAGCCAGCCCCTACCCCAGCCCCTACCCCAGCCCCTGGGGCTTCTCAATTGTTCAGCCTTGTTGATGCTCTGGGAATCTCCTCTCTGCCTGACACTATTTCCCTCCATCGAGATCCTGGAAGCATTCTGAGGCTTTAGCAGGAAGCCTAGGTGGAATTCCCTTACATGGTCATAGTTAGGAGAGAGAGCAGCTGAGTTGACGGGACGTTCTGTCCGGAAAGTCTTCTGATGCTCAAGGGTTGTGGAGTCAAAGAGCTGGAGAGACAAGGCAGGGGGACATCTGTAAAAGGAGACTTCTTGGGGGAAGATGGGCAGGTTGAGAGCTGTGCAGGAGGGTGGGAGCAGCCCTGCCAGACCCCTTGCCCAGGCTCACCTTGGCTGTGTTGTCTTTGGATGCAGTGACAAACATGGTCATATCCCTAGACAACTGGATGTCATTGATCTGCCGGGAGTGCTCCTTAACATTCACCAACACCTCTCCAGACTGGGAAGAAAGAAGAGTGAGACTCTGACCAGCCCCAATTCCACTAGCCCCATTATTTAGCCAGGATTTTATACTGCTTCTTGTCTTATCAAGGGGTCAGGAGGTCCTGGCTGGGACTGCCTAAGTAACCCTGAATCAATATTTACTCCCTCTCCCAAGCCCAAGCCTACATCCTAACCTGGCCCATCTGTACTAGTTTCATAAACACTGCTAGTCCATCTAGGAAAACACATGCTTATGCTGACAAGTCTATGGACCTATTAATTAGTCACATTACCATGTAGAGCAGTTACCATTTATTCATTTTTTTCAACAAATATTTATTGTACAGCTACTAACTGCCCAGCATTGTGCTAAGCACTTAACAACACCTTACTTCATTCAATCCTCGTAACAAACCTATGAAGTGGATACTGTAACAGAAATTTTAAAAGGAAGACACTAAGGTTCTGAGAGGTGATATGACTTGGAGATCATGCAAACAGTAAGAGGCAGAGAGCCCAAGCTTATCCCTCTTCCCTGCCAGGATCTGGGTAACAGTCCATGAGGACTGCTGCATGTCTACCTTTTCTTAGGTCTCTTCAAGGGGCCATGTCATCTGTTTTCCCACAACACAACCTGATAGATTGTATGTAGTATAAAGAGCAGAGTCTGTCCTTCAAAGACTCTAAAAAATCATTCATTTCATTTTCCTTAATTATTTTTATCTATTCTGAGAGAAGAATTTAGACACAAGGTAGGGATGTATCTGGCTCCTACATTTTGGGGAACACGCACCAACTTTGCAGTCTGGCCTACCTGGGAGCACAGATCAGCTCCACTATTTGCTAGCATCAAGCATCATTTATGCCTTTGACATTGGTTCCTGTTCCCTTCCTGCGGGTAGGCTTGGTGCCTAGTGGACCCCGGTCAGTGCTTGCTGAGTGATTGACTAACCTTTATGGTATTACATTCCAGCACTCCCCAGAAATGCAAATACCGGGATCAAAATCTCAGACAGCCTGGACTTCATCCTTTCTTCCCCCCACCCATCTCATCCTCATCAGTCACCCTTAAATATCTCTTGACCGTTAGGTACCCCATATCCCCATGGCTACTGCCTAGCTCAGATCCGTTCTCCAAACTGTAGCCTGCAAAAGCTTTCTAAAGAGGAAATCTGATCAACAGCCATTTAAAGATTCCCTACTGCCTAAAGGAAAATCACTCCTTAACTCCTGACACAAAAAAATCTAGTCCCTGTCCACCTTTCCCAATACTACATTCCAGTGATACCAGACTCTATTTCCTGAAGAACCCATGCACTCCCTTACCTCTGTGCCTGTGTGTGTGCTCCTCCTTTTGCCTGTGGAATGTGCTTCTCTTCCTATGTGAAGCTCCATTTATTCTCCATGGCTTAATGTATGTGCCACCTCCTCTGTGACAGAGGGCACTTTCTGCACTTGACTGAGACCTCTATGGTGGCACAACTCACTATGTGACTCATGTGCTAGCTATTTACCGGTCTGTCTTCCCCTGGGGCAGGGCCCTGGAACTCAGTGATAGCCGAAAAATACTTAATTGTGATCATTATTAACAGATCCTGAGCACTCTGACAAGTTTTTCAAACACCTATTATTAGATCCTTGAAGCATTTTACAGATAAACAGGCTCAGGGAAGTTATGTAACTTGCCCAAGATCACACAGTTCACAAGTGGTAAAATCTGTATTTAAGTCCAGCCCTCACTCTTAACCACTGTGCAATCCTGCCTCTTGTAGGGAATCATTGTGGTGGGCTCAGGCCCCACCCAGCCCCTTACCTTGGCGCTATACTGGTTGAGCTCTCCACTCTCATGGCCCGCAATGATGCACTCCCCTAGGGGTCCCCAAACAGCGCTGGTGATCTTGGAGTCATTGCAAGGGATCTTCATGTAGGGCTCGTTGTTGTCTGTGTGGGGCAGCAGATGTCAGGCCTTGGGCTTTGGAGTTGTACCCTTTACCTCAACCCCAGCCCTAGGCCCAGCCCTTACCAATCTGGCTTGGATCTCGCAGGTCAAAGAAACTCACAAAGCACTGGTAGCCCATCTGCTTGTCTGTAGAGAACATGATGATATTGCCCCCAAAGTCAAAGCCACAGGTTCGGACAGCTGAATTGGTCTTGAGTAGGGCCAGCTGCTTCCCTGGGGACAGAGAGAGTCTGGGCTACTCCTTGCCCAATGCCATAACAGGGAGGAGACTACCCTTGCCTATCATCATGTCTCACTGTTTCTCCTGCTCTAGACTCCAACCCACCACCCTCTTCTTCCTCACTGCTATGCTTTGGCTCAAGTCTCTGAACTTCTTCCCCAGTCTCTCCTTGGACACCCTGCTAATGTGGTACTGCTCATAGTGGAGTGCAAGCCACCTGTCTCCTTCTCATAATGCGTTCCTCCACAGCAGAGACCTGCTCTAATTTCTCTGCCTGTCCCCAGTGCCCAGCATAGACCTGGCACAGAATTGGGTGCCCAATAAATATTTATTAAACTGAGAAGCTTAATAGGATCCTATCTGTAGTTTCAGTTCTTCCAATGCTCCCCATTGCTACACAAGCTTGCTAAAACTTAACACAGACCAACACTCTTCCCTGCTCAAGGACTTCCACAGTATGCCACGTCTTACAGAACAAAGCCAAGCTCCTGATTTGGCATTCAAGGCCTGCTCTGGTTCTAGCGTGCCTCATCTGCTCCACTATCTATTTCATTTCCCAAGAAGCAGAACTCCCAGCAGATCAGATGATTTGGACATGCCACTTGCCATGCTTTCATTCCTGCATGTGTCAAAGTGATGACCTCTTTCTCATCCGTTAAGCCTCTGCTCATATGACATTTACCTTGGGAAATCTTCCTAAGCTGCTTCCACCCATTCCAGGCAGTCAGTTGCCCCTCTCTGGCCTTCCACAGTGCTCTACGCTTCTTCTAACATGGCTTATATCTTCCTGTTGTGCCTTCTTTCTAGTCTGTGTTCCTTATTTTCTCATCTATCTCTTGTTCCCTAGACTAGGAGCATCTCTGGATTTATTTCTATTTCCTCAGAACCTGTTCGCTTAAATAGTATACTGTAGGTCCTCACTGTTTGCTAAAAAAGTGAATGACCCAGGCTTACCTGTTTCACAGTCCCAGAGACGACAACTGTTGTCAGCTGAGCCGGTGAGGACATGCTTGGTATCCCCTGACGAGGGTGTTAAGAAACATGACCAAGTTCACCTGAGCCCAACTGAATCACCTCCTTGTTCAGCCCCAGAGAGCCCTTCTTCCTCTCTTACCTCAGAGCACTCTAACCCCCTCAACCAGAAACGGAACTGGTCCTAAATGTTCCCCTAACCAATGAACAGACCAAGGACTAGGAGGTAGGTATCATTCTCTAGACCCACAATAGCACCCCAAATTCCCAGCTCCAAGTCAATAGCCTCTCCGTTGCTGGCAGACCCTGGGAACATAAACTCAGAGCAAAGACAAGGATACAATCAGCATCTACACACCACACAGCTCCAGTATGGCCCATGTAGGTGCCCAGCCTCTCACCATTCACAGAGTACCATACATTGACAATCTGGAGGAGTCAAAGACAATGTGACAGGATGGTACACACCCAGGCAGACCGATGGCTTCATATTTTGCCCAGGAACCCTCAGCAGCCTCTAGCTAGGTCAGATTCTGCCCTCTCCAGCTCATCTCTTGGGAAACAGCAGATTGCTGGCAAAAAGATCAACTCCTGGATTCTCCCCCTTCCTGAAGGTTAAGTGACAGGGGAGTCAGGAGGCTTACAAAGTCTCCATTTGCTTGTCCCAGCCCTTCCCCAGACTCCTAAACCCTAAGAAGAAGAAAAGGTCAAGTTGAGAAAAAAAGAAGCTTTGCTGTTCTGTCCAAGTGGGAGCGGTTGGTGGTAGGGAAGCCTGGGTTCAGCCCCTGCTCTGCCACTATTTCACTTAATTATCTCAAGTACAGTGCTTCTGCTCTCTGAACTTCAATTTTCTCATCTGTAAATGGCCATGACAATAACGCCTTCTTCAAAGGATAGTTGTGAGGCTATTCCAATAAAATGATGTCTAAGGAATTTAAAATATAAGTGATTAACATTAAATAGGCATTCATTCACACCAGGTTCTGTGCTATGCTCTTTATTTGAATGATGTCATTTAACCCTAAAGACAACCCATGAGGGAGGTACTATTAGTACCCATACTTTATTAAAAGGGAAACCTGAAGTTTAGAAAGGTTAAATGACATGCTCAAAGTCACATTGCTGGTGGCTGCAGGAGTTAGGATTCAAATCAGGTCTGCTTGTCTTCAGAGGCCCCACTGTTAGCCGCTAGAGTTCACTTTCTCCATATGGAGGTACCTCAAAGCCAGTAATGTGAGGGACTGTTTGCATGCAGTGAGCAGCAGGCTGGGACCCAGAAGAACTAACTTAAAAAAGATCAGGAACACCTTCATTAAGTCTTCTGTGTCCCCTGCTGCCCAAGGATCAGCTTTCCCCTCTAGAAATGGTCTGTTTTCCTATCCTGGTAAAATAGTTCTGTTCTTCCCCAGAATGGTCTCCTCCCGGTCCCCTGAACGAACTGAGCCTTGTCCCGCCTTCCTTCCACAATGGTCTCTTCTTCTTCCCAGCTACTCCCTCCTTCTACCAGCAATTGCGTTCTATCTCACCGTTCCCGGTGGAATGCTCTCGCCCACCCACCCCCGGGTTGGTCATTCCCCACTTCTTAGAACGCGGCGCTCTTGGGTTCCCCGCCGGTGGCAAAACTGGCTTGTCCACCCATCACTCTGGGAAAATGAACCCGCCCCCTCCCGGGCGCCTTCCGAAGGGTCCCGCCGGCCCGCCCTCCGGACGACGCTCACAGGGTCCTTGGCCACCGTGAAGAGGAGGTCACCCTCGCGGTTGTACTTAATCTGCGTAATGGACCGCTCATGGCCCTGCAGCAGGATCGGCTTCTGTGGGGACAGGACGAGAGTGTCAGCGCCCAGAATCGGCCCTTGTCCCGGCCCCGGCCCCCCACGGGAACACCCCCAACTCAGAACTCACCATCCCTGCGGTGACGCCGGGAAAGAAGCAACGTGAGTAGGACCGGAAGAGGCTTTGGCGCCACTTCCGGATTATGGGTCTCCGCCCTTTCGCTCCCGGAAGTGGAGGGATCAGCGTTGCCATGGCGGCGTCTCTTGGTGTGTTGGCTGCCTGTCCCCTCCGTGGGCTTTTCACAACCCACGTCCCCCAGAGCCCCTTACCCCAGAGTTCATTTCCTACCATCCACTTTCATCCCCTAACTCAGACCCCTCCTACAACCCCAGGCCCCGGGCTCCTGGATCCATCTCCCCGGCCTTCCAGGGTCTGTCCTACCCGCCAGTCGCACCCGGGGCATCGGAGAGCGAAGGGGGGCTGAGAGGGCGGCTAGCTAGGGAGGGGAGGCCAGAGGCGGCTGGGCCGGGCGAGCGGCCGCTTGGTGGCGGGGAGACGGTCACTCGCATCTTCATCCAGGGCAGGTGCTGGCTCTGGTGCTCGTGGCCGCTCTGTGGGGTGGCACCCAGCCGCTGCTGAAGCGGGCCTCCTCCCGCCTGCAGCACGTTCATGAGCAGACCTGGGTCCGGCAGTTGCTGCAGGAGATGAAGACCCTCTTCCTGAATATTGAGGTGCGTCTGTGAATGACCTATTGGGGGTAGCGGCTAAGAATTTGGTTTTCCAAAGTGGGGAGGAACACAAAAAACACAAAATAAATAAAGAATTTCATCTCGCCCTGGCCGGTGTGGCTCAGCGGTTGAGCGTGGACCCATGCACCAAGAGGTGGCTGGTTGGATTTCCCGTCAGGGCTCATGCCCAGGTTGTGGGCCGGATCCCCAATGTGGAGCATGCAGGAGGCTGCCAGTCCATGTTCTCTCTCATCGATGTTTCTCTCTCTCTCCCTTTCCCTCTCCCTCTCCCTTCCTCTCTCTCTCTCTCTCTCTAATATCAATAAAGAAAAAAAATTAAAAAATAAAAAGAATTTGTTCTCTGGAGAGGAGTCAAACAGGTCTGTGTCAGAGTCTGCACCCCACCACTGACTCACTAGAAGCTCTTGGATAAGTCACTTGTTTTTCCTGAGTCCCACTTTCATCATTTGTAAAATGAGAATAACAATGGTAACCATCTTGCCCTGGCTGGTTTGGTTCAGCGGTTAGAGCGATGGCCCGCGGACCAGACAGGCCTCGGTTCGGTTCCGCTGAGGGCACATAACTCGGTTGCAGTTTGTCCCCGGCCTGGTTGGGGTCGTGTGGGTGGCAGCCACTCGATGTGTGTCTCTCACGTCGATGTTTCTCACTCTTCCACCTTCTCTCCCTCCAGCTCTATCTCAGGATAAATGCAAAAATGTCCTCAGGTGAGGATGAAAAATAATAATAATAATGGTAACCATCTTATAGGGCAGTTGTGAAGATTAAGGGAGGTGAGGCACATAAAGCACTTAGCATTGGGCCTAGTACATAATTAGTGCTCAATCTATGGCTGCTATAATATTTTATTATGGTGATTCAACAGACCTTTCCAGAGGGAGGGCTTAGGGCTCAAATTGTCCCTGGGGAGGGAAAATAAGGAAGCATATGGAGAATTACCTCTGACCCCAACGCTGCCTGTCTAGGTTTGTGGGAAAGATAAGGCAGCCACAACCACCTCTCAGGGCTAAGGGCTGAGAGAGATACAAATAAAGTGCTGTGTGAATTCAGAAGGAGGCTGGAGTGAGGGGACATGGAAAGGCTTCTTGGAGGGAGTGACATTGGCATTCAGGGACTTGCAGGATGGGGAGGATGGGAACTAGCAGAGCTAAGGGAGAGGGCATTCAGGGCAAAGTCAGTAACTTTCCCTCTGCCCTGGAGGGGTCCTTTTCAGAGGGCTTATTGCTCCCTGGGTCCTTACAGCTATTCCTCTCTCCAAGGAAAGGCATTATCTAGAAGGTCAAAGAAGGCAGTGCTGGCCTGGCTGATGTGGCTCAGTGGATTGAGTGTTGTCCCATGGACTGAGAGGTCCTGGTTTGATTCCAGTCAGGACACGTGCCAGGGTTGAGGGCTTGATCCCCAGTAGGGGGTGTGCAAGAGGCAGCGGATCGATGTTTTTCTCTCACATTGATGTTTCTCTCTCTCTGTCACACTGACTGTGGATTTCTTCTGTTTCCAGTACCTGATCCCCTTTTTCCTCAACCAATGTGGCTCCCTTCTCTACTACTTCACCTTGGCATCAACAGGTGAGTCTCTGGCATAGAACTGCTGTGCTAAGTGGTGGAAGCCACTCATGGGTCGCTTTGGGGAGGGTGCCTGCAATACCTTGTTTCCATGAGTGAAGGAGAGCCCACTATCTCTGGTTCTCTCTGTACCCTCTTCTCTGAGCGGTGGGGGCAAAGTGGGCTGGTTATGAGTACACTGCCAGGCAGTAGGGTTGGTTTGAAGTCTGGCCGTTTTGTGTGGCAGCAGAAGAAAAAGGAAGGTTCATTTTGCAACTTATTTCATCTGTCTTAAGTCCTACATAGCATGTCAGTGTAGAAGGATTTGAAGCCATATGTTACCTAAAATTTATGCTTTTGAACTCTTTTATGAGAAGTCCCCTTGCTATAGCATCACCTACCCTGGAATCTCATCCAGGCCCACCAGGGACTTGAGGGGAGTTTGGGCCCTCAGTAGCTTTGGAGTATCCCTCAGAAACTGTGGGAGGGTGAGGGGGTAGGCCAACCTCCAGACCTGCCACCTCAGCTAGAGTCACTCTGCTTTCATCTGTTTTACATTTTGGGCTTCTCATAATTCTTCATTTAAAAGAAAGTTTGAGCCCAGCCAGTGTGGCTCAGTGGATTGAGCGTTGGTCCCATGGACTGAGAGGTCCTGGTTCAATTCCCAATCAGGGCACATGCCCGGGTTTTGGGCTCCATCCCCAGTAGGGGGAGGCAGCCGATCGATGTTTCTCTCTCACATCAATGTTTCTATCTCTCTCTCCCTCCCTTTGTCTCTAAAAAATAAATTTAAAAAATATATATATTTAAATATATATATATTTCTTAAAATATATATATATATATATATTTTTTTTTTAATCCTCACCCGAGGATAGTTTTACATTTATCTTCAGACAGAGTGGGAGAGAGAGAAACATTGATGCGAAAGAGACACATCGATTAGTTGCCACCCACACGATCCCAACTGGGGCCGGGGACAAACCACAACTGAGGTACGTGCCCTTGGCCAGAATTGAACCCAGGACTCCCTGGTCCGCAGGCTGATGCTCTAACTGCTGAGGCAAACCGGCCAGGGCATAAAAATATATTTTAAAAAATAATAAATAAAAGAAAGTTCGAAAGCCTCTGGCACTCCCTGTGGCCCAAGAATGCTGAACCCTCTGGCCAGCTGACTGCACTTAGCCATTTACCAAGTTTGAGCAAATCGCAGCTTTAGGATCCGTTTCTTATCACTTACTCTACCTCTATCCTTTAACATCCACCCATTCTCATAATCAGAATAGTGGTCACTATTAAGCATCTACTTCAGCCAGGGACTGTACATGCATTATCATATTTAATCTTACAACAACCCAGTTGTAAGGAGATGTTATCTTGCTATCACTGTATCAGGCTCAGAGTGTCTGAGTGACTTAACCAAGATTACATAGGGAAAGCGATGTTTTACTCAGTCCAGTGCCCTTGCTCTTCCATTGACCTCTCCCATGTGCTGTTGCAGACCAGTCTTTAGCAGCCATGGCATTCAGTGGAAGGTGTGTAAACTGAAGGAAGCAGCTCCGAGTAGGTAGGAGTTGTGTCCATTTCTTGGATGGGTAATGCCAGTTATGGTGGGGCCTTGGTGGGGATGGGGAGTGAGACAGTTCTTTCCTCCTCTGCCTGAAGCAGGTGAGGCCTAGGAGAGCTGGGAAAGGATGTGCTAAGGAGCCCACATGAGCATCCAGTCTGCCTGGCAGTTGTGAGTCTTGTTGCAAACAAGTAACTCAGCTTCTGATTTATCCATTAGTATTTTGTTTTGTTTTGGTGTGTGTGTGGTAAGAACACTTGACATGCCCTGGCCGATTTGGCTCAGCGGTTAGAGCGTCGGCCTGAGGTCCAGAGAGACCCGGGTTCGGTTCCCGCTAAGGGCATGTACTTCGGTTGCAGTTTGTCCCCAGCCCTGGTTGGTCGTGCGGGTGGCAGCCACTTGATGTGTCCCTTTCACATCGATGTTTCCCTCTCTCTCTCTTCCTCTCTCTCCCTCCCACTCTATCTGAACAAAAAATGAAAAAAAAAAAAAAAAGAACACTTGACATGAAATCTACCCTCTTGGCAAATTAAAAAAAATAATAATTTTTTTCTTTATTGATTTTAGAGAGAGAGGAAGAGAGAGAGATAGAAACATCGATGAGAGACATCGACTGGCCACCTCCTGCATGCCCCCTCCTGAGGATCGGGCCCACAACCTGGGATGTGACCTGACTGGGAATTGAACCCGCGACCTCTTGGTGCATGGGTCGATGCTCAACCACTGAGCCACGCTGGCCAGGCCCTCTTAGCAAATTTTAAGTGTACAAAAATTAACAGTTTTGTTAGCTCCATGAGTCTTTCTCAAGTTTGTTTATTGAGAGTCAGTTCCTTGGAGCTTCATAACTGAGGAACAGACCCTGGGCTTGATGACCTCTACCTGAGGTCCACCCTGTGAGGCCTGACCTGAACAAGTACCTGGCCTCCTACCTCTGATATTTTTTTCTCTTCTTTAATTCCATGAGGCCCCAGCCTGAGCTTAAACAGAAATAAAATGTGCTCCACCTGCTGTTTTGGGTTGTTCATATCCATTAGTTCAGTAAGGGCACAACTTTGGAGTCAGGCAGACCTTGGTTTAAATCGTCAATTTGACTCACTGTATGTGACTTCTCTGAGCCTTTGTTTCCGTTATCTATGCAAAGTGATGATAATCTTCTTGCAGTGTTGCTGTGAAGATTAAAAGAGATATGTACACAAAGCACCTAGCATATAACATGTGCTTAATAAATGGTGGTTGTGATTGGTATTATTGCAGTCATTCTGCTGCATCTTTTGGGCTTTGGGTGCCTGTCTGTCCAGATAGCCTTGAGATCTTAGGAGCTCTGTTTGAATGCAAAGATCTTGTAGTTATCAGCAAACCAGGGTGGTCCCAGACTTTATAGTTCAGGTCTTTATGGTGGAATCCTGAGGTAGTACTGAATTTGGAGTCAGGAGACCTAGGTTTTAATCCTGAGCTTTACTGTGACTCATCTGGGAAATGGGGTCATGAGATACCTTTTTTATTTTTAAAGTTTTTTTAAAATATGTTTTTATTGATTTTTAGATAGAGGGGAAGGGAGAGAGAGAGAGAAACATCAACATGGATTGGCTGCCTCCTGCACGCCCCCTATTGGGGATTGAGCCCGCAATCCGGGCATGTGCCCTGACCGGGAATCAAATCGGGACCTCTCAGTCCATGGGATGACGCTCAATCCACTGGGCCACAGCAGCCTGGCAATACTTTTTTTGTTTATTTATTTTAAAAAAATGTTTTTTAACCCTCACCCAAGGATATTTTTACATTTTATCTTCAGACAGAGTGAGAGGGAGAAAGAGCGAGAGAGAGAGAGAGAGAGAGAGAGAGAGAGAGAGAGAGAGAGAGAAACATCAATGTGAAAGAGACACATCGATTGGTTGCCTCCGAACAACCCGAACCGGGGCCGGGGACTAACTGCAACCGAGGTATGTGCTCTTGGCCAGAATCAAACCCGGGACTCTTTGGTCCGCGGGCCGACGCTCTAACCGCTGAGCCAAACTGACCAGGGCTTATTTTTCATTTTTATTTATTTAAGCAAAAGGATAGTTTATTGGAAAGATAGACAGACTCCCCACAGCAGGGAGGGGACCCAAGTGGGTTGCCTCTGATACCTTTTTTTATTTTTTTTAATAACTTTATTTTTTTATTCTCATCCGAGGACATTTTTGCATTTATCTTCAGATAGAGCAGGAGGGAGAGAGGGAGGAAGAGAGAGAGAGAAACATCGATGTGAGAGAGACACATCGACTGGTTGCCACCCACACAACCCCAATTGGGGCCAGGGACAAACTGCAACCAAAGTGCATGCCCTTGGCAGGAACTGAACCCGATCTCTCTGGTCCACGGGTCGACACTCTAACCGTTGAGCCAAACCACCCAGGTCTCCGATACCTTTTTTAAAAAGGCTGTCTAGCCCAGCTGGTGTGGCTCAGTGGTTGAGTGTGGACCCATGCACCAAGAGGTCACCGGTTCGATTCCTGGTCAGGGCACATGCCCAGGTTGTGGGCCAAATCCCTAGTGGGGGGCATGCAGGAGGCAGCCAATCGATGTTCTTTCTTATCAATGTTTCTATCTCTCTCTCTGTCTCCCTTCCTCTCTAAAATCAGTAAAGAAAAAATATTTAAAATAAATAAATAAATAAAATAAAATAAAAAGGCTGTCTAGCCCTGGCTGGTGAGGCTCAGTTGGTTGGGCGTCATCCTGTGTACTGAAGGGTTACTGGTTCAATTCCCTTTCAGGGCACATGCCCAGGTTGTGGGCTCAATCCCAGTGGGGGGGTGTGCAGGAGGCAGCTGATCGATGTTTCGCTCTCACATTGATGTTTCTCACTCTCCCTTCCTCTCTCTCTAAAAGTCATTTTTTTTTAAAAAGCCTCTCTTGATGAAATGAAAGTGTTTTGTGCTTAGAAAGGCGTTTTTGCATCTCAGTGATTCTTTTCAATCTGATCACTCAGATCTAACCCTAGCTGTGCCCATCAGTAACTCTCTGTCCATCATCTTCACGCTGATTGTCGGGAAGGTCCTTGGAGAAGATATTGGTGGAAAACGTAAGTCAGGCCACTGTAGGTGTGGGCAGCAGCTACTTGGGCTTTGACATCCCTGGGTTAGTTCTTTCCCAGAGCCATCTCCCATGGGTGGGTGAGGAGAGAACCTTCCCCCAGCCCTGCGCCAGCTCCTACTGGAATGGCTGGGCTCTGATCCCCTCAATTTCTACCCATTATCCCAGGAACATTTGCAGGCATGGTGCTCACCATGACAGGAATTACACTTTGCATCACAAGCTCAGTGAGCAAGACTCAGGAACAACTGTCTACCGTTTGAGTGGGCCAACGCCACCCTCCAGCTCTGCTCTCTCCAGGAAGCCCCTTGGACCATGAGGTGCAGCAGTGAACAGATGGACCTAGCACTTCCTCCCTGTGAGCCTCAGCTTCCTCATGTCTTATGGAGGTAATTGCTACCTCATGGAACAAGAGTGAAAGGGTTTTGTAACCTTCAAGAGCTGTTCCACGTTTAGCACAAGAGACTTCACACTCAACCTCAGCAACCTTTCGGCCCCAGCAGCTCTCTTCCTACTGTCACATCAGGCCTGCTGTCACTGTTACTGTGGCCTGATATGGACTATCACAGCAGCAGGGTCGATGGACTGCGAACCCCAGCTGCATGGAGAGGGCCAGGTCCAGTCTTTGAGCCAGAAATGCAAACAGGAGGCCTCCAGGACTCAGTCAAAAAGCCTTAGCTGGCGGTGGGGGGAACTGAGGGGAGGAAGTTGCCTCAGAATGGCAGATGTTGGAGAGATAAGCTGTCTGTTAGCCTTGCATGTCCCACTCATGAAGTGGGTGGAAATCCTCAACTGTCCGCCCCTCTCAAACAGATAAACACCTGTGGGACCCAGCACTGCCTTACTCCGGCATTTGGTGCAATGTCTGGCAAGTAGTAGCCTGTAATAAATCTGTAGTAAACAGACAGAGGTTAGTAAGTATTCTTTTATTGTGACACAGCCGCTCCCAAGTCTGTGGTCTCTCCCAAGCTCAGCTGGCTACTCCTTTGTGTGGCCAGATAACCCCAAAAGGAAATGGCCTCCAGGGCTAGAGCTGCCCTGCTCAGAGAGCAAAGGAAGACTGGGGAGGGTCTGAGGGGCCTGAAGCATACCCTCCGAGCCCAGGGAAGGCACTGGTTCCTCTAGAACAGGCTGCTGGGGGCGGAGGATAAAATGTGGCTGCAGAGTGGTGGTCCCCACTTCCTGGCTGGGGCTGCTGGCTCTCAAGATGGCGGAGCAGGGGCTGAGGTGGAGCTAGCTGCCCCAGCCCTGGGCTGGTTTTCCATGAACAGGGCCTCTTCCACTATCTGTGCTGCCCTCTGGAGGAGGAGGAAGGCCATACAGAGTGGAACCCTTAGCATCCTGTGTCCACCCTCCAACCCTCAGCTGTTTCCCAACCCCAGGAAAGGAAGAGACCCGGCCTGTGTGACTCAGGGGTTGAGCATTGACCTATGCACCAGGAGGTCCCCGGTTTGATTCCCGGTCAGGGCACATGCACATGCCGGGTTGCAGGCTCGGTCTCCAGTGTGGGGCGTGCAGGAGGCAGCCAATCAATATTTCCCTCATCATCGGTGTTTCTGTCTCTCCCTCTCCCTTCCTCTAGAGCAGTGGTTCTCAACCTTCCTAATGCCGTGACCCTTTAATACAGTTCCTCCTGTTGTGGTGACCCCCAACCATAAAATTATTTTCGTTGTTACTTCATAACTGTAATTTTGCTACTGTTGTGAATCGCCATCGGAAATATGTGTTTTCTGATGGTCTTAGGCGACCCCTGTGAAAGGGTCGTTCGACCTCCAAAGGGGTCGTGACTCACGGGTTGAGAACCGCTGCGCTATATGAAATCAATTATAAAATAAAAACATATAAAAAAAGAAATTAGGATCTGCCCTCTCATTTAATAAGGTAAGAAGTGGGGCTCTGAGATGTCAGGAGATCTCAGTCACAGGGGGAAGAACTGTTCCTGGGACCCAGGGCTGACAGTTTCTGTCCAGCTCAGAACTCTTCCTGTCCCAACATACTGCTTCCAGCCCCAGCCCACCTGATGCAAGGGTTCCTCTGTCCGGGTGTCTTCATCATCTGCTACTTCCTGGGCCCCTTCTGTCTCCTTCCTTGGGTGGGAAGCCCCATACACTCCCTTGACTCCTGATGAGGGGGACATCAGCTGATGCCCAGGCCGAGGAGCTCTCAGCATTCTTTCCCTTGACCTTCTCTACCAGCCTCTTCCCCTCCCCTGAGCCTTGCTCCACGTTCCTCATTACCTCAGAGGATGGCAGGGAAGTTCAGAAGCAGGCCTTTGGACCCTATCCCCGTCCCTTCCAAATCCCACCCCCAAAGCCTCATTTCTTTGAGTTTCTTTGGCATGTGCTTCTTTTCATATGCCAATTCCCTGTAAAGAGAGAAGGGACTGGCCCTGGCCGGGTGGCTCCGGTGGTTGGAGCCTCATCCCGTACACCAAAAGGCAGCAGGTTCAATTCCCGGTCAGGGCACATATCTGAGTTGTGGGTTCAATCCCCTGGTCGGGGTGTGTACCGGAGGCAACAGATCGATGTTCCTCTCTCACATTGATGTTTTTCTCTCTGTCCTTTTTCTAAAATCAATAAAAAACATATCCTTGGGTGAGGATTAAAAAAAAAGAGAGAGAAGGGACTGGATATGCACATGGGAGACAGCTCTACTGAGGTCAGGGCTAGCTCTGTATTTGGGCATTCTGCCCTCACGGACCATCCCCTGTCCCAGTGAGAAGGTGGATGAGAAGGGTGTGGGTCCCGGGGTCCCTCACCTGATGGAAATGAGAAAGTGGGGAACATGCTTCTTGGCTGAGTAGCCTGCTGGGGTCTGGCATAGAAAGCAGATGGCTCAATTTGGCTTGGTTCCTGTGGAGAGGGCTGGGTTGCCTGTGCCCTGTGGCCATGGGTCTGTGGAGAGGACACTGAGCCTGGGCCACAGGCACTGGCTGTTCTTACCTTCTCTACTCCCAATCCAGGTTTGAATGTCCCTGGTGCCTGTGGGAGCTTTGAGAGGAGATGCTGTCCACTTCATAGCCTGCATCCTTCCTCCCTGCTTCCTCTTCCCATCAGGCTGCCTTATGCAGAGACAGAGCAGCTGGTGCCTGGCATTCAAGAAGCCCAGGGAAACCAGGCCATGTCTCCCTACCCCCCATCCAATGTTCACTGGTTCATCTCATGGGACAGCTCAGGTCTGGGATAAGGTGGGGGAGATATAAGCTCCTTTGGACCCTACTGTGCCAGATATGCCACTTCTCTCTCAGCATCGAACCTGGCCAGAAGGCATTAGGTCCAGGAAGTCAGAGTCCTGAAGATCTTCATGGAGCCTGGATGAGCTGACTTTCAGACCAGACTCTGGTCTGGCCCCTACCACTCAATAACTGTGTCACCTTGAACAAATTACTTCACTCCTTTGAACTTCAGTCTCTCCTCTGGAAAACGGGAATAATAATCTCTCACAAGATTATTGAGAGCATGCAGTGAGATAAGGGTAGAGCCTGAGCTGGAGGAGTCAGCCAGTCACTCTCCCTCCTTCCCTCTACCCCTTTGGCTTCACACATCACCTACCCCCCGCTTGTGGGGCCTAGACTTTGGGTCTTGAGGACGCCTGCAATGAAAAAGAAAAGGCTTGTAGTAGGCAGAGGAGGACATGGAGTCAGGGTGGTTTCCTCTGCTCTAACCAGCTACCCCCACCTCACACATACATACCAGCAGCCCCTGGGCAGTGAGGGGCTAGGCACCAGCAGCTCCAGATAGGGGAGGGCCTTGAACTCATCTTCTCCAACAGCCACATAGTAATGGCCACTCACCAGAGCCTCCCTTGCTGACACTGGGAGCCCCTCCAGGGTGTAGAGTCTGGGAGAGAGAGGTGAGCGGATATGGGCTGGTGGACACGATGTCTCTTCCTATTTGGCAGACTATGAGAGGGTGAGCACAGCTGTTCCAAGGTACCCACCCTTTGGCCACTGGTCCTCTGGGCACCAGGGCCGGTTACCTAGGCTCTGCTCTGGATCCAAGAGCTGAGCTGGAGGGGCCTACCCTGTGGCACAGAAGGAAATCCCATTTGGGGAAACGTGCTTTCCTTTTGCCTTTTCATCCTCAAGGACAGCCGAAACCAGTAAGGAGGCTCCCTTGGGAGACTTTTGGGCCTCCCCAGGCCCCACACTCACTTGCACACAGCCCCACTCTGTAATTTCGCCTTCTCGGTCAGGAGCTTCAACGTTGTTTCCCAGTCCTCGCTGGCAGCCTCGGACAGCTTCAGGCGAAAGGGGGGACTTAACAGGTCCCCATTCCTGAATACACTGGGACAAAGAGGAGCCTGGTAAGGGGAAGGGTTCCCAGAACTTCCTACATGTGAAAGGAAGAAGGGTGGCACAGAGGCCGGAATATGGTCCGAGAACCAACCTGTGCATTGGTCCATTTTCACCATCAAGCATGTTGGACTTTTTATATCCCCACTAGGGACAAGGGGCTCCTGGAACAAACCCACTCACACTTTCTTGGTCTCATGGAAACAAAAATCTATGCCCCTGCTCCTGATAGCAGCACTTACTGGATATAGCAGGGGGAACCTGCAGGTGGCCTCCGTCCAAGGGCCCCATCACCTGGGTGCTGAATCATGGGACGACCCTGAAACCCAAGTCAGGTGGAATTGAGCGCTTTGGTTAGGGGTGGTTCAGTCCAAGGTAGGTAGCATGAGGGAAAGGAACCAGAATGGGGCAGGAGAGGGGGCAAGGAGTGATGGAACTGGTCATATCTTCACCAAAGGGTGCTTTTAACTCTCTAAAGTCACATTCTAACCCCCTGCCCCATGTGTTTTACAGCTTCCTCTTTCTTTTGGGGACCACAGCCTGGAGATAAAAGTGACAGGCTGGGAAAGAAGTAAGGGATAGTGTCTTGAAATCTTAAACGCGGGAAGCATAGCAGCTGTTCCACAGTAGATACGGAGGCTGTCCCCATGGGACTGGCAGATTCTGCCTTTCTAGGTAGGGCCCCTGGCTTCCCAGACCAAATTGGGGGCAATCCCAGGAGGAGTGGGAAGACTTACTGGTAGTCTTCTGCTTTTCCCATCTAGATCCTTCTCTCCAGGGGGCAAATAGCTGAAAGGACAGATAGGTCACAGGTCATCTTGGGGAGCCTACTAGCTTGCCAGAGTTCAGGGCTGGGGCCCAGCTCACCAGCCATCCCTTCCCATTGGAACAGTCTCAGCCATCTCAGTCCAGAAACAGCTGCGGGCACTTGAACCTGCCTTAGTGTCCCGAGTCAGGCTGACACAAACCGTAATATTAAAGGTAGAGAGAAACTAGTTCATTAAACATCCTACTGTATCTCAGAAATTTTCTCATTCATGAGGTAGGTGGTTTTATCTCATTTTGTATGAAACTCAAAGTGACTCACCTAAAGTAACACAGAGGTGACAAAGCCCAGATGCTGTCTAGCACCAACCCCTTGCTCCTGATATTACAGCAAGTAACCTCAGCTGAGAGCAGAGTAGGACCTGGAAGCCAGATGAGTTAGAAGCCCAGGTACTCAATTTGTTCTCCTATCTTGGAAGGCACAGCTCCAGCATGCAAAGGGGGATGACCCAGCCTCATGCACAGCACGGATGCCTAGACACGGCAGGGTGGAGTGATGGATGAAATTAGTGTTTGGCAGTGGTAGAGGATCCAGTCAGGAAGAGCCTTTGTATAAGAGGCAGCCTACAGGAGAATGTTTTCCTTCCCACAGGCTGTGATGGACATAAACATTAGTGTCAGACTTCAACTTGAACTGTGGCTCCACTATGTTACTTGTTACCTAACTTTACTGTCTTGATTTCCCCTTCGAAAGACCACCCCTTCCTAGGGTCGCTGCATTCCAAGACAATGTATAAAGTGCCTGCACATACATAGTTAAGTACTGAACATGTGCTATGGCTATTGCTGTTACCTCCCTCCCTAGGTTGTTTGACCAGCCCCAGCCTACTCACTGGAGCTTGCAGAATTGTTCAAAGCCAGCAGCCACATACTGCCCTCCGTTCTGCAGGTCAGCCAGGTCCGTGACACGGTGGCCATGCGAAGGCGTATATAGGGCACGCACAGCCAGTGGGGCCTGCACAACTGATGTTACCTCACTAAGGAAGGTCTCCAGGGTGGGAAAGCGGCGTTGAGTGACCACCAGCCGGTGGCCTGGGCAGAAAGGGTCCCCATTCCGGTACACCACTATCTTCTTGGCTGCCATAGTGTGTTCTCAGCTAGGGACGCAGAGCTGTTGCCAGGCAACTAAGGCATGCCTGGGAGCAGTGCCAGAGGTGGAGGCCTGCTCTCTCACTAAGGAATGCAGGGAGAGCCTCAGCAGGAATATCTACCTACATTCAGTGTCTCATTCAATCTGCCCTTGGTGGGAACTCACAAGAGTAGAAGTGTGATCACTATATACGAAGGAAGATGAGGGGGCTCAGTGAGAGAGGCAGTGGCAGAGATCACACTGAAATACAGATGGTCCAATATTGGTTAGAGGGAGGGCTTCTCAGAACCTCCCTGCCACTCTACAGTCCACGGGCTGAGCTCAAAGGAGGATCAGCTTTGGGGCTGTTGCCCAAGGATGGCTAGTCAGCTCCCAGCCAGCTCTGGGGCACATAACCCAGGCCAATAGGAAGTGACAGGAAGGCTCAGAGTCTGTCCTGACCAAGGCAAAAGATGAATGCAACTAGACTCAGAATCCAAGAAAAACCTTTATTCTCCATCAGGTCTCCCACTTTATGTACCCAGGTAACTCCCCTGTCCTGAAATCTGGATTGAGCCACAGGCAGAGGATGAAAGTGTTCTTCTCCTCCTCTCTCTGTACTAGTGCCAACTCTTTGCTCCAGCTTCTCTTGGCCCCACTGGCCAGGGGCAGGGACAGGAGGTAGGGCTGGAACTGGGGAGCTAGGATGAGAACCTATCTGTCTCCTTGCCCTTTCATATGATCCCCCTTTGGAACCTGAGCCTCCCCTGGCTCCTGAGTCTAGTCTGGTGGCCCTGTTTTCCTGCCCTGCCAGTGGTTTTCTCCCATGCTGTCTGACCCTGTAGAAGAGTTCTCAAGTGACCTTGATCTGCATGGTCCAGTCCTCTGGTTTTTCCATCCTTCAGAGCTAGGCTCATTGGAAGTTCTATCTCTGGAGCTTTTATTACCTGGGGTCTGGCCCTTTGGTGGTTTAGTCTTCCAGAGATTCAGGCTACCATGTTCTGCAAAAGTCTCATCCCAGATGACACGGTTATCTGCGAAGCCCAACTCTTGTGGCCTAGCTCTTTGGTAATCAGGCTCTTTATGGTCTGGCCCTCTGGGAGACTTATCTTTAATATTTGGGTCCGCAAGGAGTGTAGGCAGCTGTGTTCTGGCCTTTCCAGAACAGTGGCCCTTAGGTTTGAGGCCTTTGTGGGTCTGGTCCTCCAGTTTTGTCAGCTGCAGGCAGGTCCCTCCAAAGGTCTGTTCCCCATGGTGTGGCTCTTTGGTGATCCTGTTCTCTATGGCCTGGTTATCTGATGGTATGGGCAGCTGTGGTCCAGCCCTCCTGCGGCATTGGTCCCTGTACTTGGCCTCAACAGTGGTTTCATCCGAAGCAGCCAGTCTTTCTGGGGATTTGTGGGGTTGTGATTTGAGCCTCCAGCAAGAGTCATCCACATGGTCTTGTTCTCCATTGGTCCTGTCTCTGTAGCAGTGGTCTTCCAGTTGGGGGCCTGATTGTGACCCAGCTCTCTCACAGGCCTGTCCCCTGTGGTCTGGGCTCACCTCTGGGGATCTCAGTGTTTTTTTGAGAATTAGGTACTGTTGGGGAAGAGAACAGACACTGTACCAGGCAGGTCTGCATGGGCATAGCAGGAGGCTTTTCCCTAACTGCCACCCTTGGCTCTAAATGTGCACAAAGGGCTCCAAGTTAGTGCCTACCTCCTTACGGCTATTGATGGCCTGCTGTATCCACAGCAGTTCCATGGCCAAGTGGCTGCGGTGGTACTGGAGTTCCTGGAGCTCATTCAGGCTGTGGGGCAGTCCTGGACCTGCAGCTTCTGTAAAGGAGGGAGGAAAGAAGGGAGAAAGCCTTGAGGGGTAAACACTGGGCAATGGCCTAGCATTCAACCCTGGCACCCTCCCTCTGCCCACCTTTCACCTTTCAGGTGGGAAAGCTGAGGCCCAGAGAGGGTTAGGGGCTTGCCCTGATCTAGGCAGAGAGGTACCTGGGTTCTCCATCCTTGATATATCTTTGATCTTCTCTTGGCTAGGTTTCCTGGTTTTCCTGCTCTGCTCATCCTGAAGCCAGGGGCTGTCATCTCTGTAGCAAAGACTTTCTGGATTTGCTGAGCTCTCTCGTGACTTCTTCAGCATCATCTCCTCCTGGATAGCCTCTCTCTCAGGCTCCTCACATGGGAAGCAGCCCCACAGTTTCTGCTCTGGCTTTGGTACCCTCTCTCCAGATTTCCAGGTCTGATGGGATTTTGACTTCTGAGAAATCAGTCAGAGAGGTATGAGTGCCCCAAGTCTAAACCCTCTAAGTATCTGGGTGCCATGATTTAGATTATAAGTTGGTGGGGATTCAGGATTGGGGTGTGAGGAGGCAAGTCTGCTGCCTCTTCCATTGAGAAAGGCTTGTCAGCAGGAAGAGTGGAGTCTACCATTCCTTTGAATCCCCTACCCAGGTCCCTTCTTCCCCTGGGGTGTATACTACCTGTGGGAGAAATTGGGGTCTGGGAATCCAGCCCTCAGTCCACTGTAGTGTGCCCACATCACCCTCAATCTCTCGTACAATAGCCTCATACTCGGCCTGTAGACTCTGGAACTGGCGTCGGACCAGGAAACCCCGGACGCAGGCCTGGTGTGGAAGAAGAGGGGAAAGAACACCCTCATCACTGCAAAAGTGGAGGTATCTTTAGGGATTCTCCTGGGGAGGTCATCCCGGTGGCTGCAAGAGGAGGCCCAGCCACGGGGAAAGGATAGGCGACGCTTACGCCGGGGGCTCGGGGGCTTCAAGGGAGCATGTTGGACTGGATCCCTCTCTTCGATTTAAGGACCTTTCCTACCATTTCCATGATCCCGCATGGACGTGTACTGGGAGCGCGTGGGGTCCGTGAGTCGCAGCATTTTTCAGGGCGGTGGGGGCGGGTCGGAAACTAAACGTGATAGCCTTATCTCATTCGAAGGTCCCAGTCCGAGATCCCATGGGGGTAATTATGTGCACCCCACGCCCACCCCGTACCTGCAGCACCGCCACCTTCCGAACCAACTGCTCCCGCTCCATCCGGGTGTCAACTGCCGGGCAAGGCTGCAGGCGCCTACACAGTGCGTCACTAGTCCGCACCGCGGGGCGAGTGCAGGCCCCGCCCCCCGCGCCATCTCCACGGCAACCTTCCCCCCCTGGGCAGGACTAGTCCCGCGGGCGTCCACCCGACTTCCGGAGCTGCACAGGGAGTTCCAGACTCAACTAGCCGGACCTCCCAAACCGGAAGTGTGTCGCGCAGGGGTGTATCCGCTGGGCCGGGCACCCCAGCCGAGTAAAGACGCAGTAAGGGGAGGGAGGACACGGAGCCGGTTGCTTTCCTTCTGATTTAATTCCATGTATTGCCCCCCTCCCCATAGCACCTGGGGGGCTGCAGAATACGCAGTCGATTCCGTAAAAAGTCACAGTTTGAAGAGTATGAGAGAGGGCAGGCTGGGCCTGGGTCCGACCCCTACACAGCTGCCTGCTCCTCAGGCTCCGCGTTCTCGGCCAGGTGCAACTTCTGTCTGTGACTGTCAAGGACTGGATACTTTGGACCCCAGTCTTTCCAGCCCTATCTTCCCATCCTGCACAGGCTGTTTCCCCAACTGGGAAAAGGGGCTGCGTAAGGGATTCTGGGGTGGCCCGAGGATTGAGGTTGCACCTGCCCTTCTTGCTAGGTGGCTTACCCCATTCTCTTTTCTAGATCATACCGATGTGTGCACCCGCACTATTTCTGACCGGGACTAGGTGGGGAAATAATCGAAATCAGTGAAAATAATTGTTGAGTGCTGAAAGAGTAGGAAGACATTAGACAAGGTTTGCCATGGATTGGTGTCAGCTAAAGTATTTGCAAAGATTTTAATAAGTAGGTAAAACATACTCCCTGCAACCACCTTTCTCCTAATAGTTGGGAAATTCTTCCTGCACTCCTTTTTCTGGGGGTGGGGGGGGGCAGTCTGTGTCCAATTCTGACTTAGTAGGACATCAGAGTGTGGGGATGTTAGTTGTATGTAACTACTCCTAGAGGGTGGTGGGGAAGAGGAAAATGTTATCATCTCTGAGAGGCGCACACACACATACACAGTCAGGTCCCTTTGAAAGGATACATAGAATTACTAAGATCTTCCAGCTGTTGAGAGAGAAAGATAAGTTCCTGTCAGGAGAAGCACCAGGCCAGATCCCAGATGTTCTGGGTGCCATCTTCTAATGGTGGTTGAGGGGCCCAGAGCTCTTAGCTTCATGCACCCCCAGCTTTTCACCCAAGGGCCAGTGGGAGTACATACCTCCCCCACCCCCTCATGCCCCCAGGAATCAAAGCACCCAGCCTGACCCACATTGCTAAGCAGCTGGTCCAGGTTTCGGTCAGCCATGGTCTTCTTCTGTTCCTCAGGCAGCCCCTCAGTGTCCCCATCCTCCTCCTCCTCCTCTTCCTCTTCGTCCCCACACACATCCAGGCTGAAGTGCAGCCGGGCCAGCTTCTCCTGCATCTCCCGAACGTGCTCCAACTGCTCAAAGGAGCATTCCTTCCCTGGACAGCACCTGTTTGAGTCCTGGGAGCGACTTTGGGACCTTGGCCCCAGCCACACACCAGAGACCAGGCCCTCCAGCCCCACCCACATACCCTCTAAGCCCAGCTCACAGGACTCACCGAAGGCCTGTAGCCGGCCTGAGTGGAAATCATTGAGCAGGTTCAACAGTCCTCCCTCCATCTCATAAACATCGGTCACCTCAGTCAGGAACGAGTGCTGCAGGGGGGTGCCTGCAGAGCCACCCCCACCTCCGGCTAGCACCGGGCGGCATTTCTCCTTGCCTACCCTGGGTGGGAAGGACATGACCAAGGTCAAAGGGTGGGGGCAGCCAGGTACCCCCAGGTCTTTTGTGCCATCTGTCTATGCACCAATTCATCTTCCTATCCACTCACCAACATAAATGGATGTTTTTTGTTCTGGCCCTGCACTGGGCACCAGGACTGATAAAGGGACGGGAGCAGGTGAGGAGGGGTGAGGGTAAGAAGTCAAAATAAGTCTTTTTCTGCCTATGATATAGCCAGAGCCATGCCTGGAAGGAGGTTCCTGGATTCCTGTCTGAGCCCCCACTCATTCCTCCTGTGACCTTGTGTGAATCACTTGTCCTCACTGGTCCTCAGTGAATTTGGGGACAGTTACTCCTTTACTGCCATGAGAACCATCTTAACCTTTCCTCAAAATATCTTTGTGCCCCTCTTCTATTTAAAACTTTAAAAATTATTTATTTACTGATTGATTTTGAGAGAGAGAGATTCTTGTTGTTCCATTTATTTATGCATTCATTGGTTGATTCTTATATGTGCCCTGACCGGGGATCAAACTGCAATTTTGGTGTATCAGGAAGATGCTCTAACCAACTGAGCTACCCAGCCAGGGCCTTTATTTATTATTATTATTTTTTATCCTCACCCGAGGACATTTTTGCATTTATCTTCAGATAGAGCAAGAGGGATAGAGGGAGGAAGAGAGAGAGAGAAACACATCGATGTGTCTCTCTCACATCGACTGGTTGCCACCCACACGACCCCAACTGGGGCCGGGGACAAACCGCAACCGAGGTACATGCCCTTAGTAGGAACCAAACCCAGGTCTCTCTGGACTGCGGGCTGACACTCTAACCGTTGAGCCAAACCAGTCAGGGCCCAACCAGGGCCTTTAAAACTGTTTTTGAATTTTCCATTGCCCTCAGAATGACACTTAATGACCTTCCCAGCCTGGCCCCCACCCTCAACCCCATTCTCCAATTGCATTTCTTCCTATCCCTGCCCCAGTTCTCAGCTTCAGGTAAACCCACTGTGGCTGTCCCTAAACATGCCCCTGAGGTAGGGGTGTCAAAGCCATAGGGCAACATAGCAATTGGAGAAAGAACACACATGGACATGTTATAGGGTAGGATGCAGTTTCCCAATCATTAAAAAAATTAAACCATCAATGGACCTTGATAATATTGTGCTAAGAGAAATAAGTCAGTCATAAAAAGCTAAGAACCATATGATTTCACTCACATGTGGGATATAATTGAAACTCATAGACACAAACAACAGTATGGTGGTTACCAGAGGGAAGGGGTTGGGGTGTAGTAAAGGGTAAAAGGGGCCAAATATATGGTGACAGAAGATAATCTGACTTTGGGTGGGGGGCACACAATGCAATATACAGATCATGTATCATAGAAATATATATTTGAAACCTATATGATCTTATTAACCGATGTCACTCCAATAGATTTAATTTAAAAAATTAAGCAAAGAATTCAAATTGTACACCTGAGTATCCCCTCACCATTTCCTGCCCCATGACACAGAAGGGCCACCAAACCACCTGTGGTTTCCGGAAACTTCCGGGCAGTATTTTTCTTCATACTTATGCCAGGTAAGCCTTTCAGGACATTCTTCCTGTCCAGTGTACCCACCAGCTTTCTTTGACTCACTTCCTGGCAGGCAGTGCTGCTCACTCCCTGCTCTGAGGTGAGTCATATACTGTGTGACCCCGCCTGGCTTTTCCCCCCACACTTGAGGGTAGGGACTGGGTCTGAGCATTTGGATTCTCAAGGGACACCCCAGGGAAAGCATCCATTATTGCTTAGTACCTAAAGGCTAAGGCCCCCTTTACCTGCCTGCCCATAGGGCTCAGCCCAGAGTTAGGGTCCCTCCCTCCTTGCCCCGTTTTTCTTCTGTACCCACCTCTTGAACTTGGCCCTCTGTTTGGGGGACGGCAGATGAGGGAGGCCTAGGGCCAAGGAGCCACTGTGGCTGGTGGGCACAGGGACCCTGCGGAGTGTTCCTGGAGCTGCAGCCGGCTGGGTTAGGCAGGGCTTGGGACTCCTTTTCTTCTTCTTGTCCTCCATTGATGCTGATGGGCCTCAGGCCCTGGGTGGGAGGCAGCCCCACTGAGATGTGAGGGGCAAAGTCATCCGTTCACCTGACAACCCCTGAGAGCTGCAAAGGAAGGGCCCTGGGACTTTCCAACTATCCCCTCACATCTGTCAGGGCATCTGTCCAGTTTGGGCAGGGTCCAATGCCAGCGCCGACTGTTGAGGTCATGGTACTGTATTGAAGGACCTCCGAGGCCCACCCAGGTCCCCACCGGTTCTCCAGCCCTGTCTGAAAGGGCTGCACCAGATACCATCCTCCGGAGGCTGCCGGAGCTTCCTGCCCCAGTAGCTGAGGGGGCGGGGCTGGCAGAGGAAATGTGGACGGAGGGAAGAGAAGGTGGATGTGAGCTGGCAGGAGCTCAAAAGGATTAGAGGTGTCTTAGCCAGGCCATGCTCTGTTTATCAACTGCCTAGGCAATGAAATCTGACAAACCTGGGAGCATCTACATGGGAGGTGACCAAGGTGTGGGTGTGCCACGAACTAGCCACCAGAGGATGGATAACAGCGGGAGAAGCTCTGGCATGCGGGGTAGAGCTCCGTGTGGAGTTTTCCCCCATTTAGACGCTGGCATCCCTCCTCCTCCATTCAACCCCAACCTCAAACACCAGGCAACTCTCCGAAGTTCCCTGGGACATACTTCCAACTGCATCACCCTCCCCACTCAGGAAGTCCCTGCTTGGCTTCAGCTGGGGTGAGTGGTGGGCAGCGGCTGGCTGCCTTGGCCCCAACAATGGCTGGCCTGTGGCTGGCACTGCTCGGCCTCCAGTCCAACTCTGCCCTCAAGCCCAGATCTGTTGAGCTCCTCCCCAGGGAGGTCTGGGGGCCCTTGCCAGGGGTTTTCCCCGAGCTGCTCCTTTCAGGCTGCTGCCACCAAGCCTGATTCTGCACTCTGGGTGGTGGTGCTGGGGGCACAAGCACTTAAATTGACACACGGCTGGCTGGCAATTAGTGGGTGTGGTGGAGGGGAGACCCGCGACAGCTTGGCCAAATTAGGGACTTGATAGAAGAATTCCAGCGGGAACCTCTGCTCCCCAGGAACCACTGGAGGCGACCTAGGATCTATTTCCCATGCTCAGCCCCTAAAACCGTGTGCCAAATGGATCACGTAGCTCAGGAGCCAGGATCCCAAATGGAGTGTCAGACCCGTGTCATTCCGCCCGGCCACCCCTCACCCCTGAGACAACAGACCTGGAGGTTTGGGGTCTGGAGTGATTCTTCCGTGTGTGTTCCTCCGCTCTCAGCACTCTCCTAGCAGGGAACAGAGGGGTGGAAGCTGAGCTGGCTGGAGGTAATTTGCATTTAAAGAGAAAGTGACCTTTATTGCTGGTGGTGGGGTAAGATGGGAGAGCATCCCCATATTTATCATGCTGCCCCTCTCATGACTTTACCGCCCCACCTGAACAAGGTGACTACGATGGTTGTGAGATGGCAATCTAAAAACCCTTTCATACTTTCCCATCAGTTTTGGAGAGAAACTAGTCTCACAAAATGGTGGCTTTGTCAGAAAGAAGAATGGAGAGAGAAGAGAAAGAAAGAGAGAATACGAATGGATATATATACACACATATATATTTATACACATATATGTATATATGAATCTAAGAAGCACCAGAAGCCACAGCAGCAGGAAGAAACTGCAAGACAACCATCTATCAAGTGAGTCCAGGCCCCCTGTTAAGCACTTAAAGTCATTTAATCCTCTAACAACCCTGACAGAAGATACCGTCATCATCTCATTTTACTGACAGTCAACAATAGCCCTTTGAGGGAAATACCACTCCTCCCACAACACCCCAACACTCCTCACTGGTAAGCGTTAGGGGCTGTACTCAGTCACTGATGAAGTGACAGGACCAAGCCCGCCCCCTCCCCACCCCTAGGCCTAGGAGAACCAGGTGTGGCTCATCAGGTGACTGGAAAGCAGCATGATTACCTGGTGCTTGACTGCAGCCCCAGAGGGAAAACCTGAGTGCGTGATGGAGGCTGACCCTGCGCTGCTGGTGCTGCTGGGAGTGGGGTGGTGTGTGTGTGTGTGTGTCAATGGGGCAGCTATTTAAAGACCTGGCAGAGGCTCCCAGCTCAGATCCTCAGAGAAGCATCTGATGCAACAAGAGACAGGCTTTTCCTTGGCCAGGTTGCCCTGCAGGCTCAAGTTACTGCCCCAGGGTAATGCACACAGCTGCCCCATCCACCTTCCCCTCCCACTGGGCAGGAGTAGTTTCCCAGGGCCTGGGCCTCAGGCTCAGTTGGGGAGGGATAAGGCAGTTTCTACTTGCTCCTGAACAGGGCTCTTTCCCAGGTGCTTTCAGCACCCAGACTGCTCCCAAAGGGGAGACATTAATTCAGGACTTTTCCAAGCAGAGATCTGAGGGAGGGGTCTGTATAGGTGGAGAGGACAACTGGAAGTCCCTCTCCTCCCCTACCAGAACTGCTAGAGAGTGGCACCTAGGCCTCCTCTAGGAAAGTGGCAGAGGGCTCAGGAGCATCTACCTTTAGCATGAAGTTATTCTCGGAGCTGCTTTGCTCAGAGCTCCAAGAGTTATGGCGCCCCCCAGACACCCTCCAAAGGATCTTTGGAACCAACATGGCTAGCATAGAAAAATATCAATCCAGCCCGGCTGGTGTGGCTCAGTGGTTGAGCATCAACTCATGCACCAAGAGGTCGCTGGTTCGATTCCTGGTCAGGGCACATGCCCAGGTTGTGGGCCCAATCCCCAATGGGGGGCATGCAGGAGGCGGCCAGTCGATGTTCTCTCTCATCGATGTTTCTCTCTCTCTCTCTTTCTAATATCAATAAAGAAAAAAAAATTAAAAAAAAATCAATCCATTAGCCATGGCCGGTGTGGTACAGTGGTTAGAGCATCAGCCTGAGCAACAAAGGGTCTTGGGTTCGATTCCTGGTCAAGGACACATGCCTGGGTTACAGGTTAGATCCCTGGCCCTGAGGTGGGGGCAAGGGCATGGTGTGTGTGTGGGAGGCAACCAATTGGTGTCTCTCTCACATCTACATCTCTCTCTTTCTCTCCCCTTCTCCCTCACCTTCCATTCTCTCTAAAACTCAATGGGAAAAACAGCCCTGGGCAGTGTGAATCAGTGGTTAGAGTGTCCGTCTGAGCACAGAAGGGTCTCAAGTTTGATGCCCAGTTGAGGGCATGTACCTGGGTTGCAGGTTCGATCCCCAGCCCTGGTCATGGCACATGCAGGAGGCAACCAATCTATGTGTCTTACATTGATGTTTTCCTCTCTCTCTCCTTCCTCCCTCCCTTCCATTCTAAGAATTGATGGAAAAAATATCCTCGGTGAGGATTAACAAAGAAAGAAAAAAATAAAATTTTAACTTTTAATCCTCACTGGAGGATACATTTTTACTGATTTTTAGAGAGGGAAAGAAGGAGAGGGAGAAACATCAATGTGAGAGAGAATTATCAAGTTGGTTGCCTCCCATACATGCCCTGACCCCAACTAGGGATCAAACCCACAACCTAGGTATTTTCCCAGACCAACTGGGAATTCAACCCACGATCTTTTGGTGCACAAGGATGATGCTCCAACCAAGGGAGCCACCCAGCCAGGGTGAAACCAGTTCATTCTTAGGAACTGCATGCAGAATGTGGTCAAGGAATGCACAAAATCAAAGGAAAGGAACTGGGAGGTCCCTGGTGGGCCAGTGCCAAGAGATGCTGCCCATGGCAGACAGCCCCAGATAGTAGTGATGTCCACTCACCTTAATTTGGACCTCAGTTGACATGTGCCTAGATTTCTGCTGCCCTTGCTTTTTGCCTTCCTCCATGGATCCTATCTCCTACCTAAACACCTTCAGTGCCCCCCCCCCCCGAATATAGTCCAAATTCCTTAACCTGGCACACAGGCTCTTGGTGATTTATTTGGCCCCCGCCTCATCTCCTCCACCACCATCCAGTGCACCTGCATTGCTAGGTGAACCACTAGCAATGTTGTTGAACTTCTACCTGCCCTTTGGGCCACAGGCCCTTCCAGGCATCCACCCTATTCCCTTGCTAAAGGGAATATTCCCTACTCTTTGCTCCCAGAGCACCACCACCTTTTCTACATCTAAATGTTCCTTTCCCCCTCACCAGCTGTGAGCTCTCAGAGGGCAGGGACAATTTTTGACTGAGTGAAATTCATCTCTGGTGCTCCTGCATATATGAGCACCATGCCAATTTGCCAAGGGCTCCACTCAGGCAGCTCAAGTGAATCTGTGTGTCCTGAGCTGGAAGGAGGGCACTTTGGAAGATGCAGGGTATCAGGGCACAGCCAGAGACTTGGCAGCAGACCCAGCCTGCTGAATGGACCCAGAAGTACCAAATGACCACAAAGGTCAGGAAAGAAGCAATAAGGCAACAGACTCTTTTATTTAATATGGTTTAAAATACATCAAAATCAAGTCCCTGGCTGTTGTGAACACCAAAATGAGACCCCCCCCCCAAAAAAAAAAGCAGTCAGCACAGCTTCAAACAAACCTAGGAGGCCAAGTTGGGCCATAAAGGAAGCAGTTACAGGGACAGATGGCTGCACCACTCCCCCAGGCAGGTGCTTAGCTGTCCCTAGCTGGAGTGACCCTCTGTGCTGTGCAAAGTGGGAGGGCTGGAGCAGCAGCTGGAGAATCAGCTCAGCAGGCCTTGGCCCTCCCCCATAGACACCAGGGCAACTCCACTGGCCTCTTGGTCAGCCCTCAGCAGAGCCACCACGATGGGGTGGAGGAGGGGAAATAACCATCTTTATAGACATAACATTCTCTTACAGAAAAGTGCCTGAGCTCAGCCCATGGTCCAAAAACCTCATGGAAAACAAACAAAAAAGTGCTGCTGACACCTCTCAAAATCTGGTGTACATGAAGCTCTCAGCTGGACAAGGTCCTGAACACAAATCACTGTCAGCAGAGTCAAGGGCTCTGGGCTGAACCTCACCTGCTGTGGTCCCAGGAAAAGCTTAGCAATCTAAGAAACCAACACAGCTCTTGGTCCTAGAACTGAGGTCATGTGCATGGGACCTGCCCTAGTGAGGAAGGCACTGGCCTTCAGATAGGCCACATCCCCTGCATTTGGCCCAGGCTCCTGGCTGGTGTGGGCAGCACCCAGGTACCTGGGCTGGCTTTGGAAAGCAGAGCAAGCAGAGCAGCTGTAGTGATTAAGATTTGGTCAACGGAATTAGAGGAATGGGATCCCCACCTATAGCCTGGCCAGGATGCCCAGAGCTGAGAGCAAAGGTTCGATCCTGCTCAGGGCCTATTATTTCTGACCTGGGAAGCCCAGCTGGGGCCACCTTGCTCACTGTAGCTCCACAGTAGCTCGACTTGGTTTCAGAGGGCTGCTGTGCTGAGTTCCCATCCCATCACACTGGGCTCCAACAGACCCCTCCCCCTAACCCCATGGGCTTTAAGAGGTAGCTGAAGTGAGGCAGGCAATCATGTGTGGGCCACTGCAAATCTACCTGATCTTTAAAGGGGGTGGACAGAAGCTTCTGCCTTTTCCCAGCGCTTCCATAGCCCAGCAAACCCTCCCTGTAGGGCGTCTGGCAGCTCTTGTGCACCTCAGCTTGGCACAGGGGCTGGGGGAAGGAGCCTTACTGGAACAGGAAGATGCATGTCCAGGAACCATTCTAGACACAGGCATTTCAGAGGGGAAGAAGAGACCTTAGGAAACACTTCTCCACAGGAGAGCAGTATCTCAGCCAGGGATGGTAAACAGGTTACAGCACTTACACTGGCTGCTGAGGGAACCTTGAGAAATAAGGAGATACCAGGGATGAGCAGGCAATACTCTGAAGCAGATTAGTGGTACCTACTATGGGGGCAGAGGAGAAATGGTGTACCTTTCATTTGCCATCTCTGGTCTAAGTCAGAACAGGGTTCAGAGGTACTCAATACTCTTCATGAACCTATTTTATGAGAGGGATTTAAGGGCTGAAAGAATGGGCTAGTTATGCAAGATGAAAGGGCCTGCATGATAATCAATCAGCTTCAAGAAAATACAGCAAGCAGCAAATCAACCACCCTATCCACCTTCGTCTGTGGCTCCCTCAGCTACACTGAAGCCAAGGCCCAGCTGGAGGTGGGGTACCCCAAGCCCAGAAGAGCCCTGCTTCCTGATCCAAACTCATCCTGTTGTTCTAGAAAATTCGTCTGTACAAGGACGGAATAATACCCTAGACAAGTTTGCAACCGGCAGAACTTTCAGAGTATAGAGTAACAGGTAAGGGGAGGGGGGAATATGAGGTATTGGATGGGGACAGACACAAATATCTGCAGCCATTTTGTGGATTTCCGGGGTTCAGTCAGTTGTTCTCATTCTTATCCATCAGTTGTCAGACAAGAGCTGAGGCTCCCACACTGGAAGAAGCGGGATGTCAAGGACATACCTCAGCTCTTACTCCGTGGACAATGGAACCAGAGCAAATCTCAAGGACTGCATATCTGGGATGGGGGCAGGAAACAGAAACAGACTCATAAAGCCACCGGGGACAGTTGCTCCTGGGGCTCAGCAACCGCTGCATGGAGACAGTGGTAATGGGAACTGGCGACTGGCGGTGGCTATCCAGGATTGCGACCCACAGGTAAGCTTTTGGTAAGGCCATCAGAAGCCCTTTCCTTCCTCTTACTACAGTTTGATTTCATCAAATAGGAAACCTAAGCACCAACATGACAAAAGTGCCAGGTGGGGTGGGGAGGGTGGTGGGGCACTGGAGGCCAGGAACCCAGGCACCACTGCTAGAGTCCTCCTCCTCCCTCAGAAGATCCTCAATACAAACACTGTCATATGCAACAAAAACAAAAAAACCTTCAGAAAGAATCCTTTGGGTGATCTTGTCAATCATTTGTGCAGGCTAGAGAGGCACCTGTGAATGATAAGGCTACTGAGAAGCATCATTGGCCTAGTCCTGGCACTACCATAGGGCAGGGGAAGTGGTACCCAAAGGGCTCCCTACCAGCACATCATCCCACACAGAAACATTCTCCAGGTTCCTTGTCCTAGGCAGGAAAGTGGTTTGATCGCCAGCTCTGAGTGCCCTGCCAAGGCTCTGCCTGGGGACCCCTTTTCCAGGTTAAGAAAAACAAAGGAGCTTCCAGGGGAGCTAGGCTAGCCAGAGCTTCCCAAGTCCTGCTAACAAGAGAAACACAGTCAAGGCCTGGGTGTGTCACTTGTCATGATCCCTGAAGGGCAGGGAGGGGAGGGGTCTGAGCCTCAAATCAGGCAGGGAAATGTTTAAGTCACTTGTCCTGCCAGGTCACTGTGAAGGCGGCTACAGATGACGGCTCCTCTTTGACTCTTCAGTTCACAAAAGAGTCACTGACTTCATCTGTACACACCCATCTCCATCCAATGCAAGCCTATTTTACACTTACAGATATAAATGTATGAGGCCTTGCACATGTCATATATACGTAAAACTGACCCACGAAATTCAAACTGCAAAGTGTCAGATGCCAGCCAGGTCAGAGCACCCTGGGCCTCGGCAAAGGACTGCTTAGCAGTGGGAGCCTTGCACGGGCCAGGCCTGGCTGGGCTGCTTGCTCCCTTCCCAGCATGCCCCCAGTGCCAGGCTCCCTAGGCGGTGGTGGAGGTGGGCTCCCGGGGCCCTGTTTGGCCTGATGCTTCTGTGCTTGGTGCTCCAGGGCAGCAAGGAGCTTCTGTGGCTCCCGGAGAGCTAGGTGCTTGGGTCCCGGACCCCTCGCCACCTTGCTCCTCGCCACCCTGCTCCTTGGAGGCAGTGGCAGCCTCTGGTCTTTGCTCAGGGCTGCTGTCAGTGAGGGGGCCTCGGCCACCAGCACTCAGGTCCTGTACCCGCTTGTTCAGGTCATTGCGCTCTGTCTGTAGCGCCCGGCACAGCTTCTCCAGCCGCTGGGTTTTCACCTGCAGGCCCTCCAACTCTTTGTCCCGGAGTGTTTTCTAGGGAGAGAAAGGGGAACTTTTCAGTGTCATGCCATAAACCCTCCACCTGACACTGCTGCTTGGTAGAAAACATTCACACTTTAACAATGCTGGGAGCAGACTAGACTCCAAATTGCCCCTTTCAAGTGAACAGCCCTGGTTTATGCCAAGACTTGCCTGTCAGTTGAGGGCAATGTGGTGTAGGAGAGGGGCATGACTTAGCGGCAACGTATTCCTCCATTTATCCACCACAAGACCTTGGCAAAGTACTTGGCTTTTGAGACTATCTCCTTAAACTCGTCTACTAACATCAACCTCACAGAGCTGGAGGGAAGGTTCAATGAACTGGCACAGCAAAGACATTTAGCAGGTCTGGCTGCAGTAGCTGCTCTAACACTGAGTTCCTTTCCTCTCCTACATCTCAAGCCACAAAATCAAAAGATCAGGGCCACTCCGCACACAAATTACACATATCGTTGGCACCCCTTGTTTTTCCTGCTCCTTTATTCCCTTCTTTTCTTTATTCTCTTTGCTTCTACTGTAGGCCTATGACTGAGCTCACCACCTCCCCTGGGGAGAGGAGACAGTGCTGTGGACTCAGATAGACGTGCCCAGCTCCACTTCATGCTAGGGGCACCACTCACGGCTAGAACTACAGGAAATGGCCTGATACTCAGTAACTGCACACTCCACCCCAGGCTTCTGAACACACTCAGCCCACCTCCTCAGCCATCTCCAGCAGAGCCTTGTTGCTGCTCTCCCAACGGGACCGGTACATGGTGGTTTCTTTCTCCAGCTTCTTGATCTTCTTAGTCATCTGGGTTATGTGACAGGCAGAGGAAATGGTCAGGGCACAAGGCTGTTTGTATCTGTGTCCCTAAGGTGGGGAATGGTCCCATGGGGGCAGGCAAGGCATTACAGGACACAGTCAGTGCCTTCTGTGCCACCTTAGGACCTCTCAAGATAAATGCCCAATACCAATAACAAGAAATGACAAGACAGTCCCTTCCCCAGGACAACCCAGAAGGTGCACATACTACTGATACTTCCTTAAAAGGGAGGAAAAGCTGGGATCTCTCCTTACAGTCCCAACCTTGGTCTCAATCACACCGCTACTGTAAATAGCTCCCAGTGAGGTACCACATTCTGAATGAAGCAGCTTGTGTCCCTGCAACCACACCCAGCCTGGACCAGTGTTACCTTCTCCATCTCCTGTTTGAAGGTGGTGAACACCTCACTGCTTTTGGAAAGAGTGTTTTGGAACTCCTCAAACTTCTCTGTGTATAGGGCAAGCTGGGTGAGAAAGAAACCAACAAGTAAGACTGAACTTCCTGGAGAACACTTCTGGTCAACACACTCAGACCCATCCTTGGCCCCCTGACCCAACAATTCCACTGAGATACCCTTTTTCTTTACGTAAGCCAGAAAGTAGGATTTAGGGTGACAAATTTTACCTTTGTTTTCAAATGTTTCTTCTGCAATTAAGTATAATTTATAGAATTAAAAACAACCATCTGCCCCCACCTCCTCAAAAGCAACACAACACTTCTGACTAGGAATGAAGTCCTTCGAGCTCACCTAGCCACCTGGTCACCACCACACAGGTGCTGGGCGGGTCCAGAGAGAACAAAGACTCAGCAAGGTCACACAGCAGTCAAGGTAGTCCTAGAATGAGGGTCTCAGTTCCCTCCCCGCAGGACAGGGCCCAGTGAGGAGACCTTGGAGGCACAGGGTCAGGATACACACTATCTCTCACCTGCTGCTTCAGGTGGGTCTCCTGCTGCTTCATCAGCTCACACATCCTCTGGGACTCCACTGCCTCTTTGAGGAGCTATTTCCAAGACAGGACACCAGACCCCATCAGAAGCCCCAAGGGGCTGTGTGTTTGTTTTTTGCCACACACACCAGAACCCACTGAGGCTTCCTGCTGTCTGGTGTCTGAGGAAGCAGTGCCCTGGTCTGGCCAGGCAGCAACCTTTCCCATACCAACTGGACTAGGAGCTAAGCTAGAACCCAACCTACCTCTTCCAAGAACCCCCCAACCCCAGGGCCTGAGCCTCACAAAATCCTTCTCCCGCTGGTGCCTCTCCTCTGCCTCCTTCAGCATCTCTTGGGCCTGCTGGAGCTTGGCGTCCACCAGCTGCTGCTGCAGGTCCTTGTGTTTGAAGACTTTGTCGATATGCTGCAGGAAAGCACGGGGGGAGGGGTCCACTCGTCAGGAGCTCCATTTCTCAGGGAGGCCCAAGAGCTAGACACCAGGGCCCCCTGTCCCCCCCACCCCCTGCTCAGCCCCTATATCATTCTGACATGCTGGACTCACGTGAACCATAGGACGTGGGCCTCAAGTCCCTGGAAAGTCTATTTCCCAACCTCATCTTATTTCTCTCCCACTGAATCAGTCCTGGGTGATCACAGGGGTTTATGGATGAAATCAGCTCCCAGGAAGCAAATGAATAAATACTCAAATCTCCAGCCCCAAGAGAGACCAATCCATTGGGCTGACAAACCTCACTTCTGTAGCCCAACTCCCTTGTAAGTGGGAAGAAAGGGCAAAAATGACACCTGTGCCAACACAACAGCTTAGCTCTATCGGCAGGCTCTGTTCTGTCTATAGGTGAAAGACCCGATAGCCCAAGGACGGCTGTCCTGATTGCAGGAGGAGACCTGGGAACTAGGATGGGGTGAGAGAGCACGGATAGAGCGAAGATGATGGACTCGTGCTACTTAAAAGGTAAAAGCAACTGCATAAAGGGATGTAGGAAATTTTATGTATTTTTTGAACAATAAAGGGAAGGTGGCTTGGGGATGAGTCTAGTTGGGACATGATGAATTTCAGTCGTCTGTGATCTGAAGTCCGAGGCTCAGAGTGGGTAGGATAGCAGTGTCTGATTCTGACTGGGGGTGGGGTGTAAATGGGGAACACAGGACCTGGGGCCCCACACTTCTACCTCCACAGGCAGTACCAAGTCTTATTTTGCCTTGGGTTGAAGCAGGTTGGGGGTCAGGGGGAGAGGAAGAGTCCTCCATGTCTTTCAGTGCTGAGGGACAAGAACCAAACCAACTCCTCTCAAACCAAATGCATCACAAGCAGCCTCATTCCCAGAGGACAAAGTATAGGAAAAGACAGGGTGGGTCAGGGGCAGCCCCTCTAGGCCTTGCACACAGTGATCGCCACACTGGACTGTGAGCCCAAGAGGGCAGGGTCTTGCCTGTCCCACCTATCACCACAGCCCCAGGGCCTAGGAAGAGGCCCGGTCCCAAAGAGACCCAAAGGGAGGGATTCAAGTGCCCTGGGAAGCAGCCAATGCTAGCCAAGGCAGTGACATCGGCCCTTTCTGGTGGCAAGGGCAGCAGAGCACCAAGGAATCAGAGGGCAAAGCCTTTGGAGTCGATCACTGGCCACAGGTCCAGCTCCTCCCCTGTAATTTCACATTCTAAAAAATTCTGAAAACTGAAATTGTTAGAAGTTGGCAGACAAACTTGACCTGTACCTTTGTATGGCTAATTATAATCTAGGTGCATATACTCAGAAGTTTAATTGCATAAATATTAACGTGTCTGATTTGGGGGTGCTGCCACAAGCAAGGCCCTACTGGGGGGAGTTGCTATGTGATACACAGTACATGAACATATCTCCATTCCAATACTCGGACTGTTCTAAATCTACAAGATACCTGGCCCTACCATTCTGGACAGATATTATGGACCTGTGCTTATGTGGCTGTAGGCCATTCTCTTTTCCTTACCTCAAATCCTTGTCTACATGAAGAAGTACAACACTGCTCCCCTCCCAAGGAAGGAGGAAGAATGGGAGAATGGAATGAAGCCTGAAAAGTGCTGTCCCAGTGCCTGCCACACACCCAGAACCTCCCAATTCCCTGGCCATGGTGGCTGTCCATGACACGTTACCTCCTCTCGTAGCTCATACTGCTCAATCAGCTTCTTGAGCCTCTCAGCCAGCTCCATGTTCTCCTGGCGCAGCTTGGAATTACGCTCATTGTGCTGCTCCATCTGTAGCTGAATGTCATTCAGTGTGACCTGGAAGTGCGAGGTCACCTCCTTGCGCTTCTCCTCCTCCTCCCGGGCCCGCTGCACGCCTTCTTCCTGGGCAGAGAAGTCAGCCCCAGCTCTATCATCTATTGCTCCCCAGCCAGCCTTACAAGGCTCCCCCAACTAGCTCAGGATGGTGTCTATCAATAGTCCTCTCTGCTCTCAAAGTGAGGAGTAGCCAAGCTCCAAGATGTCACGCAATGGGGGCTCCTAGCAGACCCTTCTGTATCTCAGGTGGCACCAAGTGAGAGATTCTCTCCCTAGAAAAATGCAGGCATACATGTTAAGTGCCATTCTAAAGAACTTTCAATTTCCTGGAACCTAGCTTCTAGACCTATTAAAATAGTCTCTTTTCTTTATTGACTTTTTAGAGAGAGAAAGGGAAAGAGGGAGGGGATGAGGGAGAAAGAAACATTGATTTGTTGTTCCACTTATTTCTGTACTCATTGATTGCTTCTTGTATGTGCCCTGACCAGAGATTGAACCCACAACCTTGGCGTATCAGGAAGACGGTCTAAACAACTGAGCTATCTGGCCAGGGCCTTAAGTAGTCTTGTTTTAATGTGCTTGCATCTTTGACACCCCCCTCCCCCCACCACCAAGTAGTTAAGATTCAGTAATACCCAGGGGATTGGCAAAATTGTGCAGAATTAGGCACTCAGATGCTGTTAGTGGGAAGGAAATCTGGCAAAATCTATTAAAATTTAAAATTTTCACACTCTTTGACCCAAACATATCACTTCTGAGATTTATCTTATAGATAAATTCTATGTAATTAGCCAGGGACATATGTAACAAGAATTCTCACTGTAGCTCTCCATATATAATAATGAAAAATTGAAAACAACCCAAAAATACCTTAATGAGGATAGGAACAAAATACAATATATCCATACAACGATGTTGTTAAAAAGAATGAGATGGGTGTATATACACTGACAGGGAAAGATAAGGCATTGTGTAAGGTGAAAAAATGGAATAGGATATGAAACAATACATGTATAATACTTTCATTAAAAAAAAACTGTACATAAGGTTTTATATGTAGACAGGGAAGTTAAAAGGTTGTACTTAAACTTACACATTAGGTTTACTTCCCTGTGGTTTCTGCTGGGTATTAGGGTTGAAGACAGGGGGTGACTATTACCTTTGATGTGCTATACTTTTGTCACCTATGAACCCCTCACATCAAACATAATACATTTGTAATGTTTTAAAAGACAAACTAAAAACGAGCAAAGCAAGTTGCAAAATACCATATATTTACTGATCCAAGTTGTATGAGAAACATACAAAGGATATATGTACAAAAATGACCTGGAGATCATAGCAGTGACCAAGCTTTAACCAGAGTGGCCTCACCCTAGGAAAGACAGAACAAGGAGAAAAGGACCCATATTTCTGACTGACCAACTCTTGAGAGAAGAGCTGCTGGTTGGCACTGGACCGCAGCTTACCTGGGGACTGTGATAGAATTGAGAACTCCTGAAGGCCTGCAATCTGGGTTCTCTTTACTCCTTAGCCTTTACCTGACCTAATACAAGTACATGTCAAATGGTTACAAGTAGTTCTCACTAAGGCACGGCGTTACCGGGGAAATCTATTTCTATACTGAGAGCTTGTGCTAGTTTTTAAGGGGAAAGCCACTAAAGATAAGTGGAAGTCAAGGTAGCCAGTTGTCCTTCTCAGGGGGCCTACCCAGCCTACCTTGAGGGAGCGGTTGTGGCGCTGCAACTCACGGCACAGGCTCTCAAGCTTGCTGCGGGCCAGGATGGCCTTGCTGTGCTCACCACGCAGGTGGTCCTTCTCCTGCACCAGCTGGCTCTGCTTCTTTTGCAGGAGCTTCATCTGCTTCTGCGAGTTCCGGTGCTCCTCCAGCTGGGGAGAGGAGGGCAGGTAAATGTCCTGTGAAGCTCTCCCCATGGGGATCCAGGGTCTCCTGAGCTGACCTGATCCTGGCCCTCTCCCCCGACTCCAGCCATAATAGCTCAGGTCGGACACTGTGTGGGTGCTCCATTTGCCCTTCACAATAACGACAAGAGCCCCCGCACTTCAAGGATACAGAAATGGACACTTAGGAAAAGCAGAGGTATGCAGCCAGCAGATCCTGGATTCTCTCTCAGCTCTGACTGCAGAGACAAAGCTCTCAAGACTCTCATAACCATTACACTCCCCCAACTCTGGGGACACTCATGCCCTCTTATGAGACCACTTGCTACCCATCTTTGTACTCATCAACAGACCCCGTCACTCCCTACTCCAAGACTTTTGGCACTGGTGCACCATTTCTCTCTTCAACACAACTCTTATTATCATTTTGGCCTTTTTTTGTTTTGTTTTGTTAATCCTCACCCAAGGATATTTTTCCATTGATTTTTTGATAGAGTGGAAGGGAGGGAGGGAGAGACACACACACACATTGATTGGTTGCCTCTCACACGACTGGGGCCGGGGATTGAACCTGCAATCCTGGTACATGCTCTTGACTGGGAATCGAACCCGCGACCCTTTGGTCCACGGGCCAACACTCTAACCACTGAGCCAAAACAGTCAGGGTTCATCTTGGCTTTTTCATTCATTACTGACAGACAATCCTTCTGACTCCCTAGCCTCACAGCCCTTAACCTCCTCCTTGGACTTGTCTTCTCTCAGCTCAGATCTATTTTCCATGAGCCTATTCATGCTGAACAGTACACAGAATGCAATTCAAGTATGTAATTATAATTTTCCAGTGGCCACATTAAAAAAGTAAAAAAATAAAATAGGTGAAATTAACTTCTAATATCAGAATATTTTAATTTCAACCTAGAATCAATGTAAAAAATTTGAGGTATTTTACAGTCTTCCTTTACCTTAGGTCCGTTACACACAATGTGTACCTTACATTTACAGCTCATCCAGATTCAGATTAGTCACATTTCAACCGGCCCCTGTCATCACTCAGAACTGTACCCACCTCCATGATCTCATCCCAAGCCAGCACCACCACCTATCTTCCAAGCTCATCCCCTCCAACCAATATCTGTGGTCTCAGAAGGTCTACTACCCTACTGGGCCTTCGATCCTTTGAATCAACCATCCTTTCACTTTCCTTTAAACAATCACATACCTTCTCACCCAGCTTACATTCCTTTCTTTTCCCAGAAAAATCCCAACCCTGGTATATCGACTTCCTGCTTACCTGCACTGGCACTGAAGCAGCCCTTGCTTAAAGAATCTCGCTTTAACATTCACGACCACCACTGCCCCCTGGTCTGCCTACATTTCTCATGTTATTCACATTCTTCTTCTAGACCACTATTTCATTCTCCTCTTCAAATCTCCCCCGCCCCAGCTAAAACTATCATTTCCATTTCCCTGAGAACACAGAAGCAGCCAGAGGAGCAGAAGCACAAGCTCCATATCATCCAGTCCACCTATTCCCATCCTCTCCTGGTCATGAGGACCGGTCCAGCTTTTCATCATGGTGGACTCCTGTGCTGGTGCAATGGACCTCACCTCCTCTTGACCACCTCCTCATTCTAGCAACTCATTTCTTCCTTTCCAGCCATCATCAATCTTTCCAGGGCTGGATCATTCTGAAATGGTGGTATCTTTTTCATATCCTTTCCTTTATTTAATCATTATAACCCCATTAGGCAGGTATGATTTTCCCCATTTTAAAGATGAGAAAAATTCCTCACAGAATTCCAGCTAATAAATGTAAATGGAATGAAATAATTTAAAAATAAGTTATTAGGCCCTTAGCCAGTTTGGCTCAGTGGTTAGAGCGTCGGCCCGCACACCAGAGAGTCCCAGGTTTGGTTCCTGCTAAGGGCACGTACCTCGGTTGCAGTCTGTCCCCGGCCCCGGTTGGGGTTGTGTGGGTGGCAGCCACTCGATGTGTCTCTCTCACATCGATGTTTCTCTCTCTTCCCCCCTCTTTCCCTCCAGCTGTATCTGAAGATAAATGTAAAAAAAAAAAAATGTCCTCGGGTGAGAATAAAAAATAAATAAATAAATAAGTTATTAGGCAATAACCTTCAGTGGATGAATCTATTCATTCAGATTTTGATGGGGAACCTGACAAAGGAGGGACCCTGAACAATCTTTCATCTCTAAAAGTGAGATGACCACACTTTGTTTCTCCTGTGATCCACCTACAAAGAATTCTTGTCAAAAGAGCTGAACTTGAATTGGATTAAGCTCCTAAAGCTAACTTCCACTTTATTTACAGAAACTAAGGAGGCAAAGGAACAAGTTAAATGCCACCACAAAGCTACAAAGTGGTACACCCTACAAGACAACTGATCTGCAATAAGTCAATGTTATGGGAAAAAGAGTAGGGCAGTAAGGGGAAAACTGCTTTGGAGTAAAGGGGGAAAAAATGTCGTACCAACCCAATGTTATAAATGGACTTCCTTTGGACCTTGATTTGATCAAACTGATATTTTTAAACAACTGGGGAAACTTGACTATGGACTGGGTATTAAGAGAGTATCAAATGATTAATTTTATTAAGTGTGATGATGGCCCTGGCATTTTCCACATTTGGGGAAGATGCATACTGAAGCACACAGGGGTGAGATGACATGGTATCTGGGATTCAGGCCAAGAGCTAGGTCTCTACCACTAGAATATGCAATTTCTCCCCTTATTGTCAGCCCAGAAGAGAGTGACTGAGACTTGACCCCCTAGTTAGATGAGGAAAAGGCTCAGAGAGGTTGAACAGAGCCTAAGCCACCCACCTGCCCTTGTATCCCCAACCCTGTGCTGGGTGGCCTGCTGACATTCCGAGGCAGAGAGGGTACAAGGAGAAGGGGGAGAACTGACCAGTTCAGCATACTTCTTGCACAGAGCTGCCAACTTCTCCTCTGGGGTACTCAGCGTGTTCAATGTCTGCATCAGTAACGTAATTTCCTTTCCTGCAAAGTACAGGGAGCAAAGGCATGTAATCCCTTCTCTGGGGGTCCCCTCTAGGCCTGGGTCCATACTCTTCTGCCTTGAGACAGCCCTCCCCTATCATACTTTATATTTCTGTTTGTTGAACTGGCTGCCTTCCCTGCTAGTCTGTGGGCTTTGGGAGGGCTGGGACCAACTTAATCCTGCCCATCAATGTAGCCCAGTGCTGTCCCTAGTGCCCATAACAGAGGACATGCTCAACAAATACTTATTAAATCAATGACTGAATCTCTGTGGAATCTTCTTGGTGAGCACCAGGAATGGGAGAAAAAAAAGCTGCCAGCTCTACCAACAGGTTTAAGAAAGGTGTCCTATTTGTGAATTCAGTACTACTGTTTCAATATAAGGAACACCCTCTGAAAGAGGAAGGATGCAAAAAGGAATGAAGTGACAACTCTGGGAAGCTCCAAGAGATCAGTGTGGAGACTACAAGTCACTGGCACACAGACCAAATCCAACCCACAGATGGGTTTTGTTTGGCTCCTAGCGTATCAGTTGCCAACTGTTAAAAATCTAGAGATTGAATATAACTCTGGCTTTTCTTAAAATAAAATAAAAAAGCTGTCTAGACTTAGCCTGTAATTTTATGTGCTATCAACTTGCTGGGAGCACATGGCAGTCAACCCTTTGGATGAAGCAGGCACTCTCTTGGCTAGCTTAGTTGTGTTTTCAACCCTGATCTAGTCCAATTCTCTTACTGTAGAGAAGTGACAACTAAGGACCAGAAAGGAGAAAGGCCTTGCCCAAGGTTGCACAGTTTAGAAATGATGCTGGCTGGCACAGGAGTCCACCTAGCCCTCCTGCTCTCCATTTTCTCAAAGAGCAGGTTGGATTTCAGTTCTCACTTGCTCCCAAGGCCAGAAGCCCTTGTGCAGTGAACAAGCTGCACACCTCTCTGTGATGGTCCCACAGCCCTGGCTATGATTAAACTAGTGTGATACACTGCTCTGAAAAGTAGGGCTCCCTCTGAATCCTAGCAGAGCAGGGTAGCCCAAGAATATCAGGTACAAACTCCCTCCCCTCACCAGCCTCACAAATAGTTGCCCTCTGCTCACCCAGACCCTTGGCTTTCTTCTTCTCCTGTGGCCTTCGGTGGTCTCGGTCTCCCACTTCATCACTTGCCCGGATCTCATCTGTGCCTGGTTCCCCCTTGGAGATCTCCTTTTCACCATTGACTACTGGGGTCTCTGGCTCAGGCTCCCCATTCCTTGAAGCATAGGTCCGGGACTTCTCTGCATCTTCAGGTTCAGCAGGCTCACCCTGTGCACCATCCTCACCTGGGCCCCCCTGATTGTTGTCCACACAATATGTACTCAGGATGTCTTCCAACTGGCGGCTCAGCTCCTCAGAGACATCACGGAGGGCCCCAGACTGAGAGGTTTTGGCTTGTGCTCCTGCAGCAGGAGAGAATAAGGAGCAGAGTGGGAAATAAGATGGTTATACCACTGGTCGGGATTTTTCAGGCCTAAACTTACTGGTTTGGGTTAAATGTTGCCTAACTTCTTTAAGCCTCAGTTCATTTACCTATAAAATGATATGACTATTTCTCACTACCACCCAACCATGTTTGCTTTGAGTAGAAAACAAATCAAGTAAGCAAAGGATCCAGCACATAGGGATGGCATGTGGCAAGAGCTCAAAGCCTAGTCCACCCTCTTCTCCTCCCCATGAAAATAATTTCCTGATATTAAAATGTTCCAGAAATGCCTCAAGTATAAAGAGCAGTTACCCACTGGTGCATGAGGTGTTTCTAATCTGGACTTGCAGGGTGGGTGTCTCATCTGACTGCCACCCCATTGAATCCTGTCAGAGCCTTCTCTCAAGAGTTTTGTTCCTGTGCTTAGAGTCCAAGGCTCTACCCCAGACACGGTGGGGATCGCACAGACTCAGCACTGTCCTCTTCTCATTCTACAGCTCCTTCTTTCTGGGTAAACAGGGGCCTCTAACTCCAGAAGCGGGACTGGCTCACCACAAACTCCTCCCCTTGCCCGCTGGAAAAGCAGAGCTGGCACACACCCTCAGTCTTCCCTGGAGCCTGACTGGTGGAACCTTCAGCTTCTGTCGCAGAGGCCGACTGGCTGCGCAGCCCCTGGGCTCCCTCTGGTCCTGCTTCCGCTGGCCCCGAGTTGCTTTTTGGGTTGGAAGTGTTGCCTGATTGCTTGGCAGTCCCATTCTTTTTGTCTTGATTCTTCATTGTGGTTTGCAATGCTAGGTGAGGAGCTGATCCTACAGAAACAAACACACTTGCTATTTTCCAGACTTAGAAATTCTTCTCAGCCCGGATCAGAAATCCCAGTACCGGATGCACAAAGCTCCTAAAAACAAACTGGCCGGCCTTCCCCGGAGGAAACCAACGGTTCTCCCCGTCTCTGGCGGGTCAGGGGAGCCTGGTGTGCCCAAACAGGTTTTTGGGGCGCTGCTCCAGGAGGGAGGGAGGACAGGCCTCTTTTTTCCTGAAGCCTCTTCTGGCACAACGGGACCCCCTCAGGATCTGCCAAGCGCGGGATAGGCTCCTGGCCGGTGACTGACGTGGCGGGACGCTCTCGATTCTCGATCTCTCCCCCGCCTCCCGGGCCCCACGTGGGCACCCCCGCGCGCGCGCACAGCCACCCACGCCCCGCGCGCCCTCCCACCGCGCGCGCCGCCCGCTCTCCAGCAGCCCGCCCGCGCATGCGCAGAGACATCGGCCCTGCCCCCGGCCCGAGCCCTCGCGCGCAATCTGCGTGATTCTTCCCACTGGCCGAAAGCGCTCAGGTCTACAGACCCTCTCTGATCGCCTCGTCCCTCTAGTCGCCGCGGTACGGACCCCACCACCGACGTCCTGACGGCTTCGCCCGCTGTGGCCTCGCACCGGAAACCCTGGGTAACCGCTGCCGGCAGAGCCGCCTGCTCCCTGCAGCCAATCAATAGCCCGCTCTCGCGCGGGGCTTGCTGGGAAAGATGAAGAGCAGCAGCCTCTGAGGCGGGCGAGTTGGGAGGCGGGGGAGGGAAAGGACTACATGTCCCTCCGTGCATCGGGCATCCCCCAACTCCCAGCATGCAATAGAAAGGGCTTTAGTTCTGGGAGTCTCATACTCCGGAGGTCCGGAAGGAACCGGTCATTCTGCACAAGGACTGACCTTAACTTCGTGTCTATCGTAGAAGCTATGATTCAGCTCTGGAAGCCTAACGCCCGGCTCTTCTTTCTTGTACGCCTCCACCAATCCTTCCCCCCTGCTGTGAACATGTATGACAGTCTGGGAACCGAGGACGAGGGACAGAATACTGGGTTGGGAACCAGGAGAATTGTATTGCAGTCCGAACGTCATCACTAAATCGCTACGTGACTGGGCATTCTTTTCTGTCCCAGGGACTCAATTTCCGTGTTCAGATGGAAGCTTTCAGTAACAATAGTAGTTCTCTGAGCACTTACGGTGTGCTTTCCCGTTATCTACTAGCTTAACTGTCATAACTGCTCATCAAGATAAATACTATTTGTTATTTCCATTTTACAGCTGAGGATGGTAAGGCAAAGGTTAACTTGCCCAAGGTCACATCGCTATTGAGTGCTTAGAGCAGGAAGTCCGGCACCAGCACCCATCTTAACTCCTGGACTACCCTGCCTCTCAGCCAGAGTAAATAACCATTGTCCACTTTCCCTGAGGAGTCAAGGTAAAACTTTGTGAAAGTATTTTTTCCCTTCCCCAATACCAGCATAAACCCCTCTTTGGAAGGAGCTGAGAAGACCCTGGAAGAAGTTCAGCCTCAGCAGATTCTTGAGCCTTTTCTTTGGCCCACCCTCCACAAAGAAAGTCTCTATTGCACTGGGGATAAAGGTGAAAAGGCCACTTTTCTCCAAATGTGAGATCACAATTTTTTATCCAGTTGCCTATAGATAATGGAATGAAATAACAACCCCACACGCCTGCAATTTAATGCCTACGTAGTTGACTTCGGTTTCCAGCCATTCCTGCCCATCCCCTCTGCCTTTTTTTGTTGTTGCTCCAACTCTTTTACTATTTCCAGGACTTCCCAGGTTTTTGCAGGTGCTATTATTCTAGCTTCCAAAATGCTTTTCTGGCAAAAACAACATTTTTTGAGGCCCAGCTCAAAGGTCACTTCAGCCTTCCATTGCTCTGCATGCAGTGTGTCCTAGCTCCCAATGTCTGGATAGAGTTCTATTACAACATTGAGTATTGAAATTATTTGCTTACAAATCAATAAACATTACAAGAACTGTTGGTTAAATCCTCTAGTTCTAAAGCCTAGGATTTCTGAGGGCAGAGAATGTTTTGTTTGTGTAAGTCAGCATTGTTTTAGGGCTCTTTAGATGTGAAGTATTTTTCCCAGTTAAGACTCTTGGGCAATGGTCTTCCCCTTCTATTAGGCAGCACAAGTTCATGTTTACCAGGTAACATTGAGAGGTAATGTGGTATAATAATATAATGATGAAACTCAAGCCCAGAAAGGTTTGGAATCCAGGTCTCAGGAAACCAAGGCCTGATTATTTCCAGAAAAGCATGTTGGAAATTTGTTGAGGAGGAATATATAAATCAGGCCCTGATGAATTTCCACAGGAAGGTGTTCTAGGCAGCTAAAGAACATAAGCAAGAACAAAGTGAGGGGTGGAGCAGTGTAACAAGAAGGATCAACAGGGACCAGTTGGGTAGTGAGTGGAATAAGTAGGCAAGGACTAACACAATTTGGTCTTGACCAGCGAGCTCAGTTGGTTAGAGCGTCATCGCGATACGCCAGGGTTGGGGGTTTGATCCCTGGTCAGGGCACATACAAGATCAACCAATATATGCATTAAATAAATGGAACAACAAATAGATGTTTCTTTCTCTAAAGTCAATCAATGAAAATTTATTTTAAAAAAGGGAATAACAAAATTTGACAACATGGGTTAAAAGTTACTTTCTCACCCTGGCTGGTCTGGCTCAGCAGTTAGTGTCAGCCTGCAGACCAAAGGGTCATGGGTTTGATTCCCTGTCAAGGGCACGTACCTCAGTTGCAGGTTCGATCTGGGGTCATGAGGGAGGCAACTAATCGATGTGCCTCTCCCACGTCAATGTTTCTCTCTCTCCCTCCCTCCCTTCCACTCTAACTAAAGAAAAGAAATCAATGGAAAAATGTCCTCAGGTGAAGATTAATAAAAAACAAAAAGTTTCTCCTTTGCTATCAAAGAAAATAGTAACAATATTAGAATCTGCCAGGGTCAGGGAGACCCATTGGGAATGGTGGTGATTGTGATCAAATAGGGCTCTTTGAGATTGTTTTCAAGCAGAAACTCTGGCCTAGTAGTGCCAGATGTTTTCCAAGACAGTTATCTTGATTTTTAAAAATGTTGGCAATGTATTAAAACTTAAACACACTATCAGTTAACCAAAGTCCTCTTTTTTGGTTGAATCAACTTTTTGGCTGCTTGTCTGTAATCTCTACTTTAGGAATTGGTCTGTAAACTCCATGACCTTAATGGGCTCACTAAGTTACAGTGACAGAACGCAAATCAGTGGTTGCTGAGGGTTGTATGAGAAGGAGAATTCCTAAAGGGCATGCAGAAACTTACAGAGGTGATGGATATGTTCACTATCTTGATTGAGGTGATGGTTTCATGGTTACATATATGTCAAAACCTATCAAATTATACATTTTAAGTATGTGCCATTTACTGTATATCAATTCTATTTCAATAAAGCTTATTTTTAAAAACATCTTTATAGCAGGAGTAGGCTCTTGCAATTCTTAATTCTACTGTTAGGCCACGAGTTTAAACATGCTCTCCTCCTTCACTTCAACAGAATCCAGTCTAGGAAGAATCTCAAACACAATTTAGAACTTTGCAACAGGTTTTTATTTTTGCTTTATATCTATTACAGTGTTTGAAACCTAAAGAAATACATTTTCTCTTCAAATTTGGATGTGTATATAAATATCTTTTGTCTGGACTCAGCACACTCAATGCCACGGTTTCTTGGCCTATGTCTGCTCTGAAATCAAGCTTTGTCGTCTACCCAGGGGTCCTGAGAACACAGAAAATAGCCAGAGTTTATAGTTCTTGGAAAATTAGAAGCAAATGAATTTGGAAAGAAAAACCAGTGAAAAAAAGGGTTTGATTCACCCTCGCAGGGTCTGTAGCTGGGAACCCAAGCTGCTTTTGAGGGACATCTGGTTTGTCTTGGGTAGCTGGGACCTCATACCCCCATTGCTTCTTTAGTGGTTCATTCAAAGGCAGTTCCCACAAAAATTGGCTAAAAGAGCCAATACCCAACTACAGGGCCTGAGGGTTCTCATAGAGGTGGACTGTCAAAGCCATCCTCTGAGTCAGAGGTTCCTAGCCAGTCTCAGGATCTGAGCTTTGCCTTCCTTCACTGCCCCAGGACATGGCAAGATTTTCTGTCCTCAAACCCAGGGGCTGAAAATCTGACCTACACAGGTGAGCAGGGCTAGCATTTAGCAGAGGGGTTCAGATATGTTCTAACGTGGACATCAGCAGTCAGGCTGGCCCAGAAATAGCGAGGTAGGCCCAAACTACACACTACACAAACTTTTGTAACACTACACAAACCTTTCTTCTGGAGTGTTCTGGGCCCAAAATGTAATGCTGTCTCTTCTAACTCTCATACCCAGTCTTGGTTCTGCAAATAACCTAGGCCTGAGGCAAAATGCCCTCAGAGGAAAAATAACAGCTTTAATTCAGACTTGGTTGGTACTGACCTCAAATTCTTCCCTTGCTATGGTCTTAATCTGGGGTAGGGCTGGGGGATAGACAAAAGGATGACTAAATCATTTATGAAGGCCTTGGCCGAAGAGCAGCTTATTCCTACAACATGGATCTCCACAGGGCCAAAATCTCAGCTTGCTAGTTTAACAAAAGAATTCAAAAGTTAAGATACAGAAAAAATACTGGACAAGATTGGTCTGGAATCCTAAAATGGCTACGGAAGAAACCTACTCTGAGCAATTTCTCAGTCTCACACTTACTCACTTCTAGGATAGTCCTACCTGGAAGATGTTGCTACTTGTTAGGAGCACCTTCCTGTGATTCAGTGCACTGAGCCTTGCACCCTTCCCCAGCCTGTCGGAAGCAGACGGTCACACACATTTCCTGAGGCCCCCAGCCAGCCTGTTTTCCCTACAGGTCCCTGTAGCGCCTGTAGGGACCTGGAGAATCTGGCTACCTGCCTTTAGTTGAGAATTCAGAATCTGAGCCCACAAGACGAATCTATAGAGGAATACCCGAGATGATGGACAATAAGCTGAGTGAGTCTCGGGAGAAGAGATGTGGCCTGAACATATGAGCTGAGGCATTCAAAGGGGGGTACGTGGAATGAGGAGGGAAGTATTGCCAGGCATTCACCTTCCCTTCTAGTTTGCTAGAAACAGGAGTAACTCTAGCATGTAGGGGGAAGGCAGGCAGACATGAGAAAATGGAAATCCATTTCATTCTGTAGACCATTTTTCCTTTTAAGCTGGTTTGGCTTGAGAGAAAAAGAAAGTCTGTGCCTGAGAACCTGCTTTTGCTCTTCCTTGACTAAGTATAGTAGCAGCTATAATCTGTGCAGTTCAGTTCCAAAAAAGTGGGCTCCTGGAAAGTACCTTCCAGGCAAGGAGAGTAGATTTAAGGGTCCTAGGTAATAGGAAACACCAAGGGTCCCTGAAAGCTGAAGTCATCAACACCTGTTCCTTGGAAGAGTCATTTGTACCCAATGACCCAAGTAACCAGGCTGGCCAGCTGAGGTGGAACCCACGTGGTTCTATTAGAAGCTGTAGCCAACACCAAGGCCAGGTAGTCACTGGGGATAGCTCAGACCTGAATGCAGGCTTCTAGGACCAGAGACCCTGTTAGTACTGGAAGATTAATTGGGGATGGGATGCCCAAAGGGGCTGGCAATAAAGAATAGCTGGCACTGTTCAAAACAGTATTTGAATACTTTTAAGAAAAGGCTCCTTATCCCCTTAATCCACACCTAGATACCTCCACCCCCACCAGAGATCTTAAAATGGACATACCAGCCATATGCCAACATATGAAGATTACAAAAACATGTCTTATCAGGCTATTCCCTACAGCAGGCTGGCAGCCCCTCCATCTTCGCAACATTCATTCAGAAATCTACCAGAAATCCTTTGACCTCACCCAGGTCAGGGTCTGGAGTCCAGATGGGAGCTGTCCATGAAGAGTGGCTATCTAGCCTGGGTTAAAGAAATACTTTGCTTCCCAAAATGGCCAAAGGAGAGGAGAAACACAAATGATGCCACTGCTCTGTGGCTGGAAGAACTTTGCCTGTTGACTAGAAGGGGGTTAGAGGAAGATAATGGGAAACATGGTCTGAGGAAGACACTAAAAAGGGAAAGCTCTTAGAGGCCGCTTTTATCTGATGAGAAATCTCTCCTCATGTTGTGCCCTGGGAGACTTCAGCCTTTGAAGTCCCTTGAAAAAAAGGGCTTTAAGCAGCAGCCAGTGGAACAAAAATCTTCCATCTGGTACAGGGCCCAGATCTGAGGGAAAAGTAGATTTTGGAGGAATAGTTGGGAAAAGCAGGATGTGTATGTCTCACAGTAAGAATCTGGCCCCAAGGTCAGGGACTTAACTATTGCTTAAGATGTACAAAGTAGATCCTACTAAAGGGCTTTTCCCTTTGGACAAGGATGGGGGTGGGGGGTGAGGGTGGGGTTTTTCTTTGAACTATAGAATAGTTTTGTAATGAAGTCAGCAGGCCAAGTGAAAAAGGTCCTGCCTCTTGCCTACCTGGGAGACTGGGGGGGGGGGGGGGGGGTGAGTCATCATTCCCAAGCTGAAGAATAGCATCTGACTCACTAAGGTGGTACAGCATTGGTGTGACTTTTCAGTGCTAAGCTATAGCTCCAAGCCACCTTTCTCAGAAAATGGCTGTGGAGTTGGATCTCACACTAGGAGGAGGGCAAATTCAAGGCCAATGGCTGACAGTGAGCACCTGAACTTGAGATCTGTAAGCAGAGGGGCATGGATTTCACCTGAGCCAGAGGAGATGTGTAGGAATGGGAGCAAGAATGGCACTGTTTCTGGGGAAGGGAAAACACATCTTGGAGCAGGGCACTTCTGACTGACTGACCATAGCAGGAAAGCAGGGACAAGGCAGACTGTGCCTTCTCACAGTTGGTCTATAGTTACTTATCTGGCTGACTTACTTACCTAACAACTTCCTCTAACCCCATCCCCAACAACTGGGCTTTACTCTCATATGTAATCCACCAAAGCATAGTCAAGCCATTGTGGCATTGCATTAGCTTTAGTCAAAGAGAAAAGACAAAATAGATGTTAGGATTATAACTGTCACAATGGTGAAACCCAAACCAGGTACAAGGATCCCAAACAGGGAAGATATCTATAACTCTCACAAAAGTCCCGAGGCTGCTAAGTTTCTGTGATAATAGGAGAGAGGCAGCCATGTGTGAACAACGGCCTTTGAGACCAAATCTGAGAAGGCAGACTGCTTTCTGGGTTTCCTGAAGCAAGCAGGATGCTCAGCAGTAAAGATTAGAGTGGCAGACTTCACCACATCCTGAGGTCATCTTTGCTTCCTTCAGGTATGGGACAATCAGACCAGGCTGACATGCTACATAAAGGTTCCAGAGCTAAGGGTTGGTCCCAGGTGGTGGCCCAGAACCCAAGCACAGAAGAAAAGGACCAAGCTCAGACCTCCTGAGTGAGGGAGCTTCCACGTTTCTTTTTGGTCTTCCTCACAGTACCCTACTTACAGAAATTACAGATAGTTCTTCCTCTCAAGACCAATCAAGATTGACTTACCTAATATATAGAATATAAAAAAATACAGAACTTTTTGACATTCTCTCCTTTGGAAGTAAAATATACATGATACAACTATGGAAGAGGAAGAAGAAGAAAGGCCAAAGGTAGTGATCCCTGGCTATCCCAATACAGGACACTCTCACTCCAACCTCCTCTGCAACTTATGGGTCACCAGAGCAAGGACTTTCTCCTCAGGAGAAAGGAAGGATCACAGCCCCCTGTCTCACGCTTAGGAGAAAATACAGCTACCTCAGAGGTTCATTCAACTCCGAGGGGAATTTTCAAGTAAACAAATGAAGTTGGGTCGCACCATTGGAAGGTGGGTAGGAAACATGGGATCAGTAGCGACACATGGGAAGCCCTGTCTCAAAGGCCGGTGCTCCTCCCCTCCACTCCCACTGGTGTACTTGCCCCAGGAGAGTGAGGGGGATCTCCCAAACTAAAGAGGTCTGGGCAGGGGTTAGAGGAAGGAGGGAAGGGCCTTTGTCTCATGGTGACCTCCCCTTCAGCCTCTAGTCCCAGACAATGCTGGCAGCTGGGATTCCTAAAACCAGGAACTCATGGTTCTTGGAAAGAGCAATCTTAATACAAGAAAAATGTGCAAAAGAAAAAAATTAAATAACTCAATCCAAGCATACAAGATTAATATTCTGTCAGAGCAAGAACACTTTTTTTGGATTTCTCCCCTCCCCTCCCAACCCCCACTTCTGGAATATTCCATCTGCTCAAGTACCCAAGATAAGAGTTACACAAATCAGGGCAGAGAACTGGGAAGGATGAAGGAAGATAAAAGGGAAGGAAGTCACTACTAAAGAAAAAATAAAAATAAAAAAGGTGCAAAATTGATTACCTCAGTCCTCCTTTGTCTACCCCTGGGCTCCTGGGTTAAAGACATATGTGCAGCCAAAATATAGTGTAAGGAAGAAAAACCCAACACGTCCCCTTCTTGTCACAAAACCCAAATATGAGCCTCAGATGGTTCTGTCTGTCCAGAGGGTGCTCCCTCCAGGGAAGGGGGTGGAGCAGGTCAAGAGCACAGTTTCCAGGGCAGCAGAGGTGTGTGGTGGCTGATGGTGGGGAGCTGGTTTCCCGCCCACCAGAGGGCTGCTTTTCCGCTGGTTGGTGGTGCTTCCCATCCCATCCCCTCCCCGGAGGCAGACATTATAGCTGGAAGCCCTCCATGGGGGCCTCAGGCTGCTGGAAAATGAACTGCTGTTGCGTTTCATCCACTTGGGGAGCCAGGCTGCTATCATCATCTTCTACACCAAAGTAGTGCTCAATAAGGTCGAAGGCCTTCTGGTAGATCTCCTGGTTCTCGTGGCTCTGGAGAAACTCAATTTTATCCAAGCCTTTGGTGGTAACAAGGAAGAAGGGAGAGTAAACTTTCATAAGTACTTTTCTATGGCTCTGTGAAACACTTCTCTATTTTTCTTTCCCTGAGGTATGCTGCTGCTTATAAATACAAGTAATATGATCAGATCTCTTTTGACTTGAAAGAGGAAAGCCAAGATCTCTCCCTAAGCTATATAACCTCAAAGGAAAAAGACCAAAATGTCAGTTATAAATCAGAGGTTCTAATCCTGATTCTGTTTTTAACTACCTGTGTGACCTGGGCAAATCATTAACCTCTCTGAATTGCTCAGATATGAGTGATGAGTCCATCCTGCACTCTTGCTGCAACCTGCTAGAAACTCAGCTAAAAATATGTCTTCTTCTAGTACCTGATTCTATTAATTCTGGAGCTCTCTTTTTGCATCCATATCATACCTACTTGCTGGGGAGAGCCCATCAGAAAGAGAACTGATCTACTGTCCTTCAGAGGGAGAAGGAACTGGTGGGATAGAACCTTGCATTCAATGATGACTCTAAAAAACATACATCCTCACATATGTATACTACTTTGGAGGCCTACCCTCCCAAGACTAACCTAGAACCTCTCTACTTAAGACAGAGATGACGTTGGAGAGAGGACACATACCATAGGCTTCTTCGATGAGGCCACAGTAGGGATTGACCCCTGAGCCACTGCGCTTCCCCTCTTGCTCCCCAAGCCGAAGGATGTTCTCCAGTCCATTGAGGGCCACTTGTACAATCTTTGAATCCATCACAGTCAGCAAGTCACACAGGGGTTTGATGCAGCCCAGTGATACTAAGTACCTGGGGACGAGAGACCAGGCAAGTTCTAAATCAGGGTGGGGAATGCCTTATTTGGCCCTCGAAATCAACACCAGCTAACATCACACGCCTCACCAAATTAGCTTGACCAAATATAGCAGGCTAATTTTTAAGTTGATAATTTTGTATGGCCTGCGAATGATGTTATAAATATCCAAATGGCTCTTGGCAGAAAAAAAAGGTTTCCCACCCTTGTAATTAATGCAGGGCAAGGGAGGTACTAGGCAGGTGCTATGATGCCTGTGGGTCTCCCTCATACATGTCAACAGCCTGTGAAATTCACTCTTACTGAGCCTTCATAAACCACTCATCCTTCATCTGTCTCTCTCCACCTTCCCAATGCTAATGGCCCAGTTCAGCAATTTTCAACCTTTTTCATCTTATGGCACACATAAACTAATTACTTAAATTATGTGGCACTCCAAGATATATTTTTTGCCAATCTGACAAAAAAAAAAAAAAAAAAGCTATAATTTTTTTTTTTTTAGTTAATCCTCACCCGAGGATATTTTTCCATTGCTTTTTTTTTTAGATAGAGTGGAAGGGAGGGAGGGAGGAAGAGAGAAAGAAACATCGATGTGAGAGAGACACATCGAATGGTTGCCCTCTGCATGACCCTGACAAGGACCAGGGATTGAACCTGCAACCCAGGCACGTGCCCTTGACCAGGAATCAAACCCAAGACCGTTCGGTCTGTAGGCTGATGCTCTAACTGCTGAGCCAAACCAGCCAGGGCAAAATAGCTATAATTTTAATTCATTCACACTGGACAGCTATTGTATTGGTTGTTGTCATTAAAAAAATATATATATGTTTTTATTGATTTTTTTTAGAGCGAGAGGAAGGGATAAAAAGATAGAAACATCGATGTGAGAGAGAAACAATACTCGGCTGCCTCCTGCACACCCCCTACTGGGGTTCAAGCACATAACCCAGGCATGTGCCCTGACAGGGGAATTGAACTGGCACCTCTCAGTCCATGGGATTACGCTCAATCCACTGAGCCACACCAGCTGGGCTGCTGTCATTTTTTAATTTGACAATCTATGGGAAAAGAGGTCAGTGCCCTTGACTAGAGAGTCAGGTACTGCATGTTTTAAAAATTCTTATGGCACACCAGTTGAAAACCACTGGACTAGTTCATTTCCATGTGAAAGTCGGCCATAAATTCCTCTTCCTCATCTCTAATGTCTCCTTGCTGCAATATTACCACTCTGAACCCATCATTTCCCTGCTTAAAAGTTTTTTTGCCTGGCTGCGGTGGCTCAGTGGTTGAGCGTCAGCCCATGAACCTAGAGGTCACCAGTTTGATTCCTGGTCAGGGCACATGCCCAGGTTGTGGGCCCGATCCCCAGTGGGGGACACGCAGGAGGCAGCCAATCAATGTTCTCTGTCATCGATGTTTCTATCTCTCTCTCTCCCTTCTCTCTTTAAAAATAAATCAATAAAGAAAAAAAAATTTAAAAAAAAAGTTTTCACAGTCCAAGCTTTACAGGCATGACAATACAGACTCTCTACAGTCTGGCTCCTACTACCCTCCTCTCCTAGCTTTGCTTCTAATCATTCCCTTCTAAGAACACTACATTCCAGTCAAACATGTAAAGGTCTCCAAGATTAACTTAACAGTTATCCCTTTGCTCCTAAAGCTTTATATATACAGTCATGTGCCGCATTAACAACATATTAACAAATATATATATATTTTTAATCCTCACCTGAGGACACTTTTTGCATTCATAGAGTGAGAGGGACAGAGGGAGGAAGAGAGAGAGCAAAGAAACATCGATGTGAGAGAGACACATTGACTGGCTGCCACCCACACAACCCCAACCGGGGCCAGGGACAAACTGTAACTGAGGTATGTGCCCTTAGCGGTAGCCGAACCCGGGCCTCTCCAGACCGCAGGACGACGCTCCAACCGCTGAGCCAAACCGGCCAGGGCTAAAAAAATATATCTTTATCGATATTTTTAGATAGAGAAGAAGGGAAAAGGGGAGAGAGATAGGAACAGTGATAAGAGAGAAACATCGATTGGCTGCCTCCTGCATGCCCCATACTGGGGATTGAGCCTGCAACCTTGGCATGTGCCCTGACAGGGAATCGAACCGGCAACCTCTTGGTGCATGGGATGACACTCAATCCACTGAGCCACACCAGCCGGGCACATAACAAAATTCTGGTCAATGACAGATTTCATATATGACAATGGTCCCATAAAATTATAATGGAGCTGAAAAATTCCTATCATCTAATGACACTGTAGCCATCATAATGTCATAGCACAATGCATTACTCACATGTCTGTGGTGATGCTGGTGTAAACAAATTTACTGCACTGCCAGTTGTATAAAAGTAAAATATACACAATTAGGTACAGTATATAACACTTCGTGATGATAAATGACTATGTTGCTGATTAATGCATTTACTATACTGTACTTTTTTTGTTATTTAAAGTGTACTCCTCCTAGTTATAAAAATGTTTTCTGTCAAACAGTAACTGTGTTACACCGGCAGCAGCCTAACACATCTCTTGTTTACCGGGACTCTTGATTGCATCATTTTCTCTCGTGTTTGATTTAGCCTCATGTTGTTTTGTACAGTAACATGTTGTATACGCTTGTAGCCTAGGAACAGCAGGCTATACCACCTAGGTTTGCTTAAGTACACTCTGTGATGTTCACACAATGACAAAAATGCCTAATCTCAGAACGTATTCTTATCATTAAGTGGTACACGACTGTACTGAATATACTCCCCTTGCTGAGGGCAAGACACCTGCCTGATTCTCATCACTCCTACTCATGTTGATAATAGAAACTAAAATAAAAAAGCACACACATACAAAATAGCTTTCTATTTGCTTCTCCCAAGTATTACCCCCAAAAATGATTTCACAAAGAAGCTGTGTTGAATGAACCACAGCATGGTTCTCCTTCATTTGTATGGGTAATTGACAATTACATATAGTCTCTGGTGGGGAGGACAAGGTAGAGAGACAGATGTCTGTGTCACAGGTTTCTGTTCTCTAGGAGGAAAAAGAGGTACATGGTCTATGGGTATCTATTTCAGACTCCAGTGCCACTCTAGCAGTTTACCAGTTAAAACCTACTGCAGCTAGACTGGGGCAGACTATCCCAGAAAAAGCAGTTTGGAGGTCACATGTAAACCGTGAGCCAAGAGGGAGAGTACACATAACATGCAACACAATGGGAAAGAAATGAGATACCTGATCTGCTCAGGGGTTCCTCCAGATGTGGCATTGGTGATGGCCCAGGCTGCTTCTTTCCTTGTACGGAACTCTGCTTTCTGAAGAATTTCGATCAGCACAGGGAAGATGTTTGTATCAATGACAGCCTGAGAGAGGATTGGGGTGGCGGTGGGGAGGAGAAAGTAAGTCACTTCAAGAAGAGAAATCAAATCCAGCCCATAAATCAGCAAAGATTCAGACATCTTCCCTTCCTGGGAGTCTTCCTTTGTTCTTGTTATATAGATGAGAGGCTACAGGGGAACCTGGCTTCCACTACACAGAATCTTTGACCAATAGCACACACTGACCCCAATTTCTAAGGGAAACAAATTCTTCTAGAAGCAAATATTCTACAACCTCCCATGTGCCCATGCCTTTCCTCCTGACATCCCCACCCCGTGACTTCCCTCCTGCTTGTTCTACCTGTATTTGAGCCCTGTTGCCAGCAGTGATATTTGAAATGGTCCAGCAAGCTTCTTTCCGGATTGACTCCTTGGGGCTGCTCAGCAAGTGGAGGAGGCAAGGGAGCGCTGAACAGTTGAGAATGACCTAGAATACCAAAAGCACAGGCAACAAAATTAGATAAATGGACTTAATCAAAATTAAAAACTTTTGTAAGAATTAATATCCAGAATATACAAAGAATTTCTATAACTCAAAAATAAAAAAACCAAACCACTCAATTTTTTAAATGGGCAAAGGATTTGAATAGACATTTCTCCAAAGAAGATATACAGGTAGCCAAAAAGCAAATGAAAAGGTGCCAAACATCACCTAATCATTAGGAACTGCAAACCAAAACCACAATGAGATACTACTTTACACTTACTAGGATGACTACTATAAAAAAGAACATAGAAAATACAAGTGTTGATGAGGATATGGAAAAAACTGGAACCTGGTACTCTGGGGGTGGGAATGTAAACTGGTGCGGCCACTGTGCAAAACCCTATGGTGGTTCCTTAAAATATTAAACATGCCCGGCCGGTGTGGCTCAGTGGTTGAATATCCACCCATGCACCAAGAGGTCGCTGGTTCGATTCCCGGTCAGGGCACATGCCCAGGTTGTGGGCCAAATCCCCAGTGGGGGGCATGCAGGAGGCGGCCAATCGATGCTCTCTCGCGTTGATGTTTCTATCTCTCTCTCCCTCTCCCTTCCTCTCTCTCTAAAATCAATAAAAAAAAAATTGAAAATAAAATAAAATATTAAAATAATCATATGATCCAATAATTCCATTTATGGGTACATATCCAAAAGAACCAAAAGCAGACTCAGATAACTTGAAAGCTAATGTTCAATGCAGTATTATTCATAATAGCCAAAAGGTGAAAACAACCCAAATGTCTATCAATAGATGAATGCATAAACAAAATGTGGTGTATGCATACAATGGATTATTTAAACATAAAATAAAATAAAGGTCTGACAAATATTACAATATGAACGAACCTCAAAGACATTATGCTAAGTGAAATAAGCTACATGAAAGGACAAACTATATATAGTTCCACTTATGTAAGGTACCTAGAGTAGTCAAGCTCACAAAGAAAGCAGTATAGTGGTTACCAGGGACTGAGGGGAGGAGGAAATGGAGAGTTATTATTTAATGGGTACAGAGTTTCAGTTTGAAATGATAAAAAAATGTGGTATTGGCTGGTGATGATGGTTGAATAACAATGTAAATGTACTTAATGCCACTGAAATGTACACTTGAAAATGGTTAAAACAGTAAATTTTATGTTATGAATATTTGTTCATGCATGCACACATAAGTATAACCTAGAAAATGAGTGTGGGTTTGCTCACCTGCCACAGAAACTGCCAAGAATCCCACAGAATTAAGCCAACTACTCAAGACCCAAAGAATACCCAGATCCCTAGCCTCTAAACAGAATAGAACCCTGTTTACTGTGCCCTCCCTTCCCAGATTAACATGAAGAGTGTCCATGGGATCGTAAAGGTCTAGGAAGTAAGGGTAAGGTCTCATAGCTTTTAGTATCTCAAAGGGACCAGGATTCAAAAACTGTTAAGAATTACATTGTCCCAGGTACTGAGTCAAGTTAAATTAGCATTCCTTCAAAAGCACAGAATGGATGATGTTTTGCTTCCAATTTATAGAAAAAATAAAGGCAACCAAGTTCCCCATGATCATATAGAAAGTGGCAGAGTTGGAATATTTCACCCAAGCCCATGTTTTCTCTCCTAGACTATGCTGCCTCCCATCAGCACCAAAGTCCTTGGTAGGAAAGGGTTTTGTCCACAGACAGCTCTTCTCTTCCTTACCTGGGTTTGGATGTCATCCCCAGTGACGATGTTACCCACAGCTCTCAGGGCAGGAGAAGCCACTTTGTAATCATTATGCCTGTAGAAGAGGGAGATCTGGTGAGTAGAAGGCCAGCACAAAATACTCAGCTCTGCTGACCAACAAGGCTGACAGCACTCTCATGGCTCTAGACACTTTGGATAGGGCAGCAGTTCTTTAGTCTGAGCTTAGAGATTAGGGAATCTGTACCCTTTCTGAGACCACTCACATTAGAAGCTCTACCAATCTCCTGCAGACTCCAGAGTCTATGACCGCCTGTATCTTCTCATTGGGGCCATCGGACAAATAAGAAAGGGCCCAGCAAGCATCTGCCAACAAGTCTGAGTCACTGCTGAAGAGTAGGCGAGACAGCACAGGCAAACAAGAGGACACCTGTTGGAAGCAGAGTGAGAGGGACTCAGGGGGACAGCTACATCAGCTCTACTACTACTACTACTACTACTACTAACATTGCTGTTGTCCCCTCCTCTACAAGTAATTCTAAGCCCTGCAGATCTCTATTACATTAAAACATCAGGCCTAACTTTTCACTTTACCATCCATGCACACGAAATCACTTATTTCATTGAAAAGCACCTCTTTCAGTCTCTCATGGATTGAGAGACTCTAAGGCAGTGGTTCTCAACCTTCCTAATGCCACGACCCTTTAATACAGTTCCTCATGTTGTGGTGACCCCCAACCATAAAATTATTTTCGTTGCTACTTCATTACTGTAATTTTGCTACTGTTATGCATCGCCATCAGAAATATGTGTTTTCCGATGGTCTTAGGCGACCCCTGTGAAAGGGTCATTCGACCCCCAAAGGGGTCGTGACCCATAGGTTGAGAACCGCTGCTCTAAGGGGTTCCTTAAATATTTGATATCTCCCATATAAAAATTTGTCCATATGAAGGAACCGGAAGAAGCTCTCTTACCTTTGCAAACTCCGGAGGTGGGTTCTTCCCTCGGCAGAGGTTTGACAGGGCCCAGACTGCATTCCGTGTCATTGTTAGTCGTGTGGACTTTGTAAGTAGCCTGAAAAACAAAAACAAAAACAAACAGATCCTGAGCAATGATGTCCTTGGTGTAGGGTTGCTGCCAATGAACCCCAGGAGCAAATCCAATCAGACCCCTAAGACTCTCAGCCTCAGTTTCTTCCTACCCATAGACTTAATTTAACTGAGCCTGTTTGGGCCAGGAGGCCAACCTGTATCCCCAGAGGATTAGGACTAGCTATGGCTAGTTAAGACCATAGCTAATAAAGACAAACAGAGGTCTGGATCTTGAGTAAGCCTGCAAAGCTTTTAAGATAGGACATACTGTGCCCCTAACCATGGCCACAAGTTCTAAACAAGAAGTACTGTTCTCTTTGGAAATAAGAGCTGAAGGTCTACTTTCTGTGAAGGGCCCAAGAAAGAGTTATAGTGGTAGCCTATGAGACTGTGATCTCTGAGGAACAGTTCATCCACCTATTTTGGTTTAAATGTAATGTAGCTCTACTTTGAGGGAGGGATGGGAAAAGGATCCACATGAGCTTTCATGGGGACTTTGACCTGAGGTTTACAACAGAGCTCTCCAATGGACCTGCGCATAAACTCATAGCAAATCAATATATTCTGCAGAGAATAGATTCTTCAAGATGGGCTAATCCTGCCTCTCTCCTTGGCTCAAAAATGAGTCAGGTATGACCAACATGAGATTCCACAGGGCCATGAAGTGAGGAAGCACAGACTAGTAGCACAATCTTCATGTTCTTAAAAGATATCTTTTACCTTGGCAATCAAAACGTACTTATAGCATTTTTGTATTATCATCTTAAGGTAAGTTGCCACATAGCTGCCCTACAGATGCCCCAGGTGCAGATGATTATTAATTACTCACGTTAACAAAGGATTAAGGATGGAACAGTTCAAGACGTAATCTCGGCAGACGGAGCTGTCTCCAGCTATGTTTCCCAGTGCCCAGACTGCCTGAAAAGGGGATGATGAAACTGTCAGCCACAGAGCCTAGTGGCTTCTTTGAGTACTTTATACTTACAACTACAGTTGAGTACCCAACAATAATCAGGATGAAAACCATATTAAGGCCCAAGAAACACTAAGTGAGCTCAGGTACTGTCTCTGTTGACTTTTTTTTAACGTGTTTTGTTTGTTTTTTTAATCCTCACCCAAGGATATGTTTTTTTTGGTTGATTTTTTTTTTTTTAAAGAGAGGAGAAGGGGTGGGGGTGGGGGACACTGATGTGAGAGAGAAACATCACTTGTTGCCTCCCATACACACCTCACTGAGGATCAAACCCGTAACCTAGGTATGTGCCCTAACCGTGAATTGAATCCACAACATTTTGGTATACGGGGCAGTGCTCCAACCAACTAAGCCAGGGTTGTTGATACCTTCTTCTTTTTCTTTAACATATATTTTTGTTGATTTTTTTTAGAGAGAGAGAGAGGAAGGGACAGATAGAAACATTGAAGAGAGAATTGAACCGGCAACCTCTTGGTGCATGGGTCAATACTCAACTACTGAGCAACACTGGCTGGGCCCAGCCAGGCTATTTAAAAAAATCTTAAAAGCCCTGGCCGGTTTGGCTGAGCGGTTAGAGCGTCGGCCCGAGGACCAAAAGTCGCGGTTCAATTCTAGTCAAGGGCACGTACCTCGGTTGCGGTTCTGTCCCTGGCCCTGGTTGGGGTCCTGCAGGAAGCAACCAATCAATGTTTCTCTCTCTCTATCCCCACCCCCCCAACACTCTATCTGAAAAATCAATGGAAAAATATCCTTGGGTGAAGATTTAAAATAATAATAATAAAAAAAATTAAGTCACATTTGAGCATTACCTGTTCCTGTACATCCTCAAAGTCCGAGTTAAGCAGCTCTATAAAAATGGGGACAGCCCCTGCTTCAATGACAATTTTGGTCTGCTGAGAGGTTCCAGAGGCAATGTTCGTTAGCGCCCAGGCAGCTTCAAACTGAAAGCAAGATTAAGCCATGATTGAGAGATCATTCTGGACAGGGCAGCGTGCTTACCAGCTGGCTCAGAGCAGTAAGCCTTTTGTTCCTGACTAAAAAGCCTTTCCTCTCCCCCTTAAATGGTAGGAAGAGGTATCGGCAGTGACAGAACAGAATGGGAAACCAGAACGGGGCTTCAGTGGCCCAGGTCTAGTCCTGCACTACCACAGCACCCATTAGTCCTTCAGCAAATCACCTTTTTATTTCCCAAGCTTCACTTTCTTCATTACTGAAACCAGGATTAGAGTGAGCTGGATCTCTCAAAGTCCCTTTCAGCAGAGTTTCTAGTAAGTTCCAACAGACTGATTCACCACCCATGTCTGAGAACAGAAACCCAGAGAGGCTAAATGATTTGCCCCATTCAGGTCACACAGGTAATGTGGAAGTGGACTAGAACCTCTGATTTATAAACCTCCGATTTATAACAATCAATCTGTCATATTCTGGTATCTTTCCTTTGAGATTATTTTAGGAGAGAAATGTGCTCTCTCATTTGAGGCCAAGACTTCTGAGGCAACAAACTGATAGCTTTTCTTAAATGTTTCCTCATATTGTTTGTCTATTTCCTGAGAGATGTGTCTATAGAAACATCCCACTGCAATTTCTTTGAAGGAAGGCTTTCATCTGGTACCTCTCCATCCCAGGTCTCACCTGTAATGTACAATTCTCATTCCTCTTCAGAAACTCCACAAACCGATCCACCACTCCTGGAGTGTTGATAACTTCATCTATTGGAGGGCTAGGCTCTGGAAGAGTGAGAAAGGAAGAAAAGTCAGGATAGGCTTTGGCAGATGCATTCACTGAGGTCAACCTACCATCCTTCCTAGATACTCCTGATCATCCTTATAAACTCCTTTTGGGTGAGGTGGCTTTAGCAGCAGTTGGTTATCTTTGAACTGTATGATATAGTTGGGATGCTAAAGAGTAAAGCCCATCCTGCCCTGGCCAGTTTGGCTCAGCAGTTAGAGCGTCGGCCCGCGGTCCAGAGAGACCTGGGTTCGGTTCCGCTAAGGGCATGTACCTTGGTTGCAGTTTGTCCCTGGCCCTGGTTGGGTCATGCGGGAGGCAGCCACTCGATGTGTCTCTTTCACATCGATGTTTCTCTCTCTCTCTCTCTCTCTCTCTCTCTCTCTCTCCCCCTCCCTCTCACTCTATCCGATCAAAAAATGGAAAAATGTCCTCAGGTGAGGATCAAAAAGAAAAAAGAGTAAAGCCCATCCTAATTTAAATATGCTCACCTTTGGCTTACTGAAGCTTAGCAAGTAAGGAAGTAAGGGAGCGAACAAAGCCCAAGGGATAGAAACCCCTAGTCCAAACATTTTCCTTCTAAGACTAGCATTCTTTTCTTGGGAGGACTGCTTAATGTACTGAGGCAAGAAGTATTTTTTACTATCAAATTTTTACTGAGCATGAACAATGTGCCAGACACAGTTCTAGGTACTGAGGATACAGTAGTGAACAAAACCAAAAGTCTCTGCTCTCACAGAGCTTACATTCTAGTGAGGAGAGACATTCTATTATGATAGAAGGTAATAAGTATAATGAGAGAAAAAGAAAAGGTAGGGCAGGGTAAAAAGATTAAAAATGCTGAGGGTAGGGGGTAGCCTATAATTTTAAATAGGGTATCAGGGTAGGCTTCATTGAGAAGATAGGATCTGATCATAGAAGTGAGGGGGCTGTCACACAGTTATGTCAAGTAGAGGATATCAGGCAGAAGGAATAGCCAGTGCAAACATAAAAATGTGCCTGGCTTATCTAAACACTAAAGCCAGTAGGACTAGAGCAGATCAGTGAAGGGGGAGCAGGTTGATGAGGTCAGCAAGAAGAAACAAGACACTAAATCATGTAGGTGGTCTCTTTGGGGAGGACCAGGCTTTGTACCTTTGGAGAGTAGTTTCCGGAATTTCTGTGTGGTTGCTAACTGCAGGTCAGAGTCATCAGAAAAGAGCATCTCTACCATCTCTCTTGTGATCACACTCTCCTAGAACATAAAACAGGTTCAAGGCTTTGCAAACCAACACTAGAGCCAGATGTGAGCACATAATCCTGCGTGGCGTCCTGCTTTGTAAAGAGTTGAGGGCAAGAGGACAGACAGCATAACAGACAGGCTCAGGAGAATGTGTTTGTTTAATCCACGGCTGCTTCAAGTTGGGGCATTTGAAAATGATTCCTAACTTCTGAGGCAACTGATGGCTTCCCTTAAATGTTTCCTCAGGTGTCTCCATCAGAGATGAATCCTTGTTGACTCTTAAAGCTGACCAACTATAAAAGGGCCCATGGAAGAAAGAGCTTAGCATGGTTGTCAGCAAAACTACTAGATGATGTGAACTGCCCAATTTCTGTTCTGTAGAAGCAGGTACTTCCCAGGCCTGCCTGAAGCAAGAGCCTTACCCCAGTGGTAGAGCTCACATAGGAGTCCATGAGGAGACTATCGAACATGGCTGCTTCTTCATTAATCATCTCCACATTTCTCCGTTTAAAAAGCTGCAAGTGAAGAGAAGAGATGATGGTAAGACTATTCACTAAAACAACAACAAAAAAGAATGAGTCAATGTTAATTATGGCGTAACTGTCGGGTAAATGCTAGCATAGTTGAGAAAATGCCAAGTTTAACATACTGACATGGAAAGATATTCAAGAGCTTTACTTTCTATTTTATGTCTTCATTTCTATAAGCAAAAAAAAGAAAAAAAAATCTTTAAATATTCTAATGCCCTCTGTATAAAAGGTGATAAGTATAAAAGGCCTTGAAGGAAAGGAATAATGGTAAAGCAAGAGGGTAGGCAAAAGCAGGTTAGGTGATTGCATGTTGTCTGGACAAGGCACCAATTTAGTCGGTGTGTGGCAGAGCATAAATGATGAGGTAGTAATATACTCTCAGTCCTAGGGAGACTTACAAAGAATGGACCCAAGAAACAGAAATAAGGCAGCCCAGAATAGCTGATGAACCTCTTAAAGGGCCAAGCTTGGAACTGGGCCTCGAAGACCAGGCCTAGCACTGACTTTAGAGTAAAGAAGAGAGAAGGTAATAAGGGGCTAGAACCAGAATGTTATAACAAAGACAAATGATTTCTAAGTTGGTCTAAATTATGGAAAAAGAATAAGGAATTGGCTTTCTCTTTCTCAAAGCTTCCAATATTTCGTTACAACTAAGTAAACTATTGAACATGGCAGCTGGATCCTTTCCCTAAACAGTATGTTTAAGAATACTCTGTACCCTGGGCAGGTAGCTCAGTTGGTTAGAGAATCATTCTAATATGCCAAGGTTGTGGGTTTGATCCCTGGTCAGGGTACATAATCAACCAATGAATGCATAAATAAACGGAGCAACAAATGGATGTTTCTTTCTCTCTCTCAAATAAATAAATACATACATACACACATACATACATACATACATAAATCTGGGGGGGAAAAAGAAAAAGAATATTCGGGTTAACCCACTTGTTGCTCCCGCTTCTGCTTCCGAAGCTGAATGCCCTCTTCCTCTCTTCTTCGCCTCATTTCCTCAGGGTTTAGGGCATTGTTCTTATAGCTCTTCATTCGATAATTGTCTTTCCCTGGGCTTGCCATGGTCTCTAGAAGAGAAGATACAAACACATTGGCAAAGGCTCTTAAAAAGACAGTATTTCCTTTTCACTGGGCTTCTGTCTCTACCCACCCTCCCCTACTCAGGGAGACCACAGATTCTCAAGGAAGCCTAATAATCTCAATAACCACACTTGACATCTCTAATACTACCAACACACACAGTTTCCTTTAATCATAATAAGATGGTTAAATTACGTGTAATTATAGCCGTTGATATAAGCATAGTAGTTAAATGTGTAGGCCTTGGAGCCAGATTGTGTGGGTTCAAATTCTGGCTCTTCCACTTCTCAATTGTGCAAACCTTCAATCAGTTCCTTTAACCTCTGTCCCTCAGGATCTCATCTTTAAAACAGGGACATAATAGTTTCTACTTGATAGAGTTGTTAGAGAAATTAAATAGGTGCCCTAGCTGGGCAGCTCAGTTGGTTAGTGTTGTCCCAATACGCCAAGGTTGTAGGTTTGATCCCTGTTCAGGGCACATACAAGAATCAACCAATGAATGCATAAATAAGTGGAACAACAAATCGATGTTTCTCTCCCTCCCTCAAAAACAAACAAAAAAATTTGTCTGGCTGGTGTGGTTCAGTGGATTGAGCATCATCCCATGGACTGAGGTCCCAGTTCAATTCTCAGACAGGGCACATGCCCGAGATGCAGGCTCAATCCCCAGTAGGGAGTGTGCAGGAGGCAGCCAATTGTTTCTCTCTCATATCAATGTTTCTATCTCTCTCCCTTCCTCTCTTTCTAAAATGAATAAATAAATAAATAGAGGTACTTCTTAGAACAATGCTCGACATATGGTAAATTCTCACAAGCTATGACCATCTTCATGACAAGAAAACAGTTATATGACTTGCCCAATAAACTCAAATATATTTCACCTAACCAGGTGAAATAATTATAGTATATCTAATCCAGTGGAATACCATGTATCTTTTTTTGTAGTAGTTAATCCTCACCCAAGGACATTTTCCCATTGATTTTTATATAGAGTGGAAGGGAGGGTGGGAGAGAAACATCGATGTGAGAGAGACACATCGACTGGTGGCCTCCTACACCACCCCGACAAGGGCCGGGGATCGAATCTGCAACCCAGGTACATGCCCTTGACCAGGAATTGAACCCAAGACCCTTTGGTCTGAGGGCTGATGCTCTAACTGCCAAGCCAAACCAAACTGGCCAGGGCCATGTATCTTTTTTATTTTTTTAACCTTTTCTTTTATTAATTTATTTTTGTTACAGATGTTTCTCCTTTCCCCCCCATTGACACCCTCCTTCCAATCCTGCACCCACCCCCACCTTCGGCATTGTTGTCTATGTCCACTGTTAGGCATACATGCATATAAGTTCTGCGGTTCATCTCTTCCCTCCCCCCATCCCCCTCTTCTGAGGTTTGTAAGTATGTACCCTACTCCTATGTTTCTGGGTCTCTTTTGTTCATCAGCTTGTTTTGTCCATTATATTCCACAAATAAGTGAGATCATGTGATATTTGTCTTTCTCTGACTGGCTTGTTTCGCTTAGGATAATACTCTCTAGGTCCCTCCATGTCGTCTCAAAGGAAAAGAGATCTTTCTTTCTTACAGCTGCATAGTACTCCATTCTGTATATGTACCACAGCTTTTTTATCCACACATCTATTGATGAACACTTGGGCTGCTTCCAGATCTTAGCGATTGTAAATAGTAATGCTATGAACATAGGGGTACATATGTTCTTTCTGATTGGTATTTCAGGCTTCTTAGGATATATTCCTAGAAGTAGAATCACTGGGTCAAAAGGCAGTTCAATTTTTAATTTTTTGAGGTAACACCACATTGTTTTCCATAGTGGCTGCACCAGTCTCCATTCCCACCCGCAGTATACTAGAGTCCCCTTTTTTCCACACCCTCGCCAGCACTTGTTGTTTGGTGATTTGTTGATGGCAGTCATTCTGACAGGTGTGAGGTGATACCTCATAGTTGTTTTTCTTCACATGGGCCAGGCAACCACGTATCTTTTTTAGATGACCCATATGCCCACCATCCAGTTTTTAAATAATAAAAAAAAAAGTTTAGTCCAGCTGATGTGGCTCAGTAGTTGAGCATCAACCCATGCACCAAGAGGTCGCCGGTTTGATTCCGGTCAGGACACATGCCCAGGTTGTGGGCTCGATCTCCGGTGGGGGGCATGCAGGAGGCGGCCAGCCGATGTTCTCTGTCATCGATGTTTCTATCTCCCTCTCCCTCTCACTTCCTCTCTCTCTAAAATCAATAAAGGAAAAAAAAAATTTTTTTTAATCAACTAAACACAAAAGGTAGTAATGGAGAGGTACAAAAATGGCATAAGACATACACAAAACAAAAAGCAAAATAGCAGAAATCCTTCCTTATCAGTAATTATGTTATATGTAAACGTATGAAACCCTCGAGTCAAAAGGCAGAGATTGGTAGAATAGGTTAAAGAAAAACAAACAAACAAACATGATCGAACTATTTAATGTCTGCAAATACTTACTGCATATCCAAAGACACAAACAGGTAGAAAGTAAATGGATGGAAAAAGATATTTCATGCAAATGGTAATCAAAAGACAGCTGGGATGGCTATATTAATATCAGACAAAAATCTTTAGCCCTGGCCAGTTTTGCTCAGCAGTTAGAGCATTGGCCCACAGACCAGAGAGTCCCAGGTTCGGTTCCTGCTAAGGGCACGTGCCTCGGTTGCAGTTTGTCTCCGGCCCCAGCTGGGGTCATGTGGGTGTCAACCAGTCAATGTGTCTCTCTCACATCTATGTTTCTCTCTCTCTCTTCCCCCTTCTCTCCCTCTCACTCTATCTGAAGATAAATGCAAAAATGTCCTTGGGTGAGGATTAAAAAAAACATCTTTAAGTAAAAACTGGTACAACAGACTAAGGACATTATATACTAATTAAAGGGTCAATTCGTCAAGAAGATATAACAGTTATAAAATATATGCACCAAACTAGAAGGCTAAAATATATGAAGCAAACACCAACAGGCTTGAATGGAAAAATAACTACAATAATATTTGGAGACTTTCATATACCATTTTCAATAATGAATAAAATACCTAGACAGAAAATTAATAAGGAAATAGAGCTCTTCAATAACATTATAAATCAGCTAAACCTAAAACATATATAAAATATCCCACCCAACAACAGCAGAATATATCTTCTCAAGTATACATGGAACATTCTCCAGGATAGACCAAGTTAGGCCACAAAAAGAGTCCGATAAATTCTAAAAGATTGAAAGCTAAAGTATCTTATTCTAAGACCACATGGAACAAAGGTAGAAATAAATACCAGAAAGAAAACTGGGAAATTCACATATATGTGAAAACTAAACAACAGACTATTTTTTTTTTTTGGCTTTTATTTATTTTTTTATTAATTTACTTTTGTTACAGATGTTTCTCCTTTTTTCCCCCATTGACACCCTCCTCCCCCTCCCTCCCTGCCCCGTCCCCATTTTTGTTGTCCATGTCCATTGGTTACGAGTACATGCGTACAAGTTCTGTGTTCATCGCTCCCCTCCCCCACCCCCTCTTCTGGCAAATGTCAGTCTGTACCCCACTTCCACGTCCCTGGGACTACCCTGTTCCTCACACTGTTATGTTCATTATATTCCAGAAATAAGTGAGATCATATGATATTTGTCTTTCTCTGCTTGGCTTGTTTCACTTAGGATAATAGTTTCCAGGTCCTCCCATGTCGACGCAAAGGATAAGAGATTGTTCTTTCTTACAGCTGCATAGTACTCCATTGTGTATATGTACCACAGCTTTTTTATCCATTCGTCTACTGATGGACACTTGGGCTGTTTCCAGATCTTAGCTATTGTAAATAGCGCTGCTATGAACATGGGGGTACATGTATTCTTTCTGATTGGTGTTTCAGGCTTCTTAGGGTATATTCCTAGGAGTGGGATCACTGGGTCTAAACAACAGACTCTTAAAAAATAAAGCTGGAGAGCTCATTTCCTGATTTCATAACTTACTACAAAGCTACAGTAATCAAAACACTGTGGTACTGGCATAAGGAAAAACATATAGATCAATGGAATAGAATTGAGAGTCCAGAAATAAATTCACATATCTATTCCCAGCTGATTGATTTTTGACAAGGGTCACAAGTCCATTCAATGGGGTAAAAATAGTCTCTTCATCAAATGGTGCTGGGACAACTATTTCTCTAGATCCAAAAGATCTATCCTACAATGGTGTGCGGATCGAGTCCACTTCGCTGATCTAGCCCATGGATCAAGGCGTTATTCACGTGTTCAAGGCCCTCTACACGCAAAACACCCTGCAGCACCTTGTTGAAGGCATGGACCTTGAGGAGAACTTCTTGTTGAAGGAGTACTGGCGGCAGTATACCATCACAACCTGTCTGAAGAACATCTAGGCCACAGTGAAGGACATAAAGACAGAGACCGTGAAGGCCAGCTGGAAGATGTTGTGGCCTGAAATTGTCCACGACTACAGAGGATTCACCCCAGAGGATATAAGCAACTTGGCAGTGGATAAGGCAGTTAGGCTAGCCCGGATGCTGAGAGGAGAAGGTTTTGCGGCTATGACCCGCGATAACGTGGATGAGCTGCTGGAGACACATTTGGATCCCTTAACTGACGAGGATCTGGTGGAGATGACTAAGTCTGTGATTGAGGAGGAGGAAGAGCAGCCAGAGGTTCCTGGGGGTCAGGAGGAGGAAGTTGGCCTTACACCTGAGTGTCTCTCACAAGTTGTGAGAACTATTAAGGTAGTACAGGACATGATTGGCGAATGGGACCCACAAATGATGCGTGCATTGCAGTTCCAGAATGCATTGATGGAGCTATAGAACCCTACAAAAGCCTCCTCACGCATATGAAAAGACAGCGCCAGCAACTGCCTATCACGATGTTCTTCAGCCGTGCACCCAGACACCCACTGCCTACTTCTAGTACTCCTTCAGCGGAAGAAGACGACGACGCACCTGCTGAAGATACTGCACCACCTGAAGACTCTCCTACTGAGGTCGTGCCTTCAGAGGAGCAGTAACCTTGCTCTTCTTTGCTGTGCAGTACATCTCTTCATCTTCATCGCTTCATCATCAAACAAGTTTCACTATTTTCATAGGTTAGTGGTTGTGTGTAAGAACTGTGTGTGTGTGTAATTAAATGTACAATAATAATAATATATTTGTAATGTCTAATATGTCTTATTTTCTCTTATTTTGTCTAATATATTGAGTAATACGAGTGTAATGGTGATTAAAGGATGTTATTTCATGTCTAGAGGGCTCCAATAATGTTAAAAAACGTATTTAGAAGGTCGTAAACAGGTTTTCTATGCTCTAACTGAGAAAAGATTCAATTTATAAATAATCCTACTTTGTGGAAATTCATTTATCGCGGTAGAGTCTGGAACTGATTAACCGCGATAAATGAGGGCCGAATGTATTCAAACTAGCTTAATCCTAAATTGTTAACTCTGCCTTAACCTTCCATTTGCTCCTGCCCCTTCTGCCTCCCTACCACCTTGATGTTTTCCTCTGTGACACTGTGTGGCATGAAGTGACACCCTCTCTGAGACCACTGAGTATAACAAACATCTTCCCTCCAAGCCTCATTCCTGTCTCCTCCTGTGGCTGCAGTGATTTTATCATACCTTACCCAATATTTACATTTTAAAAACAATCTCTTGCCCAGCCAGTGTGGCTCACTGGGTTGAGTATTGTCCCTGTGCACCGAAAGGTCACCGGTTCCATTCCCGGTCAGGGCACATGCCTACTGATGTTTCTCTCTCATTAATGTTTCTCTCTCTCTCCCCCTTCATCTCTACCTAAAAGTCAATATAAAGATATTGAAAAGAAAAACAATCTCAATATTTTAGAAACTGATAAAAAGTGAAGCTGATTATATTAAAGTATGAGTAGAGGAAGCCTTACCAACTAGGTTCTCCCTCCCTTTATAAACATTTCCCATCCTCTAAATTTCTAATCTGAAACAGATACTAAAAGCATTGCAAAAGGGATGAAAAACAAGTTTTATAGTCATACAGAAAGGGAAAACTAATTCTAACATTGCCCCTTTTCTGGAGTGATTGGGGTAAAAGCAATGAGAATTTAAAAAGAAATCTCCTGCCCTGACCAGTTTGGCTCAGCAGTTAGAGCAATGGCCCGTGGACCAGAGAGTCCCGGGCTCGATTCCAGCCAAGGGCCTGTACCTTGGTTATAGTTTGTCCCCGGCCCTGGTTGGGGGTCGTGCAGGTGACAGCCAGTTGATGCGTCTCTCTCACATTGATGTTTCTCTCTTTCTCTCTCTCCCCCTCCCACTCTGTCTGAAGATAAATGTAAAAATATCCTCAGGTGAGGATAAAAAAAAAAATCTCCTGGTGCACACTCCTTGAGGCACACCCTCTCGAATCTTCTTTCCGAGTGACTTTTCTTTTTCTTAAACTCTTAAGGGTCCCCACAAGACTTGCAAACAGGGGAGCAGAGGGCAGTGGCAGCTCATCCCAGGCTAACCTCTTGAACCTCTTTTTCTCTGACTTTCCAGTGAGCTGACATGACAGAAGCCCCGCCTTGGCTCACTACTTTCCCATAATGTTTCTAGAGAGCCAAAGCAGCCCTGCCCAGGCTCTCTCTGGTTGCTTCTTCTATCCTAGCCCCTTCCTTATTTCACTATCCATAGCTTTAATAAAGGTATTCTCAAAATAAAAATAAAATAAAATAATTAATCTCCCCATATAAATTATCTAATCACTATGCTGTACAACTGAAAGTAATATAATATTGACTGTTGACTGTAATTGAATTTTTTTTTAAATCCTCACCCGAGGATATTTTTTCCCCATTTATCTTTGGATAGAGTGGAGGGGAGGGGAGGAGGGGGGGAGGGGGGAGGGAAGAGGGAGAGAGAGAGAGAAATATCAATGTGAGAGAGATATGTCGACTGGTCGCCTCCTGCATGACCCTGACCAGGGCCAGGGACAAACCGCAACCAAGGTACGTGCACTTGGCCAGAATCAAACCCATGACTCTCTGGTTGACGGGCCGACACTCTAACCACTGAACCAAATAGCCAGGGCTGAAATTTTTTTTAATAAAAAAAAAAAAATCTCCCAAGGATAAGATTTGGGCTGGTTTTTCAAGCAGGAGATTCACCTTGAGGGTGGAAATGGAATAAATGTGAAGCGGGGAAAAGTAGTCTATTAAAAGAATCTGAGTGAAAGAGAAATGAAAGTGGAAGTTGAGAAGTGAGCTGAATTCTGGAGCTAGACATACTAAAGGAATGAAACTTCAGAGACAGTGCCTCTGGTCATTCTGGAAAGCAGCTTGGCAAACCAACAGCAGCAGCTGGGTCTTATAATGTGCAAGTCTCCATACCCATTGGCAAAGCCTAAGTGGATTTATTGTTAAACAAACAAACAAACAAACAAACAAAAAGTTCTAGGGGACTGCAGCAGCCTCCCTTTGGGGTCCCTAATTACTCCTGTGCCTGGAGACTAACAGGATCAGGACAGATTCCTCAAGTTGGCACTGTGGTCTGCTGTCCCCCATTACCTGACAGATGGTTTTTCATGACTCTGAGCCTGGGCCCTCCCAGAGGGCTGTCCTCTCCTTCCAGCAGAGCTGACAATGAAGCTGGAAGGAGAACCAGGTTGTGTTTCTTTAGTCACCATGGTGACAAGAAACTATCACAAATATTTGCTTATGACTTCACTGGAGAAGCCAGGCATGGAAGACTAGATTGGAAAGATGAACATCTGCCGAAGCACATCTGGAATCAGCAACCAAAGGAAGGCTGGACTCTTGTTTGGGGACCAGCAGGCAGCTGGATAAAGAAATCCACAATACAAATATACCTTTTATAGCACCTGACTCTCTTGGGTTTTCTTAGTCAAGGAACTCTCTCAAAGTGAATAGGTCCCTGAAGTTGTATCTCCCATTTTTAGGAAATAAATGTCTAATATTGGCATACATTTTCTAAGCTTTTAGAACCAAGGGACTAGCAATAATAATACAAAATAGGTACGGACCTGCTATGGCCTGAATTACGCTCCCCCTTTATATGTTGAAGTCCTACCTCCAGTACCTCAAAATGCGATTGCATTAGGAAATAGGGTCTTAATACTGGGGTAAGGCCCAAATCCAATGTGAAGATTAAGATACAGATGCACATAGTGTCAATATAAAAATAGAGTAAAAACAACAAAAAAGATACAGATGCACAAGAGGGAAGTATATTATGTGAGCACAAAGATAGCCATCTATAAGGCAAGGAGAGAAGTCTCTGAAGAAGCCAACCCTGTTGACACCTTGATCTCAGACTTCTAGGCTTGGAACTGAGAATATAAATTTCTGTTATTTAAGCCACCTGGTCTGTGGTGCTTTGTTATTGTAGCCCTAGAAAATTAATACAAGCCCTAATTGATAGATGAAGACTTTGACTCTCTGGTCACACACTAGGTGAGCAGTAAGATTACTGTAGTACCCCATTAAATCACTGGGAAGTTTAAAATTTTGAGATTCATCAAATTTTAAAATCATGCACTTTTGTATAACACAGGAAGAGAATACTGCCATTAAGTAAAAGCTGCTCTGACTAACCCAAATTCTCTCCTGACTAACAACACTCTGTACATCTTTATGATGTCCACATTTATCACAACGATAAGAAACCAAAACTTTTTATTTTTTGTTAATCCTCACCCGAGGATATTTTTCCATTGATTTTCAGATAGAATGGAAGGGACGGAGAGAGAGAAACATCAATGTGAGAGAGATACATCAATTGGTTGCCTCCCCCATGAACCTGAACAGGACTAGGGAATGAACCTGCAACCCAGGTATGTGCCCTTGACTGGGAATCGAACCCGAGACCCCTCGGTCCGTGGGCTGATGCTCTAATAGCTGAGCCAAACCGCCAGGGCAAAACTCTCAACATCTTAAAGTTCCTTCTGAACTACCAGGCAGACATTAAATTATGTTTGATATCATTTTCAAGTATATTTCTTAGTATTCTAACTTTAAAAAAATTATTCAACCTGGAATAAACAAATAAAACCATGCACATTTTCTCAGAAAAAAGCACACTACATATCGCTAGCTGTCCTGTGTATGCGATGGGAATGATAGTACCACACCTTCGAGCTAACATCCTAGACAGCTGCTGGCTATAGAACTTTCCAAATGAAAGTCTTATGTTCATGGTCTGTACTTCAAAAAGTTACCAACCACAATCACTTAAAGGCATCTGCCTAGAAAAAATGGAAAAAGCTATATTTAGGAGACACAGAAACTAGCCTTACTTTTTAGGTAATGACATGACAATCTTCAAAGGAAACTGGCTCTGGAACACTAGGAAGCTGTCAGTCTTTTCAAATTACTTCCCCTGTGCTGGTGCTAAACTGAGTGGGCTGTTTCTTTGAAGAGGGAGACTTTCTAATAAAATGTTATTGTAGCTGCCAAGGCAAAGAGAATGAGCTAAGGCTTTAAATCAGGCAGAATGACTATTAGGCATATGCTACAGTTAGGGAGTTTTACAATTTATCATGATGCACTGGAAGTTACTTAATGGCACTGGGAAAAGAGATAAAAGAAATACATTGTTATCTCCCAGTTTAAGGCCTCTTCCTCCAAGAATGTAAGAAACCTGCCCTGGTTGGTTTGATTCAGCTAGCCTCTCTGACTTTTCACTAGGAATTCTCTAGAAAATATGCATCAACATACTATTCCTGGGTTAAAACACTATGGCCACATGCCAGTTAATTAAAAAGAAAGGAGTTAGATAGTGTGTACTGGAGTATAGAGTCCATAGTCTTATCAAATTAGTAAGGTTTGATAATGTGCCAAGCTCTTTGAAGATATAATCTCTAATTTTCACAACAATCCTGAGAATATAGTTTAAAGATGAGAAAATTGAGACTCAGTGGTTAAATAACAAGCCATGATGATAAAAAGTAAACCCTGACCTGTTAGTCCCAAACTCCAGGTTCTTTTCATTTCCTGAAAAGGGAAGTGACTGGTAACAGCAAATCCATCAGAATTCTAGGTTGGGGACTGCTCCATCACCAATAAAGAAACATATCTGCTCACATTCCAGAATTTCGGTTAACCACAAACTTAAATGCTTTAAATGGTAAAGTAAAAAGGTTACTGATTTTTAACAAGGCAGTTTACAATAATAAAGCAGGGATTGCACTCACACACAATTTTTACATTGTGCCAGCCAAATAAAATTTGACAGGGGCTTTGTTAAGTAATTAAACAAACCTCAGCATCATGCTTCTGTTTTCAAACACAGGACCTAACTGACCCCCTAAACAACCAAAGAGAAAGATTAGCCAATCAGCAGCATATCCAGTTAATAGCTAAGGAACCAGGTTCAGAGGTGCAGCGACTTGTACAAATTTTGAAGCTGGACTGCGATCTAGACCCTCTAATTCCAAAGGCCTCCTCTTTTCATCCAACCTTTGAGAACTACTTCTTTCCATCCTCACAATACACATAAAATTCTACTCAGTTTGGCTCCTGCCATTAGACTAGATATTGTTTACCTTGATCTATTTACTCACAGTCATTTTAACTTGAGAATTACTGGCAATCAAGTCTCCAGTCAGTGAATATGAACAGGGAGCATTCATTGCCTGAGAGCCCCACCCACCCCCATCTCTTTCATCTAATCTATTGTCAAATCTTGTCCTGGTTTTATCTCCAAAATATAACTTGAAGGTATTTACAACTCTTTCAATTCCTGACCCCTAGCCCATCCAAGTCACTATCATCTCTTGTCTCCCCTTTTCCCTCTAATCCATCAACATATAATAAAACCAAAGCACAGTACCACTTCCACATAGAATAAAATCTTCACAATTCAAAGTCCTGCCTCTATCTTTATCTCATTCCATTCTTTACGCTCATTCATCATATGCTCCTGTCATAACGGCCCTCTCAGTGTCGAGCCCATCAGGCTGTTTCCCGCTGCTTCTGTTTCCTTTTTTGTGGCTCTTAGAATTGCTAGATCCTTCCCTTCTAACCTAAAAAAAGCTACTTTATTTTTGTCAGAACACCTGTTTTATTTCCTTCATTACGAAATTTACAATGTGCCCATTCTCCATAGGATATGTAAGTTCTACAAGGGCAGGGACCTTTGTTGTATCCTCAGCATCTATAATATCATAGATTCACAAATATTTGTTGAATGAATCACTGTTCAAATATTTATTCAATACTTAATGAACATCTGCATTGTCCCAGACACAAGGCATAGCTATAATAGCTACTTAACAAATGTTTGCCAGTATATGTAAGGTAAGTGAATAAGTATACAGCAAAGAAAACTTCCTTGTGACTGGAATGGAGCAGAACTTCTAAAGGCAGATTGTAGAAGGATTTCTTACTTTTGTCACTGATGATCACTTTTACCTTCTTGAAACTTTACCCATGATTCTGACAATACCACCCTCTCCCAGTTCTTCTCTTACCTTCCCAATCACTCCTTCTCAGGTTTCATACTGTGTTCCTCTTCCAGTGCCAATCTCTCAATGTCAGTGTGTATCAAAATTCTACCTTTGGTCCCCTTAGCAGGAACAGCCCCCTTCCCAAAGTGATCTCCCTTGGCTTCAATCTCCAGTTTTACACTAAGTACCAAAACCCTATGGTCACAACTTCCTGCCTAAAAGTACATTTGCAAATGCCCACTGGCTATCTCCACCTCACTTTCTCCTTAAACCAGTTTCTTCTATCTTTCTTAGTTTGCAGTTATTGCCGTTACTATTCACATGGTCTTAGAGTCAGCCATAAACTTTCTCCTCCCCAAAGACAACAGGTTGGTAAATTGATTTTTACCTGTGCCAGAGATTCTCTCCTTAATCAAACTCTATATAGGCTCCTCTGGGCACTTTCTTAACCTGGCCTCAACTTTGGCCTGTAAAGACTTGAACAAAACACTAACATAATTTCTAATTTTTTTTTGTTTTTTTAGAGAGGAAGGGAGGAGAGAGAGATAGAAACATCAATGTGAGAAACATTGATCAACTGCCTCCTGCACGCCCCCTACTAGGGATCAAGCCCGCAACCTGGGCATGTGCCCTGACCAGAATCCAACCAGGACCTCAGTCCATGGGATGACACTCAATCCACTGAGCCATGCCGGCTGGGACAACAGTTTCTAATAGTTCAAGGTCACATAATTAGACTGATCCTACCCCCCACCTTAAATTGCCTGCCTGAGAAAATCGCAAGGCTGATAAAAGAATTTACTTTGTTCCAGCCAACACCTGAAAATAGGGTGCCCATCTATCTCCCAGCCTCTGTGGAAGGTAGGAGCCTAACTTCAATAAATTCCAGTTAGCTAACCCAGATGGGTTTCACATGGATCAAATTCCTTTCTCAAATTTTGTAATTTTTTGCCCAGCCAGTGTGGGTCAGTGGTTGAGCGTCGACCCTGTGCATCAAGAGGTTGCTGGTTCGATTCCCAGTCAGGCCACATGCCCAGGTTGTGGGCCAGATCCCCAGTAGGGGGTGTGCAGGAAGCAGCCAATCGATGTTCTCTCTCATCAATGTTTCTATCTCTCTCTCTCCCTCCCTCTTTCTAAAAATCAATAAAGAAAAACAAATTTTTTTAAATTTTGTAATTTTTTACTTCTGACTCTACTGAGCCCCCTCTTACCCTCCCACCCTCGATTCCCTCATCTTCCCTTTAAAATGCCCAGTTACCTTTGTACAAAATGAAGCTGACTTCAGTTCACACTTCTCCCTATTGCAATAGTATATTACTGATTAAAATCTATCCTTGCCACTTTAACTAGTGTCCAGCTTTATCTTTGACACTTGTTACCCTAAAGTGGTCCCTACTGACAACTTCCAATGACACTATTTTAGTTCAATTCATCACCTCTCACTTCCAGACCACTAAATCTTTGACAGCAAGAATTTCTGCATCTACAGCACACACACGCTCTCAAATGTTCCATCCAACATTTTAAACTTTAGTTTCCCAAAGGACCTGAAGTGGTTTATAATAAGTTCAACAAAATAAAAATACAAAAACAAAAATCTGGAATAGGAATATGCAAACTTGTACAGAAAACAGGGAAAGATAAATGCAAATAAACAAGACCCAAAGAATCATTTAATTATTAAAACTGAGTTGCCTTTTGACATGTCTACCTGACAGCTGAAATAAAGCAACTTGAGCGAGCACTTACATAATTCTCATTATCCACGATGGTGTCCTTTAAAGCACAAGAGTTTTCTATTTTGACTGAGTCCAATTTATCCTTCCTTTTTTTTTGGTTGCTTGTGCTTTTGCTGTCAAATACAAGGTCATGAAGATTTACTCCTATGTTTTCCTTTAAAAAAATTTTTTTTTCTTTATTGATTTTAGAGAGAGAGGAAGGAAGAGGGAGAGAATGATAGAAACATCGATGAGAAAGAACACCGACTGGCTGCCTCCTGCATGCCCCACACTGGGGATTTGGCCCACAATCTGGGCATGTGCCCTGACCGGGAATCGAACCAGCTACCTCTTGGGCCGACACTCAACCACTGAGCCACACTAGCCAGGCACTCCTATGTTTTCTTAAGAGTTTTAGAATTTTAGATCTTTTTAAGTCTTTGATCCACTAAGTTAATTTTTATATGTGATGTGAGGCAGGAGTCCAACTTCATCCTTTTCCATATGGATACCTATTCTTTTCAGACATTATATATAGCAATTAGTACATTAAGATAATCAAAATAAGCCAGTGATCCACATGAGTCCTTTCTCTTTTTTTTGGTTGATTCTCACCCAAAATTTTTCCACTGATTTTCAGAGAAAGTGGAAGGGAGGGAGGAAGGGAGGGAGATAGAGATAGAGATAGAGATAGAGATAGAGATAGAGATAGAGAGAGAGAGAGAGAGAGAGAAAGAGTGATGTGAGAGAGACACATCAACTAACTGGTTGACTTTGGCACGACCTTGACCAGGGCCAGAATTGAACCTGCAACCCAGGTACATGCCCTTGACCAGAATCGAACCTGACACTTGGGTCCACGGGCTGATGCTCTAACCACTGAGCCAAACCGGCCAGGGCCACATGAGTTCTTTCTTTTTATTTATTTATTTAATTATTTTTTAATTTTTTTATCCTCACCTGAGGACACTTTTCCATTTTTGTTCAGATAGAGTGGGAGGGAGAGAGAGGAAGTGAGAGAGAGAAACATCGACGTGAAAGGGACACATCGAGTGGCTGCCTCCCGCATAACCCCAAGTGAGGCCAGGGACAAACTGCAACCGAGGTACATGCCCCTAGCGGGAACCGAACCCGAGTCTCTCTGGACCGCGGGCCGACGCTCCAATCACTGAGCCAAACCGGCCAGGGCATGAGTTCTTTCTTAATGAATTTATCTTTTATTGAGATACCTTCAAAGTTAATGATTTTTATTATTAAACAAACAAACTATTGCAGTATATACAAGTTCCTTTCCTGGGTCAAGTTACTTATTTCCATTTCTTGCTAGGAAACCTGCATCAGGCACCAAGGTAGAAAAGGATCATGATACTCCTTCCAAGAAAATTACATATCTATGTCCTTAGTACTAGATGGAAAGCAGTCTTCTCAAGTTCAGTCCAAAATGCTTTCCAAAGTATTTGGCCATAGTGAAAAGGTATTATAGTCACACGCCACATAACTTTTCAGTCAATGATGAACTGCATATATTATACAAGGGCGGTCCCATAAGACTATAATGGAGCTGAAAAATTCCTATCACCTAGTGACATTGTAGCCCTCATGATGTCATAGCACAATGTATCACTCACATGTTGTGGTGATGCTAGTGTAAACAAACCCATTGTTCTGCCAGTTGCATAAAAGTATAGCACATACAATTATAGCAGTAGGCCATGCCATCTAGGTTTGTGTAGTATGCTCTCTCAAAACGTATCCTTGTGAAGTAGCACACAATTGCATCTACTAAATCCAGACTAAGAACTAAGATATCCCTTTGAAAGATCTTTCAAATATCCCCAAGTCAGTCTCTGAATGCTAGCAGGGAGATGTTCTCAGGGAAAATTAGTAATGATTTGCTTAGCTTTTAAGTCTAAGCTCATATAGAACCCCCATTTTAGAGGTAGGGAAACTGAAGCATAACTTGCAGAAGGACCCAGCTAATAAGTGGGAGAGTCTAATCCAGGTCTTTCTGACTAAAGCCAACACTCTCTCCATTAAATATATGTTACTAAACAGCACAGCCACAAGGGGACTCCCTTGTTACTTCCTGGAAGGAGTGTCAATGTTTCTTCTTGGATTCTACCACCCTAACCATTGTCTGACTCAATCTTTCAAATAAGGTGTGGTCCAGTTCTTGCCAAGAATAGTGAATACAAATGTCAGATGATACCAACACTGATATGAACAGAAGTAGAAGACTATAGGGACTGGCAGGTAGTTAGGTAGTCATTTGAAGGTTGTCTGCCACTTTAAAGGAAAAACAAAAACCAGCCTGGCTGGTGTGGCTCAGTGGTTGAGCATCCACTCATGCACCCAGAGGTTGCCGGTTCGATTCCCAGTCAGAGCACATGCCCAGGTTGTGGGCCAAATCCCCGGGGGTGGGGTGGGGGGGTGGCGCGCATGTAGGAGGCAGCCAATGTTCTCTTTCATCAATGTTTCTATCTCTCTTTCCCTCTCCCTTCATCTCTCTCTAAAATCAATAAAGAAAAAAAATTAAAAAACAAAAAACACAAAAACTATTTGAGTTAAATCTCCCTGTTCTTGTTTTTTTGCAGCACCCCTCCACCGTGTGTGTGTGTGCGCGTGTGCATGCATGTGCTTGTAGGGAGTGATTGGTGGTGGTGGCAGAGTCTGGTGTAGGGTTTGAAAACCTTTTTATTTTAGTTTTTTCGTTAATCCTCACCTGAGGATATTTTTCCATTGATTTTTAGATAGAGTAAAAGCGGCGGGGCGGGGAGAGAAACATCAATGTGAGAGAGACACATCAAATGGTTGTCTCCCGCAGAACCCTGACCTGGGCCAGGGCACGACCCCGTCCAGGGCCAGGGATCAGCCTGCAACCCAGGTACATGCCCTTGACCGGGAATTGAACCAGAGACACTTTGGTCTGAGGGCCGATGCTCCAACCTCTGAGCCAAACTGGCCAGGGCTGAAAATCTTTTTTAAACTTCAACATTATGTGAATGGACAGAATATGTTCAAGGGTTTGTATTATAAAGAAACATCTAACCCCGGCTGCTTTGGCTCAGCGGGTGGAGCGTCGGCCTGTGGACCAGAGAGTCCCGGGTTCGGTTCCCGCTAGGGGCATTTACCAAGGAAAAAAAAAAAAAAAAAAAAGAAACATCTAGCCCAGCCGGTGTAGCTCAGTGGATTGAGTGTCCTCCCATGGACAGAGGTCCCAGTTCGATTCCCAGTCAGGGCACATGCCCAGGTTGCGGGCTCGATCCCCAGATGGGGGTGTGCAGGAGGCAGCTGATTGATGTTTCTCTCTCACATCAATGTTTCTATCTCTCTCTCCCTTCCTCTCTCTCTAAAAAAAATCAATAAAAACATATTTTCGAACAAAAGAAAAAGAAAAATCTAGGCTGCTAGAGGGCAGCCGTGCTAGAAGGACCATGAACAGGCACACGGGAAAAGTGTGGTATTGGTGAAAGAAGCTACAAAGCCAGACAATATGATTTATGGCCTTGCTACTTAATAAATGTATCACCTTGGGTGTTACTTATCTGTATCTCAATTTTCCTACCCTCACTCTGTCTACCTCAGAGTTACAGTGACGATCAAATGAGAATATAAATGAAAATACTTTGTAAATAGTTAAATGCTGTGCTGATAAGGCAGGATTAAGTTTGGCAATAGTGCCCCACCAGTGTGGCTCAGTGGATTGAGCATCTTCCCATGGACCGAGTGGTCCCAGTTCAATTCCCGGTCAGGGTACATGCCCAGGTTGAGGGCTCAATCCCCAACAAGGGGCCTGCAGGAGGCAGCCAATTGATGTTTCTCCCTCACATCGATGATTCTAACTCTCTCTCTTTCTTCCACTCTCTGAAAATACAATGAAAAGATATTAAAAAAAAAAAAAAGTTTGGCAATAGCTTTTCAAACTTCTGGAATTTCTCTCAGAGCTTCATGACAAAGAAATAATGCAAACAAGAAAACAGTTTGAAACAGGTCTGACTGCATAAGGCTCTCATGGTGTTATCTGCAAGCCTGTCAAGACTGCCAGTCACCAAGACTACTCTTTGGACAATTGGGTCAGTCCACAATGGGGCCATAACAAGGCTGCTCATATCCTAGCAGATCTTCACAGGACTGCAATCACTCTAGGAAACAAACCTGAATCTATAAACTAGGTGGTTTGGCTAAAAGACCACGTGGGAAAAACTGCCTTCTGCACATACAACTATATATTCAAAACTCAGAGTCTAAGCTTTGTATGGCACACTGAGATATAAATCAACCAGACAGCTGATAGTCCCAGTTCTCTAGTTCTCTAATCCTAATTCCCTCCTAGGATATACTAGTCCTTTCAGTCCTTGAGTCTATATGTAAATGCAATGCTCAGACCTCGGGATGGGAAGTAAGAAATGGTGAGAGACATAGAAGACTAAGGATAGGATAGCTACAGTCCAAACAATTTCTCCAAAAGAAAATTTCTAACCATCCCTTATAGATTGCAGAATCTGACAGCTCTCACCTTCCTAGGAACACCCCACTGCCACTACCACTAGGTGTTACAAGAAACTGAAATGAATTAGTTAAACTAGGGAAAGCAAAGAGCTCAACTTCCATTTAAGCTAACTACAAAATATTTACTGAATATCTCCTATGTATTCACACAGCTCAAGGACTCAAAAGTAGAGAAAAAATATATATGAGATAACCAGTTTGGAGATAATCATTTGGAACATATATATGTATCTTTGAGTTACTACTTCTATTAACTATAAAGTAAGAATAAATTTTATAGCCCTGAAGGATTGGTGAGGTAACGTGAAAGTGTCTAGGGCATAAATGCTAAATCAATGGATATTTCCCTTTTCTTCTCAGCTCCTACTCTGAAAGGCCTCAACTGCCTATGATGGCAATTTCTAGAAATCTGGGTCAAAGAGGACAGCTATATTTTCTTGCTCTCTATTAACAGGTAGTTTTTCCACAATAACTAAGATCTGGAAATAGCCCAAGTGTCCTGTCAGTAGATGAGTGGATAAAAAAGCTGTGGTACATTTACACAATGGAATACTATGCAGCTGTTAGAAAGATCTCTTACCCTTTGAGACAACATGGAGGGACCTGGAGAGTATTGTGCTAAGCAAAATAAGATAGTCAGAGAAAGGTAAGTATCACATGATCTCACTTATTTGTGGAATATAATGAACAAAATAAACTGACAAAATAGATCCAGAGACCTGGAAGTAGGGAACAGACTGACAAACCTCAGAGGGAAGGGGGATGGGGGAGAGGGAAGAGATAAACCAAAAAACTGATATGCATATATGCATAACCAATGGACACAGATAACAGTGTAGTGAAGGAGGGGGGTCGGGAGTGGGGAGGAGGGTGTCAATGGGGGAAGAAAGGAGGGACATCTGTAATATTTTCAATGATAAAGATAAATTTAAAAAAAAAGACCGGTAGTTTTTCCTTCCTCCTAAAACTCTAGCTCCTCTCTCTCTCTTTTTAGAGAGATGAAGGGAGAGAGAGACAGAAACATCAATCGGCTGCATCCTGCACGCCGTGTACTGGGGATTGAGCCACACCAGCTGGGCTTGCTCCTTTCTCTTAATCTTTTTTTTTTTAATCCTCACCTGAGGACATTTTTGCCCCCTTTTTTTTTTATCTTGAGACAGAGTAGGAGGGAGAGAGGGAGGAAGAGAGAGAGAGAAACATCCACGTGAGAGAGACACAAGTGGTTGCCACCCACATGACCCCAACTGGGGCCTGGGACAAACTGCAACCAAGGTACGTGCCCTCAGCGGGAACTGAACCCGGTCCTCTCCGGTCCGCGGGCCGACGCTCTAACCGCTGAGCCATACTGGCCAGGGCCTTTCTCTTAATCTTTATCCTTCTATTCCATCTTCAATCCCTCCAAAGCTAGGCTATAAGAACCAGCAAGCCAGAATTAAAAAAAAAACAAACAAAAAAAACCAAAACAAAACAAAAAAAACACCTGCTCTCTACCATTTACCTCATCCCAAGGTGAGCAATTCCAATCATGTTTCATTAGACAATTATTGCCTCTTTGGAAAATAAATGCTGATGACTTTCAAATCTACATCTGCAGTCCACACATAATACCCAAGGAGTTCCGTCAACCCATGTCCCATAGCATCTCAAATGTTCTTTTAAAAATATATATAGCCCTGGCAGGTTTGGCTCAGTGGTTAAAGCATCAGCCCTCAGACCAAAGAGTCACGTGTTCGATTCTGGCCAAGGGCATGTATTTGGATTTCGGTTCTCATCCCTGGCCCGGGTATGGGCCGTGTAGGAGGCAACCAATTGATGTTTCTCTCTCTCTGTCTCTCCTTCCCTCCCACTCTATCTGAAGATAAATGAAAAAAAAATTTTTTTTAATCCTCACCCGAGGATATTTTTCCATTTATCTTCAGATAGAGTAGGAGGGAGGGAGAGAAAGGAAGAGAGAGGGAGAGAGAGAAACATCGACGTGAGAGGGACACATTGACTGGTTGCCTCCCACACAACCCTGACCAGGGCCGGGAATAAACTGCAACAGAAGTACCCATGACCAGAATCGAACCTGTGACTTTTTGGGCCGATGCTCTAATCGCTGAGCCAAACCAGCCAGGCCCATTTTTCTTAATTATTAATTAAGTCTTATTGCTTAGTATTTCATTTCTCTCATTGGGTTTTCTCAAATATTATATAAGCAACACTGACATTGACTTCATAAAAGGCAGACAAAAAGTATGCAAGATCTGTTCTACATATGGTGAATACATGGTCATGACTGGGGGATTTACTCCTGATTGCTGGATCTTGAAGTCATACAACAAGAGGTTGCCTGTGGCCCTGGCCGGTTTTGCTCAGCGGTTAGAGCGTCGCCCTGCGGTCCCGAGAGACCCAGGTTCGGTTCCCGCTAAGGGTGCGTACCTCGGTTGCAGTTTGTCCCCAGCCCCTGGTGGGTCGTGCGGGAGGCAGCCACTCGATGTGTCCCTTTCACGTCGATGTTTCTCTCTCTTCCTCTCTCTCCCTCCCACTCTATCTGAACAAAAAGTGGAAAAAAAATGTCCTCGGGTGAGGATAAAAAATAAAAAAAAAGAGGTTGCCTGTGCATGCCTGTTATGCCTTGTGAATGTTATTTATATTTGATCATCAATGTATAACGCCGGCTTTAATAATTAAATTAAAAGCTTATATTTTATTGTCTAATTCTACAAATTAAAATTTGTCAAGATTAATTATGTCAAGTGCTAAAAAGAAAAATGTCAACAAGATCTGAGTGAGCATTTAGCAGCTAGTTAAGTTCTAACTTATTTTCTCTCATCAAGTAAAAGTTTAAAAGTTCACTAAAAATAAATCTCTTCATCCTGGCCGGTTTGGCTCAGCGGTAGAATGTCGGCCCGCAGACCAATGACTCCCGGGTTCGATTTCAGCCAAGGACACATACCTCGGTTGCGGTTCATCCCTGGCCCTGGTTGGGGTCGTGTGGGAGGCAACCAGTCGATGTGGCGCTATCACATCAATGTTTCCCTCTGTCTCTCCCTCCTTCCCAGTCTATCTGATAATAAGTGGAAGAATATCCTCGGGTGAGAAATAATAAAATAAATAAATAAATAAATCTCTTCTCAGCCTTTTGGCTAAAATCAAGTGTAAAAGTTCACTAAAAATAATTTTAAGAAACTGATTTTTTTCTATTGTTTTGCTGGAAAATAAACAGTTCTGAATGATTTTTTTTTTTTTTTTTTTTTGCATTTATCCTCAGAGCGGGAGGGAGAGAGGAAGAGAGAGAGAAATATCGATGTGCTAGAGACACATCGACTAGTTGCCACCTGCACAACTCCAACTGTGGCCGGGGACAAACTGCAACTGAGGTATGTGCCCTTAGCAGGAACTGAACCTGGGACTCTCTGGTCCGCAGGCCCAACGCTCTAACTGCTGAGCCAAACCGGCCAGGGCAGTTCTGAATGATTCTAAATTTTGATTACAATGTTTACATATTTACAAATGCTAATCTGCATATGCAGTTTGATAATATTACAATTTATATAAGTAAATAAATTATATTAGAAGTTACTCAGCAAATACATCTATAAAACTTAGTTAAATGCAAACAGCTTTTCAATTTAACTTTTAACATAAAAATTTTGTTTAGTCTTTTTTTTTTTTTTTAATTTATATTTTTTCTTTATTGATTTTAGAGAGAGAGGAAGGGAGAGGGAGAGATAGAAACATCGACTGGCCGCCCCCTACTGGGGATCAGGCCCACCACCTGGGCATGTGCCCTGACGGGGAATTGAACCGGCGACCTCCTGGTGCATGGGTCTACGCTCAACCACTGAGTCACACTGGCCGGGCTGTTTAGTCATTCTTAACCCTGCACTGAATAAAAAACAAGCTTTATGCTTACTCTCTTTACATATAATGCAAAGATAAACTTATACATGAAAAAGATATCGAGTATATCTATGCATTAAAATTTCATGGGAGGGATGCATTAGGGGAAAACACTGTCCAAAAAGGCCCCTTAGGAGGGTGATAATGAAAGAAAAGGTTGAGAAACCCTGATATAAGGGATTAGGGATCTGTCCAATATCTTCTTAACTTTTGAAGCCAGAAATTTGGGAGTCACCCTTGACAATTCCCTTTCCCTTATCCCCACTAAATGGCCACCTTTATTTCCTAATTTTTTCTGGACTCTCTTTTTCTCTGTTCCTACTATCATTGCCCTAATTCAGGTCTTCACGATCTTCTGCCTAGACTATACAGGCTATAAAAAAGAGCCTCTTTAACTTGTTCCTTCTCTCTTTAAAAAAATTTTTCTTTATTGCTTTTTAGAAAGAACGAAAGAGAGAGGGAGAGAGAGCTAGAAACATCCATGAGAGAGAACATCAGCTAGCCATCTCCTGCATGCCTCACTGGGGATTGGGCCCACAACCTGGGCATGTGCCCTGACTGGGACTCGAACTGGCGACCTCATGGTGCATGGGTTGACGCTCAACCACTGAGCCACACTGGCCAGGCCTGTTCCTTCTCTCTTTACTCCAAACTTCTTGAAACAGTTTGCCTCTCCTCTCATTTCTTATCCCACTCCAATTTGCTTCCATGCCACAGAAACTTTGTAAAAGCCACCGATCAAGCACGTGATGCTAAGACTTACCTTTATTATAGGTATGTGTGTGTGTGTGTGCATATATATACACACATATATATATACACTTGCCAGTATTAATAGGCATATATACCCCTATTTTATTTTATTTATTTTTTAATCCTTACCCATGGATATTTTTCTATTTATCTTTAGATAGAGTAGGAAGGAGAGAGAGAAAGAAACATCAGCGTGAGAGGGACATATTGACTGTTGCCTCCCGCATGACCCTGACCAGGGTGGGGGACGAACTGCAACCGAGGTACATGCCCTTGGCCAGAATGGAACCCCAGACTCATTGGTCCGCAGGCCGACGCTCTACCGCTGAGCCAAACTGGCCAAGGCTATCCCTATTTTTATATATATATATTAATACTAGCAATTTTGGTCAGATGGTCAAGTTTTCCTGAAGGAAGTCTGAGAGTTATACCAAGCAGGTCAGGACACCAGCTCATTCACATTTAACATATTATGTCATATTGTAGTCTGTGTGCCTAATTATAAGAGGATTTATAAATTATCTAGTTTTAACTAAATTAAGATTCACAAAATGAGTAAGTGGTTGAGAATCCTATCAAAAAACTGAATGGAAGACAATGTTAATAATGTAAGCACAAAAGGAACAAAAAAACAGCAGAGCTGATGTCTCTGGAAATAACAGCTCCTAAGCACCAAAATTTCACCTACTATAATCACAATAAAACAAAACATACAATGCCCAGCTAATCAGAACTAAGTCAGCCAAAAACTTTAAATTATTTAGAAGACTATCTAAAATATGGACTTAAGGATAGGGCATGCTCTCTTGAACATGCCCGTACCTTTCCCCCTCTCCTTACCCCAGGCACATTCTCTCTGCCTTTCTTTTTCCTAAGCTCAAAGGGCTCTTCTTTTGCCTCTGTAACTCATTTCCTGAGCCCACATAGCCCAGCTGGCTCACCTTTTCTACCTCTGTGACTTTCTAAATAAACTTTTGCTTGTATTTGAAAAAATAAAAATAAAAAATAAAACATGGACTTAAAATCTCTTGTTCATCTTACTCCAAATGTATATAATGCTTAAAAATAATATCTACTGCCCGGCCACTGTGGCTTCAATGGATTGAGCATCATCCCATGGACTGAGAGGTCCTGGTTTAATTCCCGGTCAGGACACATGACCAGGTGGTGGGCCAAATCCCCAGTGGGGGGCATGCAGGAGGCAGCCAATTGATGTTCTCTCTCATCGATGTTTCTATCTCTCTCTCCCTCTCCCTTCCTCTCTCTCTAAAATCCATAAAGGAAAAATAAATAATACCTACTGAATACAAAATGCTATCATGATCAGCAAGATGTTTAAAATTACTTGTCTTCATCCTTTAATGTGTATTTAAATACATAGAACTTGGCAAAATACATAGACTATTTAAGCCCCGTGGGTGGCTCTATGGAGTGAGTGTTGTCCTATGGACTGAGAGGTCTCGGTTTGATTCCCCATCAGGGCACATGCCCAGGTTTCTGGCTCAATCCCCAGTAGGGGGCGTGCAGGAGGCAGACGACAGATGTTTTTCTCTCATGTTTATGTTTCTCTTTCTCTCTAAAAAATTAATTAAAAAATATATATATTTAAAAGAATAGGGGAGGCAGCCTGACTCTAGACTAAAAATCCCCTTCAGGACCTTGATCAGGTTTTGTTGCTCCACTGAAGAACTTCTGTTTACCAGAAAAGGATTACTTTACTTAAGTCTCACAAGGGGTTTATGTGCAGCAAAATGGGTAAGATTCTCACTTCTGGCTTTGCTGCTTACTGTTATCTTCTCTGAGGTAGTTCCTCAATCTGTAAAAACAGAGTAAATCCCTACCAAATTTATTTCACTGAATTGAATAAACTAAACATTAGCTCCTTCCCTTTGAGGTAACAGTGTTCCTGAAATTGAAGGCCAATACAAAATCTATAATATTAAAGCCCCTAAAATTTTTCATTGATACATAAAGCTGCAGTTACAAAGACAGGCCTATCAGTCTTAATGGAGGATTCTGGAAACCAGAGTACTTAAGAGAAAGGAACCAACACTATTGAATGTGGAAAATAATCTGTTCTGATATTTATGGAGCTCTAACTAAGCTTCCAACACTGTGTTACATCTTTCATTCTCAAACACCTTTAAAACAATGCCACCTCCCTTCTTTTTTTTTTTTTTAATCCTCACCCAAGGACATTTTTGCATTTATCTTCAGATAGAGCGGGAGGGAGAGAGGGGGTAAGAGAGAAAGAGAAACATCAATGTAAGAGAGACACATCCACTGGTTGCCACCCACACGATCCCAACCAGGCTGGGGACAAACTGCAACCGAGGTTCGTGCCCTTAGCGGGAACCAAACTCCGGTCTCTCTGGTCCGTGGGCCGACGCTCTAACCGCTGAGCCAAACCGGCCAGGGCCTCCCCTCTTTCTACAGATTTGGAAATAAAGGTTCAAAAAGAAAAATAACATTTATTGAGGCTACCTACGTTAGATGCTTTCCATATATACGACTGCATTTAACATATAAGTGACTTCTCTGGATGAGAGCTAGGAAGTGACAGGCAGGATTATAATACCAGATTTGATTCTACAGTCATTGCCATGCAGCTCAAGGGAATAATTTATGTTTTCTCAGGATAAGGGATTTTACAAAACTCAATCCCAGAGTCTCATTTAGCCCCGCCCTCAAACACACAGACAATATTTGGGGTTAGCAATTCAATTTGTAGTTTTTCAACTTCGTTCAGACTAAAGATTTCAAAGCTGGCTCACTAGCAAAAAACCCACCTTTACAACTATGCCTGGTTAAAAGCCGTCTTTCACCCTTTTCCAGCCCAACCACTAGGGGGCCAACCTATAAACTAGGGCTCTGGAGTAATCACCCTGTTTTAGGCAGTGTGTGACCTTGGGTAAGTTACCTTACCGCTCTAAGCCTCAGTTTCTTTATCTGTAAAATAGGGGTAATAGTAAGTATCTATCTCATTATGTTGTGCATATTAAGTAAAACGTGCATGTAAAGCACTCAGAACAATACCTGCACATACAAAGTGCTTAGCAATTTTTTTCCCCTCTGGAAAGGAAATACCACTGATGTTTCTGTCCCTAAGCCCAAAGGCTTTGCCTTCTCCCTGAGCACAAGCCTTGCCAGCCGGAGTCCCTGAAGAAAGAGCAACAGGTCGCTCCTTTACTCCTAACCAGGGCTGGGCCCAGAAACCTGAAGTCCCTGATCTACATGTGACCACAAGGTCTTGGTCTTTGGTTTTCCACCACTACGAGGGCTGTCACTCTGAGCCCAACCGAACCACCCCATTTTCGCCTGGGTTCGGGAAGTTCTCCCGGCCTTCTGCCGCCCAAGCTGCCTTTGGCATGGCTGCCCTTGGTTACGGGCCTGGAGCTGGCTCGCCTGGCGTCCCTTCACCAGAGGACTCTACCCGCGACGCAGGTAGGATTTCCCTGAGCCACTGAATACAGTCAAGATGCGCGTCGGTCAAACACACGCCCGGAGGAGGTTCCCTCGGCGCCGCCCGGGCCTGCGGCGGGGAGCCTGTTCCCCAGCCCCCGTCTCGGCGGCGCAGGCCGGAGGGTCGGCCCCTTTCTAGCCCCCGGGAATGCTTGGGCTCCGGCCCAGTGACACCACGTGGGGGCTCCAGGCGTGGCAACGTTCCCGGAACCAGCCCCCGAAGACTGCTCCCAGCATGGGCCCGAACCCGGCCCCAAACTGGCGTGAGCGGCACTGCTGGCCCGGCTTCTTCCCAAAACCTATTTGGAGGGGCCTCAGGCATCCTCTGCAGATTGGAGGCAGGCTGTCGCCAGACCCCAAGCCCTGAGACCGCTTCGGCCGGAGTCCCCGGTTGCTTGGTTTCCTTACTCACCCATCGCGGCTCCGCTCGCTCCTACTTGGCGGCGGCAGCGGCGGCAGCTTCAGCAGACAATATGGCGGATCTGCAGGACGGCAGCCCAAAACGGACAAACAACTTAACATTCAACTCCGGGAAGAAATGCGCTCTCAGCCCTGCAGCCTAGTTTAAACAGAAACGCGCACTTAAAGAGACCGCAGCTACTAATGGCGGGGAGTAGGGTTGGAATGTGGAAAGGATGGGTGGAAAGAGATTGAGAGCGTGCCTACTAAAGAAAGCGTGCCTAAGAGTTCTTAGCTTTCTCTGCCTGTATTTCCTCTTTATAGTGAGGTCTTCTCCACTACAAACTTTTTCTCCCAGAAGGTAATCCTTTCACAGTTAAAGCCAATCATGGACCCTGAACTGGATATGAATAAGGACTCACTTGAAGAGGGGAAGTGACTTGCTCAAGGATATAGAGATAAGGAAATGAAGAAATCAAGAGGAAACAGGATTACAATCTTATTGGGAGATAAAAAGTAGATAAACGAGACTAGTGCAGTGCTTTATAGTTGGCAGAGATATTTCATTTATTCTCACATTAAGCTCTCTGAGGGCAGGGGTATGTTCTGTATTTTTCATCACTATCTCCAACACCTAGTACAATATCTGGCACAGGGTATGTGCTCCATAAATAATTGTTGAATGATGGTGGGAGGGCCATTAGGAAAAATTAGTGAAATTTTAATAAAGTGTGGGGTTTAGTTATTAGTAATATACCAATGTTGTCTCCTTATATTTTACAAAACCTAGGGTCATGTAAGATATTAACAATAAAAGAAACTGGGTTGGGAGATACAGAACTCTCTGCACTATTTTTGTAACATATATAAATCTAAAATCCTTCCACAATAAAAAGTTTCAATTAAAAAACAATAATTGTTGAGTGAACAAACAAATGAACAGGTCTGTGAGTTACACAAAGCTTGGGAAGTGATCTCCCTTTTTAGAGATGAGAAAAGTGAAGCTCTGAGTGTTCATGTGCCTTTTGAATCATGGAATTTATGGCTGGTACACATTTGGCCTCTCTTTTTGCCTGACAGGCCAGTCCTCCTGTTCCTCACCTCAACACACTGAGGAAAGCTATGACTTCAAGTCACTGGTCCCAAGAAGAAGCTGTCTTTTGAAAGCAGAATGAGGGACCTGGCTTCCAAGTTCTGTCACAACAAATTGCCAACTCTAGTTGTGTGCCTCCAAGGTTAAGGGAAACAACTCAAAAAGCTAACTTTAAATCTCAGGGTCAGGAAAGGGAGTACTATCTTTCTCTTTCTACTGCCACCGCTCAAGGTCAGACTTCTTCATTATCTCCTGGTCATTTTGCCTGCCTTCTCAACTGGTTTCCTGGCCCCAGGCTTTCCCACTTGTACCTACCATCTCCTTTTTTTTTTAATTTTTTTTTCTTTATTAATTTTAGAGAGAGAGGAAGGGAGAGGGAGAGAGAAATAGAAACATCGATTGGCCGCCTCCTGCATGCCCCACACTGGAGGTTTGGCCCACAACCTGGGCATGTGCCCTGACCAGGAATCGAACCAGCAACCTCTTGGTGCATGGGTTGACGCTCAAACCACTGAGCCACACTGGCCAAGCCTACCTACCATCTCCTTAAGAGCAGATACCTTATTATGTCATACCTCTGCTTAACAACTTCCTATTGTCTGTCCTTAGGTAACGCCCCCAAATTTCAATCTGACACACAGGCTGGCCTTACTGAATTCTTGGGCTATTCCCCATGGGGCAAACCAGGCTCCATCCATATTAGGGAAACCACTTTTCCCCAGATACCCTATCGTCTTGTATGCTTTTGCATATAGTGTTCCCTCTGCATTGGAATGCAATGCCCTCCCTTCCCTCTTGACCATAGGGTGATCTACTCACTTTCAAGACCCAATTCAACTCTCACTTCCCCGAAAAAGCCTGCCTTACCCACCCCGGGGTCAGGGATATCTGTCCTCTCTGCTCCCCAGTGCCTTGGACACACGTTTTCTTCAGCATTTCTATCTCTCTAAAAAAAATAAAAAACATACCAAAAAAAATTTTTTTAATATGAGCAATAAAATAGCAATAAATACATATCCATCAATAAATGAATCTTAAAAACAAATGAAGCAGGGGTGGGGGGGAGGGAAGAGATAAACCACAGAACTTATATGCATGTACGCATAACTGATAGACATGGACAACAATGCTGGGGATAGGGTGAAGGGGATGGGGAGGAGGGTGTCAATGGGGTAAAAAGGAGAAACATCTGTAACAAAAACAAATTAATAAAAAAAAACAACAAATGAAGCAGAACAGAAACAGCCTCATAGATACAGAGAACATTTTGACAGTTGCCAGATGGGAGAGGGGGTTGGGGGGATTGGTAAAAAGGTGAAGGGATTAAGAACTACAAATTGGCTGTTACAGAATAGTCATGGCGATATAAAGTACAGCATAGGGAATATATTCAATAATATTGTTCAAGGTTGTCTATGGAAGGGACAGTATTGTGGATAATAAATCTAACCAAAAGTAACCTCACAGGGTGATCTGATTATAAATTCCTAACTGGGTAGCCAGGTCATGGTAGGTAGTCATGCTCCATACAACATTTTTAGTAAAAGGTTTATTTTTGCCTTAAGCCATCTATTGTCTATTATTCTTAAGCATCTAGGTTAACACACCTTTGAAATGCCAGAGTAATCCTCTTTTTCAGACTCCTCAAGGGACCACATGATCTTAACTATCCTGTACTTTGCTTTCTCCTACCTTCATGTATCTTCTTTAGTTCCCTCCTTAATTCCAAATGCATGAGAGAAACTGAACTGCCATTCTCCAGAGCATTTGAGAGCTTGCTTCCCAGCATTGTTGTCAGTTTGGGCTTAAATAAACTTTTTATTTTTAACTTTAAAATCTTTAATTTAAATCATTTTAAATTTTCAATTACAGTTGACATACAATATTATATTAGTTTCAGATGTACACCCTAGTGATTAGACATTATATAACTTACTAAGTGATCATCTCCGTAAAACTAGTACCCATGTGACACCATACATAGTTATTACAATATTATTGAAAATATTCCCTATGCTGTACTTTATATCGCCATGACTATTCTGTAACAGCCAATTTGTAGTTCTTAATCCCTTCACCTTTTTACCAATCCCCCCAACCCCCTCTCCCATCTGGCAACTGTCAAAATGTTCTCTGTATCTATGAGGCTGTTTCTGTTCTGCTTCATTTGTTTTTAAGATTCATTTGTTCATGGATATGTATTTATTGCTGTTTTATTGCTCATATTAAATTTTTTTTTTTTTTTTTTTTTTTTTTTTAGAGAGAGATACATCTATCAGGTGCCTCCTGCAAGTCCCACACTGGAGATCGAGCCCAAAATCCCAGGCATGTGCCCTGACTGGGAATCAAACTGGGACCTCTCAAGTCCATGGGATAATGCTCAGTGCACTGTGCCACACCAGCCAGGCTATTGTTTATATTTTTATCTTTTTTTTCTTCTTCTTAAATAAGACCCTTTAGCATTTCATATAATACTGGTCTTGTGATGTACTCCTTTAGATTTTTCTTTTTTTCTTCTTCACCATTTTATTATTTTTCTTTATTGATTTTTAGAGAGAGAGGGAGGGGATTTTTAGAGAGAGAGGGAGGGAGAGAAACATTGATGAGAGAGAACATTGATTGGCTGCCTCCTGCATGCCCCCCTCTGGGGATTGGGCCCACAACCTGGGCATGTGCCCTGACTAGGAATCGAACCTGTGACCTCTTGGTGCATGGGTCGATGCTCAACCACTGAGCCACACTGGCTGGGCTTAGTTTTTTTTTTTAAGATTTTTAAAATTGATTTTTACAGGGAGAGACAGTAACAGTTATGTGAGAATGAAATATCAATCTTCCCTGACCAGAAATTGAACTGGCAACCTTTTGGTGCATGGGACAATGCCCAACCAACTGAGTCACACTGGCCAGGGCAGCTTTTCATTGTCTGGGAAGCTCTTTATCTGTCCTTTGATTCTAAATGATAGCTTTTCAGAGTAGAGCAATCTTGGTTGTAGGTCCTTGCTTGTCATCACTTTGAGATATTTCTTGCCAATCCCTTCTGCCTGCAGTTTCTTTTGTGAAATCAGCTGACAGTCTTATGGGAGCTCCCTTGTAGGTAACTAACTGCTTTTCTCTTGTTGCTTTTAAGATTTTCTTTGTCTTTAACCTTTTGCATTTTAATTATGATGTGTCTTGGTGTGGGCCTCTTTGGGTTCATCTTGTTTGGAACTCTCTGCACTTTCAGGACTTATATGTCTGTTTCCTTTACCAAGTTAGGGAAGTTTTCAGTCATTCTTTTTTCTTTTTTGTCATTATTTTTTCAAACAGGTTTTCAATTTCTTACTCTCTCTCCTCTCCTGCCAGCACCTATATGATGTGACTGTTGGTATGCTTCAAGTTGTCCTAGAGGCTCCTTACGCTAGCCTCATTTTTTTGGATTCTTTTTTCTTTTTGCTGTTCTGATTGGGTGTTTTTGCTTCCTTATATTCCAAATCGCTGATTTGCTTCTTGGCTTCATGTACTCTACTGTTGATTCCCTGTAAATTATTCTTTATTTCAGTTATGACTTTTTTTTTTTTTTTTTGGTACATGCCCCTAGTGGGAACCGAACCCGGGACTCTCTGGTCCGCAGGCCAACGCTCCAACCGCTGAGCCAAACTGGCCAGGGCTATGACTTTTTTAAAAAATGTTTTTATGGTTTTTTTTAAAGAGAAGAAGGGAGAGAGAGATAGAACCATCTATGTGAGAAAGATCAATGTTTCTCTGGGTTGGTCTGGGACTGGCTTTTGCCCCCACAGATGGGGTGGGACTTGAACCCCAACCTGCTACAAATTAGCTGCAGCTGCACCACCCAACTCTGCAGGACAAAGAAGCCTGCCAACCTGGAAACTGCAGGTGGCCCTGGGACCCAGAGGAGGACACAGGGCCTCAAAGTCTTAAAAAATTCTCGACCTTTACATAAATGAAATAAAGCAAATGCTATATATCTTTTTTAAAAACTCTCTATGGGTTTGGACATTCTTTTTTAAAATGTTTTTATTGATTTTTTTAAGAGAGGAAGGGAGAGATAGAAACTTCGATGTAAGAGAGAAACATTGATCAACCTGCAACCCGGGCATGTGCCCTGACTGGGAATTGAACTGGGACCTCTCAGTCCATAGGACAATGCTCAATCCACTGAGCCACACCAGCCAGGCGGACATTCTTGTCAATGTCTTCCTCATCTTTGTAGCCGTCTCTGCCTAGCACAATGCCTATCTCAACAGAGGCACCAAAAACATGTGTTGCAGTATCTGTCTGCTATACACCTCTGTGGACTCATCTGCATATCCTGTGGCCAAAAAGGGCTCAGGGAACACAGACAGACTAGATGAGCACTTATGACTGTCTCCTCTCCTCCCAGTACCTGAGTTATGCTCCATAGGAACCAGGTGGCCCTCCAAGCAGCTTTATATTTCCACTCTAGCACTTGGCCTTGCTCATAAACCCCCCAGTCTAGAGCTATTGGTCCTCCCTGATCCAGGCCCTGCATACCTTTCCAGCTCAACCCCACCTCTGCCCCACTTTCCTCATCCTTTCTGCTCTAGGAACCACATCCTGCTTACCTTTCCCTAATACACCAGGAAGTTCCAAATCTCTGTGCTATTGCACATGTCCTTTTCTCTGCTTCAAGTGTCTTTCCCCTCTTATACACCTAGGAAGTGGCTGATACAACTCAGGCTATTGCCTCCTCCAAGAAGTCCAGAGAACATTAAATATTCTTTACTCCCAAAAAAGAAAAAAGTAAAAAAAAAAAAAAAAAAAAAAAGAGAGAGAAAAAAAACTATTTCCTCTGCGCTACTGTGTACCTTGTAACTGTTATATCCATCCCAGTATAGTATGACTTGTTTCTGCATCCTCAACATCTACCACAACACCTGGCACAGAGCAGGGTTGCAGTGACTGCATGCTGAATCAGGATATCACATTCTACTAGAATAGTAGTGTCATCTTTTGGAGGGTTTTTTGGCCCAGTTCTATTCTAGCTGTTACCTTGGGTAAGTCACTATAGCTCTCTGAGTTCGTTCTTCATCTATAAACTAGGAGTAACAGCACCCACCTCCTAGGGTTGTCATAAAAGTTGGATTAAGACAAGGCCTGTAATACATATAAAGCAGCATCTAGTACACAGCGAGCATACAGCTAGCAGCAGTTTTCACTGCTACCATGACCTCATCTCCCCTCCATTGGAGAAGGCAGAGCCCACAGACCCTGGAAGACACATGTGGGGCTTCCTGGCTCAGAATCCCATGCCTCAGTACTCTGCCTGACAGGCAGGAAGGAAAAGAAATACAGGACACAGGCTTACTAGGAGTACAAAAATAGGACTTTTTTTTTTTTCCCTCATAATCATATCAATTATCAAAGAAACAGTATGTAACAAAAATACAAAGCTCTGGTGGATTTTTTTTGTCAGTTTTTGGTTTTTTTGCCCCTTACCCATCCCTCCCCAACAGCCCCTTCCCAGGGATCCTCTGGGGCTCAGGAGAACCGGTGGTCCAGGTCCCTCTGGGGGTTGGCTGAGTATGAGTAGGCCTTGCCCAATACCAGACGGTCCCGAAGCAGCTTGAAGAAGGCATAGTAGTTGCTGAAGAGGATGAGCGCCAGTGAGATGGTCTGGTGCCACTTCTCAGAAGACATTAAGGAGTACAGCTGGTAGACAATGACAGCACCCTCCAGCAGCAGGAGGATGTTGAGGATCCGCAGAGGTTTGCTGAAAAAGAACTGCCCAGGAAAGAGTAGGCATGGGCTGAAAAGTATGCTCTGGAAACCTGCCTCTTGCATGGGCTGGGTGGGCCAATGAAGGGGATGAGCTCTTGGGGCCCCATGCAGAGTGGTCTGGGGAGGAAGCCTTTGGAGGACTGGGCACGGACTTTGCCACCTCTCTGCCTTTGCTTGTGGTCAGGACTATTGCTTCCCACATTAGTTGTTTAAGATCCTGTTCAACTTCTACCTCCTCCAGGAAGATTTTCTTGAGAGGTCTTGCTTGCTCTCAAATGTTTTCTGGTCTAAAATCAACACCTTTTCATATGTGATCCTCCTGGGTATTGTAAGACCTGAACAAATTAGAATCTTATGACACAGTATAGACTCTACAGCCTGAGTCACCCACTACTCCATGTGTGACATCGCCAGCTAAGCCAGAAGCTTCCAGGGGATAGGGTGACCTCACTCTTACCTGATGTTTACTGGGCAAGGAAGAGTGTAGGGACTCAAGAAAAATTTTCTGATCAGTTCAAAAGAGTGATCAATGTCTAGGGATGTAGACCGTATAGGAGCCAAGTTGCCTAAACCTCAAGTGTTGCTTAGAGGATGAGAGAAGTAGCAGGAAATGGGAGTTCAAGAGACCAGCATGCCAGGCTCAGCTCTGCACCTGACAGGCTTACAGCACCTAGGACAAGTCCTTTCCCTGTCGGGGCCTTAGGTTTCTCTACTGTGAAATGAAGAGATCGCCTAGATCAATGCTTTCTCAAACTGTGTTCCTTAGAGCACCAGGTTCTGGGGAGGTTATTTTAGGAACTATAGCAGTGGTGAGTGGGAAGTGAAAGGAATTCCAGCTCTTTCTAATATAGCAGTGCCATGAGGTCCTCCTACATACTGGTCTTCAGTCTATGACTGTATTGGACAAAGAATTTTGATAGCAAAATAAACAAATAAAATGGAGACCACTAGCCTAGATGATTTTGAGCATCCCTTTTCCATAGTGTCATTACCACCAGTTTCCAAGTTTCCTAGGAAGGCACTCTTGATCAAATTAAACTCTCTAGGCTGACTTTAGTATCTGAAAATGGGGAGAGCCCTCGCATTTCTCCTATACACACAAGGTTCTGGTAAAGACTGATGGAAGGATGCATGGGAAGTGCTCACCACACACACAATAGGAATGATAGTTATTATTTTCACCACTAAGAACCCTTCCTCTTATTGTATCATCTTCCCCACCTCCACCCAGTGTTGCCAAAGATCTGCTACAAAGTGAGCTGCAGTTATGAAGTGGTTGCTGGTAATGGCTGTCCTTGTTCTGCATGTGTGCACTGTCTTCCTTTGGATTTGAGAAACGCTAAAAATAGCTCTCTCTTATTATGACATCACCTTCCTGCCCCTCTGATCCTCCTGCCCTCTAAATCGGGCCCCAACCCTCCTTCCCAGGGGAGAAGACTCACGTGGAACCGGAAGTGGGAGACATCAGAAGGGATGGCCACATTGTAGTGACCCACTGCTTTGTAGACGTTCTTGCTGTGCTTCACCAGCACGCCCTGCGGCCACATGCATTCTTCAGTCCACCTGGAGGCACATTCCAACAATGTCCTTTACGCCCAGCTTACCCACAAAAGGGGATACCAGAAGACTGGTCATGAGGAGAGACCACCAGGCCTCTACTCCCATTTCTATGATTTAGACACAATGACTTTCCTTTTCTGGGTGTCAGCTGCTTCCTCTGTAAAATGGGGTGAGAATCCTGAGAAATTAACTGTACTGGCAGTCACAGGTCTAGGGCTGACATTAATGTCTGAGGGACTGTCAAGAAAATCCATTTCCCTCTCTAGGTGCATCTTCTTCATCTGGTCTCACCTGTAGCTTCCAATTGGTCCATCACACATTTGCCTAAGTGGTCTTTGTAAAATTCCAAACTGAGCCTGTTTTCTGCTCAAAGCCCCCTGAAGGCTAACTAGTGTTCTTGGGATAAAGTCCCCCTCTGAGGCCCTGCGTGGTCTTCTACAAGTCCCATGATGTAGCTCACTGTTTCTAGTTCCTCCAGCATACCTTACCGCTTCATGTCTCTGCACAAGTTGCCCCCTCCAATTGGACTGCCCTTCCCAATGCCTTATCCTTCCTTCTGGCAAGCTCTTTGTCATTTTTTTTTAATTGATCTCAGAGATAGGAAGAGACAGAGACAGAGAAAGAGAGAGACAGACAGACAGACAGACATTGATGTGAAAGAAAAGCGTCAATAAGTTCCCTTCTGCACACACCCTGACTGGGGATCGAACCTGCAACCTGGGTATGTGCCCTAACCAGAATCAAACCTACCACCTTCTGGTGTATGGGACAGTGTTCCAACCAATTAAGCCACACTAGCCAAGGCTCTCTGTCATCTTTTAAAACCCAGAATCCTCCAGAAAGGCTTCCTCCAACTCCTCACAGAGTTCAGCATCCTTTAAATCTTCCCAAATCCCCTAATATTGGTCTACTTTCCCCAATGTTTTATCACTTATTTCTCTGTATCCCTCACTAGGCTGGGAACCCTTAAGAGAAGGGATGGTGTCCAATTCATCTCTGTGTCCTCGAAGCATGCTACAAGGCCTGGCACACAGAGGCCCCAGTGAGCATGTGAATGGGGTGGTGGAACCAGTGAGCTTTCTTCCAATGTTCTGAGATATCTCAGGAACTCCAAGGGTGTTGGACTAGAGGACTGAGAATCACTGTCTGCTAGAAGCTCAATCTCATGCTCCTGCCTTGTTGATTCATTTAAAAAACAGTTATCATGTTATATGCAACAAAACAAATGAACCTCACAGACAATATGCTGAAATAAAGAAGCTGGACCCAAGATATCATTTATATAAAGTGGCAGAACAGACAACTAACCTATGGTGAAAGAAAGTGGAAAGGTAGTTGGGATGGTCATTAGGAAGGGCCATGAGGAAATTTTCTGGGGGACTGGAAATGTTCTGTATCTTAATGGAAGGTGGATTACATGGGTGTACATACCTTTATCAAAACTCAAAGAATTATACACTTTAAGATTTATACATTTCAGCCCTGACTGTTGTGGCTCAGTTGGTTGGGTATTGTCTGGTGCACTGAAAGGTTGCTGGTTCGATTCCCACTCAGGACACATGCCTGGGTTGAGGGCTAGATCCCTAGTGGGAGATGTACAGGAGGCAGCCGATTGATGTTTTGCACTCACATCGATGTTTCTCTCTCTCCTCGCCTTTCTCTCTGTCTAAAATGCAATAAAAAATTTTTTAAAAAAGATTTATACATTTCATTGTATATAAATTTTACCTTTAAAAAAAAAGAAGTCTAGCCTGGCTGGCGTGGCTCAGTGGTTGAGCGTCGACCCATGCACCAAGAGGTCGCAGGTTCGATTCCCAGTCAGGGCACATGCCCAGGTTGTGAGCCCAATCCCCAGTGGGGGGCATGCAGGAGGCAGCCAATTGATGTTGTCTTTCATCGATGTTTCTATCTCCTTCTCCTTCTCCCTTTCTCTCTCTCTCAAATCAATAAAGAAAAAAATAAAGATTATACACAAAAAATAGCAAAAAAAATTTACTGTGGACCTATTATAAGCCAAGTGCTCTGCCAGGAATGAGATGGCTGAGTGTTTGACAGGTAAGGACCCTGATCTCCAGGAACTTTAGTCCTGGAATGACAGGCAAGTCACTAAGCAAAAAGAGCAAAAAGTGTTAGGTGTAATGATCATGGTATTATAGAATTGTGGGAGCACGGGGGAGGAGCACTTGGATGGTCAGTAAAGTGTTCCAGGAGGAAGACAAGTGCTAAAGAATGAATAAGAATTAATCAGGAAAACAGAGACTTCCAGTCAAGATGGCGGAGTAGCTAAACGCAGTACTCACCTCCTCCCACAACCACATCAAAATTACAACTTTACTACAGAACAATCATCCTTCAGAGCCTCCTGAAATCGAGGTGAACAGAAGTCCTACAACTACGAAATTAAAGAAGCCACATCGAGACTGGTAGGAGGGGCGGAGGCGCGGACGGGCTGGTCCCACACCCGCGTGTGGCGGATAAAAATCAGGAGGACACCTTGATTGTGAAGGTCCTCCCTGAGGAATGAAGGGTCCCCGTCCCACACCAGGCGCCCAGCTCAGGGTTCCAGTGCCAGGAGAGAAGTCCCCATCACTTCTGGCTGTAAAATCAGTGGGAACTGAGGCTGAGGGAGGCTGAGGCTACTAGTAGGAGCCCCAGGCAGCTACTCTTCAAGGGCCCGAGCACGGACTTACTCAGACCCGCTCGCCCTGAGCTCCAGCGCAAAGGGGAGGCAGCTTGAAAGGCACCAGAGACATATGGGGAAGAACTGAGTTGTTTGGCATCGGGGCGAGGGCTGGAGAGGCAGCTTTCTCCTGGACAGACGTGCTCTCAGAGGCCTTTGTTCCTTTGGAGCCCTTCCCCCACAGGTCAGACATGAGCCATATCTGGCACTCCAGAAACCTGGCTCATACTATTTGCCCCGCCCTGGTGATCCCTGAGGCCTTGCCCCACACAACTTTCAGGCCTACCCAAGCTGTTTCCAGTGGCTTTACCATTGGATTGGCCTGTTTTGGCTCCTGCTTCAGATTTTCCTAAATTCTCTCAAACAAGCAACATCTCTGGCCACAGCAAGCCCCATACCTCTCTCTAAGGGCCCCAGGCCCAGCGCTAGAAGCAGCCAGCCTTGGTTCACAGCTTGGCTTCACCTGAGCACCTCCAAGCCCAGCACAAGAAGCAGCCATTGGCAGATCGCTTTGTAGCTTATGCCTGGTGGCACTGGCAGTGGCTAACCTTGCCCCAGAGCCAGCACACCTAGTGGACAGCTTCAGACCACGTCGAAGCACCACCACCCAACCACCTCCACAAGAGACACACTCAAGGAGTGGACTCAGTGGGTACCAGCACTGCTAAAGTAATTCTTGCTCTGTGTGGTGGGCCCCTGCACAGCTGATCATCCAAGGTAGTCAGAGGTCAGTGGTTAGTGGGCACAGCCAGTCCTTGCAGCTGATCAGTCTGAGTAAAACCCTCTCATTGACATGCCAACAGCAATCAACACTCAATTACAGCCCGGCCGGTGTGGCTCAGTGGTTGAGCATCAACCCATACACCAAGAGGTCGCCAGTTTGATTCCCCGTCAGGGTACATGCCCAGGTTGTGAGCCAGATCCCCAGTGGGGGGCATACAGGAGGCAGCCAAACAATGTTCTCTCTCATCGATGTTTCTATCTCTCCCTCCCTCTTCCTTCCTCTCCAAAATCAATAAAGAAAAAAAAAAAAAAGACTCAATTACAACAAAAGGGTGTAAAGTCCACACGAGAGGTGCAACTCAAGGGCCCAGCTGGGTGATCAGGGAGGCTGTGCCACTGGACCCTACAGGACACCTACTACAACAGGCCACCCTTGGAAGCCTAGGAGACATAGCAACTACCTGACACATAGAAACACACACAGGGAGGCAGCCAAAATGAGGAGACAAAGAAACATGTCCCAAATGAAAAAACAGAACAAAACTCCAGGAAAAGAACTAAACGAAATGGAGAAAAGCAATCTAACAGATGCAGAGTTCAAAACACTGCTTATAAGGATGCTCAATTAACTTATTAACTTAGTGAGGGCCTCAAGAGCATAATAAAGGATCAGTCAGAAATGAAGGATGCACTAACTGAAATAAAGAATAATTTACAGGGAATTAACAGTAAAGTAGGTGAAGCCAAGAAGCAAACCATCAATTTGGGATATAAGGAAGCAAAAAACACCCAATCAGAACAGCAAAAAGAAAAAAGAATTTAAAAAAATGAGTAGAGTGTAAGGAGCCTGTGGGACAACTTCAAGCGTATCAACAACATTTGCATCATGGGAGTGCCAGAAGGAGAAAAGAGAGGGCAAGAAATTGAAAACCTATTTGAAAAAATAATGACAGAAAACTTCCCTAACTTGGTGAAGGAAACAGACATACAAGTCCAGGAAGCACAGACAGTCCCAAACAAGATGCACCCAAAGAGGTCCACACCAAGACATATCATCATCAAAATGCCAAAGGTTAAAGACAAAGAGAGACTCTTAAAAGCAGCAAGAGAAAAGCAGTTAGATACCTACAATGGAGCTCCTATAAGGCTGTCAGCCGATTTCTCAAAAGAAACTTTGCAGGCCAGGAGGGAGTGGCAAAAAATATTTAAAATGATGAAAAGCAAGGACCTACAATCAAAATTACTCTAACCTGCAAAGCTATCATTTAGAATCGATGGCCATATAAAGAGTTTCCCAGACAAGAAAAAGCTAAAGGAGTTCATCCCCACCAAACCAGTATTATCTGAAATGTTGACAGGTCTTATTGAAGAAGATAAAAAAATATGAACAATAAAATGGCAATAAATACATATCTATCAACAATTGAATCTACAAATAAAATGAGCAAGCAGAACAGAAACAGATCATAGATACAGAGAACTTTTTGTTGGTTGCCAGATGGGAGAGGAGTTGGGTGAAAAAGATGAAGGGATTAAGAAGTACAGATTGGTTGTTAGACTGATGAACTTCAAAGGGAAGGGGGAAGGTGGGATGGGAAGAGAGAAACCAAAGAACTTATATGCATATATACATAACCAACAGACACAGAAAATAAGTGTGGGGAAAGCAGTAGGAGGGTGGGATTGGGGAGGAAGGGGTCGGGGGTGGGGGTGGGGGGAAGAGACATCTGTAATACATTCAATAATAAAGTTAAAAAAAAAAATCAGCCCTGGCTGGTTTGGCTCAGCGGTTAGAGCGTTGGCCTGCAGACCAATGAGTCGCAGGTTCGAATCCAGCCAAGGGCACATACCTCAGTTGTGGTTTGTCTCCAGCTCTGGTAGGGGTCATGCAGGAGGCAACCTGTCGATATTTCTCTCTCTCCTCCCCTCCCTCCCACTCTATCTGAAGTTAAATAGAAAAATATCTTCCAGTGAGGATTAAAAATAAATAAATTAAAAAAAATTTTTTAAAAATCAGGAAAAGAAAGATGGAAAGGGTGTTGCAGGCAAAACATGCATCATGTGCAAAAGCCTAGATACAAAAATGCATACAGAATTTAAGGAGATGAAGAGGTTTGGCCTGGCTAGAGCAGAGTATGAGTTGGGACATGGTAAGAAATGAGATAGAAAAGGCTGGCAGGGCTCTGACCGGTTTTGCTCAGTGGTTAGAGTGTCGGCCCTCAGACTGAAGGGTCGTAGGTTTGATTCCAGTCAAGGGCATGTACCTGGGTTGCAGGTTCAATTCCTGGCCCTAGTCAGGGTCATGTGGGAGGCAACCAATCGATGTCTCTCTCACATTGTTGTTTCTCTCTCTCCCTTCCACTTTCTCTAAAAAAATAAATAAAGATTGGCCGGTGTGGCTCAGTGGATTGAGCATCAGCCCATGGACTGAGAGGTCCTGGTTCGATTCCTGGTCAGGGCACATGCCCGGGTTGCAGGCTTGATCCTCAGTGGGGGTGTGCAGGAGGCAGCCGATCAATGTTTCTCTCTCATATCAATGTTTCTGTCTCTTTCCCTTCCTCTCTCTCTAAAAAATCAATAAAAACATATTTAATTTTTTCTCCCCTTTATTGCTTTTAGAGAGAGAGGAAGTGAGAGGGAGAGAGAGACAGAAACATTGGTGAGAGAGAACACTGATTGGCTGCCTCCTGCATGGCCCACACTGGGGATCGGGCCCATAACCTGGACATGTATCCTGACCGGGAATTGAACCGGTGACCTCTTGGTGCATGGGTTGACGCTCAACCACTGAGCCACACCGGCCGGACCAATAAAAACATATTAAAAAAATAATAATAATAAATAAATAAATCCCCAGTGAAGGGCATGCAGGAGGCGGCCAATTGATGTTCTCTTTCATCAATGTTTTTATCTCTCTCTCCCTCTCCCTTCTTCTCTCTCTAAAACTATCAATAAAGAAAAATTATTTAGAATGATAGAGAGCTAAGAAAGAAAGAGCCCTGGCCGGTTTGGCTCAGTTGTTAGAGCGTCGGCCTGCGGTCCAGAGAGACCTGGGTTCAGTTTCCACTAAGGGCATGTACCTCGGTTGCAGTTTGTCCCCAGCCCTGGTTGGTTGTGCAGGAGGCAGCCACTCAATGTGTCCCTTACACGTCGATGTTTCTCTCTCTCTTCCTCTCTCCCCCTCCATCTGAACAAAAAATGGAAAAAATGTCCTCGGGTGAGGAGAAAAGGAAGGAAGGAAGGAAGGAAGGAAGGAAGGAAGGAAGGAAGGAGGGAGGGAGGGAGGGAGGGAGGGAGGGAGGGAGGAAGGAAGGAAGGAAGGAAGGAAGGAAGGAAGGAAGGAAGGAAGGAAGGAAGGAAGGAAGGAAGGAAAGAAAAGGCTGGCAGGACCCAGTTCATCAGCTAGGACGCCGTGTGGAAGAGCCTGGATCTTATCTGCAGACTGTGGTGAGCTACGGACAGGTATATCCTCATGTTCAGCTTCGTTCTATTTTTCTAGTCCTCCCTCCTTTCAGAGCCCAAGGCTAAGCTGAGCCCTCTTTTGGCCCATCTGGCAATGCTCATTCCCTTTCGTAAACCACCTCGATAGAGGCTGAGAAGGGCCCTGACTGGAACAGAGGGCCAACACCAGGAGGCTTGGCCTCTGTGGCCTCCCTTTGCATCTCTGCTTCTAGGTGGACCTACCTCTACAAACCTGTCCTAGTGGCCTCTTCTCTGCCAGGCCTTGTGCTGGGCCCAAGACTCAGATGTAATACAGAGTGGCCCCAGCCTTGAGAAGCTTCTAGTCTAATGGGGCAATACAGGCAGGAAAATTAGTATAACCTGGGTGAAAAGCACTGTGGTGAAGGGCTGTAGAAATGCTAGGCACCATGAAGAATAAGCCAGGCTGAGGGGAAGACAGCCTAGCACCTCAGGGTTCACAAGCAGGGTGACTTCTGCCTCTGCTCTGGGTGCAATACTATCCTGCAGCTGGACCTCTTTTGCAACAGTCATCCTAACAACTAGTGTACACAGCTATCACCACCACCAGACTGTAAACTCCCCGAAGATCTCTTCTCAGTCATTTCCTCCCTGTGTCTTCTCTTCTCAGTCCAGGGTTCACCATCAGCTAACACAATCCCATATCTTGTTACCAGACTGATGTTTCTAAGGTACACCTTGGAGCTAGTCCTGCCCCTATTAAAAACCCTTCATTGCTCTCCTTTACCTATAGATCAAAGCCAAGCTTTGTCCAATACGTAGCACGAGGCCTGGTATGGATTAGGTAGAAATAAATGTCTGCTGAAAGAGTAGGTGACCTAATGCCTGAATGGATGAGTAAGCAATTGATAGAGGGAGTGAAGCAATGCATGAGCAAATCAGTCAATGAGTGAATAAATAACAGTCAGTGAATGAGAAAGTCAGTCAGTCTATGAATTGACTGCCTGTCCCCCTCCCATCTCTAGTACACTACAAGTTTCCTAAGGACAGGGAACGTGCTCAATTACTGAGCATGCCTTGAGCATACAAGGCATGCTCAATAATTGTTTGCTGACTGAATGAATGCATTCATGAGCGAAGAGGTGCATGGCTCCAGACACTGACCAGGAGGGTTGGGGTTTGGCAGTGAAGGGTAGGGCAACTCACGGGTGCTGCAGCACGTTGGAGCACAGCGCTGGGTCCACCTTCTGCCAGCAGCCCAGGTGGGCAGCAGCCTTGTGCAGTAGGTCGCAGTAGCTAGCAGGCAGCAGGTGCTGCATGAGGATCACTGAGGTGCTGATGGACACCAGAAGGAAGAGCTCACAGGACCAGCGCTTGTCATAGTAATGTGTGTTCTGGGGGCAGGAAGAGATGGGAAAGGCCTGGGATGCCCATAATGTCCTCACTCCCTCCCCCTTCCCTGATTCCATGTGCCCTGAAGATCAGGACAACCCTGGAGAGAACTCAGGGCGACCTGAAACCAAGGATCTAATACCAACAAAGAAGGCTTAATCATGGGCTTAGACCCTGTGCCCACTAGTTAGTTTTCTACAGAGAAAAACTGCTTCCACTGCCCACCACTCTGAGCCAGAGCACAGGCTCTGGGGTCCAAGCACAGACTCTGGAGTCCAACAGACATGAGTTCAAATCTTGGCTCTGCTGCTTATTAACTGTGTGACCTTGGGCAAATCATTTCATTGCTCTACGCTCTAGTTTCCTCATCTGTTACATGAGGATAAGGATAACCACCAACCACCTTTGAGTGTCATTTGGAGGACTATAACACCCATGAAAGCTCTAGCACAGCGGTTCTCAACCTGTGGGTCGCGACCCCTTTGGGGGTTGAACAACCCTTTCACAGGGGTCGCCTAAGACATAACAGTAGCAAAATTACAGTTATGAAGTAGCAACGAAAATAATTTTATGGTTGGGGGTCACCACAACATGAGGAACTGTATTAAAGGGTCGCGGCATTAGGAAGGTTGAGAACCACTGCTCTAGCACATTGTAAGTGTTCGACAGACTTTAGGTCCTCTCGACCTCAAATTATTCAGTGTAGTCCATCCTTGAAGAAATGTTTCAAGCCTACAGTCAGCTCGGGAAATACCTCCCCAGAAGGCCACACAAGCTAGAGAGAGAGCACAGGCTTTTGCTGTCACTCATATCTGGATGGATCCTGGCTTTCCTACTTAATGAAAAAGCAGGATATTGTGACATGCCTGTGCCAAAACAGCCAAATTGAAATACAAGTCACTGCTCTTTGTTATCAAGTATTATGAATAACAATGTCATGTCCTCCTCATTGGCTGGGTGGCCCTGTGCAGGCCACTTCCTTCCAATGAGCCTTGTTCTTCCCACTCGAAAATTCAGGCAGCAGTCACTCTAGCCCTTGAGAGAACATACAGAATCTCATCAAAAACAGCAGTTATTTATGCAAGCAGGAAGTCTCCTGGGGGCCGGCAGCAGGATGAGGCCCAAGGCAGGCCCTTTACCTCCCTGGCTGAGCTACACACCTTCACGAACCAGACTGGCACAAAGGCCACATAATAGGCACTCAGCATGGAGCTGACCAGCACTTCCTTCATGCGCCAGTTGAAATCCATCTTGAGGAACTCCACCTCGCTGCGGATGAGGCTGGGCGACAGGCAGCAGGCATGGGTGGGCATGGAGTCTGGGCCATACAGCTGCCTTGTGTGCTGCTTCCATGTCTCCCGCAGAGTCAGCAGGTATTCCCGGCTCCGCGCCAGGCCACTGACAGCCTCCCGGGGACCCATGGAAGCCATGTGGCTGAAGAGGTTTGTCTTTCGGAGATCACAGTTCAGCTGCAGGAACGGAATGTACATCCCAAACCTGCTGGGGAAGACAGTGGTGAGGGCAGGCCTGCTCATAGGACAGGATCCCAACCCTCAGCCAATGAGGGAATCCTTCTTTCCTCCCTGGGCCTAGCTCTCCTGGCTGTTCTGAGGGGAGAATTTATCCATCCTTTTGGCCATCCATTCAACGGTCATTCAACACTTGTATTAGCGCTGAGTGTGTGCCGAGCATCAGGGATACAGCAGGAAGCAAGAGATGAGTTCCTGCCCTCACAGTCTATTGACAACTAATAGTAATCATAACAGCCCACAGTAATTGGGCACAACCTATGTTCTAGACACTGTACTAAGTCCTTTATGTGCTTTTGCTTCTTTTCTTCCTCCTAAGAACACTGTGTTATTAGGTACTGTTATTTTGTGCCCTTTTCAGATGAAGAGGCTGTGGCTCAGAGAGGTGAAGTGGATTCCCAAAGGTTACACAATTAGAAAGGAAATAATACAGTTGGGATTTAAACCCAGAACAATCTGGTACCAAAGATCAGGACAGATACTCAACAAATACTACGGGTAATTAATTTTAAATGTACATAGCACCACAAAAGAGAGGTATAAGTTGTTATAAGTACATATGCTGGAGGCAGCTCTTAGTGTGCAGAGGGCAGTTCAGAACAATATCTGTGTGCCTATTATGTGCCACACACTGAAATGGACCCTGGAACAGTACAAATCCCTTCCTCTGAGTGGTACCTTTAGGGCTGAAGCTAATTAGTCAAGGGGTGCTTTGAGTGTCTGGCTGGTATCATTTGAGGAGAAAACTAGACGAACCCTTAGCCACAAAGGGTAGATAATTATATTTTATTTATTTATTTATGTCTTGTTGTTAACCCATACCAGAGGATATTTTTTCCACTGATTTTTAGAGAGAGTGGAAGGGAAAGAGGAGGGGCGGGGAGGAGAGAGCAAGGGAAACATTGATGTGAGAGAGACACAGGGCTAGATAATTATAAAAAGTGGTAAATGGCCCTGGCTGGCATGGCTCAGTAGTTAGCCTGCACACTGGAGGGCTGCAGGTTCAATTCTTGGGCACATACCTGGGTGGCAGGTTCGATCCCCGGCCCTTGGTCCAGGTTCGTGTGGGAGGCAATTGATTGATGTGTCTCTCTCATATCAATTTTTCCCTCTTTCTCTCTTTCCTCCTCCCTCTCTCCCTTCCACTCTCTCTAAAAAAATCAATGGAAAAAATATCCTTAGGTGATGATTTAAAAAAGGTGGTAAGTGCCTAGCACAGTACATGGAAAGTCATAGCGCTCTTTACACGCATTCCTTTTTTTAGCTTAGGGCCTCTCAATTTCCCCAGGTCCTCAGACACAGAAGGGTCCCTGGGCTGCCCCCAGAAGTTAGGGTCAATGAGAATGCTACATTTTCTTATCAACAGTAATTTCCTCTTTTCCTGTTTTCTGAGGTTCCAAGAAGGGAAATGAGTGTCCTTGGGCAATGTGCCTCTTTGGGTTTTTGCTTTCTGTTCTATAAAACAGGGGTGCTACTATTCTCCCTGGGGTATGGTTAAGTAAGATAACTTAGAGAATTTGGTTGAGAGCATAATCTCTGGGGTCAAATAGGCCAAGATTAAAATCCCAGCTCTGCCACTTAACTAATGCTGTGATTTAGGGCAAGTTACTTAACCTCTATGAGCCTCAGTTTCCTTAACTTGACTTAAGTTACATAGCTTGTATTGATTCTCTATGCTCAACCAGGCATTATGCTAGTGTTTTCATAAATACTGTTAATTTTTGTAACAACCCCCAGCATGCTGCCTGACTCAGAGTATTATCAATACAATTTTGTTAGAAAAAGAAATAGGCCACCCTGGCTGGTGTGGCTCATTTGGCTGGGTGTCGTTTGGTGCACTGAAATGTTGCCAGTTCGATTCTCGGTCAGTGCACATGCCTGGGTTGCAGGTTCAATCCCTGGTAGGGGGAGAGCAGGAAGCAGCTGATTAATATTTCTCTCTCTCTCTTTCTCTCCCTCTCTTTCTAATAAAAACATATTAAAAGAAAAGAAATAGGCCAGTGATTCTACAGGATAGGATTCCCAAAATACTCTTCAGGATACCCTGTGGGAATGAGTGGGTGGGGCACTTATATTAACATACAAGGTATTCAGAGTCAAATTTAAGGGCAAGTATATAAAAATCTCCCTTGCTTTGCCTCTGACAGGTCGCAAGTTAGAAGCAGCTTCACATGCAAGATGGCAGATTCCCTCCCATCCTCTTCACCCAAGACATGACAGTAGGAAATAAATCCATTATCAGCAAAACAAATGGGAGGAGGGGTTATCAGTACACAAGTGATTTTTTTTTTTTTTTTTTTTTTTGGTTAATCCTCACCAGAGGATATTTATTCCATTGATTTTTAGAGAGAGTGGGAGGGAGGTGGGGCGTGGGGAGAAAGAGAGAGAGAGAGAGAAACATCGATGTGAAAGAGACACATTGATTGATAGCCTTCTGCATTCGCTCTGACCAGGGCCGGTGATTGAACCTGTAACCCCGGTGTGTGCCCTTGACCAGGAATCAAACCTGAGACCCTTTGGTGCATGGGCTGGCACTTTAACTATTAAGTCACACTGGCCAGGTACATAAGTGATTTTGACAAATTTAGAAAGAAGACGAAACATGTTGACAGATGAGGAAGGAAGCCATGTCTAATGCAGTGCTATCTAATAGAAATATGAGTCACACATGTAATTTAAAATTTTCTAATAACCACATTAAAAAATAGATAAAGCCCTGGCCAGTTTACCTCAGTGGTTAGAGCATCGGCCCTCAGACCGAAGGGTTGCGGGTTTGATTCCCAGTCAAGGGCACGTGCCTGGGTTGAGGTCTGATCCTGTGTGGGAGGCAACCAATTGATGTGTCTCTCTCACATCAATGTTTCTCTCCCCCACCCCTTTCCTCCATTCCATTCTCTCTAAAAATCAATGGAAAAATATCCTCAGGTAAAAATTAACAATAACAAAAAAAAGATAAAATTCTTTGGCTGGTGTGGCTCAGAAGTTGAGCATCAACCCTTGCACCAAGAGGTCGCTGGTTTGATTCCCAGTCAGAGCACATGCCCAGGTTGTGGGCTCGAATTCTAGTAGGGGGCATGCAGGAGGCAGCCAAATAATGTTTCTCGCTCATCGATATTTCTCTCTCTCTCTCTCCCTCTCAATTTCTCTCTAAAACAAATTTTTAAAAAATAGATAAAATAAATTTTAATACTCTATTTTACTTAACTCAATATATATATAATATTATCAATGCAACATATAATCATTGTTTATGAATGACATGTTTTACTTTCTTTTTTTGAACTAAGTCTTCAGAATCCGGTGTATAGTTTATCCTTATAGCACATCTCAATTTAAACTAGCCTATTTCAAATGTTCAGTAACAACAGGTGGCTAGAAACTACTAAACTGGATGGCATAGGTCTAGGATACGCCATGAGAGGGCTGCACTGGGGGTATGAGCTTAACTGTCTAGAGTAACTCAAGAGAGATTCTGGCTTGAAGTGGGCACACTGATAGAGGGTAGAAGTGAGAAACAGGGCTGAACAGATGGGATTAAACAAAGATCTGTATTTACGTATAAGAATCACTCTTTTTATCCTTTTACACACCTCACAGAACACACCCTGAAGGATTTTTCTCTAGAGAAATTGAACAAAGTATTTGAGAACTGAGATCTCCAATCTGGGCATCCTAGAGTAACACCTACCCCCCTTGTTCTGGCCAATGGGGGCCCACAGCCTGACAACTAGTACCTTACTCAACCATCCTAAAGCAAAGTTGGCCAGTCAGTGTGCCCTGCCCATGTACTCAGAACGCCCAGTCAAATCTCCTATTCTCATATACAGTGGCAGAGGGAGAGAAAATGCACTCCAACCCACTAGGTCCTTTGTTCTTACATATAAATAGACAATCAAAGAAACCAACTATAGTTAGAAAACTAGTAGCATGAAACAGAAAAACAACCCATGAGGAAAGACAAAATTTAAGGAACATAAGAGATTTTAAAAACAAGAACAGAATGCCATGAAAAAGAACAATCAGAAAATAAGAAAGAGGCCTTAAATATGAAAAATACGATTGCTGAAAAAAATCTCAATCAAAAAGCTGGAAGATAAAGTTGAAGAAACCTCCCTAAGGAACAGTAAAAACAGAGAGAGAGAGAGAAATATTGAAGGAAGGGAGAAAGAGAAAGGGAGATGAGAAAAATATGAGAGAAAATATAAGAGGAACAGATGACCAATCTATGAGGTCTACCATCTGTTGAACAGAAATCCCAGAGAGAACAGAAAACATGGAAGAAAAGATATTATCAAAGAAATAAAAAAAAATTTCCTTGAGCCGAATATCTAAATCTTCTGGTTAAGAAAAGTATTGATAAGATGCATGAGAAAAGTTCCACACCAGACACATCCTTGTGAAATTTCAAATAATCAAGAGATAAATAGAATATGCCTAAAAGCCTTCAGAAAGAAAAAAACAAGTCATCTACAAAGTAACTGGAATCAAACTGGTATCAGTCTTCTCTTTGGAAACATAGGATGCTAGAGATAATAGACCAGTATCTTCAAAATTCTGAGAATATGAATTTGAATTTAGAAATCTACATTCAGCCGAATCATCAATCAAGTATGAGGGCAGAATAAAGACATTTTTAGACATGCAAGGACTCAGAATGTATATAAATTCCACGTACCCATTGTTAAGAAAATTACCTGATTATGCACTCCAGCAAAATAAGGGAGAAAACCAAGAAAGAGGAAGACATGGGATCCAGGAAACAGTGGATCCAACCCAGGAGGGCAGCGTAGGGAAGTCCCAGGCTGAGAGCTGTATATCAGGCCTAAAGAGCAACCACTCCAGACTGGAGCATGAGGATGGAGAGCTCCAGGAAGGATGTCTTTGGGGGGGAAAAATGAACTCCAGGCAACAGGTAGCATGATTGAGAGGCTGGATAAACTTGAGGATATGTTGAAGGCCTATCATTCTTTTGTCAACAAGAAAAAAGAAAGGCAATTAGAAATTCCAAGATAAATAAAAAGCTGTATAAGAAAGTTACATCTAAATATGAAGCAAACTATGACATGAATTTAAGCAACTGATAGAATGTAAGAAAAAGAGAAATCATTTGATCTTGACACTAAAACATTCTTTTTTTAAGAGGCCCAAGATTATAACTCAGTAACTACAGAGAAGGAATGTCATCTGTGTATACTGCTTGGCCCTACACTGAATGATATTTGCATATTCCTAACATCAAGACTACTTATTCGTTTTTAATTTTTAGAATTAGCTTTAGACAAAGAACGAAAGACTTACATGTGCTTATATACAATAGTGTGAATGTCAAGCTTGACAATATAAGATTACAGTTGCTAGGAAGAAGTGAGAGGAAGAAGAGGGGAGAAAAAGAGGATAGGGCCCTGGCCGGTTTGGCTCAGCGGTTAGAGCGTCGGCCTGCGGTACAGAGGGACCCGGGTTCGGTTCCCGCTAAGGGCATGTACCTCGGTTGCAGTTTGTCCCCGGCCCTGGTTGGTTGTGCGGGTCCCTTTCATGTCGATGTTTCTCTCTCTCCCTCCCACTCTATCTGAACAAAAAATGAAAAAAAAAAAGTCCTCAGGTGAGGATAAAAAAAAAAAAAAAAAAGTGGATAGGCAGGGTTCCTAATATTCTCCTCTTACATAAAAGGGATTAGATACTGACTATTGTTTTGTGTGTGTGTGTGTGTGTACGTGCCCCTAGCAGGAACCGAACCCGGGACTCTTTGGTCCGCAGGCCAACGCTCCAACTGCTGAGCCAAACCGGCCAGGGCAATACTGACTATTGTTGATGGAATAAAAAATACAGGCATTCTCATATTACTGAAAAAGATAACCAATAGGAAACTAAAAATAATAAGTTATCAAATACTAGAAACAGTAGGAATGGAAAGGTGAATTAAATCTTTTGTCTGTCATTACATGTGCACCTGTATGCATGTGTATATGAGTGGGTGGTACGCTTATATATGCAAAGAACATTTATTTCCAGTATATACAAGGAACCAAAAAATATTGGGGGCTACCTCTGAGATGGGAAACTGGGTAGCTGGGAAACAGGAGTCAAGGGGAGACTTTTCATTCATATTCTTTCATACCTGTTAAATTTTTTTATGTATTTTTATTGATTTTAGAGAGAGAGGAAGAGGGAGAGAGAAACATCGATTGGCTGCCTCTAAAAAACACTTAAAACCAGAAAGTGACAGAGATTGGTTTTGAAAAGTGGGACTAAAACTTCAGGGGTATGGGGTTGGAGACTATTTTTCATTATAAGCTTTTAGTCTATTGGATTTGATTTTTTTTTATGAAGTACATGTATTATGTTTGTAAAAATTTTTTAAATAAAGCAAAATATAAACATTGGATGATGTACCCAAGGAGAATGGACTCACCAGATTTAGGCGACTGTTCACAATTTAAATCAGTACAACCATTTTGGAGGGTCATTTGCTAATAGCTATAAAAAATGTAAATGGACAGCCCTGGCCGGTGTGGCTTAGTTGGTTGAGCATCGGCCCGTGCACCAAAGGGAACCAAATTTGATTCCCCGTCAGGGCAGGCTCAGTGCCGGGCTGGGGCAGATTGATGTTTTTCTCTCACATCAATGTTTTGTTTTGTTTCCTCTCTCTCCCTTTCTCTGTCTCTAAATTAATTTTTAAAAAATGGACATAGCTTGCCCTGGCCAGTTTGGCTCAGCGGTTAGAGCGTCGGCCTGCGGACCAGAGAGACCCGGGTTCCGTTCCTGCTAAGGGCACATGCCTTGGTTGCAGTTTGTCCCCGGCCCCAGTTGGGGTTGTGTGGGTGGCAGCCATTCGATATGTCTCTCTCACATTGATGTTTCGCTCTCTCTTCCTCCCTCTCTCCTTCCAGCCCTATCTGAAGATAAATGCAAAAATGTCCTCGGGTGAGGATTAAAAAAAAAAAAGAAAATAGTAAAAAAAAAAAAAAAAATGGACATAGCTTTTGATGCAGTTATTCTACTTCTGGCACTCTGTTGAACAAGCCCTGACCAGTATGGCTCAGCTGTTGGAGTGCTGGCCCTCGGACCAAAGGGTCTCGGGTTCGATTCTGGTCAAGGGCATGTACTTCAGTTGCGGTTTGGTCCCTGGCCTTGGTTGGGGTCGTGTGGGAGGCAACCAGTCGATGTGTCTCTCTCATGTAGATGTTTCTCTCTCTCTCCCTCTCTCCCTCTCTTCCACTCTATCTGAAGATAAATGGAAAAAAATATCCTCGGGTGAGAATTAAAAAAAAAAAAATTGAACAAGTGTGCAAAGACATATGCAAAAGAATGTTCCCTGCCTCATTTTTTTAAACAGGGGAAAGCTAGGAACAACTCAAAAAATCTACCAATAGAAGACAAAACAAATTGTGAAAAATCTATACAATGGAATACTATGAAGCCATTTAAAAAGTGAGGCAGCCCTGCTGGTGTGGCTCAGTGGTTGGGCATCAACCCATACACCAAGAGGTCGCTGGTTTGATTCCCAGTCGGGACACATGCCCAGGTTGTGGGCCAAATGCCCAGTGGGGGACATGCAGGAGGCAGCCAATCAATGTTCTCTTTCATCGATGTTTCTATCCCTGTCTCTTTCTCCCTTCCTCTCTCTCTAAAATAAATAAAGAAAAATAAAAAGTGAAGCAGACCCATATATATCGCCATGAAAAAATAGCCAAGTTATATGATTATGTGGAAAATGTAATCAAGTGTACAACATCATGCATAGTATAATCCCATTTTTGTTTTTAAAGAAGTATATGTGTATGTTCTAGCACAAAAAAAAAATGTGGAAGGATATGCTGTAAATAATGGTTTTCTGGGGGGGGGTTGATTATATGGACTTTCACTTTCTGTTAAAAACTTTTACAAAGTTTAATGTTTTTAAATGACACGTGTCACTCTTTTTTTTTTTTTTTTTGTCACTCTTCTAATTATAAACTAGATATAACTGAAGCAACAGTGATGGGGCTCCTCCCATGACAGCGCCCTTTTGGTCAAGCAGGGTAGAGAGGAGAAGTGTCCAGCTATGAAGCTTCACAGGGAACATGGCTGGTCTAACCAAGAGAAGCTCATGAACCAGAAAGCTCAGGGGTTGAGAAATAAGTGTTAATGCCCAGGCAGCCAGGAGCCTACCCCAGGAACAGCCAGAGTGGATACCTTGCCAAAGCCCTCCCCAATTCTAGGCAAGAAAGGGGCAGTCCTGGGCTCCTCTCAGACACTATCTCTCCATCCTCAACAGTCTGGGTTCTGGCAAGATGGCGGGAGCAAGTGACCAAGACACAAAAGACATATACATATGCATATGCAAATACACACACATGTGCTTCATGCACAGACACCCACAGAAAACATGCATACACACAGGTGCTTGCATGCACACAGACCTATGGGAGGCACCAAGAGCTTACGTAAACACTGACATACACGAAGAGACAGACAGAGAACCAGAGAGAGAGGAAAGGAAGAGCGAGGGAGACAAAGCCTGTGCACTGTCCCCCAGGAACCTTCCTTTGGGATATATACTCAGATTTGAGTCCCATGCTAACTTCCCCCTTGGTGACACCTTAGATAAATTATGCCATCTCAGTTTCTGCTCCTGCAAAAGAAGGTTAATCACTCTGATCTCAAGGGGATATTATCAGACAATGTGACAATGTGAGGGGACATTATTGCTGCCCTGCCTGGGAGTATTCCAGGTGTGGGGGCCTGGTGACCCAGCCACACTCAGGACAAAGGTCAGGAGCTGGGTGCTAGGCAGTGAGGGGTGAAGTGAGGGGTACTCACGGATAGCAGAGGAACAGGAGGTTCAGGAAGGAGTAGGTCCTGAAGAGGTGGATGAGGGAGCGGCACAGACTCCAGCCTGTTGCCGTGAGAACGGTGAAGCGGGTGAGGAACAGCAGGATGGAGCGAAAGAGGGAGACCTTCCCCCTCTGAGAAGCCTGGGTCAGGGTGAGAAAGGATGGGATGGGGCCTTGGATGAAGGCCACAGATGCTGTGCCCAAATCCCTCCCAGCATGGCCTGTGATCCCACCCAGGGAAACATGGGGCAGCAGGCTAGGCAGAACCTGGCAAGGTGAGTCCTTCTCCTTGACACCCAGTAAACTCCAACAGCCAAAGGGATATGAGTAACGTTTTTCAACCAAGTCCAAAGGAAGCCCCAAGTAAATGCCTCAGGGTTGAAGGGTTCCATGTGTCTCCTTGGCACCCCCAGGGGAAAGGGAGTCCCAAAGTCCCCAGCCTCTAGGACCCAATCACCTCCTTCACGATGGACCCAATGAAGCGGCGGCCCAGAACAATGGTGGTCACCATCAGCAAGTTGAAGTCGATCAGGTGGAAATTCTGTCAGGGGCAGAGGCTGGGGGTCACGTGGGCCCCCTGCCCATATATAAGCTATTCTCAAAACCACCTCCCCCTGCCCAGTTCTTTCAATAGGGACTGTCCCCACTCTCTGACCTTCATAGGTCTCCAGCTGAGTCAGGACAGGAAATTACCTAGAGGAGTAGAACAGGACCCAGTGGAGGGAAGTGGGAACGTCCCTGGAGATAAGAGAGTGGTGTGTGAGCCCTCTTGCTCTGATCACTCATGCCCCTATCCCTGAACCTCTCTTTCTGCATGGAGATCTTTCCATTCCTTGAAACACTCATGTATGCCTGTGGTTCATCTCCCCCACAGGACTTAAGACTGTGCTCCTTTAGGCAAAATCTGTCAGATTCATCTCTGCTACCTTTACAATGCCTAGTGTGGTACTGAGCACATTAGGGGTGAGTATTCAGGAGTTAACAGTTTCCTGTTCCTTCTACATTTCCCTTGTCCAGCATGAGGCCAAGCGTACAGGGTGCTAGGTAAGCTATGCTAAACTGAAACCAAACATGTCACACACACACACACACACACACAGCTAGTCCTAGCTGGGCACCTACCAGGGAGGTATGGGAGGGCGGGTGGGAAGGTGGGTACCACCACACTGTCTTGTAGATGTTGATGTAGTGAACGAAGAGGGCTATGAGCTGGCAGAAGAAGAGCTGCAACTCAAATAGAATGCTGGCTTGTACTGGCAGCTCGGGGATCTTGCAGTGCTGTAGGGGCACGACAGTCTGGGTGGCCAGTGGGGGGCTGGAGAGGCCCGTCCCAGAACTGCTCCTGAGGATAGGAAGGGAAAACATCAGGAACTGACCTGAGAACCCTACCAAGAAGGGCTTCTGGGGCACAGGATTGTGGGGTAGGATCAGAAAAGCAGTTCATGGCAAGAATGCAGTCCTTATCCTGCCTGTCAAATGGGTCAACAGAGCCTTTTCCTATCTCTAATCTTGTTCAGGCTTCCCAACATTCCCCAGGAAAGAAAAAATTATTAGGTCCATTTTACAGATGAGGAAAAGGAGGCCCAAAGAAGGGAGACAACTTGTCCAAGCCACCTGCAAATTAACAGAACTGTAACTAGAATCCAAGTCTTTGGGCTTATTACTGCAGCTGTCCAAATAACCACCCTCTGGGTCTTTTCTGTAGCTCACTGCCTTCTGAGCCCCCTCTGGCATCTGGGGTATCACATCCCAGAGCTCAGTCAGGGACAGCTTTGTCCTTACTGCCCCTGTGAGCCCACAGTGAGGGGCAAGAGATAGTAAGGTGGTTTACCTGGTGCGGGAACGGACACTGGTGACTGATGCACTGGAAGTGTGGCCCCCACCGGAGCCCCCTGAGGATCCTGGCTCACAGAGCGGATTACGACAGTAGGATGTCCTGTTGGGACCTCTTCGTCCTCCTGTGGGGCTCAACATAAGGTAGATTCTCAAGCCAGAGGGCATATATCAAGGACAATAGCAATGATACTGGCTACCAGTTACCTGGTGTCTCACTTCACCATTTAATCACAGAGACCTATGATTTGGCTCCTGCCTATCTCTTCAACTTCATCTACCATTCTCTGCCTGCCCCTATGCTTCAGCCATCCTGGTCTTTCTCTCCTTAAGCAAACCAAGCTTGTTGCTACCTCTTGTACTTGCTGTATCCTCTGTTTGGAGAGCCCTTCTCTGAATGCCATTTTGGAAATATCTGCCTGCACAATTTTTTTATTCCCCACAACAATTCATTCTTGGAATTTTTCTTATTCATCTGTTAATATATTTATTGTCTGTCTTACCCACTAGTATGGAAGGTCAGTGAGGTCGCTACACTTATGTCTTTTTCTGTTATATTCCCTTCCCCTGCTACAGTGCCCAGCATTACGTAAATATCCAATAAGAATATGTTGATGAGTGAATGAAATCAGCAGCGTAGGTTTTCCATAGATTAGGAAACTGAATTTATACATTATCACAGGTAGTTTGGGGTCTGGGTCCTGTGTTCTTAGCTCTGGTGTACACTGCCCCATTCAGATACTACACAGTTTCTGTAGGCTTACAATTCTGGGCACTCTTGAAGCTTTTTCCTCCAGGGCCCAAGATCCTGCTCAAGGGGCATCCTGGTGTCTTATGGTCAGGACCCAGGGCCTGAGGACAGGGTCAAGGATGTGCACTTTGGGAGAATGGTGTGGTGTGGACCCAAAACTTGGACCCACAATCTATTTCTCTAGCCTTAGTAGTATAGCCCAAGCTTCTAGGCACCATCCTGCTTATTATAAGCACCACCCAGTTCTAGTCAAGGTTATAGTCTTGTTTATATCCCTTCAGGGCAACACAGCAGCCTACACAACACACACCCTTTGCCCTAGTTCCTCAGTCTGGAAGCTTTTCCCACGTCTCCACGAATTCTGCCCCCAACCAGCCCCCAGCCCAGAAGCTCTGTCCATACACTGTTAGACTCGGTTTAGAAAATCCCACACAAGCATACTCAGCCCAAAAGCTCTGCCCACACCTACTCTCCTCTCTTTAGAAGATCTGCACCCACACAAGCACCCTCAGCCCAGAAGTCCCGCCTACACACAACTGTCAGCCCAGAAACCCCCCCCCCCCCCAGCCATTAAAAGCTCTGTGTATCCAGAAGCCCCGCTCCAGAAGGAGCTCCCTTAAGGTCTCCTTCCTGCCCCACCACTCCCAGAATAAAGACCCCACAGCCCAAAAAACATCGCCCCCACACCAGTACCTACAGTCCAAGGACTCCGCCCCTGGCACGAAGGCCCGCCCCACTAAGTTAAGCCCCGCCCCACGCCTAGCCCCGTCCTCACCAGAGCCCAATCCTCCACAAGACCCCTTCATTTTAGAAGTCCCGCCCCCACAACAGAGGCCCCACCCCGCAAGACGACAGGAGGGGGCGGGGTCCCTCTGAGCCCGAATCCCCTCCCCCTCCCCTCGCCGGGATTCTGTCCGCGTGTGGGAGCAATTAACAGCTTGGCCATCCCAATCTCCGCGCCCGCCCGTTCCCAAGCCGGGTCGGACCCGCTCTGCTCACCCATCTCCTCCCCCCGGCGCTCTCTGCTTCGCCGCCGCAGCTCCTGCGGGCAATATGTCGGAGGCGACGGCGGCCGGGAGAGGACTAACCGCCGCAGCCCAGTCCCCGGGTATCTGCCGCGCGCTCCCGCCTCGCCACTAAATTTGCATACAAGGCTGGGCTAGAGGCTGGGGGCGCGCTTCTTAAAGGGGCCGTCTGGACAAAGGCGGGGCCTGCGCGGTCTTTGTCTTACAGTCCCCCACGCCCTTCCTGCAGCTGCTGCTGAAGAAACCCGAGAGGCAAGGAAGCCCACGTCCTGCTCTTCCGTGCGTGCCTTCTCCCAGCATCTCTTCAGGCCCGGGGGAGGGGGCCGGAACCCGCTTGTCGTCTCAGTTCCTGCCCGAGATGGACTGGATCCTTGAGTGGCAGGCTCCTTAAACACAGCACCTCCCAAATTGGGCTGTCACCTTTCCCTTCCGCCTTATTGCTCTCTGGTCCACCTCAGTCAAAACCTGGGAGTTATTTCCCCGTTTCCCTCGGCCGCACATAGTCTTTTACGTAGTCTTGCCGACCCTAAAATCTTTGCCAGTTCCCAGCCTTGAAATCCTGTTTCTTGCCCTTTACAATGAGGCTGGTAATAGTCATGTTATAGGTCTTGGTGAGGATTAAATGAGATAATGCATGTAGAACAGAGTCTTTTTTTTTTTTTAGGTTACACATTTTTAAAAATATGTTTTTATTGATGTTTTAGAGAGAGAGGAAGGGAGAGATAGAAACATCGACGATGTAAGAGAGATACATCCATTGGCTGCCTCCTGCACGCCCCCTACTGGGGATAGAGCCTGCAACCCAGGCATGTGCCCTGACCGGGAATCCAAGGGGGACCTCTCAGTTCATGGGACAACGCTCAATCCACTGAGCCACACCCGCTGGGCCAGAGTCTGTTTTATAAATGTTAGCCATCATTATTATGGTGATGTATGGCAAGCACTTAACACAGAGAAAGCACTCAATAAATGAGCTACTACTATTAATTGTTATGGTTTCTTCCTTCATAGGAACTTATAAGTTGTGTTAATCACCTGGTAGTTTCATCACTTAGCACAGTGCTTGGCACATAATGGACATCAATGTTCAATTAACTGTATGCATTAGTAAATATTTAATTGATATTCAGAGTTTACAGTCAAATGGGAGGAGATGGACATTAAATTAATAAATTTAGTAGTATATTAGAAGGGAATTATTGTTGTGGAGGAAACAAGAAAGGGGGACGGCAGATGGCAGTTATATACAGGGCAGTCAGAGTAGGCTTCACTGAGATGGCTTTTGAACAAACACTTGAAGGAAATGAGTGAGTCAGTCATGCAGATATCTGGAGAAAGGGGGCATTCCAGGCAGGGGAAGTCAGTGGAAAGATCCTGAGGCACAAGCATGAATGCCTGGTGTGTTTAAGAAACAGCAAGGAGCCCTGGCCGGTTTGGCTCAGCGGTTAGAGCATCAGCCTGTGGACCAGAGAGACCCAGGTTTGGTTCCCGCTAAGGGCACGTACTCTCAAAAAAAAAAAAAAAAAAAAAAAAAGATGGAAACAGCAAGGAGGCCAGTGTGGCTTGGATGGAATAGACAGGAGATTAGGGTATGAGAAAGGATGGACCATATAGGACTGTGTGGCTTTACTCTGAATGAGATGGGGAACCAGTTGAAGAGTTTGAACTTCCATTTTTATTGATTTTTAGAGAAAGGGAGAGAGAGAGAAACATCAATTAATTGTTCCGCCCATTTACCCATTCATTAGTTGGTTCTTGTATGTGCCCTGACCGGGAATGGAACCTGCAACTTTGGTGTATGGGGACAACACTCTAATCAATTGAGGTACCCGGCCAGGGCCTGAACTTCCTTAAAAAAAAAAAAATTATTGATTGACTGATTTTAGAGAGAGAGAGAGAAACATCAGTTTGTTTTCCACGTATACATTCATTGGTTGATTCTTTTTTAAATTTTTTTCCCTTTATTGATTTTAGAGAGAGAGATAGAAACATTGATGACAGAGAACATCAACTGGCCGCCTCCTGCATGCTCCCCGCTGGGGATCAGGCCCACAACCTGGGCATGTGTCCTGACCGGGAATCAAACCAGTGACCTCTTGGTGCATGGGTCGATGATCAACGACTGAGCCTCACCGGCTGGACTTTTTTTTTTTTTTTAATCCTCACCTGAGGACACTTTTCCATTGACTTTCAGATAGACTGGGAGGGAGGAAGAGAGAGAGACAGAGAGAAACATCAATGTGACAGAGACATATTGATTGGTTGCCTCCCGTATGACCCCAACCAGGGCCAGGAACTGAACTGCAACCAAGGCCACTTAACAAGAGGTGTGGGGCTCCCTGAGACCCGATGCTGCTGGTTTGAGAGATTTTAGGAAAATCTGAAACAGGATCCAAGACAGGCCAATCTTATGGTAAAGCCACTGGAAATAGCTTAGGTGGGCCCAAAGGTTGGGTGGGGCAGGGCCTCAGGGAATCACCAGGGAGGAACAAACAGTGTGAACCAGGTTGCTGGAGTCCCAGATATGGCTGCTGTCAGCTGCCCCAGGGAAGGGCTCACCAAAGGAACTACTGGCCTCCCACAGCAAGTCTGTCCAGGAGAAAGCTGCCCCTCCAGCTCTCACCCCAATGCCGAACAATTCATGAACTTCTGTAAGAATAGACTGTATGGTCACAAGGGTGGAAGCAGGGAGACCAGATGTGAACCTATGGCAATGACCTTAGTAAGAGATGTTAATGGTTGGTACCAGATTGAGTGAGGTGATGAGACATGGTTGGATTTTGGACTTCAAATGAAAGTCAACAGGATTTGTTGACAGATGGATAGATGTATGGAGGAGGAGATCAAGGATTACCCCAAGGTTTTTAGCTTAAGCAAATGGAAAAATGGAGTTTAATTACACACATACACATCTGTTACAGATTTTACACCAAGTCAGGCTTTCCCTTGGGGGGAAAAAAAGGCCTAGAAGTGGCGGGGGTGGGGGTTAGGGAGGAGAATGACCAGGTCACAGAGCAAAGAAGAAGCCAGGGCAGAGATTTCTTTTTCCAGCTAAGGAAATTCTGGTAGAAGAGCTGGTTCTGGCCTCTTTAGAGTACTGAAATAGAAATGTATCTCACTAATTTCTGAATCCTTAAAGGCTAATACTACTACCTGGCATATGATAGGCATTCAAAATAAGTATTAATTCAGTTGAATTGAGATAATGGCAAATTGACTCTTGAAAAGGCCTATTGGGAAGGGAAGCTAAATGGTTTCAGGAATATTCCATAGAAGCCTGAGGACAAGCCATACCCAGGAACTGATTTTAATTCAGGTCAATACACTTTTTTGAGCATCTAATATATCTTGGGCACTAGGGATACAGAGATGCCACTCATTATTAGGGGAGACAGAGAGAAGAATCAATAAATATGGTACAGTGTGATAATATCAGTATGTATCAAGTTCAGAGGTGGATGGAAGGTAACTGACTCTGACAGGCGTGGTAGGCTTCCTGGGAAATGACATCAGAGTTGATTTCTATTCTTTTTTTTTTCAGAGTTGATTTCTGAGAGATGAATAGGAGTTTGCCTGTTATACTCCTATGGGAGGAAGCAATAGCTTGAGTCTGCTAATTGTCTTACTGGGGATGGTGGCAGAGGAATGTCTTGCTGTGCATTTATTATGTGGAAGGTGCTAGACCTTGTATATAGCAAACACTCAGGAAATATTTGCCAAATTGATTTTAGGGCTTTCATACAACCCAGGGTAAGAGTCCACGCAAATGAACTGTTGTGCGTGTGACCCATCACCTGTGGCTCCTGCTTACCTTGTACAAGTCAACTGCCTGCCCAGCATCTATTCATTCCTTCTCCTGGTAAGAAAACTGTGATTTTCTCTCAGGGAATTACCCTTCCTTCCAGTCAGGTCCTGTGGTTTGGTGAGGCTGCTTTATTCTGCAGTTCTAGTGTGGGCAGATGCCCCTCTCCTAGTAAATCAAAGCATTCTATCCCTGCTACCCCAGCAACAGTGACTGGTTGCAGGGGGTGGGGGTGTTAGTGACCCACCACAGGCCAAATGTGATGCAACCCTAGGATCTTTGCTAGAAGTATTGGGAAATAATTTTAACTTCTGGGATGGCTAAGCAAATAGGATATAAACGTAGAGCTGTAGAGCTGTTGGTGGGTATCTTGCTACTTTGGGGAGACTTTAACTGACAATGAAGGAAACACAGCTATACCTGAAGCCTTTATGGACTTTTTTATTACAAAAATCCATTTTGGCCCTGGCCGGTTTGGCTCAGCGGTTAGAGCGTCGGCCAGCGGACCAGAGAGGCCTGGGGTTCGGTTCCTGCTAAAGGCACGTACCTCGGTTGCAGTTTGTCCCCGGCCCCGGTTAGGGTCGTGTGGGTGGCAACCACTCGATGTGTCTCTCTCACATCGATGTTTCTCTCTCTCTCTTCCTCCCTATCTGAAGATAATGCAAAAATGTCCTCGGGTGAGGATTAAAAAAAAATCCATTTTGTGTTTGGTGTCTGACAATTGCATCTGAAATAATCCATAGTATATACTTCTATCCTAATCTCTAGCAGAAACATCTAGGATCTTAGTCTTTTCACATCTGCCTTCTGCAGGCTCTCTGGGGAAAATAATTAAAAGATGGCAGGATGTGCCCAGCTGGTGTGGCTCAGTGGATTGAGCGTCGTCCCATTGACTAAGAGGTCCCGGTTCAATTCTCAGTCAGAGCACATGCCCAGGTTTCAGGCTTGATCCTCAATAGGGGGCGTGCAGGAGGCAGCCGATCGATGTTTATCTCTCATATCAATGTTTCTTTCTTAAAAAAAAAAATCAATAAAAACATTAAAATATATATATATATGTATGTATATATATGGCAGGATGCTGGTTAGTCTGTCCTCCATATCTGTAGCCCCACATTTCAGATGTTTTGTGACCTTAAAATCCTGACTTTGCTTCTTTGTGTCATTTCCTGATTAACTTGCTCTCTATTGGCTCTCCCAGGAGTCTGAGTTTTTGAGGAAATGCCACTGGCTCTAGGCCAGTCCTGTGTCTTTGGGTGGCAGGAGTTGGAATCCCTTCCTTGGTCATGTTATTCTGGGGCCAAGACTGGCATGTCTGTCCTCAAGATCAATAGTTTTCAACCTGGAATTTGCAGACCTCTGGTGGTATACCGTAGGGGTGCTGAAACCACGGGACACAACACAATATTGCCTCCCAAAGTGTCAGTTTTGTTCATGGAAATGTAAGGCGATATTTTTAATATTAAAGTTATTCAGAACACCTTCTCTGAGCCAGACACAGATGAGTTCAAATCCTGGCTCCACCCCTTACTAGCTGTATGACCTTAGGATGACTTAACCTCTCTGTGCTTCAGTTTCCTCAAACTATGAGGGTAGTATCAGTGGCTATCTTATGAGATTATGGTAAAAATTAAGTTAGTCTGTGTAAAGCACTTAAAACAGTGCCTAGTGCATAATAAGTGCTATTTAAGTATTAGCCATTACTGTTATAACATGGATATATTATGAAGTACAAATAAAACTAGTGTAATTTTAAGATCTAAGATTTTGAAGAAATGTCATCTGCAGCTCTGACTCAGCTTCCCAGGGAGGTATTTGTTCTCACTTTCTTCTGCCAGCAAAAATACTTACATCTATGGAGAAAAGGGAACCCTGTGCACTGCTGGTGGGAATGTAAATTAGAGCAGCCACTATGGAAAAGTTTGGAGGTTCTTCAAAAAATTAAAAATAGAACTACCATACAATCCTACAATGCAGCTTCTGGGTATTTATCCAAAAATGAAAACCACTAATTTAAAAAGATATAGAAGCAACCTAAGTATCTGTTGATAGATACATGGATAAAAATGATGTGATATACAGTGGCATATTACTCATTCATTAAAAAGAATGAAATCTTGCCATTTGCAACATTGATGGATCAAGAGGGTAATGTACTAAGTGAAATAAGTCAGAGAAAAAGACAAATACTATATGATTTCACCTATTTGTGGAATCTAAATAGCAAAAGAAATGAACAAAACAGAAATGGACTCATAGAGAACAAACTGATGGTTGCCAGAGGGCAGTGCAGGGATGAGGGGAATGAGTGAAATAGGTGAAGGGGAATGAGGTGCAAATTTTCAATTATAAAATAAATAAGTCACAGGTATGTGATGTACAGCATAGGGAATATAGTCAATAATATTGTAATAAATTTGTAGGGTGAAAGATGGTTACTAGACATAATGTGGTCATTTTGTAAGGTATTTAAATGTTGAATCACTACGCCTAAAACTAATATTGTATTTCAACTATATATATATATATTTTTAATCCTCACCTGAGGATATGTTTTTGATTTTAGAGAGGGAAAGAGAAGCATTCATATAAGAAACATAGGGCCCTGGCCGGTTTTGCTCGGCGGTTGGAGCGTCGGCCTGGGGTCCAGAGAGACCCGGGTTCGGTTCCTGCTAAGGGCATGTACCTCGGTTGCAGTCCCCTGGTTGGGTCGTGCGGGAGGCAGCCACTCGATGTGTCTCTTTCACGTCCATGTTTCTCTCTCTCTCTCTCTCTTCCTCTCTGTCCCTCCCACTCTATCTGAGCAAAAAGTGGAAAATGTCCTCGGGTGAAGATTGGAAAAAAAAAAAAAAATCGGTTGTCTCCCATTCACACCTGACTGGGATCAACCTGCAACACCAGCTGAGCTCAACAATATTCCTTTTTTTTTTTTTTAAGCCTCACCTAAGGATATTTTCCCATTTATTTTCAGACAGAGTGGGAGGGAGGGAGGGAGAGAGACACATCGATTGGTTGCCTCCCACATGACCCCAACCAGAGCTGCAGACGAACAGCAACCGAGGTACGTGCCCTTGGTGGGAATCGAACCTGAGACTCTTTGGTTTGCAGGCCGATGTGCTAACTTCTGAGCCAAACCAGACAGGACTCAATTATATTATTTTATTGATTTATTTTTTCCTTTTTTTAAATCTTCACCCGAGGACATTTTTTTTTGCATTTATCTTCAGATAGAGCAGGAGGGAGAGAGGGAGAAAGAGAGAGAGAAACATCAATGTGAGAGAGACACATCAACCGGTTGCCACCCGCACGACCCCAACTGGGGCCGACGCTCTAACTGCTGAGCCAAACCAGCCAGGGCTATATTCTTCTACTAAAAAAAAATATGTTTTTGATTTTTTAAAGAGGAAGGGAGAGAGACAAAAACATTGATGTGAGGGAAACATCGATGAGCTGTCTCCTTCATGCCCCCTACTGGGGATTGAGCCTGCAACCCGGCCATGTGCACCGACCAAGAATCAAACCAGGACCTCTCAAGTGCATGGGATAACGCACAATCCACTGAGCCACACTGACCAGGCCTCAATTCTATTTTATTTATTTATTTATTTATTTATTTATTTATTTATTTATTTATTTATTTATTTTTAGAGAGAGGAAGGGATAGAAACATCGATGAGAGAGAACATCAACTGGCCACCTCCTGTATCCCCTCCACAGAGGATCAGGCCCACAACCTGGGCTTATGCCCTGACCGGGAATCAAACCAGTGACCTCTTGGTGCATGGGTCGACGCTCAGCCACTGAGCCACACCAGCCAGGCTCAATTATATTTTTATTATTATTTTTAAAATCCTCACCCAAGGATATTTTTCCATTTATCTTTAGACAGAGTAGGAGGGAAGGAGAGAGGGAGAGAGAAACATCGATGTGTTACATCGACCAGGGCCGGGACGAACTGAAACCGAAGTATGTGCCCTTGGTTAAAATCAAACACAGGTCTCATTAGTCCGCAGGCTGACGCTTTAACCGCTGAGCCAAACTGGCCAGGGCTCAATTATATTCTTTAAAAAAGAATACTTATGCTGTGGCTGATTTGGCTCAGCAGTTAGAGCATTGAGCTGAGGACCAACGAGTTGCGGGTTCAATTCTGGTCAAGGGCACGTGCCTTGCTTGTGGTTCGTCCACGGCCGTGGTCAGGTTGTGCTGGAGGCAACCAGTCGATGTATCTCTCTCACACTGATGTTTCTCCCTCCCTCCCTCCCATTCTATCTGATGATATAGAAAAATATCCTCGGGTGAGGAGTTAAAAAAAAAAAGAATACTTACATCTGATTTTTACCTTAAGAGCCTACAAAAAAGAATCCAGGTGAATTCATATTCTTCTAATTTCTGGGACCATTGTCACTGGATGTATATTTTAGTGTCCCCCATCCACCTTTCACATCTTAGGGCCACTTGCCCATTGTTATCTAGACATTTGCCTTCCATGTTTACATTTGATTACTACAAAAATAATATATGCAAACTTTAAAAATAACTATTTCTTCAGTTTTCCAAAAATAGGATTTTGTTAGGTAATGTACTTGGTGGAGGGGGAACAATGAATATAGAAGGAACAGCATGAACAAAGTCGAGAGGTAATGTTCCAGAAGAGCAAGCCCATTGTGGCTTAAGGGTAACTGAAGATGAGGCTGGAAAAATAGGTTAAGTTTATATCACTTGAGGATCTTGAATGTTACATACATTGAAGAGTTTGAAGTTGATTTAAACTCTCTAAGCCTGTTTCATTTGTAAAACTGGGATAATTTATCTCATTGAATTGTTGTTGAGGATTAACAACAGAGAGAAACAAACAGATGGGCGAGATACCTTATAGAAGTAACAGAATGACTGTCTTACGAGTTGGAAATGAAGAGTCTTCTTGGTTTAGAGCAACCCATTCCACCTCTCAGGGTGACCTATAATTCAAATTGTCTGAGATATATTCCTGCAAGACATTATCAACAACCACCAGAGGGAGCTTGATACAAAGGAATCAGAGCTCCCAGTTCAACAGGAAAATTGTGGTGGGCGTCTGGGCAGGGGTATGGAATCTTGGGCCCAATCCAGAGATTTTCTATGGTAGTGGTAGGGCATGAATCTAGGTAGGTGCCCCCTCTTCTTAGACCTATCCTAGGGACAACCTAGAGTTTGGCAGCTAACCAAATGTAAGATCTCTAGGATGGGGGTAGAGGATGCAGGCCAAATCTAGTTTGGGGGCCTGAATTTCTTTATCTCAAGTAAAAAGGGCTTTCACCAACCATGCTTATAAGCCACTGAGCCCAGCTCCTTAGAATACCAGGTGCCAGGCCAGCTAGTCTAGCTAGATCTGAGAACCTTAGAAAAGGAGGAGAGCTGCAGTGTGAGGAAGGATGAAGGAGAAAGGGAGGTAGTATCCTATCTGACAATCAGTCTTTAGAGCAGCATCTACATTGCCCTGGGACTCCAGCCTTTAGATTTATCAGAAAGGGCTATATTATAGTCCAGCCGGTGTGGCTCAGTGGATTGAGTGTTGTCCCATGGACTGGGAGATCCCAGTTAGACTCCTGGTCAGGGTACATGCCTGGGTTGTGGGCTCGATCCCCAGTGGGGGCCTGCAGGAGGCAGCCAATCAATGTTTCTTTTTTTTTTTTTATCCTCACCTGAGGACATTTTTCCTTTTTTTTTTTTTTTGTTTTTTTTGTTCAGATAGTGGGAGGGAGATAGAGAGAGAGAAACATCGACGTGAAATGGACACATCGAGTGGCTGCCTCCCGCACGACCCAACCAGGACTGGGGACAAACCACAACCGAGGTACATGCCCTTAGCGGAAACCGAACTCAGGTCTCTCTGGACTGCAGGCCGATGCTCCAACCGCTGAGCCAAACCGGCCAAGGCTCTGACATCAATGTTTCTAACTCTTACTCCCTTCCTCTCTCTCTAAAAAAATCAATAAAAACATTTTTTAAAAAGGGGGTGGTGGTTGTGGGATCTGGCTTCTCCAATCATGACTACTTACTAATCTAGCAGTTCACACAATTTTTACAGAACCTCCTTTGTCTCCTCCACTTTCCCATACTGAGTTAAGTAGGGATTTTTGTGTTGCAGATGTTAAAATGAAGGCCTAGAGACATTTGGCAATTTACCCAAGATCAAATAGCACTCAAGGGCAGAGTTGGGCCTGGAAGCAGTAGGAGTGGCTCTGAGGGGCCCAGGAAAGGGAAGGCAGGCACAGAGCAACAGCCTTCAGAACTGCTGCAGCAAGTACTGGCTCTTGGCCAGGTTTCATACCCACCCCTCCAGGGCCAGGTCTGCCGCTAGGCCCCAGGCTGCCAAGCCCAGCCCCCACACTCCCACCCCAGTCCCCTGAGAGCCCATCACCCTGGCAACAGCCAGAGAAAAGCCCAGCTAAAATATTTATGGCTCAAAACTGTCCAGAGGCTTCCGATGGGGGGAGGGGAAAAAGGTTGATGTCATCCCTTCTCTGCTTGCAGGGGAGGTGACAGACATACAGGGCAGCTGGGTGTGTGGGCCAGGCTCAATAGGTCAGGGCCCTCACAGGAAGCTCCCTAAGACTGCAAGTGTTAATGAGAGGAGGGAGGAGCCTGTAGGTGACAGATGTGACAGGTGACAGGACTTGGGTAAGAAACGCAAGCCGGATAAAAGGAGGAAAGAAACTCAAGTGTTGAACAGTATTATGTATAGACCCTCTGCTAGGTATTTCACACACATTCCATTTGCTTCTCAGATCCCATTCAGTGGCTAGGGACTGTTATCTTACTTTTACAGAGCCAACAGGCCGAGAAAAATACATGGCAAGTGACGAGCTAGGATTTGAATCCAGATCTGTTTTAGCCCTATGAGCTTTCTGTAAAATGTCGTGGCTCCCAAGTAAATATCCCATATTTGGGGTTGAGCATATGGCTGCCTAGGAACCTACTGCTGGTTTCTCAAGTAGTGACTCCAGCTCTGCAGCTCCATTTATCTATGACTAGGACGTCATATGATTCCCTAACTCCTCATCCCAAACTCCTGCCCCGCCTACTAAACTGAAGCAGGTCCTCAAATACTGGATAAAGGAACTAGGGCCACAAGGTAAGGCTCAGAAGACCAAGAAACCAAGGAAACTGCAGCCTCAGTGGCCAATCCAGGGCTGAGTCTCATTGCAAACATAGGTTGACGAACTCATCTCAGTTTGCCTGGTACTTTCCTGGTTTTAGCACCGAAAAGTTCCACTTCCCAGGAACCCTCTTAATTCTGGGTAGACTTGATGGTTTGTCATCCTTAACAAATCTCTTACATAAACGTAATGCTTTAGTGCTTCAAAACAGTAGTGGCTGGAAGAGGTACAAACAGGTTAAAAGCAGGGATTATGAAAATCTGATGACCCCCTCTCCCTTTTAACTTTAGGCATGGTTATTTATCCTTCTTGAACCTGTTTCCTCACATGCAAAATGAGTATAACTGAATGGAGGATTAAGTAAAACTGCATGTAAATGCTTGACATAGTACCTGGTACATACTAAGCATTCAGTAATAAATTATTCACAGTAATCAATAATGAAGATGAAAACATGCTCAGAGGTTAAATAACTTGCCCAAAGTAAATCAACTCATTTCAATATCCCTTTAATGTTAAGAACAAATCTAAGCTTATTAGAATGTCTCAGGCTCAGACAGGTTCTCTCCCCAAACTCAGCCCTTCCTCTTGATCCCTTCTTAGGATAAACAGCCAAAAGGCATTAAAGAGTGCAATAGGAGAGGTCCCTAACTTCTCAGGAAGCTCAGTGTAAAGCCAGCCTAGGACACTAGGTCATAGTAAAATGGAAGTCTGTATCAAGGGCTGACTTTCCAATCCTTCAAGAAAAATGTTAGGGCAAATAGTTGGCCTAATATAACTAGAAGGTAAGTGGGAGCTATACAGGGAAGCTTTGGCTCTCTCCCAAAGTTGATAGAAGCTACTAGAGTGGGATCATTCATCATTTGACCAAACCTTTATTGAGCCCCTCAGTGCCAGGTATTTGCTGGGGAAGGGATACAGTACAGAGGTGAAGTCTTACCCTTAAAGAGCTTCTGAATACGTTTAGTAATCAACAATGAAGAGAAAAACAGGTGCAGAAGTTAAATAACTTGCCCAAAATAAATGAATCTTCTCACTTGGCTTTCCTCAGCCTGTTACAGAGTTGGTGACCAGTTTCTCTCTAGGAGCCCTCTGGAAGTGTCCAAGGGCTCCCAGGCTGGCACTCAACACAGATGTGGCAGGGAGGGGAATAGGAAGGTGGTGGGGTGTTGGCAGGGTATTCCAGCTATTTCTGCTGGAGACTAAGGGGAAGCAGGCAAACTGGGAATGACACAGTAGGAATTGCCAGTTTATTCAGATTTAGGAGGCCATGCTGAGAATACTGTTAGTCCCTTCAACTTTTTAAAAGTTCTGAGCATGTTTAACTGTTAGTATCACAGTCCCCTGCAGCCCTGAGGACTCCATTCTGGGCCTAGAGACTCTTAAGGGGATCCTGGCTGGCCTTCTGTGTTTAACTCAGACAGATCAGAAGTGGGTGAGAACAGACTGTTGATCTCTCTTGTGCTCAGCAAATGCCCTGAGGCCAGCCTTGACACAGCAGGCAGCTCTCCTCGTTTCCGGAGTCCTCTGATAGCTGCAAAGACACAGGCAGAAAATTAAATAACATGAAGCTGCCATATCAGGGGGCTTTGCTGCCTCCCATATGGCCAGGCTGCCTCCCTTACACCTCCCCACCCCACAGCACAACTGCAGTTGTTTCATTCAGTACAAGGTTTCTAGGTGCATAGATGAGTAGAAAATAGAAGTCTATAGCCTATGAGCTCTCTTTTCATGTCAGTCAAGCATATGGATCCTCACACCTCATACCTTCCAGCCTTACCTATGCCTGAGCTGAGTGATCCACAGCAGAATCAACTAAACCTTTGGGGTTTTTAGTTATATAAGCTTTGGGATCTCCAGCTATACAAAAGGGAAAATGCTTTCTGCTCTCTCAGAGATGTGAAAAAGATACAGATGAACAAAGAGCTTTAAAAGCCTTTGAAAGAAAGGGTATGGGGGAAATAGGTATCTTCTAGTACTTCAATTCTAGGTTCAGGGGTCCATCTCTCCTGGCCTGGAGGATTATCGCAGGCCCAAATTATTAGGGATATCCACAGGAGAGATACATCTGAAACCTGGGGCCCAGGGCAGGGTGCTGATCTCATGCCAAAGCCTGTAGCAGTGCTATCTTTTAAAAAATAGTACTACCATTGCCCCAGTTGTTCAAGCCAGTAACCTGGGAGCCCTTCTCTTCTCCCACATCTAATCAATCACCAAATTATATTTAGTCCATCTCCTAAAAGTTCTTGAATCCATTTACTTCTCTATTCTTACTACTATCACCTTACTAGAGGTCTTTCCTTGCCTGGACTGTAATCCATTCTCTACTTGGGAGCAAATGAAGTTTAAAAACCAGAAGTTTAATCATGTCACTCCCCACCTCTCACTCATGAATTCAATAGTCTTCAGTGATGACCATGAAATAAGGTCCAGATTCTTTTTTTTTTTTTTTTAATCCTCATCCGAGGACATTTTTGCATTTATCTTCAGATAGAGCGGGAGGGAGAGAGGGAAGAAGAGAGAGAGAGAAACATCAATGTGAGAGAGACACATCGACTGGCTGCCACCCACACGACCCCAACTGGGGCTGGGAACAAACTGCAACCAGGGTACATGCCCTTAGCAGGAACCGAACCCTGGTCTCTCTGGTCTGCGGGCCGACGCTCTAACTGCTGAGCCAAACCGGCCAGGGCAAGGTCCAGATTCTTACCTCACCTTGAACCTGTCCAGTCCTACCTACCCTCTGCCTAGAATGTGCTCCATGCCCTTTCCCAAGCCTTCTATCTAGCTAACTCTACCTTTTATTTTATTTTATTTTTTTTGCTTACTCTTCCTTTTAGATGTCAGCTTAAACATTATTTCCTCAAGGAAAACCTCAGTTAGGTTAGCTCCCTGCTATGTGTCCTCATAACACCCTGTTCTTTTTCTTTCATAGCACCGATGATCACAACTGATATGTTATTTATGAGTAATATCTGTTTAGTGTCTGTTTCCCCAAATATTGTCTATCGGGGGAGGGAGAGAAACATCAATTTGTTGTTCCATTTATTTATGCATTCAATAAGTATGTTGATTCTTATATGTGCCCTGACTGGGGGAATCTAACCTATAGCCTTGGTGTAATGGGATGATGGTCTAACCAACTGAGCTAACCGGCCAGGGCTCCCCAAATATATTGCAACCTCCATGAGGCCAGGGAACAATTTTATCTTGTTCACTTGCCACTGACGCTCCATTGTCTAGCACATAGTAGGTGTTCTGATTTATACAAGTGAATGCATTAAGAAAAAAATGAATAAAAGGGGCCATGTGTACTGGTATCTGGAGAGAAGGTTATGAAGAATCCTATCAGAGCCCTGGCCGGTTTGGCTCAGTGGTTACAGCATTGGTCCTCGGACCAATGAGTCTCGGGTTTGATTCCGGTCAAAGGCACTACCTTGGTTGGTTTGTACCTTGGTTGCGGTTCGTCCCCGGCCGTTTGGGGTTGTGCGGAAGGACAACCAATCGGTGTGTCTCTCTCACATGGTGTTTTTCCCTCTCTCTCTCCCCGCTTCCACTTTATCTGAGGATAAACAGAAAATTATGCTCAGGTGAGGATTTAAAAAAAAAGAATCCTATCACAGCATAAGTTAATTCTCTTTCTCAAAGGCTGATGCAATTTGTTTCCTACATTCCAACCCCAGAGAGCCTGAGAAATGGGCAGCACCCATTTCAAAGCTAAAGCTGGGCCATGAATAGGAAGCATGAAGCCTGCAGGAGTCAGAAGACCCCAGAAAAGAATTAGCCCTGTATCTGAACCCAAATGTTTTCTTTTATTTTTTGCACCAAATGGGAACAAACCTGCAACCTAGGTATGTGCCCTGACTGGGGGTTGAATCCATAATCTTTCAGTGTACAGTACAACGCTTCAACCGAGCCATACCAGCCAGGGCTGAACCCAAACACTTTTGTCTCAAGTTCTCACACGTGGTGCCTGGGGGGAAGAGACTGGCAATCCTGAGGTGGGCCAAGGTGGGCTCTACAGGTTAAGAAGGGAACAGCTAATTCAAGTATCTTAACATAGTAAGAACAGAAACAGTACCCACATTTCTGGCAATGTTCTACTTAGCTAATTAACTTGGGGTGATAGCCTGGCCATGGCTCACACTCTGCCTAGAAACATCTCAAATAGGTTGTTTTTTTTCAGGAGTCCCCACAACCTCCCCAAATTTGCCCTGGAAATAGCAAGCCCTCCTTGAAGCAAATAGCTCCCTAGGTCTACGTGAGGGAAGCACAAAGATAGCCTGAGTACCTGCCTGAGAACTCTCCTGTCTAATGCTTGCCTGAGATGCAGCCAGACACTCACCACAGCTTAGGCTAGGAATGAGTAGGACACCTACTGCTGAGAGTCTACTGCATTTGTTGTCAAGGAATGTCAAGAGCAGCATGGTTATGAAATTCAAGTCCCTTTCAGATACAAGTCTCCTTTTAGAAAAGGGAGCTGCACTAGGCAGAACACTGGATGAGAACACATTATCTGTTCCAGAGCCAGAACAGGCCATAGAGTAGTGGCCCTCCAGCCCAGGGGCTGGAAAATTGATTCTAGATGTCAGGGAAGATAATCTGTTCCCCATTACCCAAAAAAGGGGTTTGGTCGGCTGCTTGAATGTAACCTCCTTGGGAGCCAAGGGCAGCAATCAGGCCATAGTAGGACTAGGGGGCAGTGCATACCATAAGCCTTTGCTCCTAAAGGGCTAGGCCAGGGAACAAAAGACGGAGTTAGGCAGTGCAGTACACTTCCTCCCCCCCATCCCCCAACAGCTGCTGTCTCAAGACAGCTGTATCCAGCCTGTCTGCTCAAGGCTATTAAATATTCATCAGATGCTTGCTAGCTTTAAACATACATTGACTATTAATCTGGAGAGCAAGAGATACATAAGGGTCGAGAGAGAAGAGAAGAGAAGAGAAGAGAAGAGAAGAGAAGAGAAGAGAAGAGAAGAGAAGAGAAGAGAAGAGAAGAGAAGAGAGAAGAGAAGAGAGAAGAGAAGAGAGAAGAGAAGAGAAGAGAAGAGAAGAGCAATTAGAAGGATCCAATTCTTTTAAGTCCGGGAATCTGGAAACCAAGACAGGGGCACCCATCCTGTACACCAAAGCTGGGAACTACTTTCAGTGTAAATTGATCTTCTTGTTGCCACTCTAGGAAGCAGCTCAGTGGGAGCACAAAGACTTGGGTCTAAGCTCCTGAATAAGCCTCCTTCCAGGATACAGAACGACTGTGCAAGCTTCCTAGGATGGTTCTGGCTGATAGATAAAACTCCTCAATTCCAACATAATCTAGTAGTTGAGACTGATCATAGCCTCTAAAATCAGACTGACTGAGCTTGAATCCCAGCTCTGCTACTTAACAGCTGCCATAACCTTGGATAAGTAATTTTAATTTTTCTGGGCCTCAGTTTTACCACTGTGTAAAAATGGGGTAATAATAGCTACTTTACATGTGGAGAACACAGTGCATGGTACACAGTGAAGAATGTTAGAATTGGCAAAATGCCATAGTAGCTAAGACATATTTTTGTCTGATTTTAACATCTTTGAAATCATGATGCAGCTTACTTTCAATATTAAAAAACAACATTGTTTTTGTGTGTTTGTTAATCTTTTTTTTTCCTTTGCAGTACTTAATAACACAATCTTATAATAAATGGCCATAGTGTCAATAAAATATTTTATAGAAGCAGCATGCATTCAGCACAGAAAATGGACTTTGGTGTACAAAAATGTTTATTTATTTTATTGAATTTATTGGGGTGACACTAGTGAACACAAAAATGTTGATATGCACCACCTCCAACAACTTATTATACAACCATGGTAAATTATCTCTCCTGGTATCAGCTGCCTCATTTACAAAAATAGGGACACATAGTATACATTCAAATTGAGCTCTCTTCTCCTTTAGCCAGGCAAAGCTGTTTATTTTCCCAATGTCACTTTCTCCTTCTAAAAAATGAGATTGCAGCGCCAGGCTAGCTCAGTCGGTAGAGCATGAGATGCTTAAAAAATGGGGTTGCCCTGGTCGGTGTGGCTCAGTTGGTTGGAGCATTGACCCGTGCACTGAAAGGTTGTGGGTTCAATCCCCGGTCAGGGTGCGTACTGGAGGCAACTGATCAATATTTCTCTCATACATTGATATTTCTTGTTCTCACTTCACTCTCTCTCCCTTCTTCTCTCTCTAAAATCAATAAAACATATCCCCAAGTGAGAATTTAAAAAAAGGGAGGGGGGAGGTAACAAGATTGAGGAATGAGAGCATACTGAAAAGCAATAAAGTGAGAAAACAATAGTAATGACTCTTTAATAGTAACACTACCAGCAAATAGCAGCTGTATAGGCTCACACAGAGCAGGAGCCTATGCAAGAGGGCGCCCATATGCTGCCTTTTGCATTCTAACTCAGAAGTGATCTTTGGGAAATGCCTTGGGGGATGTAGAACTTCAGGGTTTGAGGCCAGGGAGGGAGTACTTAAGTTTCAAAAACCTGAGCAAAACATCCACCAATACCACCTCTATCTCCTTTGTTCACTTGGTTCAAGAGCACTCTGCCTTTGGTTCCCAAATGTCAGGCTGCTGTTCCTGAAACAAAAAACAGTCCAAGTCTGTTTTCACTCTTTTGTGGCCAGAAAGCCCTAGCAGCTGCTGATGTATCTATCCTTACATTCATTCTTAGCTTGGCATTTCTTTTTGGGGTGATAAAGTTGTTCTAAAATGGTTGTGGTGATGATTGTACAATACAACTCTGTATATACAGTCATGAGCCACTTAACAATGGGGAAACATTTTGAGAAATGTGTCTTTAGGCGATTTTGTCATTGTGTTAACATCATTGAGTATACTGACATAAAGATGGTCTAGCCTACTACACACCTAGGCTATCCAGTATACCACTGTTGTACATGCGGCCCATTGTTGACCGAAACATCATTATGCAGTGCATGACTGACTATACTAAAACCACTGAATTGTACACTTTAAATGGGTGAATAGTAGGGTATATGAGTTATATTTCAATAATTCTTACATGTCCTTAATCTATATTAATAGAAGCTAACCAGAAGCTGCAAACTAGTAGGCTACAAGTAGCATTTGGCTTGTAGTGGATGTTTTATAGGGACTGATACAAACCTGAGCAAACATTAAATGGGTATATAAAATCCAAATGTCTAGATTTCCTTGAAAATCAGATCTAGCAAGTCTAACAAAAAACTCTGGAGCCAGGAAAGAAACATGAATGAAAATGATCCTCAAATACTTGAAAGGATATTCAGGGGTCCAAAGAAGAAACAGTATAAGTTACTGGAGTGACTCATTCAACATAAGGGAGAATTTCCAGTACTAAGAGCTGTCCTAAATGAAATGGGCTGCTTTTGGAAGTAATGTTTCCTATCAATAGGAATTGATACATGCTATAACATGGATGAACCTTGGAAACATTATGCAAAGTCAAAGAAACCAATCACAAAAGGCATAGTTATACAATTCTATAAGAAAATTTTTTTTCTTTATTGATTTTAGAGAGGAAAGGAAAGGGAGAGATAGAAACATAGATGAGAGAGAACATCGACTGGCTGCCTCCTGCATGGCCCCCACTGGGGATCAGGCCCACAACTTGGGCATGTGCCCTGACTGGGAATTGAACCAGTGACCTCTTAGTGCATGGGTCGCCGCTCAACCACTGAGCCACACCAGCCAGGCTATACACTTCTATTTATATGAAATGTTCAAAATAGGCAAATCCATAGAAACAGAAAGTAGATTAGTGGCTGTCAGGGGCTGGGGAGAGAGAGGAATTAGGAGTGACTACTAACAGGTATGGGATTTCTCTTGGAGTAATGGACATTTTCTGATGGTTGCACAGCATTGTGAATATTCTAAAAAATCCATTGGACTGACTGTACACTTTAAAATGGTTAAAATGGTAATTATGTTATGTGTATTTTATCTCAATTAAAAAAGAAAAAGGTAGAGGATTGAATGAGATAATCCTTATTAACTGCTTAGGATATTATGATGAACAGTGATAAATTAGCTATTATTATCAACTTCATTTGATGATAAATGATAGGGGTTAAGGGTTTTATTTTTATCAAAACAAAGACAAAGGCTATGAAGAGGCAGAGCCAGGATATGTCCTAGTATTGCATGGCTCTAAATTGGCTCATAGAACTGTAATAAGTTCACAGGTAGTGACTGAAAAGTTATAGAAAACACTGGGACCGACTGACTAAACTACATACCCAGAATAGGCAGACCACAAACAGGCCTGGGTCTGTCAACAATGAAACCCGACTTTCCAACTACAAATTACAGGCCAAATGAAGAAAGCTGTCATCCCAAAATTCTGTTCTTAAGACTACCCTAGGCAGAATTGAGACTAATGTTTCTGAATTCAGGGACTTTATCTTAAATTTATCTACCCATTCTTGTGACCAGTATCATATTCAGGACTTTCTGGGTGCCCCAAACCAGTCTCAAGACAACTGGCTCCCCTTAAAGTCTCCAAATCTCAGAGGTTCCTGGCTAACAGGGAAGCTTGGAAGAAATAATGTCCAAGAAGATAAATTTCTGTCAAGACTATAATGTAACTTTGACTTACCTAGGTAGATCTTACCTCCTCAGTGCTATCAGAACCCTAACAACTCATTCAGGGGCAGAGGGAAAAATCATCCAGTTAGTTCCTTGATAGCTTCAAGAAACAGGAAGGCTCATTCAATTGTCAGAGTGAGCCCAACGACCCAAACAAGGGGGTTAAACTTTCCTAGGGAAAGAACACTAATATTTACTATGTATAGGGCACTGAATTAGTTGACCTTATACAGAACTCCTCCAGTTTGCCAACCACTGAAAGGTGTACATTATCATTATCTTTCTGTGATTTGTTTTAGATCATTAAGCAAAAGATAGCTCACAGATTCAACTCTAGGTCAGGTTCTATGTCCTTTTTACTGTAAAATAATATCCCTACTAAGGGTCTTCTAAGTGTGAGAAATACCCCTTTCCTTAGATTATAAGCAATATCGTGTAAGTCAAGATGTTAGGTTCTGGCAACACATAAACTTGTGCTTGATTACTGACACTAACTATATGACCCTGGGAAGTTACTTTACCTAATTAAGTCTCAGTTACTTCTGTAAAATACAGATATTACTGGATAATTGTTTTTTGGCTGCCCAGAATCCATTTCTTCTTCCTATTAACACCCTTCCTTTTGTGTAATGAGTTTTTTTTTTTTTTTTTTTTTTTTTTTACTGCATATTGCTCAAGTACGGGCATGTGACTCAAGCTAGTCCTGTCTGATATTCCCTCCCTAAAACTTGAATCTTGAGGGAGAAAGAAATCAAGCATGGCTAGTTTACTTATTCCAGCCAAGAGTGCCTAACAGCTATTGCTGCTTCAGGACTACCCCTGTGGTCTATCATTGCTGTTTCAGTTCTCTGCGACCACTCTGGTTCTCAAGACAGATTTTTAATTTATTTTTAAATTTTTTTAATCCTCACCCGATGACATTTTTGCATTTATCTTTAGATACAGCGGGAGGGAGAGAGGGAGGGAGAGAGAGAGAGAAACATTGATGTGAGAGACACATCGAGTGGCTGCCACCCACATGACCCCAACCAGGGCCGGAGACAAACTACAACCGAGGTGTGTGTCCTTAGCGGGAACTGAACCTGGGACTCTCTGGTCCACGGGCCAACGCTCTAACCACTGAGCCAAACTGGCCAGGGCCAGATTTTTTTCTTAAAAAATGTTTTTATTAATGGACATAGACAACAATACTGTGGGGGTGGGTCTAACAAAAATAAAAAATAAATAAATAAAAATAAAAATGTTTTTATTGATTTGAGAGAGAGAGGAAGGGAGAGGGAGAGAAACATTGAGGGAAAGAAACATCAATCAGCTTCCTGTACACTCCTTACTGGGGATTGAGCCACAACCAGGGCATGTGCCCCAACTGGGAATCAAACCCGCAACCTCTCAGTGCATAGGACAACACTCAACCAACTGAACTACACCGGCCAGGGCAGCCCCCACCATCCTTCTAATAAATTCCCTTTTGTTTACATTAGCTATGTTGTTGCTTACGACCAATGAACTCCAAATGAAACACTGCCTTATTAGATTACTGAGAGGATAGAGTGGGATTCGATAGCCATAAGTTGATAGTCTCCAGTAATTACAAGTAAATTCAATATGAACTGTAAATGAACAAAAAAACAGTCGTATTGTAAATATGATACAAACGACGAATAAGATTTGCCCATTGATTACCTCCCAGGCTACCTCTTGGCAGAACTGTTTTATAGTTAGGATAAAGGTCCCACATCCTTAATAGAAAGCCACCTTAACATACCTGACATGGGTCTTTACTACCCATTCTACTCCAGGAAATGTCTCGAGTTTTCAATAACCTGAAAATGGAGAATTAATATATCAGTCTTTCGAAAAGGAAGTTTTAAAGACATACAAAATAAAAGATAGAGATCCTGCATGCAGTTTATACATTACAGGAGAGAAACATGCAACTTTAAGGAAATTTTAAGTAACATTTCATTGTGAATATCAATATGGGGTCCTATAGGGGTTCATCCTTGTACATTTTAAAATAGCTGAGCAGAAAGCTTTACTTTGGGGAGCAGATCTAATCTACAGTCATTGAAATTTTACATTGTGTCATTTAAGATGTCAGACTTTGTGCCCAGGTTACATTACAGTTCACTTGTGATGGGCAGGATTATTAAGAGTTATGGCTAATTTATGCGGCAGCATATGGTTTTTCTTTTTACAGCTATTTTTATTAAACAAGTTTTGCAAAGTTTTAACATTAAAATTAACAGCTAAAGAATTGTTTATGCAAGTTGCTGTCACAGTTTATGTAAAAGAGAAATATGTGCTATTAAAATCAGACATTTAGGTTACCTTTGGTTTTTTGCGATGCATGTTAGCTTTACACATCCTGATTCTCTTGCGATAATTTTCCTTTAAAAAGGGGGGTATAGAGTGATCTCTTTTCATCAAAACAAGACATAATGCCCTGAAAGCTGACTTCAAACCATGGTTGAAAATTCAGTTATTTACACTTTATCACAATCTACAAATACATTTTTTTTGTTGGTGTGTTTTAAAAAGAAAAAAATGTCCATCATGCACTGCTGCAGGCAGCTTGGCACTTCATACAAGAGGATTTTTCACCCCCGAGCAGTTTTAGGTGGCTCACTTAGAGAAGGCATGCGAACCCTGAAAATTAACAGAGGAGTGGAAACAGGGCCAACCAATTCCATCATTTCCTCTTGATCTCTCAGGAGGGAGTACAGAGCCAGCCTATCATGCCAGATCCTGCCCCAGCCCAGCTAATTTATTAATAGTGTTTCTGGGATTAGAAGGGAAACCCTTAAGGGCACCCAGTTTGCTAAATTGTCATCTTGAAACGCAGGTGCTATCCCTTTCCAATCTCACAGAGATTTGGCGTCACTCTTAGGACCACCTAGGGGCTCTACAGAAGATGCAAACAAGGTGGCTGGCACTTTAAATACTGACACCTCTATATGGAAACCAATCCAAGTTTTGGTTTAGTTGGGTTTTTCTCTCCAGAAATTAGATTTTGTGATAGGATTAGATAAAACTGTTTTCAACAACTTCCAGGGGGTGAAAAAGCTTTGGTTATTTTTAAACTAAAACTTAACAACTCGATAAACTTTTTTTTGGTAAACTTAAAATAAAATTCCCACCACCACTTTTAAGAATGTCTCCAACTTTTAACAAGCCCATTAACTTTAGAATTAATTTAAGTTTATTTGAAAGAGAAAACTATTTTATTGTCCACCCACAAAAATGACAATTCATCACATTTACTTTGATTAAAAAAGGACTAAACTTTATTGACAAACTGCTGCAGACATTTTGACATAAATTTAAGCTACCTATTTAGGCAGACTTACACATGTAGCATTTAATCTTCCAAGAACAAAATGGGAGGATGGTACAAATCCAATTAGGACTTTAACTTATGTACAAAGTGGATTTTGATTCCTTTTTCATTCAGCTGCAGTGTCCCTTTTTATATCATGCTAGTGTTGAGACATACTTGACTAACTATCTTGGGAACAGTTCAATATTGACAACTGTCAACTTAAGAAAATCATCAGCTTTTGGCCCCAGTGTCCAAGTGAGCTTTTCATGGAGTGCAGAATCTCAGATGGACAAAATACTCTGTCTTTTTAAATACTGAAATTTTAATTATTAGTACTATTATTGAAAGATTGTTTGTGGCTAAAAAGCTCTGCATCAAATTCAATTCAGGTGGCCAGCCCCTCTCCCCCAATCAACCTCTTCAAAACCTCCTCTCCACTAAGTATCTCTCAACACTGTATGTCTTCCGGGGCTAGATTTCAAAACCCACATAATGAAAAAGTCGTTTTTACAAACCTAATCTTGTTGTTTTTTAAGTCAATTAATGTTAAAAATTGCATCAACTATTTAATTCATGAGGATCTTTCATATTAAAATTTAACCTTAAGATTCAACCGCCATGTGCTTTTAAAGGAAACGTTTTTAGAGACGTGTGAGCTCACTTTTACATGGTGGCACCTATTGCCGTTAACGTTTGTGATTTTAAATCTTAAATAGCCCTGAATTTTGAAATGTAGCCTAGTTTGGGATTCTGCAACTACAACTATACGGGATGCCTCAAATCAAAACTAAGATAAAGTTAACAAGCCTTAACTTCAGAACCTTTAAAGCAAGCAATGTCACTTTTGAAACTAACAGGTTTGTGGGTTTTTTTTTACTCAACTTCTTTTTTTTATTATAAAAGGTACATTTCTGTTTATATTTAAACAACAAAGAAAAAAAGCATCTACACACTTAAAAAATTAATTCGATATTCCTAAATCTATTTTAACTCATTTTAAAATACTACATACAGAAGCCAGAATGCAGAGTTAAGAATGGAGTAAGGTGGGGAGAAGAAGGGGACCACGAAGAAAAACACTTAGACAATTACTTGTCTGTTGTGGGTAAAGCAACAGGAATCCTGGGAGATACAAGAAATCAGTAACAACTTTGCTCATAACTGATATTTTCCCCTCATGTTTGTTTTTAATAACGTCCATATGGGTGCTCTCTGTATGCTCCCTTCACCGGCCTAGCTGGAGGGGCCTTCAGCGATGGCCTGGTCCCATTCCAGTCGTCTTGGCCTATGGGGAAAGCAAGAACAGTTTATAAATCATGTGTCAATGGTATTTGGGGATGACCAAGGGTAAGTCACCTGGTAAAGAAACACTGCTTTGCTTTCCCATGTCTTGCTACCTCCCCAGTGGTCCTTGCTTTCTCCTCTACTTGGCCCTCCTGAGCAGCTTAGGGAATTTCCCAACTAGAGGGCAGTTCTGAGTGGATGGGCAGAAGGAAACAGCTCAGAAAAAGCTTGGAATAATCTCCAGCAAAGAGGCTCTCCCCAGGCAACATGATCAACCTCAATAAACCCAACACTTGCTTAGACAGTGAAGAAATCAATCTCAGTGGGTCTACAATGCCCTTTCCTGTTCCCAAAGCAATCAGACAGCCTCAGGTAAGGTGAACTTATGGAAGTCTTTCAGACTGGAAGCAGGTAGCTCCCTTTCCATATAACAGAAAATCAGATTTCCTCATGGAGAAGTGTCCCCTGGCTCTTTGGGAGAAGCAAGCAAGGACCACTTTTCATGAGGCTACCCACCAGCAGAGCTGAGGTCTACTGCTCTGGCAGAGGGAATTACAACCAAATGTGTTTAGAGAACTGATTAGGAGAATTTGTTATTTCCTTTCTTATGCCAATAGTCCAGAGAAGTCAGACAACACGGGTGACATTCTTAAATGGTTTTTCTTTGTGAAATGGAGAAGCCTGAGGGAGAGGATCACTTACTTCTAGAGCTGACCTCTCATAAAAATAAGTTGTGTTTATAAGCTTTTTCTTCCCACTCACTGCCCTAGTTTACCCATGCCACTTTATTCCTGAAGTATTTCTTCAGCTGCCTGCATTCACAAATATCTACCTCTATCACTATAGGTTTAAAATCCCCTATATGGATCTAAAGTTACACAGAACCCTATCTAAGCCTGTTTCTATGCCTAGTATAATAGATATGCCCATCACTCTTCAAGTTGATTCTGGGTACCAACAAAACAGTTTATTTTTCTAATTCTGTTTATAAAGGCAGAAATCAGAACAGATTACCATGTCAACATCATACCAAGAGCACAAGGAACAGTCTGCTTCTTTCAGATCAGTTTTTTATCCAGAAAAACAGAAATGCAATACGGTCAACACATACAGGCCCCATTATGCGGCCTTACTGATGGAAGGAAATATCCCAGGGCAATCACATTGCCCTTCTAAATAGTGGCATATGGGTAGAGCAGTTACTGATGGCAACTGACCAGTGCCATTTAGCTAGAACTAGTAAAAACTGTTTCCCTGGGCAAGTAGCTGACTGGCTACTACATACTGTGCTGAGGAGTTGAGCTCAGCTTATCCATCTGTGGGAGGCCCTAAGAGGCTCCCCTTTTTCAGCTAGGGGAAGGGGGAGACTGTCAACTAGTATCTTAAGAACTGTCAACTGCTGAACCTTTTGCCAAGGATTGTGGAATTCCTTCAGGTATGTTTAAAATGCTTCACATTTAAAAGGCTGCTCCCTTTCTGCATCCATGGCCACATGGCACTTCCCCTGGAGCCCATTAACACGAGGCCATAATTGGCTCTTGAGGACACTCTTGAGCAATTCATTTTCAACCAAACCTCAGGGAAGGTAGTTTGGTCATGCAGCCATTTCAGCCCCTATCTCTCTCTTAGGATCAAGGACTGAGTTGTCTCCAAAACAGGAAGGATCTTGGTGCCAGCACTGCCCTGAATTGGCTCCAGCCCCTATTGCTTCTAATCTGAGTCTACAGGTTTATTCTTGACTCAACCTGTTCTGGCTAGCTACTTGCAATCTAGGACTCTTTCAGCTATTATTTCCTCTACATTGGGATTATTTTTGATGAGACCCAAAATTGTTTTTAAAAGTGAGGTAGGGCAGAAGAGTAAAGTTGGATATAATTAAATTCTTATTATCCATCAATGTGGTCTAGGTATTAGCAGCAAAGGCCCAGAAACATAACCTAGGTCTAGCCGTCTTCTGACCTAAAGTAGGAAAAAAATCAACATCAGCTTAAACCTGCTGCTCCAACCAGGCAAAACTGAACCCGAGTCCTAGTTTAGGACATCTGCTTAGGCTTCCAAGAGTAGTAAGTACCCCTATCTTCAGCACACACTACAGAATTTAAATAAGATGCCCTGGCTGGTTTGGCTCGGTGGTTAGAGCATCAGCTCAGGGACCAAAATTTAAATAAGAGTAGGATTCTATTGTTACATCTACCAACATCTTGGCTTTTAAAGGGTTCTCCTCAGGTGTGTGACTGTCTGATCCCCAATAATCCAGCATTCTCTCAGGCACTTACTTGCACATTCTGCCCCACCACAGAAATAAAGACATACCATATGCTTCATAAGAATCTTGAACCTCCCCATGTCCATAGTCATAATATTCTGAGTCCCTAAAAGCCAAAGATAGAGCGTTAGAGAGCCATATAGCAACTATGTTTCAGTTTCATCTTTTTCCCAAATAATTCCGTATTTTAGTCATTTTACTGTATCTAATAAAGGAAAATGTTCATTCCCCTATCTTCAAACCACAAAATATTACCAACACATGTATAACTATGTACTCGTAAAAAAATGGGTAACAACTATAGCAAAGAAAAATGAATACCACACAATTTAAAGTGAAAAATTACAACACAAAATTGGCCATAGTATACATACATATGTATTTATAGGGTTCACTGGAAGAGAATAAACAAACATGAAAAGAACTGTTCTGTCCCCTACTGAAGAATTATGAGACACCTTCTCAATCAATCACAGATAAGATACATATACACAAAAAATACTAAAAAAAAAAAAAAAATTTTTTTTTCTTCTTTATTGATTTTACAGAGAGAGGGAGATAGAAACATTGATGAGAGAGAACACTGATTGGCCGCCTCCTGCACACCCCCTTGCTGGGGATTTGGTCCACAACCTGGGCATGTGCCCTGACCGGGAATCGAACCAGCAACCTCTTGGTGCATGGGTCAATCTGAGCCACACTGGCTAGGCAACAAAAAATATTTTTAAAGAAAAGTGCAGCCCTGGCTGGCTGGCTCACTTGGTTGGGCATAGTCCCGTGTGCCAAAAGGTTGCTGGTTCGATTCTCAGTCAGGGCACACGCTAAGGTTGAAGGCTTGATCCCGGGTAGGGAGGTGCAGGAGGCAGTCAATTGATACTTTGCTCTCACATGAATGTTTCTCTCCCCCCCTTCCCCCTTCTCTCTCTAAAACTCAATAAAAAAAAAAATCTTAAAAAAAAAAGTGCAGGCCCTAGCCGGTTTGGCTCAGAGGTTGGAGTGTCGGCCCTCGGACCGAGGAGTCTCGGGTTTGGTTCCAGTCAAGGGTACCTCAGATGCAGTTCAGTCCCCGGCACTGGTCGGGGTCGTGCAGGAGGCTACCAATTGATGTCTCTCTGTTGCATCGATGTCTCTCTCTCTCTCTCTTTCCCCCTCCCTCCCACTCTGTCTAAAGATAAATGGAGGAATATCCTTGGGTGAGGATTTTTTAAAAAAGTGCAGAAAAGAACCTAAGTTATTGCAGTGAGATTCTAGTTTCCTTTTAAACTTTTATACAATTTTAATGTGACTGTGATATTTTTAAATAAATCAAGCTAATTTAAAGGCATTTTCCCTTTGTTTCCATGTAGTCACAGCTCAGGAATTTTTCATCTACTAATCTCAGATTCTACAATGTAAGTTAAGCTTTACAATTATTCAAACTTGAGGATCCAATATGTGCTTGTAGATGTCCAAAGCACTGGAGATACTCTCAAAAGGTAAGCCATACTGCTTCTTAGATTTGTGCTGCCTAAATCTCTGTCTTCCCACTCCCCCCCTGCCCCCCATCCATCCCTAGGACAAGATACAGCACCTCTATTGCCTGACTCACCCTTGGCTCTGGCTGTAATAGCCTTCGTAGCCTTCATAACTCTGTTCTGCATATGTGTCATCATATCCCTAGAACAAATAAAATGAAAAAAAAAGTTAGAATCACAGAGAGCAAGGAAAGTAATTATATCCCATGGGAGGATGGCAAGTTTCTATATTAATAGAACATGAAACTTCCCTCCAAAATGTTAATATCCATTGTGGGACAGTCAAGAGAGAAAGGATTAATTTAAAAACATGAAACCAACCAACCAACCAAATAAAAAAAAAAAACCCTTCAAGTATGGGCAGAAAATAAAGTACAAAGTTGAACTAGTAGTAGTTGTAGTTGTAGTAGTAGTAGTAGTGGGAGACCCTTTAGTAAACACTGTATATCAAAGCACAGCTTATTTCCTGTTTAACCTACATACATATAGTAGTAAACCATGCTTGAAATGGAAAAATCTTCTTATAGGTTAACATTCACTGCAAGAGAAAAGAGCAGATTCTGAATCTTACAGGCAGTCCCTGCCACCTACATCAAAGGCCAATGCCCTGACATTCAACTTCCTTTGGCAACCTTCTAGGTAGTGGGAAATGGCACATTGTTCAAACTTCTTACATATTCTTCATATGTTTCTGGTGCAGGGGGTGGAGGCAAAGGTATTCTCTGGATGCCTGCTGTCCGTGCCCTTGGTGCTGGAGCACCCCTCACAGTAGGTGGGGGTGGCACTCCTCGAGTCACGGTGGCACCTCTGGTGATGGCTCCTCTCACTGGTGTACCACGCACCAAAGCCCCCCGAGGTGGTACAACACCACGGCCCCTGCAAAAAAAAAAGTTTTTTTTTTCATCCTTTTTATTGAATTTATTGGAGTGACACTGGTTAACAAACTTATATAGGTTTCAGGTGCACGATTCTACAACACATCATTTAAGAAAGTTTATTTTAAATGGAGATTTAAAAAATAAGTAAACAGGCTACTTTAAAAAAATTTTTTTTTTCTTTATTGATTTTAGAGAGAGAGGAAGGGAGAGGGAGAGAAAGATAGAAACATCGATTGGCCACCTCCTGCATGCCCCCCACCAGGGATCGGGCCCAAAACCTGGACACGTGCCCTGATCGGGAATCGAACCAGTGACCTCTGAGTGCATGGGTCAATGCTCAACCACTGAGCCACACCGGCTGGGCTAAATACGCTACTTATACGGTCAGATTTATTTACAAATTTTGGAGCTAGCTAGATTTTATGATACCTTAAAAAGACTACTATTAAAACATAGAGGAATGCATGGGTAGGCAAGACACATAATGGAAGATTCCCTAGGTCCCACAATGAACTGCCCTGGAGAGTCTGTACACTCCATAAAGATCAGTGACAAAAGATAAAATTCTAAAGTCAGAGATCATTTAAAAATGCTACAACTGTCCAAAATTAAAAGACCAGAAGTTTCAGCAGGACTGCTGCACTTGACTATGGCCAAAGCGCTCAACAGCTAGAATTCCACTCGATGTAGGACACAAATCCTGAGACCCCTTCTAAGCTAGAGATAAGAGCACCACTAAGCTCTGGCCGGTTTGGCTCAGCGGTTAGAGCGTCGGCCTGCAGTCCAGAGAGACCCGGGTTCGGTTCCCACTAAGGGCACGTATCTCGGTTGCCGTTTGTCCCCGGCCCTGCTTGGGTCGTGCGGGAGGCAGCCACTCAATGTGTCCCTTTCACATCGATATTTCTCTCTCTCTCTCTTCCTCTCTCTCCCTCCCACTCTATCTGAACGAAAAATGGAAAAATGTCCTCAGGTGAGGATAAAAAAAAAAAAAAAGAGCACCACTAAGAGAGAGATGGGACTAGTAGTCAAATTTACATCTTATTTCTGGTTGTCTGCATTATTTTTTACCTGGGAACAGGTGGAGGAGGAGGGGCAGCTCCCCGGCCTCTCACTGGCACCCCACGTCCTCGTGAGGGCTCTGGTACTCCATTCAAGTAGGAGAGCTCTAGAAACTGCTCCTGACAGATATCATCCATCATATCCTGAAAATGAAAGATAATACAGAGTGTTGTGTAACATCTCCACCTTTTGCTGGGAAGCCATCTAGCCCACATGAGCCTTGAATGTTAAGAACAGATTTGAAAGCCCAGATGAGGAAAGTACCTCATCTTCATTAAAATGTCATAGTTCGCCCAGCTGGTGTGGCTCAGTGGATTGAGCGTCGTCCCACGGACTGAGAGGTCCTGGTTCAATTCCCAATCAGAACACATGCTCAGGTTTCAGGCTCGATCCCTAGTAGGGGGTGTGCAGGAGGTAGCTGATGGATGTTTCTCTCTCACATTGATGTTTCTCTCTCTCTCTCTCCCTTCTTCTCTAAAATAAATAAATAAATAAAATATATTAAAAATAAATAAATAAATAAATAAAATGTCATAGCTCTTCATGATGTGGTCCCTGCCTAGCACTACAGATCATCACTTCCATCCTCTCTCTAAGTATAATTTCCTTTCAGGCCACGTTGAACAATTTGCAGTTCAGAATTTGGCATATTCTTACACATCCATTCTTGTAAATAGTTTCCTTTTTCTAGAATAATATAAGCCACTATCATCAAGCTGCACATACTGGGCATTATATAATAAACTTTATATAGATTTTACAGTTGGGAAAATAGATTCAGGGAATATAAAGAAACCAGGCTAAGGACAAAGAGCTAGTAAGTGGCAGACTCTAATGCAAATTCAGAATCTAGGCTTTGAATCATTAGACTATAATGCCTTTTCTTTGGTCCACCTGAGGGACTCTAACCCACTCTTATGAGAGTTATTCTGAAATATTATCTCTTTTAAAAAGCTTTCACTTGATGCCACCTCCAGTCCCTCCTCTTTTCCCATAGCACCATGTTAATTTTCTCTACCCAAGCAGTTATCACATCATTTTAGAATTCCTGGTCTGTCTTTCTCACTAGACTGTGAACTCCCAGGAGCCATTTTTGTAACTTCAGACCCAAGGCACCTACCATATATTTAACATTATGTTTGAAATGAACAAAGCTCAGAAAAGTGAAATAACTTGTCCAAGATGATGCGGATAAATCTCCCAGTTCAGTGTTCTTGTTACTATACCAGCAAGTCTCTCTGATATAGTTAATGGTTCTAAGGGTAAAATGGACAACTCTGGTCATGGATGCAAAAATAGGGTCACCCTTTTTTCTTTACAAGAGAGAAAAATCGAGTCAAGTGTCATCTGTAAATCTTTTCACATATTTTCTGATGAGAGCAATTCAGTCTTTTTAAAAAATAATTTAAAAATTAAAAATATATATTTTAATTTACTTTGGGGGGGGGGAAGGGAGAGATAGAAATATCGATGAGAGAGAAAAATCAACAGCGATCGGCTGCCTCCTGCATATCCCCATAGGAGACTGAGCTCCGAAACCTGAACTGGCGACCTCTTGGTGCATGGGTCAACGCTCAACCACTGAGCCACACTGAGCAATTCAGTCTTAATACTACATACATTTTAATACATTCAAGATGGATACAGCTTCAAGAATAGAAAATTCTAGTCATAACAGAGATGCCCCTCCATAGTTCTTCACCTCCTCCTCCTACCATACACATTACTGCTGCTTGAGACTCACAATGGAGAATCAAGTGACCAGTGACAGTCAATTTGCTTAGAGTCTCCCAACTGCCACATCAACATTGAGGAAACACAGATCTCCCGGGCAGGTATCTTTTTTGAAGATCCACTTACATGGAGCCCTTGTAAACCTATTCCTATTGAGAAATATGCTGAGACTAATGATAAAGAGGAGATGAACATTCCCCTGTAGTCTTTCAGAAACGGATAGCTCAGGATGCTTCAATACAACACTTTGTTCAAAAAGAGTCAAAAGAATTCCCTTAATGAAAAACTTACCAGCTCTGGGTTTTTCTCTAGAATATTTAACATTGGTTGTTTCATGTTTAACATTGTAATGAAGACAAGGTACTTGGAAGCAAAACAACTGCTGAGACATTTGAGATGGTGTTGGAATCCTTGGAGCTCAGCATTGTAGGTACACACTGCTTATAAATTTTTGCTCCACCAATTCTCACATCCTCTGACACCACATTTAATTCCAAGTCCCTTATTTTACATATTTAGGAAAACCAAGAACTATAGCTCACCTCCTCACAGTTTTAGTGAAAATATGATGCTTACTCACTTCTAGTTGAACAGTATTGCAAATGCTTTCTAAGGTTCCATATTCAACCTTGGTTATTAAATATTTAACAGTAGTGTTAATTCTAACAACTACCAAGACTTGCTAAAAGGCAAAAATTGCACCATTTTCTATTTATTCAAAGAATGGACCCTCTGACCAGCTGGTTATAAGCAAGACAGGCAACCCTGTCTATCCGAAACTCTTCCTGGGTCTCAGTTACATTCTCAAAAGAGCTTCACACCAAACTGCTTAGTATAATCAACAGTCAAGCCTGCAATAATCATGTATCTTTCAAATCAAATTCTATTTGAGTAAACTCCTCCAGGAGAAAAAGCTGTGAATACATACAGATCAAATTTAATCCATTAAGACTGGATACTAGAAACTTCTATCATCCTCTAGACTCTCTAAAGTCTAGAACATAAACCCTTGAGTGCAAGGGGTTTATGACCATCTTAGTCACTTTCCTATCCTAACATCCTGGTTCCACACTAGTACCAAAATACTTAGCTCAGTGAAGATACTATTAAATCTTTGTTAACCAGACGTTAGAATGCCAGATATGTTGTGGACCTAAGACACTGATATACAACTAAAACTACATTAGAGAAGAATGAGTAGAGTAGCCTTGGGGCATAGTGCTTTGAAAACTCGGTACAAGTTAAGGGACCACCTCAGGAAAATAAACATAAGTGCAGAATTTGGTACACAATTTCAGGCTATGCAGAGACCCTGGTTAAGAATCCCTGCCTTAGCACAAGATCCAGTTTTCTCTTGCTCAAAAGGTATAGCATATGGATTTCCTTACTGGTACTAGAAACTTCTTGACTTCCTCCATAGCATGTGCCATAAGAGCATAAGCCTCACATGGGGGTCCAAAGACTTCAATGAAGACATGCAGATCCATATTCAAATGGGCATATTTGGGGTCTCCACCTTTGCGCAGCTCTTCCTCCTGTGGAAAAACAAAAACAAAACAAACCATCACATCACAGAGACTGGGGAGTAAATGATACCTTTAACCTCAAGGCCAAAGAAACAGCAAGAAATAACCGTAACATCTAAGGAATACATATGCTGTGACTGGCGACCTCTTGGTGCGTGGGATGACACTCAACCAACTGAGCCACACCAACCAGGTCTTTTTCTATCAACTGATTTTCTTCCTTGGTTGTGGGTCACATTCAATAATTTCCATATTTTTAAACAAACAAATAAAAGTGGGGGGAAAAAAGCACAATCAAATAAAAGTTAATTTATTTTTATGCCCATCCCTCTAATCCTTCCCTTTGACAACCATCAGCTTCTTCTCTATGAGTTTCTGTTTTGTTTATTCATTTATTTTGTGTTTTTAGAGTCCATATATAAATGAGAGCATACAATTCTTGTCTTTTTCTGTCTGACTTATTTCACTTAGGATAATACCCTCTAGGTCCATTCATATTGTTGCAAATGGCAAGATTTCACCTTTTCTTTTCCTTATGGAAGAATTCCAATTCATGACATAGAAAAAATGAGAAAAATAGAAAACTATCATTTGAACACCACAGTAATAATAACTGCTACAAACAAGATCAACTGAATGTTAAAATCATTGGGTGAGGCCTGGCCGGTGTAGCTTAGCGGCTGAGTGTCGACCCATGCACTAAGAGGTCACCAGTTCGATTCCTGGTCAGGGCACAAGCCCAGGTCGTGGGCCTGATCCTCAGTAGGGGGCATGCAGGAGGCAGCCGGTCAATGTTCTCTCTTGTCGATGTTTCTCTCTCTCTCTCCCTTCCTCTGTCTCGATGTGGCCTCTTCTTCAATTTCATAGTTGTAGGACTTCCATTCAGCTCAATTTCAGGTGGTTCTGAATCATGGTTGTGTTGTAGTTTAGTTGTAATTTTGATGTGGTTGTGGGAGGAAGCGAGTACCGCATTTACCTATGCTGCCATCTTGACCAGAAGTCCCAAGACTTTACTTTTTTTTTTTAATCCTCACCCGAGGACATTTTTCCATTTTTTGTTCAGATAGAGTGGGAGGGAGAGAGAGAAAGAGACAGAGAGAGAACCATCGACGTGAAAGGGACACATCGAGTGGCTGCCTTCCGCACGACCCAACAAGGGGCCGGGGACAAACTGCAACCAAGGTACGTGCCCCTAGCGGGAACCAAACCCGGGTCTCTCTGGACCGCAGGCCGACGCTCCAACCGCTGAGCCAAACCGGCCAGGGCACTTTTTTTATTTTTTAAATTACTTTTATTAATTTATTTTTGTTACAGATGTTTCTCCTTTTCCCCCCATTGACACCCTCCTCCTCATCCCCTGAAGATTTCACTTTTTTTAATGCTGAATAATATCCCAGTGCTGCACGTACACACACACACACACACACATCTTTACCCATTCATCTATTTGTGTGTGTGTGTGTGTGTGGGGGGGGGGGTGGTTAATCCTTACCCGAGGATATTTTTCCATTGATTTTTAGAGAGAGAGAAGGGGAGGAGAGAGGGAGAGGAAGAGAGGGGGTGGAGAGAGAGAGAGAGAGAAACATTGATGAGAGACACTTCAATTGGTTGCCTCCCGCATGTACCCTGACTGGGGCCGGGGATCAAACCTGCAACCCAGGTATGTGCCCTTGACAGGGAATCCAACCTGAGACCCTTCAGTGATCAGGCCGATGCTCTAACCACTGAACACACCAGCCAGGGCTCCACTCATCATTAAAAAAAAAGGAGAGATATGTTTTTATTGCTTTTTAGAGAGAGGGAAGGAGAGATAGAAACATGGATGTGAGAAACATCGATCAGCTGCCCCCTGCACGCCCCCTACTGGGGACTGAGCCTGCAACCGGGGCATGTGCCCTGACTGGGAATTGAATTGGGACCTCTCAGTCCATGTGATGACACTCAATCCACTGAGCCACACCAGCCAGGCCCCATTCACCTTTGATGCATGTGTAGGTTGCTTCCATATCTTGGCCATTACTAGTAATGCTGCAATAAACATAGGGGCACATATATCTTTCAAATTAGTGTTTTTGTTGCCATCAGATAAATACCCAGAAGTGGAACTGCTGTATTGTATGGCAGCTCCCTTTTTTATTTTTTGAGGAATCTCTACACTGTTTGCCAATCACTGACTAATTCATTCATTAACAAGCATTTGCTTTTATTTTATTTTTTCCATCACCATTTATCCCTTTCTATGCCTCTTCCACCGCCACACCAAGCATTTGCTTATAAATCCCAGGTAGAGCTGTTAATCACCAGCCCTTCTTATCTGTTTCATGGCCTGGGAAGTTCTAGAGGAGGAAGGAAGTCAGGATAGAAAGAAGAAAATCTGATGTAAATCTCATTAGCTAGAATAACATCCTTCAGTCCTAACTATATTCTTCTAGTGAGAAATGGGAGTGGACAAAGGAAGAGGGTCTGGGAAAACAATGTCCATCAATTAGACTGTATAAAATGAGTCCTGAAAGAGTGAAGTTTTTAGGCTGTAGTAGGTATGTTTCATCTAAAACCTGACTCTAGAAGGCTAAGACTATTCTGTTTCAGTGGGAAGTTTCTTGGCACTTACAAAAAGTATAACACGTATGGGGCTATGGCACAAAAATAAATAAGCATTAGGTTCTGTTGTCAGGATTACTCATGGCTCCTTTTGCAATACCTTCTTTAAAAAAAAATTTTTTTTTTAAATTGATTTTAACCTGGCCGGTGTGGCTCAGTGGTTGACTGTCGACCAATGCACCAAGAGGACGCCGATTCGATTCCCAGCCAGGACACATGCCCAGGTTGTGGGCCCAATCCCCAGTGGGGGGCATGCAGGAGGCAGCCAACTGATGTTCTCTCTCATTGATGTTTCTATGAAATTTTTGTTGCCTTCAGAGGAAGGGAGAGGGAGAGAGAGATAGAAACATCAATGAGAGAGAATAACGATTGGCCCCTTCCTGCATGCCCCCCACTGGGGATTGGGCCCACAACCTGGGCACGTGTCTTGGCTGGGAATCGAACCAGCGACCTCTTGGTGCATTGGTCGACAGTCAACAACTGAGCCACACTGGCTGGGCTGGAATAACCTTCTTTTAGCAGGCCTCACTTTCCAGCTAGCTGTAAAACCAGACAACCAATCCTTAGACTTACCTGCACTTACACTATTGATTTCACTTTTCCATGTTACTGGAAAGGGAATGTGCTATTCACATTTTAGTGTTTTTAGTATGAGTAAGTTTTAGCACAGCCTCCATCCCTGAACCACTAAGAAACATCTGTAACAAAAATAAATTAATTGATTAAGAAAAAGAATCCCAGCTGAGCCCTGGCTGGCGCGGCTCTGTGGTTAGAGCGCCACCCCACGCACTGACGGGTCACTGAAGGGTCGCAGGTTTGATTCCTCCTCAAGGGCACATACCTGTGTTGCAGGTTTGATCCCTGACCCTGGTTGGGGCATGTGCTGGAAGCAACCAATCGATGTGTCTCTCTCACTGATGTTTCTCTCCCCATTCTTCCCTCCCTCCCTTCCACGTTCTCTAAAAATCAATGAAAGAAATATCCTCGGGTGAAGACTAAAAAAAAAAAAAAGAGTCAGAAAGAAAACAATCACCAGGGCACATCTGGGTTCTTTCAGTTACCAAGCAAGCAAACTAATTTGATCTGTAAACTCCTACATCTGATACAAATTTAAAGGAGTTACATTCTGTACATATACAAGTGCTAGCTTCCATAAGACATCCATATTGGACCCTGGGCTACAAGAAGACATTAGGTTATTTTCTTGCTTCACTATGTGAACTTACCTTGGCTTTGTCTCTCATTGAGCCCTTTCCCAACACAGAGATCTTTGCACCAGTCTCTTCTTGCAGTCTTTTGATAGTATTCCCTTGTGGTCCAAGGATCTTCCCCACAAAATTGAACTGACAGAAAATAAAAACAGATTTCTAAATATACATACTCCTATAAAACATTTCCATATGTGTTATCTCATTTGATCTTCAACACCCTATAAAACAGGTAGAGTTCTGAAATTGCATTGATAAAGTGATTAGCTTAAGGTTATGAAAGTGGTAGATCCTAGATTTGATTCTGGGATTCCTGATGCTGTCTGGTGCTCTTTCCATAATATCACACTGCAACCCCTAGTACTTTAACACACATAAACATTTTAACGGAAGTCGCCTCAGAAGAGACACATGCATTCCTTTTTTAGTACTGTTTTTTTTGTAAACTAAATATAACTAATTGCTTTCCTAAAAAAGGAAAAAGGGGAAGAGGAGGAAGAGGAGGAGAAAGCATTATTTTAAAAAGTAAAACTTTGAGTAAGAAATAAAATTAACTTCATCTTGGCAAGGATTTATGTTATAATTTCCTTTATTTTAATTTCATGTCAATCTTTTGACAGAGCAACTCTTTGGGGTTCAATTTTTTTTTCTCTCTGAACCTGGAGCCAGAACAAACACTTGAGAAAGAAACTGTTTTTGATAGTAAGAAGATGATTATATTTCTTTCTTGGGTACAGCTTTGCAATCAGTTATGGACTTTTTTGTTTCAAATGCCAGGAACAAGTACACAAAAGCATGGAAGAGAAGCTTCACAGGCTTATGTTTCTGATGCAGCATGATCTCTGGAAGTCGTTAGCCTATGATTCACACCTACAAAGACAACTCAAAGAAGTGAGGCACTTTTTGCCTTACCTTGGGATACTGCTTGACAGGTATCAGTACCCGTTCCTTCAGCTTCATGTTCTTATGAGAAAATAAATCCAAGTAATTCTCCTCATCGTCCTTTTTTGAAAGCCCCTTCTGAATCTTCTCAATTTCTGAAACAAAAGAAACAGAATTTAACTGAGTTTTGTTTTGGCGAATAAAGTTAAATATCCAAGTCTGCATAAATCAATAACATGGAGTACCATGTAATGACACCAAATAGTTCAGATGAATGTGCTAATTTCAGATAGTGACTAAAAGCACCAAAGCTATATATGAAGTTGACCAGGAAACCCCAAGCCTGCTTCCAGTGAGAGTAGTTTGCTCTTTCACCTCCCACCTGAATGTCTCTACATCAGAGACATTCAAATGTTTTCTTAGAAAAAACAGATTTAACAAAACTAATGGTGAGAGATGGGGGAAAGAGGGGTAAATGAACTAAAAAGAAAAATATAAATCTGCATCATGAAAAAGTACAAAGTCTTATCTTGATGAAGAAATAAGTCGCCTGGCCGGTGTGGCTCAGTGGATTGAGCATCGTCCCATGGGCTGAGAGGTACCAGTTCAATCCCTGGGATTGCGGGCTCGATCCCTAGTAGGGGGCGTGCAGGAGGCAGCTGATGGATGTTTCTCTCCCCCCCCCCTTTTCCTCTCTCTCTAAAAAATCAATAAAAACATATTAAAAAAAAAGAAGAAGAAAGAAAGAAAAGTCAACAGTTTAAGCCCTGGCCGGTAAGGCTCAGTTGGTTGGGTGTTGTCCCATGCACCAGGAGGTTGCCAGTTCAATTCCAGTTAGGGTACATGCTCAGGGTGTGTACAAAAGGCAGCTGATTCATGTTGTGTTCTCATACAATAGAGAGTCCTGTTAAAATTCCACTGTGGCAGTAGTACTTTGGATAGTAGTAGTCTTTAAGAGTTTGAAAGACTTGGTTCTTACTCTGCCACTCACTAGTTGTGTGAACTTTGAAAGTTATTTAATTGCTCTGATTTTCAGTTTCCTCATTTATAAAATGAAGGCCATATCCACTTATGAGGCTGCTATAAAAACAGAATAAAATAACATAACTACACATGCTATTAAAGCCCATTTCTTGGGAAGTGTTGACACTGCTAGCCCAAATCCAGTCAACGTCTTAAAGGAAAAAAAAAATGCACCAAGGTATTTTCAATTTGCAGGTTAAGGGTTGTTTCATCAGATAGAACCTTAGCATTTCAAAATATTTCCTATCATTAGGGAACTTCATCCACCCATCCATCTGTTGCAAGTGTTTGTGCTTTTAAATTATTTGTTTAAATATGTTTTTACTGATTTCTTAGAGAGGAAGGGAGAGAGAGATAGAAACACTGATGTGAGAGAGAAACATCAATCAGCAGCCTCCTGCACGCCCCCTCCCCCCCACTGGGGATCCAGCCTGAAACCCAGGCATGTGCCCCGACCGGAAATGGAACTGGGACCTCTCACTCCATAGGATGATGTTCGATCCACTGAGCCACACTGGCCGGGCTGTCTATGGTTTTCAGAGGGGCAGATGAAAGGAGAGATACAGTATGTATAACCATTAACTACTATTTGAGACTTACTAAGGGCCAGGCACCTATCCTATAAAGTACAGGAGACACAACAGAACAAGTCAGATAAGGTCCCTATCTTCGCTATGTTTATACTCTGGAGTTCCCAGTTAATGAAGTTAGCAATGAAGTATAGTTATGTGCTATGATAGGAATACTAACAGAGATGGGGGCAGAGCATGTAGGTAATGAACAACAATTAAAAGGTTCTATGTGGTCCTGGCCCATTTGGCTCAGTGGTTAGGGCGTTGGCCTGAGGACCAAAGAGTCTAGGGGTTTGATTTCAGTCAAGGGCATGTACCTCGGTTGCGGATTGATCCCGACCCTGGTCGGGGTAATGCAGGAGGCAACCAATTGATGTCTCTCTCTCTCTCTCTCTCTCTCTCTCTCTCTCTCTCTCTCTCCCCTTCCCTCTCACTCTACCTGAAGATAAATGGAAAAGTATCCTCAGGTGAGCATGAAGAAAAAAAAAAAAAGTTCTATGTTGCCCTGGCCCGTTTGACTCAGTGGTTAGAGCATTGGCCCAAGGACTGAAGGGTTGCCAGTTCAATTCCCAGTCAAGGGCATGTACTTGGGTTGCAGGTTCTATCCCCAGCCCCAGTTGGGGTAGTGTAAGAGGCAACCAATCAATGTGTCTCTCTCACATAAATGCTTCTCTCCCTCTCCCTTTCACTCTATCTAAAAATCAATGGAAAAATATCCTCTGGTGAGGATTAACAAATAAATAAATTAATTAATTAAAAGGTTCTATGGTCCACTAAGAACAGTAAAAAAATTTATAATCCCTCCCTGGCTGGTGTGGCTTAGTTGGTGGTTCAGCGTCATCCCATGCACCAAAAGGTTGCCAGTTTGATTCCCAGTCATGGCACATGCTCAGATTTCAGGTTTGGTCCCCTGTCAGGGTCATGTGGGAGGCAGACGATTGATGTTTCTCTCTCTCTCCGCCCTCCACTTGCCTTCCTTTCTCTCTTTAAAAAAAAAAAAAAAAAAAAAATTATAATATATATATATATATATATATATATATATATATATTCCCTAAAATCAGTGGAACATTCTAAATAACACAGAATGTTCTCCTTATAATATTCCCAGTGTTTCTATCTTCTGTAATTTTAAGGCAAGGGGTTTCAAACTTCAGTATGCATCAGAATCACCTGGAAGGCTTATTAAACTAGATTTCGGAGCCCAAATCCTAGTCTGGGATTTGTGTTAGAAATTTGTATTTTTAACAAGTTACCAAGTGATGTTGATATTGCTTGGTATAGGGACCACACTTTGAAAACCACTGGTTTGGTTTTTGTTTGTTTTTTTAATCCTCACCCGAGGATATTTTTCTGTTTATCATCAAATAGAGTAGGGGGGCGGGGGGGGGGGGGGAGAAACACACACATATCGACTGCTTGCCTCCTACACAACCCGGACCAGGGCTGGGGATGAACTGCAACTGAGGTATGTGCCCTTGGCTGGAATCGAACCTGAGACTCATTGGTCCGCAGGCCTACACTCTACCACTGAGCCAAACCGGCCAGGGCTGCAGAATGTCTTTGAAGTAGTAATTTAAAAACCAAACCAGCGGTGCCCTGGCCAGTTTGGTTCAGCAGTTACAGAGCGTCAGCCTGCAGATCATGAGTCTCGGGTTCGATTCCGGTCAAGGACACACACCTCGGTTGCGGTCCATCCCTGGCCCTGGTCTAGCTCGTGCAGGAGGCAACCAGTCGATGTGTCCCTCTCACATCAATGTTTCTCTCTTTCTCCCTTCCACTCTATCTGAAGATAAATAGAAAAATATCCTCGGGTGAGGATTAAAAAAAAGAAGACATTCTGAAAATTTTAAATTTTAATAGTTGAAGTACATGGATAAAGAAGGAAAGTTACTTTGACCCTCACAGACTTCCTAAGAGTTTAGAATTTCAAACAGAAGGCTTCCTCTGTTTATTAAAAAGCCTACTTCAGATGTTATAGTATAAAGTGAGCTAAATGACCTACTTATGTCCGAGAGCACATACTCCCTTGCATTCTGACAATTAAAACTGCTAATCATATTCTAAGTATTCTTAACTAAACATTTACTCTTATGAAAAGAACTGTAAATGGCAGTGCTCTTCACAAGCCTGTTTCATCGCTTGGAATAGAAAACAAATCTGACCTTATAATTAACAGACTAAATGCTTCATTCAGTATCTTATTTGTTTGCTGTTTCACTCGTGGTAACTTCCACCCCTTCCCACCTTCTGCTAATATTAACTTTTTGTAGTCACTAGTTTTGAACCTACCATCTCTGAATACATCTTTTCTTGAGTTTTCATGCTGGAAAACTCTGTACTCAATATTCATAATTTCTAAAGGAACAAATGCCACACTTTATTTTATCTATGTCCCTAGTGTTTCTTAATTGCTATCATCTAGTTAGGCCCTTCAGCTGTATTTTATACCACTTTCCAGAAACTTGACTTGGTTAGTATAAGAAGACTCAAAGTCTATTAATCTGTTGTACTCCTATAGGAAGCAGGGCTACAAAAACCGAACCCAGCAGAAAGGTTTGTTTATATGCAATGTAATGTGGCCTGTAAATTTAAGGCTTTTCTATAACATGGATCCTTCTGTTATATTTTGAACTAATCAGATCTTAATTAGAATCCCTTTGTCCAATTTATCTCACAGCTTTTAAAAGAGTATTAAAACACTTTTAGAGAATTTAGAGAAGAACAATGATTTAAATAAAACTGAGAATTGAAAAGATAAAAGAATCAGGGGAGGTTAGCCTAGAAAGCAAAAGACTAAGGGGCAAGTTGAGTTTTCAAGAAGAGTCATCTTCTGTGTTTGGAAGGGGAAGGAATGAACACTTATTCAATGCATACTACGTATCAAATACTGTACAAATATTATCTCACGTATCCTATAAAATAACTCAGTGAAGTAGCTGGTACAATCCCCATTTTACAACCGAGGAAACTGAAACTCAGAAGTTAAACTGATAAATCACAAAAACTAGTGAAGTACCAGAGTAAGGATTAAAACCTAGGCTTTCTCTAACTTCAAACCTCATGCTTTTATTATTGCCTCTCAACAGCGGGGGTGTGTGTGTGTGGGGGGGGGCGCTTTCTTTAATCAAGAAAAAGCTTATTTTAAAATGTTGGGAAGTACAGTTTTTAACCTCAGACACTGTCATGCAGCTAAAGGCAATAAAAGGGCTCTGTGGGTTTCTCAAATGTTCAGTTGTCTGATCTTTCTTTTCTTTTTCAATTCTGTGTTTCTCTCCTTAGTCTTCTCTTGGAGAGCTAGAAGCAGAATGTAATGGGGGGAAAAAATCAAGAAGCTTCCTAAAAATGGCTTATCCTCAGGCAAAAGTACTTTCTAGACAACCTTTTTGAAACTAACTCCTTTAAATGATTTTTGCCTGGGCCTCTGGAGACCCCGGATGTCCCAAGAGCCAAAGAAAGAAAAGCTAACGGGTAAACAACACAGAGAGGTGACCCATTTGTTTCCTCGCCAGACACTTTCAATAATCATATCTTATTCAACAACTTCTATATGTCAGGAATTTTGTATTGTTTCATTCTGTCTTTGTAACCAGGATTATCCCTGTTTAATAACCTGAGAAACCTGGGCTCAGAAAAGTTATGTAACTTGTCCAAGAATCAGAAAACTAGTGACACTTGCAGGTACTTAAACCCATGTAACTCACGTTTAATCAGAGCAAGTTCAACTAATCTTGTGGCATTTCCTTTCCTCTTTTACTATAACTTAATCTTTCCATTTTTGGTAGCTCCCGAGGATGAGAACAATTTTTAAAATGTATGTCTCAAAGAAAAGAGCATGAATTTTGAAGCTAGACAGAACTGGGTTTGATTCCCAGCTCTGTTGACCTTCAGCAAGTCATTAAACCTCGTAGTCTTCCCTTCTTATTTTTAAAGACAATTATAGCATATTGCCCATAGTTTCTCAAATCTCTTTCCCAGAGCACAATTTAGAGTTTAGGGCTCTTTTTTTTTCGTTATTGATTTTTAGAGAGAAAGGAAGGGAGAGGGAGAGAGAGAAACATCGATGAGAGAGAACATCGACTGGCTGCCTCCTGCATGCCCCCCACTGGGGATCTGGCCCACAACCGGGGCATGTGCCCTGACCGGGAATCGAACCAGCAACCTCTTGGTGCATGGGTTGACGCTCAACCACAGAGCCACACTTGCCGGGCTGGGCTCTTTTTCTTTAAAATATTTTTGAGATAATTGTAGATTTATATGCAGCTGTAAAATAAGAGATCTCATATACACTTCACCCAGTTTTCTCTATAACATTTTGCATATCTACAACACAATAGCATAACAAGAAAATTAACATTAATATTATCTATTGATTTTAATCAGATTTCACCAGTTTTACATACACTTATTGGGTGTTTTCTTTAGGTCTATGCAATTTAATCAGATTCATGTAACCACCACCAGAGTCAAGGTACAGAATAGTTCCATCACAAGGATTATTCCCCATGCTATACTTTTATAGCCCCAGTCCCCTTCCTTCCATCACTCCCTCACCATTAGCAATCACTGATCTGTTCTCCGTCTCTTATTATTTTGCCTTTTCAAGAATGTTAAATTAGCCCTGGCTGGGTAGCTCAGTTGGTTAGAAAGTCATCCTGATAAAAACCAAAGTTGCAGGTATTATTCCTGGTCAGGCACATACAAGAATCAACCAATGGGAGGGAGGAGAAAAAGAAAACTCTGCAGTTAGAGAATATAGAAAAAAAAAAAATACAATAGTTACAAATAAAGAATGCAGACTTCAAAAACAAAAGAAAGCCACAACCTAAACAAACCAAAATTTAAATTCTCAGATTGGCAGCACAAAAGAAAAGTTCTCTTCTGACATGTATCAAGGCAGTCTGAACGCTCACAGAAAAGTGTACCAAAGAATTTATAAAACAAATATCCAATAAAATAAACACACACACACACACACACACACACACACACACACACAGCAAACTTCAGGTAACTATTTTGGATTGCAAACAAGGATAAATTTAATGTTCAAACAATCTGATAAAATAACCATTTGGAAACTGAAAAAACAAAAGAATCAACTAATGAATGCATAAATAAGTGGAACAAAAAAACCTGTTTTTCTCTCTCTCAAAAAACAAAAAAAGAAGAATGTTAAAGAAGTACTGGAATTACACAGTATTTAACCTTTTGAGATTGTTTTTCACTCAGCATAATTCTCTTGAGATACACAGAAATTGTTGCATTCATCAATAGCTCCTTTCTTTTTATTGCTGAGTCGTATTCCATGGTATGGATGTACCATGGTTTAACTATTCATCTATTGGAGACATATGGTTTGTTTTCAGTTTTTTCCTATTATGAATAAAGCTGCTATGAACATTCATATACAGGTATTATGTGAACCTAAGTTTTAATTTTCCTGGGATAAATGCCCAAGAGTACAACTGCTGAGTCGCAAACATGTTTAGTTTTGTAAAGAACTGCTTTATCAGACAGACAGACAGACACACACACACACACACACACACACACACACACACACACAATATTTTGCTTAATGTTACAAATATTGTGTTCTCTAAAAACTGTATTGTACTGCCAGGCCAGTGTGGCTTGGGTAGTTAAGTATCATTCCATGCACCAAGAGGTCCCTGGTTTGATTCCTGGTCAGGGCACATGCCCTGGTTGCAGGCTGGATCCCCAGTAGGGGGCGTGAAAGAGAAAGGCAACAGATGTTTCTATCTCTCCCTCTCCTTTCTTCCTCTCTCTCTAAAAATGAATAAAAACATATTTTAAAGAAGTGTTGTACTGTATCTATGCAGCCTTATGGGATTTACTTTTTCACGTAATACTCGATTCCCAAAATTTCTCCACATTGTTGCATGTAGCTGTAGTTTTCATTTTCACTGCTGTATAAATACTTCATTTTGAAAATCTCACAGTATCCAATCAATGGTGAGACAAGTTGTATCATTTTGTGAACAAGGTCTACCATTTTACGAATGAAGCATTCATGTGCAAAAGTTTCTTTGGGCATATTCCTAGGAACAGTGTTGCTGAATTTTAAATGTTCAACTTTTAAATGAAATGCCAAACTATTATCCAAAGTGGTTGTGCCAATTCACACTTCCACCAGCAATGTTTGAGTAATACACATCCTCTCAAACCCTTAGTCTTATTTGACTTAATTTTTGTCAATATAGAAGGTTTTCATCATTTTCCTATCTCCAAAATTTCTTTCTCATTTATTTTTTTTTTTAAATCCTCACCCGAGGATATGTTTGTTAAATTTTAGAGAGAAGAAGGAAGAGGGAGAAGGAGGGGAGAGAAACATCAATCAGTTGCCTCCTGAACACGCCCTGACCGGGGATTGAACCTGTAACCTTTTGGTGTATGGGACGACCCTCCAACCAACTCAGCCAGCTAGCCAGGGCTCATTTACTTTTTTCCTCCCTTTTCTTTTTGGTTAATCCTCACCCCAGGATATTTTTCCTTTTTTTTTTTTAAGATAGAGTGGAAGGGAGAGAAGGAGAGAGAAACTTCGATGTGAGAGAGACATATCAATTGGTTGCCTCTCATACAACCCTGACCAGGGCTGGGGATTGAACCTGCAACCCAGGCACATGCCCTTGACCGGGAATAGAAACTGCAACCCTTCGGTCCACAAGCTGACACTCTAACTGCTAAGCCAAACCAGCCAGGGCTCATTTACTATTTAAAGTTACTTTATATTCAACATCTCAAGTTAAAAAAATAAATTGTTAGAATTAGTTTGGAAAATGCAAAAAAAAAAAAAAAAAAAAAAAAAATCAACATGCTATTTAAAAAATGCTGTCATCTTGCCCTGGCCAAGTAGCTCAGTTGGTTGGCGCATCGTTTGGATGCACCAAGATTGTGGGTTCGATCCCTGGTCAGGGCACATACAAGAATCAATCAATGAATGCATAAATAAGTGGAACAAAGTTGATGTTTCTCTCTCCCTTCCCCTCTCTTTAAAAATCAATAAAAATTTTTTCTTAAATAAAATTCTGTAATCTTTTGTTGTTGTTGTTAATCTTCACCCAAGGATATTTTTCTACTTTTTTTCTTTTTTTTTTTATACAGAGAGTGGAAGGTAGGGAGGTGGAGAGAGAAAGAAATGTTGATGAGATAAACACTGATGTGAGAAAGAGACATCGATTGGTTGCCTCCCTCATGCACCTTGACTAGGGTTGGAAATCGGACCTGAGACCTTTCCATGTGCAGGCCAACGCTCTAATCATTGAGCCACACCAGTTAGGACAAAATTCTGTAATCTTTATAACACTAGTTCCTCCTCCCTCTCCTCCACACCCCCCTCCCTTTCAGGAAATGACATAGTTCTCTTTTTATTCAGATCTTCATCACTTTCAATAAAATTAAAAAAATTTTTTTTAATTTATTGATTTTAGAGAGAGGAAGGGAGGAGGAGAGATAAAAACATCGATGAGAAAGAACATCCATTGGCCGCCTCCTACATGCCCCCGACTGGGGATTGGGCCCACAACCTGGGCATGTGCCCTGACCAGGAATCGAACTGGCGACCTCTTGATGCATGGGTTGATGCTCAACCACTGAGCCACATCGGCCCAGCAACTTTCAATAAAATTTTAAGTTGATATGTCATCGCATATTCCTCATCTGCAATATTAAGATAAAAATACTTTCTGCCTCATAGAATGGCCAGGAAGGTTGAATTATAAGTAGCGAATCTCATGGCACATGTTACATGCTCCACAAAGGTTAAATAGTATTGTTACTGTTTGTTATGATTATTCACATACAGTTTGAACTAATTTTTATTGCTTATTCCAAGGCATTTCATACTATTCTAAAAATGAGATCATTTTGTCAATTCTTTTCTAATTGTCTAATGCTTATAGAGCAGACAGAAATCTACTGATTTGTACATCTTTATCTTGTAATCAGCCCTGTCACCGACCACTTTTCTAGGTAAACAATCATGATGTTGCTGCAAACAGTGATAACTTTTGCCTTTCTTTCCTAATATTTATACTTATACTTGGTCTATAATTTCTTTGTAATTCCACTTTCTGGTTTAAATAGATCTTCTAGCCATGTAGAATGAAATAGGAACATCTAGATATATTTCTATAGTATATTGTAAATAAAAGAAAGGAGTTAACAATTTTGAAGTTCCAATAGACTTTGTAAATATTCTCCACTGAGTGCGTTTGAAAGATAGATTTCTGAGTATCCTTTCAAGATATTCTGGAATTGTTAATCTATTCAAATGTTTACTTATTCCTGAGTTATTTATATTAATTTACATTTTTCTAATTGTAGAGAGTAGAAAAAGAATAGTGATGCACTTAAAAGCATTTTGTTTATCATGTAAATAACAAATAAGAGAAATTATTTTTGTTTCAGAAAACACGAATGGGTACACTGAGTCCTTGCATGTACACAAATGCATTTGTCACTGTAGTTAAATAAATTTGGCTAATACAGAAGCCTATGTTCAAAACCTAAATCCCTTAGAATTGTGTTGATATTTTTTCATCATGCAATGAAGATGAATATCCATTCATCAAATATTCAGTAAGAGGGCACTCTGTGTGGCACTCAAGGAATAAGAGACATAGTGGTAAACAAAGCAGACAAAAGATCCCTACCATGGTGGAGCTGACATTCTAGCTGTGAAAGAGAAGGGGTGGTCAACAAACACATAACTACAATATACACAATATACAATGCATCAGATGCTGATAAGTGCAAAGTAAAGTAAAGCTGGGAAAGGGACAGGGGGAGCTATATGAGTAGTGAAGGAAGAAAGAATAGGCTGGGTCTTGTGGCAGCTCTTTGGAAATGGGCAGAAGTGCCTCTATCACAGACCCAAGTGCTAGACTCTGCTTTGTGGGTTTCCTTTTTCTGTATCTTGGCCTTGGCCTGGTCATCTTCACTGCCCTGTTAGCACTCTGATATGTTCAAATGGATTTTATAATATTTTGTCCAAATAGTACAAAAAATATATACATTTAAATCCTAACCCAAGGATATGTTTTCATTGATTTCAGAGAGAGGGGAAGAGAGAGAGAGACAGAGAGAGAGAAAGAGAGAATGGGAGGTTGGGAGGGAGAAAGGGAGAGGAGGCAGAGAGAAAGAGAGAGAGGGAGACAGGGAGAGAGGGGAGAGGGAGGGAAGAAGAAGGGGGGAGGGAGAAGAGGGGGGGAGGGAGCGAGAAACATTAACGTGAGAAAAACATCTATCAGCTGCCCCCTGCATGCACCCAGACCTGGGATTGAACCTGCAACCTTTTGGTGTACAGGATGTGCCAACCAACTGAACCACCTGGCCAGGGCCAAAATACATTTATATTTAGAGAGAAAGGAAGGGAGAGGAAGAGAGAAACATCAATGACTTGCCTCCCCCACACACCCTGACCTGGGATCAAACTCACAACCTGGGTATGTGTCCTGACAGGGAATCAAACTGGTGACCTTTTGGTGCATGGGATGATGCTCAATCAAGTAAGCCACACCGGCCGGCCAAGGCCCCCAAAAACCATACATACATTTTTGTTAATCCTCACCCGTGGATATTTTTTCCATTGATTTTCAGAGAGAGTGGAAGGGAGGGAGGGGGAGAGAGAAAAAGAGAGAAACATAAAAAGAGAGAGAGAAACATCAATGTGAGAGAGGCACATTGATTGGTTGCATCCCACACATGCCCCGACTGGGCAGGGGATCAACCTGCAACCCAGGTATGTATCCTTGACTGGGAATCGAACCCATGACCTTTGGGTACGAAGGCCGATGCTCTAACCACTGAGTCACACACCAGCCAGGGTCCAAGATATTTTTTTAAGTACAATTTGTTGTAGGTACTATAGTGGAGGAGTGGAGGGGGTTAGGTGTGTGGATCCAGACTCAAACTGTCTTCAAATTCTAGTCATGCTGTTTATTAATTTTGTTACCTGGGCAATTTAATCTCTGTATGCATGGTTACTACCTTATCTGTAAAAGTGAGGATAATAAGAGTAACTTCCTCACCCTGGCTAGTTTTGCTCAGTGGTTAGAGCGTTGGCCCATGGACCAGAGAGTCTCAGGTTTGATTACGGTCAACGGCACATATCTCGGTTGCAGTTCGGTCCCCAACCAGGGCTGTGCAGGAAGCAACCAACTGATGCGTCTCTCTCATGTTGATGTGTCTCTCTTTCTCTATTTCCCTCCCTACCTCCCACTCTACCTGAAGATAAATGGAAAGGTATCCTCAGGTGAGGATTGAAAAAAAAAAGAAAAGGAACTTCCTCACAGTATTGTTGTGAAAACTAAGTATTTGATGTTAAATGCTCAGACCAGCCCTGGCCGGTTTGGCTCGGCGGTTAGAGCATCCACCCGTGGACTAGAGAGTCCCAGGTTCGGTTCCCGCTAAGGGCACGTACCTCGGTTGCAGTTTGTCCTCGGCCCAGGCTGGGGTTGTGTGGGTGGCAACCACTCGATGTGTCTCTCTCACATCGATGTCTCTCTCTCTCTCTCTCTTCCTCCAGCTGTATCTGAAGATAAATGCAAAAATGTCCTCGGGTGAGGATAAAAAAAAAACAAAAACAAAACTCAGACCAGTGCCTGGCACAGTGTTAGCTACATTTTTCTTACACTTATCCTTATCAGAGATTAAACATTACTATTCTGTCTTTTCAGTCTCACACTTCCTTGCAGTTGGTTACCTACAATCCCCTTTTCCAGATCATTCAAAAATACTTTAAAAGCTGGGTTCAACATATACTAAGATTTGTCCATGCTAAGAAATACACAGTCTGTTTTTTCAATAAACAGGCATTACCTTTATCCCATTTCTCCAATTAAATTTCAGTTTGGTTAAAAAAAAAAAGACATAAAAAAGCCTACATTGAAAAAATTAAAGAGCACTGTCTTTTCACACAGCATTCAACCATGACTTTGTAACTAGAATAAAACTGTGGTGACAAGTTATTATCTAATGAATATAGGTCAAAGGGAACTGTGCTAGTGATTTTATACATCATTTAATCCTCACAACTCACCATCCCACTTTACAGCTGAGGTTATTGAAGTTCAGAATGTTTCCCAAGAGTAGGTAACTAGTTAAGGGTCAGAATTAAAACAACAGCCTAAAGTCTTAAAGTTTGATATTTTAGTCTCACAAATTTTACTTGGACTAATTAAAAATTTGAGGAAATAAAAATTAGACTACCAAGTCAACCTTTACCACGTAGACTGACATTCCTAAATCTTCATGCACTTGCTTTCACATTCAACTACCTGGTGTTTGCTATTTGCAAGACAATATGAAAAATATAAAGATAAAAAGCATTCCTTGCCTTCAAAAAGCTTGCCAGAAGAACACAAGCATTCCTTGCTTTCAAAATGCTTGCCAGAAGAACACAAGGAACAAACAATCCCAACAATGTTACAGAACAGCAAAGCACTGAGTTGAAAATGTAAGCACTTTAAATGTTCTTATTCTTGACCACTGAGTGCTTTGTTTACATTTTTAAAAGATCCCTTACCAATGATGGGAGATAGAGAACAAAGGAGGGAAATATTTTTATAATGATCTGTCCATTATATCAACCTTGCCAGAGTCCAACTTCTCATTCAGTATTGAAGGCTGTGAATTTTTACTTAATAAAATCTAGGTATAAAAAAATACTTATTAAAACAACGCTTCAATCAGAAGTGAGGGCAAAACAGAAGGTTTTAGGGAGAAATCAGAGCGACTAGGTAATTGGCCAGTCTGCAGAGAAAGAAAGGAGCGCTAGTCTACCGACAACAGAGAACAAAGACTATTCCTAATCTAGTTCACTACTGAAGCAAAAATTTAAAAAATAAATAAAAAAGACCAAACCTTTCAGGTACAAGCATCGTGCAACTTCGTCAATTTTTATCCATCTCGTTGGGGAATGTCATACAACCACCCTTTACCTCCCTCTACCCGATTTCACTGTCTCTAGAGTTATTTTCCCCTTCTTGAATGATGGCAAACACACATTGTAAAATAAAAGGGTCTAACCTTCCAGCTCTATAACAATTATTATTTTATGTGCCGATGTCAGAAATCTGATTCGGAAAACCTTAAGCGTCGATTCCCACAGGTTGCTCCTAGCTCCGAGGAACTTAAGCTCCAATTACCGCTAAGTCAGAGCCGGCCCCAGCGACCGTGGCGCGCTGGACAGGGCACTCCAGCCTCACCCCATCTCACCTCCGCTCTCCCTCCCACGGTCCCTCCCGGCTCAGGCTGTCTTCACCTCCTACACTCTCAGTTGAGGCGCCTACCGCCACCCGCAGTCAAAAAAGCTTTCCCTTTGGGGGAAGGGGGAGATAAAGGTTCATTTCTGGAACAATCTGAATACTCGGGGCGTGGGCAGCCGCCAGAGGTGGGAGGGGGAAGGGTCGGCTAGGGGGCGGGAGGGTCAGCACTATCCATCAACATCTTTGCGCTAAGAGATCGTCAAGTCCCCTTCGGGCCTAGACACTCTCCTTCGCACCCTTGGCGGGAAGGGAATACGAAGTCCAGGCTCGCGAAGATGATTGAAAGGAGAAGGGGAGTTTACGGCTGCCTCGGTCCCCAGGGGACGGGAAGCGAAAGGAACAAAGCCGCTGCCACCCATGCTCCCGGGTGGCCGGGCGACCCAGAAGGACCGGGGAGGCCCGCTTACCTGCCGTCAGCAACTGCATGGCGTGAGTAAAGGACGGGTCGAGCGAGTCCTTCTCGGCCATGAGTTCGGGCAGGTACTTGTTCTCCGGCTCCATCTTGACCGAGGCAGTGGCTGAGGGGGGCAGCAGCGGGGTCGGCGCCGGACCGCCCACTGTCGCGTCGGGACCTGTGGCCGAGGGCGGCAGCAGCGGTGGCGGCTGCGTGGCGGGCGAGGCCCGGGCTGCCCCCCGGGACCCTCCTCCGCCTCCCCGGGACCGGTGAGGCAGCGGTGGCTGCCGAGAGGGCGCCTGACGCACTGAGGGGTGGGCACCTGAGGGGTCCATGGAGCCGCTGCGGCCCGAGGACCGGCTCATGCGCGCGGCGGGGTCGTCCCGGCGCTGCATTGGGGAAGATGTGCGATCGAGGAATCGAGAAAGTGACGCGGCAGCGGCAGAGGCCCGAGCGGCGGTTGGCGGAGGTGGAAGAGCTGGAGCGACAGCGACCGAAGCCGACCCAAGCGACCCAGCGAAGGAGAGCACCGGAAATAAGCTGGCGCGCGTGCGCAGCCAGTCACCGGCACCGCCCTTGGGTCTCTCCGCGGAGAACAAAGTCCCCAGTCGGGCCACGGCGCCTGCGCACTGCAGCAGAGCCCGAAGAAGTCGCCTCACCGCTCCCCTCTTCCCTCCAAGCGCGCCAGGCTAGAGCCTCATGCGCGTGCGCGGGTGGCCGCGGGCTTCGTTCGTTTCTTCTCCACGTGACTCAGCGCTAGCGGGACACGTGTCTCCTCCCCCAGTGCGCGGAGGGGGCGGGGCTGTGGAATGTCTTTGTCTGCGCGCGGGCCCGCGGAGTGTGGGGCGGGAGACCTGTTACTCGCGGGGCCACGCCCCCTCCAACGGCCGAGCCGTAGAAGGGGGCTGCGCTCAATGGCTGGGGGGGTGGGGGTGTCACTAACGTCTGAAAATAAAAGGAGACAAGCGTGGGGGACGCAGGAGTGGGGAGTGGGGAGTTGGGGGTAAGGGGTGAGGGGTGCGGGGAGGGGGAAGAATAGAGTATAGAGGTTGTTGTTCCTGCAGGAAGACAGGACGGAGAGAGACTGCCTGAAGTGGGAGAGGGAAGGGGACAGGGGAGGCTAGGGGTGAAGAAGGGACAGTTAAGGGATACTCACGCAGGGGTGAAGGGTGCAGATGGGGAAGGGAAGCTTGGAGGAAGAAATTGAGGAAGGACGGGGCAGTGGAAAGATTGAAGGCTATCGGAAGACTTGAACTAAGAGATCCTTCCGCAGAAAGTGGGGTAGAGGCCAGGTCCTTAATGCACGATGGTTGTATCATTAGGGTGACTCCCCAGTGTGAGTGCTAGTCCTCCTGCCTCTGTGGGGCCCTTCACAATGGATTATTCCAGACTTGCTCAGAGAGACCCTTTCCACTGCTCTCGAGGCCAAGCAGACAGCCTCTCACATCCTGCTCCTCATTCTGAGTGCTATATGCACAAGTTCACCAACGTGCTGCCTTCTCTAACCTTTCCTTCCACAGATTTTTGCTTCCCCCATTGAAAGCACTCCCATCCCTTTTTCTTCTGGATCGGTTTCCCAAATATGGCCACGCCTTTCAAAAGCATTTCTGAAAATTGTCTTCTGGGTGCCTGGAAACTTGATTTTTTAAAAATCTGAAACGGAGACACTTTCAACTAGGAAACATTAAGGCCTGGCTACCTTCTTGTGGGTGGGGGAGAGAAATCACCCACAGAAATTAGAACAAAACACAAGTCCAAAAATTATCTCATATGTATTATACAGATATATTTCCAGTGTCTGGTCAATACTTTACTTTGAGGTCATAAAGATAGTTTATAATGAAGTAAGAATATAAATGCTTTAAATAATTGTAATGAAAAAATGTAATGCGACAAGTGCCAAAAGATAAGCGAAAATTAAGTGAGATTGGAGTTCATAGCACAAGATAGATTTCGGACAGGGAGAATGAGTTCCAGGCAAAGGGAAGTGTGAATAAATGAGCAGAGATGAGACTGTCAGAGATACATTTAAGGAATGGAAGTAATCCAGTTGCGACTGTGAAGAAATAGGTGGGTTGAGATAGCAAATGCATGCAGGAGGGGAAAGGGGGCAAGGAGGATTTATAGCTCCCTTGCAAATCATTTTTGCTGCTGTCCTTGAAAATTCTGCTTGGGTGGTGGTGTTACAAATGGCTGAAGTGTCCTTGCTTTGTAATGAGATGCTCAGATGGAGGTACCCTGAGCTGAGCCTAATAAAACTTTGATAAAGGAATGTCTGAGAAGGAGCTGGGTTTCTAGACTAGAATCAACATTCTTACAGAATGGCTGCCAAACCTTTACTTACTTTCTCTAAGGGTTGGGTTGAGGGGAGGTTTGAGCCCTTCCTGGTGAGACACACAAAAGGTAGGTTGTTGGGCAGCAGTGTACTTACCTGCTATGTGATGCAGCAGCCTTCCACTGCGGAGGGAGGATGGAAGGGATGGGGATGGGGAACCCTTCCCTGGGGATAGGAAGAGTAATTCCTGACCTGAAAGCCTAGAAGTCTGGAGTTCATTTTGTGTTGACCTCGGTATGCTGGCTCAGGCTCTCCTGAAGGTATTAACGTATGGCTTTGTGAAAACACAGACTTGAGTGAGGCAGACAAATTCAAATCCAGTAATGCCTTGTCCTTGCTGTGTGTCATTGGGAAAATCACAACCTATCTGAGCCTTAGTTTCCTCCTCTATAAAGGGGAGATAATGATATCTAATTGCATAATTGTTGTGAACATACAAATACTAGTGTAAATTCCTGACAGTAGGGCTTGTACGCTGAAATAATAATCATCATTATGCCATTTAGAGCCTAAAGAAGAGTTTTGACTGCTCATTTGGCTCTGGATCTAAAAGGCCTGCTCTCTTATCTCTCTCATTTTCACTGACTATAGCTAGACTTTGCTTTGGAGCAGGGAGGTTCCAAAAAGACTGTTTCTTGTACCCTATCTCCTTCCATAATCCAGTTACTATGGCATAGGGTGCAAGAACAATTGAGAGCATAGTGATTCAGATGGAGTTAGGGCCAAAGCTGGCTCTTCCATTACTTAATTTAACCTTGCTCAGCCTCTGCTTCCTCCTTCTTGATAAAACAGGGCTCCTAACAATAACTGCCTCAGGACTGATAGGATTAAAAGAGAGAGTGTCTGTAAAGCCCTCAGCACAGCAGCTGGCAATTAGTAGGTACTTGATAAGCAAGAGGCGTTGTTATTACTACTACGCACGTGTACTGAGTACCTTATTTCAGACTTTCACTTTCACGTAGTCCCTAAAGTGGAGGCTGGAAAGGACAGAAGGTTGCCTGACCTGTGTGATCACCACCCATCTGCTTCCCCTGCTTCGAAACCAGTTCCCAGGAGAAGGGCTTCATCCCTGAGCAGGAGAGTTTCTAGAGTGTAGTTCATCTGTTCAATCTTAAACACTTACTTGGTGCCAAATATGTGGAGGGTGGAGAAGGACACAGTGAAACTGAGATTCAACATTTTAAAGTGTTTTTCTAAGATTTTTTAAATTACAAAAATATATACTTTTAGCTTTAAGAAAAATCCAATCATAATAAAGGCATAAAGTGAAAAGTAAAATTCCTCCCCAAACTTTGCCCATTCACTTGACTGCTGTTCTTTAAAGATACTGTTCAGTGGTTGCTTGGGTAGCCTTCCAGCCATTTTAACACATCTTTATGCAAGTCTGTCCTTTTTGTTTTAAACACAAACTGTAGAATTCTATACAAACAATTTTGACTTTTTTTTTTTAATCCTCACCCAAGGATATTTTTCCATTTTTGTTCAGATAGAGTGGGAGGGAGAGAGAAAAAGAGAGAAACATCGATGTGAGAGGGACACATCAAGTGGTTGCCTCCTGCACGACCCCAGAATTGAAACCAAGGTACGGGCCCTTGACCAGAATCAAACCTGCAACTCATTGGTCTGAGGGCCAATGCTCTAACTGCTGAGCCAAACCGGCCAGGGCTTGACTTGTTTTTAAATGAAATATTCTGGTCACCTTTACTTGTCAGTATATATAAGTCTATTTCACTTCCCCCCCCCCATGGTTGCATAGTATTATGTTGAACTTTTTTAACCAGTCACTTCTGATAGAAATATAGGTTGATTCCAGCTCTTCAGTATTGCAAACCATACTGCAATAAGCATCACTGTACAGAACATTTGTGTGCGTAATATCAATATATCTATAGGATCATTCCTAGAAATGGCATAAAAGGGTGGTGCCCAGCAGGAGGGTAGGCAGCATCCTCTTCTCCGACTTCCTCAATCAATTTTGGGTACCGTCTTCCCATCTTTTTTTCTCTTTGGTTAATCCTCACCCAAGGATATTTTTCTGTTGATTTTTAGATAGAGTGGAAGGGAGGGAGGGAGGAAGAGAGTGAGAGAGAAACATCAATGTGAGAGAGACAGATGGATTAGTTGCCTCACACATGACCCCAACCAGGGCAGAGGATTGAACCTGCCACCCAAGTAGGGCAGGAATCGAACCCAAGACCCTTTGGTCTGTGGGCCGATGCTCTAACTGCTGAGCCAAACTGTCCAGAGCTTCACATCTTTTTAGTCTTCATCAATGAAATGGCATAAGATTCAACATGGAATAAGAGTCCATGTCCTCAAGGAATTCACTATTTAGTGAAGGAGGCAAATACATAAACCAAGAGTTACAATGTAATAGTGTGAAAAGTGTTATAATGGAGCACAGTACAAATTGTTGTGGGAATGCACAGGAAGGGGTGACTAACCAACTGCTGACATGAATTGGGGAAGTTGGATGTGTGTGTGTGTGTGTGTGTGTGTGTGTGTGTGTGAGGATATTTAAAACAAAATTTTTTTTTCCTTATTGATTTTAGAGAGAGAAGAAGGGAGAGAGGGAGAGAAAGATAGAAACATTGATGAGAGAAAACATCGATTGGCCACCTCCTGCATGCCCCCCACCGGGGATTTGGCCCACAACCTGGGCCAAATGTGTCCTGACTGGGAATCAAACCAGTGACCTCTTGGTGCATGGGTTGATGCTCAACCACTGAGCCACACTGGCCGGGCTGAATATATATTTTTAAAAATATGTTTTTATTGATTTTTTAGAGAGAGGGGGAGGGAGAGAGAGAGAGAAACATCCATCTGCTGCCTCCTGCAAGCCCCCTACTGGGGATCAAGCCCGAAACCCATGCATGTGCCTTGACTGGGATCTCTCAGTCCATGGGAGGACTCTCAGTCCTCTGAGCCACACCAGCTGGGTGGGAAGTTGGATCTTTGAGAAGTGGCCAGGAGGAGTGGAGAGTAGCAGGACATTTAAATGTTGAGGGTTCAGCAGAGCTTAGTCCTATGCCTGTACTCCCTCCTCCAGTTCAGGGCTCTGGAATTTAGATCTCTAACCCAAACTTCCTACTTCCAAATCCAGATAGCCAAGTGCATCCCTGGCATCCCTATTTGGATGTCTCAGAGGCCCCTCAAACTCAACAGGTCCCTAATAGAACTCAAATGGCAGCCACTAGCAGTGCTGCTTCAGGGCCTAGATGACTTAACGTAGCTCAGGGCTTGGGAGAACCTCCTCTTTCAGGACCCAGACCTGTTCCAGCACCTTCAGACACCTGAGTCAGCAAAACTTAAAGAGGCATTCACTTTCGGGGCCATTCTCCTTTCTTGCCTCACTCTAGTCATGAGCTGCTCACAGCAGTCCCACAGAATACACCTTTGGTAGTAGCAGTGGGCAGGGATGGGAGGGGATTGGAGCAGGGCTGGTGTGCCCAGTGACTTGGCCCCACTGCTTTGTCCTATAGCCCCATGTGAAAAGTCCCTAGAAATGTCCCAAAAATACTGGAAAGGGGACTTTGCAGGGGCAATAACAGAAACTCAGGATGATGAGTGTTCATGTGCTTTTGTTTTTGTTTTGACTCCACAGGTCGGTAAGCCTGCATGATATTTGGATTATAGCAGTCTTTTTTTCTGCCTGTCCTCCACACCAGAAGGTGAGTGGCTGTGGGCAGGAAACATTTCTGTCTTTTTTTTTTTTTTTTTTATCCTCACCCGAGGACATTCTTTCATTTTTTGTTCAGATAGAGTGGGAGGGAGAGAGAGGAAGAGAGAGAGAGAGAAGCATCGACGCGAAAGGGACACATCGAGTGGCTGCCACCCGCACAACCAACCAGGGCCGGGGACAAACTGCAACTGAAGTACATGCCCCCAGCGGGAACCGAACCCGGGTCTCTCTGGACCGCAGGCCGACACTCTAACCACTGAGCAAACCGGCCAGGGCTATCTTTTTTTTTTTTTAATATGTTTTTATTTAATTTTTTTAGAGAGAGAGGAAGGGAGAGAGAGATAGAAACATCGATGTGAGAGAGAAACATTGATTGGCTGCCTCCTGCATGCTCCCCACTGGGGATCGGGCCCACAACCTGGGCATGTGCCCTGACTGGGAATCGAACCGGTGACCTCGTAGTGCATAGGTTGACACTCAATTACTAAGCTACACCAGCCGGGCCATTTCTGTCTTTATATATACAGAGACTGGCACAGAGCAGGCATTGGATGAATGTACATGGATCAAGTAAATATCAGCAAAATAATTAAGCTCTCATTCTCCTTGTTGCCTTTACCACTGACTTGCTTCTCCCTCAGTGTCCCCCATCTTAAGAACAATACCTCCAACTCATTGCCTAGTTGGAAATCTGGGACTCATCCTTCTCACTACTGCCTCATAGCTCTATCCCCACCATATATAATCTATGCCTAAATTCTGTTGTTTACTTCATAAATATTGCAAATCCCATCCATGTTTTTCTACTTCTACTACCTCTGCATCCATCTGAGTTGCCATAATGCCTCACCTGAACTTCTGAACTTCTGCAACCTCTGAACTGGCCCCCTGTTTCTACTTCTGCTTCATCACCTTTTCTCTATTTTCCATCCAAAAGTCAGCATGATATTTTCAAAATGCAAATCTGATCATGTCTGTCTGCCTGTCTGTTGTCTCTTACACACACACACACACCCCTTGTTGTTAAATCTTTTCAGTGGTTTCCCATTGCCCTTAGGATAAAGACCAGAACCCTTATCATGTCTGACTGAGCCCTGCCTGCGTGGCTAGCAGCCCTCCTACCCTCCCACCCCTGCCCTAGCTTTCCTAACTTATCTCATGCCATTCTCCTTAGTTCCTGTCTTGGCAATCCTGGCCTTTTTCAGTTCCTCAGACAAGCCAGACTCTTGCCTCCCCCAGACTATACACTTTCTGGTTCCTTTGCCTAAAACTTCAATCACTGCTCCCCTCTCTCCAACCCAGCCCCTGCCTGCCCCAATGCCTCTTTTCCTTAGATACTGTAATTCCTACACATCCTTCAGATACAGTATATGAAAATGTCTCTTCTTCAGGGAAGCCTTCCCAGATCCCCAGGGCAGGCCAGCTTTGCTCTCATTGTTATGTGCTCTCATGGCTCATTCCTAACACCTATCTCATTTTAAATTAGCTGCTTTGAGATGACATGGTCACTAGAGAAGGAAACCAGGGGCTCACAGGCAATATTTGGCCTGTGTATATGTTTTAATTAGCTTGGCTAATTTAAAAAATTGAAATAGTTGCCAGTATTTAAACACTGGGAGATTTCACATTTTAAAAAAAATTCTATATTTCTAGTTTTTCTTGAAACATCAGATGTTTTAGGAACCCTGGGTTCATATTCCTCCAAGTAATTAGTTGCCACCTTTAGAGGGCACTGCCTCTAACTCCTCAGGCATCTTTGCTGTCGGCCTGACTCTCTAAGCATTAGAGTTAGTGACTCAATTCTAGAGGGATCCTTCTGGTGGTGGAATGGGAGAAGAGCTTGGAGTGGGTGGGGGAAGGGCAATGGCAGCTGGAGGAACCCGGGGAGAGAAGGGAGTTCACGTTCAAGTTGGAGACGGCCTAGACCCAAGAGATACTGTATCTAGACTTAGTCAGTTGGGCCCAGGCTTGGGGTTAGGGAGGGGAATAAGCTTCAGTATCTAGGGCTCTTCTTCCACAGTTAGAAGCTTTATTTGGGTTAAAGAGAAGTAAAAACAAAACAGGAAATGTGCTGTGATCCTGGTTGATCTGAGAGTAAACAAATGGAAACTTGGGAAATTTAGCAAGATAAATGTTGTTCTTCTGGGCTCACCCTTGCCCTATCCATGTCTCAGAGAGATAAAAGATGAATAAAACCTTGGTCCTTACTGTAGAGCAGCGGTTCTCAACCTGTGGGTTGCGACCCCTTTGGGGATCGAATGACCCCTTCACAGGGGTCGCCTAAGACATACCAGTAGCAAAATTACAGTTATGAAGTAGCAACGAAAATAATTTTATGGTTGGGGGTTACTACAACATGAGGAACTGTGTTAAAGGGTCACGGCATTAGGAAGATTGAGAACCACTGCTGTAGAGGAAATTGACAGTCTTGTGGGAAAAGAAGACATTTAAATAATTAAATACATAATATGTGCTAGGTAATAGAATAGAATCAATTCATTCAACAAGTGTGTTTTGAATACCTTCCATGTACCAGATACTGTGCTAGGTGCTGAGGATATAATACAGAAACATGCACGGCCTCTGCCCTCAAGGAGCTTATACCTAGGTGGTTTGGGAGATCAGAGAATAATAGAATTAATTCTGAAGGAGGTTTACATTGATGGGAATTCTGGAAGGCAAACATTTGAGCTGGACCTGGAAGGAAGAATAATATTTTGTTAGAGCTTGGGTTGGAACATGGAAGGTTTATTCTAATCAGAAGAAAGAACGGGATGTGTGAAATGTTTGAGAAATAGTGAAATATTGGGTTAGAATGATTTTTTTAGAAGAGAAGTAAGCAAATTGTTTATAACCTAAGTTGCCTTTTTTTTTTAATTATTTTTTTCTTTATTGATTTTAGAGAGAGAGAAAGGGAGAGGGAGAGAGAGATGGAAACATCGACGATTGACTGCCTTCTGCACACCCCACACTGGGGATCTGACCCACAACTTGGGCATGCTCCCTGACTGGGAATCGAACTGGCAACCTCTTGGTGCATGGGTCGATGCTCAACCACTGAGCCACACCAGCCGGGCGCCTAAGTTGCCTTTTAATTAAGTACCGTTGGATTTTTTTTTTTTTTTTTTATCCTCACCCGAGGACATTTTCTCATTTTTTGCTCAGATAGAGTAGGAGGGAGAGAGAGGAAGAGAGAGAGAGAGAAACATCGACGTGAAAGGGACACATAGAGTGGCTGCCACCCGCACAACCAACCAGGGCCGGGGACAAACTGCAACCGAGGTACATGCCCTTAGCGGGAACCGAACCTGGGTCTCTCCGGACCGCAGGCCGACGCTCTAACCGCTGAGCCAAACCGGCCAGGGCTAAGTACCGTTGGATTTTTAAAATAGAAATTGAATTCTCTAAAATAGAAGTATTTCAAAAATAACTAAAAGGAAGAACTAATTCACAGGTAAAACACTGCTATCCCAGTGTATAAGGTTTCACTATAAAATAAAGTAATCATTATAAATCAACACAACACTCCAGAACTTACATGTTAAAATGAGAGGTTTTTGGATTTCTGTTTTCAAATTACCTTTAGAGCCTAAAGTCCATTCTTCAGACTATTATCAGAGGTGACAACTTTTTATTCTCGAGAGTGAATTTAATTTTGGAAAACAAATAGTTCAGAGCCAAGTTAGTGAATAAGGTAGAAATCAAGTTGGGGAGAAAAAGTATTAGGTGTGACTAAATACTAGTGAATCTGATTTTCTTGTATAACATTTTGTTTTTTAAATCCTCACTCGACATTCTTGCATTCATCTTCAGATAGCGCGGGAGGGAGAGAAGGAGGAAGAGAGAGAGAGAAACATCAATGTGAGAGAGACACATCGACTGGTCACCACCCACCAACTGGGGCCTGGGACAAACTGCAACCGAGGTCCGTGCCCTTAGTGGGAACCAAACCTGGGTCTCTCTGGTCTGCGGGCCGACGCTCTAACTGCTGAGCCAAACCAGCCAGGGCTCTTGTATAACTTTTAAAGTGATCCTGAAGTCAATTCCAGAAGATGAGGTCCCAGGCCCTGGCCAGATAGCTCAGTTGGTTAGAGTGTCGTCCGATACACAAGGTTGTAGGTTCCATCCCTGGTCAGGGCACATACAACACATACAAGAATGAACCAATGAATGCATGAATAAGTGGAACAACAAATCAATGGAGGATAAAGTAAGTGCAGGGGGTAGCTATTGGAGTGAGATGGGTGAAGTAGGTAGGATCAGAATCTAGTATGGCCATGTAGGCTGCAGTAAGGAGTTTTCTCTGGGGGAAGAACAGAAGCACAAAGACTAATTAGGAGAATATTACAGTAAATATTCAACAAATATTTCTTGAACATCTATGTGCCAGGAACTGTGCTAGATGTTAGGGACATAATGGTGAATAATAACCTGCCCTGGCCAGGTTGGCTCAGCAGTTAGAGTGTCAGCTCATGGACCAAAGAGTCCTGGGTTCAATTCCAGCCAAGGGCATATACCGAGGTTGCAGTTCATCCCCGTCCCCGGCCCTGGTTGGGGTTGTGGGGGTGGCAACCAATCGATATATCTCTCTCACATTGATGTTTCTCTCTCTCTCTCTCTCTCTCTCTCTCTCTCTCCCTCCCTCCCTCCCTCCCCATCCACTCTGTCTGAAGATAAATGTAAAAATATCCTCAGGTGAAGATTAAAAAAAAAAAAAGATATGGGTTCCTGTCCTCAGGTTGCTGATGACTGGTGGGGATACAGACAAGTAAACTGGCAATTGATATCAGTGTAGTAAATGCTAGAGTACACGCAAGGTGGGACAAGAGTATAGAGGAGGGACACCAGCCTGGGAAGTTAAGTTTGCTTCCTGGAGGAGGTGTCATTTAAGCTGAACTTGAAGGACCTCAGAAATTAGCCAGGTGAAGGGCTGGAAAAGAACATCCAGGCACTGAGAGGACTTAGAGAGGAGCAAGAACTTAGTGACTTTGAGGACCCACAAGTAGTTCAGCATGGCTGGATCTTAGAGGTATATTTCCTGTAAAAAAGAAATCAGTCTTAGGTTTTTTGTTATTATTATTATTTTTTAATAAGCCTTTTGAGTTTGCATAGGAAAAGCATTCAGAAGTTTTTCAGCAGTCGAATGACATGGTTCAGGGGCCTGCCCGGCTCTCAACTGCCTTTCTCCCTAATCTCCTCAAATCAGTCTTAGTAATAATCTGTTGAGCTGTAGCTTTGAACCTGATGTTATACTCTGTATTGAAAAAGAGCATGCTGGTTGAACACCTCTGTTGTCCCCTAACTAGATGAAAAAGAACAGAGGAGGGAAAAATCACTACTCTCTGAGTAATAGAAAAGACCTACCCAGGAAACTGCCTGATCCCACCATCCGCAAGAGGTATAGTGTGGAAAATAGACTTGGGGCCTGCTTTAAGCTTTTTTATGGACTCTCAACGAATCCCATTTATCAAATGATGGAACCAGTCAGTTGATTCTGTGTTCTAATAAGCTGACTCATTAGGTTTGCCTCTAACCCTTAGGGTGGCTGTCCATAAAATGGATTCCTTATTAGCACAGTTGATCTGCTTGTCTTGAAATAGTGGTTCACTACCTGTGCAATTAGACTGTTTCCTGAGACAAGCTTACTAGGGCACTTAAGACTTTCAGATACCTTTTTTTTTTTGGACAGGATAGGCTATTCCCACTGCTTTTCATAATGCATTCCTTACTAGGGACTTGGAGCCATAGAAATAATAAATAATAATAGTCAACATCAACACATGTTCAATTTATTTTTCACAACAGTGTTATGAGGCTGGTACTGTTATTCCTATTTTATAGTTGAAAAAAATAAAAGCATAGGGAGAAGGTTAAGTCACTTGTTCAAAATTACCAGAGATTATTTTTTTATCCTCACCCGAGGACATTTTTTCATTTTTTGTTCAGATAGAGTGGGAGGGAGAGAGAGGAAGAGAGAGAGAGAGAGAGAGAAACATCGACGTGAAAGGGACACATCGAGCGGCCGCCACCCGCACGACCAATCATGGCCGGGGACAAACTGCAACCGAAGTACATGCCCTTAGCTGGAACCGAACTCGGGTCTCTCTGGACTGCAGGCCGACACTCTAACCACTGAGCCAAACGGGCCAGGGCCAAAATTACCAGAGATTTGAACCCAGGTAGTCTGACTTGATAACCCCAATTTTTTAATTCTCTGCTATAAGCCTGACTGATTTAGGTATATAAAGACAAAGAAACAACCATAACCTCCTAAAATTAAATAAATTGGTAAATTTTGGCCTCTAGTTCTATAAAATTGGGCATTACATTGAATTCAGTCATTATACAATGGCATCAATACAATGGTTACAAAAAACATTTAGCCCAGCCGGTGTGGCTCAGTGGTTGAGTGTCAACCCATGCACTAAGAGGTCACGGGTTCGATTCCCAGTCAGGGCACAGGCCCAGACTGTGGGCCAAATCCCCAGTGGGGGGCATGCAGGAGGTGGCCCATCGATGTTCTCTCTCATCGATGTTTCTCTCTCCCTTCCTCTCTCTCTCTAAAATCAATAAAGGAAAAAAAAAATTAAAAACACACAAAAAAACATTTAAAACCCATAAAAACAGAATTTCTTTGTACCATGAAGTTAACCTAAAGGAATTAATTTGTTCTAAAAATATTACAACATTAAGTTCCTATGATAAAGCTCATGTTAAGCAATTATGCTACTTTCTTAAAGTTTATTAAATCTTTTTTATTTTCTTTTGGGCAGGGGAGGGAGGAAGAATAATCCAATGTTCTAAAAAAAAACATCTAAAGGAAATTAAAATTGGAGTCTTTTCCTCTTGGTAAATTTCACTATTACAAACAGAAACTTCTGAAATCTTTTGTTCACCTTAGAGCCCAATATCTATAATGCCTTGTATATAATAACTACTACAAATCATAATTATTAACATTTTTAAGGACTTAGCATATGCCAGGATGTGTAAGCCTTTAAGTCTAGGAGAAAAGACTATAGTTATGCCTGCTTTACAAAGAGGAAGAAACCAAGGCTCAGAGAGTTTAAATAATTTCCCCAGATCACATAAGTGGCTAATTAAGATTTGGAGCTTAGTGTTGTCTGATTTCAAAGTCCAAGCTCTTAGACTACAAATAATTGTAGAGATTTGTTCTAAGACATAGGTGCTTATTTAAATGTATGAGAATGATTGGTATAATGAGGGTGTTTCTCCTACAATTTTGAACAAGTCAGACTCTTCTTTTCATTACAAAATGCTCTTCAATTTAATCTTAAATGATCAGATCAAAATATGAACTGGGAAGCCTTAGCAGCTATTATCTTTTTTTCTTGACTTCAACACAGGGCCCACTTGACAATTTGTTGATTGTTACAGAGCACATCACACTTGTGAATGCCACAGAATTACCAGGTTGTCATTAGCAATGGTTCTTAGTAGGAGATCTAAAACATTTCTGTGAAAATGGCTGATACAGGCATAGTGGACACATTCTCCACTAGATGGGGTAAGGCAATGAAAGCTGAGATATGAGTGATAATTAGGCATCAGATAGCATGGCAAAAGCCAAGTATCTTAGGTGGAATCTGGCTGCTGAATCTAAAAAGATCATTAATAGAACAAGAGTGGTTGTTATTTTCTTGGTTTTGTTTATTTTGGTGATGAAAATGCAAGGTGTTCTCAAATAACCAAAATATCCCTTTCATAGAGAGATGGTAAAGCCATCAACAAAACCTTCCAATTCGGACGTCACACCTTAAGACAAATTCTGGATGGCATAGAAATAGCTTAGTAAATCACAGCCAGATGGTTCCTGGGAATGCCATCTAGGAGACAACAACCTGCAAAGTTGGGGTGATGTCAAAGGATGTGTATAAGCCCTAAAAAATCTAATATACGGTGCCATCTTCCCCATGGACAGAATACAAGGGTCCAGGGAAGAAGTGGGAGTGATCCTTCTCATATTTATACTTAATAATTCACTCATAGAATTTTTGCTGTTCCCCCTGCAATTTTGAGGGTCTTCCAGGTACTATAGACATTAAAGTAATTCCTTTAAATTGGAAGCTGCGACTTCTTCCTGGTCATTCTGGGCTCCTCAGACAATTGAGTCAATGGTAGAAAAATGGTTTTCAGTATTGGCTAGGGTGTTTGATCCTGATTATCAAGTGGAAATTAGGTTGCTGCTACCACAAGGGACAAGGAGAACTATGTGTGTTCCCAGTGGATTCACCAGGTTATCTCTTAGTGCTCCCATACCAAATAACCATCAATGTAAAACTATAGCAAAGCAATAAAAAAGACAGGACCACCTAGGAGTGGATCCTGTGGAAATGAAGGTTTGGGCCATCCTACCAAGCTAACACTCCCCTCCAGCCAACATGCTGGCAGAAGGTAAGGGGAATATAGAATAGATGGTGGAAGAAGGCAGCTATGAGTACCATCTTAGCCTCATGATCACATACTGAGGCAGGATCTGTAGCTACTGTGGATATCTTACATTCATTGATTGTTTCTTCTTCCCCACTTCCCTACTTCCCCCCATGCCCTGCTATCTGGCATGAAAAACACTGGTGGTGGCTAACTTCTCAATTTAGGTTCCAGGTGGAAGAATAACTGAACTGATACCACTCAACTGCAATGTAGTTGGTAACTGATGAATTTCATGCTTCCCCTCGGTTGCCCACCCCATCCATTCTCTTTCCATGTTTGCCCTGTGTGCCGGGAAGCTAAGCTCCATGGACTGTATCACTTGGGCTCATTGCTCACTTGGGTCCCACCAGTGGGAGCACTAGCAAGAAATGGGTGTGCAGAAGGAGAGTGATTTTGTTTTGTTTTTTCCCTCCTCAGGGCCACATTTTCTTATTTTCTGGCAGTGGCTGCTTCCTTCCAAGACAACAGATTCTGTCAGCAGCCCCTCTTCCACGACTCAGGATCTCACTGCATTCAGGAAACTCCATTTCCTTCCCCTTGCCTTTCACACAAGCACAGTCATAGCTTCCTGCTGTTGCTAGCCTCTGACCACCTCAACCTCCATTTTGGGTTCCCTTAACTGTGCTCACACATCTTGAATAGTCCTTTCATTAAAGTTTCTTGAGTCATCTGAGTTTAGTTCAGTTTGCTGCTGAGACTCCAACTGATAGATCAGTCATTTAAAGGTGAGATGCAAAATTCTCAAAGTAAATCTGTTTATTGTTAAAAAATAAATCAAGCCATAAAACATATTAAGAAGGATGGGAGATGAAAGTTAAATCATTCTTTACAAAAACATTTACTGAGTGCTTCCTTATGTGCAAATTAGGTGTTGGGAATATAAAAATGAATGTCAGTTGCTGCCCCCATGTACAAGCCAGCTGAGAGGCAGAGTTGTTCACAAGCTGCGCAGTGAGATAGGTGCTGTGTAACAGAGTTGTTGAAGTGCTATGGGACAGATTTAAAGTTTACTCATTCATTTTACAACTTGGATTTATTATAATCCCCCTCCTCCCCTGGCCCAGAAAGTGGCATGTAAAATCTAAGAGAAACACAATTATTTTAAAAAGATTATTCTCATGTTCTGTCTTAGTATAGGATATTAATTCCCAATGTGACAGTAAAAGATCTGGAGGGATGTTCACCAAAATGTTCCCAGTTGTTATCTTTGAGAAATGGGACTAAGAGAAAAATTCCATCACCACTTTATACCTTTCTATATCATTTTAATTTTTTCAATTTTAATTGAAAAAATTTGGTGAAAACTCTATGCAATTAAATATATAGTATAAATGAAAGAACGAAAGGAAATGATGCTTATGGCAGATCTTACAGAGGAGGATATTGATTTGGGCCTTAGAGAATGAGTAGGAGGAAATCATGGAGTAGAGAAGGAGAGGATCAAACAGAATCACAAAATACCTTATCCTTGTTTCAGATTGTTGTAGTACCTCCTTCACACCTACCCCTGTAAATTAATTTGTTGATAGTGTCCTGTTAGAAAACAAATATGTATTGACACCCTCCTCTAGGCCAGTGTATCAGATACCAAGGCAGTATAAGTCAGAGTTCCTGTTGTCAAAGCATTTACAGTCCCAATGGGGAGCTAAGACATTCTCAGAGCTGAGACAGCCCATGGTTAAGTGCCAACGGGTTTGGCCCATGAAAGAGCAGGAAAAGCTGGGTATGCTGCCAATGTTTGAGCCGGGGAGCCTTGGAACAGTGGTGCCATTTATAAAAATGGAAAGTTGGAAAAAGAGAGCTGTTTTGAAAGCAGATATACCTATAGTAAAATATCACAGTCTATGCAAATTACTCTTTGGCTATGCAAATGAGCAGGGCTGCAGAAGTGATGTTTAGACTACAGGGTGCCAGGAACTATAATAATCTCTACCTTTGATTGAATGGAGACTGAGTGCCAGGTACTGTGCAAAGTCATTTGCATATGTTATCATTTAATCTTCACAGCAAATCTATGAGGTCATTATGACCCTTATTTTTTAGATCAGAAAAGTGAGACTTGGAGGGGTTAGGGCACTTGGATCCAGTGGGAAAGTGACAGATTAGGATTTGAATACAAATTTGTTTAACTGTAAACCATCATGACACTATGTTTTGTCATCCAGGAGTATTGTTACTGGAACCCCAGAGTTTTCTCCTTGAGTTTGTCTGCCTGCGTGCACTGGCCCAGAGAGATACAGAGCAGGAGTTTGCAATATAGAAAGAAAAAATAGTTTAATATTGAATTGGTCAATACAGAGACAAGGAGTTAATGCTCTAAAAATTCGACTCCCGCCCTGGCCAGTGTGGCTCAGTTGGATGATGTACCAAAAGAGCACATGCCTGGGTTGTGGGCTCAATCCAGGGAGTGTGTAGGAGGCAGCTGATCAGTGTTTCTCTCTCATATCCATGTTTCTTTCTCCCTCTCCATTCCAATCTCTCTGTAAAAATCAATAAAAATATGTCTAAAAAATCTGAGTCTCTGATGGTATGTAGGTTACAGATTATATAGGGCAAAATCACAAGATATTATGGATTAGGAGGTTCAGGAGCTGATTGGTTGGAGGTGAGGTAAGGGTGATGAATGATTTCTTCAGGTCTTGATTTGTTGTTCCACTTATTTATGAATTCAGTGGTTGATTCTTGTATGTGCCCTGTCCGGAGATGGAGCGAAACCTTGGTGTATCGGGATGACACTCTAACCAATTGAGCTACGCAGTCAGGGCCAAGATTAAATTTAGTTTTAGCTTTTTTTAAATTTTTTATCCTCACCCAAGGACATTTTTGCATTTATCTTCAGATAGAGCGGGAAGAGAGAGATAGAAACATCGATGTGAGAGAGACACATTGACTGGTTGCCACCCACAAGACCCCATCCGGGGCTGGGGACAAACTGCAACTGAGGTACATGCCCTTAGCGGGAACCGAACCCGGGACACTCTGGTCCGCGGGCCGACGCTCTAACCGCTGAGCCAAACCGGCCAGGGCTAAATTTAGTTTTAAATCCTAGCTCTAGAAATCATCTCTCTTTCTATGTATATACCTCTCAGAAACCTAGCCTTTTACCCAGATAATCAGCAACCTCTGAGTCAACAGATGATAGTAGCCTGGACTTGACTAACAGTCACCCCAGTCCAGACCTCTGGCAGGCTGAAGATAACATCCTGACCTAAGTTATATTTCAGTTTCTGAGCCCTAAGGTGGACCCACCCCCTGGCTACCTTCCCATGAGACATTGATTGGTTGCCTCCGTATGTGCCCTGACCAGGAATCGAACCTGCAACTTTGGATACACGGGATGATGCTCCAACCCACTGAGCCACACCAGCCAGGGCTCAAGAATTTCTTAAAGGAAATTTCTACTTGGGACCCACTGGGTGACTAGCTAGTGTGCTGAAGCTTTGTAAGTCAGTAATTGTATAAATCCAGTATCACATGCTTCCTAGTTGATTTTCAGCGGTTCAAGCGCTGAGTCTCTGGCGGCAGACTCCCTGGATAGCATCAGTATCACTCAAGACTGCTCTGTTGAGCAGCAGGGCTGTCACATTCCTTGCTTCACCCTAGGGACTGAGAATAGTATGTGGTTTTTAAACTTGCTTTTCATCAAGAATGGAGAAAGCATGAGAGTTCATCCACTGCCTTAATTGTTAGAAGTGTTTGGGCAGAATCAGGCACTGGCCGGTGCCTCTGCTTGGCAGGTCCAGTGGCCAGCATCACTGTTCCTGACTGAACTTGGCAGGAAGAGGCTGGCTGAGTCGATAGAGGCCATCTGCCTGGCAGTGAGACTGAGCTCTAATTCTCTCCCATCAACCTTAACTGTGGCCTGGGCAAGACCAAGTGAAGGCACTCTAAGTGACAGCAGCTTGGGTGGAGAGCAGGCAGACATGGAGAGTTCCCTGCTGGGTTCTGGGCAGAAATAAGCAGGAGCTCAGTTGACACTGTGATTGGTAGGCCAGAACAAGGAGGCGGCCATTAGGCCAAGTGCCTCTTTTCTCCTTGGTCATTAGTCAGAGGGCCTGAGGGAAAACGTCAGCTTTCCTGATCTGATATAATTTCGAGACCCCTGCTGTATAACTGAGTGATTCTCTCTGCACATGGTCAGTAGCACATTTTTCTCAAGGTGAAAGCAATTAGGCCTCCATCTCCTCCTCCCCTACTGCTAGAAAGCAAACGAAGATGGAAGGGAAGCTGTCCCTGCTTCTTCCAAGGTCAGCCAGGGTGCCCTGGCCTGTTCCAGTAATTGGGTCCTCAACCTGCTCTTACCACTCACAGGTTGTTGTGGTCTCAGGCATTTTGGTGTCCCTCAGGGCAGTGAAGAGGGCAGTAGCTGCTGCTTTACACTTCTCTCCAGAATAAGAGAGAGAAGGCATCTCATCCTGCCCTGGGCAGGGAATTAACTAGAACACTGTGAGGCTGGCCTGGGCAGCCATACATGGAGCTAAGCCGCTCCCTCCTCTCTCTGAAAGATTCAAAATCAGGCAGGAGAAAACTCCTTGGAAGGTGGAAGAATTCATTCCTTTGGTTAACAGCTATGCCAAGCACTGCTAGGAGTTCCTGGTCCCTGTCTTGGTGCTGAGGAGAACACAGTGGGTGCAGGAGGTGGAGGGGTGGGAGAGGTAATGAGCAGAAAATTACCAAGGTGCTGAATGTCACAACAAAGGAGGGAAGAATACCATGGGGACTGGATCTACAATAGAAGTCAGGAAGGCTGCTTGGAGGAAGAGACTTTTGAAAAGGAATAAAAATCTCATGGTGAAATGTTTAAAGGTAAAAAGGGCAAAAATGGAAAATAGAAGCTTCTGCTTATCCCCCACCATGCTCCCTAGTGGTAACAGCTGTTAATATAGTGTTCTGTACTTTTCCAGGAATTTTCCATATGTAGCCAAGTGTATATATGGCACTCCTTAAAAAAAAAGGGGGGGGGGATTGTATTGTGTACCCATTTTGCCAGTTACTTTTCTTCACTTCACAATATATCCAGTGAATTTTTCCATGTCACTAGAGACAGCCTCATTCTTTTTAAAGGCTGTGTGTGGTATGACGAAGTGATTTTTAAAAAGTGAAACATAAAGAATGAGCCCAGCTGGTGTGGCTCAGTGGTTGAGCGTCGACTCATGCACCAAGAGGTCACTAGTTCGATTCCCGGTCAGGGTACATGCCCAGGTTGTGGGCCAAATCCCCAGTGGGGGGCATGCAGGAGGCAGCCAATCATCTATGTTTCCATCTCTCTCTCCCTCTCCGTTCCTCTCTCTCTCAAATAAAGGAAACAAACAAACAAAAAAACAACCAAAAAACATGAAGAATGAGTGAGATTAGAAGGGCAAAGGGGTGGTTCTTTAAGGAAGAGTCTAGGAAAAGAAAAACAACATAGATCTTCCTAACTAACCTCCTGATATCTCCCCTCCTACTGTTTTTAGACACCTCTCCTTCCCACTGCCACAGTTTTCCCTCTCTAATTTGCAAAGCCAGTCAGTTCCCGTTGTCTTGCTCTGTCCCTGGGGCGCTTCATTCTTCTTGCCAAAGCAACTTATTAAGTATTTTCCTAAACAGAGAATCATCACCCAGAAAAAAATTATGCTACTCTTCTAACAGACCAAAGTAGCTATAGGCAGTTGTGGTTTTAAATAGCAATTAAGAAAAAAAAATCTGTTACACACATAAAGCACCTGGCAGTTCACAAATGGTGGTTGGTTGTTACTGTTATTATTTACATGTGCTGATGGATGAGTTGGCTCTGGCAAGAACTCATACTTTATCCTGGAGCACCTACCTCTTGGTTGGCAGCTTTTAAATGCAGAAATGGTTTTATTTTTTATTCATTTATTTAAAAAACATTTTTATTGAGTTTTAGAGAGAGAGGAAGGGAGAGAAAGAGAAACATTGATGTGAGAGCAAAAAATCGATCGGCTGCCTCCTGCATGCGCCAAATCGAGCCGCAGCCTAGGCATATGCCCTGACTAGGAATTGAACTGGTAACCTTTTGGTGCACGGGATAGCACACAACCAGCTGAGCCACACTGGCCAGGACAAATACAGAAATGGTGTTGTATTTGTCTTCATACTCCCAGTTCTCAGCACAGGGCCTGACATAGAGTAGACACCCAGGAAATGAGTGTTGAGTTAAACAGTCCAGAGCTCGAGTATGCTGCTCTGAGCAGACACTGAGTCATGGATGCTATGGGTCTGCTGTGATCTGAACCACAATATAGATACTTTGGAACAGTAGAAAAAAAAATTTAAAAAAAGATTTCTGGCACTGGAGGACTTCACTATCAAGCTGGGCCTTGTGAAATGCTATATCATTTCACAAACTGTAAAATACCCTTATAGTCCCTGCTATTTTTGGTTGTTTTGTCTTTTGGGGAAGGGATAAGCTCTCCCCCTACTTAGGCATAAAATAGACACAGTAATGTGCACAAATCTTAAATGAACAACTGGATGGATTTTTATACATGTATGTACCTTTATAACCACCCCCTACCAGATCAAGATACAAAATATTTCCAGCACCCATTAGACTTCCTTGGCCCATTTTTCAGGTACAGTCCCTGCCAAAATAGAAGTCACTGTTTCTGACCTCTATCACCATCAATTGTTTTTCAGCTTTTTTTTTCTTCTTCCAGTGTTTTTATTGATTTCAGAGAGGGGAAGGGAGAAGGAGAGAGAGATAGAAACATCAATTGGGCACACCAGCGACCTCCTGATTCATGGGGTGACGCTCAACCGACTGAGCCACACCAGCTGGGTTGTTTTTGAGCTTTTTATTGTTAAACTTAAACATCCTTAACTTTGACAATTAAAAACATTTTTTTTTTTTTTATCCTCACCTGAGGACTTTTTTTTTTCCATTTTTTGTTCAGATAGAGTGGGAGGGAGAGAGAGGAAGAGAGAGAGAGAGAAACATCGACGTGAAAGGGACACATCGAGTGGCTGCCACCCGCACGACCAACCAGGGCCGGGGACAAACTGCAACCGAAGTACATGCCCTTAGCGGGAACCGAACCCGGGTCTCTCTCTGGACCGCAGGCCGACGCTCTAACCGCTGAGCCAAACCAGCATGGGCGACAATTAAAAACATTTTTAAGTAAGGTTTTATTGAGCCAAAAATGCTAGCCAAGAGAGCAGTATTGGGGCATGGAGTCTAAACTATCAGCAGCATGGCCAGATAAAAAAAAATAGTATGTCTGGCCCTGGCCGGTTTGGCTCAGTGGTAGAGCGTCGGCCTGTGGACCAATGAGTCGCGGGTTCGATTCCGGCCAAGGGCACGTACCTCAGTTGGGGTTTGTCCCTGGCCCAGGGAGGCAACCAGTCGATGTGTCCCTCTTATGTCGATGTTTCTCTCTCTCTTCCTTTCTCTCCCTCTCTCTCCCTCCTACTCTAACTGAAGATAAATAGAAAAATATCCTCGAGTGAGGATTAAAAAAAAAAAAAAAAGATAGTATGTCTGTCGTCCCAGAGTTTTGCAAGCGTTTTTATGCACTGAGTAGGGATAAAGAGTAAGAAAGAAGTAGTCTGAAAGAATTTACATGAGCTATAGGCAAAGGGGTGGGAGAAGGTGAGGCAAGGCCAGCTCTGAGCTTGCAGAGTCCCCATAAAGAAATGTTTGTTCCTGTGGCTTGGCTGTGGGCAGCAGTCCGGAAAGCCCACCTATAAACCAGCGGAGGCTCCTGGAGTTTGATGGTGTCTGGCTAAAATAATCTGTGGAAATAGCCACCTAGAAATTAATCCTAAATTCCAACAGGCAAAACAGGAATTTGAGAAGTCCTTTGTTTGGCCCACTGTCATTAACAGACTGACAGTTCTGTCTCTTTCTTTCGATCTCTGGCCACTGTAATTTAATTTAGAATATCTCAGAATATTTTTCTTATCATTATAAATGGAATCGCACAGTATGTATTCTTTTAGGTCTGGCTTCTTTCACTCAACATTATAGCTGTAAGATTCATTCATCCATGTCAGTACTTAGTTCTGTGTGTGTGTGTGTGTGTGTGTATGTGTGTGTAGTATAGTGTCTATTGAAAACATAACAATAGACCTTTGGTTTGTTTCCAGATTTTTGGTTCTTCTGACTAATGCTGTTATGAATGTTCCTTCACACATTTATTTCTTATTTTTCTTGGCTATATAGTATATACATGAGTAGAATTGCTAAGTCATAGAGGATACATATATTTCACTTTAGTAAATACTGTCAGTTTTCCAAAGTAGTTGTGCCAATTTACACTCCTATCAGTGATGTGTGGGACTTCCAGTCTTTCTGCCTCCTTGCTAACAGGTGATATTGTCAGTCCTTTTAATTTCAGCCATTCTGGTGGGTGTGTAATGGTATCTTATTGTTTTTATGTGTTTACACTAATTAGCAATGATGTTGTTTTCATATGTTTATTTCATATGCTCATTGGCCATTTGGACGTCCTTTTCAAAGAGTCTGTTCAACCTTGATCTTCTCACCCAGAGATGTCTCACCCACACTTGTGTGTCTGTCCTTGTGCTGATCACATTCATGTGCTGCCTCCAGAGATTCTGCTTCTAAACTCCACACCCACATATCCAGCTGGCTTCTGACATCTCTAACAGGATGATCCGCATGCCCCTCAAGATCAACATGCCAACCGAAATCTCCATCTCCTCTTCAGCCCCAAATCCATTTTCCTTCCTTTCCTCTCAGGCCTACTTCACAATCAGGCTCACCATCTTCATTCTCACTGCGCCTGTCCACAATCTCACACATCTCAAGAAATTTGCACAACCTGTTTCCTTTCCCCACCCCCACCCCTCCTTGCTCTCAGACCTCCTTCTCAAGTTTTATCTTACATGTCACTTCCTCTGGGTTAGGTGTTTCCTATGCACTCCTCCAGCACCAGTTCGTTCCCGTAATGTCACTTATCAAGCTGTGTTGTAATTACCAGTATCACTGCCTGTATCCCTGAATCAGACATCTGTTGTCTTTGCCTACTCAACGTTCATTCTCTGCTCCTTAGTACTGTCATTTTCCCTGGGAACCATCACTCCATTCTCAATCTGTGTGGTCTGGGTGGGGCTGCACAGAATGGTGTGCATATCACCCGGACCTTGGACAGTCAGCATATCCCATAACTGGGTCAATGTTAAGCATGGTATTAAGGTAGTTGATCAGAGCCAATCTTAGGGTTTTTACTGGAACAACTGGGAAAGAAACATTCTTTTTCTGAGGGGGTTACTGACAGGCTTAGATGAAAGTCTGGAGCCAATGGCAGGACCACAAGGACAAAGGCTGCCTAAGAATGGAAGAACCGAGAACAGAGTAGGGTCAAGATGTGAAGAGACTAACTCCCACAGACATTTTGAGCCCCTGAATCAACCAGCCTGAAGTCCATGCTACCAGTCAACTTTCAGTTAAGTGATCCAGTAAATTCCCTTTTGCTTAGTCCAATTTGAATCGGTTTCAGTCACTTGCAACCAAAACTGTGCTAATACACTCCCCGACTAGACTGCAAACTCCATAAAGGCAGCACTGCCTGGCATGTAATAAGAATTCAGCAAATAGGGGTTTAAGGAAGGAAAAATGGAAGGAGTCCCTCTTCACTTTGCTGGCTCCTTCCTGCTGACTTCCCCTGCCAGATGGTGCATCATCCATTTATTCTCCTGTCTGCCCTTGCTGGTCTGAGTGTGGCTCATTCATTCTCAGCCATGGATCTCTGCTCCCTGATTCCTTTCAAGTTTACTTGCCTGTCCCACTAGAGACTGATGGCTGTTCCTCAGCTGTCTGTTCTCCAGATTCTCTTTGCTGGTCAATCCAACTAGCCTCACATTCTAGGTGGAAGATTTCTCCACCACATTACTGGAGCACATAGATTCAACAAAAAAGCACTCCTCTACAGCCTTTTTGAATTTTTAGTGCTTTGTTGGATTTTATGATTATTTTTACTTCACTTATTTTATTTTCTTTAAAAATTTTTTTAAATATGTGGTTTTTTTTATTTTATTTTATTTTTTATTTTTTTATTTTAGAGAGAGAGAGGAAGGGAAAGGGAGAGAGAGAAACATCTCGGGTATATGTCCTGACCAGGAATTGAACCAGTGATCTTTTGATACATGGGACAACACTCAACCAACTGAGCCACACAAGCCAGGCAATTTTATTTTCTAACTACAGAGTAGTAGTTGTTTTTTGTTGTTGTTGTTTTGTTTTTTCCATTTTTTGTTCAGATAGAGTGAGAGGGAGAGAGAGTGGGAGAGAAACATCGACGTGAAAGGGACACATCAAGTGGCTGCTTCCCGCATGGCCCTGACTCAACCAGGGCCGGCGACAAACTGCAACCGAGGTACGTGCCCTTAGCGGGAACCGAACCTGAGTCTCTCTGGACCACAGGCCAACGCTCCTAACCGCTGAGCCAAACCAGCCAGGGCCAGAGTAGTAGTTGTTAAAAGCACAAGTTCAGGAGGCCAATTACAGGGTTTAAATTGCAGCTCTACCAGCTGTGTGACTTTGAGAAAATTACTTAACCTCTCTGTGCCTCAGTTTCCTCATCTATAAAATGGAGATGATAACAGTACTTACTTTATAGTGTTGTGAGAATTAAATGAATTGATTAATATAAAAAGACAAGGTTACACTGAGGGAAAATCCCATGTGGGACATTTCACAAAGGAAGTGAAAACAGTGCTAGGTTTATGAGTGACTAACAATGGCTTAGTTGGTTGTGGGAAATGCAGCAGAGTTATAGCGTGAGCAACACCTTACCAGTAACTTCTAATGAGATCCCTTGTCTCTATTTTATCGGTAAGATTTTGTTATCCTCACCTGAGGATATGTTTATTGATTTTAGAGGGAGAGAAAAAACACCGATCAGTTGCCTCCTGTATGTGCCCCGACGAGGGACTGAGCCCGAAACCTAGGTATGAACCCTGACTGGGAATCAAACTGGAAACCTTTTGGTATGTGGGACAACGCTCCAATCAACTGAGCCACACAGTCGGGGCTGTAATGTGTTCTTAATCTGACAATGACATCACTAATGAAATTATTTTCAAGTGTTTGGCATCTCTTCGGTGTTCAAGAGCCAGAATGGTGACCAGTAATCACAAAGGGACGATGGTGGTGTTTGCTGCAAAACTTGGGAAACAGTATTCTTTATATTGTACAAAGTATGGATTTCACCTGCATAATAAGTTAGGTTCTGTGATTCCAGCACATGGATATCCACGTTACAGAGAAGATGTAGGACCTCCTCCAGCCACGACTGAATTCTGGACACACTACTGAACTGCACACAGCTGGGACACAGTAAAACATTGCAGTTTTAAGAGCGTGGGCTTTCAGTTGGTCACATCTGGGTTTAGGTCTCTAGGTCTCATCACTGCTTTTTGCTTGCTTATGTGAACTAAAACTATTAATTTATCCTCACCGAGGCTCCGTTTTCGCCTTTGTAGAAATGGATAAAGTAATTGCTCCTTAGTTTGTCTCCTGGCACAATAAAAGGATTGCCAATCGCAACACATACTATACATTGATAGCACCAACTTTACAAGGTGGTTGTGCAGATTAAATGAGATGGTTTCTGTAAGGCAGTTAGCTCAGCGATAGGCTCATAGAAAGCACTCAGTAAATATGAATTACTATTATTAGTTATCTTACATGTAGAAGTATAATCATCATAATAGCAGGAGAGAGTAGAGTCAGGCGAGTTAATGAAGGAGGCTTTCTGAAGAGATTCTAAGGTTTAAACTGGATTTGAAAAGTGGGAAGAAACTTATTTTGGCAAAGATCAGGTTGAATGTTTTGAGAAGGAAGAAGAGTGAACAGGTGTCTATGTGACCAAAATGAGATACTTGGATGCAGCTCACCCTGTCCTCAGGGCACTGTTGGGCCCCTGCCAATAGTGGGGAATCCCAGAAGCTTCTCTGACTTGGCTGCAGAAGGAAATAGACATCTCCCACTGAGAGAAAGGGAAGTCACGGAGCTGCTGTCTGGTGGTGCCCGAGATGGGGGCCGAACTGGCCAGTAGACACATTTCTGTGCGAACAAGGGAGCTGGCGGGTGAGGGCCTGAGGGTCAGCCCAGGACTCCTTGGTCATGTGGGCAGCTGGGCTGGAGGCTTCTTTCTCCCTGAGAAGTTAGCAGGGCTGGTTCAGTGGCTTCTTCCCAGATGCTCAGAATCCCTGTCTCCTGTGTCTCATCCTTATGGGTTCTTCTCTAGGAAGGAAGGAGATCACTGTACAGGGAAGACCAAAGGGAACTCGGAGAGTTTTAAAACTCTGGTCCGAGTTTCCAAAAAGTCATCAAGGGACTGCAGGAGAGAAAGCCAGACTAGGCTCTGCTGCTTTCTTGTTAGGTCAGCTCTGTCCTATCTGCCCCTCCAGATCCACACTTGACCCTGTTCTAGGTCTGACTTGTTTCAACACATCGGCAGACTCCTTTGCCTTCTGGCTTCAGGCTGGGCCCAGCCAATGGGGAGTCTGTGGATGAGAGACAAGAGGAGAGAAAGGTCAGGATATTTTTTCCCTTGGCTCCCTCCATAGGCTGGCAGTGGGCCTTGATTGACAGTCACTGCTCTTCTTGAGGAGGCCACTTCTCCAAAACTCCCTCCAGGCTCGGGTAACCAGCTCTCCTCTGTCTCTTCAAGCCTAGGGGGTGGTGACAGCTCCTTGGTTGTTATTAGCCCCGGGTTACCATGCTGTCCCATGTGATTCTCCTACACTGACTACGCCTCATAAATGAACCTCCTTCAAATTATTCTAATGTGAATGTGCCATCTATTTTCAGTTGGGACCCTGACTGATACATTGGCCAAATAAGGATTCTTTTGGTTGTTGAGAGAGAGAGAGAGAGAGAGAGAGAGAGAGAGAGAGAGAGAGAGAGAGAGAGAGAGACTATGAATATAAATTATTGCCTCATATACCTGAAACTTGAGGTACAGACTTTAGACATGTCTGTTCAAGTGTTTAGGCAAGAGCTCACAGTTTGCAGTCTTCAGTTTCTTTCCATCCTTTAGCTCTATTTCCTTTGGATTTGCTTTGCACTCAGGCACTCTTTCCACCTAGAAATCTGCAGTAGCTCCAAGCTTATATCCTCTCAATGTCAAGTCCAAAACAGGTCCATCTCTCTCCTAATGGATTCAACAAAGTTCCGGCATTCTTATTGACTCGGCATAGGTCACAAATCCACTCTCAAACCAATCCCTGTGATTGGAGGCATGGAATAAGCAATTGGCCAGGTCTGGGTCACATACTCTCCCCTGGAGCTTGAAATAGAGGTGTCAACCCCACCCATATCAAATGCTCTGAGAGCAGGGGAGGGTGGTTCCCAAAAGAGAGTGAAGGTACTCTAATCAAAAGAGGAGGCATAGATGCTGAGTAGGGCAAAACCATGAGTCTATTCTACTTGGCTGTGTAAATTTAGATGTGACCTCTAAAACTTCTGTGTCCTCTTCTCCAAGACTACTAAGAATATCTAATGATTACTGAGCAGTTACTATATGCCAGTTGTTACACCAAGGGTTTTAGATGAATCTTCAGTAGGTGCCATTACTTCCCCCAGTTTACAGATGAGCAAACCAAGACTCAGTAATGTAGTTTGGAGCCTAGCTTTCAGGGTTGTTGTGATGATTAAAAGAGATATAAGAAAAATAATAAAGCCAACATTTATTGTGCTCTTACAATGTGCCAGGCCCTGAGCCAAATATTCTACATGGATTCATATTTAATCCTTGGGGCAACTCTCTCAGCCCTGGAAACACCTAGTGCAGCCCCTAGTCCAGTAAGAACTCAATGGCAGCTTCTCTCTCCATATGCTTCCTGACTTTTCTCTTCATGTGGGTCCATCTCCCCAGTGTTGGCCATTCCAGATTCTTCAAGGTTGCACAGGGTCTCTGAGCTGTCTCTCTTGCTTCTTAAAAGCTGAGAAGAACCAGGCTCAGGGCCTGCAAGAGACTGGAGAAGTCCTGATGGGGGGACAAGGTTCAATCAGAGGAGGGCAGGTAGGAAAATAGGCATAGTGAAGTGATTGATTAGCATCACCCAATCAGTGGTTTTCCCCTGAGCAGCTCTGGACATTTTTATTTTTTATTTTTATTTATTTATTTAAAAAGTTTAGCCTGGCCAGTGTAGCTCAGTGGTTGAGCATCGACCCATGCACCAAAGGGTCGCCAGTTCGATTCCCGGTCAGGGCACATGCCCAGGTTGTGGGCCCGATCCCCAGTGGGGGGCATGCAGGAGGCGGCCAATTGATGTTCTCTCTCATCGGTGTTTCTATCTCTCCCTCTCCCTTCCTCTCTCTCTAAAAATTAATAAAGAAAAAAATTTTTTTTTTAATTTATTGTCCCCCAATTCCCCATGTTCTGTGGAGGGGACAGGAGTGGGGGAAGAAGAGAGGGAAGTCAGAGCAATCTCCTTCCCCATGTCTCTGTCTCTGGACATTTTTAAACATCTCTGGGGGATTGGAGTTTACCCTGTTGGGTAAGTGAGAGGTAGAGGGTTGATGAGTCCAAGACTCCCCAGCAAACTGGTATGAGGACCAGATACACATTCTGGTTTGCGCTTCAATCCCCTTGACTGCTTTCATTCTTTTTTTAAACTTCTCTCTTTTTTTTTTTATCCTCACCCGAGGACATTTTTGCATTTATCTTCAGATAGAGCAGGAGGGAGAGAGGGAGGAAGAAAGAGAGAGAAACATCGATGTGAGAGAGACACATTGACTGGTCGCCACCCATACGACCCTCGCAGGGGACAAACTGCAACTGAGGTACGTGCCCTTAGCAGGGTTTGGCCAGGGCTAAACTTATCTTAATTGTTGAATGTATTACAGATGTTCCTCCTTTTTCCCCTATTGACCCCCTCCTCCCTGCTCCCGCCCCCCTCCTGCCCTTCCCCACACTGTTGTCTGTGTCCATTGGTTATGCATATATGCATATAAGTTCTATGGTTTATTTCTTCCCACCCCCTCACCCCCCTTCCCTTTGAGGTTGTCAGTCTAACAACCAATTTGTACGTCTTAATCCCTTCACCTTTTTCACCCATTCCCCCAATCCCCCTCCCATCTGGCAACCAACAAAAAGTTCTCTGTATCTATGAGAATGTTTCTGTTGTTCTTGTTCATTTAGTTTTTGATTCAATTGTCGATAGATGTGTATTTATTGCCATTTTGTTTGTTCATATTTCGTATCTTCTTTTTCTTCAAGAAGACCTTTCAACATTTCATATAATGCTGGTTTGGTGGTGATGAACTCCTTTAGCTTTTTCTTGTCTGGGAAACTCTTTATATGTCCATTGATTCTAAATGATAGCTTTGTGGGATAGAGTCATCTTGGTTGTAGGTTCTTGCTTTTCATCACTCTGAATATTTCTTGCCACTCTCTTCTGGCCTGCAAAGTTTCTTTTGAGAAATCAGCTGACAGTCTTATGGGAGCTCCCTTGTAGGTAACTAACTGCTTTTCTCTTGCTGCTTTTAAGATTCTCTCTTTATCTTGAACCTTTGGCATTTTGATGATGATGTGTCTTGGTGTGGGCCTCTTGGGGTTCATCTTGATTGGGACTCTCTGTGCTTTCTGGACTTGTATGTCTGTTTCCTTCACCAAGTTAGGGAAGTTTTCTGTCATTATTGTTTCAAATAGATTTTCAATTTCTTGTTCTCTCTCTTCTCCTTCTGGCACCCCTATGATGCGAATGTTGGTACACTTGAAGGTGTCCCAGAGACTCCTTATACTATCCTTATTTTTTAGATTCTTTTTTCTTTTTGCTGTCCTGATTGGGTGTTTTTTTGCTTCCTTATATTCCAAATCGATGGTTTGCTTCTTGGCTTAACCTACTCTACTATTGAATCTCTGTAAATTCTTCTTCTCCCCCCCCCCCCCCCCCGTTATTGATTTAGAGAGAGAGGAAATGAGAGGGAGAGAGAGATAGAAACATGGATGTGAGAGAATATAGATTGGCCACCTCCTGCATGCCTCCCACTGGGGATCAGGCCCACAACCTGGGCATGTGTCCTGACTAGGAATTGAACTGGCGACCTCTTGGTGCATGGGTCGATGCTCAGCCACTGAGCCACACTGGCTGGACTGTAAATTATTCTTTATTTCAGCTAGTGCCTCCTTCATTTCTGACTGGTCCTTTTTTATGCTCTTGAGGCCCTCACTAAGTTTATTGAGCATCTTTATAAGCAGTGTTTTGAACTCTGCATCTGTTAGATTGCTTATCTCCATTTTGTTTAGTTCTTTTCCTGGAGTTTTTTCTGTTCTTTCATTTGGGACATGTTTCTTCGTCTCCTCATTTTGGCTGCCTCCCTATGTTTGTTTCTATGTATTGGGTAGAGTTGTTATGTTTCCTAGGCTTCATAGGGTGGCCTGTTATAGTAGGTGTCCTGTAGGGTCCAGTGGCGCAGCCTCCCTGGTCACCCAGCTGGGCCCTTGAGGTGCACCCCTCGTGTGGACTTTATACCCTTCTGTTGTACTTGAGTCTTGATTGCTGTTGGCACATCAATGAGAGGGTTTTACTCAGATTGATCAGCTGCAAGGACTGGCTGTGCCCACTATCCACCGACCTCTGACTGCCTTGGAGGATCAGCTGTGCAGGGGCCCATCACACAGAGCAAGACTTACTTCAACAAGGCTCTGGTACCCACTGAGTCCATTCCTTGAGTGTTTCACTTATGGAGGTGGTTGTGTGGTGGTGTTTCGCTGTGGTCTGAAGCTGTCCACTGGGTGTGCTGGCTCTGGGGCAAGGTCAGCCACTGCCTGTGTTCTGCCTGGGGCTACCAGGCATAAGCTACAAAGCGGTCTGCAGATGGCTGCTTCTTGTGCTGGGCTTGGAGGTGCCCAGGCAAAGCCAAGTTGTGAACCAAGGCTGGCTGCTTCTAGTGCCAGGCCTGGGGCCACTTAACGAGAGGTATGGGGCTCACTGAGACCAGATGCTGCTTGTTTGAGAGAATTTAGGAAAATCTGAAGCAGGATCCAAGACAGGCCATTCCTATGGTAAAGCAACTGGGAACAGCTTGGGTGGGCCTGAAAGTTGGGTGGGACAGGACCTCAAGGAATCACCAGGGTGGGGCAAACAGTGTGAGCCAGGTTGCTGGAGTCCCAGATATGGCGACTGTCTTCTCAGCCTCATGGGGGAAGGGCACACCAAAGGAACCAAGGCCTCCGACAGCACGTCTGTCCAGGAGAAAGCTGCCTCTCCAGCCCTCGCCCCAATGCCAAACAACTCAGTTCTTCCCTGTATGTCTCTGGTGCCTTTTGAGCTGCCTCCCCAACGCTGGAGCTCAGAGGGAGCAAGTCCGAGTAAGTCTGTGCTCGGGCCCTTTAAGAGGAGCTGCCTGGGGCTCCCGCAGCCTCAGCCTCCCTCAACCTCAGTTCCCACTGGTTTTACAGCCAGAAGTTATGGGGACTTCTCTTCCTGGCACTGGAACCCTGAGCTGGGGGCCTGGTGTGGGAGGGGGACCCCTCAGTCCTCAGGGAGGACCTTCCCAGCCGAGGTGTCCTCCTGATTTTTATCCGCCACATGTGGGTGTGGGACCAGCCTGTCTGCACCTCTGCCCCTCCTACCAATCTTGATGTGGCTTCTTCTTTAATTCCATAGTTGTAGGATTTCCATTCAGCATGATTTCAGGCGGTTTTGAATGATGGTTGTTCTGTAATTTTGATGGGGCTGTGGGAGGAGGTGATACCGCGTTTATCTACGCTGCCATCTTGACTGGAAGTCTTGACTCCTTTCATTCTAAGGCTAGTTGTCCATCATCTTTGTCCTGTCCGGTGCCAGGACCTGATGATTCTCCCAAATGATTGTTGTTACCTGAGAGGTTCTTTGTTGAAAATTTTGACCAATTGTTCTCCTTTGGGATTGAGGGTAGCGACTGTATCTTTCATTTTTTTGTGTTTCCAGCAACTAAATGCTTAATGTTTAATCAAATTTAATAATAGTGATAATTTATTCAGAGCCTTCTGTGAACCAGCTACTTTACTGATCATCAGATTTAATCCTTACAACAACCTTGTGGTATTGCTACATTTTTAATCCCTATTTTACAGAAGAGGAGAGTCTGAGAAGTTAGGTGACTTGTCTAAGGTCACAAGGCTAACAAATAGCTAAATGGTAAGCTAGTAACTAGCTTGGAACTCTCTCTTGAACTCCAGATATGCACCTCTAGCTGCCTCTTTGACATATTCACTGGGATGTCCAATGGCATTTGAAAATGAGCACATCCAAGACTGAATTCCTGGTGTCCATGCCCCCCAACCTGTTCAGTTAATTGCAACTGCATCTGTCAGTTGCTCAGGACAAAAACCTCAAGTTATTCTTAGCTTCTTTCTTTTTCACACACTCTAGCTCTAATCCAACAACACACTCAGTTAGCTCTACCTTCAAAATACCTCCAGAATTGACCACTTCTCACCCTCTCTGCTGCCTTCTGGTCCAAACCATCATCATCGTTTACCTGGATTGTTGTGATAGCCTGCCTCCTCACTGTTTCCCTGCTTCTGCCTTTGCCCTCTTTAATCTATTCATGACAGATTCATATGTCATACCTCTGCTGGAAACTCTTTAATGGGTAAATTGATGAGTAAAAGCCAAAGTCCTTATTCTGAGCTGGCTTCCTGAGACTTTTCTCACCTCATTTGCAGTCTTCCCCCATCCCCATCACTCTGCTACACTTGCTTTTCCTCAGACCATGCACTCTCACTTCAGAGACTTTGTATGTGCTGTTTACTCTGCCTGGAAATCTCTTCCCCCAAATACCCACATGACTTGCTTCTGGATCTCTTTCAGGTCTTTACTTCAATGCCATCTTCTTGGTGAAGCTTTTCCTGGGTAGCCTATGCAAAATTTCACACCCTCCACTAGTATTTCCATTCTCTTTCCCCATGTTTTTTTTTTCTTTTTCTTTTTAGGACTTATCATCATCTAAGATAATATATCTATTCTGGTTTATTATCACTCAAAAATGGATGCTCCATTATAGCAAGTTTCTGGTCTGTTTTGTTCACTGCTGAATCTCCAGTTCCTTTAACAATGCCTGACATATGCTAGGTGCTTAATGAATGTTTGTTGAATACATGTTTATTTATTATTTTGTTGAATAAATGAATGAATGTATTTAGAAAGAGAAATGAGGTCTGTTGACTCATTCCACTGCTCCATGCTACCTCTCCAAACTCACAGTCTCTGTAATATACCAGTAGCTATTTGATGGTACTCTCCCCAAGCCCCGAGTGCTGCTGGAGTTCTTGGGGATTAGTCAATAAATAGCATCCTCCTTGCTTGAAAAGTTCTGAATCATTTGAGAAATAAGACAAAGGCATATGGAGGCCAAAATACAGCCATTTTATTGATAAAATTGATATTGAAGATAGTAGCTTATGTCTGTGGAATGGTGTGCTTCCTAATATTGATCTCAGAATTAGATCAGTTTTACCACCCATTCATTGGCAATGCGTCATACTGTAGAACTTAAGGCATAGAGAAATAGGTGAGCTGCAAATACCTGTTCTTTCTCCCAAACTCACAGATCATTTAAGTCCCTTCTCTCCTTTAGGGGAGGAGTGAGTTGGAGGCAGAAGGAAACCAATGGGTGCCTTTCCCATGGAGGAAACAATGAAGATGAGTGTTTCTTATTTAACAATTCCCAACTCTTAAAAAAAACAAAAGTTTTATTGATATGTAATTCACATACCATAAAATTCACTCCTTTAAGTATACAAGTCAGTGGTTTTTAGTATATTCACAGAGTTGTGCAACCACCACCACACTTTAATTCCAGAATATTTTATTGCCCCAATATCCTTTGAAACAAAAGATTTTAATGTCTATAAAGTCCAATTTATCTATTTTTTTCTATTGTTGCTTGTTTTTTGGTGTCATATCTAAGAAACTATTGCCTAATCCAATGTCATAAAGATTTACTCCAATGCTTTCTTCTAAGAGTTTTATGGTTTTAGCTCTTACGTTTAGGTCTATGATACGTTTTGAATTAAATTGTTCATATGGTGTGAACAGGGATCTAACTTCATTCTTTAAAAAAAATTTTTTTTTTCTTTTATTAATTTTACAGAGAGAGGAAGTGAGAAGGAGCGAGAGATAGAAACATTGACGAGAGAGAACATCGATTGGCTGCCTCCTCCATTCCACCCCCCCTCCCCCACACTGGGGATTAGGCCCATAACCTGGGCGTGTGTCCTGACCGGGAATAGAACCGGCAACCTCTTCGTGAATGAATCGACACTCAACCACTGAGCCACACCAGCTGGACCCAACTTCATTCTTTTGCATGTGGATATCCAGTTGTTGTCTTCACATTCTTGTCTAAAATTAACTGATAAAAAAATGTAAGGATTTATTTCTGGATTCTCATTTCTAGTTCATTAATCTATATGTTTATTCTTTTTTTTTAAATCCTCACCTGAGGATATTTTTCCATTTATCTTCAGCTAGAGTGGGAGGGAGGGAGAAAGGGAGACAGAGAGAAACATTGATGTGTCTCCTGGTTGCCTCCCGCATGACCCTGACCAGGGCCGGGGATGAAGCGCAACCGAGGTATGTGCCCTTGGCTGGAATCAAACCCACAACTCTTTGGTCTGCAGGCCGACTCTCTAACCACTGAGCCAAACTGGCTAGGGCTATATGTTTATTCTTATGCTAGTACCACACATTGGTTATTTTTAGCTACATAATTATCTTGAAAAAAATTTTAAGATTATTTGGTTCTTCTGTGTCCCTTGCATTTCCAAATGACTTTTAAGATCAGCTTGTCAATTTCTGTAAAAAAGCCAGCTGAGGTTCTGATAAGCATTGCATTGAAGGTGTAGATCAGTTTGGGGACCATTGCCATTTTACTCCCCATAATGCTATCTGTTCATTCCAATCTGTGAACATGACATTTCTTTCCATTTAGGTTTATGATACATTTTAGGTCTTCTTTTATTTATTTTAACAATGTTTTGTAGTTTTCAGTGTATTAAGTCTTGTACTTCTTTTTTTTTTTTTTTTATCCTCACCTGAGGACATTTTTTCATTTTTTGTCCAGATAGAGTGGGAGGGAAAGAGAGGAAGAGAGAGAGAGAGAAACATCGATGTGAAAGGGGCACATCAAGTGGCTGCCACCTGCACGACCAACCAGGGCTGGGGACAAACTGCAACCGAAGTACATGCCCTTAGCAGGAACCGAACCCGGGTCTCTCTGGACCGCAGGCCGATGCTCTAACCGCTGAGCCAAACTGGCCAGGGCAAGTCTTGTACTTCTTTTGTTAAATTTATTCCTGCCCTGGCCAGGTGACTCAGTTGGTTGGAGCATCATCCCATACACCAAGAGATGTGGGTTTGATTCCAGGTCAGGGCACATACCCAGGTTGCAGGTTTGATCCTTGGTTGGGGCGTGTACAGGAGGCAACAGATTGATGTTTCTGTCTCACATAGATGTTTCTTTCTCTCTCTCTCCCCTCTCTGTAAAATCAATAAAGGCATATCCTCTGGTGAAGATTTTTAAAAAATTATTTCTAAGTATATTCTTCTTCTTGATGTTACGGTAAATGAAATTATTTTCTCAATTTCATTTTTAGATTGTTCATTGCTAGTTATTAGGGACTGAATGTTTGTGTCCCCACAAAATTCATATGTTAGGATCCAAACCTCAAATGTGATGGTATTAGGAGGTGAGCCTTTGGGAGGTGTTTAGGTCATCAAGGTGGAGCCCTCATGAATGGGATTAGGGCCCTTATAAAAGGGACCTCAGAGAAAACAGCTATCTGCAACCTGGAAGAGGACCTTCATCAGAACCTGACTATGCTGACACTCTAATCTCAAATTTCCAGCATCCAGAACTGTGAGAAATAAATTTCTGTTATTAAAAGTCTATGGTATTCGCCCTGGCCGGTTTGGCTCAGCGGTTAGAGTGTCGGCCTGCGGTCCAGAGAGACCCGGGTTCGGTTCCCGCTAAGGGCATGTACCTCGGTTGCGGTTTGTCCCCGGCCCTGGTTGGTCGTGCGGGTGGCAGCCACTCGATGTGGCCCTTTCACATCGATGTTTCTCTCTCTCTCTCTTCCTCTCTCTCCCTCCTACTCTGTCTGAACAAAAAATGAAAAAATGTCCTCAGGTGAGGGTAAAAAAAAAATTAAAAAAAAAAAGTCTATGGTATTCTCGCCCTGGCTGGTGTGGCTCAGTTGGTTAAGCGTCCTCTCATGCACAGAGAAGTCGCTGTTCAATTCCTGGTCAGGGCACATACCTGGGTTGTGGCTTGATCTCTAGTAGGGGGCATATAGGAGGCAGCTGATAGATGCTTCTCTCTCATCAATGTTGCTCTCTCTCTCTCCCCCTCTCCCTTCTTCTCTCTCTAAAAAATAAATAAAATCATATTTTTAAAAAGTCTATGGTATTCTAGTATAACAGCCCAAAGGGACTAAGACACTAGTGTATAGAAATTCAGCTATTATTTGTGTATTGATGTTATATCCTGCAACTTGATGAACTCATTTATTAGTTGTATTAGTTTTCTTTTTGTGGATTCCTTAGGATGTTCTATAAATAAGAGCATGTCATCTTCAAATAGAAATAGTTTTACTTCTTACTTTTCAATCTAGATACCACAATCCTCAACTCCTATCCTATCTTTCATTCTTCTCACACATAACCTTTAGGAGAATCTTCCAATGTTTTGTTTTCAAATTGGAGTAGGATTTGGAGGCCTATGTCCCCAGTCATGTTTGGCTGATGATCCATTTCTGTTTCTTGAGGTACAAAATTCTTTGAAGAAATGACAAATTAAAATGAGATAATATAGAAGAAAATTATGTTATTTTTCCTGCATCTACTATATACCAGGCCCAGTATTCAACAGGGCTATCACAGTATTCATCTTCAGAGAGCACCTGTAATGCCCCCTAAAGACAACAAGATTGTCCTGATATCAAATGCTTATCTTTAGTTCTCACAACAATGCTATGAGATTGATGTTACGAATCCAATTAGATGAGAAAATTGGGGTTCAGAGTTGTTAAACAATTTTAAGGTAAGTTTCAGAGTTTAGATTTGAACCCAAGTCTTTCTGATTCCATTATATCAAGCTGTCTTTTGAAAAACAGTATTTTAAAATTTTAAACAAAGTTTATCTTAGAAAATAATACATGCACATGGTAAAGAACTTAACAGTACAAAAAGATATTAATATATAGTGACAATAGTTTTCTTATTGTCATGCCCTTAGTACCACCATTCCCAGAGGCAGTTATTAATATTAGTTTCTGGCCTTGGCTGATTTGGCTCACTGGTTGGAGCATCAGTCCACAGACCAATGAGTCTTGGGTTCAATTTCGGTCAAGGGCATGTACCTTGGTTGCAGTTCGTCCCTGGCCCCGGTTGGGGTCCTGCCGGATGTGATCAGTCGATGTTTCTCTCTCGCTCCTTCCCTCCTTCCCTCCTTTCAACTCTATCTGAAGATAGATGGAAAAATATCTTCCGGTGAGGATTAAAAAATATATATTAGTTTCTGGTCTTTCCTTCCAATATATGCCACACATAACTAAATACATGCATAGTTATACAGATCCTTATTTAAGACACACATATACACACACTCAGACTTACTGACTGTTAAACGTCTTGCTTTCTTTTTTTAACTTAACCATGAATCTTGAAGACCATTCTACAGCTGCACACACAGGTCTACCTCATTCTTTTAAACAGCTGTATACTATTCTACTTTGTCCAAATGCTCCTGTACTGAGGGATATTTAAACTGTTTCCAGTTTTTTTGCTGTTTCCAACAATTCTGCAGCAAACATCTAGTATTAATTTATTTGTACATGTCAAGCTGCTTTGGGAAATACTTCGAAAAATAATAAAACTACAAGGACAAGGGTTTTTATGATGAGAAGGATTGCTGTTATCTTTCTGCAACCCTACCTTCTACTTTCTGGAACCCCCAGTCTTCACCATCAGTGATCTCTAGCAGACAGGAAAGCTCTCCATCACTTGCTCCAACAGTTGGAATACAGTGTGTCCTGGGTGTCTTTCTTGGAGTGGACAATACTGGCCAGCTGAGTTTGCAGTTATTAGTCTCAGCCTGACTGGTCCCAGTTTGTGGCCTGTTTGAGGCTGGAGTGCTGAACTACTGATGCTGGTGTGCAGCACACTGATGACTACAGGAGTAGCCAAAAGCCATGCCTCTGGGATGACCTTGGTTGTCAGGGTGCACTGAGTGCGGATGTCAAGCCAAATCAGGCTCTGACCTATTCTAACCAGGAGAGGGCAGTAGTAAGCTACCTAGCACTTCTGCCAGGCTCATGAAGGCTCTTCTGCCTGTACAAGTTGTTCTGTCTGGAGCAGCTCCACTAAATCTCTTTATTCTTGAAGAAGGAATATGTGAAATTTGGTAGAACATGCATTGAGGATAATATAGGAGAAAATAAAATCAAGGTAGCTTCCCTCCCATGAAAATAGCTTTATTTTTTCTCATAAATTAAGGCACATACACTATAAAAACTTCAAACAATACACAGAAGTACAAAGAAGAAGTGAAAAAACTGCCTGAAATCCCATGGCATGAAATAACCACTGTTCACATTTTTGGAAATATTTTTGTAACCTGCATTTTATTTTATCTGGAAGATGTAGACATCTATTCTTGTCAATACCTTAATGTTTGAAGCCTCAGGACTTGTATGTACATAAATGCTTCTTAAGTTTTTCCACCTGTGTTACCCCAAAGGCAGAGAAGATGAATGAGTGCATTGCTGGGCAGGTGGTGTGTGAGATAGTGTGTGGTGCTGAAATGTAAGAGAGAGGGAGAAACGCCTTTGAAATTACTGGGATTTTACGTTTAAACATTCAGACAAATTTTGTGTTATATCTCATTACATTTGGCATTCTACTCCATGTTTATTTTAATTTTAAAATATTGTCTTTTTTCTTTCAAAATTTTGTAACATTCTATTGTATGTATGCACCATAATCTACTAAGCAAAATGCAGTGTTGGACATTTAAATCATTTTCAATTTTTCTCTAATATAAATACTGCTGCAATGAGCATCCTTATGCATATGTATTTTCTCTGGTCTGAGTACATATATCATTAGACAGAGTTCCAGAATGGGCACTTTTAAAAATAAAGATATTCCTTTCCTCCTCAATGCTTTTGACAAATTGACACAAATGAGATGAAAAGGATGCTTCCTTTTCTAGTTCTGGCTGGGACCTAATGGTGGACTGGCTCTAGGGTGGGACCCAATGCCTCCTCAGTATTTAGCACATACTGATTACATGGCTTCTTGGTGCTCATGCTGTGCTAAACTCTTCTTTCCACCTTATCTCATTCAGTCTTCACAACAACCTGGGAGTGTAAGCATTTTTATTCCATTTTACAGAGTGGGAGCCAGTACAGTGAATCCAGGTGTTTTGGCCAAGGCTACACAGCTAGTAATTAGATGTGGGGGTGTCTCGATTCAGGAAGCCAGGGGTTTTGTCAGCCTAGTGAATAGGACACCTTGGCTGTAGACTTGTTCTAAAAACAAGTTGTCTAAAAACCTTTTAATTACAAGTCAAAATAAGACAAAACCCTCACAACACTAACGCTATTTTAGTGGTTTTTTTTTATTTGGTTGTTTTTTTTTTAAAGGGAGGGTGATAGTGGGGGAGAGAATTCTATGCACATAGAGAAATCTCATGCAACCCAAGAAGAGAAGTAATTAGTCTCATGAGGATGAGGAAGCAACTCTCTCTCTTTGTTGCTGTCTTCTCTCTTGTTTTTTTTCTTTTCTCTCTCTCTCTCTGGGAAATCATAGCCTCCGGCCTCTGCTTCCATGCGTGCGTCAGCCTCTTTCTTCTTCAGCACATCAGCTTCTCTGCTGCTCCATGAATGTGACCTTCTCCCAGCTCCCAATTTCACATCCGCTCAGTTTAAGCATACAGCTCAGGCTGAACTAGGATCTCTCAGTTCTAAACCAGAAACCCCAGGAGAGAGAATCTGATCTGATTACGCGGCAATGCGTGTCCACGTCTGGTCCAACCAGTTGTGGACTTGGGGGTGCGGGGTTTGGAAGTATAAATACAGCTGTTAATCTAGTCTGTGGATAGGGGCAGTTCTTTGAAAAAGGGGGTCATTGTGGGCTGAGAAGATTCCTACAAAAGTGTATGTCTCCGTCTACTGTGAATCCCTATCTATAATATCCAAATGTTAATCAGCACTCTTTTAGATATGTGACAGAAACTCAAGATGACTTAAATAAAAAAGGGAACTTATTGTCTCTAACAGAATAGTCAGGGACTTGGCTTCAGGCACAGTTAAAATCCACTTTCTCAAAAAATACTGTTGGAAAACTCTTTTATTTCTTAGACGTTTCTCTGTGTTTGCTTCACTCATAGGTAGGCTTTTTCCTCTTGGTGGTAAAATGGCTACTAGTAGCTCTAGGCTTATATTCTCATGACTTAGCTTCCTCTGTGGAAAGCAAATTTCTCCTTTCCAATCATTTCAGCTCTGATTGGTTTTGATTGAGTTATGAGCCCATTCTGAACCAATCATGATTGGCTAGCCCTAGGTCCACACTACCATTTATTTCTAGAGCTGACTTTGGTCAGCCACATTGAGTGGAGTTGGGGAAGGATAGTTCCCCAAAGGAAAAATGGGGTGTGATTACCAGAGATTCCAGAAACTACAATTTTATTTTATTTATTATTATTTTTTAAGAACAGTAAAGCAGACTTTTTTATTTTTCATTGATTCACTTTTTAAATAGAGAGGGAGGGAGGAGGGAGGGGGGAGAGAGAGAGAGAGAAACATCAATGTGAGAGAAACACATCAATTGGCTGCCTCCCTCACAACCCGACCAGGGCTGGTAATCAAACCTGCAACTCAGGTACATGCCCTTGACTGGGAATCGAACCCGAGACCCTTCAGTCTGCAGGCCAACACTCTAACTGCTGAGCCAAACTGGCCAGGGCCAGAAACTACTATTTTAAAACAGTGATTTGAGCCCTGACCAGGTAGCTCAGTTGGTTAGAGTGTTGTCCCCATACACAAGGTTGTGGATTTGATCTCTAGTCAGGACATACACAAGAAGCAACCAATGAACGCATAAATAAGTGGAACAACAAATTGATCTCTCTCTCTCTCTTTCTCGTGCTCTCTCTCCCCCTTCCTCTCTCTCTCTAAAATCAATCAATAAATAAAAATTAAAAACAACAGCAGTGAATTGAAATTTTCACCAATAATCTCCTAAGATATGTTAAATAATCTTGGTGAAAGGTGAGATGCCTTTCATTCTTTTGTTCAATGTATATTTTTTGAGAGTTCTATATATGCTTAGTACTGTACTAGGCTCAGGGTATACAGTAGTAAATCACAGAGACAAGGTCCTTGCTCTCATGGAGCTTAAATTCCAGCAGTGTACCAACAGATAAATGTTTCTTGAACACCTACTATGTATAAAATACTGTGTTCCAACTCCGGTTCTTTTCCTCCCCTCTCCTTATAATGAGAGATAAAATGTGGTCTTTCCCTCTAGGAGCTTACACTATACCAAAGCAGATAAAATCCCAGAGAGTTATACAAAACAGAAGGTGCTTTGAGAGAGGACTACCACTGCCTCTGCTAATGGCAATAATAATAATAATAGCTAACATTCATTCAGTGCTTACTGGGTGCCAGGCACTGTGCAAATCGATTTCTGAGCAATAGCTCCTTTAGTCCCACTAACGGCCCTATGAAGAATGTACCCTATTGGACAGAGAAAGGAACTGGGCTCAGAGAGGTGAAGTGACTTTCTCAAGAGCACACAGCTGGAGAGTTGCAGAGGCAGCACTTGAACCCAGGTGTGTCTGACTTCAGAGCTCATAACTTTATTTAAAAAAATTTTTTTCCATTATTGATTTTAGAGAGAAAGGAAGTGAGAGGGAGAGAGAGATAGAAACATCGATGAGAGAGAGCATTGATTGGCTGCCTCCTGCATGCCCCCCACTGGGGATCGGGCCCACAACCTGGGCACGTGTCTTGACCGGGAATCGAACTGGCAACCTCTTGGTGCATGGGTTGACGCTCAACCACTGAGCCACACTGGCTGGACATAGAGCCCATAACTTTAACTATTTTATTTACTTATTTATTTTTTTAATCCTCACCCGAGGATATTTTTACATTTATCTTCAGACAGAGTGGGAGGGAGAGAGAGAAACATCGATGTGAGAGAGACACATCAACTGGTTGCCACCCGCACGACCCCAACTGGGGCTGGGGACTAACCAACCCAGGTACATGCCCTTGGCCGGAATCAAACCCGGGACTCTTTGGTCTGCAGGTCAGTGCTCTAACCGCTCAGCCAAACTGACTAGGGCCATAACTTTAACTAATACATAGTCCTGGGCCTGTGTAAGAGAAGGGCAGGAAGTGTTGTGTCAGAAAAGGTGGGCATGTGGTATATCTGAGGGACAAGGAGCCTGCAGGAACAGACTTTGTTTCTCCCTCTGTGAAGAGGGCTGTCTCTCCTTCTCCATTCAAGTGGCAGAAAGCGACTGTCCTCAGCTTTGGATCCAGTGTCTAAACCAAACTCTCTGATGCTGATTACAAACTGGTAGCCCTGTAGGCCAAATACGACGCACAAGATATTCTTAGCCTGTGGCATTTAAAAGAATAAATTAGTGCCCGATATTCAAAAATTGGGAAATTTCACACAAAAATCTGGAAAATCAGAATATCTGTCAAGTCTGGACCTATATTCCCATGGCAACCATCTGCTAGAGCAGAGTAGCAGCTGCTACTTTTAGACAAGGCACAGGCTCTCCATTTGCCACAATTACCCAATCCCCATTGTCTCTCATTGGGCTGTTTTACTCATTTTCATTACTGATGTGACCTTTGGGGGCATTTGAATTAGAGTCACTATGTCCCTGATTCAGAGTTCCAAGAGACAGAATTCAGCCCAGCTTGGATCAAATGTGCACCTCTGGTTCAAAACACCGCAGTGAAAGCAGGGCAGGCTTCTGTGAGGTCAACATGGAATCTAGGGGCACCTCTTCAGCAAGGTCTGTGGGCAACAGTGGCTTCTCAGGAAAAGGACTGTAGTTGGCCAGATACTCCAAAACAAGACTAGTAGAAAAGGGAGAAGAAGTTCAGGCCTAGAGCCCATTTTTTTTGGGGGGGGGTTACATGCCCCTAGTGGGAACCGAACCTGGGACTGTCTGGTCCGCAGGCCAACGCTCCAACCGCTGAGCCAAACCGGCCAGGGCCTAGAGCCCATTTTTAAGGTGTATAATAATCTAGGCTTCAAGTCAGGATAAAGGCCTGAACTGAAGCAGAAACAGTGGGGATGGAGGGGAAAAGGGGACATTTATAAGATATTAAAAGCATTGTGATTTGTAGGCAGGGCAGAGAGGGGGCAAAGGTGATGTTAGAGGCTCATGTAACAGGGTAAAAGGTGGTGTCATTTATCAAGATCAGGAACACAGGAGGAAGAGCAGGTTTTGGCAGGGGGTGGGGAGATAAAGAGTTCAGTTTGGGGCATGTTGAGCTTGTTGTGCTGGAGGTCATGCAAGTAGAGCTGCTCAGTAGATAGGTGGCATTTGGGGGGAAGATCTGGGCTGAAGATACAGTCTGGGAAGTCACCAGCAAAGAGGTGGATGTTAAAAGACCTGGGCACTGCCCTGGCCAGTTTGGCTCAGTGGTCAGAGCATTGGCCCATAGACTGAAGGGTCTCAGGTTTGATTCCCAGTTAAGGGCATGTACCTGGGTTGTATTTTGGGTTGGATCCCTGGCCCTGCAGGAGCAACCAACTGATGTGTCTCTCACATTGATGTTTCCATGTTTCTTTCTCTCTCTCTCTCTCTCTCTCTCTCTCTCTCTCTCTCTCTCTCCCCCTCTCCCTCTCCCTCTCTCCCTCCCTCCCTCCTGCCCTTCTTCCCTCCCTCCTTTCCACTCTATCTAAAAATCAGTGGAAAACATCCTCGGGTGAGGATTAAAAATTAAAATAACCTGGGCACTGATTAAACCTGGGAGGGGCTATGAAGAATAGGAAGAAAAGGGGAGTAAGAGTAGAACTACTGGGGAACAATATTTAAGGGATGGAGAGCAGCCAGTACCAGAAAGTGCTGGTTACAGAGGGAGAAGGAGAGTCAGAGGCTGTGGCTTCAGAAGTCCAGGAAGGAGAGTTTAAAGAAGAGTGGTCAACAGGTGTTTAGAGATGACAAGAAGAAAAGGCCTGGAAACAGTCTTTTGGATTTGGCAATTAAGAGATCATCGATGAGTGTAATGGCAGTGGAGTGGTTGGGCAGAAGTTACAGGGGCTGAGAAATGAGTGGGCAGGGAGGATGGGAGACAGGGTGTTGACTCTCCCTAGCACTGGGGTGTGGAAGGAAGGAGTTTGTCCAAGGGCAAAGAGTTTGTGTCTAGCAAGAACTGCAGGTAGAGACTCAGGTATAGCTTGTCTTGTTCTGTGTACTGAGAGAGTCTAGGAAGGACTCAGCTGTCAGGTGCTGTCTTGTTTGTGGAACCGGAATGAAAGCTCATACTAGGGGCCAGCAAAGGGAATTACCCTAAGAGGAGGCCCAGGCTTTGTGGCTGGTTTCCCCCACTCTGCATCTAGTTTCCTTGATCCACTGATTATCTTGGGCCGGTTTTGCTGAATGACTCAGGAGCTTGAGCAACCTTTGCATACCAGGTTTCAAAGCTCTGGGGGAGGGGAAGTCTGATTCTTTCCTGATAAGCAAGAAGCAGTCATTAGATATTGAAAGAAGGGCAATTAGCCCCAGCTTTAGAGAGAAACAAAAAGGGGGGTCTCTAAGCACTAGAATTCCCTAGTGGATCTGGGAGCTGATGCTGGGATGTTTTTCCTCTCTGTCTTCCCCCGAGTCTTAATAAAAATAACAATATCTAACTGTTACTGAGTGCTTTTATAATTGTCAGGCACTGTTCTACGGAGCTTAATCTCTGACATTGAGTACTCTTATTCTCCCACTTGACATGAGAAAGTTGAGAGTTAGAGAGGTGACACGACTTCCAGTAACTGGAAGAGCTAGGAATTGACTGCTATAAGTCCATGTTCTTAAATTTTTAAAATTTATTTATTGATCTTAGAGAAAGGAAAGAAGAGGGAAACGTCAATTTGTTGTTCCACTTATTTATGCATTTATTGGTTGATTCTTTCTTTTTTTAAATCCTCATCTGAGGATGGGGGGTGTGTGGAGAGACAGTGAGAGAGTCTCTAACCGCTGACTCAAACCGCCCAGGGCAATTGGTTGATTCTTGTTTGTGCCCTGACTGGGGATTAAACTCACAACCTTGGTGGATAGGGGCAATGGCTCTAACCAACTGATCTATCCAGCCAGGGCACAAGCCCATGTTCTTTACCATTATGCAACATTACACATCTCAGGATGTCTCTAGGTGACCCAGCAAGGCTGTGGGATTGATTGGTGAATATCCCAGGTGAATGCTGGAAAATAAGGTTCTTAAAACAACCTTCTTTCCAGCTGGGATTTCTACTGGGAAGGAAGGGACAGGATCCTCAGAGCTTGTTCTGAGGCTCCTGGTCACCTGAGACCCCTTCCATGGCTCCCTCCCCTGAGCTTCTAAACTCAGTGATAAAGGGCCTATTCATTGGTCCTCTCAGAGCTGGGTCTGGAAGCTGGCCCTGGCATTAATCACCCAGTGGTTTCTGCCTCCCTCCTTGAGCCTGCCTTCTCTGCCCCTCCTTCTGGACTCAACACCTGGTGTCTCTTTCTTGTGTCCCTGAGCCCAGGGCGCGTGAGGCCCAGGCAGGCACAGTATCACTTTCTTCCTAAACTATCCCCAAAGCAGGGACAATTTTATGTGCTGCCCGCCCCTGTCAGTGCATACTTCCAAGGGTTCTTGTGGAATCCAATCTCTGGTAAACACCCGAAGAAGAGGAAGTGGGCCAAGCAACGAGCCTGCGATTTCATCAGGGCTGACGCACTCCCACTGCCTTTGCCCCCATCTCAGTCTCCAGAGGAGCCCCGTGGACCAGGCCCAGGCCCTCTCCCCTTCATTCAGCCTGGGAGAGAGGCTAAGGTTAAGGCGAAAAAGTAATGTTTACAGAGTGCCAACCAGGCGCCATTAACAATAACAACAATAATATCTGACATGTCAGGCACTGGGTCAGCAGCTCTAACTCTGTAATAAGAAGCAACTAGCATTTTATTGTATGCTGGTGCTATGTGGTTTACATGTATTATCTCATCTAATTCTAGCAACAATCTTAGGAATCAGTATGATTACGATTACCCTTTTACAGGTGAGGAAACTCAGACTCAGAGGGGTTAAAGTTCAGAATTATCCAAGGTCACTCAGTTGTGCAGTGGAGAGTCACGTTTTGGATCTGGGTCCATTTGCTCTTGGCTTCATTAATTAATGTAATTTTTCCTCAATAAGGGTAGTTATTATTAGCTTTGTTTTATAGATGGGGAAACTGAGGCTCAGGAAAGTGAATTGACTTGCCTGAGGTCAAAGTGCAAGTCTCAATTCTTATCACCCTTAATTTGATGCATTCATGCTGAACTATAGTGGGCCCAAGAGGAAGGAAGCCTTGTTGGAGTATTCCTAAGATAGTCCTCAATGCAGTGTGGGTTTCGTATCATTTCTCCCCTCCCCATCTCTAGTCAGTGAGAATCATCACCTGCCTCTGTGAAGTGACTTTTCGTATTGATTGTGGTCATCTGCTGTCCCAGCCTTTCCTCTGGACTGCCAGCTCTCTGAGGGCCAACTCTGGCTATTCATTCAGTCATCTGTCTATACTCACTAGTGTCTGACCGAGAGGAGGGTTTGTTTGAATGAATAAATGGATTTATTAGGAGCTGGGATTTGAACACAGGTCTTTTGGGCTCTGCCAGAGCCATTTCTACTCCCTAACCTGCTTCAGGGGCTTATCACCCAGGGTGGCCTAGTTACAAAAGCTGAGGAGCAAATGGCCTAGGCAGCAGGCAAGTTGACTTAGAATCCTTCCCCTCTCCTCCCCTTTTCTTTCTCAAAAGCCAAGGAGAAACATGAAAACTCAAATGTGCCCTGAACCAGTCTCAACCCCCAAGTCAAGGAATGCAAAAGGTGAGGAGTTGCCATGGTAACAGCAGCACCAGGTGTGTTGGTGAATACTTAGTTCCTGCAGCAGCGCCAGGGAAAGCCTGCCCAGTGCCTGTTTGAGGGCTTGCATTTTCTGGCTACAGGGGAACTGCATTTCATTTGTTCTTCTTAATGGGACATTACAGGAGACTTTGCTTTTCATTGCTTCCATTTTCTTAAAGTGAAAGGGGAGGGGAAAAAAAGCACCATTTTCCTTCCCCTCCAACCCACTCAGAGAACTGCCAGAAAAAAACACCAGCATTCCCATCAGAGGCTCTGCTGCCGCTGGTCATGAAACCCCATCATCATTGAAATCTCTAGCTCTATTTTAAAGGTTTGTGAAAACTGCACCAAATTGATTTTTCCCATATCATTTCTATCTGTTATTTGTGCGGTTTCTCTTCTTCACTGCTGCATTTCCCAGGGGCAGGAGAGCAAATCTATATGGAAACTTGAGGTACTCTGATGCAGTTTGGGAACCAAAAAATAAAAGTATTTGAGAGGGTACCAAATTGTTTTTCTTTCCTTTACTTGCACACATACATACATATTTATTTTTACCCAGGGTCTGTTGGAAAGGATTTGGCTCACAGATTCCAAACTCAATTTAGCTTCAGGCCTTAATCACTTTTGAGCAAAGAATCTTATGGCCACAGGGATGGAAAGAACTTTAGAAGTCACCTGGCTCAGAGGTCCTCTGACTTTTAGACATCATCAGTAGTCAAAACTTAAAAAAATGAGGAAGAGGCCCCGAGATATAGTTGTCAGCTTTTAGTTTGACCAAACAAGAACATTAAAGAAAAACAACTATCATGTTACAACCACTGCTTCATAAAAGAAAGGACATTTTCATAAAAGAAAGGAGATAGAAACATCGATGTGAGAGAGAAACATTGATCGGCTGCCTCTTGCACAGCCCCTACTGGGGATTGAGCCCTAAACCCAGGTATGTGCCCTGACTGGGAATTGAACTGGGACCTCTCAGTCCATGGGACTGACTCTCAATCTACTGAGCCACACCGGCAGGGCTGTTACTTCTTTTTCATTGCCCCTCTCTTGCCTGCCTTCATTCAGCCTGGTTAATGTCCCTTTTCTGTGCTTCCTTATCTCCTCTGCAGTGACCATTTTTGTAGTTCTCACAGTGTTGTAATTGCCAGTTAACATCCATCAACAGATTCTCAACTTCTTGAGGGCAGGGTCTACATCTTTTCACCGTTGGATCCTCAGGCCCATCACATGGCAGAAGCTCATCAATGATTGTTGACTGAAGGAATAATCTATCCACTAGTCTAATGATATCGTAAAATAACTGTCCCAATAATAATGAAAATAACTAACATTTACTTAATGTGTACAATATCCTAAGTACTTTATGTGATTTTGATCAGGAACAGGCTTTTATGTCACGCTGTTTAGAATAAGATGTAAATTATAATTTATGAAGTATGTTATTTTAAAAGGAACAGTTTATCTGGGGATTTACCCTACAGAATTCCCTTAAAAGGGTTCCAAGATGTATATGCAAAAATGTCCATTGCAGTACTGCTTATAATAGCAAAATACTGCAAACAATCCAAATATCTATCACTAGAGAACCTATTAAATAAATTATAGTTCAGCCATACTATGTAGGCAGCCTTTAAAAGAATAAGGTAGCCCTGGCCTTATTCTTTTAAAGGCTGCCTACATAGTACATCGTCCCGATGCGCCAGGGTTCCAGGTTCAATCCTTGGTCTGGGCATGTGCAGGAAGCAAACAATGAGTGCATGGATAAGTGGAGCAACAAATCAATGTTTCCCTCTCTTGCTCTCCCTTCTCTCTTTCTCTCTCTCTCTCTTTTTTTATCCTCACCCGAGGACATTTTTGCACATCCTCAGAAAGAGCGGGAGGGAGAGAGGGGAGAGGAGAGAGAGAGAAACATCGAAGTGAGAGAGACACATCAGCTGGTCGCCACCCACACGACCCCAACCGGGCCAGGGACAAACTGCAACCGAGGTACATGCCCTTAGAGGGAACCGAACCCAGGACTCTCTGGTCCATGGGCCGATGCTCTAACTGCTGAGCCAAACCGGCCAGGGCTCCCTCTTCTCTTTCTCTAAAAAAAAAAAAAAAAAAAAAAAATTAATAAATTTACAAGAAAAAAAGAAAATGGGTAGATATAAATGTACTAACATAGAAAACTATCCAAGATATATTAAGAGAAACCCATTTCTTTTAAACACACATACCTGTGCACACATATATGAATATTCAGAAAAAATATGATTGTACAGAGAAAAATCTGGAGGAACAATATAATATAAATTGTTAATAGTGGTTCTTTCTCTGGGTATTTGTAGGTGACTTTTACTTTATTAAGCATTCATCTCTGTAATTAAAAGAAATTTATAAGAAGCTCATCTTGCCCGGCTGGTGTGTCTCAGTGGCTGGGCATCGACCCATGCACCAAGAGGTAGCCAGCTCAATTCCCAGTCAGAGCACATGCCCAGGTAGTGGGCCCGATCCCCAGTGAGGGGCATGCAGGAGGCTGCCAATCGATCTTCTCTTTCATTGATGTCTCTATCTCTCTCCCTCTCCCTTCCTCTCTCTCTCAAATCAATAAAGAAAAATTATTATTAAAAAAAACAAAGAAGCTCATCTTATTAGCCCTGGCGGGTAGCTCAGTTGGTTAGAGCGTTGTCCCGATACACCAAGGTTGCAGGTTCGATCCTGATCCCCGGTTGGGGCACATACAAGAACCAACCAATGAATCAATGCATAAATAAATGGAACAATGAATCCATATTTCTCTCTCTCTCAGGTCGGTAAATAAAAAAGAAGCTCATTTTATTTCTTAAAAGCTTTAATAAAGTAAAATTTACATATCATAAAATGCACATACCATTTAAAAAATATATATTTATTTTAGAGAGAGAAGAAGGGCAAGAGAGAGAAACATCAATGTGAGAGAGAAACATCTATCTGCTTGCTGCCTCCCACATGCACCCTGACCAGGGATCGAACCTACAACCTGGTCATGTGCCCTGATCAGGAATTGAACCAGCAACCCTTTGGTGCATGGGACAACACTCAACCAACTGAGCCTTACTGGCCAGAGCACATGTACTATTTTTCTTTTCTTTATTGATTTTGGAGAGAGAGGAAGGGAGAGCGAGAGAGAGAGATAGAAACATCGGTGAGAGAGAACATCAACTGGCCACCTCCTGCATGCCCCCCACTGGGGATTTGGCCCACAACTTGGGCATGTGCCCTGACCAGGAATCGAACTGGCGACCTTTTGCTGCATGGGTTGATGCTCAACCACTGAGCCACACCAGCCTGGCCACATGTACCATTTTTAAGGCTAGGGAGCAGGAAAAAAAAATTTTTTTTAAACACAACTAGAAGGAAAGCCTTCTGACATTGAAGCTAATCTAATCCTTTGTCCCTTTGCCTGCCTTCTGTTCTCTTTCCCACAATGGGTTCCCCCACCCCTTCTCAATAGCTCTGCTTGGCCTGGGAAACTCTTTTGCTTTACCTGGGCCTATGAAAGGAGGGGTTGCACTGACTTCTGAAGTTCTTTTAGACATTAATTCAGGTAAGTTTGTAGTCCTTCTGCTCTCCCTCCTACCAAACTCATTTTTAGGGAGGATCTGATCATTTCATTCTGATTACATACAACTGGCTGGTGAGGCTCAGTTTATTTATTTTTCTCTCTCATGATGTTTGCATTTGATCAAAAGAAGAAATATTATTTGGCTTTAAACCAAGAAAGAAACCTACTGTGCAGTTTATATGCACCCAAGCTGAAGATGGGATATGTTTTTGGGGGCAGGGCAACCTTTTCAGTATCCTGAAAAAAATAGTAGTAGCCAAGTTAGAATCATTGGTGTGGAGATGGGTACTCGAGGTTACTACTAGGTAAAATGGGACCCACTGTGGAGGGAAAGTCAAGATTCTGGCCATAGCACCTGACAGAATTAAGACAACTCTGCACCTGCCAGGGAAGAAGTGCTCTCAATTTCACAATGTGACCTTGATTGCCCCATTTAACTTGGTGCTTTGATGTCTCGGTGTGTAGAAACATTATCACAGGCAGAGAGCATATATTAAACATTTATACACAAACAGATAATCTAAGTCACTCTGAAACAGGTTGCCATAATGAAAAGAGCTTACACTGTTAAACCAACATCCAGAATGTAGGTGGATTGTAACCACATTCATATTTGAGAAGCAGAGGGCACAGTGGTTGAGGGTGTATGTGTGGGGCCCCGGATAATACTCCGTGGGTTCAAATCCTGCCTCTATCATATACTATCTGGATGACCTTGGTCAAGTTCAAGTTCACTTGACTGGCTCCGCTGTTATTCATCTGTTTTCACATTTGTAAAATGATAATAATTTCCACCTTCTAGGATTGTTGTGAAAATTATATTAGTTAATACATGTAAAGTGCTTAGAACAGTACTTGGCACATAGTAAATGCTCAATAAATGTTAGTTGTGAACATTGCCTTCTAATCCCTTCGTTGTGTAGGGAGATTTGCTGCTTCACTTCCAACAGATTTGTTTCAGTTATTAGTAAATTCTTTGATGTTTCCCAACTTCCAGACGGGGAAACTAAGTCTGGAGGTATCGCATAATGCTGTGAACTGAACCCAGCAGGCAGAGCAGCGCAGAGCCAGAGGTTAAAGTCTTGACCTGTAGTCCGCTGCTGATTCTCAGTACGGCCTGGGGCAGGCATATCCCCGCACTCTGCAGGCCTCAGTTGCCTTATCTGTAGTAAGATAAAACAGGAAATTAAGCCACGTTTCTTAGCTTTTCCCTTTCCCTCGCTCCCAGTTTTTGAGGTCGTTTCCTTTATGGATTTTTGGTTGAAATCCAGTTACACCTGACGGAGGTGAAGACGAGATCCTAATAGCTGATTGGCCGTGGGCAGCATCTCGTAAGAGGTCGCGGCATCCCAAGTGTACTTAAGCCCAATCTAGATTCAACCGCAGCTCTCCAGCTCCTACCAGCACCGGGAGGGGGAACTCTCCGCCCGCGGCCCCACCCCCGGAGCCAGCGTGAAGTCTCCGGGAATTCACAGCTCTTCTCCTTCCCCGCTGGGCTCCCCCTAACTGTATGCAGAGAGGCAGCAGGGAGCAAACTGCCTGGGTGTGTGCACGATTCCCAGGGGCTTCCCGCATAAACTGATTGGCAAGGGGGCTTCCTGCAGCCGGCGTAACCGGCGCCCTGCCTCCTCCGCCTCTACCCAGTAAAAGAGGGCTGTAAAATTCCGGAAGAGAGATTAGAGGCAGGGGATGGGTGGGGCGGTGAATCAGTACATTCCTTCCTCCCCCTGCCTCCTCCTCTCAGGCTATCACTTTGGGAGGGTTGGGTCCTCTCATGGCCTTCTCTTGACCACTCCACTGGCAGGGTCCAGGAAAGCTAAGTTGTGTTGGGCTGGATCGTCGCAGGACCCTCCCAAACTCTGCTGAATTTTGTAGAGCCTGGATCGCTTATTTTGCAGCTCATGACTCCATTTGGTTTTGGGTTGGGGAATTTGGGTGGTTGCTTCCCAAATTTGGGTGGGGCCGCGGGTCCTTTTCTTGAGAGTGGATCCCGCTTATTGAGCAAACCCCTACTGTGAGGCAAGGTCTTTGCTGGGCTAGTCCGTCTTATCTTCCTAAAACGTTGCAATGTAGGCATACTTTATCTTAAGTTAGAGGCGAGGAATCAGAAAGTTGAGAGATGTTAGGTAACGTGCCCAACATCACACAGTGGCAGAGCCAGGACTAATCCTCGTAATAGTGGTTCCATTAATTCCCCACCACACCTTGTGGTTTACTTTAGGACAACGAAAAAATAACCCTTATTAGGGGTAGGGAAGTAACATGTATGGACCATTTCCCACCGTGCTAGGTACTTTAAATATATTGTCTTTATTAATATTTTTTTATTAATTTTTTTTATCCTCACCGGAGGACATTTTTGCATTTATCTTCAGATAGAGCGGGAGGGAGAGAGAGAGGGAGAGAGAAACATCGATGTGAGAGAGACACATCGAGTGGTTGCCATCCACACGACCCCAACCGGGGCTGGGGGACAAACTGCAACCGAGGTACGTGCCCTTAGCGGGAACTGAACCCAGGACTCTCTGGTCTGTGGGTTGACGCTCTAACCGCTGAGCCAAACTGGCCAGGGCTATTAATATTTTTTTCATCCTCATCTGAGGATATTTTTACATTTATCTCCAGACAGAGTGGGAGGAAAAGAGAGAGAGAGAGAGACAGAGAGAGAGAAACATCGATGTGAGAGAGATACATCAATTGGTTGCCACCCGAACAACCCCAACTGGGGCAGGGGACAAACTGCAATCGAGGTACGTGCCCTTGGCTGAAACCGAACCGGGACTCTTTGGTCCGCAGGCACACGCTCTAAGCTGAACCAAACCGGCCAGGGCTAAATATATTGTCTTTAATGATGTAATTTTTTCATAACACCCGCCCTGAGATAGATGTGATCACCATGCCCAAATTACACATGAGGAAACTTTAGAAGTCTAGAATTTAAGGGACAGACCTGGGATTCCTGTACAGTCACAGTACAAAGCACAGTTTATGTTTGTATAGTGCTTGACAGTTTATAAAACACTTTGAAGCCCATGCCGGTTTGGCTCAGCGGTTAGAGCGTCGGCCTGCGGTCCAGAGACCCGGGTTCGGTTCCCGCTAAGGGCATGTACTTCGGTTGCGGTTTGTCCCCGGCCCTGGTTGGTCGTGCAGGTGGCAGCCACTCGATGTGTCCCTTTCATGTCGATGTTTCTCTCTCTCTCTCTCCCTCCCACTCTATCTGGACAAAAAATGAAAAAATGTCCTCAGGTGAGGATAAAAAAAAAACAACAACAAAAAAAACATTTGAAGATTGTTATTTCAGAGTAATCTTATTTTACAGATGAGTATAGACGTTCATTCATGAAATTAAGCTGTCCAAGATCACAAAGCTAATAGTAAGTAGCAGAGCCTGCAATTTTGAAATAAACTCACAGAGCCAGTAGTAGCAAAGCTCATTCCATTTATTCATTCCACAGTGCCAAGTACCATTCTAATAATTGTATTAATAGCTAACATTTATTGAACACTTACTCTGTGTCCAGTATGGTGCTACCTGAGTTATATACACTAATTCCTGTAATGCTCAAAACTACCTTATGAGCTGAGTACTGTTACCTTTTCCAGTTTACAAATGGGGAAATTAAGACTGTTAAAGTGCCCTGGCCGGTTTGGCTCAGCGGTTAGAGCGTCGGCCTGCGGTCCAGAGAGACCAGGGTTCGGTTCCCGCTGAGGGCATGTACCTTGGTTGCAGTTTGTCCCCGGCCCTGGTTGGTCGTGCGGGTGGCAGCCACTCCATGTGTCCCTTTCACATTGATGTTTCTCTCTCTCTCTCTCTCTCTCTCTCTTCCTCTCTCTCCCTCCACTCTATCTGAACAAAAAATAAAAAAATGTCCTCGAGTGAGGATAAAAAAAAAAAAAAGACTTTTAAAGTAACTTCCCAGAGTTACACAGCAACTAAATGGCAATGCGAGGATGAGGATGCCAGATGAAACAGTCTGGAGTCCCATGATATGAACCGGGCACCTGGGTGTGTCCCCGCTTCTGTCTCAAACCACTTCTGCCAGGATTTTGCTTTCTTTGTCACACTACCATTACTTCTTTCTCCAACCCCTGTGTGTGACAGGCCCACATAGCTCCTGCTCTCAAGGAGCTAAGGCTCTGCTCTATAAAATCAGTCAGGAACACTGCCAGCTTTGCCTCACATGGGCACTGGGAGGATTAATAAGCTAATGGCACTTGGAATGTTTCAGTATAGGCAGTGGATAAATTCAGGGCACTTATTATGTGTAAAACTCACTACGAAGGGTGGTTCACGCTGTGATTAGGCACCTGCAGCCTAGTTCCTGATCTGTTTGAGGTGTGCAGTCTTCCTTAGAAACCATTTGATGAGGTCATTCACGCCAGGGTAACCCCTGCTGTCCTAGGGGGTGGGGAGTTGGTAGTGCCATGGTCTTAGGCCTTTTGCTCTTAGAAGGGGGTATTTCCAACATCTCAGAAGGGATTCCAGGTGGATCTGAGGAACTCCAATTATTGACTGGAGTCAGAGACTAATATCATGCTTATTTGGCCTTTAGAGGCAGACACCTGGGCTGAATGAATCCTGCTTCTGTCACTTCATTTCTCTGTCTCCAATTCCATTTATTTATTTATTTATTTATTTGTTAATCCTCACTTGAGGGTATTTTTCCATTGATTTTTTTTTTTTTTTTTTAGAGAGTGGAAGGGAGGCAGAGAGAGAGAGAGAGAAACATAGATGTGAGAAAGACACATCGATTGGTTGCCTCCCGCACGCACAACCACAACCAGGGCTGGGGATTGAACCTGCAACCTAGGTTCGTGCCCTTGACTGGAATCGAAATCGAACCCACAACCCTTTGGTCCGAGGGCTGATTCTCTAATCCCTGAGCCAAACCTGCCAGGGCTCCAATGCCCCCTTTTTTAAAAATCCTCACCTGAGGACACTTTTCCATTGATTTTCAGATAGAGTGGGAGAGAGGGAGAGAGAGTAAGAGAAACATTGACCATCGATGTGAGAGAGACACATCGATTGGTTGCCTCCCACATGACCCCAACCAGGGCCGGGTATTGAACCACAAGCGAGGTATGTGCCCTTGACTGGAATTGAACCCGAGACTCCGCAAGCTGACGCTCTAACTGCTGAGCCAAACTGGCCAGGACTCCAGTCCCTTTTATCTGTTTGTTTATTTATTTATTTTTAAAATGTTTTCTTTATTGCTTTTAGAGAGAGAGGAAAGGAGAGAGAGAGAGAGATAGAAACATCAATGAGAGAGAACACGGATTGGCTGCCTCCTGCATGCCTCCCCTGGGGATCTAGCCCACAACCTGGGCATGTGCCCTGACCGGGAATTGAACCTGTGACCTCTTGGTGCATGGGTCGACGCTCAACCACTGAGCCACACCAGCCAGCTCCAGTCCCTTTTAAAGTGAGGATAATTGCCCTGGCCGGTTTGGTTCAGCGGTTAGAGCGTTGACCCTCAGATTTGCAGACCAAAGAGTCGCGGGTTTGATTCTGGTCAAGGGCACGAATGTGGGTTGCAGTTACAATCTCACATCGATATTTCTCTCTCTCTCTCTTCCTCCCTCCCACTCTATCTGAAAATCAATGGAAAAATATCCTTGGGTGAGGATTAAAAAAAAAAAAAGTGAGGATAATAACACCTTCTTCATAGTGTTATTTTGAAGCATAAACTTGACAATATATTTTAAAACACCACGGCTTAGAATAGAGTAGATGCTTCATAAATGATAGCCATTATTGTTACCCTTATGTTATTATTATATTATTTACTGATATTTTAGGGCCAGGTTGAGAGCTAGGTGGAGGGAAGATTCAGTCATTTGTTTAACAGTCTACTAAACTGCCCCAAGTAGGTCAGTTTAAGTAGGGGAGAATAATGTAAATAGACATTTATAAAACAGTGTGATAAATGCTGTGATAGGGGATTGCATAAGGTGTTTTGAGACTTTAGCAGAAGAATGAATAATAACCAGGAGACTCAGCAAAAGTTTTGTAGAGGAGATAGTTCTCTGTTTCAAGTCTGTGCTTGGAGGAAGTGGAAAATGCTGCCTGCTGGAGGCAGGTAGAGTGCAAGTGGCAGCTGAGCCTGTACTCCTCACCCAAGGGCGGTGAATCTGATCATCAGTCCCTCTTGCTTCAAGGCCTCTCAACTCCCACACAGCCCTGCCAGCCAGCCTTGCCCTGGAATACCCCTTCCTGGGCCACCTGCTGGTGGTGAACATCCTGGGTTCTGTGCTGTGGTTTGATGTGGCTGAGTCATAAGACCTTTCTTTTTACTGCTAAGCTCTAATGGAAGCCTTCTGGTCAGGAGCAATGCCCCTACCTCCTGTGGAAGGCGTCATGATGACTACCGACCAGTGCTTCTCTCCATAGGGCCAGATGAATAGATGTGCAGTGGTAAGAGGGATCATGGGAGAGGCAGCCTGAGGGCAGTAGTTCCTTCTATAAGGTGCTAGTTCTGGGCTGGGGAGACTTCCCCGAATGGATAGGGAAGACAGAGCACCCCCATTCCCCCAAGGTTATGAGTAAGCCTCCCCAGCCTCCAGTGCCTCTTTATGGCTGCCACCTGGCAGTAGCTCAGACCAGTCTTCCAACTCACCGGTAACCACCTTTTCCATAGTCTGACAAAGAATTAAAGAATTTCTGGCTGCCTTTCAAATGCAGGAGAATGGTTTAATCTCGAGGATAATCCTGTCGTTAAAGGGGGCATTAGGTTGGAAACCTTGAAATTCAGGGTCTCCTTTTCATCAGGCATTTTTCTCATAGTTATACCTTTGATATGAGAAAAGAGCCCCACGAGGTAGCTGATAACTATTTGCATTTAATATTTGAGAATACAGAGAAGAAATAACTTGCCTAAAATGCTACATCCCGGAAGTTTCCATTTTGGTTGGTCAGGGAGGGTTCATATAGGTCTGGGTGTGTGTGGCGGCAGGGATGTGGGGGGAGGCGCAGACACATCCTTTGCGATCGCAGATGCACACTACATTTATTTGGGGCCTCGAGGAAGGGCAGCCAAGAATTGAGCTGTTCTGGTTCTCACTTCTGAGTTGGAAATCCCCAAGCAAAGGGCTCGGTCGCTGCCCCGTCTTAACAGGATCTGGCTTCAGGCCTCACCGCCCGGGATGCGGGAAAAAGCTCTTCGACCTTGCAGGTCACAAGGCGGCCTCAGGCCCTCGCCCCAGCCCAGGTGCGGATGGGCGGGCCGGGGCGTGGAGGAACGACTCGCTAGGCCTTGTTCAAACCCCTCCCTGGTCACATGCACACGCTTCCGCAGCCAGGAGTGCAGAGCGGAACGAAGGCCGAGGAGAAGCGGGCGAGCCGCCGAGGGCAGTGGGTCAGCGCCCGGCGGGGCAGTGGGCGGGCCCAACCGCCCGCGAGCCGGCCAGCCATCCAGTCAGCTGGTGCGGTGGGCGGGCCGACGGGCGCGCGCGCCGCGCCCCGCAGCGCCCCCTGAGGGGCGGCGGCGGGAGCTGGTTCCGGCTGCGCGCGCAGCGGTGGTGGCGGAGGCGCGATCGTCGGGCTGTAACCGTCGTCCGTCCGGTAGCGGCTGGAGCGGCAGCGGCGGCCGGGCAAGGCGCTAGGCGACGCCACAAGGCAGCGGCGGCAGCGGGGGCAGCGGCGGCAGCAGGAGACGCAGCGGCGGCCGCAGCAGCAGCAGCAAGACGGACTCGTGGACACGCGCCGCCGTCGCCGGGCCGGGCCGGGTGTCGCGCGCCGAGGCTGGGGGGGAGTCGTCGCCGCCGCCGCCACCGCTACCGCCGCCGCCGCCGCCGCCGAGGTGACTGAGGAGAGAGGCGCCTCCTCGCTCCCTCCGCCGCCGGACGTCAATGCCCAGTCCCCAGCTCGCCAGCGTGAGTGCGCTGCTCCCGGGCGGCCCCCGCGCCGGCCCCCGGGGCCTCGGGGAAGGGGAGGGCGGGAGGCGCCGCAGCCATTAATGCAGGCCCGAGACACGTCCCCGGAAGGAGGGCCGGGCCGGGGCCCGGGGAGGGGGAGCGCGGCCGGGAAGCGTGGAGAAGGAGGGTGGGTGAGGAAGGGGGGGATCGTGTGTGTGTGTAAGAATGTTGAGTGTGGGCGGGGGGGGGAATGTGCGTGCGTGAAGGAGGTGAAGAGTGAGTTGGGGCGAGGGCTGAGTGCATGCGGGGGTGAGAGAAGGGGGGTATGGGTGAGAGGTAGTGTGGGTGGGGGTAGTTGGGGGCGGTATGGAAGGGAGTGTGGGGTGAGTGGACGGGAGAGAGTGCGGGGGGAGAGTGGGAGTGTGTGTGGGAGGACAGTATCTGTGGATGGTGTGGTGTGGTGTGGGGGCAGCGTGTGGGAATGAGTGAGTGTGGGGAGAATATGAGTGTGGTGTGAGAGGTTGGGGAGAGGGTGAGTGGCAGGGGAGGGAGTGTGGAAGGGTGTGCCTGCGTCTGTCCAGAGTGTGAGCAGGCATCCTGGAGGCTCTCCTCGATCGTGGTGTATGGTGGCAGTGAGTCCTGGTGTCCTGAGCTAGGGAGTTCTTTCCAGGAGCGTCTTGTCCCTGGGTTCTTGGGTTCAAATTTGAAGAAAGAGTATAGGAGTATATTCCCGTGGCACTGTCCTCTTCTGGTTCTGGGATTTTTAAGAGAAAGTACTACTTTTTTTAAATTATTTTATTTTTTATCTGTACCTCCCCCTTTTATGCCATCTACACAGATTTCTAAATTTGTTAAAGATACTGTTATCCCGTTTTAGTCTGGAGATGTGAGAGCTAACTAAAACTTGTCTATTGCCCAGGATCCTAGGCTCTTGCCTTTAGTGTTCAGGAGGCATAGACTCTTTTGTAATGTCCTGCTGGCTTTGCAGGGGAGGTAAAAGGTATTTTATTTTTGGTAAATTGAAGTCATTTTTAGGTTGTGGCTCTTTCTTAATCTCTGGATAAAAACTCTTAAGAAATAATACTGATGATGCTGATGATGATATGATGTCATGATGATGGAGAAGAACCATAGGCTAGTTTTTTTTTTCTGGAATTTGTCAAGATACATATAAAGTATATAGCATTCTAGCATCACTGTAGGCATTCAGCAAATGCTGTTTGTTTGTTTGGAGTCACCAAATGACAACCACTGCTGGACTGGAATATGGTAGTTATTTGCTGCCGTGCTCTATATTACAGAGCAGTTTCAGACAGGAAGTGAGTGAAGTTATGCTTTGTTCAATGTGCAAAAAGAAATTAAGGCTATAGAAGGACACCTTATTTATTAAGGCTTCAGATTCACTTGCCAGTATACCATTGTGTTGGTGAAGATGGTGAAAAGTTGTTTGCCAGTATTCTGATCTTGATATTTTAAAAGTTGTTTCATATTGTATTGTGAATGAACTAGGCACTGTTATGGACTTTCCCCAGATTCTTATGTTGTAGAAGTAGGGGTTCTTGATAAAGAGTACCTTGATATGGATTTTACACCTTAATGATGGGACTTTTCTTAGAAGTTGGGAGTTTTTCAATATAATAAGCAAAGAGTAGGGTGGTCCTTTTGATAGTAGACACAGTACAATCAGGCAAAAGCAGTGATGTGTCAGAATTATATTTTTCTTAGAGCATTATTTTTCTTAATCACTGGCATGTCCTCTGTTTTTGAAAATAGTAAATAATATTGTTACTATTCAGTGGGGAATTGGATTAATTAGTATTAAGTGCCTACTATGCACCAGGAACTTTTTATACACTCTCATTTAATTCTCACAGTTATTAAAAGATGGTAAGTGTCCTCATTTGTATTTATTTGGCAGGCACTAGGGTTAAAGTGATGAGCCCTCATTGATTTAAAGTGATGAAGAGACTCAAAGAGTTTAAGTAACTTGTCCCAGGTCACAAGATAATTGGAATTGGAGTTGGATTAAAAACCCAGGTCTGCCTGACTCCAAAGTTTCTTGATTTTTTTCCACTACATAATTACTACCTTCACATTAGGTTGTCTCGCTTTGGGATATTTTACCACACAGTGACCATCAGCTTGTACAGGTGAGAGATGTTGAAGTTAGAGCAGAAGACTAAATGGCTGGAGGCAAGGGGATCATTTTAGGAGATGCTGACTCGGGAGGCTCTTTGGGACCTAAGCAATGGTTTTATGTGGGTGGAGATTCTGCCTTGAAACTCTCCTGGGGCCCCAGGATGTGTGCTTTGAGAAAGAGTTTTTACGAGGCACCTGGGATATGTCTGGGAGAGGAAAGTCTGATTAAAGAAACTCCGCAGCCTTTTATGTTTTTTATTTTGGGGGAAAGAGGAAGAGTGTATTTATTGGGGCTAAGAGTTAGCTAGAAGTTGTCACTTCTTTGTGAAAGTCTTTGTTCAGCTGTGTGCAATATTTTCCTCAGGAGATTGTGAACATCAAGTGAGAAAATAATACATGAAAGCATTTAGTTAATTATAAATTGAAATACAGATTCAAAGTATTATTACCATTAATACTTTTCTACTAAGACAACAGTTTAGTTGTTACATTTAGTAACTGGAAAAGGCCAGCATTTTAGAACACCTATACAAATGAGAAATTGTTTAGAACTGCTGAACCCAGTATATTCTGACTCAGAATAACAAAAGTCAAACCACTCCCTCCATGAGTCAGTCAAGTAATATTTAATTCGAACGAACTAAATTTATAGGCAGAAACCATTTACAACGTCATTGAACTTTGGTGACATTAGGGAAGAGTAAATGTTTGAATGCTTTTGCATATAATTTTCTTAAAAAGTCTGAAAACCCTGTATTTATATTTTACTTGAAAAGACATTTGTGTGTACAAGGTAAAAAAGATTTATATTTCTTATGAATTAACTTTTTACTCATTCTGTCTTTGAAAGGTAGCATTTCTGTATGCAGTAGTTACAGAACACTATGATTTTGGGGCACAAAATTGAAATTTAGTAGAGATTTATTTTACAGGATTTGGCTGTGCTTTCTTTTGTTGTTGTTGTTAATCCTCACCTGAGGATATTTTTTTTCCCTACTGATTTTTAGAGAGATAGGGAGGGAGGAAGGGGAGAGAGAAACAGAAACATCCATGTGAGAGGGACACATTGATTAGTTGCCGATTGGTTGCCTCCTGCACACACCCTGACTGATCCAACCTAGGAATAGGACCTGCAACCCAGGTATGTGCCCTTGACTGGGAATTGAACCTGAGGCCCTTCAGTGTGAGGTCCGATGTTGTATCCCCTGAGCCACACCGGCCAGAACTGACCGCACTTTCTTTTTGTTGGAAGGTGTGACTGTTAACCAGTGAAGCCTCTAGAAAAAGCATTTACAAATATGATGTAGTAGAGCAGTACATAAAATTTTAGCTGTTGCTCTTAGAAGAGTGAAACCAAAGTTAGGTTGATTTTTTTTTTTTTTGGTACATGCCCCTAGCGGGAACCGAACCTGGGACTCTCTGGTCCACAGGCCGACACTCCAACCGCTGAGCCAACCGGCCAGGGCAGGTTGATTTCTTTAAGTGCTATACCAGTAGCTGTATTACTCGTAGAAGTTGGGGAATCTTTAAAAATTTTGAGCAACTTGAAATCAGGATCCATAGTTTAACATGGTAGAATTATTATGTTTATTGAGAAGGGTAGTGGTAGAGTTCTTGAGGTCTTAAATACTTGTGAAGTCCAACATTATGTTTAGGTTTAAATATTCCCTTCTTGAGATCATTTCTTTGTGCTGAATCACAAATCATCTCATTTACAGTTCATAATAATCCTGTAAGTGGCATTCTTTCAGTTTTAGAGATAAGGAAATTGATTTATAAATTGTTGAATCCCAGGTTTTGGAATCCAATTTAAACAGTATCAGTAAGTAAATGGTAGTGGATAAAAAAAATTTCCCCTTGGGGCTTAAAGTACTTAAATCTCTGGCTAACCTTTTTTTCTTGCCGTTAACTCTAGTCAGTTTATAGGGAGCTATGTAGGAGTTAAATAGATGTTAAGGAAGCTGTCTTTTTTTTTTTTTTTTGGATTGCATTTTTTTAAAGGATACTTGAGGTACTTGCATACTTTTTTTTTTTTTTTTGCTCTTTTTGGGGATGTTGCTGCGTTGAGATTTTTCTCAAGACACTAGTTGAGTTACATAGAAACTAATGATTCTTTAAGTTTAAAAAGTAAGAGTCTTTGATGTTACAGTTCAGATAATTTTGTACCTTGGGTTTGTTAAACGAACAGTGGATACCACCAGTTATAATTACTTTGGGAAGTGGTGATTTGACTCTATTAATCCAGAATATTAGAAGAGCGTTTTATCCATTTTCAACTTTAGAACTAGTATATGTGTAGAGGTTTCTATTACCTTTTTCTATTCATCCTTTGTTTTATGGACTAAACCACATTCTCTAGCTCCTTTTGACTTCCTGGTTACTGTAGGGTCTTGAAGCCTTACTGGATTGCTTGGTGTAGAGAGTTCAAGTGGCTATTGTATGTAAATCTGTTGATCCTTAGAGTTGTAGAGGTCTATGGTACAAAACTGTTACTACTGGAGCACCTCCATGAGAGAAGCTTCACAGCACTGCAGGCTTTTTTTTACTTTCCACAGTTACCTTGTGGAGTTACCAGAACCCAGGTGAAAAAAATAACTCTTTTCCTGCATGTCTTAGGTGGTTTTCCCTGCACTATCTGTTCAATCAATATAGATTTACAGGCAAAAAATCTTTCCCAGAAAAATAACTATGAGGTGTTGACACATTATACCAAGTTTTTATGAGACTTTAATACAAATGGTTTTTATTTGCCTGAACGGATTTCTGTCCTATAGGTTCTGTAACATAGCATCCACTCTATTTTAAGTGGCCTAAAAACTAAATCTCATCATTTGAATATAAATTTACATTGTACAACATTACAGTTTTAAACTGCAGAGAATTTTAAGATTAAGCTTTTCTGTGATCCTGTTTTTGCTAGTTGAGCCTGTTTTGAAAAAATATTTTGACCATTAGAACAACCTTTACCTTTAGAGAACTGGTGTATTTAATTTCTTTCATAGTATTTTTGGGTTGAAATTTCATTCTTCTCAGAAAATGTTAATTCTTTTGGCATAAAATACACACATGATATATTTGCTTTAGCAGATCAGATAAATTACTTTATATTTTTATTTCTGCAGTGGTCAAAAATGTTGGCTCTATACTAATGTATCATTTGACAAGAATTCAAATTTACAATCAGGCCTGCTTTCTTCTAGTTGTCCTTTAGTTTTAGTTGAGATTTACGCATAACTTTATTTCCCCCACTCTTTTATAGGAAATATTTAGTAGCTTGTACCACCACAGTATTTGTAAATTGTTTTTATATATGTATGTTGATATTTACTGTTTTTAGTAGCAAACAAATTGATGTGTTTTCTACTTTCCATTATTGGTAAAAAGCATATCATGAAGGAACAGTGACTGGTTAGTCCAGAAGGATATGAGTCATCAGCAGGATTTGTCAGCAAATTGGGAAGGGTATGATGCAGAAACAATAGATTTTAGTGACATTATTCTTCTTTCCACATGTTTGGTTACGAACAAGTTTCCTTTGGTGATTGGTTGAAATTCAAATAATTTAGATCTTTCTGGATAAAAGCACTTCAAATTTTAAGTCATAGACTATACTCTGAATTGTTTTTCTAATGAGATGGGATCTTCATTTGGAGGTCATCAACAAGTAGAATTTAGTTAACCTCATCTGTTTACAAAGAAAAATAATTCATCAGGTAGGACTTAGTAAGTTGAAAGACTTGTTTTTATGAAGCTCGTTGGTAATTATGGAGTTGCTCAGTAAATCAGAAATGCCCACCAATATTGCAATACAGTACCCTTGAACAACATAGGTTTGAACTGCCCAGGTCCACTTATATGTGGGCTTTTACAATTAAATGCCTCGCCCTGGCTGGGTGGCTTAGTTGGTTGGAGCACTGTCCTATATACCAAAAGGTTGTGGATTTGATTCCCTGTCAGGGCACATACCTCAGTTGCGGGTTTTGATCCCTGGTGTATGAGAGGCAGCCGATCGATGTTTCTCTCTCTAAAAATTCAATAAAAAAAGCCCTTGGGTGAGGATTTAAAAAAATAATGATAATAAATAAGTGTCTCTACTGTTTTTGATCCATGATTGGGAGTCCACAGGTGCAGAGGGCCGATTGTATGCGTTGATCTACACTGTATTATAAAGGGGACTTGAACATCTGAGGATTTTGGTATTTGTTGGGGTGGGAGCACTGGAACCAATCCTCCTCTGATACCGAGGGGCAACTTAAGTTTTTGGGGAGTTAAAAGTTATCCATGGATTTTCAACTGTGTGTGTGTGTGTGTGTGTGTGTGTTGGGGGTGGTGGTGGTTAGATGCCCCTAACTCCCACACTCAAGGGTCAGCTGTATTTGTTTTCTCTCAGGGAGCAGAGTTGCTTCCTTACTACTGCTCTACTTTTAAATTCCTAAGAGCTTTTATTGCATTTGAATTGATAGCATCGTCAAGGCCTCATCAGAGATATCTAACCGAAGACATGGCCCTTCATTGTTTCAACCAGTCTTGTCGTAAAAGTTTTACCTTTCCTCAGAAGTCTTAATTAATCCTACATCATTCTACTCACACTCACTTTGTATCTTCAAAGTATGTAGTATTAATATGAAATTTTAATGCCCATCATCAAATATTTTTCACCCACATTGATTGTTAGGATCTTGATTCTGGATAATATTTGCATGGTATGCACACTGACTCCATAAATATTTGTAAGATTGGATGTGCTGCATTTTAGTATCATTCAGAGATGGTATGTTGTCCCTCATCTCAGTAAGTATTTGGAGGAAGAGGACAAAAAAAATACTAAATTTTGCATTAAAAAAAGTTTTGTAATCTTTAAGTGGGAAGAGAAGGAAGGGGAATCCATGTTGAAATTGAATTAAGCTAGTGGGCAAAGGATAATAAAACGTCCTTGGGTGAGGATTAAAAAAAGAATGATAATAATGAATAAGTTAATAAATGATAAATAATAAATACTACTTGAACTTGGTATTATAGAGTATTTTACTTTAAAAAAAATATTTTTTCTTTATTGACTCTAGAGGGAGAGGAAGGGAAAGGGAGAGAGAGATAGAAACATTGATGAGAGAGAACATTATTTGGCCGCCTCCTGCATGCCCCCCACTGGGGATTGGGCCCACAACCTAGGCATGTGCCCTGACCGGGAATCGAACCAGCAACCTCTTGGTGCATGGGTTGACGCTCAACCAGTGAGCCACACCGGCCGGGCGAGTATTTCACTATTTTTACATCATAGTCACATGTAATGTGAAACAACTGTATGGTTTTTAAGATTGTGAATGTTGTGTTTTATGAAAATAAACACCAAGCTATTATTGGGCAAATAGTGGGTACACAGTATATTTTAAAAGGCCACCAGCAGCTCCAAATAGAATGATTTGGGTTCTTGTCTATTTATCTTGTACTATACTCAGTACACAGAGAGATGGCTGTGAAATATAACGTGATTTATAAGAAGTAAGTTTAGGAGAGGAAGTGAAGTGTAATTTACCCAGTTTTAGGGGAAACTTGGACCAAAATGCCCTAACAGCAGAAAAATTTCTGGGGTTCAAACAAAAGAATTTGTGCTGACAAGATGTTATTTGGAATGTTTTTTATTCCATATCCTGGCATAGAGAGCTTCCTTCCCCCTCTTTTGGTGGTAGATACTTGAATAGGACCAATACATTTGACAAAATAGGGAAATGAAAGAATTAAGCTGACCCATAAACTGCTAAGCTCTGAAACGTATATTTTAAATAATGCTAACAATAGCCTGGAAGTTTTTGCTTTGCATGCTGCTCCTGTGCTGTAGGTTATTTTGAAAGGTGATTCAAATAACCTTTTCCCAAGTATCTATTTTGCAACCTCAGGGAACTTGCAGCTGTTACAGTCACTCAAACTGTCCTGATATAGGTCAGAAAACATTTCAAAAAGTGGTGTTGACAGGGTGAATCCAGGTGTCCTTTTGAATTTTTCCTACTGAATTTGCTTTATTACAGTTGCCTTAAAAAAAAAAGTGTTGGCGTTTAGAATCTCAAATACATTTTTTTAATTAAAGAAGTAATTGATTCAGTGGTTCTTGGGTTAATGTATGTACAGTGATGTTGGAACCTAAATTAAGATGATTAAGACTTAAATTGTTCTCCAGGACAGTTACTTAGCCTTTTGAGATTGAAGACAGAAAGATGGAAGGAAAGAAGAAAACAAACATTAGGATTTAATTGTATGGGAATGCAGCTGAGTTTGAGATAGTTCTTATTGTATAAAGGAGGTTTACCACAGTTACTTAGGAGAAGATTGTGCTTAAACTTAATAATAAAGAGGCTTAGGAGTCTTAAATAACTAAAGTCTTTGGAGAGGATAGCCATGATACCTTTGCCTGGAAATGAAAGTATGAATGAATATGACCAATTTAATAGAGCTAATTAACTTAATTTTAAAAAGATTCACTGAAAACAATAAGATTAATGCCCAATATTAGAATTGTGCTATTGAGATTTTTAATGTTATTACTGGTATTCAAATAATTTTTTAAAAGAAGTGAAAATTGGCTATAGTGCTATTACCTCTATTTAAATTTATTAGTGACAGGAAAAAAATAACAATTTAGACAAGAGATTTAGCTGGAGAATTAACTAATCTTTATTTTATTTATTTATTTATTTATTTATTTATTTATTTATTTATTTATTTATTTATTTATTTATTTTATTCCTCACCCGATGATATTTTTCTATTTGTCATTAGGATAGAGTGGGAGGGAGGGAGGGAGGGAGGAAGGGAGGGAGAGAGAGACAGAGAAACATTGATGTGATAGAGCCACATCAACTGGTTGTCTCCCGCAGGACCTGACCAGGGCTGGGGACGAACTGCAACCAAGGTACATGTCCTTGAATGGAATCGAACCCGCAGCTCGTTGGTTCGAGGGCTGACACTCTAACCACTGAACCAAACTGGCCAGGGCGAGAATTACTAATCTTTAAAAGAACGTGCCCAACCGGTGTGGCTCAGTGGTTGAGCATTGACCCATGCACCAAGAGGTCGCTGGTTCGATTCCTAGTCAGGGCACATGCCCAGGTTGTGGGCCAAATCCCCAGTGAGGGGCATGCAGGAGGTAGCCAGTTGATGTTCTCTCTCATCGATGTTTCTGTCTCTCTCCCATCGATGTTTCTATCTCTCTCCCTCTCCCTTCTTCCTCTCTAAAATCAATAAAGGAAAATGGAGTACAAAATTGAAAAGTAAATATTTTCAGTGTAGCATGAAAATATTTAATGCAATTTTTGTCATAGTTATTCGTAGAGGTAGGAATTACTAGAAAAGGACAACTACTTCTAATCACCAGAGTACATACAAACTTGAAAACCACTCCCTTTTCATTTGGTGGGAACAGGGCCCACAGGACTTCAGTAAATAACTGTCACTGTTCTCAGAAGCAGGTGTGGTTGTTGGTAATTGCTTTCCTTTTTTTTTTTTTCTGAGTGGCGGGCCATGTCTCTCCTGGTTCTGAAATGTTAATATTATTTTCCCACCATTAAGGTCATAATTTCTTTTTATAGAACTGATTATTGATTTCTGTACTGGAACTTGATTCTCAAGTTCCCTCCTTAAATGAGGAAGTAGAAAAGTGGGAATAACCAAGGGAGTAACTATGAAACTTTTTATTTTAGCTGTAAAGAAGCATCTTGCTATTTTTAGTTTATTTACAGATATTCTGGATCCTATTTAGTGTAGAATTTAATGGAGACCTCTTTCTTGAACTCTCCAGGACTGTAGTCCGTGGGGCAGGAGAACTAACACTAATTTGAATTGTCTAAGTTCAAGGATCCAGATGTATTCAGTTTTACTTTGACGAATGCAACAGTAGAGGAATGAAGAAAGATAAGTAGCACAGAGAATAGAACTGTTGTTTCTGCAGGGCTCAGATGAGTTGGGAGTAGGGTATGAAAGATGAGTAAAATTTCAGCTTAAAAGCCCAGTTAACCAGAAGATGAGTGTTTAATTAGCAAAGTTGAGTTCTCTTTAGTTCACAAGTGTTAAGATACTTTTTTCTCAAATGGTCAAAATGCAGTAGATACAATAGTACTTCACAGAAGAATTTCCCCACTTCCTTCATGGTTGGTGAAGATTTTATGGTCTGTTGTCTGAATAGTTTCTGAATGTTGTGAGGCTTTTATGGGTTCTTACAGTTACTCAGAGCCTTGACTTTTTTTTTTTCCCAGGCCCCATATCCAGTCTGTGGACAAATCCTTTTGGGTTCCACCTCAAAGTGTATCTTGATATTGATCCCTTTTTATGATCTGTACTTCTACCTTGGTCCAAGCCATTGTTGTCTCTTTCCTGGATTATAGCAACATCTCCTGTCTGATCTCCCTGCTTCCATTCTTACTACTCATATAATCTGTTTCCACATAGCAGCTAGAGTGAGCCTTTTAAGCATAAATTGTCACTCTTGCTTGAAATCTTCTCATTTTCTCCAAATAAAAGCCAAATATTGGCTTATAGGTTCTCTTTTATTTCTCTGACCTTATTTATTCCCTTGCTTTCTTTGCTCTGGTAGCACTGGCCCCCTTGCTGTTCTTAGAACACTCCAAACATGGCCCCACCTCATAACCTTTGCAACAGCTAATCCCTCTGCCTAGAATGCTCCTTCAAATATCTATTTGGCTCACACCCCCAGGTCTTGGATAAAATGTCACTTTTTTAGTGAGGCCTTTCCTGATAGCCTTATTTAGAATTGGAGGCACTGCAGAGTCCCCTGCTTTGCATTTTTCTCCATAACAGTGGCATATTTTGTCTTTTTCTGCTACAAAAATAATAAGATCCATCGTGACAGGAGTTTTTGATTGTTTTGTTTACTGCTCTTGCTGTAACTATAATAGTATAGTGTCCAATAAATATTTTAATTAATAAGTTCTTTTTTAAAAATAATGGATAAACAGCAAACTTTTATTGAGTGCTTTAAAAAATTATTTATTGATTTTAGAGAGAAAGGAAGGGAGAAAGAGAGAAAGAGAAACATCAATTTATTGTTCCACGTATTCATTCACTAGTTGATTTTTGTATGTGCCCTGACTGGAGATCGAACCCATGACCTTGGTGTATCGGGATGACACTAACCAACTGAGCTACTGGGCCAGGGGTGAATTAATAAATTCTTAACTAGCCAACTTGCAAGGAAAAAATATCTAACTCAGAGAATGAATTTTTTTTTACTCTGGACAGATTATTCATACTTTAAGGGAAGTGCAGGTGTCTTCCTTGAAGTGAAACACATTTGTTTTAGGAAAAAACTTGTTGCAAGGTTTTAGTCTTATACACAGTATTTTGCTTTCTTGTTGCCTGTTTGTGGAAACCAAGCTAACTCAAATTTGCATGACTTCCTGTAGAATTTCTGGTTAAGAAAATTAACATAGTAAGTATATGCTTATTTGTTTGTCAGACCGTTGCTTTTTGATTTTATTTTCTTAGATTTAGAATACTTTATTGTGCATGTATGTTATACTGTTTTAATTTGGTGAATACTGGCATAACCCATCAAATTAGAGGGTTTACTGTATCTGCTTCAATTTGTAAATAGAGGTGATTTCTCAGTGGAAAGCTTGATGTGAATAGATTGACAGGATTTTCAACAGGATGCCCAGTTAAGTTTGAGTTACTTTAAATGGGGCAGATTTTGTGAAGTTCCTTCACACCCTTGAATTCTCTATATTTATATTTGAATTTAGAATTACAATTACCAAAGCAGGACCTGAATTTTACTCAGTAGTTTAGTTTCTTTAACAAAGAAGAACACTGTCTTTCTAGAATTGTATTTAGGTATAGGCCTGCCTGGAACAGAGGGACTAGCTCTCTTGAGGCTCTTGATAATCCCATTGTCATAACACTGTTAAGAATGTAATTGGTCCTGGCCAGTTTGGCTCAGCGGTTAGAGTGTCGGCCCTCGGATCAGAGAGGCCTGGGTTCGGTTGTCACTAAGGGCACATACCTCGGTTGCAGTTTGTCCCTGGCCTCGGTTGGGGTTGTGTGGGTGGCAACCAGTCAATGTGTCTCTCTCACATTGATGTTTCTTTCTCTCTCTTCCTCCCTCCCGCTCTATCTGAAAATATCCTCGGGTGAGGATTTAAAAAAATAAATTAATAAATAAAAAAAAATTAAGGTAACATATGTACATGGGAAAAAATTGGAACAGTTCAAAAGGTACATATTATGATAAAAGTAAATCATGCCCTTGACCTTTAGCTCCCAGGCAACCACTGTTATCTCTTATCTTTGTAGTTCATGGATATGAAAGCATATATGGTACTCACAAATATTTTATATACACTGTTACTTACCTTGCTCTTTTCACTTATTAGTGTCTCTCAGCCATCTTTCCATAACAGTTCATATAAATCTACTTTATTCTTTTTGACCTCTGCATAGTTTTCTATTTTAAGAATGTGCTGTGATTAAATGATGGATATTGTATTGCAGTAAAACTTCGATATAACAGACTAATTCGGGTGAGGGGTTATCTGTTAAATATAATAATATAATATTATTATATAATAAAGTAGGTTTCCGGTCTGGCCAGTGTGGCTCAGTGGTTGAGCGTCGACCCATGCACCAAGAGGTTGCCGGTTCGATTCCCGGTCAGGACACGTGCCCAGGTTGTGGGCCTGATCCCCAGTGGGGGGCATGCAGGAGGTGGCCAATTGATGTTCTCTCTCATTGATGTGTCCATCTCTCTCTCCCTCTCCCTTCCTCTCTAAAATCAATAAAGAGAAAATTAAAAAAAAAAAATCAATAAAGGGAAGAAAAGAAAATGAAGGTTTCCGAACGCATATGTTAAAAAATTGACAAATTGCCCGGCCGGTGTGGCTTAGTGGATTGAGCATCATCCCATGGACTGAGAGGTCCTGGTTTGATTCCTGGTCAGGTCACATGCCCTTGTTGCTCAATCCCCAGTAGGGGGCATGCAGGAGGCAGCCGATTGATGTTTCTCTCTCACATCGATGTTTCTATCTCTCGCTCCCTTCCTCTCTCTCTAAAAAATCAATAAAAACATATATTTAAAAAATTGACAAATTAGTTTACCTGTTTTTATGTAGACATGTTTGGGTAATTAAAATTAAGTTTGGCTCAGCGGTTGGAGCGTTGGCCTGCGGACCAGAGAGTCCTGGGTTCAGTTCCTGCTAGGGGCACGTACAAAAAAAAAAAAAATTATGTATGAAAAGTTGAATGTCACAGAAAAGTTTTCTATATATATTATGGTAATTTAAAATTTATATTGCATAGGCCCTAGCCAGTGTGGCTCAGTGGTTGGAACATTGACCTGTACCCTGAAGGATCTTGGGTTCGATTCCCGGTTAAGGTCACGAACCCAGGTTGCAGGTTCCATCGCCATGAGGCGTGTGCGGGAGGCAACCAATCGATGTGTCTCTCTCACATCATGTTTCTCTCCCCCACTTCCTTCCTCCCTTCCACTCTATCTAAAAATCAATGGAAAAAATATCCTCGGGTGAGGATTAACAACAACAAAAATTTATACTGAATAGGTCTAGTAAATGAGTGCATTCACCAGTCACCTCAGGAGTAAACAGATGCACACAGCTGGGGTGTGGCTGGGGTATGGCTTAGCGAATGTCAGAACATCGGCCAGCACACTTTAAAACTGCTGCAGAAAGTCATGCCACATGACAGCAGAACCAATTACTGAACCAATTACCGCATGTGATGCAGTGTGAGCACATGCTAATAATTGGTGGAACATTGTTTATGAGCGGTGATTCTTGGATTTAAATATGTAAACTATAGTTGTAGATATGTAATATTTATGTTGGTGAAATCACTACAGTGTTTTTTCCAACATATGGTCGATTTGCTAAAAATTTAAAAATAACAGTGAATTAATAACAAAAAAATAAACTGTAAATTTCATTATAAGCATCTTGGTTAAAAGTTTTTTAAAATTAACAGGGTGTTAATTTTCACGTATGACGTATGGATCAGAATTTTGTTCATTAAATCCAAAGTTCATTAAAGCGAGGTCCGCAAAATCGAGGGTTTTTGTGCATTTTGATTTTTGATTCTCGTCTAGGTCGATGTTAGCAGTATTGACACAAGACATTTAAACGCTAACATACTCCTCTTCAAAGTTTTAAGTAAGTGGAACCTCACGTCTTGAACTTAATTTGTTCTGGAAGGCTGTTTGAAAACAAACATTTTTTCCTATTAGAAATAATGTAAATTGAATTAATCTGTTCCAGACCCCCAAATGACACCCTGTTTTAACCTTTCTTATATGTAGTACATGTATAATGTACTGTTTAATCTATAAATACTTTAAAAACAAAAAGGACATGAAGTGTAAATGAAAATTTAACAAAAAGGAAATGTAAAAAATGAAAATTTAATAATAATAAGTAGCAAAAAAGCATGAAAAAATTCACAGCACAATTTCCTGAGATGTTAATAGCAGTAAACTGACTCATACTCGCACATTCTTTCCTTTGTTGTCTGAGAGACACAAGACTGATCATATAGGTATCAGCATGAAAGGGTTGTTGGATTGAGAAGCAAATTTTTTGAGATGGGAGATGTTTGAGAGCCGAGGTTTGACTGTATTCTGTTGTGTTATTGACTTAGTCTTATCGGCAGTACACTATCTAAGGTTGGTAGGCCTCTGCTTAACTTACAGCCCCCTTTTTCTTTGTTCTTTTCTTTCACCCTTCCCTTGTTTCTTTCCCTCCTTAATTTAAAAGTATTTTTCTGTTACAGACCATCCTTTCTAATCCTTCAGTGAAGTTACATTCTTTTGCTAAAACTGGAAATGTGGCCCTGGCCAGTTTGCGCAGTGGTTAGAGCATTGGCCTGTGGAACAGAGTCGTGGGTTCAATTCTGGTGAAGGGCCTGTACCTCGGTTGCGATTCGGTTCCCGGCCCTGGTTGGGGTCATGCGGGAGGCAACCAGTCGATGTGTCTCTCTCACATCAGTGTGTCGTCCGTGTGCCCTCCCCCCTCCCCCCACTCTATTTGAAAAATCAATGGAAAAACATCCTCGGGTGTGAGGATTTAAAAAAAAAAAGGGGGGGGGGAATGTGCTAAATGCAACATTTCAAAAGTTATGTTCCATAAAAGATAAAAGTAGAGGAGAGAATATTTAGATGCATATTTGAATTTGGCCACTATTATATCTCAAGTAAACTAGCCTCTTCCATCACCTGGTAAATTAAAGCAAGGATCAATTTTTACTTAACTAGATAGAGCAGAATTAATGCCAGAGAGAGAACTTTAGAAGGTTTTTCTGTAAAGGGGTACAGGTGCCGAGTTTATGCTAAAATATAGGGCTCTGTAACTCCTGAGTACTTTCCAGCTGTGGTACATTAAGATTTTTTACAGACTGTTTGCTTTGCATTCTTATGTGTGTCACAGGAACTAACATTAGTTATCTGAATTGACAGGTGCAAGAACATTTAACTGTTGATGTGTAGTTGAACTCGGAGGATAGGGGAAGGAGGAGAAGCTTGCTTTTATCATGTATCTGTTAACATTGATAGAACATACTGTTTCATTTGGCAGAAATTCTTTTGCTGGGGATCTCAGTATGGTGTTAAGAATTGAAAATCTAATGAATTATCCTTATCCCTGTAAGTGGTCCTTCCAAAATGAGCTTGGGAGGAATAAGATGGGATAAAGCTTGCTCTGTTTGCTGAGCAGACAAACACTGGAGACTAGGTAGAAAACAATGCTAGAGCTGTAACTTTTTAAGCCTGGCCATCACTACAGTGCAGGTCTTTCAGTGCTTTTACTCAGCTGACACACAAATTAGCTGCGATAACATCATTAAACCAAAGGGATTCAAATAGGTTAGAATTTCCTTGTGTTTTGCTCTGCACTGCATGCAAACCATTGTTCTTTGAGTAGTTTACCTTATTCATTTTTTCTCCCTTTATTATAAGGTCACAGAGTTGCAGATGAACATCCAAGCAAATATTTGAAAAGTTACACTTAACGAAAAAGATTATGACTTAAATAGGTACCTCCATTAATCAAAATTGAAGGAAAAATAAATAGGGAGTTAGACCTGGGCTCTTGTCCTTGCTTTGCCTGTCATTTTAATTTCTCTGGATCCTAAATCTCCTCTTTTTTTTTTTTCCCCAAAAGGTCAGAGTAGTTGACCACTTAAGTTTCTTCTAGCTTTAAAATTCCTTGACTGTACAAGGACTATTCTCTGAAACGTGTAATCTGAAGTGGCTGTGTTTTGGAGTTACAGTTAGAATTATGAGTTAGGAAAGAGTGGTGGTGTGTTTTTTTGTTTTTCTTAGTTTGTAGAAGTTCTGCATTTTTTTTATGCTTACCTGAGGACATTTTTTTTGCATTTATCTTCAGATAGAGCGGGAGGGAGAGAGGGAGAGAAACGTCGATATGAGAGAGACAGATCGAGTGGTTGCCACCCACACAACCCCAACCGGGGCGGGGACAAACTGCAACCGAAGTACACACCCCCAGTGGGAACTGAACCCAGGACTCTCTGGTCCACAGGCCGACGCTCTAACTGCTGAGCCAAACCGGCCAGGGCGAAGTTTTGCATTTTTACTATAGCGGGTAACTCATTCTGCTGAGGTATTGAAGTTCTCAGAATGCCATTTTGAATTTCTTATCTGTCTTTCATATTTTAGGAATGTTTTAGTTTTGTGCTTGTGTCCATGGTGTCCAAGTATGTAACTTAAAAAATAAACTGCCATAAGAATATCATAAAAAGAAGACTTGAGAGTATATGAATAGGCTTGAAAGTTTAAGTCCGGGTTCTTTTTAATCTATATTTCAGTTTCTTCTTGAAAAAGGTTCTATAGTTATTATCTTTTATGTCTTTTTCTGTCTGATCACAATTACCTTTTTTAGAGACTTCTAAGTAATCATTTATTGGGGGCTTAAGAAAGAGGCAAGTGAAAGAACTTGACTTTGTCCCTATTTCCAGAGGAAATTATGATTATGTTGACACTCTGACTGAGCCAGCTATAAAGATTACTATGTTTCAAAGCAGCAGGCCTAAAATAATGTTAAAATTCTGCCACTTCTCTTTCTTGCCTTGTTTTTTGTAGGGATTAATATTTGGGCAGGAGAATGCTGTGTGAATCATTGAACTTTAAATGCTTTTGTACTTCAGAGGTAGTGATATGAGAAATAGTGAAAAGGTAATCTGGACTAAAAAATGAGAAGATGGGATTTATACACTGGTTGAGTCAGCGACATTATGGTACATTGGAAAAAACACAGAACTAACAGAAGACTTGGGTTAGAATTTAGGCTCGACTAATTCATTCACCTTAGATAAGTCACTTCACTTTTCTGATCCTCTTTCCTCATTCCTCATAGGTAGTAACAGCTACTCAGAGTTGTGAGGAAAAGAAGATAATTTTTTGAAAGAAGTGTTTTATGAACTAGTATCCTAATTGGGGGCCAATGCATATATTTTGGATAGAAAGAATTAAATCCTCAAAGTGGAATTTTGGTAAATATCTTCCATCCATTTACAGATTTATTTTAAGCTAAGAGTATATGTGAAAGACTTAATCATCAAAGCAGAAAAAGAAGATTGTTGTGAATTTTATGAAGAGTCAATGGAGGGAAGATTTCTTTAAGGATCTTTTAATTATTTAAAAATGACTTGAGGCCCTGGCTGGTGTGGCTCAGTTGGTTGAGTATTGTCCCATATATAAGAGGTGGCTGGTTCGAGTCCCTGTCAGGCCACATACCTGGTTTATGGCTTGATCCTCAGTAGGAGGGGTTGTGCAGAAGGCAACCGATCCATGTTTCTCTTTCTCCCTCTCCCTTCCTCTCTCTAAAATTAATAAAAATATATTTAAAATAAAAATAAAAATGAATTGAGTTAAAAATAATCTTGTTAGCACAGAAACTTTGCTTCTTGGATCCTGTTTTGAAAAAAGAAAGACATACTTGATTTTAGAATCTCTGGCTTTTAAAACTCTTGGTATACACTTTTATCCTAATCCTCACCTGAGGACATTTTTCTGTTTATCATCAGATAGAGTGTGGGAGAGAGGGAGAGGGAGAGGGGAGAGAGAGAAACATCGATGTGAGAGGGACCACACGACCCAACCAGGTCCGGGGACTAACCACAACCGAGGTACATGCCCTTGACTGGAATCGAACCCGCGACTCATTGGTCCACGGGCCAATGCTTTAACTGCTGAGTCATACTGGCCAGGGCTATCCTGTTCTTTATAGGTAGCAATAATTTAGAATTGGTGATATCTCAGATGTCTTTGTGCTCATAAAGAATGTGTTCTTGACTTTGAGCATTATGTTTATGATGCTATTGACCTCCAGTTCATTTTTCTTATGCTTTTCTCTTCCAGGTTTTTCGTTGGAATATACGTTGCACATTTATGGCGATTCTGAGCGTGAGGGCAGACTTCTGCCAGGCTCAGCACAGCGTTTTTGCTGACAAGTGAGCTTGGGGGTTCTATGTGCCATAATTAACATTGCCTTGAAGACTCTGGACACCGAGACTGGCCTCAGAAATAGTTGGCTTTTTAAAATTTTATTGCAAGCATTTTTCTTTTAATGACTCCAGTAAAATTAAGCATCAAGTAAACAAAAGTGGAAAGTGATCTACACTTTTAACTTGTTTCACTAGTGCCTAAATGTAGTAAAGGCTGCTTAAGTTTTGTATGTAGTTGGATTTTTTTGGAGTCTGAAGGTATCCATCTGCAGACATTGAGGCCCAAGTTGAATTTGGATTCAAGTGGATTCTGAATACTTCTGCTTATCTTGAAGAGAGAAGCTTCTTAAAGAATAAACAAGTTGAATAGAGAAAACACTGATTGATAATAGGCATTTTAGTGGTCTTTTTAATGTTTTCTGCTGTGAAACATTTCAAGATTTATTGATTTTTTTTGTTTGTTTTCATTGTCCCCATCACACTCACATACGCACGCTCACACTTTTTATTTGCCATAATGAACCGTCCTGCCCCTGTGGAGATCTCCTATGAGAACATGCGTTTTCTGATAACTCACAACCCTACCAATGCTACCCTCAACAAGTTCACAGAGGTAAGATTCTAGCATGGTGTACTTTTTGGATTGATATGTAGGTAAAATCACATTAAAAATTAACACCATTATAAAGAAATCTCTTATCACAAAGCTATTTATTTCCGTGATTGGAATATGGATGGTTATCCTACCAATCTTTTGAAATAGGTTGGATTAATTATAACAGATTTTTAAAAGAACATTATGGAATTTTGGGAGACTTTAGAGATTGTCCAGTACTATGTTTTTTCTTATATCTTTTCTACATTATTAGTAGTACTTTGATCATACTTTCAATAATAAAAATAATAAACATTTATTGAACACTTTGTACCCAGCATTACAATAAACTTTTTTTTTTTTTTTAAATCCTCACCTGAGGATATTTTTCCATTTTTGTTCAGATAGAGTGGGAGGGAGGGAGAGAGAGAGAGAGAAACATCGATGTGAGAGAGACACATTGACTGGCTGCCTCCCGCACGGCCTCGACCAGGGCTGGGGAAGAATTGCCACTGAGGTATGTGCCCTAGACCAGAATTGAACCTGTGACTCTTTGGTCTGCAGGCCGACACTCTAACCACTGAGCCAGATCGGCCAGGGCACAATAAACAGTTTTATGCAGTATATCATTTACTTCTCAAAATAACCCTTTGAGGCATAGGTACCATTATTACCTCCCTCTTACAGATGAGGAAACTGAAATTCAGAGCCATTTAGTAATTTACCTGAAGGCACACAATACGTGATAGAACTGTCTCTGACATTAAAACCCATGTCTTCCTCAAATATTCTACCTCAAATATTCTAACCACTTTTGATGAAAAGCTACCCCAGAACTACTTGCAATAGTAACCATCATATACAAGGGTTCAGAAACTAAGGGGAAGGAAAGGTATTACAGCTAGCATTTTTGTCAGATGTTTTTCTATTGTTAGTAGTGGAGAAACTACTTCATTCAACAAATATTTGAATGTACGCTTTTTAATCATTGCCTGGTTGTTCAGTCTAAATGTGATTTCTATTGATGTATTTTATAGAGTAGATTTAGAGAGTTGGATGAACTCCTAGGGATTCAAATCTATCCCTCTCATTTTACAAATGGCAAAATGGAGTTCAAAAGAGGTTTTTGACTTGCTTAAGGCCACCATAACCTTGCAATGAATGGCTGCTGTGAAGTTCATTTCAATGGTATTTTATTTGTATTTTGAAACTTCTTAAAATTCCTGACTTAATATAATGCTTAACAACTTTTCTAAACATATTTTTTTAAGAAGGCCTTTCTGTGAACAATAAGTCCTTTAGCAGTTAAAATAACTTTACTCTTTAGATAACCAAACGATGGACATTTCTTGTAGGATATCACTGTTCTGCTTATTTATACTTAGTAAGTCCTGAGCTTCTTTGTGTGCACAGTATACAAGTTGATTCCAGGCTTGTGTGCTCTTAGGTTGTTCATTCGCCTTTAAGCCCGGCTGAATTATGCGATATTATTTTCAGCCTCTGGATTCCTTGGCCATAGATTCCAAAAGTGGCAGAAGTCACTGTCTTCTTGCAATTATAAAAAGATGTTGGTGGTCCCTTGAAGATAGGTAGCCACTGGATTAGGCATTATTGCAGGAAAGTTTTTAAAAGAGCAAGGCTTCTGGCTATAATTATTTGTGTGTTAGTTGGCTTTGTAATATAATACCACTTTTTAATCTTAATTTCAAAGTAACTTTTGTTTCTTTAAATTAAAAAAAGCAATAAGTATTTGCTACATAAAAATTAGAAGATATAGAGAAGGAAAAGACACTTTAAAAATACTTAACTGTTAATACTTGGCTTCTAGATGTTCTCTTTCTTTGTCTCTCTATATACATATATACACATACATACATATAGATAGGATGATACTATATATTAAAAAATAAATCTTCCCCCAACCTCTTTAGTATTCTATTTTTATAGCTGTCATAGTATTCTGTTTGGATGGCTCATACTTTCTTTAATCATTCCCTTGTTTGGACCATTAATGTTGTTTCCAGGTTTTTACCATTCCAAAGAGTGCTGAACATGCTGGCACCTAAATCTTTGTGTATCTTTAATTATTTTGTTAGTAAAAATTCCCAGAAGTAGAATTTCTAGGTCAAAGTATATGTGTTCTTTTAGATTTTTTGTGTTATGCTACTAAATTGCCCCTTTTAAAGGTGAGTCTTATTGATACTTCTACTGAGAGTGCAAAGAGTGTCCATTCTATATGTTGTCACAATGAGAATGATTTTGATTTTTGAAGAATGATGCCTCATTGTTTAAATGTAAAATAGTACGAATTTAAAACTTTTAAATTTAAAGCTTTGCAGATCCTAAAAGTAATTCCCTTATATTTGTTTTTCTTTAAAGGAACTTAAGAAGTATGGAGTGACAACTTTGGTTCGAGTTTGTGATGCGACATATGATAAAGCTCCAGTTGAAAAAGAAGGAATCCACGTTCTAGTGAGTGTGTAGTGTTTTACTTTTTCATTACAAACAAGTTGTACCTTTCAGACATAGATATTTATAAAACTTGGCACTCAGTAGTTTTGCTTTTGGAGCTTATACTAGGAGAATACAGTGTTCATAGCAACCTTTAAATTCTTTTGGATTGGCAGTATTGTTCATTTGTGCCCTTAAAGTCTACACTTGCAGCGTATTTTCTTTTTTTTTTTATCCTCACCCAAGGACATTTTTCCATTTTTTGTTCAGATAGAGTGGGAGGGAGAGAGAGGAAGAGAGAGAGAGAGAGAGAGAAACATCGACGTGAAAGGGATACATCAAGTGGCTGCCTCCCGCACGACCAACCAGGGCCGGGGACAAATTGCAACCAAGGTACGTGGCCCTAGTGGGAACCGAACCCGGGTCTCTCTGGACCACAGGCCGACGCTCTAACTGCTGAGCCAAACCGGCCAGGGCTTGCAGTGTATTTTCAATAAATAAAAGATAAATTTTAGTGAACACTTATTTTAACAAAATGGAAATTTGCATTTTATCTTTACTACGAAATTAATGCAATAGTTGGCTTTTGTTTCTAGGCTACCAGTTTGAATCTAACTGAAATTTCCATCAGACATTCTTAAGTCACATGGAAATATTCTTTCTCACTTTGCAAGAACAAATTAGTTACTTAGTATTTTATGGTTAACTTGTAGCGGACAAAAAGGTGGGAGAAGAGGATAAAAAGGGAGGAAAAAAAGGCATCTTGCTCCACAGTTATCAGCATAGTTTCTGATACATTTTTAGGTTTCTAAGAAGCTTTTGTGTGATTAGAACTATTCTTTCAGAGTTCAATTTGAAAAAAAAGTGATTGGAATTATTTTAAATTAAAATCCTCCCTAGCCTCTATATATACTATTTTATTATAGAAAACAGGAGCCTCAGATCAGGTAAAATTGTATACCTTCTTCCCTAAATAGTTGTCTAAATGTCTAAATTGCAGGAGCATATAATGAAATGACCTTGTAGTCTTGGGTGTTTTAGAGCTATTTGATTTGATTGTGGGAAGGCAATGAAGTAGGATGAGAACTAGAGATGTTTTAAAATAGCTGATGAGGAAGAAAATAATAAAGAAGATATTGGTACAAGGTTATATTCCTATTTTTTATTGAGAGGTAGTTCAGTAGTTTTTATTGCATTGGTTGGTAGCTGGGAAGGCTGTTTATGCCAAGAAAATAAAGTTGATTGTAAAGAGTTTCCTCACCTTCATTTTGGTGAAAATAGAAAAACTAGCCAAGCATTTAATGTTTTTAAAACATACTATGGCACTGGCCGGTTTGTCTCAGTGGTTAGAGCATTGGCCCTTGGACTGAAGGGTTGCAAGTTTTATCTGCAGCCCTGGTTGGGGTTGTGCAGGAGGCAACCAATTGATGTGTCTTTCTCACATAGATGTTTCTCTCTTTCCCTCCCTCCCTTACTTCCTTCTACTCTATTTTTTTTTCTTTATTGATTTTAGAGTGAGAGGAAGGGAGACGGAGAGAGAGAAACATCGATGAGAGAGAACTTTGATTGGCTACCTCTGCATGACACCAGTGGGAATTCAGCCCACAACCTGGGCATGTGCCCTGACCGGGAATCAAACCGGCACCCTCTTGGTGCATGGGTCGATGCTTAACCACTGACCCACACCGGCTGGGCCCTTCTACTCTAAAAAATCAGTGGAAAAATATCCTCTGGTGAGGATTAACCAAAACAACAACAACAACAACAACAACAAAAACATACTATGTATTCAAGTGTATTTTGAATAGTATGGCATGGTAGTAATTTGCTTGCATTCTCATTTCTAATGACTAAGTTCTCCTGGTTGGAAATCACTGGGGATAAGTATAAACATGTGTAAAATGTAACCCTGTGTTTAAAAAAACAAAACAAAACAAAAATTAAATTCTGATGTAGCCCTGTGTTTAAACAAACAAAACAAAATTTTAACTTCTGAAGCTAGGATGAATTACAAGTTTTTTCCCTGTGAGTACAATGGTCCCCCCTTATCTGTGGTTTTGCATTCTATGGTTTCAGTTACCTTGCAGGGTCAACCATGATCTTAAATTATTAAATGGAAAATTCCAGAAATAAACAATTGATAAATTTTAAATTGTGCGCTGTTCTGACTAGTGTGATGAAATCTCGCTTTGTCCCACCCAGGATGTGAATACTCTCTTTGTCCAGCATATCTGTACTGTATGTGCTCCCCACCATTAGTCACTTAGCCTCCTCAGTTATCAGACTGATTGTCATGGTATGGCAGTGCTTGTGTTCAGGTAACCCTTATTTTACTTAAAATGACTCCAAAGTTCAAGAGTAGTGATACTGGCAGTTCAGATATGCCAAAGAGAAGCTGGAAAGTGCTTCTTTTAAGTGAAAAGGCAAAAGTTCTCAACTCAATAAGGAAAGAAAAATATGCTGAGGTTGCAATGATTATGGTAGGAATGAGTCTTCTATCTGTGAAATTGTGAAGAAGGAAAAATAAATTAGTTTTGCTGTTGCACCTCAGACTGTAAAAGTTACGGCCATAGTGCATGATAAGTGCTTAGTTAAGATGGAAGGCATTAAATTGGTGGTTGGAAGACATGAACAGGAAGTGTGTTCCAATTGACAGCAAAATGTTGCACCAGAAAACATTAAGCCTATATGAACACGTCAGCAAGGGATCCCCTGAAACAAGTAACACCAAACAAGTAAGAGATGGTTACACAGATTCAGGAATAGGTTTGGACTGAAAAATATAAAAAGTACTGGAGAGAGAGAGACACCACATTTACGTAACTTTTATTACAGTATATTGTTATAATTGTTCTATCTTATTAGTTATTGTTAATCTCTTACTATGCCTAATTTATAAATTAAACTTTAACATAGGTTTGTACATATAGGAAAAAACATAATGTATATAGGGTTCTGTACTATCTGTGGTTTCAGACATCCACTGGGGGTCTTGGAATGCATCGCCTGTGGATAAGAGAGGGCTACTGTATGTTCTCCAGTGGGTAGATGAGAAATCAGTTTATTTTGACAAATGGCAGGGTGAGAAAATGAACTGTGGATTGACTAGTCTGTTTGACTCAGTAATGTTGATAAACATCTTTATGAAATAGAAATGAACTAAAGAACATGAACTAGTTTGTAGAAGATGCTGGTAGGTCTGGGATTTATTCCAGGCCTTTAAATCTAGGCTTTTGTTTTAAATAGCTATGATTAAATAAAATTAAAGGGCTAACTTAAGCTTGAAAAAACAAGAACATTTAAAATTAAGCTTGGAATTTCTTTCATTTTTCTCAGACAGATTTTAAGATGGATTGTTAATTTACTTTTACTAGGTGAAGAGTGTTTGGGACACTGTATGAGAGAATATCCCCAAAATAAGACCTTTCAGTCCTTTGACTAATGCTCTTACAAATCAGAGGCACATTGAAAAAGACTAATGGTGGTTTCAGCTATGTCAATTTGAAGTTCAGTGCTTCTAAATTATTACTTTAATGATTTTTTTTTATAGAAACTGCTTATATGAGTAAGTGAAGCATGTTTCGTGTTATTGTTTCTTAACTAGGTGCATTTTAGGGAGTATTAGAGGAAGTAAACTCTCATCTAAAGTACTTACTGGTTTTACTGCTCTTTACAGTTAAACTGTAGTGACATTTGTAATGATAACACTGACAGCCCTTTAATTATGGGGTGTAGTTGACAAATCAGACATAATGTACTGTCATGGCTAATGGGCTATATGAAGTGTTTTAGTGGTGCTAATAATGAGTGCAGAATCAATTTAATGCTCTGTCACTTTTCTCTTTTTCCTTCTTTAGTATCTTAAAGTGTCCTTATCTAATTTCATTAGAATAGTCCTATGTTAAAAAAATCCCCAATGTTTTTACATTTCTGTCCTTGAAGCTAGATAGAAAAGAGGGTATATAAAATGTGAGTACCCTTTTCTCCCTTTCTTCAAAGCTGATTTGTGTTTGCTTCTTAGGACCTCTTACAAGGTAGCAAGGAAGATAAACACCTACCTGTTTTTTAATTAAGACCAACCCATGCACATGGATGTTTGATGAATATAAAAAGAGAAAGGGATACTAGAGAAAAGGGTCTCCATTTGATTAGAGACCCTATTATGTGGCACTGTGCTTGTTCAATGAGATGTATAATTTAGGCAGAGCTTTAAAAATATTTGTTGCTTGGCATTTTAAAAGAAATATAAGCAGAAAGATGATAGTATGCTTCTGTTATGATATGCTAACTATTAGAGATTTCTTACCAGAGAGCCTTTCTCTAAAGAAGAGTCATCATATCTTAGAACTATTAGGGAGATAACCCTCACAAATGTTTGTAGAGACCAATAAGATACCAGTTGTTGGTATACTTCTTTGCCAGAGTGGACTTTAAAATCATATCAACAAGTGTTATATCTTTTCTTACTTTGTCTTGGCTTTATTTTTATTTTTTATTTTTTTAATCCTCACCTGAGGACATTTTTGCATTTATCTTCAGATAGAGTGGGAGGGAGAGAGGGAGGAAGAGAGGGAGAGAAACATCGATGTGAGAGAGACACATTGACTGGTTGCCACCCATACAACCCCAACCAGGGCCGGGGACAAACTGCAACTGAGGTACGTGCCCTTAGTGGGAACTGAACCCGGGACTCTCTGGTCCCCGGGCTGATGCTCTAACCGCTGAGCCAAACTGGCCAGGGCTGTCTTGGCTTTAAATACAGTTTTTTCTATGTCTGTTTACTGATCTATTCAGATAAAATATTTGAGGAACACTAATTTGTTATTATCACTTTGATAAGAGATTTCCATAAGATAAAATTAGATGCTGACTACACTTCATTGAGAAAGGCTAAATTATTTGACACACTTGAATTTCGATTTTGGATCATTTTTCAGCAGTGATCAGAATCTTTTTATTAAGAATAGGTATATATATTGTCCGGCCAGTGTGGCTCAGTGGATTGAGCGTTGTCCCATGGACTGAGAAGTCCCGGTTTGATTGCTGGTCAGGGCACATGCCCGGGTTTCAGACTTGGTCCCCAGTAGGGAACATGCAGGAGGTAGCTAATTGATGTTTCTCTCTCACATCAATGTTTTTGTCTCTCTCCCCCTTCCTCTCTAAAAAAAAATCAATAAAAACATATTAAAAAAAAAAAAGAATTGGTATATATGCTATAGTTAGTTAAATTAGGCCTGCTCTGTGTACTCTGCAGCTATTCTGCATTGGGATGTTAATCCTGGAGAAAATATCAATTTAAAATATTTTTTTTCTTTCCAGGATTGGCCATTTGATGATGGCGCGCCACCCCCTAATCAGATAGTGGATGATTGGCTAAATCTATTAAAAACCAAATTTCGTGAAGAGCCAGGTTGCTGTGTTGCAGTGCATTGTGTTGCGGGATTGGGAAGGTAAGTTCTTACCCTTTCATCTGTGAATTCATTATCAAATATTTCACTTTGGTAGAAATTTGCATTTATTCCCAGCCGGTGTGGCTCAGTGATTGAGCGTCGACCCATGCACCAAGAGGTCGCCAGTTCAGTTCCCGGTCAGGGCACATGCCCAGGTTGTGGGCCAAATCCCCAGGTGGGGGGCATGCAGAAGGTGGCCAATCGATGTTCTCTCTCATCGATGTTTCTGTCTCTCCCTCTCCTTTCCTCTCTCTCTAAAATCAATAAAGAAAAAAAAATTAAAAAAAAAAAAAGAAATTTGCATTTATTACACTAAATATTAAATTGCCTGAAAGGAAAGGAAATGAGAGCAAAAGCCGGTATGCGCTTTCTCAGAGCTGCTTTTTGTGTTTCATTGATTGTCTAATTCTGACGCCATACTAGATTAATGGGTGATGGCTCAGTTATTTTGAAACTGACTTAATGTAATTATCTTATCTTTGAGCTAAAAATAGTCTTAATTCAGTGTGTTTTCTTTATCTTTCCATTTCAAGTAACCAAAGGTTCAGGTCTTTGAAATGGGAAACAAAATTTAAGAAATCTATACATTGTTAATTTTGGATTGAGATGTATGGGAGGTTAATAGGTGGAGGGAGAGCAGATAGCTGAACTTTAAACTCCTGAAAGGAGATGTGTGGAGAACAAAAATTAATTCTGATTTTTAAAAACAACAACCTTTCTTCAAGCATTGCATGGACTGGTGTTGCAACACTCTCATCAACAACAGGTTAAGTGTCAATTTATGATGTGTACTTTGACTCAAAACTTTAGTGCAGGCATTGGTCACTCAGGCTCTTACCTTTACTTTAGCCCTTTTGTTTTCTGTTTTCCTTTTTTATAGTTTAGTAAAGTTTCTAAGTTTCAGTCCTTATCTTGAGGGGCAAAGGTAGTGTTATTAATTTGACTTGGATTAATTTAGGCAGTCCAAAGTCAGTGCCCTGTAATGGATTTAAAAATTTTTTTTATTTCCTTTGTTACATTTAAAAATATATACTTATATAGAGACTGTTTCTAATTATCAATTCTCTGACACTCTCCTAGCTCACAAAAAGGATTTTATTGAAGTCTAACATCTTTTTTAGTATTTGATAAGGAAATGATATTAAAATCGATTTGTAACAAAAATCAAAGACAATTTTGTTAACATGTAATCTGGGTTTTAAAAATCCTTTAATTTCAAAGATGTGTGTATATTTACAAATGAGTGTCTCTCTGCAGGGCACCTGTGCTGGTTGCACTTGCTTTGATTGAATGTGGAATGAAGTATGAAGATGCAGTTCAGTTTATAAGACAGTGAGTATGAAGTTTATGTTCAGAAACACAAAAAAGCAAGATTATGCAAAAGGAAGGAATTATGGAAAGTATTCATTTGTAGTCTGGAATAATTTGCTGTCTTTGGCTTAAAATATTGTTTGTTTGAAGATATCAAAAAGAGCAAGTGATAAAGAGACTCATAAGACTACTGGCTCCCAGATAAAGATTTTCTAATTTAAGCAGCAAATGTGGACATTATAGAATATGGCCAGTATATGACTTGAATGTCTAGGAATCTTTAAAATGAATAGCTAGGTAGACGAGTCTAGTGATCTTGTGTCTCTTTTAATGAATATCCAAAATAACTTTAAAATGCAACTGTCTATAACCAAGAGTCAAACTTGAATCTATGGAGGAGCAGTTAATCACCTGGGACTCATATAAGTGACCTGTTCAGGCATAAAATCAGGGTGGTAGTGCCCAGACAGAATCTTGGCATAAGTCTGGAGTGATGGGCCATGCTATTTTGCTGTCCAGAATTCTTGGACATTTATTTTCTTAGCCTTTCCCTCTTTTCTTTAAAAAAGAAAAAAAAAGAAAAACAAAAGATTATTAATGACAGGGCGTGAAATGAATGGTAGCAGCTCTAGGAAGGTAACATATTTCAAGGAATGCCATCTGTGCCTGCTGCTTCATATAAATACTCGCTCATGCATCCTAAATACTTATTACCAATTCTAATCTGAAGACTATGTTAATCTAATTGGGAAGAGTATAGTCAGATGTTTCTGGATAAACCATTCTGATTTTTATTAAACGATTAATAGACTAATAAGAGTCAGCAAAGAAAATTTGTCTATTTTTTTTTTATCTTGGAAGGCACAGAAAGTTTGTATTTAAACTTCAGAAGTGATGTTTGGGAAATCTGTGGTGTTAGAATGGCCTTAGGCCATAAATAATGCGTTTCAGTGAATTAGGCAGCTCTTTTTTTATATGATAAAGTTTGCCATTCTTGTATTTTCAGAAAAAGAAGGGGAGCATTCAATTCCAAACAGCTGCTTTACCTGGAGAAATACCGACCTAAGATGCGATTACGCTTCAGAGATACCAATGGGCATTGCTGTGTTCAGTAGAAAGAAATATAAACGAAGGCAGACTTGATTGTGGCATTTAGAGGGAACTCTTGGTACCTGGAAATGTGAATCTGGAATCTTAACTGTGTCATCAAAGTAGTGATGGATTCAGTACTCCTCAACCACTCTCCTAATGATTGGAAAAAAGCAAACAAAAAGAAATCCCTCTATAACATGAATAAAATGTTTAAGAAAAGAAAAAGAGAAAGAAAAAAGGGATTAATTCCGTGGAGAATGGTTTTGCTCTTAGTGTTGGAGTTTGAATTTCTGCCAGGATTGAATTATTTCAAAATCTCCTGTCTTTTTTAACTTTTTCAAAATAGGTCTCTAAGGAAAACCAGCAGAACATTAGCCTGTGCAGAACCTTCTGTTTGGGGAGCACACTCTTCCATTATGCTTGGCACATAGATCTCCCTGTTGTGGAATTTTTTTCTTTTTTCTTTATTTGGAGTTAGGGGTTGGGAGCTACAATTTTCCTCTCTTCTCTCCTTTTCCCTATCCCTCTTTTTCCCCCTGATACAAGTTGTAGATGGAATAGGAGAAGCCCTTGTTGCTGTAGATGTGTGTGCAGTCTGGCAGCCTTAAGCCCACCTGGGCACTTTTAGAAAAAAACAAAAAAAAAACAAAAAACACCAAAAAACAAAAACAAAAAACCCCCAAAAGCAGTGGCATATATGTTATATGATCCAGGTGGATTTTAGTCTTTACTGATGATGGGGTGTTCATGTTAGTTTCTTTTCTTGAGAACGCTGTACAACATTAGGCAAAGTAGCCAAGAGCCTTTTGTTTGGGTTTTTGTTTTGGTAAGTTAGTGGGGAAATGGCATTTTAAGAGGAGTCTCTTTTTTCAAAGAACTTAGCTGAGAGTCGAATTCTTCTCTTTTCCAACCAATGAAGCTAAGTGGGTATCCCAGAAACTTGTTTTCTGAAGGGGGAGTACTCCGGTCCATCACTAGAGATGTGTCCAGACAGAGAGTTAGCACACTTTCTACACCTTGTAGAATTGTGGGCTGTATATAGCATTACTCTGCTTTTCTGTCCAATGATGTCAGAGAATGCTGGTAGTTTTAAAATTTTTATTTTAGGACTTTTTGTACTCTGAATTTTCAGGAACAGTCAGAGGAGTAGCAGCAAAGACACAATATTTTGGACTTGAGAAATGCCTGTTATGGGTATTTTCCAAACTGCCCCATATATGTACAGTTCAGTTTAACCACTGATTGCCTTGTTATTTTCTTACTAGGTTCTTTATGAGATAAAACCAACAATGCCTAGTGAGTATGTGTCCACAGGCCTAACAGGGTAGGAGAGAGGTGTAGAGCAGCCCAACCAGTAGCAGAAGGACTGTGTTGCTAGTGAAATTGGTGTAGTGTCATTTTTGCTGATTCTTTTTTGGGTTCAATATGCTGATCTAGAAAAACTGTTTTTCTGCTCTTTTGTGGAAGGCAGTTGTGACCAGGCTGTACTGACAAAAGCAAGTTGAAGGACACCATCAGGGGCTCTTTATTTAAATATTACACACTTCTTAGTGCTCTGCTTCTAAGGATTTGAATAAAGGCTTAGGGTCACCTTGTCCTGCTGGAATTTGCTATGCAGAGCCATGAACTTCCCATTTTGTTAGGATCAGCTAGACCAGTAGGAATGGACTGATGATACCTCAGATGTTGGCTGGCTATGTGAACTGCCTGTCTCCTATGCCGGAGTTGTTATGCTCTTTAAATAAAAATCTGTAGATTCTCTCCTCCCCCATCCCAGAAAACAAAACAAAATAATGCTTTTTGGAATTGTTTCTAGGATTTTAAAGTGGAAAATGATGGTACTATCCAAAATTCTTTATTTCAGAATACAACAATAGATTCCTTTTAACATAGGCCCAAGATCAAAACAATATTCTCTAAGCTCAGATAGATGGTCTATTGACTCCAAGGGTTTTGATCAATATCATAACAAACCTTTTTCCTTTGACATGCTCTGATTTTTGTTGTTTGGGGGAGGGAGAGACAGAGAAACAGAGGTGTGTGTGTGTGTGTGTGTGTGTGTGTGTGCGCGCACGCGCGCGTGTGCATGTGTGTGCAGTGTCCACCAGTATCAGTGCCTGCCTGAGTTAGGAAAATTACATTCCTGGTTCTGTATGAGGAGAAGGGTGTATAAAGCAACGTGAAACATTAGCCCTCATTTTGTTTTAAATTGCCGACTAATGTTAATTGTTCTCAGAACTGGATTTTCTTCCTCAAAATTAAGTTTTTTTATCTTTTGGATTTAATGAAGTATTGCTAGCTGAAGCCAGTTTGACATGGTGGGAGAGATGTCAGACTGATGAAAGGTGTGCAGCCTGATTTAAAACCAAACCCTGAACCCTTTTAAAGAACAATAAACATATTTTACATGCTCTTTGTTTGTGCATTTGTTCTCTACCCCCAGGTTCAGTTTCATTTGTTTCCTTAGAAAACTTGGTATTCTCAAGGCCTGATTTGGGTCCTGCTAATTACTGCAAAGAGGTGAAATAATTAGAGGTTGGGAAGTTCAAAGATTTCATGCCACCCAGGTGTTCAGTAAGGGCAGACTTACTGGGATACATCTGCTGCATGTTCTGGTTCAGTTTTTGGGCACAACACTAGGAATTCAGCATCTTGTCTTATTCCAAAGGACTTGTTTATACCATAGGTTTTGATAAAGCATTGTAACTTTTTACTTGAACTTTTAAAGAACTGAGGGAGGAGGAACTCTATATATCATAGGATTGGAGGTGGGGACTTTTTTTATACCATCGGTAAGCATCTCACCCATCCATTCAGATTATAAACTTACGTGCTCAAGCACCAAGAATGAAAAGTTAAGACACTGATCCCACTTTGGAGGACTTGTCTAGAAGAGGAGTTAGCCAGGTCAACATAAACAGAGTAAGTGATTATAGTACTGTGTGACTTATAATTCATTGATCCTTTCACCTGTCTAATTTTCAACTTCATGTCTATTACCAAGCTTAGATTCAGTGTCAGTCCCTGGTTAGTGACAGTCCCTCTTGGCTACACAGTTAAATTGCCTTACCCCATCTCTTGCTTCATTATATGGACTTGCCTGGCTCAGCTCCATTTTTGGTTTAGTTCAGTATGCCATCTCTGCACTTAGGCACTTGTGCAACTGAACTTGCTGACTGTCTCTGCAGTCATGACCTCTGTGTTTAAAGTAGACCTTTGTACCATCTGGCAATCCTACTACATTTCTCTATCGTACTCTTTCACTCTCCTTGAAAGCGCTTACATTTTAACACCTTTCCCATCCTCAGCCTCAGCTTATGACCTTTTTATTTCTACTTTTAAAAATAGAAACAGGGCCTGGCCGGTGTGGCTCAGTGGTTGAGAGTCGACCCATTCACCAAGAGGTTGCCGGTTCGATTCCCAGTCAGAGCACATGCCCAGGTTGTGGGCCCGATCCCCAGTGGGGGGCATGCAGGAGGCGGCCAATTGATGTTCTCTCTCGATATTTCTCCTTCCTCTCTCTAAAAATCAACAAAGAAAAAAAAAACAGGAAAATTTTCACAGGCTCCTACCATCACATCTATTTACCTATAGATATCTGTGCTTGTATGCTTTGTCTTTCCTCTGGTTGTAAAGAGATTGTGTTACCCTACTTAGGGCAAGCTCTTCTACTTGTACTAGATTCCATTCCTTACCTACTCAGTAGGTCCAGATTTAGCCATTCTTCTGTCCTGTTCATTTCCCTCTACTAGGTCATTCTCATCAACCTATAAACATGCTATTATTCCATATTAAAAAAATCTTTGACCCACATCCATCCCTTTAGATACCATCCCCTTTCTCTGCTCTTTATAGCAAAACTCAGTTGTGTACCTGTTCACTCTACTTTTCTCTTTTGAATCCACTCCAATGAGGATTTTAACTTCACTGACACTGCCTATGTAAACATCATCAGAACCTCCATGGTACTTAATCCAATGGTCAGTTCTCAATCTTTTAACTTTTTTTGTGTGACATATCAAGCATATGGCAGTTGATCACTTATTTGTTCATTTACTGTGTAGGCAGAATAATGCCCCCCCCCCCCCAAAAGATGTTTATATTTTTAATCCCTGGCAAAAGGTGTGGTTGTCACTATTTTTGGGACCTTAAAATGAGATTATCCTGGGTTATCTGGGTGGGCCTGATATAACTGCGTGGGTCTTTAAAAGCATAGAATCTTGCCTGGATGAAGCCAGGAGTTGTGTTTAGAGGAGAATGGTTGGAGAGGGGCAGTGTTGCTGATTTTGAAAGATAGAGGAAGGGGGCCTCTAGAACCTGGAAAAATCAAGGAAACATTCTTCCCTAGAGCCTCCAAAAGGGAAATCAGCCTGCCAACACCTTGATTTTAGTCTCATGTGGAACTTCTGCAGAACTGTAGGATAATAAGTGTGTTTATAAGCCACTAACAAATTTGTGTTAATTTATTACAACAGCAATAGAAAACTAATACAGATTTTTGCCTTCCAGGGCACCACACTTGAGTTTTTGACAAGTTTAGCAGCCACACCTCAGTCTGAGTTTCTGGTTCCTTGTTAGCTCCTCCACTTCTGCTCTATCTACTTGGACTTGATTTTCTGGACTCCAGACCCATTATCCAATGTCTACTTGACATCTCTCATGGATGTCTCATAGTTCAAAGTTAACTTCAAGACCTAACACCCTATTTAAAATAGCCACCAACACACCACTGGCATGTCGCCCTGCTATGCTTTAATTTTCTCCAAAGCACCACCATTTCAGACTTTAAAAATGTTCTTTAATTGAATTTATTAGTGTGGCATTGGTTAATAAAGTTATATAGGTTTCATGTGTACAATTTTATAACACATCTGTATATTGTATTGTGTTCACCACCCCAAGTCAAATCTCTTTCCATCACCATTTATCCCCCCTTTATCCTCTTCTATCTCCCCCACCCCCCTTTCTTTGTGGTAATCACCATACTGTTATCTGTGTCTAAGTTTTTTTCCTTTGCTTAATCCCTTCACCTTACTTCACCCAGTCCCCCAGCCTCACTCCCCTCTGACAGCTGTCAGTCTGTTCTCTGTAACTATGAGTGTTTCTATTTTGTTTGTTTATTTTGTTCATTAGATTCCATATATAATGAAATCATGTGGTACTTGTCTTTTTCTGTCAGACTTTTTATTGTCTCTCCCCATCAAAATAAGTTCCACAAGAGCAGTTTTTTTTGTTGTTGTTCTTGTTTTGTTCACTATATCTTCACCTAGAATGGTGCTTGATGTGTAGTAGGTGCTCAGTAAATATTGAATGAATGGGCTCTAATAGAGGTATAAGTGATTGTACTACGGGGAAGGGAGTAATTAAACCCACGCTGGAGCATGTTAGGAAGTTCCACGGTGATGATATTTGATCTATGCTTTGAAGTGTGAGGTAGAAAAGGATGCCCGAGCTAGCACTTCACACCCACTGGGATGGCAAGGGTGTGGGGAAACTGGAATCCTTATACATTGCTGATGGCAATGTGGAGTGGTGGAGCTGCTTTTGATGACAGTTCGTCAGTTTCTCAAAAAGTTAAACGTAGAGTTGTCATGACCCAGCAATTCCGGTATATTCAGTATCCAACTTCTGATGTATACCTGAGAGAATTGAAAATGTTAGTGGTTGCCTGGGGTGGGGGTAGGAATAGGGAGTGACTGCTAATGGATATAGGGTTTCTTTTTGGGGTGATAAAAATGTCCTGGAATTAGATAGTGGTGATGGTTATATGATTGTGAATGTACTAAATGCCACTGGATTGTACACTTACAAATAAGGTTGATGTAGGGGAAGTAAACTTCAGGCAGAAGAAATAAAATGAAGGAGTGAAAGTTGAAAGAGCAAGCAAGATACATTTGGGAGAAGTGGCATGATTGATCTCTGGAGGGTATGGATTTGTGCCAGGCAGGTTTGGTTGTCATTTGACTCTAGGCAGTGTACTAGACATTCCTTCCTTGTGCCTCCCTCTCTACCCTCAAGGCCACAAATAATTGGGTCAGAGATAGACAGTTGGCCCAAAGCTAACCAGTGGTCAGATTCTCACCTTCAACTCAGGGAGTCTCTTGGATGTGAGGAGCCAATAGGGCCAGTGCATGTGTTGAGTCGTATGTGACATGAGTAAACAGGACAGAGGGAGGAGGATGGAGCAGTAGCCTAGGGAAGTAAAATGGAGACACTGTGGCCTGGGAGTAGGGGAGAAATACTTTGACTCAAGCCAAATTCTGAGTTCCACTTTCCCATGGGGTCCAGGTGTATGCTTCTCCTAGAGTCCTTTCAGTGGTGTCTGCCCCTTCCCTTGCCCCTTGTTGAAAGTAGTTTGAGTCATTTTCTTAACCAATAGAACCTTGATTCGAAGGGATTATACGAATAGCATGTTAAGTACTGTGACTGAAGTACCTATAAGAAGAATGATGACTTCTTTGGTGAGTATTTGAGCATCTGCCACATACTGTACACTATTCTAGGCACTGAGGATATAGTAGCAAACAAGACCAACTCTGCCCTTGTAGGGCTTAAATTCTAGTGGGGAATATAAATAAAAGTGGAAAAGAATAAACAAGTACAGCAATAGGCAATACACTTTTAGATAATGATTAGTGCTAGGGACGATAGGAAGAAAGTCAAGCCTGTAAGGGGCTAGTGATTGGGGTTATGTATGGAGTTAAGGTCAGGGAAGGTCTCCGAGGAAGGAGAAGGAGGCTACCATGTGCAAATGCTTTGTGAGGGTGGTGGAAGCACTTTCTAATCAGTATGCATAACAGTATGTGTAAACTTGAAAGAATGAGCTTGGTATGTTCAGGGAACAGCAGTGTGGGTAGTATGACGAGTGTGGTAAGAAGTGAAGGTGAAATTTAGGCAGAGACCAAATGAATTTAGTGTGTTTGGGAAGGTTGGGGTCACATTACAGAGAGTGTTATGTATCTTAGCAAGAAATTTGAAAGTTTATTTACTGTATCTCAATCAGGAGGAAACATCAGAGTTAATTGTGTGGTTTATTCAAAATGCCCATATTCAGGTACCACCAGGGCCATTCCGAATCTCTGCTTTCAGCAGTGGGGAAACACAGGAGCTATATGGTCAGATCTGTGTTCACAAAGGTTATTCAAGAAGCTCCTTAAATTAGGTGCCATACCTGTTACGCAAGCTCAGTGCCTGATTTGTGCTAGGCATGCCATAAATATCAGTGGAATGAATGCGAATGAATTGAGAGTAGAAGCTGAGAGGCCATTTATGAATGGCAGGTTGATGAAGGCTTGCAGTGGGCCAGCACAGAGGTGTTGGGGCCTCAACTAAGGGAGCAACAGAGGAAGGAATAGGGTAGAAGACTATCTTTCCTTTTAGCCACCAGAGCCCAGATTACATGAAAAGATGACCAGTATATCTGCATTCACATTTCAAGGGATTAATTTACCTCAACTGGGATATCTGGCCAGTGTGGGGAAAGATTTGTAAAACTACCCACACCTCTGTTCCTCCTGCAGATCAGACAACACAAATGAAAGCAATTAAAAAGCCTTGCCAACCACCCTGGAAGAATTCACTGGCAAGTGTGACAATGTGATATCTCTGGTCTCCTTTGCTGTTTGGGGGTCAGGGCAGTGAAGAGATGGAGGAATAGGGTGCTAATGCTAGCCAACACCTGCTGAGTAAGACTGTGCTCAGAATTGTATTACTGCATTATTAGCTCACTTAATCTTTATAGGCTTCTACTCATTACTAACCCCATTTTATGTAGGAGGAAACCGAGAAGTAAAATAACAAGCAGGGGGCTGGGCTAGTGTTTGAATCTGGGCCCATTTGATTTTAAAATCTGCACTTTCCTGCTCAGCTGTATGGCAATAGTAGAATGGAAAGATGTTATGTTTAGGATGTTGCTGTGGGTTTTTGCATATAATAGGAGTCCTTGTTAATTGAGCTGCACCCCTTTGTTAAGTGTGTGTGTGGGGAGCATATGTGTGCACGTGTATAACAGTTCTGTCTGGTCAGTGGATGTAACTTGTGCAAACTGTGTGTAATGGGCCCTACCAGTAACAGGACATTTGAGCAGAGTGGTTTGTATTTTATAATTAGCTCCCTATTACTGTTGGCTGGTTCTCCTACACATAGAGTATTACTCCAGGATTGGTATTTGATTTAAGAAATTTTCAAATTGATTTTATCTTTAGTGCATTAATGTGTGGCCTAAATTCCTGCAGAGGCTTTCGGTAACCTGCCTGCACATGCTTTAGCAATCATAGCTGGATCTGAGCTGGCCGTGCTACAGCTTTTATCCAGCACAGATAAATCACTTCTCTGAAAACACTTTTCTACCTAAGCCCTGTGACTTATTTTTTTTAGGGCAACTCAAGTGTAGGCCCCTTGAAATTGGAGTATATTTTTCATATCATACTAAAGTACACAAATGGGAATTTGTTAACACGAGTAGTTTTAATCTCTGTTGTCCTGTTGGAGCCGACCACATAAATATTCAAGAAATGGCATGGAAATCAGCCTCATTTTCTAGGGTGCCCAACTGTAATGCCTTTTAAAATCAGGAAATATGAAATGTGACCCCCAGATGAAAATGTTATCAGTTGTAGCTGAGTACATGAAAAACTGGAGAATGTTCTGCAATAAGGATTAGTGTAGGTAAATGCTTTTAGTGAAAATGTTTTTCAGCTCTAGGAGTACAGAATAGATCACTGCTGCATGAAAATACCAATTAATCATCATCTTGCTTTTATGCAAATGATTATATTTGACTTTCATTTAGAGTTGCCATTAACACCTGGAACCCAAAGATGGCTAACAGTTAAAATTTTAATGAATTACATAAATTAAAGATTTGAATTTTAGGTGTTTAGATTAATGTATAGTACCTTTATTCATTACCATCAGTCCTCTTGAAATCTAAAAATTGGAGGATGAAACAAAATAGAGAAGAGAAGACAGCCTTTGAACTTATCAGTGTTTTTAGTAGTAAAAAAGAATGACTTGGAAATGCTAAACTCTGCAAGTGTTTTTCTTTTCTACCTTTTGCAAATCAATAATTTGCCCACGTGAGAGACCTGTGTGTACTAGAGAAGACTTTATTTTCTAATGCCTTGAGACAACACTGCTCTTTTTTTAATGAAGATTTTTCTTCCTGTGCATACTCCTTGCTTTAAAAAATACTTTTTTTTTTTCCAGAGTGAAATTAAAAATAGGGTTATTGTAGAAGTTTTGGGAAATACAGAGGACATGAAGTAAAAAACCCTCATTGGCCTGCCATCCAGGGACAACCGTTATCAACATTATTATGTATTGCTCTCACCTCCTCTCCTCTCCCCCAGGTGTAATTGTAATTATAGACTTATGTATCTTGCTTTTTCATTTACATAGCCACAACAATATTTACAATTTATTGAAAGTTTACCACATGCCAGGCACTGTGATTAGTGTTTTAAGTATATTATCTTTTGATTGGTAGGTGACATTATCTATCTCCATTTTACAGAGTAGGACAGGAAAGCTCAGGAAGGGTCAAGTAGCTTTTCCAATATCACACATCCAGTAAGTGGCAGAGCCAGAGTTCTAACCTGAAATGTCTAACAGAAACCCTGATCACATCACTGCTCTACACTTCCTTTGCATTCAGTAAGTGGAAGCTATCATTAACTGAAACCAACTTGTCCCCTGAGGGCACTGCTTTCTCTGTGACCTCAAAAATGGAGGCTACTCATTTTCTCATGACCCATGTACTATAAAGGTCAGTGGAAGATAAGGGGTCAGCTCTCCATGGCCATGGCCAGATCATTGCTCCTCCATCCCTGGGTGATACCAGCTTGAGACAGTTATCAGGCTGTTTATAACCACTGCCCTTCATTGCTGCTGTCCTCTGCCACCCTCCCCATCACTCAATTCATGCTGGTCCTTGGGCTTTGAAGGCCCACCCCTAGTCATTCTCTCTTCCTAGGCAAGTGCAGTGCCTCTTCCAGCCCCTCAGCCTTGAAGGCCTTAACTGTCTTAACCCCAATGTGTGAGACTCCTCTGCCTCTGATATAGTCAGGAAGTTGAACAATGTCTGGGGGAAAACAATTGTGTGTGTGTTTGTGCACATTTACATACCCACATATTAGTTTACTATAAATTTTACTGATATAAAGGATGAGTAACGTACACTTTAAAAATAATAAAATATAATAAAATATAAAATAATACTTTTTTTTAAATTTTAAATCCTCACCCGAAGCCCTGGCCGGTTTGGCTCAGCGGTTAGAGCGTCGAACAAAAAATGAAAAAATGTCCTTGGGTGAGGATAAAAAAAATAAAGATAAAAATAAATAAATCCTCACCCGAAGACATTTTTGCATTTATCTTCAGATAGAGCGGGAGGGAGAGAAGGAGGGGGAGAGAGAGAGAAACATCCGATGTGAGAGAGACACATCGAATGGTTGCCACCCACATGACCCCAACCAGGGCCGGGGACAAACTGCAACCGAGGTACGCGCCCTTAGCAGGAACCGAACCCGGGACTCTGGTCCACGGGCCAACACTCTAACTGCTGAGCCAAACCAGCCAGGGCAAAATAATACTCTTTATTGTAAATTCCATATAGCCAATTGATTCTACAGAATGCTTTTGTTGATTTTTGCCAAATTATTTTTGTTATTGTTGTTAATCCTCACCTGAGAGAAACATCGATATCTGAATCTGCAACCCAGGTACGTGTCCTTGACCGGGAATTGAACCCAAGACCCTTTGGTCTGAGGGCTGACGCTGTAACCGCTGAACCAAACTGGCCAGGGTGATTTTTGCCAAACTCTTATATCCTAGCCAACTTACAGTTGCAATTGAAAAACTGAACATAAATGTTGGTTGATATTTTCCTTTATGGTAAAGACTCGAAAGTAAAACAATGAAGAACTTAGGTCAGAACTTCACTTATTTATCATGAGTGACTTCTTTGCAGAATTGGATAACAGTTTTTGAACACTGAAATACTATTTCCTCAGATTTTTGGTGCTGTTTACAATGTAATGGCTACAGACATGATGCACTTTTAAGTTTAACATGCATTACTAACATTTATCCATTACTTTCTCAAGTGTGGACAATCAACAAAACAAGTAGATCAAGCTCTGGTTTGTAGCATTTGCCAATTTCCATGGTATACGTACTCCTGCCATGGCTAATGCCAAGCTATCAGTTGACATCACTGAACATAAAGTTAGGAAGAGTGGTGCAGTAGCACACCATTACAGTATTTCCACCATACAAAGACAATGCAATTTAACAGCATAGATGGGGGCTGGGGGGAAGTAGAAGTGGGTAAGGGGGGATAAATGGTGTTGGAAGGAGACTTGACTTGAGGTGGTGAACACACAATACAATATACAGATGATGTAGTATAGAATCGTACACCTGAAACCTATATGACTTTATTAACCAATGTCACTCCAATCAATTTGATTAAAAATAATAAAAAAATAAAGCATTAGAGGGAAAAATAGCATAGATAATAGTAAAATGTAGTAAAAAAAAAAAAGGAAATTAATTTTAAGAACTTACGGACTTTGTCTTAAAATATAATTTATTTAATTGTAAATTTCAAATAATGACTGTATTTAACAACCAGCTTGCAAAATTCCTGAAATTTAAGAATCACTTGGTACATGCTACCCCAGCACACCACTGTGTACGTGTAGTCGACTCTGCACCTACTCTCTGACCACAGCCTATCACTGCAGCACATATGCTTACCTTTTGATTCATTTTCCATTCACTCTTCAACCTGACTTTTGTCCTTTCTATGACAGACCCTGTGCTAATAAGTAAACCTTTTCCCTTCACTGGACCCCAGAATTCCAGTTTTTTCCAGGGCTTTGTCTTGAGTGGTTTTGCTATTCTCTTTCTACGTATTTTGCTTTGGTTATCTCATCCAAATCCCTGACATTATATACAGTGATGGCTCCCAAATCTATCATTCTAATCCACATCTCTCTCTGGAGCTTCAGATCTATCTGTCCGACAGTCTATTGGACATCTCACTTACTTGTCTCATGGCAGTTCAAACTCAGCATTTCAAGGATGCATTGTTTCCCCAGCCTTCAACCTCCACCCCTAAATCTGACTTTGCCTTTCTTTTTCCTTCCTCAATAAATGGAGATTCCTTATTTACTAAGTCTTCCAAGTGAGACACCTGCCAGTTATCCTTGATTCCTCTCTTCTTCTTGCCCCCACCTTTCACCCTGGTACCAAATCCAATTTACTCATCCATCCATCCATCCATCCATCCATCCATCCATCCATCCATCCATCCAACCTTTCAGCAAACATTTATTAGAAGAGCTGTACTATATATTGGGTAAGAACACTACAGCTTGGAGTCAGCCTGCGAAACATCCAGTCCTGGCTCTGCCATTGATGTATTTTTTAAAAACAATTTTTATGCCCTGGCTGGTTTGGCTCAGCAGTTAGAGCATCAGCCCATGGACCAATGAGTTGCGGGTTGGATTCCGGTCTAGGGCACGTACCTTGGTTGTTCATCCCCTGCCCTGGTCAGGGTCGTGCAGGAGGCAGCCAGTCGATGTGTCTCTCTCACATCAATGTTTCTCTCTCTCCCTCTATCTCCCTCCATCCCACTCTATCTGATGATAGAAAAATATCCTCAGGTGAGGATTAAAAAAACACACGCAGTTTTTATTATTATTTATTTAATTATTTTAATTTTAAATAATTTTTAAATCCTCACCTGAGGATATGTTTTTATTGATTTTAGAGAGAGAGAGAGAGAGAGAGAGGGAAACATCTATGTGAGAACCTCCCATATATGCCCGGTGCACAGGATGACACTCCAACCAACTGAGCCATACAGACATGGCCATTTATGTAGTTTTGTAACCTTGGGACATTTTCTTGACCACTGTGTTTTAGTTTTCTTAAATACATATAAAGTGGGAATAAGAGTAGAATCTTCCTCATGGAATTGAGAGGATGAAATGGTTTGCTTTGAGTAAAGCAATTAAAACACAGCTTGAGCCCTGGCCAGTGTGACTTAGTTGGTTGGGCATCATCCCATGCACCAAAAGGTTGCCAGTTCCATTCCCAGGCAGAGCAGATGCCCAGGTTTCGGGCTTGATCCCTGGTGGGAGGTGTGCAGGAGGCAGCCCATCGATGTTGCACTCTTAAATCAATGTTTCTCTCTCTCTCCCTCCCTTTTTTTCTCTCTAAAAAAAATCAATAATACAAATAAAACAAAACAAAAAATACAGCTTGATACAGAGTGAACACTCAAGAAATGTTAGCTGTTGGTATTTATTTACATAAATACTATTTATTATGCCAGGACAGCATCCTAAGTAAGTGGGAGTGTAGGGCTGCCATAATAACACATACTAGGTGGCTTAAAAAAGTTTATTGTCTCACAGTTCTGGTGGCTAAGAGTCTGAGATCAAGGTGTCAGCGGGGCCTTGCTCCCTCTGAAACTTTCAGGAGACTCTTTCCTTGCCTATTCCTATCTTTGGGTGGTTTGCTGGCAATCTGTGGCATTTCCTGGCTTGTAGTTGCATCACTCCAATTTCCGCCTTCATCACCACATGGCATCCTCCGTGTGTCTGTCTTCTTGTAAAGGCACCAGTGATATTGGAGTTGGGGCCCACTCTACTCCTGTGCGTCCTTAACTAATGACCCTATTTCCAAATAAGGTCATATTATGAGTTACTGGGGGTTAAGACTTCAACATACCTGTATTTTTTTGAGGGTGGGGAACGCAGTTTAACCCATAACAGGCGGAAACTATGATATAGGGATTATGTCTGATCCCTGACCTTCTTACCTCCCCTCTCCCTACAGCTGCTGTCTTAGTTCATCCTGTCTTGTTACGCGTTGTGACTAGACCCTGGTCTGGCCCTGCCATAGTCCACCCTCGATGTGGCTGTCAGAGTGATCTTCCAAAACATAAAGTTGGTCATGTCACCTGCTTCTGAAGCTCCCTGGGCTTTTGGGCAAAGGTTTAGCACAAAAGACCCTTCATGCTCAGCTTCTTCCTGCCTCTCTACACTGAACCTTACACCACAGCCCCCAGACGGACTCCCCTAGAGTACCATTCTCTGTCACAGCTCCGGAGAAGGCCATTCTTTCTGCCTTGTACGAGGACTTACTGAGTTAATTGTTTTTCTTATGGCTTGCTGACAAGACAGAGTACCCCGTGAGGACAGGTCTTTGGATCCCCTATTTTTAGATATTAGTGTCTCCCTGGCCGGTTTGGTGCAGCGGTTAGAGCGTCGGCCCGTGGACCAGAGAGTCCCGGGTTTGGTTCCTGCTAAGGGCACGTACCTCGGTTGCAGTTTGTCCCTGGCCCTGGTTGGGGTCGTGTGGGTGGCGACCACTCAATGTGTCTCTCTCACATCAATGTTTCTCTCTTTCCCTTCCCCCCCTCTCTCCCACCTGCTCTATCTGAAGATAAATGCAAAAATGTCCTCGGGTGAGGATAAAAAAAAAAAGATATTAGTGTCATTTTTTATCTTTTCACTATTATAAATACTATGCAATGAATATCTTTATGTTTAAATACTTTTTAAAATTTAACATGATTTCCTTAGGCATAATTCAACAACCAAAAGACAACCCAATATATAAAAAAATAGACAAAAGATTGAATAGATATTTCTCCAAAGAAGATAAATAGTCAATAAGCACATGAAAAGATGCTCATTGTCATTAGTCATTAGGAGAATGCAAATCAAAATCACAGATATCAGTTCATACCCACTAGGATGGCCATCAAAAGCAAACGAACGAAAAACCCCAAACAAATTTTGGGAGGATGTGGAGATAGAAAGATTGGAACATTACTACTGGGAAGGTAAAATGGTAAGTGGTGCAGACACTATGGAGAAACAGGCGATTTCTCTATAACTTATACATAGAATTTCATATAAACTAGTACTACCCTTAGGTATATACTCAGAAAAATAAAAAATAGGTGTTCAAACAAAAATTCATACACAAATGTCCATAGCAGCACTGTTCACAACAAACAAAAGGTGGAAATGGCCCAAATGTCCTTCAATGGAAGAACAGATAAACAAATGTGGTATATCCATACAGTGAACTATCACTCAACCATAAAAAGGTATGAAGTACTGATACATACTGCAGTGTGGTGAACCTTGAAAAATCATGTTAAGTGAAAGAGATAAGACAAAATAATCACATAATATATGATTCCATTTATATGAAATATCCAGGATACATAAATCCTTCGAGACAGAAAGCAAATTGATGGCTGCCAGGGACTAGGGGGATGGGAGAATGGGAATTAACTGCTTGATGGGTACAGGTTTTATTTCGGGATGATGAAAATATTTTAGAACTGGGTAGAGTGGTAATTGCACAATATTGTGAATGTGATAAATGACACTGAATTGTATACTTTAAAGTGCTTAATTTATATTATGTGAATTTTACCTCAACAAAAAAATTAAAACGAAAAAAGGAATGAAGTACTGATACATGTTACAACATGGATGAACCTTGAAAACTTTATTCTGAGTGAAAGAAGACAGACACAGATGGTCACATATTGTAGGATTCCATTTATATGAAATATTCAGAATGGTTAAATCCATAGAGACAGAAAGATTAGAGGCTGCCAGAGGCTGGGGCAGAAGAGGGACTGAGGAGTGACTAATGGAAATGATGTTTCCTTTTGGGTGATGAAATGTTCTGGAACTAGATAGTGGTGCTGGTTGCACAATATTATGAATGTAGTAAATGCTACTGAATTGCACACTTTAATATTTATTTATTTTAAAAATTACATCGATGTGAGAGAGACACATTGATTGTTTGCCTTCCGCACGACCCCGACTGGGGCCAAGGATCGAACCTGCAACCCAGGTACGTGCCTTTGGGAATCAAACCCGCAAACCTTCGGTCCGTGGGCTGACGCTCTAACCACTAAGTCAAACTGGCCAGGGCTGAATTGCACACTTTAAAATGCTAAATTTTAGCCCTGGCTGGTTTGGCTCAGTGGTTAGAGCGTCGGCCTGCGGTCCAGAGAGACCCAGGTTCGGTTCCCGCTAAGGGCATGTACTTCGGTTGCGGTTTGTCCCCGGCCCTGGTTGGTCGTGCGGGTGGCAGCCACTTGATGTGTCCCTTTCACGTCGATGTTTCTCTCTCTCTCTCTTCCTCTCTCTCCCTCCCACTCTATCTGAACAAAAAATGAAAAGATGTCCTCGGGTGAGGATAAAAAAAAAAAAAAAAAGCTAAATTTTATGTAATGTGTAGTTTACCACACAAAATAAAGAAATATTTCCTTAGGAAGGATTTTCTGAAGTGAAGTCAGAGTCAAAGGATGTAGTATATTGCTGAATTTCTTTGGGAAAGAGTCACTGCCCTCCCAGCAACAATGTTTGAGAGAGCCTGTATTGTGTCTTCACTAGACTTGGGTATTGTGGTTTAAAAAACAACAACCACTTCACTAATTTGATATAACATTGTTCCTCCTCAGGAAGTTCCTTGTGCTTCCAAGCATAAGGTTAAATTGAATAAGAGTTGTTTAGGAACATAGCCAGAGTAGATGGATTTTAGAGCTGGGAGAGACCTAGAGAACATCTAGGCCTGAAATAAATTCATAGAAAACCTACCTAAAGTCGATGTGATGTAGTGCTTTAGACAATATGAATTTTGGAGTAAACTTTCTTGGGTTCAAATTTCTGCTTTGCTGCTCATTAGCTGTGTGAAGTGGGGTACTGTTCTGTGCCTCAGTTTCTTCATCTATAAAATGGGGCCAATCCTCATAGGATTGTTTTGAGGATTAAATTAATTTAGGATTACAACCTCAACTGTAAACAAAGGAAGAAATAAAAGGAAAGTCATTTATAATACAATGCACTTTACATTTGTAAATACTTACACACGATTATCGTAGAAGGGACTGAAACAGATGTTTACACCTGCACACAGGATCACACTGGATGCCACAGCTGTAAATGTGGACCGATACAGGTGTGTTGCACTTCAAACACTATGAGCATTGCTCTGGGTGATATGTTCTTCCAAAATCAATTCTTGGGCAAATTTCTAAGCAGATCAAATCCCTTGAATTTCACTTGAGTTGTATTCCAGGGAAGAATTTTTAGAAATCATGCTTCTATGTACAATGGAGTTAAATTCCGAGTCAGATAATTTTACAGTTTTTTCATCTTTATAAGTAGGCTGTGGGACATTTAAAAGTGGGACATGGGACCATTCTTTATTGTGTGGGACGTTCTACATATTTCCGGATGTCTGGAATCCCTGGTTCCCTCTTCAAAATGTCAGTGTTCTGCAGTGGGTGTTTCCACCCCCACTGGGAACCACTGAAGCTATTCCAAACATCTCCTTTTCCAGACCAGGTTACTGAGGCTCAGAGAGGGGAAATGAAAATCGACATGTATTACTTTGCTCACCCTATCCCCACCTTCAGCCATGTGATTGATCACGGTGGGAAATGCCTTGTTAGTAAGCAGGATTCTAGCCCTGCCACATTTATCCACATTATTTCTTTTCCTACACACCATCCTTCCTCCCTCCTCCTCCCTCTCTTCCCCAACACCCAACTCATTAGCCAGTCCTGTTGGCTGTACCTTCAACCAAGTGCCTTGTGTTGGTTCCCTGCCCCCACTCCTGCTCCATTACAACCTATTCTTCTTATAGCAGCCCAAGGAGATTAAAAAAAAAAAAAAAATCGCATCAAGCCAGTCCTCTGTTTCAATTGCTCCAGAGGCTTTCTAAGACACTGGAATAAAATGCAAACTCCTCTTTCTGCCCTCTAAGGCCCTATGTAATCTGACCTCATCTTTCATTCTCACTCTGCTCCAGCCACGCTGGCCTCACACAGCAGGGTCTTTCCCCTGCTGTCCCTTCTACCTGGACCTAACTTCTCTTCAGCCTGCTTTTTAGAGAGCTAACCCCTTATCCTTCTGTCTGCTCACATGTCACCTCCTTTGAGACCATCCCCGGCCACCTGATCTAAAATAATCCCATGACCCATCACTCTCTCACCTTGCTCTTGTTTGTTCTTTAAAGCACTTACCACGATGCGAAGTGGGCGTGTTGTTCCTTGTCTGTTGCCTCAGGAGACTGTAAGGGACACTGGGGTGGAGACATTAGTCTCATTCTCCACAGGGTCCCAGGGCCTAGCACAATGCCTGCAAGTGCTGCTCAGTGGTTTACTTATTCCAGCGAATGAAGGCCTAACACACAACTCCAAATGGACCAATCAGAATCCTCACGAATTTTGCAACTTATCTCAGTAGTCCCCCCTATAGGCTTTTTTGTTTGTTTGTTTTTAATGCCCGAGCCTTAGAACTAAGAAAGTATTGGCAGCTGAATGTTCTCGGCTAGAGAAGTGCAAGGGAATCAATCAGTGGGAAAGTTGGAGAGAGAGAGAGTAGAATGATGTAGGCATATGGAGACCCTGAGACACGGAGAGAAAGATGGAAGGAGCATCTTTGCAGCAGCAACAGGTGGGCACCAGATGTTCCTGGGGTCCAGCTGCTAACCTGTTCTCTTTGTGTGTGTGTGTTCATGCCCATGTGTATGTTCTGTTCGTTAAAGATCAATTTTATTGAGGTGTATTACATGCAACAAAAATAACTGATTTTAAATATGCACGTTGATGAGTTTTAACAACTGTATACAGTTGTGTAACTACCACAATCAAGATATAGGCCTTTTCCTTCAACCCGAAAGCATAACCTATTTCTTGAGATATGCCATGATTCTTTTGTAAAAAAACAACAACAACCAGCTTTGTTGAAGCATATGTGCAATAAACTACACATATTTAAAATGTGTAATTTGATAAGTTTTGACATTTGTGTATACCTGTGAAATCATCACTACAATTGAGATAGCGAACATCCCATCACCCCTGAAAGTTTCTTCCTGCTTCTTTGTATTCCCTCCCTCCCAACCCTATTTGCCCCCATCTCTGAGCAACCACTAATCTGCTTTCTGTCACTACAGATTAACCTACATTTTCAAGAGATTTATATAAATGGAATCATACGGTATGCCCCTTTATTGTATGGCTTTTTTCACTCAGCATAATTATTTTTAGATTCATCCATCTTGTTGGGAAAGTATCAATAGTTCATTCTTTTTTATTGCTCAGTAGTATTCCACTGGATGGATCGGCCACAATTTATCTATTCACCTATCGATGGGCATTTGTTTTGTTTCCAATTTGGGATTATTACAAATAAAGCTGCTATGAACATTCGTGTACAAGTCTTTGTGTGGACGTGATATTTCTTTTTCTCTTGGGTAAATAAATACCTAGGCATGGAGTGGTTGGATCATATGTTACCCTTACTTTATTCTTAATAATATATTTCTCTTTTTCGCTTAAACCGATCAATGTAGGCTTGCTGAAGCTCCCTCAGCAGGACCTGGACTCAGTGCCCTCCCCCTGACTCCCTCCGAGCTGCCGCTCTCTGTCCCTGTGCAGATGGTGCTGAGGGCATGCCTTGCCTTCTGAGCACTCGTGTCGGAGAAGCAGTGTTGCTTACATAAGCATGCTGAGAATCATGGAAGTTTTTGCAAACGTGCACTTGCTGCCTCTGGACTGGAATGCTAAGTACTGGAGGAGTTGTCTGGCTTAACAGTCTGATCAAAATATGTCTGTGGATGGACAAGGTCAGCTATTGATTCTGTGGAAGGAGAGCCTTAGATGAAAAGACAGTCTGAAGAACAGGGAACCATAGGGATGAGCTGAGAATGAGGCTTGTACTTTCAGAACAGCTTAAAGACAGCGTTATCTGAGCAGCATGCTTTTTTTTTTTTAAAGAATATGTTTTATTATTTTTTTTAGAGAGAGAGGAAGAGAGACAGAGATAGAAACATTGATGTGAGAGAGAAACATCAATTGGTTGCCTCATGCATACCCGCCAACCCCCCACCTCCCCACTGGGGACTGGGCCCACAACCTGGGCATGTGCCCTGACCGGGAATCGAACTGGCGACCCTTTGGTTCATGGGTCGACACTCAACCACTGAGCCACACCGGCTGGGCTCTTTTTTAATATTTACTATTGTATTATACTTATTCAACCTGTTGAGGCAGCATTTGACCATTGGTATTCTTAGGACAATGGGATGATAGGGTGAATAATTTTAGTTTGCACAGTAAATAAATAACAAAGTTACAGGTGGATTCTCTTGGCCAACAAGCTGTAATACAATCTGGGTAAAGACCGACTGAAAGGGAAGATAACATTTCTAAGCACTTCATATGCCAACAGATTCACGAGGAGGTGGCTCTTAAAGCTTGGTGTCTTTAAGAATTACCAGGGGAGCTAATTAAAAGGGAGGCTTAGTAGGCTCGCCCCTCCTCCACTGCCCCAGAAATTCTGATTCACTGGAGCTGGCTGTGGGGGGAGCACGGAATTCTAATAGAGGTGGTCCGCAGGCTCAACCGTGAGGAATTCAGTGCTCTGCAGAGGGAAAAGAGCTTTCCGCTGAAGAAGTACCGGAATAGTTCATTAATTCCAATTATTAAAATAATTGCATTCCCATATTTTTAAACCTGAAAAGAATTCATGAATGAGGAAGTGACTTTTTTTCAAACACTTCAGAAAGATATGCAGTCTCCCCACCCCTCCTTCCCAGTTCTCTCCCTGGAGACCAGAGTTAGTCAGTCATTGTCTTTGGAGAAACATAGGTCCCTAACACACTGCAGGGAGCGCCATGGTGACTGAGGAAGGGGCCTGGTCCTGAGTTAGAGGCAGTGTGATGGGCTGGGAAGAGCAACACACTTGGATTTGGGAGTCCTGGGTCAAATGCCTTCTTAAATCTCTGACTCACTGTGTGCTAGACACCTGAGCTCAGGATTTTACACGGTTATCTCAGTTAATCTTATAAGGACCTATTTTACACAGAGCAAAACCCAGCTGAGAGGTTTAGTAATTGGCCTATGGGAGGTGAATCACACAACTGAGGGGGTGGAATCAGGACTTTGAATCCAGATCTAAAGCCATTGCTCTTAAACTCTGTTGGAAACACGCACCACTCAGTGACTGGGCAATTTTGGGACAAGCTCTTTACCACTCTCAGGTTCTTGGGTCTCCAAACACTTTATGGAAACTGCTCATTCATTGCCTTTGTTGTCCACCTTGTGAGCTCTGCGAGGACATGTCTGCATCTTGTTCTCCACTGGAGATGCGACACCTTGCTGTCTGGGCGGACAGTGGGTACCCAACAAACTCCTGCAGTGGGGTTTGGGAAAATACAGGAAAGGTTAATCCCCATAAGTGTTGCAACAATTCAGCCTGCTAATTTTTAAAAAATTACTTTAATTTTTTTTAACCTCACTCGAGGATACGTTCTTTGATTTTAGAGAGAGAGGAAGGAAGAGAGAGAGAGAGAGAGAGAGAGACATCAGTGTGAGAGAGAGACATCGATCAGTTGCCTCCTGTATGTGCCCTGACTGGGGATCGAACCTGCAACCTAGGTATGTGCCCTGACTGGGGATCAAGCCTGCAACCTAGGTATGTGCCCTGACTGGGAATCGAACCTGCAAACTTTTGGTGTATGGGAGGATACTCCAACCAACTGAGCCACCTGGCCAGGGCTAGATTACTTTCATTTTTAATAAATGTTTCCTAATTATAGACTGATACATGCTCAATGCAGATCAGAAGTTCATTTTTTTAAAAAGATCTAAATAGCCATAATTATGTCACAGAAAAAAAAAAACCTCTTGACATTTCTCTGATCTTTGCTGCCTATATTTTATATATATATATACACATACATATATAACATATAATATATATTAATATATATAATATATGTTAATATATTATATATCGTGTATAACATATATCATATATAATATACATATAAAACATAGGCAGGCAAAATCCTTATGCATATACAGTTTATATATATACATATATAATTATATAATTTACCTATAATGTATATAGAACATTTGTATATGTATACATATGTGTATGTGTGTGTATGTGTGTATATATATCCCTATCTGTCTCCCTCCCATTTTCCCTCTGTAAAATGGGCTGAATAGTCTCTATTCACAGGGCTCCAAGGCAGCTCCTGAGGGGATTTTCAGGGAATTAGAGAGGGCCCAGGCCTATCTATGTTCTACCACCCCCAGGCCTAAAGACCCATCTACTGCTGCTGGGTTTGTAGAGTCACCAAGTGGCCTCCTGGTTCCAGCAGAACTCCTCAGAAGGCCTCTATCCAGGAGAGACACTGTGTTCCCAAAAGACCCACGTGTCTGATCCCTGTGGCCTTTCTAATGCTCACTGTAAAACAAACACCTTGACCTCCTGTTTGTCGATAGTCTTCTTTGAGTTTGGTTAATGTGGGTCAGTTTGCTGGAAATAGAACACTTCTGGGGCTCTCACAGACTTTGGTTTCTACTTTTGCAAAGTGGACCTAGACTGAACACCTGTCAGCTTCCCTGATAGCTCTGCAGTCCTGTCTCTCACTCCAGGAGCACCCCCAGCTGAGGGACTGCAGTGGGTAGCATTTCTGTTCACACTACTCACTGTCTGTCCTGGGACAGGGCCGTAGATCTCTGCCCTGTTGAACAGGAGTGTCCATAGGACTTGACTTGGTCAATGAAATGTGGGTGTAAGTGACTGTCACCTTAAAAAAAATTTTTTTTTCTTAATTGATTTTAGAGAGAGAGGAAGGGAGAGGGAGAGATAGAAACATTGATGAGAGATAACATCGGTTGGCTACCTCCTACATGCCCCCCACTGGGGATTTAGCCCACAACTTGGGCATGTGCCCTGACTGGGAATTGAACCGGCAACCTCTTGGTGCATGGGTCAACACTCAACCACTGAGCCACACTGGCCAGGCATAAGTGACTATGTCACTTCTAAGCAGACATGTTAAGAGCTGGCTTGTGGTCTGCTATCTTTTTCTTTTTCTTTACTGTGAGCACAGCCATGTCCCCAAGAGGGGCCGTTCTATCAGCCTGGAATGAAGATAATATGGAGTAGAGACAAGATGACCTATGATGACATGTAACATGAGTGAGAAATAAACATTTTTTCAGAGAAAAAAATTGTCTCTGAGATTTTGGAGTCATTTGTAATTACAGCATAACCTAGCCCATTCTGCCTCTCTGCTGCACTGGCCTTGGACATGTTACTTGACCTGTTTGAGCCTGAGTATTCTCATCTGTAGAAGCAGATTCTATATCAGTATATATTTATATCTATATCTATATCTATCTATATATCTCATATATATATGCATGCACATCAGAATATACACACAGTACAGTATATCTACTATAATCTGATTTTATGCAAGTTTATAACCTGTTTAAATGCAAGTTTGTATTAGTGTATATGGATGTATGTGTAATTATATGTATAAATGCTCAGGAAAATGTTTGGAATGAGATACACCAAGCCATTAACAGTGATTGTCACTGCAGCATGAGTACATGCTCATCTGTTTTTTAATTTTTTAAACAATGACCATGTATGATTGCATAATAAAAATACTTTAAAAAAGATTAAAATATGTGGTCCATATCAAGAAAGAGCTCCAAATATGGTAAAGAGAGAGAGAGAGAGAGAGAGAGAGAGAGAGAGAGAGAGAGAGAGAGGGAGAGAAGGAAGCTTTATCCAGCCTTTTTTTTTATTGTGATGAAATATACATGACATAAAATATACCATTTTAACCATTTTTAAGTTACAGTTCAGTGACATTAAGTAAATTCACATTGTGTGCAATCATCACCACCATCCACCTCCACCGAAATGCTGTACCCATCAAATAATAACCCCCATCCTCCCTCCCCACAGCCCCTGCAACTGCCATTTTCCTTTCTGTCTCTGGATTTGACCACTCTGGCACCTCATATAAGTGCAGTCATACATTATTTGTCCTTTCATATCTGGCTTTTTTCACTAGTATAATGTCTTCAAGGTTCATCATGCTGAAGCATGTGTCCGAGTTTTTTTCCTTTTTAAGGCTCATCGTATTCCATTATATATATCTACTACATTTTGTTTATCTGTTGATGGGCATTTGGGTTATTTCCGCCTTTTGGCTATTGTGAATGGTGATACTTGGACATCCGTGTTTTATCCATCTTTTTTGTTGTTGTTGTTAATCCTCACCAGAGGATGTTTTTCCATTGATTTTTGGAGAGTGGAAGGGAGGGAGAGAGAGAAACATCGGTGTGAGAGAGACACATCAATTGGTTGCCTCCTGCATGACCCCGACTGGGGTCAAGGATGGAACCTGCAACCCAGGTATGTGCCCTTGACCAGGAATTGAACCTGTGACCCTTTGGTCTGAGGGCCAACACTCTAACCACTGAGCCAAACTGGCCAGGGCTTACCTATCTTTTTTAAAAAATTTTTTTTTTATTTTAGAGAGAGAGGAAGGGAGAGAGAGATGGAAACATCGATGAGAGAGAACATCGATTGGCCGCCTCCTGTATGCCCCCCACTGAAGATCAGGCCCATAACCCAGGCATGTGCCCTGACTGGGAATCGAACCAGCGACCTCTTGGTGCATGGGTCAATGCTCAACCACTGAGCCACTCCGGCTGGGCCTATCTTTTTAATGGAAGGACACCACATATCATTCTATGTCTGGCCTCACTCCAATTGCTGATTAGATTGAGATTCAACTAACATTTAATAAGCAGTTACTGAGCTCCAGGAGCTAGGCTAAGTGTTTTTAATCCATTGTTTTATGTAATCCTCAAAACCAACCTGTAAGTGAAGTAAGCACAATTATCACTCTGTTCAGATCTAGTGTCTCAAATAGTCCCTGGCACAGAGGTGGTTCTCAATAGATACCTGTTGAATGAATGGATCTGCATAGTTGTCTATTTCATAATGAGAATGGATATTAAAAAATTTAATGCAAATATAGCCCAAGTAGCTAACCTCATCAGCTTGCTACTATGAAGCTGGGTTTGTCTGATTACCTTTTCATACTCAACTTATAATGACTTAGCACTCCTTTCACGCGATGATAAATCCTCCGTCTCTCCTCAGAGCTCCCCTCCCCCGGTTATTTCTGGCAGGCCACAAAGGAGGGCTCCCAGGAGTGGCGTGCTAGGCTTGGCGTGTGCCGGCTCCCAAGAGCTGGTTGTTAAATATTTAAAATTCTGTGAGCTGGTTGTTATACTGTGGTAACTTGAAATTGGCCACAGTGGGAGTATTAACACCACGGAAATCAGCACATGCTACAAATCAGGGTGGTTTTTTAAATTAAAGAAAAAAAATTTGGAGCCAGTTTACTGGTACAAGGCTCCCCAAACTAATTAGTAAACCTCTGTCCCCAGGTGGCAATAAGATCTCCTCCAACTGAGGCCCCACTGGGAAGGCTCTTGGAGAACCCTGCCCACTGTCACTGCCCACCCTGAGAAGGCCAATGTCCCTGCCAAGCTGCTGTATCATATACTCTGGACAGAAATGAAGGGCGACCCATCCAGTATACAGAGATGCAGTGGGGCTTTGAAGATACAGGGTCTCTCCAAAACCTCCTTCAGCTTCTCTCACCAGCAGATTTTCAAAGCTCTTAGACTTTTCTTTTATTTATTTATCTTCTTTTATTTATTTATCTTTTTATCCTCACCCGAGGACATTCTTCCATTTTTTGTTCAGATAGATAGAGAGAGGAAGAAAGAGAAAGAAACATCGATGCGAAAGGGACACATTGAGTGGCTGCCTCCCGTACGACCCAACCAGGGGCCAGGGACAAACTACAACCAAGGCACGTGCCCCTAGCGGGAACCGAACCCGGGTCTCTCTGGACCGCAGGCCGATGCTCTAACTGCTGAGCCAAACCGGCCAGGGCTCTTTCTTTTCTTTTAAATCAAAGCCCCATAGTGGTGATGACAAGGTGTGGCTTGGCGAACTTCACTCTCCCTGTGGAAGACTGTTTGTGGCATTTCCCATATCCGTTCCCCTCCTTCCTTGTTGCGGCCGCAGTGCCGGAGCAGCAGAACGGCAGAGCAGATGGAAGAAGCCACCAGAAGGGCATTGGAGACAAAATCAAATCCTTTACTCACTTAAGCCACTGGTAGCCGGCTTGCCTGCTGCTTGAAGCAATTTCTAACCGAAACACTTCTCTGTAACTTCCATCAGCTACCCCAAGCTCGTGAAGTAAAACCACATCTTTTCTATGCAAGTACAACATCAAAACAAGACCCTAAGGCATCCTCCCCACAACCAGATTGCCACTCCCGTGGCCCCAAATAGACTCTGGAGCTGCCCTATGGTTCCATGTATGTCCCCTCTGGCACATGCTGCACTACCCCTCCCCACGGACCCACCCAAGCAGGAGGCACCCAGAAGACATTTCTCCTGAACTTGCTCCCTCCATTGGTCAAGGCCTTTATGTTGAAGAGGTAGCACAGCGTGGGCTTTCGGGCTTGTGGTTTCAGCCCTGACACTTACAAGCATCCTGGGGAAAGTTATTGGTTTAATTCTGTTTTCTCATCTGTATAATGGGGTCAACACTCCCAGCGTCACAGAGTTGATTGCTGTGAGGATTAAATGAGAAAAACGCCCAGAGTAAGTGCTCAGTGGTATTAGCTCTTACAGACGGTGCTGCAATGAACCTCATGGTCTACATGTTGCACCTGACCATTTCCTTAGGATAAATTCGTAGGAGAGGAATCTCTGGGTTATACTTTCTTCTCATTCAGAATTTTGACAGATACTGAAAACTGCTTTCCAATAGGATGTCAACCAATGTGAGAATATCTCATTTCTGCAGAACTTTACTGGTATTATGTATTGTTGTTTTCTTTATCTTGGCTGCTTTTTTAGGCAAAATAGCATCTCACTTTTTTCTCATTAATTTTTCATAAGATGTATAATTACTGATACGTTTTATCACGTTCTCATGTTTCTTGGTCATTTGAATTACTTTTGCAAATTTCCTGTTCTTACCCTTTGCCTGTTTTTCTAATGGGATGTAGGGGGTGAGGGAGGTGAAGGAGCTGAAGTTGATTTGGGTGATTTGGTGGCAGTGGGAATGATGATAAGAAGGTAGGTGGGAGAGAAGTGTAAGAGGCAGAACAGATGGTGGTTTGGATGTGGATGAAGAAGGAGAGAAACCAGTTGTGAATGACATCAGATTTCAGGTTTGAACAGTTGGTTAGATGGTGGTGGCATTTTCTGAGATGGGGAAGATTGGGGGCGAGGATGATGCTTTTCCTTTTGGTCATTTGAGTCTGAGGTGCTCTGTGGAACATCGAAGGCTAATAAACAGTTGGGTTTGTAGGGCTGAAGACAGATGTGGGTGGGAGAGTCCTTAATCTGCCCATTGAGGCTGTGAAGGGAGGAGGACCTACTAGAGAAACGGGAGAAGCGCCAATGCTGAAGAGATGGACAAAGGAAAAAGACTGGGAAGATGATGGAAAAAATAAATGGAAAACCAGGGGTAGAAAGGGCCATGTAAGCTAAGGGAAGAGGGTATTTCAAGAAGGAGGAGGTGGTAAACAGTATCAAAGAAACTGAATAAGGCGAAGACTAAGAAATGTCTATTTGAGTTTTGAGATGAGGCAACAGTGGTTTAATGGTGTGATGGTGGCGAGTCAGACTCCAGTGAGTTAAAGAATGAATGAAGGGTGAGGAAGCAGATTCCAAGGGTCAGGTCTCCATAGGGTTGAAACCAATGAGGAAGCAAGAATAAAGTTTCTGGTCAGAGTGGTCATGTATTTTTCCTCACAGCCTCACCAAAACTGGATTTGGTCAACTTTTAATCTCCACCTATCTCATAGACAAAAATACCTTCTCATTTTTATTTTCATTTATTTGATTATCAGTGCAGTTGACTGATTATTTGTTTTTCTTAGGAAGGTCTCCCCTCCCCAGGGTTGCTAGATTTAGCAAATCAAAATACAGGATGCCCAGTTAAATTTCAATTCCAGATCAACAAGAACTAGTTTTTAAGCATAAGTATGTCCCAAATATTGCATAGGGCATACTTATCCTGTATTTTAACAGGCAACCTTCCCTCCTACCCCAACTTTTTATTTATATATATAAATTCACCGGTACATATTTCTAGCACATTATCATTTCATTTAGGTTTTTAAGCCATCCCACATTTATTTTGTGAGATATGGTTCTAACTTAACTTTTTCTTAAATGGTTAGGAAGTTGTCCCAGCGCTATTTATTGAATAATCTAACAATTTCTCCTTGGTTTGGAAAATGATCTTTATCATATATCATATATCCATTTTTAAAATCCTCACACGAGGACATTTTTCCATTTTTGTTCAGATAGAGTGGGAGGAAGAGAGAGAAACATCGATGTGAGAGAGACACATTAACTGGTTGCCTCCTGCACGACCCCGACCAGGGCCGGGGTCAAACCACAACCGAGGTACGTGTCCTTGACCGGAATCGAAACTGTGACTCATCTAAGCTCTGAGCCAAACCGGCCAGGGCTATTATATATCTTTTGAGCACTTTGGCTTCATCTTTTATTCTGTTTTATTGATCATTTGTCTACTCTGTTGTATTAATCATTTAACAATTTTTCTATATCTTATGATGCAGTTGACATCTGGTAGCCTTACTAATCTTGGAGAGACTGCTCCTTCCAGGGCTAGTTAATTCCTAGAGATAGTAAACAGCTTGCCTACAATCATACTTTTTATATGTAAAGCAACCAATCCCAAGCCCATAGCCACCATCATCTTTAAAAAAATTTGTTTTTCTCGTTTCTTTATTGATTTTAGAAAGGAAAGGAGAGGGAGAGAGAAATAGAAATATCGATGAAAGAGAACATCGATTGGCCACCTCCTGCATACCCCTCACTGGGGATTTGGCCCACAACTTGGGCATGTGCTCTGACTGGGAATTGAACTGGGGACCTCCTGGTGCATGGGTCGATGCTCAACCACTGAGCCACACCGACCAGTTACACAATCATCTTTTTTTTTTCTTTTCCTTTTAAAACTTATTTTAATTGTTGAATGTATTACAGATATCCCTCCATTCCCTTCCCCTTTTGACACCTTCCTCTCCACTCTCACACCCCTCCTGCCTTCTCTACACTATTGTTTGTGTCTATTGGTTATGCATATATGCATATAAGTTCTTTGGTTTCTCTCTTCCCACCCCACCTCCCCACTTCCCTTTTAGGTACATCAGTCTAACAACCAATTTGTACTTCTTAATCCCTTCATCTTTTTCACCCATCCCCCAACCCCCCTCTCATCTAGCAACCAACAAAAAGTTCTCTGTATCTATGAGTCTGTTTCTGTTCTGCTTGCTCATTTTGTTTGTAGATTCAATTGATAGATATGTATTAATTGCCATTTTATTGTTCATATATTTTTATCTTTTTCTTTTTCAAGAAGACCCTTCAACATTTCATATAATAATGGTTTGGTGGTGATGAACTAACTCCTTTAGCTTTTTCTTGACTGGGAAACTCTTTATATGGCCATCGATTCTAAATGATAGCTTTGCAGGATAGAATAATCTTGGTTGTAGGTCCTTGCTTTTCATCACTTTAAATATTTCTTGCTACTCCCTTCTGGCCTGCAAAGTTTCTTTTGAGAAATCGGCTGACAGCCTTATGGGAGCTCTGTTGTAGGTAACTAACTGCTTTTCTCTTGCTGCTTTTAAGAGTCTCTCTTTGTCTTTAACCTTTGGCATTTTGATGATGATGTGTCTTGGTGTGGACCTCTTTGGGTGCATCTTGTTTGGGACTCTCTGTGCTTCCTGGACTTTTGTGTCTGTTTCCTTCACCAAGTTAGGGAAGTTTTCTGTCATTATTTTGTCAAATAGGTTTTCAATTTATTGAAAACCTTCTCCTTCTGGCACTCCCATGATGCAAATATTGGTATGCTTGAAGTTTTCCCACAGGCTCCTTATACTATCCTCATTTTTTTTGATTCTTGTTTCTTTTTGCTGTTCTGATTGGGTGTTTTTTGCTTCCTTATATTCTAAATCGATAGTTTGCTTCTTGGCTTCACCTACTCTACTATTAATTCCTTGTAAATTATTCTTTATTTCAGTTAGTGCATTCTTCATTTCTGACTGGTCCTTTATTATGCTCTTGAGGTCCTCATGAAGTTCCTTGAAATTCTCTCTAAGTTCATTGAGCATCCTTATAAGCAGTGTTTTGAACTCTGCATCTGTTAGATTGCTTATCTCCATTTCGTTGAACTCTGCATCTGTTAGATTGCTTATCTCCATTTCGTTTAGTTCTTTTCCTGGAGTTTTTTCTGTTCTTTCATTTGGGACATGTTTCTTTGTCTCCTCGTTTTGGCTGCCTCCCTATGTTTGTTTCTATGTATTGGGTAGAGTTGTTATGTTTCCTAGGCTTCATAGGGTGGCCTGTTATAGTAGGTGTCCTGTAGGGTCCAGTGGCGCAGCCTCCCTGGTCACCCAGCTGGGCCCTCAAGGTGTACCCTATGTGTCGACTTTATACCCTTCTCTTGTAATTGAGTCTTGATTGCTGTTGGCACATCAATGAGAGGGTTTTACTCAGGCTGATCAGCTGCAAGGACTGGCTGTGCCCACTATCCACCGACCTCTGACTGCCTTGGAGGATCAGCTGTGCAGGGGCCCTCCACACAGAGCAAGACTTACCTCAGCAAGGCTCTGGTACCCACTGAGTCAATTCCTTGAGTGTTTCACTTATGGAGGTGGTTGTGTGGTGGTGTTTCGCTGTGGTCTGAAGCTGTCCACTGGGTGTGCTGGCTCTGGGGCAAGGTCAGCCACTGCCTGTGTTCTACCCGGGTCCACCAGGCATAAGCTGCAAAGTGATCTGCAGATGGCTGCTTCTTGTGCTGGGCTTGGAGGTGCCCAGGCAAAGCCAAGTTGTGAACCAAGACTGGCTGCTTCTAGTGCCAGGCCTGGGGCCACTTAGTGAGAGGTATGGGGTTTGCTGTAGCCAGATGCAGCTTGTTTGAGAGAATTTAAGAAAATCTGAAGCAGGAGCCAAAACAGGCCAATCCTATGGTAAAGCCACTGGAAACAGCTTGGGTGGGCCCAAAAGTTGGGTGGGGCAGGGCCTCAGGGAATCACCAGGGTGGGGCAAGCAGTGTGAGTCAGGTTGTTGGAGTCCCAGATATGGCGCCTGTCTGCCCAGCCTCGTGGGGGAAGGGCACACCAAAGGAACAAAGGTCTCCACCAGCACGTCTGTCCTGGAGAAAGCTGCCTCTCCAGCTCTCACCCCAATGCCAAACAACTCAGTTCTTCCCCATATGTCTCTGGAGCCTTTCAAGCTGCCTCCCCCATACTGGAGCCTGGAGGGAGCAGGTCCAAGTGAGTCTGTGCGCGGACCCTTTAAGAGGAACTGCCTGGGTCTCTAGAAGCCTCAGCCTCCCTCAGCCTCCATTCCTGCTGGTTTTACAGCCAGAAGTGATGGGGACTTCTCTTCCTGGTGCTGGAACCCTGAGCTGGGAGCCTGGTGTGGGATGGGGACCCCTCACTCCTCAGGGAGGACCTTCACAGCCGAGGTGATTATCTGCCACACGTGGGTGTGGGACCAGCCTGACCGTGCCTCTGCCCCTCCTACCAGTCTCGATGTGGCTTCTTCGTTAATTTCGTAGTTGTAGGACCTCCATTCAGCTCGAGTTCAGGTAGTTCTGAAGGATGTTTGTTCTGTAGTTTAGTTGTAACTTTGATGTGGTTGTTGGAGGAGGTGAGTACTGCATTTACCTATGTTGCCATCTTGACCGGAAGTCCCCTCATCTTTTTTTATCTAACTCTCACATGCTAAACCAATATTCCTCCTACCCTAAATCACCCCACAGCTAGGTAGGTACCAGACAAACCCTATAGCCCAGAGCCACCATTCCAAAACCTGCTTAGCTGATTACTCCGTCTTGTCCATTCCTTCCTGTGAAAACCAAAATAGAGACTCTGGCCCACTGTTTCCCCTCACTCCTGCCTCTTGACAGACCCTGGTGTTACCTCATGTGGTCCTGAATGGCATGGCATACCCTCTCTTCTTGGGAACCACAAATAATAGAAAGATTTTATTATTTGGCTCAGTGGATTGAGTGTCTCCCCATGGACTGAGAGGTCCCGGTTCAATTCCCGGTCAGGGCACATGCCTGGGTTTCAGGTTCGATCTCCAGTAGGGGGCGTGCAGGAGGAAGCTGATCAATATGTCTCTCTCACATTGATGTTTCTCTCTCTCCCTTCATCTCTCTCTAAAAAAAAAGTCAATAAAAAACATTCATCTTTGTGTCTGTCACCTTACTCTACATGATTAAAACAAAATCCTAGGTACATTTTTTTTTAATCCTCACCCAAGGATATTTTTCCATTTATCTTCAGATAGAATGGGAGGAAGAGAGAGAGAGAGAGAAACATTGATGTGAGAGAGACACATCGATTGGTTGCCTCCTGAACAACCCCAACCAGGGCTGGGGACTGAACCCCAACTGAGTTGTGTGCCCTTGACCAGAATCGAACACTCAACTCTTTGGTCTGCAGGCGAATGGTCTAACCACTGAGCCAAACCAGCCAGGGTCCTAGGTACATTTTTTGTTGTTGTTGTTAATCCTCACCTGAGGATATTTTTCCATTGATTTTTTAAAAGAGTGGAAGGGAGAGAGGAAGGGAGAGAGAGAGAGAGAAACATCGATGCGAGAGAGACACATGGATTGGTTGCCTCCTGAACAAGCCCCGATTGGGGCTGGGGATGGAACCTGCAACCCAGGTATGTGCCCTCGACCGGGAATCAAACCCACAATCCTTTGGTGAGCAGGCTGATGCTCTAACCACTGAGCCACACTGGCCACAGCTATTTCTAGTTATTTTCTGTCTTTATTGATATTACAAGTGAAACTCTTCCCCACTGCATTTTCTAACCACTTTTTATTGTTCAGTGGGAATGCTTTGATTTTTGTATATTTATTTTGTAATTGGCTGTGTTCCTGAGCTCACTTAATATTTTTAATGAATTTCGGAGGGATTTCCAGATATATAATCATATTAACTTTAAATAATGATTATTTTGCCTCTTTTTTCCTAGTATTAATACTTCTTTTTATGTGTTTCCATAATTAAATCAAAGAGAGCTTTCAGAATTATGTTACTAAGAGTTGTAAGAATTCTTCATTGTTCTTTACTTAATGGGACTATTTCTAGAGTTTCATTGTGAAGCATAATGCTTAAAGTAGATTTCAGACATTTGAAAAAATAGTCATAAAAAAGTATCTTACTACTATTTTACTAAGATTTTAAAAACCTAGTTATGAATATTAAATTCATCAAGAGCATTTTTATCATCTTTTAATAGTATTTCATGGGTTTCTTTTTGTACTTATTAATAAAATAAATTATATTAATAGATTTTCTAGTATTGATTTATTTTTTTTATTCCTGTAAAGAATACCACTTGGTTGTGGTATATTTTTCTTTTAAACCATTATTGTATTCTAGTTCTAGAATAAATTATATTAGTAGCTTCATTAATATTGAACTATCTTAACATTTTTATAATAAATACCACTTCAACTGGTATATTTATCTCCTAATACACTATTAAGTTCTCTTTGTTAATATTTTATTTATTTATTTATTTATTTTTACATCCTCACCCGAGGATATTTTTCCATTTATCTTCAGATAGAGTGGGAGGGAGGGAGGGAGGAAGAGAGAGAGAGAGACAGACAGACAGACACTGGTTGGTTGCCTCCCGCATGACCCCGACCAGGGCTGGGGACTGAACTGCAACTGAGGCACCTGCCTTTGACCGGAATGAAATCCGAGACTCTTTGGTCTGTGGGCCGACACTCTAACTGCTGAGCCAAACTAGTTGGCCAGGGCTGTTACTATATTTTAAAGGGTATCAACTCAGTTGCATAAGAAATACCATATTTCTCATTCTGTCATAATTTTATTCAAAAGTTTTGCATCAATATGAGTAAATGAGGTTGGTCTATCTTTTTCCTTTTCTGTACTATCCTTGAGTTTGGGAGACAGGGTCTTCCTAAAGAAAACTAGGACTATTTTTCTTCTTTCTCTGTACACGTTGTCCCTGCTAATTGATGTAAACTGCCCAGTATGTAGGATGCATTATTTTCATGTTATACCTGAGGAGACTGAGGTTCAGATCTGCCAACAGTAAGCCTAGTATCAAGATCTCTGGGAAGCAAACTTCATCAAGAAAGGCAATGTTGCATGGTGGTTGAGAGTTTGGGTGTAGGACTAGGTTGACCAGCCAGTGACCTTGGGCAGAGTCCCTCACCCCCAGAGTTCTTATGAGAATTTAACTAGATGATTGTGTACAGAGCTGATAACAATGTCCAGCACATAGTAAACACTAAATAGTCAGGAGCTGAAAAACAGAACAGGGCAAAACAAAATCCAGAAGGTTATTGGGTGAACCAGGAATGAGGCCAAAGGAGAATAGTCATGAGGATGTCTTCTTCCAAGCTGAGGAAAAGCCTCAGAAAGTATCTCTGCTCACAGCAGCATGCCCTCTGAGGACCCACTTTCTATGTGCCTTCTGGATTCAACACCCCTTACCAGGACAGAGCTGCAGGGATCGCCTCAACAGTAAGCTTTCTGCCTGGAGACCCCCGATTCTCCTAAACCAGGACCTTAAATGGTCCATCCTGGCCTGGGATTGTATTAGAACAAAGACTCTTTGGCAACCAAAGTAAAAGTAATTCACTCTTTACTGGCACGTCCTCAGTAACAAAAGGGGATTCAGTGAAGAATATTCATACTGAAGTTGTCTCTTTTCCCACTGAATTTGTCTCACTCATAAACCTTCCGGTAGCCTTGAAAACTCAGCCTTTCACTCTCAACTCCCACCCTAGCTGAGTGACCATCTCTCTCCTTTCGATCCTCCTACCCCCATTCCCTTCCTTCTCCACACTGTGCCCCCTCTTGGCGCAGGCCCCCAACATGACCCTCCCTAGCAAGGCAGTTTGCCTTGGGCTCTGAGCTTCTCCCACAGGAAGCAGCTATCCTGGGAATTTGTTGTTGGTGGTCTTTGGTGCCCTTGAGGATGATTTTTGTCTGCAGAGAAGACTGTTAAGAAGGTTTATTTTGGGTTTTAAAAATGGAGTCAGTTTATTAAAATTACAAATTCAGAAACATTGGTTCTTCTTCAGACTTTTATGTTGTTTACAAGTCTTATTATTCTATTTAGAAGCCTAATCCACTTTAAGAATAATTTTTAATTATTCTTTGACTTTGAATAATGTTTGGTCCCATTTACAAACTCAGTTAGTTAAACATCTTCACCATTGTAAAACTGCACTGATAAATTTAAGTATATTTGATTTCTTTTTAAGTATTTCAATTTTCTCACTTAATAAACAAAACCTCCCTAAGTACAAAATAATTCTTATCAATCTAGAAAATTAAACTATAAATATGGTGAGCCTAAAACTCAATTAGGTGTTTCAATCTTTAGTAAGATTCCAACTTGTAATCATAAGTCTTAATCAATTACTCAAATGCATATTTAAATTGGAGTTACGTGGTTGTCATTCTAACAGACCAAATACAAGAGAATACTGAACATAAGTAAATGTCTTCTTAGCACAAGATTGTTAATGCTATGGTTTTGATTCTCTTAGACCTTTCTGTATTTATTTTAAATAATAGTAGCTAAAACTTATATAATATTTTCTATGTGCCAGATTTTGTTCTAAGTACTTTTCATATATTATATATTAGCTCATGAAATTCTCATTGTTCTTGACCACAAACTTCAAGTGGGCCCTGAAGGCTGCCTGGCAATCACACTATATGCCAACAGACCCTTCACTCTCACATGCTTTTATTTATTATTATTATTCTTTTAATTCTCACCAGAGGACATGTTTATTGATTTTTTTATTTTAGAGAGAGGAAGGAAGAGAGAGGGAGGGAGGGAAAGAGGGAGAGAGAGAGAAACATTGATTGATTGCCTCCTGTATGCACCCCAACTAGGGACAGAACCTGAAACCCAGGTATGTGCCCTGACCAAGAATTGATCCTGTGACCTTTTGGTGTATGGGACAATATTCCAACAAACTGGGCCACTGAGCCACACTGGCAGGGCTCTCACACACTTTTAAGTGACCATCTCACACATTCTGCTCTCTTCTCAACCTTCTAACACCTTCTCCGCATTTCATTCTCAGCAGTGGCTTGTCTCACACTGATTCATTGGATTATTTCCATCAGCAAACAAATGTATTGTGATTTCTCCCATTTTATAACATAAAACACAATAAATGTTTTTATCTGGATTTCCCCTGCCAGCTAGCATCCCATTTTTATTTTATTTTTATTTTTTAATCCTCACCTGAGGATATTTTTCCATTGATTTTCAGACAGAGTGGGAGGAAGGGAGGGAGGGAGGGAGAGAGAGAAACGTCAATGTGAGAGGGACACACACATCGATTGGTTGCCTCCTGAACGACACCAACCAGGGCTGGGAATCAAACCACAACTGAAGTACATCCCTTTGACCAGAATCGAACCAGAGACTCTTTGGTCTGCGGGTCGATGCTCTAACTGCTGAGCCAAACTGGCCAGGGCTAGCATCCTATGTTTTAAAAACTCACCTTTGCAGCACAACTCCTCAAAAGTATTTTTGTCCTTGTTCTCCATTCCTCCCCACCCCCACCAATCTCTTCTAAACCCTCTCCAATGAGTTCTTCTCTCCCAGAACTCACCTAAATCGCCTTCATTCATCTTTACCTGGCCCATCAGCAGCATTTGACACAGCTAATCACTCTTTCTTCCTGGAGACATGGCTTCTAGGACATCACTCTCTCTGGGGTTTTCTCCTGACTCCTTGAGATCTGGGAGGTGCTATCAATCACAGGCGCCCCAGCTGTAACAGTGAGAATTGTAATGCACCCCGCCATTCACTTGACATTGTTTCTGTAAATGCTGACTCTGACTAATATGTAGCATGTAGATAAACAGCATGTTTGTATAAGAATCCTAGGAACTAACTTCAGAAAATACAGACTCTGACCTTCACTTGTCCCAGTTCCAGGAGGTTTGCTGACCTTCATATGTAGAACAAAGATGACGAAAAACCAGGATGCTAAAGGACCAGGATGATGTAGACCAGGATGACGCACACCAGACCATCACTTGCACCAGACCATCACTTGCACCAGACCATCACTTGACTGGTTTTGAGGTCCTTATTGGAATGGACTGTGCTGGTCTGCATGTAGAGAATTTTTCAACACCCTCCCCTTGATCTCTTTGCTTTGCTTTGCCTCTCCCTCCTTATGAAAACCTCTGCCTGCACTGAAATGTGGAGATGGGCTTTGTGACAAGAGTCCCCGAGCTTCTCAGGTGACTGGTACTTGAATACAACCTCTTTCCTTTTTCACCAGCATCTGTCTAACGAGTTTGGTGTTTGTGGCAGCAGGCAGCAGAACTTGGATTCCGGTTATAGTTTTGGTGAGCCAGTCAGGAGGTCAAGAAAGTCCCCCTTGGGAAATCCCTGGACTTTGGAGGGGGTTTCCCAGGCTCCTGTGGCTGATCAACTCTGTGAGAGAACTTGGGATTCCTTAGCAGCTGCTGAGTGATTCTCCTTGGGGACTGTCTTTTGGTCTCTCTCAGTGCTGGTTGCCTGCTATGCCCAGCTGGTGAAATGAAACAGGTCTCTGGGGAGTCAACAGACTCCAAAACTGGGTAGTCTCTGATGTGCATGATTAAGAGCCCCTGCCCCACCATTTAGGGTTCTTTGAACCATTTAGGATTCTGTACGAATCAACAGGCACTGCATGGCAGTAGGCACAGCTCAGTGACTAAAAAAATCCCAGTTCCTTAGTGTGGGATTTGGTTGGAGTGCTCTTTTTGTTTGGTATTTGGATATTTGGGTATTATTTGCTTTTCTTATTGCCCATATCTGTGGGTTGTCTTAATAGATGTGTTTTTAATTTGGAATATTGTTGTTTAGAGAAATTTGCATAGGTTTCATACTGCTATAGTTCCTTACTCCTTCCTGTTTGTGTAATTGTTATTACTATTTTGTAATTTGAGTTATTTTGCCAAAGGTCTGGTAAATAGAATAAGATATCTTATGTGCAAGCTTTCATGTTGTTACATCATAAGAATTCTACTCAGAAAGATCTAAATTAATGGTTCAAAGAGGGGGAAAAGGTCTTACTGCCCTCCCAGACAGTAAAAGAAAAATGTGATGAATTAAGTCTTTTCTTTTTTTTTTCCTCACCCAAGGATGTTTTTCCATTTATCTTCAGATAGAGTGGGAGGGTGGAGGGGGGAGAGGGGAGAGACAGAGAGAAATAGAGAGAGAAACATTGATGTGAGAGAGACACATTGACTGGCTGCCTCCCATACAATTCCAACCAAGGCCAGGGACGAACTGCAACCGAGGTATGTGCCCTTGACCTGAACTGAACCTGGGACTCATTGATAAGGTAATACAGAGAGTTCCCATATACCTATATGTACTACACCTAGTTCCCCCTAAAAAATAGTACTTAAAAAAAAAGTTTTCTTTATTGAGTTTTGGAGAGAGAGGAAGGGAGAGGGAGAGAGAGAGAGAAACACTGACGAGAGAGAACATCGATTGGCAGCCTCCTGCATGCCCCCCACTGGGGATCGGGTCCACAACCCAGGCATGTGTCCTGACCGGGAATCAAACCAGCGACCTCTTTTTTAAATTTTTTATCCTCACCTGAGGACATTTTTTGCATTTATCTTCAGATAGAGCGGGAGGGAGAGAGGGGGGAAGAGACAGAGAGAAACATTGATGTGAGAGGGACACATCAAGTGGTTGCCACCCACACAACCCCAATCAGGGCTGGGGACAAACTGCAACCGAGGTACGTGCCCTTAGCGGGAACTGAACCCAGGACTCTCTGCTCCGCAGGCCAACGCTCTAACCACTGAGCAAAACTGGCCAGGGCAGAACCAGCGACCTCTTGGTGCATGGGTTGACACTCAACCACTGAGCCACACTGACCAGACTAAAAAATAGTACTTTTAAATTCAAGCTTCTGGAGGGTCAGGAGCTGCTGCAGTCTTGGGAGCAAGCCGTGGGGCCTTCTACCTCCCTTCCCTGTACCCCTCTCCCACTTTTTCTCCAACCTTCTAAGAGTTGTCAAGGTCATATTACCTCTGTTATGCCTTTAAAAAATGTAAGTGTATTTTTCAATGGAAAAAAGCCTGTTTCTGAAAGTTATAAAATGTGTTAATAAATTTGCCAATCTAAAGAATGATAATTACTTGCTTTCAGTTGTCACTAAAAATTAAGGTTCCTGCCCCACTAGTGTGGCTTAGTGGATTGAGTGTCATCCCATAGACTGAGAGGTCCCAGTTTGATTCCCAGTCAGGGTATATGCCCGGGTTGCAGGCTTGATCCCCAGTGGGGGGTGTGCAGGAAGCAGCTGATCGATGTTTCTCACATTAATGTTTCTCTCTCTCTCTCCCTTCCTCTCTCTCTAAAACATCAATAAAAACATATTTTTAAAAATTTAAGGTTTCTAAGAATTGAGAATTCTGATTAAGTCAAAAGGAAACTATATGGTTTTGGTAATATAGAATTGAATGAAGGTTGTTCTAAAGTTGGTTATTTTGAATGAGTTAAGAAGAAATAAATTGAAAGGGACTGGAAAAGTCACAGAGGGTTTGTATAAGTTGAAGAGGTCTGTGCAAGTTAAAGAAGAATTGTGTAGAGGGAAGAAGAGGAATACTCAAGAAGGGAAATGAAAATGGGGAAAAAATAAGAAAGATAAAGAAAGTCACATAGATAGATAGTAAAGTGGAGTGGTAATTTTAATGAAAATAAAAAGGCCAGGAAGCTCCCTTTGATTTTTCAATACCAATTATAATTTTCCCACAGGAACCCAAGGTATAATTGACAGTGGAGAACAAATCAATTGATTTCTTAGTCTGATATACTTTCATTTGTAATTCTGAGTATTACCTTAAAATTTTGTTACAAAATAAGCAAATTCCTTTGTCAATTGCATTATAATCAAATCTATAACCATGTCATTTAAAGTATTTTTTGTCATTTAGAGACAGTCATTGTTTTACTCTGATGCATTTGCAAAAATATTACATCTTCTGACTTATTCTCAAATATGAATTTCTGAGAATAAAATTTCAGATCATACCTTTAAAATAGATAAAAATTTATAGAACTCCAAGGAGTAACTGGATTCATAGAAATACTGTCAAATAATCAGAATAAATAAGAATTAATTATGGGATTGAATGAACTGAAGATAATTATTATTCTTATGACTTTGTTCAAAATATTGCTGAATTAAAAAAACTTGTTTGTTTTCCTCAAGCAATTTGGTAAATTATACCTTGAGAAGCAATATTAAAACATTTATATTTTTCTTCCTACTTGACCCCTCCAGAATTTGGAAACTCTTAATGAATGACTATAATTACTTTCATAGAAATATGTTTATTTACATGAATCCAATAGGAGTCTGATTTTTTCATAACAAGACACACAAAGCCAATTTCCAATTGTAGTTTTATTAACCAAGACTTTGACTGGAATGTCATGTTTGAGAAAGACATGCCTAGACTCTGGATGTCAGCAAGAAACTTTAAGGAATGAAGATTGACTTTGAAGCTGATAAAAGCCCCTTGGAAAAATGGTCTGGTACCTTGCTTGTTAATATGGTTCATGGCAGTCTTTCCAGGTAAGGGACAAAGGTTGCTTTCCTGGGAGCTGGCAAAGAAAGAACCTCAAGACATTTTTGGAGACCTCAAGAATTTGAGGAATTTACCTAAACCTATAGATATTGCAGGCAAAGCCTGATGGCAACTGTATGGCTTTGGCTTCTTTGCCTGGAGAGGAAACTTTATTGAGAGAGTCCAGCAAAGCAGATTTAAAAAGACTATATGATCAATTGCTATTCCTGTTGCATTTATACAAATATTCAGGCAAAACTAGAATTAGACTTAATAGAGTAAATGAATTAGGCTTGATTTGGTTCTTTGATAAAAATAAGGGTGATTTTAGGAGAAAAATTGTGTTTCAATAGAATCTATAATACACAATTGTAGATATTAGACTCTAATTCAGTTAATTATCTGTAAAAAATTTTTTTCACCTGTGAACTGGACTGGATCCTGAATATTTCTAGTTTTCTGAAATAATTTGGCTATAACCTCCTAAATTCCATGGAAATGGAAGAAAAATTGATAGTGGGAAATTGTAACAGTGGGAATTGTAACCCACCTCACCATTCATTTGACATTGTTCTGCAAATGCTGACTCTGACTAATGTGTAGCTTGTAGATAAATAGCATGTTAGTATAAGAATCCTAGGAACTAACTTCAGAAGATACAGACTCTGACCTTCGGTCATCCCAGTTCTGGGAGATTTGCTGACCTTCAAACATAGAACCAGGTTGATGAAGAATCAGATGACAAAGACTAGTATGACACACACCAGACCATCTCTTAACTGTTTTCAAGATCCTTATCAAAACGGACTGTGCTGGTCTGCACGTAGAGAACTTTTCAGTCCCCTCCCCTGGATTTCTTTGTTCTGCTTTGCCTCTCCCTCCTTATAAAAACCTCTGCCTGTACTGAGATGTGGAGATGGGCTTTGTGACAAGAGTCCCCCAGTTCCTCAGGTGACTGGCACTTGAATAAAACCTCTTTCCTTTCCCACCAGCATCTGTCTAATGAGTTTGATTTTTGTGGCGGCAGGCAGCAGAACGTGGGTTCTGGTTACACAGCCATTGCAGTCATGAGTGAAGCAACATGGCCCAGCCAGGCCAGTCCTGTGACTGATTGACCCTATGACTCAAGCTGGGCATCAGGAGTTTTTATTATTGTTGTTGTTATTATTATTACCATTATAATTAACAGGACAGGTGTACTCTTTCCTATATTTTACAAGAAAACGAGGTGTAGGCTGTTAGTGCATTCACCTCTGAGGTCACACAGAGACTGTGTAACATGAGGGCATAAAGCCAATATACGAATAAAGGTAGAGAGATGGAGAGGGGGAGAGAAAGTGAGGGAGGGAGAACTATGCTGTGTTTTATTTATTTATTTATTTACTTATATTTTTATTACAGATGTTCCTCCCTTTTCCCCCATTGACACTCTCTTCCTAGCTCCCGTCCCCGCCCCACCCCACCTTCACCATTGATTATGCATATAAGTTCTTTGGTTTATCTCTTCCCACCTCCCCCACCTCCCTTCCCTCTGAGGTTTATCAATCTGTTTCTTACTTCCATGTCTCTGACTCTATTTTGTTCATTATATTCCACAAATAAGTGAGATTATGTGATACTTCTCTTTCTCTGATTGGCTTATTTCGCTTAGCATAATGCTCTCCATATCCCTCAATGTCGTCTCAAATGGTAAGAGATCTTTTTCTGTTACAGCTGCATAGTATTCCACTGTGTACATGTACCCTAGCTTTTTGATCCACCCATCTACTGATGGACACTTGGGCTATTTCCAGATCTTATCTATTGTAAATAGTGCTGCTATGAACATAGGGGTACATATATTCTTTCTGATTGGTGTTTCAGGCTTCTTAGGATATATTTCTAGAAGTGGAATCACTGGGTCAAATGGCAGTTCCATTTTTAATTTTTTGAGGAGCGCCATATTGTTTTCCATAGTGGCTGTACCAGTCTGCATTCCCACCAGCAATGTACTAGAGTCCCCTTTTCTCCACACCCTCGCCAGCACTTGTTGTTTGATGATTTGTTGATGGCGGCCATTCTGACAGGTGTGAGGTGATACCTCATTGTTGTTTTAATTTGTATCTCTCTGATGATTAGTGACATTGAGCATTTTTTCATGTCTCTTGGCTTATGCTGTGATTTAATGGTAGTTTTTTAATAGTCTTAAACCTTTTGTTTGATTATTGGTCTGTTCAGCTTTTCTACTTCTTGAGACAAGTTTGGTAATTTACATTTTGATGGATTGTCATTGTCCTGTGGACTTATACATTTGTTGTCATAATTTTATCCTTAAATTCTTTAGCCACTTCAGTATCCATAGTTATATCTCCTTTCTCCCTCTCCCTCATTCCCTTTCTAGTGATTTTTACCTTAAAAATATTTTCAAAGAACCAGTTTTAACTTACATCTCTAACTGCTTTTTATTTCTTTCTTTTCTACTTCATTTATTTATTTTATTTTTATCAATTTTCTTCTACTTTATTTTTTTCTCTTTCTAGGTCTTATGTTGCATATTAAGTTCATTTGTTTTCAGTATTTTAAAAACAAATAAAATAATTTGAAGTTATAAATTAGCTTCTAAATAAAGATCACTGTACCCCAAAGGTTTTGCTATAAAGGATTTCTCTTTTCCTTAATTTGATTATTGTAGTTTCTGTTTTTATTTCCTCTTTTCCAGGTATTTTCCTCTACCCCCTTTTCCTGGCTAATTCTTTTTTTTAATCCTCACCTGAGGATATTTTTACATTTATCTTCAGAAAGAGTGGGAGAGAGAGAGAGAGAGAGAAACATCGATGTGAGAGAGACACATCGATTGGTTGCCACCTGCATGACTGCAGCCAGGGCCGGGGACAAACCACAACCGAGGTATGTGCCCTTGACCGGAATCAAACCAGGGACCCTTTGGTCCATGGGCCGACGTTCTAACCACTTAGCCAAACCGGCCAGGGCTCCTGGCTAATTCTTATTTGTTCATCAGATTTCAGCTTAGACATTATTCCTCGGGAAAGTATTCTTAACCCCCCAAACCAGGTTAGGGCTTCTTGTAAAATTGATACTACTCCTTACTATTCGTCATGAGTGATCACTCTCACTTCCTCACCAAATTGTAAGTTCCTGAGTCTAGGGACTGTGTTTATCTTTTTCACTGTTTTAATGTGTGTTTATTAAATTAATGACTGAAAAATTCCTAATAGGAAGAATGCAAAATAGTACAACTCTTTGGGAGAGGAACTTGGTATTACTTTAAAAAATAACCATGATTACTTATATATTTACTTTTGGCACAGCAATCCCATTTCCAGGATTCTAACCTAAAGATATACTGGAAAAATGTTAAAATGATTTATGCACAAGGTTATTCATTGTGGCATCATTTGAGATAAGAAAAGATTGGAAACAATCCAAATGGTTATCATTAGGAGGCTGGCTGAATAGGCTGTGGTGCATTGACACAGTGGACCACTATTCAGCTGTAAAGAGAGACGCGGCAGGTGCGCTGCAGTGGAATGATCTCCAGGATATATTGTTAAGTGAAAAACACAAGCATGCTATCTTTTGCATAACAGTGGGGTGGGAAGTGGTATAAATATGTATACAAATTGTTTATATTTGCAAAAAGAAACACTGGAAGAGTAAGCAAAAAAACTCCCACAAAAACAGACTAACAATAAAAATGATTATTTATGGGGGAAAGAACAGGGCAGAGGAACAGCGATGGAAGCAAAATGTTCTAAGTACATATTGTTATGTGGTTTTGACTTTAAAATCAGATGAATATTTTACACATTCAAAAATAACATTAAATAAAAAATAAATGAGAAAAAAACATCTCTAAAATTTGAAAACAATCTGAAATGAAGGACCTTAAATATGTATAGAATTGGTGATTTAACCACTCAGTAAAGATAATAATCTCAAGTGGCTTTACGACATATTGATTGTACATGCTTAAATCAATATTTTTTAAAGAAATATTTTCTGGACAAAAAGAGCTGCAAATAAATCTTAAAAATGCATTTGGAAGTCATATTGTTAGTGCAAACATTGGTATTATTTTGGAAATGATTTTATATAAATACCAATATAATGTAAATAGGAAATTATGTTAATGGTAGAATCCAAGATCTTTAGTGTATGAGAAAAGAGATATGAAGATAAGACCAAAGAAGTTAAGTAAAAATTCTGAGATCTTATATTTGAATTTGAAATATTAGCAGAAAATCATAATCCTTTTGTTTTTCTGTTCAAAAGTATGTATTTTCCAGCTCTGTCCACTGAAAAATTTAGAAGCAATGATAACTTGCCATCAATGAGCATACCTAGTGTCCAGGTTGCGTTCTCCGACTACTACGAACCAGGGCTCTTTGGAGGAATGGCTGATTCTTGGTCTGGAGCAGGAATAGACAACATGAGCCTGGGACATCTTGTTGGGTCAGAAAACAAGGACTTTGTCAAGAACAATGACATCACATCCAAAGGACATTTAGGAGCCAATGAGAAGGGATGCCCACTGGTTACAGATGAAATAATTTGAGCATCAGGAAGGATAATGACTGATGATTGAAACACACTAAATATAGAAATACTCATTTGTTCATATTCGTACTCAGAGAGAGAGAGAGAGAGAGAGAGAGAGAGAGAGAGAGAGAGAGAGAGCGAGCCTCAAATTAAACAAATATCATTAAATACCATTGGAGCCCAGCTGGTGTGGCTCAGTGGTTGAGCAACAACTCATGGACCAACAGGTCGCCTGTTCGATTCCTGGTCAGGGTACATGCCTGGGTTGCAGGCTTGATCCCCAGTGGGGGGAGTGCAGGAGACAGCCAGTTGATGTTCTCTCTCAATGATGTTTCTATCTCTCTCTCCCTCTCCCTTCCTCTCTCTCAAAAAATCAATAAAAACATATAAAAAATTTAAAAAATACCATTGGAGGTAACTAAGGCACAATTCTTCATCCTGAGAATTAGCTTTAAAAAGGAAAGAATTAAGGCTCTCTCCTGTCATTTTTCTGTTTCATTTCAACCTAAAAGCTGTAGTTTATGAGGGAAAGTTTTTTACAAAAAATTCCAACAAATACATGTGAAAGAATTGATGTTTTTAAATTTTTTTTTTCTTTATTGATTTTAGAGAAGAAAGGAGAGGGAGAGAGAGATAGAAACATCGATGAGTAAGAACATCGATTGGCTGCCTCCTGCATGCCCCCCACTGGGTATCAGGCCCACAACCTGGGCATGTGCCCTGACCAAGAATCGAACTGGTGACCTCTTGATGCATGGGTAGACATTCAACCACTGAGCCACACCAGCTGGGCAGAATTGATGTTTTTTTTATAACCCTTAATACAATAATGGATCCAGACAATAATCACCAATGGATGAAATGATTATATGAGAGGTCGATGTACATTTTTATAATGGAGGGATCAGGTTGTCACACTGCCTGAGCTCGCTGATCAATCTGAGCCCTGCTATGTATGTCGCACCATTGATGTGATGTTATAAGATGTGCACAGCCCCTCCTATGAAGTCTCTGCCTTAGTATGGATTCCCCCAAAACAGACCCTAAGGAAAGGATTTGGGTGCAATTAAGTTTATTTGAGAGACGATCCCAAGAAGTACCTTTAGGGGAGTGAGGAGGTGAGGAAGGGAAGGAAGAGAGCCAATAAAAGTGAATTAATGGGGGGGGGGTCACCACTCAGGTTACTGGGGCCAGTTCCTCCAGGAACCCTCTGAGACTGTGAAGAACACATGTCAGAAATCTCCTGTGATAGGCAAGGAAGCTGGGGTATTGAGCTACCAACTCCTACCTTGCACTGATCCAAGGCTGCTCGAGGGGTGTTAACTCCCCAGCTCCTCTCAGCACCAGAGAATGCCCTCACTGGTCCAGCACATCTGCAAGCAGTCTCCAAGACTGGCCAAGAGCATTAGCTGGGCACCACACCACCTGCTGTGTTGCCTTGCCAAAAGAGTTGAACTTGGGGCTGACTTCTTTTTGCAGGAAATACAGGTGATGGAGAAACAAGGTAGATGATACCACAAAGAAACAAGTAGATGAGCCCAGAATGGGGGACATTCTACAGGACAAATGGTTTCTTGTACAGGAGTGTTCTCTGAGCTGGTTACACGGGACAACTGGGCTCAACCCTGCTGGGCCCCTCTAAGGAACTACGAGGATAGGCCTCAGAAGTTTTCCATTTCAGGCCAGAAAGCTGAGGCATTTATCTGGGACTCCAGTCCCCCACAGTTGAGGGTTGTCCCAGGGGCATCAGATTCCTGCATTTCCAAGTTGTGCCTCCTGCAGGACCAAGTGGCCTTCTGCAACTAAAGAGACATCCCTGGGGCAGAAGAACCGAGAGAAGCAGAGAGCACATTTGAAATGGGGTGGGTTGCAGCTGCATAAAACTAGCTCCCCAGCTGCCACCGATCATTGGGCCAAGGGGATGTTGGGAGGGGCACCACCAGCGTCTGTAAGTGTCTTGGCAGATTCTCAAATGGGCTCAAAAACAAGTTCCTG